>JAESUZ010003448.1:0-2400000 GCA_017311185.1 Proteles cristata cristata | reverse complement strand
CCAGCAACAGTGAAAACTGGCAACATCTGAAGGTCCAGCACCCCCACTGCTCCTCTAATTGTCTCATGATGTAATTCCATTAGCCAATACATTCTTTTTCCCTAGGCTTGTTTTGATTGAGATCCTATTATTTTTGGTGGAAGAAAAAGTTCTCAAACCATAGAATCCTGTGTTTTGAAAGCGGTATGCACTCAATGTTTATGTAATGAAAAGATTAAAGCACAAGCAGAGAAAGATAATAGACAAGGAAGTAGCGGAATTATGGAAGGAAACAAAAGAAAGAGGAAGCATAAAAAGCCTAAAAGATAGAGATCAGCCTTACTTCCATAACTGATAACTATTGGTGCCAGTTGGCAAAGGCCCAACAATACTGCATTGGCATAAAATCTCAATATAAAAATACAGGGTGAAAAAGAATTTGGAGGGGTGCCTAGGTGGCTCAGTTGGTTGAGCATCTGACTTCAGCCTAGGTCATAATCTCCTCATTCCTGAGCCTGAGCCCCACGTCTGGCTCTGTGTTGACAGCTCAGAGCCTGGTGTCTACTTCAGATTCTGAGTCTCTCTCTCTCTCTTTCTGTCTCGCCCCTACTCATGCTCGCTCGCTCTCTCTCTTTCTCAAAAATAAATAAACATTAAAAATAAAAAAAGAATTTGGGTTTAGAAGGACATGTTAAAAATTTAGATTTATCACTGACTAGCTATATGCACTTGACAATGTTAACTTTTTTAACTTTTATATTACTTATCTGTGAAGTGGGAATAATAAAAATAACTGTCATTAACTGTCATAGTTGGGTAGGAGAATTATTTGCAAATGAATCTAAAGCACTTAATAAAGTGACTACTTTCTAGTAAGACCTCAAGGTTTATTGTTATTATTACAATTTATTACACTAAATGTAAATATATCAATTTTATTTTGTGTATTGCAAACCCATTGGTAAATAAAAAGTGGTTTATGTGACAATTCCTATATATATAATATATATAGTCTTATATACATATATGACTGTAATTACAGTTAAAGCCTATTTTTAAATGAATAGCTTCATACCAGAATTTTTTTAAGTGCTGTGGATATAAAAAATTTATAACTGAAATCCAAGTTTGGAGAATTATTTCATTTATTTACTCATTTGATAAACCAATAAGCATGTGTAGAGGCTTTATTGGGTTTTGAATTAACTAAGGAATAAATTTTGTGATGAATAAAAGGAAAACATACAAATACATAACTATATATATTGCCTAAGGTAACCTTATTTAATGAGAAAATAGGAATAACACTATAATAGTTAGAGTCCTCAAACAGTTTTTTAAAAAATGGTAGTAATCAAGTGAGTATATACATTCATAATATAGAGAGAGATTTATTTTAAGGAATTGGCTTTTTGAGTGTAAGGGCTAGCAAGTCCAAAACACACAGGCTAAATTAGCAGACTGGAAATTCAAGTAAGAGTTGATATTGCAATGTTGCATCTGAAATCCTCAGACAGGCCTGAAACTCAGGCAGGTTTTCCTTTGTTTTTTGTTTGTTTTTTGTTTATTTTGTTTAAAAAGTATTTATTTGGTTATTTTTATGTTACAATCGCAAAGCTGAATTTCTTCTTCTTTTGAAACCATGGATTTAGTTCTTTAAAATTTTTAACTGATTGAAGGAGGCCCACCCACACTATGGTGGATAATCTGCTTTACTCAAAGACTACTGATTTAAATGTTAATCACATAAAAAAATACAGAGCAACATCAAGACCGGTGTTTGACTAAGAACTTAGGCACTATAGCCTAGCTGAGAGGACACATACAATTAACCATCACAAGCACTCAACTGGCAAATCTCTTGAGTGACTAAATTGCTTGGCAATAATAATTCAATTTGCATTTCTAAGGTCTGAAAAGGAATTTGAATTTCATAGTTTTTATTGGCATTATAAAAATGTTACCTTTACTTCTTAGGATTCAGTTTTTTCTTCTCAACAATGATGTCATAAGTAACCCTTTCCAATGTGTTAGGACTGACCCTTAAGAAAAAGTCAGTTATCCAGAAACAAGTACCTTTAATATATAAGTCATATAAAATAAAATGTGTGCAACTATTGTATTCTACTTGACCTCTTTAGATAGATTTTCTCACTTACATCATCTGTATATATACATTTAATTTAACCATTCTAATTAAACTGATCACATACTGACCAAGAATTACCAATGCACAAATTGACTATTTAACTGGACAATGGTGAAAGAAGGGGTATCACCAGTGACATCCTAAGTGATTGGGCCTAAAGAGGCTTCACTGCGTGGAAAAAATTTGACTACTGCAACATGGTCTACAAAGCTTCTCAAAATTTTAAGTGAATAACTTCAAGTCTAACACATTCTAATAGGTAAACAAGGTTATACAGCTCAAAAGTAGTCAAAGTAAGCTTTGAATCTTACCTATCTGATTCTGTCTTCTTAATAACTATTGTCTCATTTTTACTCATATCAGCTCAACAACTACTTCTTGAATTCATACTTTGTGCCAGCAACTCTTAAGTGTTTAGAGACACCCAAATGAAGATGTGCCAGCTCTCAGTGAATGTACATGTTCCATGCTATAATCTATTTTCAAAGTCAATGTTTCTTTAACTTTTAAAGATGACTTATTCCTTGAGGAAGATTAATGACAAAAATAAATTGAGAAAGAAATAGCTGACCAACTGAATCTTCTTTAAATAAATGCAGTTATATCAAGTGCTTTACTAGTCCTTAATCATATAAATGACATGGAATATCTGTGTTAGATCGTTAGGACTTTATAATTACACAAGCCATCCCCAACCTTATTTAAGGAGGAAATGACGAAAATGTATATGATTTATCAGTAACTTAGATGGCTTCTCACCGCAATAATAATTCTCATCCAAGTCCATGGAATCCAATTTGACTAGTCATGTATAAGAATACAGATAGACAGCATTGACTTCAAGAAATCACTGCATTATTTACTCTTACACTGAGTAGGTCTAGTTTATAGAAGTTTTGATTTATGTCTTTCAAAATAACTTTTCATGTCCTGCCACTCTTCTTCCTGAGAAGTAGCATTCATGTCCTCTTGCTCTGAAACTGACAGGCACATTGTTTTAATTACTACGGGGTAGTGGAGGTGATGCTGCTCCAATCCTGGACCTTAGCCTGGAAGAGGACTGGCACTTTTGAGTGTTCTAACTTGTAATGGAAGATGGCAGACAATCCTGGATAAACTATGTGGGAAGGCCACAGGGAGAGGAGGTGTTTAAATACTCCATAAAAGACCAACCACCCCAGAATCCCTGCTCAGCCTATCCTTCCAACCGTCCCCTCCAAGACGACTGACCAATGAGTGAGCCACCTTGCATGTTGCAGCTCAGTGGAGCCCTCACCTGACTGTGGCCCCATTTACATAGATGAACTGCCATGCAGTAAAGCCCAGACACCTCAAAGCATTATGAATAATTTAAAAATTGTTGTCACTCCACACCACTTAGTTCTGGGATTTATTTTTGTAAAACAATAGATATTTTCACCACTCTAGCAGTTAAGACTTCCAATTGTCTCAAACAAAAGACTCATTGATGCAGCTGACAGTGTCTCCGAAGAGAAGAATCTAACAGGGTCAAGAGAAATAAAATCAGCAATATAAATTGTCTGATTTTATTCCAGGTATAATGTTTTCTTCAATTTCATAGTCCTCAACCAAAAATAAAAGCCTCTTAACTGCCTTATTTTTATTAACATGTTCTAATTAGAGACCATGAGCAATACAAACATTACTCAATTTTAACAGTTTTTCACTTTGAGCTTAAAAGTAAAAAAAAAAAAAAAAAAAGATTGTTATTGTGGTGACCATTTCACAATGTATACGAATATTGAATCATGTTACACACCTAAGGCCAATATAATATTACATATCATTTTTGCCTCAATAAACAAGAAAGAAATATCCAATATGAATTTTATTCCCCTCCAGGAAATGCTGACCTGGCCATGAAGTCTGAAACTCAAGGTTGTCTTCTAAACTCATTCAGCTTGTTGGTAGAATATATTTCCATGAGTGGCAGGGCTGATGTCTTCATTTTCTGTTAGTGATCAGCTGGGAAACACTCAGGTCCTGGAGACTGTGGCAGTTCCTTGCCATGTAACCTCATAGAGAAGTCACAGAATGGATGTTTGCTTTGTTTCAGGCCAGCAAAGTATGTATATAAATATACATTATATATGTATAAATACATATGCACATACACATATCCGAACTATGTACCATTGCATTCCTTTATTCTAATCCTAATCCACATAATATTACTTAAAACTTCAGCTATTGGTTTGTATCCATTTGTCTTTAAAGGAGTTTGGATTATTTTTACATCACCCTTGACTCCATCTTATGCTACACTGTAGCTCCATTATATTTTGATCTTATACTATACATAACACATTCACGTAGCTACTAGGCTGCAAGTTTTCTGCTCCCAGAAATATTTTCATATAGATAAAAAGCAGATATCAATCATTTTATTTATCAACTATCATTTATTTATTGTATCTATGTCAGAAGGTCAATACAGTTAACCCTTGAACAACAAAAGGTTTGAGGTGACAACTCCCATGCAGTTGAAAACCTGCATATAATTTCTGACTCCCCCAAAACTTAGCTAATAATAGCCTCCTGCTGACCAGTAGGCTTAGCAATAACATAAACAGTCAATTAACACTTATTTTGTGTGTTATATGTCTACATCCTGTATTCTTACAATAAAGTAAGTAAAAGAAAAGAAAATGTTCTTAAAAAATCATAAGGAAGAAACAATACATTTATAGTACTGTACTGTATCTGTTGAAAAGAGTCTCCATATAGGTGGACCCTTGCCATTCAAATTGGTTTTGTTCAAAAGTTAACTGTATATTATAAATGTCAAATGATTGGAATGAAAAATTAGTGATATAAAATTTTAGAGAAATGATATATATACTTTGTTTCTTGGTTATCCTCTATCACTTAATCAATTAAATAACCAAAGAGATTAAAAATATGCGCTATAAGTGGGCCCTTCTATTTACTTTGTGCTAAATTTAATTTTGTTCATATATATTTCCCTTTTATTGAAATATATCACAATATAATTCAATAAGTTTAGCATAACTAGATCATCTGTGGCTCCTTCTCCACTGTCATTGTATCTTTCTTTTGGTACCTATATTGAAGGTGTATAGGATGAAATTCTTCATCTTAATACACTCATTAGACAATAGGTAAGCAATTATTATTTTTTATTGTTATTCATTACCTGTGGAGTGCTAGGTGGATTTTCTGAATGCCATTACAAAGAGAGCCTTATTTATGATATAGTCTTGAGAGCAGAGTCAGAAATACATTTAGAATGTGATATCATATTTTGCTTAGCGATGTATAATATTGTAAAGATATTTCAGCAAACATCATTATAATTTTCTTCTCATGCAACATTTTAGTGCTGATGAAGTTGGACACTGTCCAAAAAAATATAAGGAATAAATACTCCAAAGCCTGTGTAATTCCATATTTTTCCTCCTCCTTGTATTCTGATATAAACTATAATTTTAATATATAGGCAGGTCAGTCCATGAATAAGAAATGCACAATTCCGAAAATAATCATCAAAATAGTTTCCATCACTTCTCTCACATGCACATGAAAACTTGTAGTAAAAAAGGCAGAGCTAGTCAGGACATATGAGTAAAATTATTAAGCTTGGGTACAAATGCTAACCTTGCTAAAAAAGTGAAAGTAAGGACTTACTTTAACCTTTTCTAAAAGCATCACCTAAGGCTTTCAAATTCCTTTTGATATTGCAAGCGGATTTATCACAATGGCCACCTGAATGCTTTCCCCATAGGAATTAATTTGACTTTATCTTTCAGAGGACAATATTTCTAGATCACGTTTTATTTCAACTTGAGTCTGATTTGTAGGAATGTTTTATGTGAAACTGTGCCAATTATTAGAATTACTTTGTATTTTACAAATGTATTATTTTAATGCAAATGATAAAATGCATGAGAATGAAAGCCATACAAATATTGCTCAGACATCACATTTCTTTTCTGCCAACTGCTGTAAGCTAAAAGCTCTCTATTATCAATGATGAATATGTTTTCAATGAGGAACTCCATTTCAGACAGAGCCTTTCACCTGTAAGCTAACTTGGAGATTCAGTTTGCAAATGCAACACGTAATGGAGTTCTCTTATTAGATCGACAAACAAAGTGGTTTTAGACACAGTCTCCAGTCAATCTCTGCTAATGATTAATAGATACAAATGTCACAGGAAGTAAAACCACTAAATTTACAGAACCTCTTTGGTGAACTAATTTTTAAAAATGGTGCTTAGTTTCTCCCTATCCAGAGAAATTATGAATACTAGTTATAGATTATTAAAATATTTTAATTTTTTTACTTTCTTTAATGTTGTTATGCAATATTACTTAATATTATTATAATGCAGTGCTTATTTTAATTTTATAATACTTTATTTTCATGTTTGCATTATATCATAGGTAAGACTGGTCAAAGTTTTAGACTTTGAATTGTTATCTTTTTATAGATTTATATACAACTATCAAATTATTTCATCATTTTCTGTGTTCTAGTATTTAAATAATATAGAATAATCTGTTGCTAGAATTCACATGTATAACTATGGAATTTAAATTATTTTTTAAAGTTTTATTTTTCATTTTTCCTTTTTTAAGCAACTTTCTTGTTCAGAATTTCTACAAAATAATCTCGGAATTTCATTTTTTACAGAAAACATCAACTTCATTGTCTTTTCAAGTTTGATGGTACAGAATAGCATTGATATTAATATTTTGCATTCTCCATATATCTTATCTATATTGTGTCACATTTATAATATTTTTGAGGGGGAGCACCTGGGTGGCTCAGTCAATTAAGCATCTGACTTTGGCCCAGGTCATGATCTCACAGTTTTTGGATTCAAGACTTAAGTCGGGGTCCATGCTGACAGCTCAGAGCCTAAAGCCTGCTTAGGATTCTGTGTCTCCTTCTCTCTCTGCCCCTCCCCTCCTTGTGCTCTGTCTCTCTCTGTCTCTGCTATATACTGGCTCATGTTGGAAATGAGGCTGCTGGTATTAACCAGGCCTCACAATATTTCAGATCAGACCGATATTCCCCACATAGATTGCTCATAAGGAAAAGCATATTCCTACTTTTTCAAAAGAGACTTCAGATGAAAGCACTGTGGATGATTGTCAAAAAGCTCTTCCAAAGGCCTTGCAGATTCAAGACTTACATAATAAAGGGGGCTAAGAAGAAGAGTTACAACTGAGTCTGGCCCTGAGACAAAGATTCTAATTTAAAGACAGATATCCACCGCCACCCAATTGTTTCTGCTTGGAGATCCAGCCCCCAAGGCATTTGTGATCAGTATTCCGAGTGACTTATTCTGGCCTTGAATATGCTGATTGTTCTCTGTGAAGGAACCTATTGAGGAACTTCTTTTGTGATTTGGGAGCAAAGGCGTTTCCTGAAAGACCTGTTTTTCTTAATATTTCTTAAAGAAGCTATTGACCCCTGCTTACAAAGAAGTAACTTCACCCTTTTTATGCTAAAAACATTGTCTTATATGCTAAAGATACCTTTCTTCCCCATAGGATAAGCATCTAAATCACCTACCTCAATCACCATTGATAAAGGTTATGCAGGAGTCTTCTACCAATCTATGTGCTGGGAAATTCTTACATATCAAAGAGGTTTGTCATCAGAAATCATTATCTGAGGCAAATGTCACTTCTGTGCCATCCCCCAAACACTTAATTATAAAATAAAGTTGAGTCCCAGTCAGAGAGGAGATGCCTGCCTGGTGACCAGAAAGAATCTTGGGTCTCTCTCACCCCTCTCTTGCCGACACCATCCATCCTTCAGGGACCCCTGGACCTGGCCAGAGCCGCCCTCTGGCAATTTAATTTTAGGATGCACTGATTTTTGCATATGTGTGTCTCAGAATATGATTGAGATGAGACATATTTATTGATATATGCGATGCATGTGTGTGCATGAGTGTGAGAGAGAGAGGAAAAGGAAGAGAGCAAGTAGACATGCACACTCCAGTGTGTTCAGGAGTAGATTCAGAAGAATGAAAAACACTATAATTTAACTGAATATTCGATGATACATCAAATTAAAATTCCAATCATATTTAAATTACACATTAAACATTTTAACTTTTATTATATTTCATAAACTTTTAATCTTTGCAACATCTCTGTGACAGAGATCCTCTTAAAATAAATCTTGGTTCTGTTGGGCCTTGTGTCAGATTAAAGAGCAAAGATGGTGCTCCTATTCAGAGAGAGAGGAGCCTCTGTGACTGCTGTGACCAAGAGAATATGGTGAGGTGATGCAGCCTTCCTTCTTGACTTTTGAGGGTTTGGCAATTCCTGCTGCCTTTGTGTCAGAGCCCTACACTGCCACATCAGTAGTCTAAGTATCTTCAGGTAACCGTGCTGTGTAAAGTCTAAGGTAGGCAAGGGGAGAAGCGTGCAAGAGAAAGAGAGACATAGAGAGAAAGAAGATGGAAGTCTGCTCAGGCCCCCGTTGTTTCAGCTTCTAGCTGTTGAATTCCTCCCAGCTGTGAAAATAGACATCATGGAGCAGAGATGAACCACTGAATTCTTTTAACCCACATAATGTGAGACATAATAATAAGTTGCAGACTTACGTGTTAAATTTGTTATACACTAATAACTAAATAGTATACAGTCATTCATTTTCCTTTCTCAGTCTTTGATGTTTTGAGAGGCATATATTTGGTGGTTATTTATGATGATAATTTTTTGCTTCTAAGGTACATCTAACATAATGTATACAGTTATCTTCATATATTGACTGCTATTTTCTATTGGAAATATAAATGCAAAATGAGCACAGTGTCAGTGTAATCTGTATTCTAGTATATGTATTTACTTTAATAATTAGTTTTCTAAGCTTTCTAACTTTTAAATATAGTGACCTTAATAATTTTCTGTTTAATACCCAATATTTAAATTTTATTTTATCTTTTAATCATATCTATTAAAATAGATTCACTTCCATTAAATAGATCTTTACTTAGTCATTAATAATAAAAAGTTATCATTGTATATACTTCATTTTTTCATCTTATTTTTATTCCCATCAGCTGGAGTATACCTGGAAGTGCTCCTTCTCCCCAAATAACATTTGTGTCTCTAGTAACTTGAATGCCCACTTAGACAAGTATAATATTTTGGTTTTACTATATGTTTTTAAATAAAAGTGCATTGCAGCATCAGTATCTATTGGTATTTAGTGAGGGAGGTGGCATTTGCTGGAAATCTAATTTTTATTCCTAAGTGTTTTATATTTTTTATGTTGGATGTGTTTAGTGTGGTGATTTTCATAGAACAAAAAGGATAGGTAATAGATAAAGATATAGATATTTTTAATGTAATGAGGTTGTTTTGCTTTGCTTTTGTTTTTGTTTTGGATTTTTTTATTTGGTTTTCCACAAAGAATCAATCATTACATTTATTTGAATATTTTCTCTTCCTTTTTTCCAACTACTTTAGTTAAGAAGTACAAGAATGGAGTGGTCTCTTTGATGTGTCTACCACAGACCTTTTGATTTTCTCATTGTTCTCATCTGCTCCCTTACAAGCTCTGAATCCTGGGCCTGGGGGGAATTTCTTGCATTTATTTCTACTTTATCACTATAATGTTTTATAGCATAAAAACAGTTGTTTGCTGCATATTGCAGTTTCTAGTTCACCATGTGACTCTTTCATCTCAATGCAATCTTTATTTAGGACTCTACCTTTATAGGTCTCTTGAACAAGTGAATACCAATTTGTACAAGATTTACCCCTATTTCTTAGAACACTATTAATAAGTATGATGTAATTTTCTTAGCTCACACTTACAGAATGAAATCTATGTGTTGTCACTAAGAGTTGATAGCAAATTCAAGATGAGATTGGAGTGTCAGGGATTGATGTAAGTCCTAGTCCAAGTCTCTAAGGACATAGAACATGAGAAAAGAACATTTTAGATATAATTTGAGATTTTTACCACATTACAAAAGAGATGCTATAAACTACGGAGATCTGGGAAGGGGGGTGCAGAGCTGGGAACAGTAGAGTCAGTCACGGCAGGGAGTTTTGCCTTCTGCCTATGTGTGTCTTTCCAATGCTTGGTGTGGCAGCCAGGAGTCAGCCTCAGCAGGGTCCCTTGTGTTTGCCTGGAGTATCTGACTTCCTTGAGAGCCAGCTACAGGATATCTCCTGATTTTGCCTGTCAGAACCTTCTGTTCCAAGAGGGCTCCAACTCAAAGCCAAGAATAAACCCTGCCAGATGCATTCTTCTTTATCTGGCTTAAAGTAACCAGAATGTTTCCCCAGTGGCATTGCCACGGTTGAAAACTCACTCCCAGTTGTCCCATGGTACATCTTACGCATACAAATGTCACTCTGCCAGCATTTGACCTGACATGCTTTTCAGATGAAGAGTAAGCAAGTCATAGATTTGTTATTATTTTAATATGTTTCCTTACATTCTACTTAGCAAACAATTGTTTAATGCTTCTAGTATGGTGAGAAAACACTCCCCAATTTCATGTTTGTTAAAGCTTATCTCCATTTTGTATTTCATTTCTCATTTCAGTTGGAGGCAGTGTGGGAATGGCTAGAGAGTAACTAGGCAGAGGCCGGTGTTCAGTTTGACATCTCAACAAGCATATCTGTTATTTTAAACATAAATATTCTTACCAAGGTATTAATTCTTAGAATGTGAAATTATCTTCTGTTTATAATGTACAGTACAAAAATAGACATTTCCTTCAACTTTAAAAGTTCCTTTTTATAGAAGTTATCTTTATTTAATTTAAAAAAAATTTTTAAGGTTTATTCATTTTTGAGAGAGAGAGACAGAACATGAGCAGGGGAGGGGCAGAGAGAGAGACACAGAATCTGAAAGCAGGCTCCAGGCTCTGAGCGGTCAGCACAGAGCCCAATGCAGGACTCGAAATCATGAACCTCAAGATCATGACTTGAGCTGAAGTTGGACACTTAAGTGACTGAACTGCCCAAGAACCCCTAGCAGTTATCTGTAATGTAAATTCGCAACAAAGAAGCATTGTTATTGAGGCAAGTATTGAAAAAATCATGTTGCATCTTAAGAAACTACATATAAGTTTTGTTATTTTTATTTTTCATTATTTCCCAGGCCCTGTTAAAGAAACAAGTTGTCTGTGCCTAATATAGTACTTATAAAATGAACAAAAAACTCAGCTTTTCCTATTTGATAGAGTCTAGTAATCAGTACTTATTTGGTATCTAATGATGGAGATTGATGGAATTACAATTAAAAGTTTGTGTGTGTGTGTGTGTGTGTGTGTGTGTGTGTGTGTGTGTGTGTGAGAGAGAGAGAGAGAGAGAGAGGGAGAGAGAGAGAGGGAGAGGGAGAGAGGAAATAATCCAGCACATAAAACTCAATGCCCAAGGAATTCTCTGCTTAAAGGAGATCTGAATCCAAAGGATTAAACGTGAGCTCTGTTTATGTCTATATCTGCTACTTTTGTTTGCAGAAGTGGTATAGCCTAGGGCTTAAAACAACTAATAGATGTTAGCTGTCTTTATTCTGAATATCATTGCTAAAATCAACATTACCACCAGCACATGATTCTGTTATATATTAAAATGGTTTTATTATTTTGCTATTTTTTCATAGCACATAATAGTTTCATTCAATAATAACATATTGATCACTTATAATGTGTCAGGCAATAAGTTGGTCACAAAACCACACGAAGATTATAAGAAACTTTGTTCTTCAATTTGCCTCTATTTCAGGAAATGAAATATGGCCTTAATAACTAATTAGTAAAGATAACATATATTAGAAAATGAAATTAATATTAAAGACTGCTCCTATTATCCACACAAAATCGTATTTTACTCAAAATCTATATGATAAAAAAATTAGCACACCCTTCCTCCTTCATTAGATAGAGACTGTCTAAAACCTCATTCATCCTGAGGCCTGTGGTTGTAGAAGGTTCTAGGGTTATGGAAAGCTACAGAAATGTTAATGCACAGTTTTTATGTTTTTAATAATCCTCTCCTGAGAAAGCAGTAAATAATAACTTCCTTAAAGGAAGGTTTACAATGTGTCAACCTGTTAGTTTTTATTGCATTGAAACTCCCTCCAGATAACCCACACCCATCCTGAGCCTGTGCTCTTGTGCCCACATATTGTCAAGAGCTGAGCTGGAGAGACCTGGCTGATGAAAATGACAAGCCAAATTAAAATAACCATTCTGACTTTATGTACTAGCTGCAGTACTATGAGCAAGAAATCAGAAATACAGCATCCACATCATCAATGTTCCATTTATCCCCCCAGAACCACACCAAGTGAAGGTGGGGGAGTCTTTTCATTGCCGAGGGATACTTGAATAAAAGGTTCCTGGTACTCTTTGAATCTGCAGCTAAAAGGAAAAGGATCTGAGTGGAAAAGTACCAAGTACTAAGTCAAAGTAGAAAAAGATATTTTCAATGCATCTCACCTCCCCATAATGAAGCAGAGGCAACTGGAAAGAGCCTCCACTAAAAGCCCCCACAAGACAGCCTCCAAATGGAGGCATGTGGACTACACATGCATCTATGCTTAGGAGTGTGTTCCACCAGGGTGCGCCTAAGTCTTTGACTGCAATTTCCTTAAGACATTGCCGGGCACGAGCTGTAGATCAAGTTTGTGTGGAGAGGACACTCTTGCCTCATGAGACTTGGTAGGTAAGTCCTATGGAATCAACAATGGTCAGGCTTAAAAAAAAAAAAACAACTCACGTAGGATTTTGGCCTTATTTGTTTAAGAAGCACACTTTAAGCCCTTCCTGTCCCTTGAGTTTCTCCTGCATTTGGCATTTCAAACTTGATTTTGAAATTCATACCATTGGATGTCACCCTTTTATTTAACTTATTATTCGTTTGCACATCCAGTAAACCATCCAGTGTGCCCCACAGTTATGTGTTTGAGAATCTTTTCCACTCTGACTTGCTCAGACTACCTTTCAGAATTTAATACATAATTTCAATTTCCACTTGGGCATATTCTTTAATATGTCATACAGGAACAACTTCAGACACATCATTGGTTAATATCTGTCACCTATCACATCCATCAGTCACTAAATGTTGTTGAATATATTTATTAAATAATTTTTTATTGTATCCAGCACATCTCCTGCTTCATTTGTTGTAGGTCTTTTTTACTGACCTTAATGAAATTTTGTATTTTTGTTTCAGTTTTTACTTCCTGTCCTCTTTCTTTCTGCTTTGAATTCTTTCCTTCGACTGAAAACAGGTCTTTTCAATACATATATTTGTCAAGGCCATCTTAAATCTTAAAGTCATAAAAAGTCTCTGATATCCACAGGATAGAATAGTTCTAGACTCTAGTTTTCTATTCCTTTCAAATTCTAACTAAAACATAGCAACTTGAGCTTTTAATTTTTCTATTTTCAGATTATCTTCCTTTGCTATTTATACCTTTGAACAAACTTTTTCTTGGCTGAGAAACATTGTATCATTTTTCTCTGCTGTTCAACCCCTGTGTAGCTATTAAATAGGTTTAATTTAAATATCACCTTCTATCTCTCCTCAGGGATTATTCTGTATACACCTCACAGAGCTAACAATCATTATAGCATTCCCTGATTATGTGTTTACAGGTTGATTTCCTTGCTAGATTGTGAACTATTCAAAGGCTGGATGTTTCATTCATTTGTGTATTCCTAGATACTAGATATGTGTCTGACACATAAAAAAGCTAATGCATGATTTTACATAAAGGGATATTAATTTAAAAATACTTATGACTGCTAAAGTACAAATACATTCTGCAAAATATAGAGGTATTTTAGTAAAAATCCTCTTGTAAAATATACACATTTCCTTTTTTGATAGCTAATACTGGCTCTTATATTCATATTCAAAAGCATTTATCAAGTATACATATTTGTCTGTATAAAGTATCACATGCTATATAACATGTTTTCAGCATGTTTCCTGTCCTCTAGGAAATTTAAAATTAAGACATATACTTTATCCCTGAATTAAGATAATTTGCCAAGAAAAATGCAGAAGTGTTTGCTTAGGAAAATGTGTAAGAAAAACTTAATTTACTACATGAAATATTTTCAATATACCAAATTTATTCTCCCAAATATATAATTTCTATATCCAGTGAAGCATGAATAATAATGATACATGTCTGCTTTTGTAAGTACAATTTACACTGTTTTTTTCACATTAAAATATAAACTATTATTAAATAAGCTAACGTGCTATAAATATACTTTAATTTTACATATCAAAGCTGTCATGTAACAAAGTACCATTACATGTCAATGAATTTTTAAAAGGTTTCATTTAAAACAATAATAACAAAAGTTATTACAAAGTTAAAATTTTAAACTCATGGCAAGCTTAATCAAGTTGTTCTTCATTGCCTGAAATTATGCAACAACTAATTTTTTAGTATGCAAATTAGTGTCAAGTGAAAAATTTCAGGAATACATACTGCCTTTAAAATGTAGTAAAATGGCTCATTAAAAAATAGACTTTTATGTAAACCATCATTTGTACTCATCTAACCAAACCCCAACAAACAATTTAGAATGTGTGATATATGTTCAAAATCTGTTAAGAATTACTAACTTTAATTACCACTAAATTGAATGCTAATTCTAGTTGACTTGATAGTCAACCATTCTGGAATATTAGAAAGTATACAGTATTTGGAAAATGAATACATAAGCTCAAAGACAAGCTATGCTACTTACTAGTGATTTCACCTATGAGGAGGCACTTAATTTCCCTGACATTACTCATGTGAATTACACACACACACACACACACACACACACACACACACACACACACATTGCACTACTTTGTTCACATCTTAGCTATATGCAAAAATAAAGTATGTGAAAATTATAATTTTTTGGATGATAATGATGAAAAAGTTAATAGATGAAGGTAGAGACAGTGTATAATAGACATTTTCTGTGGACAACATATAATCAAATCTATAGAATTAGAAAGGAAATTGGATTGCGTGGAGCTCTTGCCACACCTTGCCTACCCAAAACATGCTAGCTAATTAAAGGATAAATAAATACATGAATTTAAGATTAAATCAATACTGCTAATAGTACACTGTCTTTTCAAAGTTGGTAGTTTGTCAGGCAACTCTTTCAAGCCTGAGTCTAATTGTAAACTTTGGGCAAGTTTTTAAATCTCTATGCACCTTAATTTCTGATTTAAAAAATGTTACCATAGTATAGGGGTTTGGGCACCCACCCGGGTGGCTCAGTCAGTTAAGCTGTTAACCTGAGACTTTGGCTCAGGTCATGATCTCATGGTTCATGAGTTCAAGTCCCACATCAGGACATATTTCTCCTCAGTTATAGACATTCTTCCAGTACTACATTCCTTAAAACACCTATCATGACTCTAGTTTATATCCATGGACTATTGCAGCTGAAATGGATGGCAGGAATATTAGTGGAAGGCATTCTTATACCTAAGTAGCTATCCATGACTTTACAATATGCAGAAATTATGGGAATCATAAAAATATATTCCATTATCTCCAAACTAAATGTGTTGCTAACTCAAACTCTCTTTTGTCAGAATCTTAAAATGCTCATGGTCATTCTAGCACTATCAAACTGGAGGGATAATAAGATGAATGGAAATAAAAATGGAAAGAAACAATATTCTTTACACATTGCAATGAAAATATTTTACTTTAGCAAACTTTATAAAAAAGGTATGTAGGGGCACCTGGATGGCTCAGTCGGTTAAGCGTCTGACTTCAACTTAGGTCATAATATCATGGTTCAGTAATTGGAGCCCAATGTCAGGCTTTGTGCCAACAGCTCAGAGGCTGGAGGCAGCTTCAGATTCTGTCTTCCTTTCTTTCAGCCTCTCTGCTCATGTTCTGTCTCCCTCTCAAAAATATAATGAAAACATTAAAAAATGTATGCATACATGAACACATTAGTAAAACTCCACACAAGGGTCCTAACATTTAATTTTATTAACCTTATGGTAAATCTGCTTCTATTAGCACATCTTCCTATTTTTTAAAATCAGTCTGAAGTAGTTACAGCATACTTTTGAGTAGAAAAATATGCAGTGTTCACATTAATACCCCAACAGACAAATGCTCTTACAGCTAAATCATGCTGTGTTCTCATTTTAATGTTCCTGTCTTATACCATTTTGATTACTTCTTTCGTTGCTTGAGTTAGTATTTGTCGTATGTGTATGTTTCTTTTGTTTCCTACATACTTATCATTAAGTTATCTCCCACATTTTCCTCTGGTTTAAACTTGTCCTCAATGCTTTTAAAACATCATGTTTTTTAACAACCTTTTAAAAAAGCTATCTCTCCTGTGAAGAGCTGACCCTCTGGTATCTGCAGGTCTGCTATAGCGCTCTCATGCTGTGATCTCCTTGGCCATAATCTTAGTAGTTTCCTTTATTCTTTTGTGCTTCAGTCCCCTATTCACTCAATCCCACAGTTTCATCTTTCTTAGTTTCCTCACTAAAGGTATGTGAAATATCTCTTCCTGTACTTTCTTGAAAATGGGATGTGGAGATAGATCTTTTGAGAATCAAATACCTAAAATATTTGTATATTAAAGCCTTGTATTTAATTATTAATTTACTGAACATACAATTCTAGGCCATTTGTAGAATTCTAGCTGAAAATATTGTTTTTCCTTAAAACTTTGAAGATATTGTTCAATGACTTGGTGGCTTTCAGTGTTGCTGATGGGAAGCATTGTGACTCTTGAACTCATAGGTAAACTCTTTACCAAGGGAGAAAACAGAGCAAAATAAAGCAAAACAAAAAGACTCTTGGTGTTCATTAAAGTGATATGATATAGTTAAAACCTGTAGGGAACTGTCTTCGGTAGCCATGGCTGAAATCAGAATTTGGCTGAGAGGTAGGGCACAGAGAACAACTGATATGCGTAGCAAAGTTAAAGTACATCATTGTGAAACTCCAGAACACTGTGGATAAAAAGATTTAGAGAACTCCTATGGAGATAGAAATCAAGTTATATACATCAACAACCAGAAAGGCTTCAAAGTTCTTAATAACAACACTGGAAGCCAGAGAACAGTCCTGAGGCACTAGGACATCTAAACACCCCTATAGGGTTGACCTCTATCTGTGCATAGCAGTGATTATACATTCTTATGCTGGCTTTTCTTTCTTCCTTTCTGTTTTCAGCTTCCCTCCCCCCCCCCCACCTCTTTCCTTTTAGGAATCATCTCCCAAATAGCCTGCAGCCAAATCCTTGTCTCATGCTTTACTCTCAGCACTGAGGTTGACAGAGTACATTTATTGACTAGGGACTATGTGACCCTTTTACACCAAATATTAAATTTCTATAATTCTATAAAACTTTCTTTATTTGCTTGAAATTGTCCTCTTTTTTCTAAGATTTATTTTATTTGAGTATTGAGAATCCTGGACACATCCATTATTATTTTTCAATCTGCTTTCTCCAATTTGTTCTCCCTTGTCTTCTTTTGCCCTTATTTTTAAATTAACTTTTTGAGAATTGTAGATTCAGCTGCAGTTTTATAAACAATATAAAGAAACCCCATATTCCTTTTACCCAGTTCCTCCTGTGGTAACATATTACAAAATTATACTACAATGTCACAACCAGGTTATTGCCAGTGATATAGTCACAACACAGAATATTGCCATCACCACCAGTACCCCTCATGTTGAGCATTTGTCGCCCACCCATTTCTCTCCCACTCCTAGCCTCTCATATGTCACTGGAATCTACTAATAAATTTACCATCTCTATAATTGTAACATTTCAAAAAAGTTATATAAGTTTTTTAACATCTTATTTATTTTTAAGAGACAGAGCATGAGTAGGAGAGGATCAAAAAAGAGAGAGAGACAAAGAATTGGTTTTGCTGATTAATTTTTTCTTATTAATTTTTCCTTTGTTAATTATCTTTTTCTTGTCAAATCTCTTTATTTTATGTCCCCTAATTTTCTTCTGTGATGTTTTTCTGGAAGTGTTGCAGTTTTATGTTTTATATTTAAATCTATGATCCATATTGAGTTATTTCTGCATTAGATATTAGATTTAAGTCAAGTTTCATGTTTGCCTATGAATCTCCACTTGCCTCAGCATTATTTGTTGGAAAGGATCTTTCCTGGACTGAATTGCTTTTCCTCCTTTGTCAATAATAGCTGCATAAGTTTATGTGAGTCCATTTCTAGGGCCTTTATCTGTTCCATAGTGTCCCTCAACAAATACCAGTGTTTATTGTTATGACTATATAAGTCATGATATCAGGTGAACTTATTTTTCACACTTTATTCTTCTATTCCTAGATTATTTCAACTATTCAAATTCCTTTGCCTTTCCCTGTATATTTTAGAATACACACACACACACGCACACACACACACACACACACACACACATTGCTGAGGTTTTAATAAGAATTTCATTAAATCTTTACATCAGTTTGGGGAGAATTGACTTCTTTATTATGAGTCTTCCAACCATAAACATAGTATATTTTTGTATTTACCTTCTTTGATTTCTTTCAGCAGTGATGTTCCGTTTTCAACAAACAAATCTTATATAGGTTTTGTTAAATTTGTACCTCAGAATATATGTTTTTTTGCAATTGTGGATGATATTTTATTTTTAATGTTGGTTACCACATATTTGTTGTCACTATATTTGTATGTTTTCTCTTATCCTGTGATTTGGTGAACTTATTTATGAATTCTAGGAGAGTTTTGTTTTGTTTTGTTTCATTTTTAGATTTCTTAAGATTTGCAATGTAGACATTTAATCTGTCATCAGAGAGAGTTTAATGTAATTTTTTCTTTTTTGATCTGTATTAGTTTTATTTGCCTTTCTTACTTTATTCCACAAGCTAAAACATCCAACATGATGATAAAAAGAATAGTGAGAACTGATATTGCTTTGTTCCTTACCTTAGGGGGAAAATATTCAATCTTCCACCACTTAATATAATGTTACTAATTTTCAAGTATTAAGCAAGACTTGCATACCTGAAACAAACCCTATTTAATCATTATATAAAAATTATATATATATTGCTGAATTCTATTTAATAATATTTTCTTAAAATTTTTTCTTTATACCCATAAGGCATATTAGCCTGTGATTTTCTTTCTTCCTTTTTTTTGAATGCTACCTTTCTCTAGTTTTGGTATCAGTGGGATACAGCTTTATAAAATGTAATAGTAGTGTTTCCTCCCCTTATATTTTCTGAAGAAATTGTGTAAAATATGTATTAATTCTTCTCTATGCATTTGGTAGAATTTTTGAGTAAAAGCACCTGGAAATGGATATTTCTATTTTGGTAGTTTTTAAATTACAAATTCAATTTCTTTAATATTTATAGAACTATTCCAGTTCTCTAATTGTTTTTCAAGGAATTGGTCCAATTTCATCAAAGTTGTTAACTTTGTGTGTAAGATTTTATACGGTATTCTTTATTATTGCTTTGATATTTTCAGGGTCAGTGCTAGTACTCTTAGTTTCATTCCTGATACTGGTTATTTGTATCTTCACCATTTTTTTTTTCATTTTCAGTTTTGCTAGCAATTTCTCAACTGCATTATACATCTTATTTTTTAAACAGAATATATGGATACATTACAGAATTTTATTCTTTTAATATTTATCTATTTATTTATTTTTGAGAGAGAGAGAGGGAGACAGAATACGAAGCAGACTCAAGGTTCTGCACTATCAGCACAGAGCCCAATACGGGGCCAGAAGCCACAAACTGTGAGGTCATGAATTGAGCAGAAGTTGGATATTTAACTGACTGAATCACTCAGGTGCCCCTTTACTATACATGTTAAAGAACTATTTGCTTCACTGATTTTCCCTTATTTTTATCTTATCTTAATTATTTCCATTATTCTGTTCACTCTGAACTTATTTTATTTGTCTTTAGGTTCTTGAAGTGGGAACTTAGAATATTGATGTGACACATTTTCTCTCTTCTAATATGTATATTTATTATTATAATTTTCCCTCTTAGCAATTTTCTGATATATACTTTTTCACTCAGTTCAAAAGATTGCTTTACTTTCCTTGAGACCCCTTCTTGACCCATGGATGATTTAGAACTGTGTCATTTAGTTTCTAAGTGTGTGAAGATTTCTTGCTTATTGATTTCTAGTTTCCTCTGTTGTGCACAGAGAAAAATATTCTGTATTGTTTCAATACTTTAAATTTGTTAAAGATTTTTTATAGCCTGGAATATGGTCTATCTAATATATGTTCCATGGGACTAGAAGAGAATGTATATTCTATCATGTTGTGTGGAGAGTTCTATAAGTGTTGGTTAGACCATGTTTGTTTATGGTGTCTTCTAAACCCTTGACAATTTTCTGTCAAGTTCTGTCAGTTGGGTTATTTATTTAAATATTTTCAGCCCCACTTACTTTTCCCTCTCCTTTCAGAATTCAATGGCTTGAATTTTCAATTTTTTGGCATATTCCCACATATCACTCAGACTGTCCATTTTGGAGGGGCTGGGGTCAATTATTTTCTATTTCATCCAGCTCACTGATTATTTCATTTCTCCTCTCCATTCTGTTGTTGAGCCTTTTCATTCAATTTAAAAAATTTTTTTTAATGTAGCTATTTTATTTTTTCATTCTAAAATTTCCATTTTGTTCTTCTTTATTTTTGAACTTTCCTTTGTCAAAACTTTCTTTCCTGAGCTTTTATACTTTTTTCATTTGTCTTAAGTGTTTGTAATTATCATTTAAAGCAATTTTATGGTGTTTATAAATAATTGTTGGATATTTGTAATATTTCTCTCTTCTTGGTATTAGCACTCACTATCATTTTTATTTTTTATTTTTTTATTTTTTATTTATTTATTTATTTATTTTTACTCACTATCATTTTTAAATTAACTTTGAGATCTTTCTAGTTCTTGGGCTGTTGTATGATTTTTATTGGAACTTGGACATGGTGTATATTATTTTATGAGATTCTGGATTTTAGTTAAACCTTTTGCTTTACCTAGGTTTTCTAAGGCCACTTTGGCAGAGAAAGGGAGGGTGTCACTTCATTATATGAGGCAGGGGTACCAGTCTCACTTCTTTACTTGGCCTCAGGATGGGCTTACGGGATGGGGTTTCAGCTCCCTCCCAGGCTTTCACTGATACCTCCCTGTTTGATATGAATAGGAGTGCCTGCATACTACTTCCAACAGAGATGGAGTAAAAATACTGATTCTCCTCTAGGCCTTCTTTGAGACACTCCCCTGATCACTGCAACATGGGGATAGAAGTATGTTCTTCCCATGATTTCCCCTGGCTCCATCTTTGGGAGCAGGATTGCTCATCATTGCCCTGTAGAGATGGAAGTTCTGGTTTCCTTCTTGATTTTCTCTGACATCACCAACCTAGAAGTTAGAGCACCTTTTTACAGTTTGTTAAGGAGAAAAGCCTAGGCTCCCCACTTTCCCTTTGGCAACATGAACGGGCATGTAGCCATAGGTCTTCTATGACATTTGGCTGAAGTAAAGCAGTAATTGCCTAAAAGTTTACTGTCTCATTAAGTTACTTCTTCCCTGGTCTTTTGGCTAGAGAGAGCAGGCTTTTGTTGAATCTTTATTTATCTGTGCCTATTAGATATCCAGGTTTATGGTTTCTTCAACAACTGCCTTATAGTATAGGAGCCAAAAAAAAAAAATCTAGAGAATTTAGCACCATGTCATTTTTCAGGTCCCAAAGTCCTTAGTGGGTCTGCATTTTCCCCACCATTCAGAGTTGTTTTTCTGTTTTGTTTTGTTTTTAATATATATAATGTCCCAAGTTTTAGTTGTATTTACTTGGAGAAATAGAGAAATGTATTCACTCCATCTTCATGGGAGCAGAAGTTGTTTCTTCTTGTTTTTTCTCCACATTGGATGATTTCAATTCCTGTATTGTAGCACATTTTTAAATTTTGCTATTAGATTTGTAAGGGCCAATAACTATATTACTGAAAATATTCCAAATTTATAATACCTTTCTGTTATATAAATCAATAAATCTTTTTTTATATCAAAGGACAATTTTGTTTTAGATTTTTATAATTGTGCTTTATTTCTTATAGATTTTTTGAGGATTGTTTGGTTTTAATCTTTTAAATCAAAGGCATTTATTGGATATCTGGTTATTCCAAATTACTCTTTATCTTTAAGACTAAGACAATAAAAGTTGAATGGGAGCTCTTTCCCCATAGATAGAATTTACCAACAAAGAGATTCATTTTCCTGAAGTCTAAATATTGTCTTTTTTTTCTTGAAATATTTTTATTCCATGGAGGTAAAAATCACAATATTCTGCTTATAATACATTGTATATGCCTTATGTAGTACATATAATAACTTGACTGCCCAAATTTGGTGAACCAAGTAATACAGAGACTCCATAATCCTTGTTACATATCAAGAAATATGTGTATGTATGTATCTGTGTGTATATGAATTTTTAAAAATTTAGTCTCCTGCAGAATACTAATAGCCAGTTGTACTTGGAATTATAATCAAACAATAAACTCTGATTTTCTTTTTGAGGGTAAGATTTCTTTCTGTTCTATGGGTGATTTATTCTATCATGATGTGACAAGGATAGAAAATTTCTGCTCTCTTCCAGTGGTCGATGAACACACCAATTCCTGGCCACTTTGTGTTATCTGTATATATAATTGACATACTATTTTACTTTTCAGCTCTCCTTCTTTGAAATCAGCTTTCTAGAGCATGCTAAGCTAACTAGCACACATCTTTGAACATTTCAGTGACCGGAAGAATATAGTTTTAATTTCCTCTCTTATCTTTGTATTTATTATTATTATTTGCTGCCATTAGTCTTTCTCCTAGATATTTATTTTGTTTCAGCAGCAAGCAAAGCTAAGTAGTTACACTGGAAGACCTAAATCCAGGTAAACAGCCTATATTTTGGATGAATCTTTAAAATACTTGCTCCATGTTAAAAAATGATTCAGTAGCTATCTTTTGTTGGGTTGTTTCTTTCTTCATTAGAGTGATTTTTCTTGTGCATTGTACAAAGTTTGCCAATTGACATAACATGATCCTGGAATAGAAGCATTTATTTCAGTGTTTTAAACCTTTACCATGGGCTTATTCATTGCAGGGTTATATAGAATCTTATTATGAGACTGGCAATCCAAAGTAGATTTGGTTGTTGAAACTAAGATAGGTTGCTCTTCATTTCACTTCGTCTTCAATTAACCACCTACGTCTATACAGTTTTCTTGATTTTCTAACAGTAGACTATTATGAAGAGCTATGTCTCTGTCTCTTTCTATCTCTCTCTTTCCCCCCTTTTAGTAATAGCATTATTTAGAATTATAAAATAACATATTAAGTATAAAAGCATAGTTTTGTCTTGCTCAGCTTTGAATTGGCTTCTTCTACTGTTTCTTTGAAACTTTGAAATATCAGAGTTCCTATGTTGCTTCTTGCTTAAATTTCTTATTTCTGTATTTGTGGTTAAATTTTTTATCTCAGCTGTCAACAGATCATTTTATTCCAACTGTGCCTTCTTACAGACACATTAAGGCCAATTCCCAGTGGTGTTTTTGGCTTGTTTAGAATTCATAATCAGAGCCTTGCAAGCTCCAGATACCTAGAAGATTCTCCACTCAACCTGTACATGGAAGTTTGGCAATTCCTTCTTGGCAGAGGACAGAAAATTAAAAGAACTCAGCCACCTTTCACATGATTTCTCCTCCAGATAGAATGTGTTTAGTTCATTGAAAATCTCTGCTTTGAAATGTTGGAAATATTGAAGTAAGCAAGATTGACCTCAATGTTGCTGTTGCATACTTACACAAATTTTGTTTCAACACACAGGAAAGAATACTAATTTGTCACATTAAATGCTTGGTGTTTTCTGAAAACTGCTATCTGAAAAGAACAGTTACACAAACATCATGACTTATGTGTATGTGATATAAATAATTCCCCTTGCCACAATGCCCTCTCCCGGAGGGAAGCACACATGCAATCATCTCCCTTTATGAAGAACAACAATGGTGTTAATATTCGATAACATTAAAAGCTATCACTACAACCACTGATATTTGAATTTCTGGTATGATTTCTTATAGTTACATTTCAAAACATATTTTTAAATAGTTTAGGGACCAGAATACTTCAAAAACCTAATACACATGGTGGAAAATCTAAAAAGCTCTTTAGTTTCACCATGCTATATGTTCTCACCCCTATTCTTCAATTTCTAATCTTTATCCGTGCCCTAGTGAAACTAAAGACTTCCTTCTCAGCAAAATGCCAATTTATTTATGTCCTAAATTATTCATCTGCTTTTATTTTGCTTCCCTTTCTGATTCGGAACAGCAAGGAAAATCACTCCATTGTTGTAATTTTCATTTCTTTGAATTATTATTTTTTTTAGTTTTGAATGCTCTCTTTGCACTTTGTTAAATTTAATCTGTAGTGTTTATTTATTTTGATATTCTTATAAATTGAATTGTTTTTTTCAGTTTTATTTTTGGGCTATTCATGGTAGTACACAATTTTCTTGTACCAACATTGTATACTGAAAAGTTGCTGAATGAATTTATTAATTCTATTTGATTTTTTTTAAGTGGGAGCATTCCTCATGATTTTCTAAATATAAGATCATGCCATCTGTGAATGCAGGTAGTTCCACATTATCAATTCTAGTCAATACATCATTTTTATTTTAGAGGGAGAGAAAGAGGGCACAAGCAGGGGAGAGAGGAAGAGGGAGAGCAAGATTATCACAAGCAGGCTCCATGATCAGCAAGAAGCCCAACACGGGGTCAATCCTAGGACCCTGTGCATATGATCTGAGCCAAAATCAAGAGGAGGATGCTCAACTGACTGAGCCACACTGGCACCCCTTGATACAAATGTTTTTAAGCTTGCATAAATCCCATACCTAAAGAATTTCCAGATAGCTTTCCTATTTATCAATATGTCAACTGACTTTCCCAGATTATTATGATTTAACAAGTTGGGAAACACTGTAGTAATATATTTGGATTACCTTTAATATGAAAACAATGTCGTATGTTGAAATATATGAATGAAATAATATCCCAAGGTTATACAATTCAAATATAAATTCCTGCAGCAATGCCATCCAGCTGTTCTTCTCAAACATTAAATCACACATGATTTACCTGGCAGCATTCTTAAAATTCAGACTAATCAGTTGGCCTGTAGAGGTGCCCGAGATTTGGCATTTCTAAAGACCTCCCAAGAAGAAAAATTGCCAACGGAAATATGGCCTAGAAAAGATTAATCCTGTACAGTTTTGCAGCTGAAACAACTAGTTTTGTTTTTGCTGTTTTTTAAAGCATATTTTAAAGTGTATTCATTTATTTTGAGAGATAGAGAGTGAATGGAGGAGGTACAGAGACCGAGGAAGAGAGAGAGAATCCCTAGCAGGTCCACACTGTGAGCAAAGAGTCCTATGCAAGGGGTCAGTCTCAAGAACTGCAACATTATGACCTGAGCCAAAATCAAGAGTCAGACACTTAACCAGCTAAGCCACACAGGTGTCCCTTTAAACATTTTTAAATTAAAGTATAATTAACATAATGTAAAATTAATAATTTTTAAATGAACAACCTAATCATATTTACTACATTCACAGTGTTGTACAAACACCATCTCTACCTATCTAATACAAAATATTTTCAGCGTCTAGAAAGTAAACCTCACACCTTAAACAGCTGTGTCTTCTTTCTATCACCAACTCTGTCATATGCCAATCTTCATTCTTTGTCTATGGCTTTATCGATTTTGAATACTTCATGTAAATAGAGTCATACAATATGTGACATTTTATATCTAGCTTATTAAATTAAGTGTAATGTTTTCAAGATTCATCCATGTCATACTATGTATCAGTACTTCACTCTTTTCTTTTTAATATTTATTTATTTTTGAGAGAGATAGAAACAGCATGAGCAGGAGAGGGTCAGAGAGGAAGACACAGAATCTGAAGCAGGCTTCAGGCTCTGAGCTGTTAGCACAGAGCCCAGTGCAGGGCTAAACCCACAAACAGCGAAATCATGACCTGAGCTGAAGTCAGAGGCTCAACCAACTGAGCCTCCCAGGTGCCCCAGTACTTCCATCTTTTTAAGATTATATGGTATTTCATGTTATGTATACATCACAATCTGTTTTTCCATTCATTTACTGATGGACATTTGGGGCATACCTTTTGACTGTCGTGATTGGTGTCGCTACAAACATATGTATGTACATGTTTGTTATGAACTTATTTTCAACCAAATCAGTATATTTTCAACCAAATGTATATGTGTATGTATATATGTATGTATATATGTACGTATATATGTATATATATAAGCATGTATGACTGGAATTGCTGAGTCAGAAAGTTATTCTATGTTTTACTTTTTGAGGAACTACCAATATTTTCCTGAGTGAGCCAGTTCTTATTCCCACCTGCAATGTATGAAGGTACAGACTTTTTCACATTCTTGCCAACTCTTGTAATTTTCATCATAGCCATCCTAGTGTGTGTAAAGTAGTACATCACTGTGGGCTTTGATATGCATGTCCCTGAGGACCAAAAATGTCTCATCAAGACTTTTGACCATTTAAAAATTAGGTTGTGTTTTGTTATTGAATTTAAATGTTCTTTGTATATTCTTGGTAACAGAAGCTTATTAAATACATGATCTGTAAACATTTCCTCACATTTTGTCCCTGTCATTTCTCCATGCAGCATGCAATTGTCTTTCTTTTTTTATTTAGTCTTAGTATTTTTCTTCACTGTTTATTTTGAAATTATATAGATTATTTTCTTTTCCTCCATCCATTTTCTTAATAAATTGGGGACTAATCAATTAGACTTTATCTATAAAATCATACAAAATGAAATCTAGGGGCACCTGGGTGGCTCAGTCAGTTAAGTAAGTGTCCAACTTCAGCTCAGATCATGATCTCCCAGTTCATGGGTTCGAGCTGTGCCATGCTCTGTGCTGACAGCTCAGACAGAGCCTGGAGCCTGCCTCAGAGTCTGCAACTCCCTCTCTCTGCCCTTCCCCTGCTCATGCTCTGTTTCACTCTCTCTTTCTCAAAAATAAACATTAAAAATTGTTTTAAGTGGAATCTAAAGTTAACCAACATTTCCCCACTCATTCTAAAAAGTAAGCTAATAGATATAATGATGCTTCACAAATTATTTCCCCCCTTTTATTTTTTGTCTAGAATTTTAATCTTTTAAAATCACAAATAACAGGGATGCCTGGGTGGCTCAGTCAGTTAAATGTCCGACTTCAGCTCAGGTCATGGTCTCATGGTTAGTGGGTTCGAGCCCCACGTCAAGCTCTGTGCTGACAGCTCAGAGCATGGAGCCTGCCTTGGATTCTGTGTTTCTCTCTCTCTGACCCTCCCCTGCTCATTCTTTTTCACTCTCTGTCTCTCAAAATAAATAAACGTGAAAAAATTTTTTAAATAATAAAATCCAAAATAACAGATATTATGATTTTTATACAATCACTTAGATTTATCTACATGTTTACTTATTTATTAGTTCAGCATACATAAAACATAACTATATTTTCCAAACCAATAAATTATTGAAAAGGGCAGCTTTATTTTTTTACATGTTTGCAAATCTCTGTAATGTCTGTTTTAATAGAATATGGCTAGATTCTTATCTACTCTGCATTCAATTGGTAGTGATATAGTCTCTGGAAAATTCACTATATATTCATGAGGAGATGAGAGTAAAATAGACAGATGATGTTGTATTAGTATTCTTACAGAAATAGTTTTGACTTTGCAGAGTCCTTGAAAGTTCAGAGAAACCCAGGAAAGACTGGGCCATATTTTGAATAGTAGTATGGAAACGTATATAGAAAAGATGTTTCTTATTTTAGATGTGTCAGGAGAAGGCTTGAAACCAGCATTTCTTTATTAAAGAAAAATTTTGTAAACACAAAGTCTAGAGACTCTGCCTGAAGACTATCAAAGGTCTCCTACAATTACATGAATATGAAGTGTCATCTCTCCCACCAGACTGTATCTCAATGGGAATAGTTTTTAATTTTGTGTCTACAGCATAAAATTGATTCCCAGTAAATATGAAACAATCTTATTTTTCACCCTGTTGCAAAAATGAATTAAAGCTACCCAAACCTCCATTTAGAATATGTTACTTTTAAAGCATTTAAATGGTCAGCAGATGGAAATTGTGTTACAGTACTTTTGAGAGACTATTACTCATAAGAACAACAAAAATATATTTCTGCCAAATTCTTACACTTCCCTTCTCTTCTAGCAAAAAAAAAAAAAAAAAGTCTGCACTCAGATAATCTAGGACGACTTTAACTGAAATGATCCTCAGGTGTTTTATCTATTTTATAGCATTCTCTTTACTTCTACTTTCATCCTATGTAGTCCCTCACTAATACTAAATTGTTTTGTTTGGTTTGTTGCATTAATGTTCACATTTCAGAAGAAAAATTAACATCTTTATTTGCAAAGTATATAATTGTATTGATTTGCTAAATTAAGAAACTAACAAAATTGTTTATGAAAAAAAGATCTGTGTTCAGATCACATAAAAAGTTGCCATTAGTACTCGATCCTAGCATACTCTTGAGTCACTTCAAAGAACGTTGCTTCTATGGCTGGGGCGCCTGGGTGGCTTAGTCGGTTAAGCGTCCGACTTTCGCTTGGTCATGATCTCGTGGTTCGTGGGTTCGAGCCCCACGTCGGGCTCTGTGCTGACTGCCAGCTCAGAGCCTGGAGCCTGTTTCAGTCTGTGACTCCCTCTCTCTCTGACCCTCCCCTGCTCACGCTGTCTCTCTCTCTCTCCTACAAATAAATAAAACATTAAAAAAAAAAAAAGAACGTTGCTTCAAGAAATCTATGATCAAAATAAGTAAATATTCAAATACACATTATATCATTATAATAATATAAGACAGTTATTTTTTTTCTTTTCACTTTCTGAACCAAAAAAACCCAGCTAATTATTGAGCAACATTGAAGAAATTATCATTAAAAATTTCAATTTTATTTAAATGAGTTCCTAGTGTTCATTTTCTAATAACAAAGTTAAAAAAATCTGAAGTGATTAGAAAAGACTGAGTTACAGTAGAATCTTCTCCATCTATGGTTATGTTTGCCCTATTATATTTTGGTGTTCCAGAGTAAGTCAGATGCTTTTATACATCAGATAAATGTTTCTGTGAGAAGGAACCATCTTCTTTTGTCTCTTGACTTTGGAGATCTCAGCCTCATTTTTTGTCTTTGTTCTTTCTTTTTTCTTTTCTTTGTACCTCATCCTTATTTTTAAACAAGTGCTCAGTAGATCTGTAGTGAGCCAGGCTCTTTGGTTAAGTGAGTTTGTTTTCTGAGATAAGTGGATTCAATAATGTTTCAATACATTCTATGCATATTTTGCATAGTCTTAGAATGATGGATGGGTTTTCACTTTGGGTTTTTTGTTTAATGTTTATTTAGTTATTCTTTAGAAAGAGAGCAAGGTTGAAGGAGCAGAAAGAGAGGGAGAGAGAGAATCTAGAGCAGGCTCCTTGCTGTCAGTGTAGAGCCCAATACATGGCTCAATCCCACAAGCCTAAGAGATCATGACCCGAGTCCAGCTCAAGAATCGGTGCTTAACTGACAGAGCCACCCAGGCATCTCTCACTTTGGTTTAATCCAGGCTAAGTGACAATGGCTACTTGGACACTGGCTACTCAGGATTACAAGGTTACAGGGCAAGGCAGTATGGGACCAATGTTTTGCATATGCTTACAAGTTGGAAACAAGTACACTGAGCTGAAACTATCAGAAAAACATCTATCATGTAGAAGATTGAAAAATAGAATTATATGGATGTGAAGAGAGTAGTTCTTTTTAATGGAGACTAAGTTATGGAACATTTTGAATGTCAGTAAATCTTAAATGTCTTGCATGTCATTTGATAGCTGATAGAAACCTTTAAAGATTTTTAAATAGTTTCATGAATTACATTATAATAGTGTTTGATTAGAGTATTAGCTGTGCTCATAATGGTCATAATACCCTTTTCGTTATTGTTTTGTAAGTGAATTATTATTTCTCAACTCAGCTAATCTTGTAGCTTCTCTTTATGGGCTTTTTAAATATCCCCATCTCATTCTCCAATAAGCAAAGAACACAGTCTCTCTCCCTTTACAACTTCCAAGATATTTGATAAACACTCCCTTTAGGGCACTTTGGACACACTCTCTGTCATTGTAATTATTTATGTGCACATCACATATCCACTGGTGGGAAGTAGGATTCTTGGATCTGATTCATCTCTGTATAGTACCTTCTATAGTAAGTTGCTTTAAAAAATGTTCAATAAGTATTGATTTGTTGAAGAAATCATTTTGTTAGAAAATACAAGTTACCAAAGACATGGCCTTGACACAAAAATGGTAGAAATATTATAAAGGACTCATCAAAGAAGTGTCTGGAAACCGCCAAGATTGAACCCTAAAATAAACTATGAACTTTAAGGAAAACATGATGTGTCAATTCTGGCTTTTCCTTGATAACAGATGTACCATTTTGGTGAGTGATGATAATGGGGGAAGCTCTGTGTTTTGGGGGTGAGTATATTTGGGCAATCTGTGTACCTCCCTCTCAATTTTGTTGTAAACCTAAAACTGCACTAAAAAATAAGTCTAGAAAAAAAGAACCTGAATATTTGGGATGATAAAGCAAATTTTCACTTTTACTGGATGTTTGAGTATTATAATTTGTAATTAACTCAGCCCAAATTCCAGACAATTTGGGGGGAGAGGTGGAGAGAAGAAAAGAAAAAAATCCAGCTTGTAGAAAAGCCAAATAAGCAAGGGCAGGCAAGGTTTTGTTTTTAATCTTATTTGCATGGCTATGCCTCTGACTCATAAAATGCTTCTACAGAAACATACTGAAATACCTGCTGAGAACCCATAGCTGCATTTTACTTTAATGCTGAAGCAAACTTTACTTCTGTTGATAAAAGATTTCACTTTTAAGTCCAATTAAGAAAAGAAGAAACAATTATTTGGGCCAAATTACACACACAGATACATGGGAGAATGGCTCTTCTTACAGAGTCTCAGTTTCTTTCAAATTACTTTGAATTTCTTTTGGAAAATATTCACTGTTTAATTCTGTTTCTTATTCCTTCCCCTAGGCATTGTGTATTATCTAATTTAGGGTCATGGAAAGAATTTAGAATTCGGTTTCCCTTTCATAAATGTGAAAAAACTTGTAACAATGACTTAAGCGTGCTTTTTGCCTATATTTCATGTAAGTGGAGTCTTAAACTGGCTCCTGATAGAATAAGATGTCCACAATTTACACGTATAAATAATACAGCACATTTAACTCTACATATGATGCAGAAGCACTATTTTCCCTCAATCTTTTGGGCTTCGAGATGATGCAATCAGTGCAGTGGCAACACCAACACTGGTTCTGGAAGAATCTGTGCCGTGATCCGATAGCATGAGATGTAGTTAAAATATCTTAAAATTATAAAATATTGAAAACTCAAAAGCACAAATGTATAACAGTATAGTTTCAAATGCTTTATAATCAGCTGCATTACTAGGACCTAATTTTTGTGTCTATCTAAAAGGAACAAGGAGACGCTTAAAATTATTTTTTTTAATGTTTTGTTTATTTCTAGGAGAGAGAGAGAGAGAGAGCAGGGGAGGGTCAGAGAGAGAGGGAGTCACAGACTGAAACAGGCTCCAGGCTCTGAGCTGGCAATCAGCACAGAGCCCGACGCGGGCTCGAACCCACGAACCGCGAGATCATGACCTAAGCGAAAGTCGGACGCTTAACCGACTAAGCCACCTAGGGGCCCCAGAGATGCTTAAAATTATTAAAATTTAGTTTAAATTTCACATTCTAATGATCATAACATTTAAACAAGTTTTCTTCCTCCTTGCTGCCCTTCCTAGTTATTCAAATACATCAAAGAAAAATTGTTCTATTGCTCTGCACAGTGTCTACCACACACTGCTTTGTCCAGAATCCCTTCTAGTGACTGTCTCTCTTACTTTTTCTCTCCCAGTGAGCATGGCTACTCCAAAGGTATCACAGCCTCATCTGATCATAACTAAATAGGAATCTCCTTTACAGATTGCTCTCTTAAGCACTGGATCTATTCATCCACATACTTTCTCCTTGGATATCAGACAAGAAGTCAAAACAAAAGTCTAAAACCGAGGTTTTAGTTTCTCCTACCAAACATTCTCTTCTTCATAAGCCCCCTGTATTGCTGAATGACTCTACCCTATTACTTCATTCCTCAGGCTAGTTGTTTCTCTCCTTCATTATCATCAATAATAATCTATGACACTTTTTGTTTGGTTTTACCTATTAAATCACTCTTGAATCCTCTGTGGCCAATTTAAGTTAGGCTCCAAGATTGACTGCTTTGATTAGGGCAACGATTGTCCACCTATTCATTAAGATTTTAGCCTTTTTCCATATCCATAATCTATTTTCCAGACTATAATCTATTGCCTGGACAAGTGTTTACATTTAATATTTGCCTTAGGAATTCAGAATATATGTTATATTAGAGTTTCTAGGAGCCCTCCCATACAGAAGTCTAACTTCTCCTAATTGGAATTTTCAAAATGCACTTTTTAAAAATAATGTATTTTCTTATTAAATAATAGCCACTAATAGTTAAGTAAACACACTTGTATAAAAGTATCCACAGTGTTCCGATATAAGTCAGTAGTCCTACAGATGAGAAGAGAAAATATATATGACAGATGGTTATGTAATAACATCAAAAAGATTAGAAAGCTAATTGTATATCAAAAATAACTCTTAAGAGTTTTTTTTTAGTTGCTCTGAAACTTACTGGGTAAGTTTCCTTGTCTAGAAAATAACAGTAGGACAATGTCAGTTAAGTGAGTTCAGGGGTACCTAGCTGGCTGAGTCGGTGGAGCATGTGACTCTTGATCTTGGGGTTGTGGGTTTGAGCCCCACACTGTGTGTAGAGGTCAATTAAAAATAAAAGCTTAAAAAAGAGAATTAGAGGAGCCTGGGTGTCTCAGTTGGTTAAGTGTCTGACTTTGCCTTGGAACATGATCTTAGGGTTTGCAGGTTTGTGCCCCACATTAGGCTTTGCACTGACAGTGTGGTGCCTGCTTGGGATTCTCTCCCTCTCTCTGCCCCACTATCCCTCTGTGAAAACAGACAAACAAACAAACTTAAACAAATAATTAAATGAGTTTATATGTGTAAAGAACTTACCTATGTTTGCAAGAATCAGATGAGTCCTGTAGGGAGATTCATTTTTCCACTTACTACATACTGTGTCCAAGGAACTGTTATATATGTTATATACTGGACATACCAAATAGGTAAGGACAATCTTTGTCTCACCAGAGAGACATGACTTTCCCACCTAAGACAGGGTGCCTCAGCCAGAGAGATCTGGAAGGGAAAGAGGGGTATGATGGTCAGCAATAAAAATATAAGAAACCCAAAGTTATTTGAAGAGCTACTGGTACCTCCACACTCTGGAGGAGTCTGGCGTTAAGGTGAGGTCCCCTGAGTTACTTTTCCGCTTTTCAGTTTGTATCAGTAATCAAATACTGGTTTCCTCTAAGAGAGGCACAGAAATCTCAAATAAATCTTTTTCATTTTTTTAATTAGCAGCAGCAAATATTCAAATATTCAAAATAATACTCAAGTTGGACAGCTAGGGTATTACACCCAGAATACTAGGTATAAATATGGCAAATTAGTTCCTTATTGCATTGAAACAGTTACTTTGTAAAATAGATAAAACAAAATATCCACTAAGTGTAAACATCTGATAGCCTCTAGCTACCATTTAGAAATACTTGAATCACTGCAAAAACTATGATTAGGTCCAATTAAATACATAAATTATAACAAAGGCCAAATCATGACCATGTATTTCAATCCATGCATAAATTTTACACAACAAACATTCTATGAACATTTAATGTAATTGAATTGCATTTATTTGGTGTAACCATGCATAAAAAGAGTTAAAATTCATTGAATATGAATAATCTGCAAATACTTAAAATTTTAAAAAAAGACACAAAATTATATACTCAAAAGGATATGGGATAGTACGTTGAGACATGTAGACACCTTAACAGAGAGAAAGGCAAATGCATGCTTTCATGCTTCTTCTTAATTTAAATGCAATACAAATAATTAGAAATGACAAAAATAATACCTTATCTGAAGTTTCAGAGGGAAATGTATGTGAACATGTCAGACCTTATGTATATGAGATTACTTTGTAGTTTATAGCATGGGATGGATAAAACATACATGTAAAATTTGACATTCATGAATGCATTTTTCTAGGCTCAATTTCCACATAAATTGAGGATTTAAACAACATAATTAAGAGGTTTTAAAAAAATTCTTTTGGTATTTCTAAACACATCCATTAATTCAGTATTTCCTGAGGGCCTACCGAATGCAAGAAGCTATATTAAATGCTCTGATAAAAGATGAGTAAGTACTTTCACTTCTGTCCCTTAGTATCTAAAAATTGGCTTTGGGAAACTGATATAAAGAACAGCTCCTTCCATGTTGGCAGAAGTGGTAAGAAAAGCACTAACATTTTCAAGAAATAGAAGCAGAAAGAACTAAAAATCATTTAAGAAACTTAGAATGTGTGCAGTGATTTTGGAAGTGAATTTTGCTGTGTCTGGTTTTTATTAACAGAAACATTCTATTGTATCCTTGTATACTGGTAAATCAGTACCCAAGCTACCAACTAACCATTATTAACACATCATTGTTAGAAGACTTGAGAACAAAATGAAAATAAACCAAACCAGTTCTTTTACACAAAATACATTACAAAGATATAAGATTCAGGAAGTCCTTGGAGTCCTTTATATTAATTGCAACAACAGAAAAGAAAGGGAAAGAAAGGGAAAAAAGGAACAGTTAAAGAAAGTAAAAAGAATCCTAACACAGTATATTAATGGAAGATTACCTTCAAATAGATTTTTCACCAAGCTCTTTTTTTTATAAATGATACGTGATTGATATTTTGTCAAAATCTATTTAGTGAACATTTACTTACCACCTCCCAGTATAAGATTCTTTGAATAATATTTATGCTGAAATTCAATTGATATTGCTGGTAGAAAAAGTAATCACTGTCTAAAAAGTCCAACATGAAAGTAAAAATTGAAAAAAGAAAGTAAAAACATTATGAACTTAACTGTTTTAAATATATAACCTTTACGATGTGTGCAATTTTGATAAAATTTTAGTTACTAATGGATAAGACATAAGAGATTAATAAACAGGAATTTTCTTCACTCTGCTTCACCTTGGCAGCTCAAAGTCAAAATACAGTCATCATTGGGGCGCCTGGGTAGCTCTGTTGGTTAAGTGTCCGACTCTAGATTTCAGCTCAGGTCATGATCTCATGGTTAATGAGTTCAAGGCCCACACTGGGCTCCATGCTGATAGTGCAGAACCTGCTTGTGATTCTCTCTCTCTCTCTCTCTCTCACTCTCTCTGCCCCTCCCTTGTACTCTCTCAAAGCAAATCAACTTGAAAAATTACTTATTATAATATAGAAAATGTATTGCTTTTTATTTAATTTAAAAAATTTTAATGTTTGTTTTTGAGAGAGAGACAAAGTATGAACAGCGGAGGTGCAGAGAGGAGACACAGAATTTGAAGCAGGCTCCAGGCTCCAACCTGTCTGCACAGAGCCCAAAGTGGGGCTTAAACTTACAAACTGTGAGATCATGACCTGAGCCAAAGTCAGATGCTTAACAAACTGAGCCACCCAGACGCACCCATTTTATTTTATAATAAAACCTTGGATTGTGAGTAACTTGTTCTGTGAGTGTTCCACAAAATGAGCAAACCTTTCCAATAAATTTTAATTTGATAAACAAGCAGTGTCTTGCATTAAGAATACTTGGTGCCCGGGCGCCTGGGTGGCTTAGTCGGTTAAGCGTCCGACTTTCGCTTAGGTCATGATCTCGCGGTTCGTGGGTTCGAGCCCCGCATCGGGCTCTGTGCTGACTGCCAGCTCAGAGCCTGGAGCCTGTTTCAGTCTGTGACTCCCTCTCTCTCTGACCCTCCCCCTGCTCACGCTGTCTCTCTCTCTCTCCTAGAAATAAATAAAAATATTAAAAAAAAAAAAAAGAATACTTGGTGCCGAATGTCACATGATCACAACTGAGAGAATTGTTCTTCTCTCTCTTGCTGTGGGATTCTTGGTGATCAACTCCCATGCTCGGATGCTTGGTCTCAGGCCATAATGTTTGGCAGAAATCAGTGATTTTTCAGAACATTGGAAGGTGCCCACAACTGGCATCTGATTATTGCATCCAAATGTTGAATCATGAGCAACAACAAGAGATCATGGAGGAGATTTCCTCTGCAGAGAAGGAGGAGAAAAAAGCTGAGGAATCCCTTACTTCAAATGAGATTAAGCAAATGTGTAAAATGTGGGAAACTGCAAAATTTTGTAGAAAAGCACCATTGAAATAAGGCTGTAGCAGTGCGAGTAAAGAATCTGTTTAATGACAGTGCAATGTCACATTTATGCGAAGTCCTCAAAAGGAGGCCAAAGCAAGTGTCATTGTATAGTATCCTTGTTAAAATTGCATGAAAAGAAAAAAATTCCATTAAGTCAAAAATTCTGTGACAGTGATTCTGTTCGTGATTGTGAAAGTCGTTCTACAGAATAACCTTCCTCTCTCTTTGTCTCCCTCACACCAGCCACAAAGATTTTCAAAGGTAAGTGCAAGTTAATTTGTTGTTTTCTTTATATTTTGTATTTTCTTTATTAATTTGTATTATATTACAGTACTATAATCATTTTTGTATGAATACTTTTGGGTTGTGGAATGAATCATCTGAGTTTCCATTATTTCCTCTGAGGAAATTTACTTTGATATACAAGTGCTTTGGATTAAGCATGTTTCCAGAATGAATTATACTCGCAAACCAAGGTTTTATTGTATATTAGTTTTTACAACAGTTTACTTTCATAGTACTATCTACATCTGTATTAATATAATTAGTCAAGTTTCTGATATCCATACCTTATCTCTATAACTACTGTTTTAGTGAAATGATATTATTCACATATAGTTAGACTAGAATGAAAGTTGTCATGCATTCTTTAAATCTACTAATCCACCACTAACTTTTCTTCCATGAAGACGCTATATAATCTTTATAAATTTCAATGGTCATAATGCTTTCAGAAAATAGTAAAAGGTGCAGGCCTTTTTGCCTGGTACTACACGCACCCTGGGGGATTTATATATTATGTTCCATATGTCTCTCTTGCTTTCCCTTTAATGTCTATTTGTTCAGTCCATTTCGTTTGCTATCTGTTTCTTTCTTTGCACCTTTTTAACTGTAAAGGTTGAAAATTGTCAGGGCAAATCTGATAACAAAACGTGTAATCAGCAGGCTTAATATTGTAATAATCATGAGTAGTATATTCTAAACTGCAGGTAAAAAGGTAATAATTTTACAATTTTCCTACAAATGGTTTGCGATGGTCGTTTTCCCTTGCTTAGATATATTTTCTCTAATAAATCTTGGTTTCTTGCTTTGTTCCAGGTACTATATATTGCGAGAAATCTGATGAGTAAGATATTGCCACATAAAAATTACTAAAGGACACTTGTACAAAGACTAGTGAATTCTTTATTCATAAAATAATATACTACATAGAACAGAGCTGAAGAGTGACAGACATTTAACCTTAAAAACAATCAAGACATTAGGGTACCTGGGTGACTCAGTCGGTTGAACAACTGACTTTTAATAATTTTGGCTCAGGTCATGATCTCAGGGTTATGGGATGGAGCCCTGAACCTGTCTCCATGCTGAGTGTGGAGCCTTCTTAAGATTCTCTTTCTCTCTCTCTGTCTCTCTGTCTCTCTGTCTCTCTCTCTCGGCATCTGGGTGGCTCAATCAGTTAAGTGTCTGACTTCAGCTCAGGCCATGATGTCGTGGTCTGTGAGCTCAAGCCTCATGTCAGGCTCTGTGCTGATAGCTTAGAGCTTGGAACCTGCTTCAGAGTCTGTTTCTCTCTCTCTGCCCCTCTCTACTCACACTCTGACTCTCAAAATTAAATAAAAATTAAAAAAGAAAAAGACTCTCTCTTTCTCTCTCCCCCTGACCCCTCTCCCTTGATTGTGCACTCTCTCTCCCTAGAAATAAAGAGAGAGAGAGAGAATCAAGTCATAGGTGTCTGTGCTCTTTGTTAATATCTTTATTTGAAGGTGACTCAGGTGAATCACATTTCAAAAACTAACATACAACAAACATTGGCCATTGGGATTAAATAATCATCATTTTTAGCTTATTTACATATATATATATTGGCTAACATATCTATACCTATATATCATCCTTACTGTTGGAGTGGAAGAATATGAGAAAGAGTCCTGACTCATCCTACACTAAGCATAAACAAAACTCAGCTCGCCATGATCAGTAGCCTTCACGCTGATCACTGCCTTCCATGCTTGGCTTCTGTGGTGATCCCCATAGCTCAGCATCTAGTATTGATAATATATGAAGTCTTTCAGCTTAGAGTCACCTCTACAAGTTGTGGTTTGAACATTAGCTTAGAGATGAATCATTCTCCTGCTTACTGTTTTTTCCTCTCTCTGTCACCCTGCAATAAATTACGTAGTAACGCTTGTAAGTCACAAACTCTAATAGCCAAATATAAATGTCCTACATTTGCAATGGTTTCTTTATCACATAAACCTAAGAAGCAAACACATTTTTAAAATGATGTTTTCATGCTAATTATAAGAAGTTATGATTAATTTGTTTGTTTAGAAGAAAGTGGCAATAAATTAAATAATACCATATGATATGACACATTTTTAATAATGAGATTTCTTTACTTTTTAAGTTAAAATTGAGTAAATATAAAACATGTATAAGCATATCTAAAAATGAAACAAAATTAGTGTTTAATATATTTCTACAGCATCACAATTATTGACTACATAGATACAGAGGAGCAAAACTGTGTCTTTTATTGTGAAAATGTTAAAACATATGTGTCTCAAACCTATGTAAAATAAATTGATTCAATATTTTTAAAAAATACCCACTTTACTATTGATTAATTTTTTTCTTTTTTTTCCTCTTGTCCAAATTGTGATATTTGCATATGTTTGAACAAATACTGTTTACTTGTTTTCTTTACCTGTGTGTTCCACTCCATGTATATCCATGGCATGTAGTTACTATGGTAGCTTAGTCAAAGGAAATATTAGTACTTAAGTTATTCACAGAAGTGACAAAGACATTAATGGAAGAGTACTAAGTTGGTTTGTTACAGAATGTAAATGTCATAAGAATGAGAAATAAAAACAAATTACAAAGTAGTATTACTTCTTGCCCCATCTACTGCAATTTCCCTACATTTTAGTCTTTATGCAACTTAATTTTCTCTTATGATTCAGTAAATACATTCATACACTATTATGTATTACATGTTTATTTTCTGACTCTCCTATTGTCATGAAAGCTTTTTCTCGATTATGTGTCTTGCATGAATTTACCTTCTAATATCAAATTAATTTGATAAATATTAATATACAACAATTATTTATCAAAAACAATAACCAATCAATAGCTGTGGTGTTGCTTTGTCTTTACTTCTCTTTTTCTTCCCAAGTTTTATTGAGATATAATTGACATAACTGTGTAAGTTTAAGGGGTAGGGCTTGCTAATGTGATACATTTATATAATATAAAATGATTATCACTGTAACATTAGCTAACATCTCCATCACATAGTTACCATTTCTTTTTTATATGAAAATATTTAAGATCTACCCTCCTAGAAAAATTTCAGGGGTGCCTGGTGGCTCAGTCGGTTGAGGGGCTGGCTCTTAATTCCGGCTCAGGTCATGATCTCATGATTTGTGAGATCAAGCTTCTCATTGGGCTCTGTGTTGACAGCTCAGAGCCTGTTTTGGATTCTCTCTCTCTCCCTGGCATGTGTGTACTCATTTGCTCTCTCTTGCAAAATAAATAAATAAATAAATAAATAAATATTTTCTTAAAAATCCAAGTATATATATAGTATTATTAACTATGATTACCATGCTGTACATTAGATCTCTAGAACTTAGTATATAACTGGAAGTTTGTACCCTTTGACCAACATTTCCACATTTCTTCACTTCTCTTTAGTGTGTGTGTGTGTGTTTCAGTGTGTAATCTTTTTAGTAAGAAATTTAATTTCAATGCTGACTTTACATTTAGCATACTCACATCGATAAAAAGTATATATGTAGATTACCTTTATCAATACATTTAGCTTTTCACTTTTATAGTTTAAAGACATCAAGACATTCCAAATAGTGGCTTGGAATTGAATTGATACATTCCTGAAAAGTAATTGAGATTAATACATTCTTTGCAATACTTTAAACTCATTGTGTTAGCTTTACACCAGGGGAAAGGGTTGCATGGGGTAGAACTTGAAAGCAACATTTTTTAAAGCCTGACTTAAGAAATTACTTTTGCCCACCTATAAGTAGAAGGCAACTTGTAAGAGCTAATCTGAGAAATGTGTTACAGCCCCCTTGGCATGTCCCATTGGAATTAACTATCAGAAAATGCCAGGGAAAGTCAACAGTAATTCAAGATTGTGAAACCAAGACTGTGACTTTGAAAGCATTTTCTGTGTTAAGGTTCTACCTTCTATGTGTTTAGACAGATTCTCTGGGGTGTGGTATAAATTTGCATTTATATCTTAAATGGCAGTTTCAGTAGTGGCACCATATATACAACATACCCTTTTCACCCTACTTCAAAAGGGTAATAAAATGTTGCCCTTCTGAAAATAACTATACTGTATTGTGTATGATTTAGTCAAGTTTGATATGTTTTTGATATTAGAAAGATCTATGGGAATTGAGCAAAGTTCTAAAAAATATTCACGTGGAATATCCAAGGTCAGGCTTGTAGTAAGGCAGGGTTTCCACAGGCAAAAAATAATCAAGAATGTTTTGCTTTCAGAAGTAAGCTGTCATTACCCATTTTGTTAAATTCAATCACACAGCCCAATTGAATAAATTTAAAATCAAATTAATATTTGAATTAATATACTTACAGTTTTGGTCACTAGAGAATAGAGTGGATTGACACTGATACCTTAACGTCTGTATGTAGATAGATACAAAGTCAGATAGATATATAGAGTTAGATAGATAGATAAATAGATATATATTTAGAATCAATGTACACATATATGATATATTATATATATTATATATGTATATAATCATGGAAGGATGTAAACATAATAGGTAAGAGAAATGGGCAACGAAAAGAAAAATCTTTGACCTATCTCCTACTATTTGCTGTCATCTCTAACCAATTTCTTGAGTTTTGTTACTTTTCATATAGAAAACAGCTCTTTCAGCTTTTAAGAATGATTGACTAAAGAAAAGCCATGTCCCCCATCAATATCAATATATTCTCATTTTAAAGTGATATCTGAAATTATTAAGTCCATTGCTGTCTGTTTTGAAATGAGAAATTGACTGAAATGGATTCAATAATCCTTACTTGCTAAAACAGATGTTAAGAAAAGATTTCCCAACTACCTGGATATTATAAAGCTTCAAATTTAATATTAATGACTTTCTTTGACAGCCTTCTAGAGATAAGAAAGAAATCCTTGCTTTTTAATATAGTTAGCTCTTTGCTCAGTATGTGTGTACGGACTTCCCTGTGCCTGAATATAATAAACTCCGTAAGGATAATAAGACCAAAGATGCCACAAATTGTTCATACTGATGTGCTCAAACATCTTTTATCTCTACAAACTGTAAAGTCTCTAATGACTATGTAATTCACCTAAGGCCATATACAAATACTTGAACTATAGTACACATAGTATGCATACTGAATATGGTTTATAAGGTTCTTAGCAATCTCAAAAATCATGCTGATTAACTCCAGGACTGATCCTTTCACAATGCAAGTAGAATCTAAACTGAAGCTTGCAAGATTAGTTAGTGGTTCACTAGGTAGTGGTGTTTGGGAGGATGAAATCAGAGAGAAACAAATCTTATAGAAGGGCATAGACATATGGAAAATAGGAAGTACATTTCAGAATGCATATGAGAATGTGGCTGCAGCTCAAGGATCCTAACAGGAGGGAAAAAGATATGGTGGTGTGATAGACGTGAAAGAAAAAGGCGTTAGCCTATATTTAGTCCCAGTGTTAAACCACTCATATACAATTTCATGGAGTTTACACTTCGTGCATCCTATAAACTGGTACCTTTGGAATTGCTTAAAGAGGGTAGAATTCAGTGCCTTTGGGATTACTTACATTATGTAAATGTAGGTGGTATTATAGCATATCTGTATTGCAGGACACCTTTAAAAACAGTATTGTGCATGGAGAGAATACCCAAATCCTATCTACAGTACTGAGAGGGAGAGCCATGAAGCTCGCATACCTATGATGGAATGAAAAATGAATCCTGAACAAGCTAAAAGGAAATCAACTATTGATTTTTCTATTTTAATTGCTAACTGAACTTAAATTGGATTTTACTATTTTATAATGCATTCTTTCACATTATATAATGGAACAATGTAGACTATCTTTGTACATTCGTTAAATTCTAATGTGTTTGATGTGTTTTAAGGAGTTACAAGGTAAAAATAATACCTCAGAAAAATGTTTCCTAATATTCAGTGAAACTTGTTGTTTCAAGAAATCAATAGTAACAGCAGTTTCTATAGTAACCTTAACAAAAAGAAAAAGCGAAATCACAATAAAAAAGAAACACACATGCAAACACACTCAAAAACACCTACACACACACACACACACACACACACACAGACTGCATCTGATGAATAAGTCATCTTGTCAATTCAGAAGAGCTAATAAACCAAGAATCAATTTTCTACAGTCTTTTTTTAATTTTAAAAATTTATTTTAGTGAAAGAGAGAGTGTGAGCAGGAGAGAGGGGTAGAGTGAGAGAAAGAAAATATTAAGCAGGCTCCATGGTCAGCATAGAGCCCATTGCAGGGCTCAATCTCAGGACTCTGGGATCACGACCCGAGCCAAAATCAAGTGCTCAACTGACTGAGCCACCCAAGTGCCCCAAGCAAAGACTTTTTTTTTTTTTTTGAGCAGATTTCTCATTGGGACTAGTAAGTTTGGATAAATTATAGAGCTTAAATACTTTTCAAATATATCCTAATTTCTTAAAAATATTATTTTCGTACTTTAAATTTTCTCATTTATTTTATGTAAACGTGTTTTCATTTTGTAGTGTTTCCCTACGTTGTGAGTTCACTTATCCTTTCTAAGTTGTTGAATATGATGAACAAAAAAAATATACCATAAACCATTATAGTATTTTTTAATGAAAGGAAAAACAGACCAAGAAAATTGCTAAAGGGTAGAAAGATGATAATTTCCAGTTGCTGGGAAAATGAAAAGATTTGTATATAGATCTATACTATTTACCATAGAGATGCTTTTTGGAAGGCTCTTAGATGTGAATATTTTATAAATTCCAAACATAACAAACAGGTGCTATGTATATGATATGCATATATATCACTATATATGTGAGATATGTATATGTATATATAAGAGAAGCAGCATTTTACCTTATGTTACATAAAGGTCAGAAAAAGGCTATTGCATTTGGAGACTTAATATTAATGGAAGGTAAAAAATGGTATCTTCATTCTTTTCAAAATATAATTTATTGTCAAATTGGCTTTCATACAACACCAAGTGCTCATCCCAACAAGTGCCCTTCTCAATGCCCATCACCCACTTTACCCTCTCCCCTACCCTCCATAAACTCTCAGTTTGTTCTCTGTATTTAAAAGTCTCTTATAGTTTGACTCCCCCCCCCCGTCTCTCTGTAACTTTTCCCCCTTTCCCTCCTCCATGGTCTTCTGAAATGGGCAGAAGCCAAGAATAGGCATCATTATTTTTAATAACACATTTAAGTTGACAAAAACTAAGAAGGTGATTTAGGGTCAAAATATTGATTTTATATTATTTCTATTATAAATTATAACTTCCAAATTCAATCTTTTAATTTTACTTACAGCTAAATATTTGATGTATTCCATTGATGAACTTTTGATCTTGGTTGTGCTTTAAATATATAAAGATTATTAAAGCTAGTATAATTTGATTCTTTCAAAAAAGATAGACTCTACTCTATTTCTCCAAACATTATGCTTCTCTACTCCATCCAGATGCTAAGAGGCTGGATGACCCTTGAATTAGGATCCATCAACTTTGGCTTTCATACATATTGAGATAATTCAAATGTTTGTGATTTCCAGTTCTTGTTTTAAATTTCCCATAAAGTTTATAATATATGCTGCCAAGCATATATTAAATTGTGCAAATGTGCCTCTAATGAAACAACAGTACAGATAGGGAAGAAAAGAGTACCAGCTTTGGAAAAGGCAGATTTGAACAGGGACTTGGCATTTTCATCTGCCAGCTATGCAACAATGCATTGTTAGCCATCCCAAAGTGTTTTTCAAAAATTCTGAAATATATTGGAGTCTAAGAAAAGTAAAGAGCTAACCCATGTAAATTGGACATATTGAATTCAAGTCAGCATTCATTCATTAACTATTCACTTTAAGGAAGATACTGTGTTGAATGCGAAGGGTTCTATGATAAAAATCCCATGAGCAGAGAACTTAAAATCTAGTAGATAAAATAAGGCAAGTACACAAGTAGGTCAATATAATACAATAAATTACCTCAGAGAACGTAAGTCACAATATCACGTGCTGATAATGGAGTTATTCACTGTTTTGCTTTTTTTTTTTTTCTTTTCTTGGTAAGGCACGTATAATCTTGATTTTGACCTCTAGACATAGAGATACATTGCTTAGTTGTCAATAAATAAGAAAGGTTTTTTAAGGATCTTCCAAACTGAATGATATTGTGCATGGCTTGGAACAACAACTTGGAACTCAAAATTTGAATGCATAAGTATGGAGATAAATGATAGCTTGGAGCTTGGTAGTCACCTGCCATTAATTACATTAAAATTAAATTACAAAACTTACATTATAAAACATATACAGAATGAATCACATGCTTCCTCTCAGACTAGAGTAGCCTGGATTTTCAATAACTTGAGGCTCTCATTGTACCAGTTTTTTTTCCACTTTAATAGGAGATTTATAGAAGCTTCTATTTTCCTGATGTCACTTCATGTCCTACGCTTTAAAAGGCATCTAGCTACTTCACTATGATATTTTTTCTTATTCTTACATACTGAGTTTTTGACAAAGTTGGCTCCCTAGTGATTTTGTAGAGATGAATTATTTTATTTTAGACTCAATTATAAGATAATTCTGCAGGAACAAATAATCATATTTTTCTTGATAATCTTTATTGCAAGTGCAAGTACATCATTTGACAATGCATTTCTATGAAACCTTTAAAAAAAATATTTCACATGTAGTAATGCCCATTATTGTTCCTCTTCATAAATCTCTTCAGTTATAACTAGAACATAAAAGTTCTCATGGTACTGAAAATAAACTTAAAATTTTTTCTCCACACTCAAAAAAACTCAATTGTTTTTTTCCATTGAATTATACACGATGGATTCTTGGTGGTATCTTCCCACTTTCTCTCTTTCTAACAGAGATTCTTGCCACATCTTGTCATGTGAAGTCCCCTTGCAGATTCTTCATCTTTATTCCCTTCCTTGTTATAAACTCTGATACATATTTTAATATCTTAGTTTGCCAGAGGAATAGAAATTACACTCAATAAAAAAGAAGTTGTGACCAGTATCAACACCATGCAGTTCATATGGTATGATCTTGGAAGAATGGAGATGGGAAATTCACCAGAAGCTACTTCTTACTTGTGACTCACAAATGGCTGGAACATTTTAAACAAAGCATTTCTATGGCTTGCTTAAAGGTTTATTTATAAATTCTAAAAATTGTGATTTAAACAATAATATTGTACTATAATTATATAATGTGATAAATACTGTTACATTGGCAATTTTATTATAACATATAAATGTGTAAAAGTAATATGCTGAACACCTTAAACTTACATGTTAAATTTATTCAGTAAAAATATGTGATTTATCTAACATGTAACTTTTATTCTTAAATGTTTTTTTTTTTAATTTATTTCTGAGAGAGAGAGACAGCATGAGCAAGGGAGGGTCAGAGAAAGAGGGAGATACAGAATCTGAAACAGGCTCCAGGCTCTGAGCTAGCTGTCAGCACAGAGCCAGACTTGGGGCTCGAACCCACAAACTGTGAGATCATGACCTGAGCCAAAGTTGGATGCATAATGGACTGAGCCACCCAGGCGCCCCTAAAATGTAATTAAGTTGACTTATTTTCATGAATAATACTTTGTTTTAGTCAAGTCACAGTAAAATTATTACCAGGAATACATGAAATATGCTTACATTATATTTTGTTAGTTTATTAAACTATAACAGACTATGGCACTGCCATGCTAACAGTGACCATCTAATTAATAATCAAACTTGTATTCTTTTGAGACAGAACCTTCTTCAAAATTTAAGTTATATGATTTTGAAACATTTTATTTATTGACTGGCAAATTGATTCAGTCATGTTGATTACCCTATCCAAAGGTTTTAATCAAAATATTTTACAAAATAAATATCTTCATGAAAATCAAAATAACACACATCTGGAAGAAAATATTCACAACTCACATATCACAAAAGGATTTGAATCTAAAATATAAATATTAGTTAATAAGTAAAATAACACAAAGACTAGAACAAGCTTCAAAAATTATAATATGCAAATAATGAATTTAAAAATTTCATCAATATCATTATTCATTAGATAAATACAAATTAATACTGCAATGACATAACAGTATGCAACAATAACAATGCCTAAAATTAAGAAAACGATAACAAGAACGATAGTCTTAAATTTCAAATACTGGCAAGGGTGTATAGCAACTGAAACTTTTATACATACACTGAAAGGAACTTAACTGAAATGTAAAATGGTACAACCACTTACATTTTTACATGTAACCAAACTGTAAAGTATGTTAATGATCTTAACAACTATCTATGAGCAATTCCACTTCTAGGAATATATTCAAGATAAGTAGATACATACATGAAGACAGAAGTGTTTATGGCAGCTTCTTACATAATGGTCCCAAATTGGAAACAACCAAATGCCTATCAGTAAGAACATGAATTAAAAAACTGTAGTATGTTTATAATATAGTAGTATTCGTGGGCTACTAGTGAGCTCTCTGTTATCTCTATCATCTATCTATCTATCTATCTTAACATGAATGAATAGATCTAAAATTCTCAAATCTACCATATTGGGAGAAAGAAGACAGATGCCACACATACACAGTATGTTAATTCCCTTAAGTGAAAGTCAGGAGTAGATCAAATGATCTATAGTGATAGAAATTAGAAAATTGATTGCCTTGAGATAGAAAGGATTTTGAATGAAAGGAGGCATAACAGAACTATCCAGGATGGTAGAAATATTTTCTCTCTTAACCTCAGTAGTAATTACATGATGCAAGTATTTTTCTAATCAATCAGTATTCTAAGATTTTTTCATATATAAAAATTATATGTACATACATGTATATTTGTGATATATAACATGCACATATATAGCATATATCACTACAGTATTAGTAACATATATATAATTAACATTAAAGAAACTTTTTTATATGACTATATAAGCATTCAAAAATAAGTTGAATAGAATAATTATTCATATATTTTATTTTATTTTTTTAATAGTTTATTGTCAAGTTGGTTTCCATATAACACCCAGTGCTCATCCCCACAAGTGCCCTCTTCCATGCCCATCACCCCCTTTCTCCTCTCCCTCACTCCCATCAGCCCTCAGTTTTTTCTCAGTATTCAAGAGTCTCTCATGGTTTGCTTCCCTCCCTCTCCCCAACTATTTTTCCCCTTCTTCTCCCCCATGGTCCTCCCTTAAGTTCCTCCTAATCCTCCTATACGTGCAAACATATGGTATTTGTCCTTCTCTGCCTGACTTATTTTGCTTAACATAACACCCTCAAGGTCCATCCATGTTGCTACACATGGCCAGATTTCATTCTTTCTCATTGCCATGTAGTATTCCATTGTATACATAAATCAGATCTTCTTGATCCATTCATCAGTTGATGGGAACTTAGGCTCTTTCCATGTTTTGGTTATTGTTGAGTGTGCTGCTATGAACGTTGGAGTACAGGTGCCCCTATGTAGCAGCACTCCTGTATCCCTTGGGTAAATTCCTAGCAGTGCTATTGCTGGGTCATAGGGGAGTACTATTGTTAATTTTTTGAGGAATTTCCACACTGTTTTCCAGAGGGGGTGCACCAGTTTACATTCCCACCAACAGTGTAGGAGAGTGCCCATTTCTCCAGATCTTCGCCAGCATCTAGAGTCTTCTGATTTGCTCATTTTAGCCACTCTGACTGGCGTGAGGTGGTATCTCAGTGTGGTTTTGATTTGTATTTCCCTGATGAGGAGGGATGCTGAGCATCGTTTCATGTGTCTGTTGGCCATCTGGATGTCCTCTTTGGAGAAGTATCTGGTCATATCTTCTGCCCATTTCTTCGGTGGATTGTTTGTTTTTCCGGTGTGGAGTTTGGTGAGTTCCTTATAAATTTTGGATACTAGCCCTTTATCTGATGATTATTCATATATTTTAAACAGTTGCTTGGTTGCCTGTATCTCTGAAACTTTGCTACTGACATTTTACTAAAATATATTTTACATGTGGTCTTATTAAGTTTTTACTTTTTCTTCATATCGTTCTGTGATTCTTTTCACAGTCACATATTTATGAATAAATTTTAAATTCTCAACATTATTAGTCATATTTCCCTATCTACCATGATTATTTTTATTGGGAAAATAGCTTCAGGAGTTACTAAGGACCAGTAGGTTAAAAATAAATCTTTTAAACAGAGGCTGTTTTCAATTCTAATATTTTGTATCAAATAGTGTAAATATTTTAGCAAATGATATAATAGTTTTCACACTTACAGGACATTTGAGTCCTTGCAGATAATCTTTCTTTGAGGAGCTGACTCATGTCCTCTGAGATCGGACACCAAAAGGGGATTAGGAATGTGAAAGATATTTGAAGGAATTACTGATGAAGGTGAAAGAGAGGCAGCTGGAGATGAGGTGAGCCACCAGATTATAATGCAAATAAAGAGGAAAGAGAAAGAAGCAGAATTGGATAGGCAGTTTCACACCATAGTGCAGTTCTAAGAAGGTTTCAGGCAGAATGTTGGCAAGTTCTTAAATCAAGTTTTCCTTAAGAGAAATTCAGGGTTTGTCCAAACTCAATGTCCCTGCTGTGATCAGTCTGGTTATTCCTCTTTCTCTAACATACACTCATACAAGTAAATGGCCTTAAGTTCTTTGTGGAAACGATTGAAAGTCTCATCTTAGTATACACTTTCCATCTTTCATTCTTTGAGCTCAGCTGCTTCTTCACCAATGGATTCTACATCTGAAAATTGTCTCACATCTGGTACATGAGTGAGAGCTGGTGATTATTTTTAATTCTGACTCTTCCTTCTCTGCTACCTCTCACCTCACCTCCAGTCTTCAGCCTCCTACTTCCCTGTTTTTGCATTTTGGGGTTATAAATGCTAAACAGCATCTTTGTTGGCTATCCATCTATTTTTCCTTTAGGTACCATATTCTTTGATGTTCTTCTTGTGGTGATAAATCCATGACTTAAAAAAGTGCCCAAAGTCAATCCAGTCTAACTTCCTGTCCCTCTTCATTGAGGAAGCTCATAATACAAAATACTGACACATACTAATTCATTATTACAGTTTCTTCCTTCTTCATCAGGGCCATCACATCCCCAGCCAAGTTATACTTTTATTCAATCATAGTCACTTCCTGAAATCCAAGGTCTTGAGGGTGGCACTCATTGCTTTGCAACAGCAAAGATCCTGCAGTATCTACCATCAGAACAAACAGGCTAACCTGTACTAGGGCAAGATACTTTTTACACCCTGTGAAAAGTACAGATACATCAACAGAGCCAGCATACTCAGGCTCATCCGTCCAGAAATTCTCATTACATATGCTAAAGTCCTAAATGTTTCTTAATAAGGGTCCTCTAGCATAACAGACCCATGTTTTGAGGGACCACTGAAAAGTCTTTGGAATTCTGTAATTCCACCATATTTTCAGTTCACTACTTCTCTATATCTACTGTTCTACTTAAGGAGATGATGACCTTTTTCATAAGCTATGAAAAGGTTCTCTTGGTTCACACTTAGCTCTTGCCAATGGCTTGCAGACTCTCATTATTCCTAAACTCAAGACAACTTAACAGAACTTGCCACTCACCTGTTTTTGTAGGCATTCTTCCTCATCCTCTTTCCATGTCCTGACTTATCATTCCTGAAGTATCAATTTTATAAGTCATTTATAAGGGGAAAAGCATATCAAGTAAATTGTCCCTGTTTATTATTATTTTGAATGATTTGCCATTTTATTTTTTTGAAATTTTTAATGTTTTTTTTTTAAATTTATTTCTGAGCGAGAGAAAGAGACAGCGTGAGCAGGGGAGGGTCAGAGAGTGAGGGAGACACAGAATGTGAAACAGACTCCAGGCTCTGAGCTGGCTGTCAGCACAGAGCCCAACACAGGACTTGAATCCATGAACTGTGAGATCATGACCTGAGCTGAAGTCGGACGCTTAACCGACTGAGCCACCCAGACGCCCCTGATTTGTCATTTTAGATGCTATGCTGATATATGCTTATTTCATTCTAGCTCCAATTACAAAATTATATCTTTCAAAATAGAAACTCTATCAAAACTTTCTTTTAACAATTGGAGAAATTCTGAGGCAAAAGTATAAAATTTTAAAATTAAATTTTTTGTTCTTGTAATTTTATTTTCTCTCTTCTGGCTTTAATTTTTAAGGAAAAATTTCAGTATCTTCCTGTTTGTAAGCTTTTATTTCATTAATGCTATTTACTAAAAGCTTGCAAAAATATTTTTGGGGAACAGTATTTGAATATTCTGAAGAAAGATTTCCAGTAATTCTTGAACCAAAGTTTTGAATATTATTTAATTTAAAATTTTATTACCATGATAGATCACTTAGTTAATTTTACAACGCAGTTTTCAAAGTCTCCAACTTTTCTGAAGTTGAATAAGTTCTGGACAGCCAAAAGACAAAGCACATCCTAATATGTGAAAGCATCTTTTCTATTCAGCATCAGCTTTCCCACAAAATTTTGTAGTTTTGACTCAATACGTGTACATTTACAAATTTGACAATTATAACATCTATTTTTTTTAAAAAAAGATTGTTAATGTTTTCTTTATTTCTGAGAGAGAGAGAGAGCAGGGGAGGGTCAGAGAGAGAAGGAGACACAGAATCTGAAGCAGGATCCAGGCTCTGAGCTAGCTGTCAGCACAGAATCGGATGCAGGGCTTGAACCCACGATCCGTGAAATCATGACCTGAGCGGAAGTCGGACACTTAACCGACTGAGCCACCCAGGCACCCCTATTTTTTTTTAATTAAGTAGGCTCCATGTCTAACGTGAAGCATGAACTAACCATCCCAAGATCAAGAGTTGAGTATTCCCCAAACTGAGCCAGGCTGGTGCCCCTAAAGCGTTGTTTTTTTTTTTTTCTAGACTTGTTTTGGATGCTGTTTTTATAACATGGCCCAGCTACATTCCTGGTCCATAAGTTCCTTTTGAAGAAACTTGTATTAACCAAAACTCTGTGCTTTCCCTAAATTTATATTATCACATTCATATTACTTACAATAACTTCCACTATCGAACATTGTAACTGAATTTACAATTGTATTTAAATCAATGTCAGATGCTTATTAATGAACTTTCAAAGCTTTGTTTTGATTCTTTAAATATGAGGTAATATTCAAACTAGGTATTTGCCTAGATGTCTTCCTCTTCTTAGATTGATATACATATATATTAGGCTGTTCTATTGTGCCTATTTTCTTAGATTTTGTTTTCTCTCTTTTCTCCTTTTAGCTATTTTAGCTCATATCCACACTTGATAAATAAACACTTTTAAAAAATACTCCAAGGGCTGAGAAATCATGGAATATGATTTACTCTACAGTGAAGTGATCATGTTGTCTTTCTGCATCAAAAAGAAAGAAAGCATACAGTCCAAAATAAATTGAATTAAAAAATAAAGTTATGTTTATTTGCACAATTTTTATAACTCTGAAAATCGATTCTAATTGTAAAAGATCAACTAAATTATTTTTGAGAGAGAGAGCAAGGAAGGGGCAGACAGAGACAGAGACACAGAATCAGAAGCAGGCTCCAGTATCTGGAGCTGTCAGCACAGAGCCCGACCTGGGGCTTAAACTCTAAAACTGTGAGATCATGTGAGATCATGACCTGAGCTGTAGTTGGAAACTTAACCAACTGACCCAGCCAGGCACCCTAAAGATCAACTCTTCTTAAATCTAAGGTAGTATAGACTGCAAAATAATCCATGAATTTAATCACTACTACATTAAGTATAACATGACCCATAATAGGCATCTCAATGTTTTTTGTATTTTGTTTTTCGGGTTTTTTGTTTATTTGTTTGTTTTTGTTTTTTAAGTAAGCTCATGCCTCCTCACAACCCTGAGATCAATACTTGGGCACTTAATTGGATGAGTCACCCAGATGCCCCAACCTAATGTTTTATACTAAACATAATTAGCAAGTCTTCTATGTGTCAACCACTATATCTCTGAAACAATCAGAGACTAGTTAATTTTAAGCTGTATTAAAGAGCAGTAGAAGTTTCCCCCTTCTCCCCCATTACTTTAAGCACTGCTGAATTGGATTCACTAACCCATTAATTCATTGATTCGTTATTGCATTAACTAATCATGATCATGTACTTAATTGTTTTACATGCTGTTGTTTCATTAATTCTTTCACTTACTTCATAGAGGACTGAATGTGACTTAGTGCATTTAAGGATTTTATCCTAGGATCAGCAGACAGTGAATAACCTTTATCTCTGATACTCAAAATCTATACTATATCTATTATATTACTGCCTTTTGCTTTCGTGTCTCTTTCTTTCTTAAGGACGACATTCAGGTTATCAACAGGCAGCAAATCTCTGTACCGAAGTGGTCCTGTTCACCTGCTTTACATCACCCGTAATTCCTGCTATATACAGAAGACTGCAATACATCTATGTACCAGAAAATGCATGTCATTATACAGAAAGCATGGGCACAGAATGAAAAGAAAATTCTGTACCAGAGATTTGAAATGACATATAAATGTTTAGCTTCTAAAAATTTGCTGATTAATTATACTAGGCTACACTTTTTAATCTCACACAAATGTAAAGTGGAAGGAAGAAAATATTAAATGGCCAAAGTATTTGAATTATACCCCCAAATGAATTGACATTTCTAGTTCAGTTTCAACATAATTGATCAATTCAGTATCTCTCTACTAGCACTGGAGTATTCAGAAGTCATATAAATCATCATTGCCAATTTTCCTTCCTGGAGCGCTTTGTAATATACTTACACATGAGGTCCTCCTTCTTGCCTCCCTCCCCATACAAATCAAAATTCCTTACAGTGTACTGAGTTAAGGTTAACAGGCCCACCATGCCATGCTATGCACATACTCACTTATGCAGTTAATTACATGGTTACCTATGCCTTCCCAAAGAAACTTTGAACCATTCTGTGTCAATAGATTTATCTCAGTTGCATAGTATCATTTCACTGAAAACTTCCACCTGCAATTTAGTTGACCATTTTGTTTTGCACACTCTTCTGTTTGAATTACATCTATTAACCCTAAATATATTTCTTTTTTAAAAAACTACTCAAACTCCCAGAATTGCTTTTTGTTTCATGCCTTGCTCTTGCTACAAATTACTCAACATGTTTCAATCCCCTAATTATCTTTAAATCTAGGTGTTCTTAAACTAAGGTCAATATTTTGGTTTATGGGGATTGTAAAATCCATGAATTTCTTTACATAATAAATCTTTCATGTATGTGTAGCATATATTTTACCAGTTCTGATTATGCCACTGGATGCCAGGGATCATCACCACACCATGTACCACCATTCATGAGGCTTTCAATGCTATCAGAATGGGGTGTAATCCAGTTCCCAAATCCTGTACTGAAGGTTTGCTTTCTAGGGATTCTCTTTACACAGATTTTCTTCGCCTGGTTCTGGCAGCTAGCAGAGCCAGAGCAGAGAGCTAAGATGATTTCATTAAGACCAATTGCAGAAAACAGGGTTGAGAAACAAGAGGAGTATAATCTTCATCATTTCATGTAAGTTCCATGTCAATATAATTAATCTCTTCTTACACATAAGTCTTTTCATTTCTTATTGTTTGTTTTTTGTTTTTGTTTTTGGTTTTGGTTTTTTTTGCATCAATAGCCTTCATAGCCTTCTCTCCACTGTGGTGCAGTGATCTCTTTCCATGTCTTTACCCTAGATGCCAGGATTGTTTAAGTGGGATCTAGAACCTATGCTACACTTCCAAAGGGACTTTAAAATAAAACTTATAAGAACTAAGCTGTCAGCAAAGACCCCAACGCAGGGCCCAAACTCAGGAACCGTGAGCTCATGACCTGGGCCAAAGTCGGACATTTAACTGACTAAGCCACCCAAGTGCCCCATGCCAGCTATTTTAAATTCTAAAATTATAACCTTGAGTGTTTTATTTTCTGACCACATTTTTTCAACTTCTCTGATTCTCAGTTGTCTTAATACCATATTATATCTTACATTTTTATCATGAATTTAGACTCTGAATTCCTCCTAATACTTTTAATCTTCTAACCTTCACCTGATTTAGTTTGTGATGAGTAACCACACTTTCAGTTGACATAGTTTATTGTCATATCTTACCAACTTTCAATACTGACAGAGTTAATTTTTTAGTAATAATTATTAATTTTAAATTTTTAAAAATGTTTTATTTATTTTTTGAGAGCAAGAAAGAGAGACAGCATGAGCAGGGGAGGGTCAGAGAGAGAGGGAGATACAGAATCTGAACCAGGCTCCAGGCTCCGAGCTAGTTGTCAGCACAGAGCCCGTCACAGGGCTGGAACTCATGAACCATGAGATTATGACCTGAGCCGAAGTTGGACGCTTAACCGACTGTCACCCAGATGCCCCTTTCAAAATTATTATTAATTTAACCCTTCAATCAATATTTATCAACAACCTACTCTGGGCTTCACAGTAAACGAGTCAAGAAAGCAGTGGCAGCAAGACATATGAGATCCTCATTCTCATAGAGTTTACTAATAAGTGGAAATAGTAAATATACAAATAAGTGAAGAAGTAAACTATGTCAGATGATAACACCACATTACAATAGCTGTAATAAAAAGACAGAGTTGAATTTATGGCTTTTAAAGAAATCTATGCTAATCGGTCACAGTCTGCTTGAGCATAACAGACTGATGATCTTGTTATACTCTTAAGAGGAAATGTGAAGTTCAATGGTTAGAGAACTTGTATAGCTACAACTCAGCATCATCTGCAGAAGTGTGATTTCTCGGATGAGATGGCTGTTAATTGGTTACCGCTTATAGGTGAGGTTATTAGACATAATACATTCTTGACTGGCTGACTTTCAAAAGTAAGGGGCTGACACTGATTGGTTAGCTTGTCAAAGCATGATGCCTAAGATGAGTTGTCGCTGAAGGATTAAACAGATTCTGATGGCCACTTGTCATATGGATACAATCAGTCTTTACCTAAATTTGTGGGAAATTTTACATTTTCAGACAAAGTAAATAACATAGTGATAAAGATTATTGGGAGACAGTTCTCTCTTGATTTCTTAGATGTCTGCACATCTTCTGAGCACACTGCACACTGAAAGCTTTTGTTTCAGACTATCTTTACAAAATGGCATACCAAGTTGATGTGGGAAGCAGAAAGAATGTCTTTCTCCAGGGCAGAGGGCAGATTTGTTTGCTGTCCAAAGTAATCCAGATAATAACTCCCTCAAGGCCACGGTTTCGGCAGACTTGAATGTGACCCCTTTAAAATACTGGTGTTTCTTATGATTGGATTTCTTTGGCTAGCATACAAAGTTACTACTTATGCAGAACCCACCTGGATCATTCCAAATTGCTCCCATGGAACATGAGGGGTAGGGGAAATAAATGCAAACAGAAAGTTTCTGCTGCTTCACATGAATAAAAAGGGCCCAGGGGTGTCTTTTCTTCTGCTAACAACCAAGAAACTATGGTAGGCTTATTTGTTAGCTTACAAGTAAGGCAGAACCCGAGATCATTCCTAATTTTGGATAACAAGACTAAGTGGTCCAGGAGAAGAGAATGTATCCCAGAGAGTGTACAAAGAGTAGCCTTTATATTAATGTGATATTTAAAATGTTATATGAATCTGTCTTAACTCTTCCTCCTCACTCCTAAATAAAAGGTACAATTTTTAAAAAGACAACAATTTTGTTCATCAGTGAACCATGAATTTAAATCTATACATTATTTTTTTGTAGTCAATTTTCTCTTTTCCTACTGGGCTTCCTAATCCAAACATGTAGCTTTCTAAGAACCTTTTAACAAACCTAACCCTGGATAAAAGAGAACACAAGGTTTGGTGGGAGGACTTTGAAATTTGACTATTTTAGGCTTTTCTTTAAGAAATTAATACAATCAGGGCACCTGGGTGCCTCAGTCGGTTGAGCATCTGAATTCAGCTCAGGTCATGAGCTCACAGTCCATGGTTTTAAGTGTTCCATCGGGCTCTGTGCTGACAGCCAGCTCAGAGCCTGGAACCTGTTTCAGATTCCGTATCTCCCTCTCTCTCTGACCCTTCCCTGCTCATGCTCTCTCTCTCTCTCTCTCTCTCTCTCTGTCTCTCAGAAATAAATAAAACATTTTTTTTAAGTTTGAAAAAGAAAATAATACAATATTAGACAAAGTGCCTTGCAAGAAATCCGTGGATATGGAGAATCTTGAAACTTAAACTTCATTAGCTTCACTGTGAATCTGTGTATGCCTCTATTATAAACTGATGTCTAACACTCTATCTTAATAAAAAAAAACAATAGCTGCTGTGGTACTACTGATGTTTGAAAAAAAAGGGTGCATGGGGTTATGTAAGTATTAATTATTTAACTTAACCCTAATGAAAGATACATTAAATAAATATAAATATATTTGAAAACAATTGCAATACTTTCTATGAGTAACCAAAAAGTAAAATACAGCAAATATATCTAGAAACAAACACTTCATTGTGAAGGAAATGAAATCTTAAAAGCAATAAACAACAGGTGTAGAGTTAGGTGTGAGGTCAAGACAAAGAGAGTGGAAAATCTGGACGCTAATATTAGTAAGTCATTTAAACTATATCATCTTGCTGAAATTAAAAACTCTCTCATTCTTAGAGTGCCTGTGTGGCTTAACCAGTTAAACATCTGATTTCGGTTCAGGTCATGGTCTTATGCTTCATGGGTTTGAGCCCCACATCAGGCTCTGTTCTGACACCTCAGCCTAGAGTTTGCTTTGGATTCTGTGTTTGCCTCTTTCCTGCTTGCAGTCCGTGTCTCTCTCTCAAAAATAAACAAGAATAAATAAATTTGAAAAACTCTCTCGCCCTCAATTTTTCCATTTCTGAAATTGAGCTGATAATAGTATTTATTTTATATGTTAATAAGCTAAATTATCTCACCCTAATAAAAAATATGGCAATAACCATTCAAAATGGTAGCTTTTGGGGTGCATAGATAGTTCAGTAGGTTAAGCATCTGACTTGATTTCAACTCAGGTCAGGATCTCATGGTTCATGAGACTGCCGCAGCTTCGAATTCTCTTTCTCTCTCTCTCTCTCTGCCCCTCCCCTACTCTCTTTCTCTCTCTCACTCTCTCAAAATAAATAAATGAAATGTTAGCTTTTTACTAAGCTAATTACCAGATGTTGAAGAGCCAAAAATTAAGTCCTCCATTAAGAGCAACCTTGGGCTGCACGTAGCCCCAGTCCCAGTCCCAGGAAAAGCCTCAGATTGTTCAAGGCTAAAGCCATCCTCAGACCGCCCTCAGATCAGCTAATCAAAAAAACACTCCTATGGTCTGAGTCAAGGCTGGGAACTGCAGATACAAAGTAGCCAATTTCTCACCGCTTGCCTGAACCCTACGTGGGCCCTTTGAACTCACCTCATAATTAGTCATTTTTAAAGGATTCTCAAAGGTCATGATTGTGTCCCGCCAAAAGTAATGGACACCTCACAGATACTGAATGGTCAAAACGGTTACCATGGGTGCTGTATAATTGTAACTGGTGCTTATGTGATGATGCTATACGTACAACGTGTGCACTGTAACACCCCCGTCCCTTACCCCATAAAAACCCTGCTCGCTATTGTTCGGGGCTTCTCCTTGCTGCCGCTCCGCCGGTAGATGGGTGAGACCCTGCTCGAGCTTGTAATAAAGACCCTTTTGTACTTGCATCGATGTCCACTACTTGGTGGTCTCTGGGGACTCTCAAATCAGGCACAATGTCTGGTAATAAGGTTGTGTTATTTATTTAATGCATACATATTTAATAAGTATGATTAGTACTTCAGCATGGGAAATACGTATTTGTTTTTAGTTTAGGGAAGGCTGAAAAAGCCCAAATCAAACTATAACTTTTTGAGGAAATGAAATATATTTTTGTATAAGGAGGTGTATGTGCATGTGTGACAGAAAGACAAAGTAGAAGAGAGAGAGAAGAAACAGAGAGAGAGAGGAGGAGACAGAAGAGGAGCAGGAGGAGGAGAAACAAAAGTTAGAGTTTATAAAATTCATGTTCATTATTAGAATTAAAATCAGGAAGACTGTCTTGAGTTCAGTGTTTGACATCTCCTGACCATAAACTCTTTGAGAAGATACTAAACCTTTTAAACTTTCCATTTTCTCATCTAGAGATATCCCACTGTACAGTTGCTTGGTGAGCCTCAGATGAAATAGTTAGAGGAAATTCTTTGTAAGAGATAGGGTTCTGCACATTTTAAAAATTTCAAGGATGCCTGGGTGGCTCAGTTGGTTAAGCATCTGACTCTTGATTTCATCTCACGTCATGATCTCACAGTTCATGGGTTCAAGCCCCATGTCAGGCTCTGTGCTGACAGCATGGAGCCTGCTTGGGATTCTCTCTCTCTGCCTCTTCCTCACTCATGTTCTTAATTAAATAATTAATCAATTAATAAACTGACAAGTGTTTAAAAGTTATAATTATAGAGTTAAAGGGTATAGAATCAAAGGGTTTTTTGATGTGTTTATGTGTGTGTGTGCACGCATGTGAATGAGAGAGAGAGAAAGAGACAGATTGAGAGAGAGAGAGTGGCAAACGAACAGATAGAGCAAATATCTGTGAAGCTGCTCAGGGGGTGGTTCAGCAGAGTTTTATTAGGATTATTTTTAGAAAGATACAATTTGCTTAGAATCCATGCTGGGATATACATTTACAAATACCGAGATTTTTCCCAGATTTATTCTGAGGGCATTAAAAGCATTAGAGAATGTGCAAAATCAAGTATAATGTGGACATCTCATTGTATAATCTTCTTAAGCGAGACAAGGGAATGTATTTCCAGTGCAAGAAGTTTTTATGATTCCAACTTCTTAATAGATACTTATATTGCCATGAATATTTTACAATGTCAGCGTCTCAATGTCATCTATATTACTATTTCTTTGACATAGCATATGCCATACCTCTGCTACTCAGAGCTTCTTTCTAAAATGTCTAATGAAATATTCATTCAGTTTCACATTTTAGAAAAGATCACAGTAGGTAACCTTAACATAAAATATACTGAGTTTTATAAAGTTTCTGTTGTACTTCGAGAATCTCCAATTAATTATGAGATAGGTCTAAGTTAGGCAAGAGATCTAGGCAGCTAATGCACTATCCTTCAGGCACCCCACATTTACTCAAGCACATTGAAAAACCTCTATAGAATAAGTCTCTTTATTCGTAGATTGCTACCATTTTGTAGTCAGGATAGTGTAGTAAAAAAATATAGATTTGACATTAGATCATGTTAGACCTGTTATCAACTTTTGTCTTATAAACAGAGTGGACTTGAAAAATTAGCTTAACTGCTCAGAAACATTAAGTTTTGCACTGAGAAACAGGAATATAAATATAAATAAACACTCTTCAAAATTTTGTGCAAATTTATCCTTTTAAATGTCAAATATTAATTCAGTATCTACTGTTTTTCCATGCACAAACAGCACAAAGCCCTTGTCTTTAGCGTGCTCATACTCCAGTAGGTCCAGTAGGGGATATATAACCCATAAATGTACTATATAATAGCAGCTATTGCTAAGAGTTACAGACAGGAAATATCAGAGTCACAGAATAGAGAGTGATCCTAATTCAGATAGAGTAGTGAGTAAATATTTCAGATAGAGTAGTGGGTAAATAATTCTCAATGGAACAATGTAGACAATGTGTCCAATAGCTACTAGTTTTAGCATAGGATTTATAATCATTAGAAAAAAAATTCAGAGAAGCCAAATATTTTTAAATATGAGACTAGCTAAAAGCAATGGACTCAGATTACTTCTTTTTCTTCTCAGCTAATTTACTCATGTGTATTAAACAATAATAAGGGTTAACAAGGGCAAGATTTTGTTCCAAAACTGTTAAACCTTTGCCAAGCACTATAACTTTTAATAGGTGATCTATAATATTTTGTTTCGATAATTATATTTAACTTAGAGTACACAGACTTCTGTCATAAAATAACTTAATAATAAATTAAAATAAAACATAATACATTTATTATTAAATTAAAATCATATAATTAAAACTAATCATTTAATTAAATTTAAATTTAGATTATTATTTAAATAAGGAACACAATTAAATAAGCACTAAAATTAAATAACCTAAATGCTATATTGAAATATACAAACACAGTGTAGAAGATTTTCCAATTACAATAAAGATGCAAAACATAAATAGCGAGAAATGTTGCTAAACATTGCAGAATCATTTGAGGAAACACTTGAATTAAGAAGTGTGAAATAAATAGCATTTCTATACTAAAATTATACTAAATTTTGGCTGGTGGTAATGCTTAAGTCTCAGGGTGTCTTGCTCAACTACCACTATTAAAGCAGGGCCTGTGACAAGAATTTAGATGCATGAAGATTCTTTTGGAAGTAGTCTCGGGAACATGAGTAAAGATGAAATTTTGATAAGAGTGTATTATCTGGTCACTTCTAAGGGAAATTGGGGCTCTGTCCACTTGAGATTTTGAAAAAGCACATCAGATGCTTTTCAAACTATCCGTTGGAGAGTAGAGGATTAACAAAAAGTAGTAATTATTAGTTAGTATTCATTTCCCATTGGTTTAGAATCCACTCCGTGCAAAAAATCTCTTACCTTTCAAAGTTCTACATGTCTGCCTTAAGAGAGAGTTCCTAAAGACATCTATTGCATTGAAGAAACATCAGCACAAAGTGACAGGTGCGGCTCATGGGCCTGGGACAGACAAGTATAAAACGAATACATGGCTAAAATCAAAGACAAGATTGAAAATATGAAAACAAGACACAAAACATAATAAGCAAACCAAATTCTTATATTATGATAGAAATATTTAATAGTGGAACAAAAATAGTTGTGATATTTAGTACCATCCACATATGTATTTATGAAACAAGTTCTCTTACCTCCACACTCACACACATACTATTTTTAAGTAGAACTTTTCTTTTTCTTTATTCTCAGGATTATCATTTGTTTTTCTTTTCATTTCCTTGCATCTATTTCTTCTTGCTTAAAAATTTGTCCCTAGGAAAAACTTTGATAAAATTCATATATCCTTTATTTTTTTTATGTTTATTTATTTATTTTGAGAGAGGGGGCAGAAAGAGCAGTAGAGAGTATCCGAAGCAAGCTTCACACAGCTAGTGCAGAACTCGATCCCATGAACTGTGAGATTGTAACCTGAGCCAAAACCAACAATTGTACACTCAACCAAATGAGCCACCCAAGCACGCCATCGTTTATCCGTTAGGGCAAAGTGATTCGATGTATTCTCTATTTTAACTCAAGCTTTTTTGTACTGTCTTTTAAAGAAATTTCAAAACAGCAATAAAATAATATATTTTGCAGATCACACAGCTGAAGGCCCATTGAATCGTATTTTAACTTTTCCATGACACACTTCAATGGTGTGAGATGCTTTGAGATGAGGCCGTGTAAACCTATTAACGTTAAATAAAAACCTTATTGGTTCTTTGGTTCTTTTTTCCTTTCTTTAGGCTTTACTTTCAAACTAAACTTACAAATAAATTGTTGCTAAGTCTCTATTTTGATTGTGGTAGTGGGGAAGGGCTCACAAAAACACACGTACTACTATGTAGCCAACTTATGTAAAAAAAACATTCCAAAAGAAACAGTGTTTGCATACCTATGCCTAACTTCTATGTAATATTCTACCATCAGGTTAATATAATACAAAAGAAAGTTGTCACTTATTTCTGAACTTGGTAATTGCAGCTAAGTACACTATAATACAATTTAGTAAAAATGGAAGAAAAGCTTCTCACTCAAATATCCTTACTATTCCCTATCTCAGTATCACACATGAAGTGACAAGATTATGATTCTAGAATCCTGATTGAGGGTGGGTGGGGAGTGGAACAGCCAAGAAGATGTAAATTACTAGTCAACAAATATATATCTTTAAAATAACAGGTACACTTTCTTAAAATCATTTTATATTTCTGTAGTTTAAGTACTGCTTCAGCTATAAGAAAATTAGCACGTTCTGAAGCTGACATTTCAATCTTCTACTTAGTATGATAGTTTAATTTGACAGTATAATTCTCCAAATTCTTTGCAGTGATGAAAAGAAATCACACTCCTTCGTCTTCTTACTTAATGTTTTTTTTTGGGGGGGGTAGGTATATATTACAGAAACATCATTATGTAAGATTTATATGTTTATTTCCACTTTTTTCATGTCCTAACTTAGGAGTGCCTGGCTGGCTGTCAGTAGACTGCGACTCTTGATCTCAAGGTTGTGAATTCAAGCCCAACATTGGGTGTGGAGGTTGTTTAAAAATAAAATCTTTAAAAAAAAAAGTTTCCTAATGTATAATTTTTCCAAGTTCTGTTATATCATTCATGTTAATTAAATTATTTCAATAAACACTTTTCCTAGTCTCTTCTGTGTCTCCAATTTAGATTTTGTAGGTAACTATAATATGCTAATAAGCATTTGAGTATATGATTTTTTTGCAAACACAAGTACTATATTCTTTCATGATTCTGACTGATAAGAATCCACACATTCATTTATCATATATTTTTTTTTGTAATAAAACATTTTTTTAGTGCACTTTCCAGAAGAGCTTTGTTATAATCAAAGCTTGACAGGAAGTTCACTTCCATTTGAACCAACAGTATGTTATGTTGCTGAAAGTGCAGTATTCAGGATCCCATAAATGTGGTTCTGAGTGATTCTACATCTCAAGATCGACTGGAGATCTCACTTGTACTTTTGGAATTCCCTGAAAGGCAGTGTTATGTTTTTAATATGAAAGAATCATCCATCATATATGGCTATTTACCCTTAGCATTAGTTTTTAAATCTCATTCATAATAAATATCATAATTTTTCTAGTATTTCTAGTATTTTCAAAATAGGTATTATGAAGAGATTATTATGAGCTAAAAGGATAATCACTTTTGGACATTTTATAAAGTAGGTGAAGCAATACTGCTTATTTCACTCTGTCTTATAATATATTTAAAGACTTTCCCTGCCTCAGGAAAGAATAAATCTCTCAGGAGATTATGAGTTATTTTATGGCAAGGTCTCTGCTTTATTTATCTTACCCCCTCAAACAGATACAGGAGCCAAATATAGAACTTTGCATATGAGTAATTGCTTCATGCTTTTATTTTTTTAAAGGAATATATGAATATGTGGACAAATGATTTTGTTCATGAGTAAATAAATTAGACCTTTTCACTAATAAATACTATAATAAAAATTCCAGTGTATGCTTTCATATTTTTTGCAAATATTAAAAACAAGATATTTACACTTCATAATTTGTAGTGTTTGATCTACAAAAATATATAAAATTGTTTGTTTGCTAAATAGAATTAAAAACAAAACCTCCCCCAAGGCAGAAAACCTGTCCACAAAGGTGGTAGAGAGAGAAAACACTTTTATTATTGATTAAGCAGTAAACCAGAAAGTGATGCACATTATAGATAATCTATTAAGAGAATGAAAAGATGGAAAAAATTGTCACCCTTTGGATTAGCCAAGAAGATACAACCATTTTATGTATGTTTCCAAAATGAAGTGACTAGCCCTTATGTAGAAGGACTTGATAGCACCATTTATCACAAATAGTTCATCCTAGATTCATCTGCTAATTGAGGTGACTTTTTATGTTACCTAAATTGGCTTTATCCACAGGAGAAGCAAACTTCTCATATCTTTATGACAGGAGGTAGTTTGGCAACTTGAAACGAGGTGCCCCCAAACTTTCTGGACTCCTCCCATAGAAACTGGGAGACAGGAATGCTATGTCACTAGAGTTTACATTTTAGAGATGGTAACTTAGCCATTGAAAAGACATTCCTGGGTCATCAAGTTGCCAAAGAGCCTACCTAGTTTTCCAAATGATTTATATTACATTTTTTCCTGCAGAAAAAGGGAAAATAGAGATGTCAAGTTCCTCATATTCAACTGGGGGAATTAAGTCTCTTATTTTTAAATTTTTATTTGTTGACACAATATCAACACATAATGAATCACACACAAGAATACAACTGGTATCATAATATGATGGGGTATAAAAAGAATAACTTATATTGGAAAATTATTACAAACAAGAAGGCTTTGAAAATTTTACTAAGAATTTTTATAAGTCACAGATGCCAGATAGTAAGTAGTTTTGAGCACAGATTTAGGGCAATTATCTTCAGCTACTATCAACTGACATAGAAAAGAAAAACATTCGCACATTATTATTAATATTATTTTTACCAGTCAACTGGAAAAGTCTAAAATCTTAAGTCAAAATGGCCAACATTTTCTTTGCTTAAAGGAATCATATTGTAGGGACACTTGGGTGGCTCAGTCAATTAAGGGTCCAGCGTCGACTAAGGTCATGATCTCCCTGTTTTTGAGTTCAAACACACTCCGGTCAAGCTCTGTACTGACAGCTCAGAGCCTGGAGCCTGTTGTAAATTCTGTGTCTCCCTATCTCTCTTCTTGTCCCCTCCTCGTCTCTCTTTCTCTCTGAAAAATAAACATTAAAAGAAAAAAAGAATCACATCATAGTTCTATTTACTTATAGATTCAGAGAAAATTTTTATTTGGCATTCATGTAATAGATTTTAGTCAATCAAGACATAAAATAAGTTCTCCGGTAAAAAAATAATAATGGATATTATACCTATCTTAATATAGATAATGAGTTTAAAATATCAATGGTCTAATTAAAAAGGGGAATATTATAAATATTATGATTATAAAATACTAATATAGTATGTGTGTGTGTGTCTATGACACACAGATGTGAAAATGAAGATGTATTAATTTTTTAATCTTTATTCATAAAAAGTCAATATATTATATCTCTGTTGGATAAAACAAGACATGGTTGTATTAACATAATACTTAAGTTATAAAGATATGTTGGAGTAAATATGAAATTTATATTGCTACCAACCCCCAATGAAAAATTTAGGAAGAAAGGAAAGAGTATGATTTTAAATATAGGAGGAAGTAGGCTAGTTTTTTGTTGTGTGTGCACTGAAATATAATATGACATTTTTAGGGTTTTTAAATCAAGAAATCAAGGATGAACACAACTCATACATTTTAAAAGTGGTTAAAGCACTTATAAAACACTATATACCAGTAACTGTTCTAAATGCTTTCAAATGTTGGACCTCTCACTTACATAAATCAAGGCAAACGTTTTGAATAAATATTAATAAATGCAATTCAGTGTTACGGTATCACAAAATTATTCCACAGCTGTTTGTAGTCATTAACAAGAATGCATTCTCCTCATTTTTAATAGAGAAAAAAGTAAAATATTTTTCCTTTCATAGTTTATTGTCAGGTTGGTTTCCGTATAACACCCAGAGCTCATCCTAACAAGTGCCCTCCTCCAGGCCTATCACCCCCCTTCCCCTCTCCCCAACCCCCATCAACCCTCAGTTTATTCTCCGTATTCAAGAGTCTCTCATGGTTTGCCTCCCTCCCTCTCCTCAACTATTTTTACCCTTCACCTCCCCCATGGTCCTCTGTTAAGTTTCTCCTGATCCACTTATAAGTTAAAACATATGGTATCTGTTTTTCTCTGCCTGACTTATTTTGCCAGCATAACACCCTCTAGGCCCATCCATGTTGCTAAACTTGGACAGATTTCATTCTTTCTCATTACCATGTAGTATTCCATTTTATACATAAACCATATTTTCTTGATCCATTCGTCAGTTGATGGACATTTAGGCTCTTTCCATGATTTGCCTATTGTTGAGAGTGCTGCTATCAACATTGGGGTACATGTGCTCCTATGCATCAGCACTCCTGTATCCCTTGGGTAAATTCCTAGCAGTGTTACTGCTGGGTCATAGGGGAGTTCTATTGTTAGTTTCCTGAGGAACCTCCATACTGTTTTCCAGAGGGGCTGCATGAGTTTACATTCCCACCAACAGTGTAGGAGGGTGCCCGTTTCTCCACATCCTCACCAGCATCTAGAGTGCTCTGATTTGCTCATTTTAGCCACTCTGACTGGCGTGAGGTGGTATCTCAGTGTGGTTTTGATTTGCATTTCCCTGATGAGGAGAAATGCTGAGCATCGTTTCATGTGTCTGTTGGCCATCTGGATGTCCTCTTTGGAGAAGTGTCTGTTCATGTCTTCTGCCCATTTCTTCACTGCATTATTTGTTTTTTGGGTATGGAGTTTGGTGAGTTCCTTATAGCATTTGGATATTAACCCTTTATCCGATATGTCACTTGCAACTATCTTTTCCCATTCCGTCGGTTGCCTATTAGTTTTATGGATTGTTTCTTTTGCCATGCAGAAGCTTTCTATCTTGATGGGGTCCCAATAGTTCATTTTTGCTCTTGATTCCCTTGTCTTTGGGGATATGTCAAGTAAGAAATTGCTGCGGTTGAGGTCAAGGAGGGTGTTTCCTGATTTCTTCTCTAGGGTTTTGATGGTTTCCTCTCTCACATTTAGGTCCTTTATCCATTTTGAATTTATTTTTGTGTATGGTGTGAGAAAGTGGTCTAGTCTCATTCTTCTGCATGTTGCTATCCAGTTCTTCCATTACCATCTGTTAAAGAGGCTGTCTTTTTTCCATTGGATACTCTTTCCTGCTTTGTCAAAGATTAGTTGGCCATGCATTTGTGGGTCCAGTTCTGAGTTCTTTATTCTTTCCATTGGTCTATGTGTCTGTTTTTGTGCCAATACCATACTGTCTTGATGATGACAGCTTTGTAGTAGAGGCTATATTCTGGGGTTGTGATGTCTTTCATTTTGGTTTTCTTCTTCAATATTACTTTGGCTATTTGGGGTCTTTTGTGGTTCCATACAATTTTAGGATAGTTTGTTCTAGATTTGAGAAGAATGTTGGTGCAATTTTGATTGGGATTGCATTGAATGAGTAGATTGCTTTGGATAGAAATGACATTTTTTAAAAATATTTTATTTATTTCTAGGAGAGAGAGAGAGAGAAAGACAGTGTGAGCAGGGGAGGGTCAGAGAGAGAGGGAGTCACAGACTCTGAAACAGGCTCCAGGCTCTTAGCTGGCAGTCAGCACAGAGCCCGACACGGGGCTCAAACCCACGAACCGCGAGATCATGACCTAAGCGAAAGTCAGACGCTTAACCGACTAAGCCACCCAGGCGCCCCAGGATAGAAATGACATTTTAACTATATTTATTCTTCTGATCCATGAGCACAGAATATTTTTTCATTTCTTTGTGCCTTCTTCAATTTCCTTCGTAAATTTTCTATAGTTTTCATCTTATATCTTTGGTTAGGTTTATTTCTTTTTTTTTTATTTATTTCTAGGAGAGAGAGAGAGACAGCGTGAGCAGGGGAGGGTCAGAGAGAGAGGGAGTCACAGACCGAAAGAGGCTCCAGGCTCTGAGCTGGCAGTCAGCACAGAGTCCGACGCGGGGCTCGAACCCACAACCGCGAGATCATGACCTAAGCGAAAGTCGGACGCTTTACCGACTAAGCCACCCAGGCGCCCCTGGTTAGGTTTATTTCTAAGTATTTTTTTTGTGTGTGTGCAATTGTGAATGGGGTCAGGTTTGTGATTTCCCTTTCTATTGCTTCACTGTTGGTGTATAAAAATGCACACGATTTTATATGTTGATTATGTACCCTGTGACTTTGCTGAATTCATGGATCATTTCTAGTAGGCTTCTGGTGGAGTTTGTCGGGTTTTCCATATAGAGTATCATGTCATCTGCGAAAAGTGAAAATTTGACTTCATCTTTGCCAATTCTGATGCCTTTTATTTCCTTTTGTTGTCTGATGGCTGATGCTATGACTTCCAGCACTATGTTAAACAGCAGTGGTGAGAGTGAACATCCCTGCCGTGTTTCTGATCTCAGGGGGAAAGCTCTCAGTTCTTCCCCATTGAAGATATTATCTGTGGGCTTCTCACAAATGGCTTTTATAATGTTTAAGTAGGTTCCACCTATCACAACTTTCTCGAAGGTCTTTACTAAAAAAGGATACAGTATTCTGCCAAATGTTTTTACTGCATCTATCGACAAGATCATATGGTTTTTATCTTTTCTTTTGTTAATGTGATGTATCACATTGATTGATGTGAATATTGAACCAGCTCTGTAACCCAAGAATGAATCCTACTTGATCTTAGTGGATAATTCTTTTTATGTGCTGGTGAATTCGATTTGCAAGTATCTTCTTGAGGATTTTTGCATCTGTATTCATCAAGGATGAATTGGCCTGTAGTTCTTTTTTGCTGGGTCTCTTGTTTGGGAATCAGAGCAATGCTGGCTTCGTAGAATGAGTCTGGAAGTTTTCCTTCCATTTCTATTTTTTGGAATAGCTTGAGAAGAATGAGTATTAACTCTGATTTAAATGTCTGTTAGAATTCCCCAGGGAAGCGATCTGGCCCAGGGCTCTTATTTGTTGGGAGATTTTTGATAACTCATTCAATTCCTTTACTAGTTATGGGTCTATTCAGATTTTCTATCTCTTCCTGTGTGATTTTGGTAGTGCATGTGTGTTTAGGAATTTGTCTATTTCTTGTAGGTTGTCCAGTTTGTTGGCATATAATTTTTCATAGTATTCCCTGATAATTGTTTGTATTTCTGAGGGACTGGTGGTAATAAATTCATTTCCATTCATGATTCTGTCTATTTGGGTGCTCTCTCTTTTCTTTTTGAGAAGCCTGGCTAGAGGTTTATAAATTTTGTTTATTTTTTCAAAAAACTAACTCTTGGTTTCATTGATCTGTTCAACTGTTTTTTTTTTTTTTTGGATTCTGTATTGTTTACTTCTGCCCTGATCTTTATTATTTCTCTTCTTCTACTGGGTCTGGGGTGCCCTTGCTGCTCTGCTTCTGGTTCCTTTAGGTGCATTGTTAGATTTTGTGTTTGCGCTTTTTCTAGTTTCTTCTAATAGGCCTGGAGTGCAATTTACTTTCCTGGAGTGCAAAGGACTGCCTTTGCTGCATCCCAAAAAGTTTGAATTGTTGTATTTTCATTTTTATTTGTTTCCATATATTTTTCAATCTCTTCTCTAATTGTCTGACTGGCCCATTCATTCTTTAGTAGGGTGTTCTTTAACCTCCATGTTTTTTGGAGGTTTTCCAGACTTCTTCCTGTTATTGATTTCAAGTTTCAGAGCATTGTGATCCGAAAATGTACATGGTATGATCTCAATTCTTTTATATTTATTGAGGGCTGCTTTATGTCCCAGTATGTGATCTATCTTGGAGAATGTGCCATGCACACTTGAGAACAAAGTGAATTCCATGGCCTCAGAATGTAGAGTTCTCAATATATCTGTCAAATCCATCTGGTCCAATGTGTCATTCAAGTCCATTGTTTTTTTAGTGACTTTCTGTCTAGTTGATCTATCCATTGCTGTAAGCGGAGTATTAAAGTCCCTTGCTATTAGCACATTCTTATCCATAAGATGGTTTCTGTTTGTGATTCATTATTTTATATATTTGGGTGCTCCCATATTCAGTGCATAGACGTTTATAATTGTTAGCTCTTCCGGACAGATAGACCTTATAGTTATTATAGAATGCCCTTCTTTCATCCCTTATTATTGCCCTTACTTTAAAGTCCAGTTTGTCTGCTATAGGCTAGTCAGCTTTCTTTTGACTTCCAGTATCATATCCAGAAATATCATAGATATTTCTCCATCCCCTTACTTTCAATCTGAAGGTGTCCTCTGGTCTAAAATGAGTCTCTTGTAGACAGCAAACGAATGGATTTTGTATTTTTATCCATTCTTATACCCTATGTCTTTTCATTGAAGCATGTAGTCCATTTACATTCAGTGTTATCATTGAAAAATGTGGATTTAGAATCATTTGGTTCTCTGTAGGATTCATCCTTGTGGTGGTGTCTCTGGTACCTTGTGTTCCTTGCAATGTTTCCCTCAAAGAGTCCCCCTTAGAATTTCTCATAGGGCTGGTTTAGTGGTGATGAATTCTTTCAATTTTTTTTTTATTTGGCAAAACCTTTAACTCTCCTTGTATTCTGAATGACAGGTTTGCTGAATAGAGGATTCTTGGCTGCATATTTTCTGTTCATCACATTGAAGATTTCCTGCCATTGTTTTCTGGCCTGCCAAGTTTCAGTGGATAGGTCTGCAACTACTCTGATAGGTTTGCCTTTGTATGTCAGGGCCTTTTTATCCGTACCTGCTTTCAGAATTCTCTTTGTCCTTATATTTTGAAGATCAATTCGAGTTATGTCTGATGGGAGTTCTCTGTGCCTCTTGGATTTCATTGTCTGTTTCCTTCCATAGATTGAGGAAGTTGTCAGCTATAAGTTGTTCAAGTACCCCTACAGCTCCTTTTTCTCTCTTTTCTTCTAGAATTCCTATGATATTGATACTGTTTCATTGTATCTCATCACTGAATTCTTGAATTCTCCTTTCGTGCTTCTGGATCAATTAATTTCTCTTTTTCTTGGCTTCCTCTTTTTCCTATCATTTTGTCATCTAATTCACCTATTCTCTTATCTGCCTCTTCAAACTGTGCAGTGGCCAATTCCTTTTTATTATGCACCTCATTTATAACATTTTTTAATTCATCACAACTATTTTTGAACTCCATAGTCTTTGTAGCAATAGCTTCTCTGGTGTCTTCCATGCCTTTTTCAAGCCCACCGATTAATTTTGACTATTGTTCTTAGTTTTTGGTCTGTTATGTTGCTTATATCTGTTTTGAGCAATTCTTTAGCTGTCATTTTTTTCCTGGAATTTCTTTAGAGGAGAGTTCTTCCATTTCATCATTTTGGCTAGCTTTCTGTGCCTTGTAAGTTTTAAAAGCTTGTTATGTGCTCTATACCTGCTAGTACTGCAGTATTACAGGCTCATTGACTGTCCATGGCCTGTATGTTCAGGAAGTGTTCTTTTAATGGCTTCCCTTGGTCTCTCTTGTTGTGTCTTCAGTTATTTATTTCCCTACTCATAGTGATATTTGGGACTCTCCAACATGTGTACTTTGTTTTGTTTCTTGAGGCAACCCTGGAAAGGAAAACAGACAGAGAAACACACAGGGAAAAAAGCATGCAAATGCACAGACAAATCAAACAAATAAGCAAACTGAAAGAGAAACAACAACGGCAACCGAAGACAAGGGATAGTCTAAAAGCATAAAACCAGAAATCCCAGCTACAAATAAAGAGCAGGGTGGAGGCAGTGCTGATATTGACCACTCAGAGAGACTAAAAGGTTTACTTAAGAGAGAGAAAGAGGAGGCTATGGTAGGAGGTGAGAAAGAAGTGAAGATAATGTTACCCAAAGAAACTATATAGTCTGATTATTCCAGAGAGAGAGAAAGGAAGGTAATGACAGAGGTTTAGAATATGCATCAAGAGAATGGGTTTAAAGTGGCTGTTTAAGCAAACCAATGACCAGAATGCCCACTCCAGGGAAGGGGAGAGATATGAATGAGATAAGGGAAAATATATCTGAATAGCAGGAATTAATCTACAGTTAATTACGGCAATGCATCAATGTTGGTCTTGCCCCGGGCTCCAGTTAAAAAAAAAAAAAGAAACAGATTTTGGGGGGATGGGAGTGGTTTGGTGTAGGCAGGTCTCACTTCCACTGCGGGTCCTGCAGGCCCTTCCCTGAGGACCCCCTTGGTGCTTGTGAGGAGACAACTGGTTGCACCCCATTCTCTTCTCCAACGAAGCATCACAAATCAGTCTTTTGAGTCAGTTCTCCTTGAGCAGCGAGTATAACCAAGGTGGGCTGTGTTCTATTTCCCATGCCCCACCTCATTTCCATATCTGAGCACTTTAGTGATACCACCTGAAATGTAATCCCACAGGCCAGGACTCTTCCTAGCTGGGGATCAAGTAGTGGGAGTAGGGGAGAAGTTTCTCCTGACAATGCCTTGGACCGGGGCACTCAGCCCAAAGAAAGCACCACAGCTAGAGATAGTATCTCTCTCTGAATGCCCTGCAGTTAGAGATGGAATGATAGGATCCCTCTCCATCCCAGGCCAAGGTTTTTCTCTTCTCCAGGGACAATTCTATGAGCAATTTCAGCCGCTCTTTCTTTTCCTCTCTTCTCTCCGTGGCTCTCTGCAGAGGGGGCTCCCTCCTCTCCATGCCTCCGGGTCCTCCCAACCCATTTTTATCTTCCCCAGTTTGCAATCACATAACTGAGTCTATCTTCTTAGTGAACTCTGTCTGTTTTCCTCCCAGACTCTTGCGGTTCAGTATCCTATGGCTTTAGCCCTTCTTTGTTTGAAAGATGTGGGCGAGAGAAAAGTACAGAGCTCCTACTTCTCTACCATATTGCTTCCCCAGGTGTTTGTTAATTTACATAGTTTTAATAGGAGAATTGGGAACTAGTTTCAAAATACGTATCATCAAGATTTTTATAATGCATTCTATAGAGTTATTTTCAAGCATGTACAACTATCAATGAAAATATGTGCATTCATATACACTTTAGTTACTTTATTTGATACTTTACAAGAGTCCCTCAAAGTAGGAATAGAAAGTATTAATATCCTTCCTTTATGACAATGAGCTCACTTTGCTAAAGGGTACATGATAATTGTAAATGTCAAACTAGACTCAGAGTTTTTGAGTAGATCCTCCCTAGAAGCACATGACATGAATAAAACCCACAAAAATACTTTCAGCATCCAATGATGCCTACATTACAGACTTATTTAAGGGCCATCCACTCTAATGAAGAATTGATTTAGGTTGCACAAGCAAAAACATATGAAGTATTAGTAATGGGAAAAATGGGCTCTAATGTCTTCAGGTTTTGTTTGAGACGATCTTATCTGCATTTTTGGCATGAAGATGTTTAGCCAGGATATGTTTCTCTGCCCCTGAGAAGTCCCATAATATATAGTGATATGTAATGAAACAGATAAGGGGCATTTGGGTAGCTATGAGTCCTTCAGCATGATTTTTCCAGAAGCCATGTCATAAAATGAAAATTGTTTGGGTAGGATCTTAATTTTTATGGTAAGTGACATGGGGTTATTTTATCTCTGCTGCCACCCATATACCTTTCTCCACCCTCTGTTTTGTGTTTGGGAGGACTTTTAGAGATGATGACTCAAGATAGAAACTAAATGACAATGTAGATGTTACCTGGGATATTTTGTTGGCTTACATGAACAAGCAGAATTAAATATGACCTAATTAAAATGTTTATTTTAGTATTGTATTTTGGGGTGGAACCTCCAAAGTGCCGGGAAACAAGAACTCACCTATCCTTTTTGTAACTGCAGCCCATACACACCTTCAACTACTCCTCTTGCTCTTCCTGTAGAATCATCTTCAGGTACCACTGTTTTCTATGTATCTAGTATGTATCTGACTTAGTTTTAAGAATTTTCCAGATTTGGGGCACCTGAGTGGCTCAGTGGATTAAGCATCTGACTCTGGCTCAGGTCATGATCTCATGGTCAGTGGGTTTAAAGCCCTACATCAGGCTCTGTTCTGACAGCTCAGAGCCTGGAGCCTTCTTCAGATTCTGGGTCCCCCTCTCTCCCTTCACATCTCCCCCCCCGAAATAACATTAAAACAAATAAAAAAAAATAGAAATTGCTTCTATTTTGTAAGTGCATCAAAACATGAAATTCAAGTGGCACTTGGGTGGCTCAGTTGGTTGAGTGTCTAACATCAGCTCAGGTCATGATCTCACGGTTTGAGTTCAAGCTCTGCATCAGGCTCCCTGCTGTCAGCTCGGAGCCCACTTCAGATCATCTGTGTCCCTGTCTCTCAGCCCCTCCCAACCCGTGCACTCTCTCAAAAATAAATATTTAAACAAACATGAAATTCAAAACTTTCTTTACATCTACCACATATTTGTTAAATGTTTGTCTTATCAGGATACTATTTTTAACTTGAAGGCTTTAAAAAAATTAGCAGGTACAAATACTTAAAAGTTGTCTCTGGTAATATTACCAGGCATGGCTGAGAGAGGGCACAAGGACTATTAGAAGCAAACTGGATTTCAACTCTGTTTCTGAGAGGCAGTTCTGACTACAAATGGCAGGCAATTCTCTGCTGTCACAGAGCAGGAGTAATGACGTGCATTTTTAGGCTCAGTTATCATATTTTTCTACATGTTTACTTCATAAAAGTAGGCACTTTTATGCTCCTGTGAAAGTGGGATCTCCTATTCGAATTGCCTGATGAAGGCAACTAAAGCATTATTGCCTAAGGAACTCACTAAGTGTAGAAGCTCATTAAGTGTATATATATATCTCCTATCTCCATCCATGTATGTATGTATGTATGATGTATACATGTATAAGTATGTATGTATCTAAGTGTAGATATATGTATATCTCCTATCTCCATCCATGTATGTATGTATATATGTATGTATGTATGTATCTATGTATGTATCTATCTATCTATGTATCTATCTATCTATCTACTATGCATCTATCCTTATTTATAGAACAAAACAACAATTTAACTCAATTCCTTACCCTATTTTATTTTAGCCTTCCCAAAATCTTACAAGGTAAATAGGCCATGGAAAAAGCATTGAGTTCACCGAGACACTTGAAAGATGGCTCTACTGTTTGTCATTGTGCAACCAATAAATGGTTTAGGGAATTCAACCCACATCTTCTCTGTCCTCCTCTCTTACCTCCGTTTGCTGACACTGTTCCAGGCATATTAGTCTATAATTATTCCCTCAGGATATCAGGAACCTTTACTCTGAGCTTTTGCAGTGATTATTCCTGTTATTTGGAATGCTCTTCCGTCAGACATTTGTTTCATTAGCCTCCATCTAGCCTGTTCAAATCCCACCTTCCTAGTGAGGCTTATCCTGTCCACCGTTTAAATTGAACGCTGTGATTCTGCCTATAATCTCAATGGTCCATATGCTGCTTTATTCTCCATAACATTAGTTACTGGCTAACCTATTAGATAATTTATATGTTTGTATATCTCCTCCCCTGCACCTAGAATGTAGGCTCCAAACAGTCAGGAATTTTTGCCTTTTTTAAGTCTAATGGAGATCCAGCAAAAAAAGAAAGTCTAAGGTCAACCAGAACTGGGCACAACTATAACATGTGTGATTTGAGAGGGAGGCAAGATGGCGGAGAAGTAAGGAGCTCCGTCCTTGCACTCGCGCCCATACATCACACAGAAAAGATCTGAAGCCATTGGAAACCATACAAAACCTGAGAGACTCTGAGAAAAAGGACGCAGAATCCACTGAGAAAGCCTTCTAACGTGAGTGCGAACCGGGGAAGGTAAAATCGGGCTGGGATCGGAGCCTCCAGGGTGGGAGGCGATCCCCCTCTACCCTCTACGGGGAGTGAGAGGGGAAAAGGAGAGAGTCCGAGACAGAAAAATCTCCGCTCGGTGCATAGAAAGACCGTACTTGCCAAATACCTGCACACCGGGTCCCCTCGCGCCAACTGGTCCTGGGGGAGGCTGAGCACACAAACTGCTTCTTTGTGCCGCTACTGGAGGTTGGTTTTTAAAGCGGCCCGGGCGTGCCAGCCGCCATTGTAGCTCCAGGGCTGCTGGGACCCCTGAAAGAGACGTGCAGACACCGGGCGTCCGCGGTCCTGGCTGGCTGGAACTCGAGAGGGAAGGCAAAGAGCTAAAAACTGGGAAATTTGACTGTGAGTTCGTGTTTCGGGTGACGAGCCATAGAGAGACCCGGTTTTCCTCACTCCAACGGGCTCAGGCTACGCGGACCCGGCAGGCAAGCCCCCGCGCATGCGCACCAGAGCCGACCCAGAGAAGGAAGCAGCGATCCTGACTCCGCCCCCAGAGCTCAGCAGGGAGCCTGGAATTGCCCGAGGGGGTTGTCTGGGAAGCTGTGTCTAAGGCAACTTCAGCGGGGCGCGGACTGGGATTTGGAGATTGGAACTGGTCTGGGTTGAAGAGTGCAACCAACTTCGGCTGCGTCCCCGGAACGGGGAGTTGACAAGCCAAAAAAAAAAAAAAGCGAGCTGCAGCGCGGGGTTCAAGAAGGGACTGGAGCACCGTCACTCTCCTCCCCACAACCGCCAAGGCAGAACCCCCGCCTGAGGCATCGGATCACGCCACGCCCATCCCTGCCTGAGAGGTGCCCTCCTCCCTTTTTTTTTCTTTTTTTTTTTTTTCTTCTTTCTTTTTTTTTTCCCCTTTCTTTTCTCTTTTTTTCTTCTTCTTTCTCTTTTCTCGCTTTTTTCCCCAAAACACTGACCTGATTAACTCTGGTCGCCAGCTTGCTTAAACAATCACAAGTCCATTCTGTAAATGTAAATTCTACACCTACCGACTTTTTCAGCTATTTCTCTCAGGAGTAATTAGACTATATAGTTTCTCTGGATAATTCCAGCATCCTTCTCTCACCTATCCAACCATATTCTACCCTTTACCTCTTTGAAAAAAGTTTCTTATCCCTTCTGCCTGTTCATTCTATTTCAAAATCTGCCTTGTCTCACCCTGCCTTCTCTCTTTTTCTCTATGCTCTTCAACCAGCGCTGCATACACACGGCTATTTAACTGTAGCTGGGAAATCCAGGTATATGCTTTAAACCGTTCTTTGTCCATCGGTTTTCTTTTTTCCTTTTCTTTTCCCCCTTTTGACCCTTTTATGTATTTTATGCTCCCTATTATTCGCCCTCCCTCCTCCGTCTTTTCTATTAACTTTTTCCTTTTCCCTCTCACTTTGCATGTTAGTTGAATCAGCCTGTGCGTTTGTGTGCTCCTGCTCCCTGTGTGTTTGTCTGTCTGTTTTCTTTTCCAGGGCTACCTCAAGAAACAAGCTAGAGTACACAAGGTGAAGAGTCCCAAATATCACTACGAATAGGAAAATAAAATAACTAAGGTCCCAACAAGAGTGACCGAGGGATACCATTCAAAAAACAATCTCTGAAAGGATAGGCCCTGGAAAGTCAAAGAGTCTTCTTGGATATAGCAGTCCTCATAGAAACAGAGAGCATAACAGGTCTTTAAAACCAACAAGAGCCGGAAAGCTAACTAAAATGACGAAACGAAAGAGCTCTCCTCCAAAGAAACTCCAAGAAGAAATGACAGCTAATGAACTGCTCAAAACAGATATCAGCAGCATAAGTGAACAAGATTTTAGAATAATAATGGTGAAATTAATAGCAGGGCTTGAAAAAAACATAGGGGACATCAAAGAAACTATGGCTACAGACAGAATGGAAAATAAAAATAGGCATGAAGAATTAAAAATGCGATAAATGAGATCCATAATAAATTAGAGGCCTCCAATGCACGGCTTGAAGAGGCAGAAAGGAGAATAAGTGATTTAGAAGACACCATTCTAGAAAAACAAGAAGCTGACAAAAAAAGAGACAAACTGATCCAGGAACAGGGAAGAAGAATTCGAGAGCTCAGCGATACAATAAAACGCAACAATATCCGTATCATAGGAATCCCAGAAGAGGAAGAGAGAGGGAAAGGTGCTGAAGGAGTCCTGGAACAAATTATAGCAGAGAACTTCCCCGACTTGGGGAAGGAAGTCAATGTGGAAATACAAGAGGCTCAGAGGACTCCTCTCAGACGTAACTTGAATCGATCTTCTGCACGACATATCATCGTAAAAATGGCAAAATACAAGGACAAAGAGAGAATTTTGAAAGCAGCTAGGGAGAAAAGGGCCCTCACATACAAAGGGAAACCCATCAGAGTGGTGACAGACCTATCTACTGAAACGTGGCAGGCCAGAAAGGAATGGCAAGAGATCTTCAATGTGATGAACAGTAAAAATATGCAGCCAAGAATCCTCTATCCAGCAAGCCTGTCATTCAAAATAGAAGGAGAGATAAAAACCTTTCCAAACAAACAGAAATTGAAAGAATTTGTCACCACGAAGCCAGCCCTACAAGAAATCCTGAGGGGGATGCTCTGAAGGAAAGGTTGCAAGGAACAAAGATTCCAGAGACACCACCACAAACATGAACCCTACAAAAGATACAAAGACTCTAAACCCACATATTTCAATAATAACACTGAATGTAAATGGGCTGAATGCTCCAATCAAAAGACATAGGGTAGCAGAATGGATTAAAAAACAAAATCCATCTATATGCTGTCTACAAGAAACTCATTTTAGACGGGAAGATACCTTCAGATTAAAAGTAAGGGGATGGAGAAATATATATCATGCTACAGGAAATCAAAAGAAAGCCGGAGTAGCGATACTTATATCAGACAAACTGGACTTTAAATTAAAGACAATCACAAGAGATGAAGAAGGGCACTACATAATAATTACAGGGTCCATCCATCAGGAAGAACTAACAATCATAAATGTCTACGCACCGAATATGGGAGCACCTAAATATCTAAAACAATTAATCACAAACAGAAACAAGCTTATAGATAAGAATGTGCTAATAGCAGGGGACTTTAATACTCCGCTTACAGCAACGGATAGGTCAACCAGACAGAAAATCACTAAAGAAATAATGGACTTGAAAGATACATTGGACCAGATGGACCTGACGGATATATTTAGAACTTTACATCCTGAGGCCAGGGAATTTACTTTCTTCTCAAGTGCGCATGGCACATTCTCCAAGATAGATCACATACTGGGACATAAAGCAGCCCTCAATAAATATAAAAGAATAGAGATCATACCATGCACACTGTCAGATCACAATGCTTTGAAACTTGAAATCAATTACAGGAAGAAGTCTGGAAAACTTCCAAAAACATGGAGGTTAAAGAACACCCTTCTAAAGAATGAATGGGCCAATCAGGCAATTAGAGATGAAATTAAAAAATATATGGAAACAAATGAAAATGAAAACACAACAATTCAAAATCTATGGGATGCGGCAAAGGCAGTCCTAAGAGGAAAGTACATTGCTCTCCAGGCCTATTTCAAGAGATTAGAAAAAGCGCAAGTCCAAAATCTAACAGCTCACCTAAAGGAACTAGAGGCAGAGCAACAAGAACGCCCTAAACCCAGTAGAAGAAGAGAAATAGTAAAAATTAGAGCAGAAATAAACAACATAGAGACCAAAGAAACAATTGAACAGATCAATGAAACCAAGAGTTGGTTTTTTGAAAAGGTAAACAAAATTGACAAACCTCTAGCCAGACTTATTCAAAAGAAAAGAGAGAGCACACAAATAGACAAAATTATGAATGAAAATGGACTTATTACAACCAACCCCTCAGAAATACAAGCAATTATCAGGGAATACTATGAAAAATTATATGCCAACAAATTGGACAACTTAGAAGAAATGGACAAATTCCTAAACACACACTCACTACCAAAATTCACACGGGAAGAAATAGAAAACCTGAACAGACCCATAACGAGTGAAGAAATCGAATCAGTGATCAAAAATCTCCCAACAAATAAGAGCCCTGGACCTGATGGCTTCCCTGGGGAATTCTACCAGACATTTAAAACAGAATTAATCCCAATTCTTCTCAAGCTATTCCAAAAAATAGAAAGCGAAGGAAAACTCCCGGATTCATTTTATGAAGCCAGCATCACTCTGATTCCCAAGCCAGACAGAGATCCAGCAAAAAAAGAGAACTACAGGCCAATATCCTTGATGAATACGGATGCAAAAATTCTCAACAAGATCCTTGCAAATCGAATCCAGCAGCATATAAAAAGAATCATCCACCAAGATCAAGTGGGATTCATTCCTGGGTTACAGGGCTGGTTCAACATTCTCAAATCAATCAATGTGATACATCATATCAATAAAAGAAAAGATAAAAACCATATGATCCTGTCAATAGATGCAGAAAAAGCATTTGACAAAATACAGCATCCCTTCTTAATAAAGACTCTCGAGAAAGTTGGGATAGAAGGAACCTACTTAAACATCATCAAAGCCATCTATGAGAAGCCTTCAGCTAACATCATCCTCAACGGGGAAAAACTCAGAGCTTTCCCCCTGAGATCAGGAACACGACAGGGATGCCCACTCTCACCACTGCTGTTTAACATAGTGCTGGAAGTCCTAGCATCAGCCATCAGACACCAAAAGGAAATCAAAGGCATCAGAATTGGCAAAGAGGAAGTCAAACTTTCACTCTTCGCAGATGACATGATACTCTACATAGAAAACCCGACAGACTCCACCAGAAGCCTACTAGAACTGATCCAAGAATTCAGCCAAGTTGCAGGATACAAAATCAACGTACAGAAATCGGTTGCATTTTTATACACCAACAATGAAGCAACAGAAAGAGAAATCAAGAAACTGATCCCATTCACAATTGCACAAAAAACCATAAAATACCTCGGAATAAACCTAACCAAGGATACAAGAGATCTGTATGATGAAAACTATAGAAAACTTATGAAGGAAATTGAAGAAGACACAAAGAAATGGAAAAACATTCCATGCTCATGGATAGGAAGAATAAATATAGTTAAGATGTCATTACTACCTAAGGCACTTTACACATTCAATGCAATTCCAATCAAAATTGCACCAGCATACTTCTCAAAACTAGAACAAACTATCCAAAAATTTGTATGGAACCACAAAAGACCCCGAATAGCCAAAGTCATACTGAAAAATAAAACCAAAACGGGAGGGATCACCATCCCAGACTTTAGCCTCTACTACAAAGCTGTCATCATCAAGACAGTATGGTATTGGCACAAAAACAGACACATAGACCAATGGAACAGAATTGAGAACTCAGAAGTGGACCCAAAAGTATACAGCCAACTGATCTTTGACAAAGCAGGAAAGAATATCCAATAGAAAAAAGACAGCCTTTTTAACAGATGGTGTTGGGAGAACTGGACAGCAACATGCAGAAGAATGAAACTAGATCATTTTCTCACACCATGCACAAAAATAAACTCAAAATGGATAAAGGACCTGAACGTGAGACAGGAAACCATCAAAACCCTAGAGGAGAAAGCAGGAAACAACCTCTTGACCTCCACCGCAGCAACTCTCTTACTTGACACATCCCCAAAAGCAAGGGAATCAAGAGCAAAAATAAACTGTTGGGACCTCCTCAAGATTAAAAGCTTCTGCACAGCCAAGGAAACAACCCAGAAAATTAATAGGCAACCAACCGAATGGGAAAAGATAGTTGCAAATGACATATCAGATAAAGGGTTGATATCCAGAATCTACAAGGAACTCACCAAACTCCACGCCCGAAAAGCAAACAACCCAGTGAAGAAATGGGCAGAAGATATGAACAGACACTTCTCCAAAGAGGACATCCAGATGGCCAACAGACACATGAAACGATGCTCAGCATCCCTCCTCATCAGGGAAATACAAATCAAAACCACACTGAGATACCACCTCACGCCAGTCAGAGTGGCTAAAATGAGCCAATCAGAGAACTCTAGATGCTGGCGAGGATGTGGAGAAATGGGCACCCTCCTACACTGTTGGTGGGAATGTCAACTGGTACAGCCCCTCTGGAAAACAGTGTGGAGGTTCCTAAGGAAACTAACAATAGAACTCCCCTAGGACCCAGCAATAGCACTGCTAGAATTTACCCAAGGGATACAGAAATGCTGATGCATAGGAGCACATGGACCCCAATGTTCATAGCAGCACTCTCCACAATAGCTAAAACATGGAAAGAGCCTAAGTGTCCATCAACAGATGAATGGATCAAGAAGATGTGGTTTATCTATACCATGGAATACTACATGGCAATGAGAAACAATGAAATCTGGCCATGTGTAGCAACATGGATGGACCTTGAGGGTGTTATGCTGAGCGAAATAAGTCAGGCAGAGAAGGACAAATATCATATGTGTGCACGTATAGGAGGATTAGGAGGAACTCAACAGAGGACCAAGGGGGAGAAGAAGGGCGGAAATGGTGGGGGAAAGGGGGAGAGGCAAACCATGAGAGACTCTTGAATGCTGACAAAAACTGAGGACTGGTGGATGTGGGGGGGAGGAGGGGGGCATGGAGGAGGGCACTTGTGGGGATGAGCACTGGGTGTTATGTGGAAACTAATTTGACAATAAACTATTTGTAAAAAAAAAACAAAAAAACAAAAAAACATGTGTGATTTGATATTTTAGCGATTTAGACCAGAGCTGGGCTAATTACTGAAGGGGATCTCTTCTACTGCATTTAAGCAGCACAATAAATTCAAGGAAACTGAAATTCCCAACAATTACAGAGCGGGTATGTGCTCTCTCTCCTTTGGACACTTTGAGCCTCTAGGCTCAAATCTATCCTCCTGGGTGATAAGGGATTGTGTAAGAATGACTGGCCTAAGTCTAAATTAAATATGAAAACATACAAGAAAACATGTAAACATTCCTTTAAAAAAATCATTAGTGGTTTCTTTTAACACATCAGGGGTTATCTAGCCTCTAGTAAGGTCAGAGCGGGGTGAGAAGAGCAAAACACAGAGGGAAGAGGCAAGGGGGAGTCACCTCATCTCTCCCTCCTTTGTATCTTACTTCCTCTTGGACTCTCATCTCTTATATTCAAATTACAGATTACAGAAGTCAACACATGCAGGTAGAACATGTAGCCACTTTCACATCCCAGTCACTGTGACATGGAAAATTCTGTATCCTTAAGTCTGGCTCACCCCATCACCATTCACACAGGTTAATTCTTTCTCTACTGTTGAGTCAAAAAGATACATGAGTGAAGGCAGATTAATACGAACAAAATTTTATACACATATGTGTATAAGTACACAGTGTGGGAATGATAAAAGCCCATCGAGACAAATAGGTTGGGGAAACCACTACAGACAGCAATGGTCCTGCCAGTTCCAAGACCAGAGAAAACTGGCCAGGAGCTTGGGTCAGCCGAGTTCACGGTCATGCCAGGGATGGCACAGTTGATGATTTATGCAGCTTTCTTCTTTATTTCACCATTGGAACTTCTTGACTCTGGTGTTGTTCTGGAGTAGTTCTAAACCAGGGCTCATGTGCCCCTTGCCTTCCAATACATACACACACATGCACAGAAATAACAAAAATACACATGTGCACACAATGTACATACTTGCTGCATGAAGAGATCAGGTTATGTTTCACTTAAAGGATTTGGGCCCCTTTCTGGTGCAACAAAGTCCATTTCTGGCTATATACAATTTGCAGAGGAATATTTGGTCCCTACTTGTTGAGATTTACGACAAGAGAAAGGAATTGTTTGGTGGCTCTGATGAAATCCTAGGCAGGTTTTTTTTTTTCCAACATTTTTTAATAGTTTATTGTCAAGTTGGTTTCCATATAACACCCAGTGCTCATGCCCATAAGTGCCCTAGGCAGGTAATGAAGGTGCTCTAGTCATGCCCAGAACACAGGCACAGTTGACTAAGATAAACACACTGCTTGCTCCTCCAGAAGAGTACCTGACTAGGGCAAGCCCAAGTTCTATTTAAAATTTCATGGTGCTCTCCCCCATCTCATGACGAAGACTGTGCTTGGGGGGCGGGGGCGGGGAGCATATGTGCTATGTGTGGATGAGGGACTGTAAGTGTATGCAGTCATAGCATGCATGTGGTTCCTCCCCAGAGCACCCCGTGTTAGTGGTAACTGAACTCCTAGTGTTCTTGTGTGGGGGGGTGTTGCTGACATACAGGCCTGCCATCATATATATGATAATGACTACATCGGGTACAGCACTTGCTGGATCTGCCTTGGGTCCTTGCAATTATTCTGCTGTGAAGCAAGAATACCAGGCCCTACCGTTATGAGAATGACGTTGTTCCCTCCGTGCTTACTGACTGTATGCTGGGCAGGTGGACCGCTGTTACCGGGAAGGAACGTGGAACTACAGGTGGGTCCAAGTACAGAGTTGGTGCTGCCACTTGCAACCACGTCTGAGGCAGTGTGGCCTGGGCAGGACGCAGGAGCTCTTTGGGGTTGAATACACACATCTCTTGACATGAGTGTCTTCTCCAAGATAGTGGCTCTTCCACATGGAGCAATTTGTTTTGTGTAGATGGATCGTAGTAGCACTTACGGGTACTAGGAATATCTCAGTCTCCATCTCTGGGAACACTGTGGCCCTCTCCCACTACTCCACCACCTGGGTTTTTGACAGTTGCCCTTGCTGCTCAGATTAAAGGGCGGGAGGCTGCCTGATCTCCTGACCAGCACTTCTTCTCCAGGATGGCAACACTTTCACATGGGGGATGTTTTCTTTGCCTGGATGAGCCCCCAGTGCACTTATAGCTCATGGAGACTGTGGAGCCTCCACCTGTGGGAATGCTGCAGTCCCGGCCCACTGCTCCACTAACTGGATATGTGGGTGCCCCAGTGCCGGGACTTAAGCTGGAACTAGCATTGTGTCTGAATACGGGGACAGTATTTGCTCCTCCTACAGCATCAGTCATGCTGTCACCATAGGGATTCCAGGTTGTCTGACTAAATGCTGTAGCAGAAATCGTGCTTGGTCCCCTGTTCAGTCCTGCCCCAAGGTTGAATGCCCCAGATGCCTGTGAATGCGTGGGACCTGAGATGGGCACACCAAGTCCAATGCCTGGCTTGTCACTCGAGGCCGGCTGGATACTGATAGTAGTAATAGATGTAGAACCTGCCAAACCTGACTGCACTGCATTGTCTCAGGATGGCTGTGTTACAAGAGCAGTCGGACCCATAGCGTGTGTTGAGGTTACTGGGGATCCTAACAGGTAAGAATTGGTAGGCTGCTGCCCATTATAGTCCCCAGTTGTGGGCTGAGAGGTGATTCCTGGGTCAGACTGGTTGGAAACTGAGGCCTGTGTAATGGGTGACTTTTTAGGTAAATGGATAGAGTCCTGGGCCACAACAGTACTGCTACTGGGTGATGTCCAGAACCCAGAAGCACTATGTAAAGTGGCACATGGCTGTCCCTGGACACAGGGGAGGAATAGATGATGGAAGCCCAAGATGGAGATGTAGTGTCCATGGCTTCGCAGTCAGAAGCTGAGTTGCAGTTTGCAGGGGGCTTGCCTACTGGAGTGGAGGTGACACCAGAACCCCCAAGAGGCAAGCTACTGGAAACAGCAACACTTGGTGGTAAAGATGGAGGAGCAGATGGGATTGGGGGCCTGGCAGACTGGTCAGCCAAGTCAGCTGTAGCAGTAGGGACTTGCAAAGGGTTAATGCCCAAAGGCAGACAGTTAGCAGTCTCTGTTCCAAGTGTGGAGAATGCAGGGGCAGGCAGAGTGTCCGAGCAGTCTGCTTTGATATCTCTTCTGTCCTCCAAGACCTTATTCCTCTGACATTTGGTATTCTTCAAGGTGTCCAGGTTTTTGTCAATAGCTATGCAAGGAAGCTTAGGAGGTGGGGGCAACTAACCGTGGTCCCACAACTGTGTCTGTGGTGGTGGCAGCGGCAGAGAAGGTGGCATGGATCTTTCCTGTTTGCAGGGCCTACTCCTGGCAGATACAGGGAGAAAAGAGCTCCTTGATGAGATGCCTGAAGGCTCCTTAGCCTGTTTCTCTTCCCTGTCGATAGGCTGGTGCTGGTGCTTTTCACCAGACACTTGCTTTGTTGATGTCATGCCTGAAGGCTCACCACCCCGTATCTTCTTCCTGGATAGGTCTGATACACTCTCAGAAGACTGATGGTTTTCACCCGACACTTCCTTTGTTGATGTGTCCTGCAGTAAGTGGCAGCATGGGGTTGGGTCCGAGAGCGGGGCTGCATCTATATGAGGCACGACATCTCTGGCAGGGCCATGCAAGGAGGTGACTGCATGGCCTTCAGAGGAGGAGTTAATCAGAGCCTTGTGGGTGTTCTTCCTCAAACTGTCTTCTGGAGGATTAGGATGAAGGTCCAAACGTGCAGGGCTGCACTTCCGGGAGCTGAGAAGTCCACTGGTCTCCAGGGAACTAGATCTTAGCCTATATCCCGGCAGCTATGGGGGGCTCTGTTCGCACCATCCTGCCCTTTGGTCTCTACAGGATCCTCCATCTTTTCTCTGGGATCTTTTTGGGCCCTCTCCTCCAACCCATTTGGGCACAAAAGTGGGAGGTACCTGGATGGGACCGGCTCCACAGCCCCCTCTCCAGTCTCAGAGAGCGAATGCTGGAGAGTTAATTTGCGCCCGGAGGAGGGATTCTTACAGCTCTGGAGTGCCCAAACATCATCGAATTAGGAGAAGACAGCACAGGTTTTTTCAGAGGGTTACTCCAGTTCACCAAGGGGAGGATGCCCAGAGAGGTACACGAAGCCTGCAGGATGGGGCACCACCTCCTCAGCTCCACACGAAAGCTAGCTGGTAAAGGCCTATGATCCTGGTGGAAGAGCCTGCACCCAGGGTCCCTGCCAGGTGGTGGATGCGGATCACGGGTGGGGAGGGCCAGTGGCCGATCACGGCCAGGCAAGGGTCTGTGGCAGCTGAGCGGGAAATGTAGAAACTTACTAAGGAGATTGCCCATATTGAGATGGTTGTGTGCCAAATGATCACGAGGTTGGAGTCTAAAAGCTGTAGAGCCCCTCCGGAGCTTCTGACTCCTCTCGAGGTCAAACACGCACTGAGCCTGAACGGCCCAGCCTGGCCCTAGGGATGCGTGCCTGGGACACGTCACAAAGAAAGGCGCGCATGCGCAGCTTCAGCAGAGACCACAGCATAAAGGCAAAAGGGAGGCCCCAGAGCCCCTCCCGTTAGGCTTCGGTGCCTGGGACTTCCGGTCGCCGGTGGCCGTGTATAGGCTTCCCGCTGCCCTTAGAAGGTGCACCCGTTGGCCTGTGTATACAACCAGCAAGGCCACTGCGTGGGGACTGTCGGGGAGTGCAGTGGTTGTCGGGCCCCTTAGCACCTCGGTGTGTGTCGCCAGCCTTTTCCTCAAGAAAGACGAGCGCTCAGGGGCTCACAATGCTGCGAGGGAGCAGTCCTCTGTCCTGGACCATCTCTGCTTCGCTGCGAAGCTTAGAGTCAGCTGCATCTTCGCTAGGGCTGCCCAGACTTTCGGCATCACCCTCCAGACGGCGGCAGTTTCCAAGCAGTCGTGAAACCTTGACCTGACGGGATGCTGTGGACCGAGACCTCCCTTCCTGGCAGGCAGGTTCTTGGTTTCTTCCTTTTCAGGAGTTTGGTAAAACAGCATTTATAATTTATACCGCCCCATAGGTCACACAGGTGGTGGTGGCTTAGCTGGGATCCAGTGTAGTGACTCCCAGAGCTCTTAACACCAGACTGTGGTGTCTCCTTACCATATATGCATCATGTGTTACCATGATTTCTTTTTCTTTTTCCTAGTTGTTAGAGTACTTAGCATGGTGTCATATTTAAAGTGAGAACAGGGTCTGCCCAGGACCATACCTTCGTTGAACAGAAGCTCAATTCATAAATTAATCAGGGACCACAATGGGTTCGGGTCTCAGAAGATGTAGGTCATGGACCACCAGTGGTAAGCATAGTACCATCTCGTGTTTGTAACAGCCTTACAGCCCAGATTTTCTCTTTGGTCTACTCTGAAGAAGCCAAATACGTAAGATTATATGTAAAGACTATATGTAAAAATATAAAGGATTATATTCTAGATACATTGTGGACTACCTGGAAGAAATTCACCTGTGGATTATTCCATATGGATTAGAAGCCAGTTTCTTTGGCCTTCTAAGAATATGTCTAGTAAGGCATCTCACTAATGTCTAGAAAGCAAATATGTCATTTAATGTAAGTTAACAGTGGAGCAACGTATTGGATTAAAGAATGGTCAACACAATTTGGTCGTTGTGAGCCTGCCAGCCAGGTTCATTCTTCACCTCACATTGTTGGCACTTAAATAGTATTCTAAAGATTCTTATGACCAAGAAGGGAGAGATATGCTTGGGTGTCTGGCAAGAGAAACAGGTATTATTGTCTAGGAGCTGGAAGCTTCAGCATGAGGAAGAAGGTTTGAAAAATCGTGGCCTACATGTGCCTTTACTTAGTGTGAATCTCGTTTCTGTGGCTTACTTCATTGATGTGTTTTCTTCCTCACGGGACTGATGTTGCATATCTGGAGCATGACATGCATAAGTTTCAGAACCAAAAATCCTATAGATCAGTAAAAAAATATATTAAAAATTTTATATATAATATATATTATATATACATCTATAGACACAGTAAAATCTTGGATTGTGAGTAACTTGTTCTGCAAGTGTTCTGAAAGACAAGTAGACAGTTCTGATAAATTTTAACTTGATAAACGAGTGATATCTTGCAATACAAGGAGTACATGATGCCGAACGTCACATGACAATTGAGCCAATGGTTCTCTCTCGTGTTCTCTCTCTGTCAGTCTATTTCTCTGTGGAATTGTGAGTAATCATCTCCCATGCTCTGATACTCTGTCTCAGGCCATGGTGTTTGGCAGAAATCAGTGACTTTTCAGAAAATTGGAAGGTGTCCACAAATGGCACTGGTGTATTTTTTGTCACTTCAAAGCACCTATGGGCAGTCCTTTGCTTTTCCATACAAGAGTAAGTTTAAGAATGCTTTGCTCCATTGTAGATCAGGCTGCCTGCAGATACAGACCCTTTCCTCTGCTGTCTTATTGCCAGTTACAGTAAATAGAGCATATGACAAGAGCTTATTAATACTGTAGTGTAGTCAACATCCATTAGCGATAATGGAACTCATCCTACATAATAACCCTTTTCTCTCTTGTGTCCCTCACACCAGCCATGAGGTTTTCAAAGGCAAGTACAGGTTAATTTATTTGTTTTTCTGTATATTTTGTATTTTCTTTATTATTTTGTATTATAGTGCAGTATTGTAATGATTATTTTTATGAATGTTTTTGGGTTGTGGAACACATCATCATAGTTTCCATTATTTATTATGGGGAAATTGGCTTTGATAGACAAGTGTTTTGGATTTTAAGCATGTTTCCACAACAAATTATGTGTGTGAACCAAGGCTTTACTGTCTTTATTTTTTCATATTTAAAATAACACTGGGCATAATTCATATGTTACAAAATTAGCTTTAGTGCTCTGGTTATGAGAGCTTTTATAGTATGCTAGAGCAAATTTGGACTTCCATCCCCAACACTTTTGGGGGTGGGTAAGACACAAAAGGTTTTGCTCAGACCCTAATTCTGTTTGGAAAAAAAAAAAGGAGAAATATTATAACTCTTTCCTAATCTAAGATCAAAAATGATTTCCAGATAAGATATTTAACCAGAAGTACTTTGATATCATTTGAGTTCAGTAAGGGACAGTTTTTTGGCGATGTTTGTTTGAACATAAATAGCAAGCTTGTACAAATTTGGGCAAAGGTTTCTTACTAGAACTCTGAAAGAGATGATCATGTCAGATATATTTGAAAACAATAAATGACAATCATGTTATTTCCATTGTTTTATTTCCCAGGAAGGAAAAATTATCATATTATGCGTATTGGGGCTTCAGGACAATACCAGGAAATTTGGGTAAGGATATCCCAGAAAGATCTCTCTCTTGACTTCTCTTGTTAAATGGGAGTAGACAGATAGGATGCTTTTTTTGAAATATAGACCATTCTCTTACTTGTCCTTACAGGCAAAATATATTAGATGGCAAGTGGTTATTCCGAGATAATTTGCCTTGGCAGAAGCAAACATGTTGAGACAGAATTTGTTAAGACAAAATAGTTTTCTAAAGATTAATTTAATTGTTAATAAAAATATTTTGGTAATAATCTCAAATTATAGTTGCCAGGAAGATTCCTTCTCATTTGACGATTTATGAAGCAACAATGTCCAGTTATAGCACATGAAGTCATGGGTGTGTAGTCTTGGATGGACTTGGTAGTAGTGACAATGAACCAGAGCTGACACCCTGTGGTTCAACACTCCCTCCCTGTTCCCTTGTCTTGCTCACCAATAATCTGTTGTAATTCCTACAGAGTTACTATGGAGGGAAGACTGAGTGACCTATGGAACTCACTGAATGAACTTTTTTCCCCCTAAAATATGTTTTGTGTCCTTGTTTTCAACCTTTATTCTTTCTTCTCTTGACTATAAACAGGGCTCAGCAAAAGCAGAGTGGCCTTGTGCAGCCTCTTCTTTCCACAGTCTTTTCTTGATCATTCTATTCATCAGTCCTGCATTTCACTTTTTGCCTTCCTGAAATGTATCAAAATCTTTCTGTGGTTGATGACTTCCACATTCTCTTGGCTTTGATTGGTATTAATTTTGGTGTTTCTACACTTGTATTAAACATGGTTTCAGGAGGAACAGAAAGTAAATCTAGTTTTCTAGTCTGTCGCCTTGAACTGAAAATACCTGTTGATTTTAGCATCCAACATTCCCATATAAAAAAATGCAACCTCATGGGGCGCCTGGGTGGCTTAGTCGGTTAAGCGTCCGACTTTCGCTTAGGTCATGATCTCGCGGTTCGTGGGTTCGAGCCCCGCGTCGGGCTCTGTGCTGACTGCCAGCTCGGAGCCTGGAGCCTGTTTCAGTCTGTGACTCCCTCTCTCTCTGACCCTCCCCTGTTCACGCTGTCTTCCTCTCTCCTAGAAATAAATAAAACATTAAAAAAAAAATGCAACCTCAGCATTCACATTCAACTTTCCTTGAGAAATCACTAAGGATTTAAGATGTGGTCATTTCTAATGAGAAACTAATACCTATCTCATGGAGTTGATTTAAGGACTAACTGAGATAATGAACATGAAAATGATTTGTAAAGTTTAAAGCTGTCTAAGAGACTTGTGTGAGAAGCAAGATGGTGGAGAAGTAGGGAGCTCAGTACTCTTCGCCCTCCCACTTCTCTCAAACAAAGAAGGACTGAAGCCATAGGACACTGAACCTTATACATGTACACATAAAGAATACAGGTATAATTAATTTATTTTTCTCTTGACATTTATTATAGGAAATCTCAGCCAAGAATTTAGAAGGGTAGGGAAAAAATTTTTATTCCTCTTCTACAAGGTCAAGTTAGGGAACACCACATTCTGAGTTAAAATCTATCTGCCTCGACTTATACTGTATCTCTCAAAATGAGTTATCTATTTAAAAAAATTTAATGTTTATTAATTTTAAGAAAGAGAGAGCACATGCACGTGCCTAATGAGGGTAAAAGCAGAAAGAGAAGGACAGAGAATCCCAGGCAGCACAGTGTCAGACGTCAGACTCAGTCTCACGACCATGAGATCATGACCAGGGCCAAAATCAAGAGTCAGATGCTCAACCTACTGAGCTACCCAGGTGACCCTATCTATTAAATTTAAATTTAAACTTTTGCCAGTCAAAACAAGTTAGCTAGGGCCATATCCTTCAATCTTGGCGGGGGTGGGAGGCAGTTATTAGATTGAAAGAAAATAAGTAGTTATCTCTTTTGCTGCCAGGATAACATAAAATAAAAAAGAAGTTGTTTAAGAACTTCTAGATATTAGACTATGAGAACATATATTTTTGACTACAAAAAATCTGAAGTATTTCTTGTAGGGCCTGAGGGCATACCACTCCTAAATGAATCACATTGACATGAAGATTATTTAGAGTTGAAGGCAATGAAGACCCTAAGAAGTCAAGAGAAACTTTTTTCTGTCCCTTACTACATAGAATAATCTAAATTGGGGATCTTTACCAGAATAAGGGTTATTAGCAGAGATAAATTTTATCTGAATTTTATCTGAATGGCTCATCTTTAGGGCAGAGTAAACATCTAATTATCAAACATTGCTCTTCTCATTACCCTGTGAAGTGCATTATTTTTCTCTGAAGTCCCAGACCCCTACATCCTTTTCCTTAGTTCAGAATGACATACACATTTCATTTTGCCTAATTACCTTTGGCATTTCCATGTTTGTATAGATTCCCCATACATACACTATTACATTTTATTTTCTCCTGTTAATCTATCTCATGTCAATTTGATTCTCAGTTCAGCCAGAAGGACTTCTTGAAGGGAACAGGAATTCTTGCTTCCCAACGGTCTTAAACATCTTAAGTTATATTTCATTAATTAGAAAATTTTAAAATACTTACTTTTAATCTGGCTTATTTTATTATTATTCTGAATGGAGCAATTATAAAGCTTTATACAAATAGAAAAGCTTCTATTTTCTCTCCACACCCTTTTCTATTTCAACTACTTTACTCTTGCAAAGTATTTATAGAACTTGGCATTCAATGCTCTGATTCTTTTTATTTCTTCAATGAGAATGATTACTATTTATGCCGAACCTCAAGTTTAATATTCTCTATATTGAAATATGTCCTTGAATCTTTATTCTGAATTTGTTTTCTTTCATTTATATTATTATCCTGTCAGTTTTATTCAGCTCAAATACTGAGTTGAAAACACATGGTTTGTGATCATATTTTTTATATGTCATGTACGTTTAAATTTTTCAGATTTTGAAGATAACAAGAATTCTTATTAAAACTCACTGAATGCATCTTAGAAAATGTTCTTGGTTTTTAAAAGAAATCACAAGTAAGACACATGCTTGTCAAACAAATTTCTTTCTATGACAACATGATAGGCTTTGTCGATAGCAAGAAAGAACAAGTATGATTCATCTTGTCTCCAGGAAAGTAATTCATTCTTTTACAAATGACACTTTTTTTTTTTCATTGACAACACTGAAGGGTTTAGATAAAATTATTGCTGTGTAGGTATTCTGCTGGTCAGGAACTACACACAATGATTAACAATTTGTAATTTAGTATTGATTCAGAGGAAGTTTTTCAGTTCTGTCAATCTTCACTTGATATAATCTCTAATATTTTTAGCAATAGTTTAGAAAATAGAATACCAAGTCAAAAAATACCTTAGTTGGCTAAAAAGTGAGAAATTATAATATTGGAATGAAAAATAATTTTGAGTTCTTTTAATAATCAATGCCTGCATCATCTTCCCTGAGAATCCATTCTGATCTATCTACTCTAGGTGAGGGACCTCTTTTACTGTGTTCATCCAAAATGATGTGTTACCCTCTATCTCATTATTTGGTACACTTACATTGATTTGTCTGTGTTAAAAACCAAAATTCAACTGGATTAATTTGAAGATCTAATTGGCTTTATTCAACAATTGATGTATTGGGCAGTGTCGCATCAAGGAAGGAGAGGGGAGCTCAAAGGAGTTGGAGAAAATGGAAGGTTTTATTATGCAGGTTATCTCATCTTCCTCTGGGGATTGGAAGGGGGCTGTGTGACAGATCACCTCATTGGTGCTTATCAGAAAATTCCTAGCTAACTGGTTAAAATTAGCTGGAGGAGGAGTTTGGAGGAGGTTGAAACTGCGCACTGGTTAGGTATTAAGTTCTGATTGTTGACTTGGCCAAGAGGATGCCATTTGTGGCTTATGCTTTTCTTTCTAACATCTGTCCACTTCACTTGAGTAATAGCTCCTGGAAAGTGGAAAATGCCTTGTATATATCTGAATCTCCAGTAACTTATATGTTTGAACTTATTACATTTATATTCAATTAAGGATATATGCTGATTTTTTTCATATAGTGTTCATCTAGAGGTGATTATTAGTTTCAGTGGAAGAAGTAATTTAATGATGATTAGAATTCAGAACATCCATGATTTTTTAAAAAATATTTTATTTATTTCTAGGAGAGAGAGAGAGAGAGACAGCGTGAGCAGGGGAGGGTCAGAGAGAGAGGGAGTCACAGACTGAAAAGAGGCTCCAGGCTCTGAGCTGGCAGTCAGCACAGAGCCCGACGCGGGGCCCGAACCCACGAACCGCGAGATCATGACCTAAGCGAAAGTTGGACGCTTAACCGACTAAACCACCCAGGCACCCCAGAACATCCATGATTTTTTGCAGGTCATTAGAAAATAATATTTCATAGAAAAACAGAACAATAGGTATATGCATTTGCATTTTCAGAGTTAGGAACCTCTATAAATAAGGATGCATGATGCATTCATGTGGTTGACAAATATTTATTTGACAACTTTCCCTGGCAGGCTCTATTCTAAACATCAGGGGCAATGTATAGAACAGATGTCCTATCCTCATACTGCTTACATTTAAATTGGCAAGAAAAACAAAAACAATTTTTTAAAAAGTAAATGCATAGTAGCAAGAAAGTGTTAGGAACTCCAGAGGAAACTGGTGCTGTTTCAGATTGACTGAGGACATTCTCTGCATCAGTAGCATCTCAGAGGAGATATAAATCAAAAAGCAAGTTGTGCAAATATCTCAGGAGAAAACATTTCAAAAAGAGGAAAGAGCAAATATAGAGGACCCAAGGTGGGAGTATGTTTCACATACTTAGAGAAGGATAAAAAAGACTGTTAGAGCAAGCACATGGTGACTTACGAAATAGTGGGAAGATACTGTGTGAGAGATATTAGGCAGTAACATCCTATAGGTGTAGGAAGGGAAAACGTTTTCCTCAACCCTCTTAGGGTTACTAGTTGGGTCTGAAAACTAATGAAGACATATGAAAAAGTGAAAAGCATATAATTTCATTAAATGTTTACACGTATATGGGAGGTTTCTCAAGAAAATAAAGACCCAAGATAGTGACCAGAGCAGGATGTTTTTATACCTTTTAGGCAAATAATTCATTCATGAAGAATTGACAAAACAGAGGAGAGTGCTAGAGATAGCAAATGGCGAAGAAGTATCTGAGAAGATAAGAGTTATTTTAGCAAGGTTTTTTGATACAGATTTCTCAGCTCCAAATTCTGTGTCTCTGGTGATAAACATATCTTCCTTAACATGGGTATACAGAAGACTCCTCTCACATGACAATTTTACATCTTTTTTCAGGGAAGAAGAGTGAGGAAAGGAAAGTTAAAAGTGACCTTTCTGCTTCTGTGATTTTCTCAAAACTCTTCAGCTTATAATCTTCAATATGTCAAGGTGTTATATGTGGAGGCAGTATGTCCTGAACCTCATGGCAGACCATGTGAGGATTTGGACTCAAATCTAAATGTGTCATGAAGTTCATTATTGAGAGCTTAGAGCAAGGTTTTGACATGATCTGACTATGATTTTTTAAAGTCTTGGGGTGCCTGGGTGGCTCAGTTGGTTAAGCATCCGACTTCAACTCAGGTCATGATCTCACGGTCTGTGGGTTCGAGCCCCATGTCGGGATCTGTGCTGACAGCTCAGAGTCTGGAGCCTGCTTCAGATTCTCTGTCTCCCTCTCTCTCTGACCCTCCCCCACTCACTCTTTATCTCTCAAAATAAAGACATTAAAAAAATTAGAAAAAGAAAATAAAGTCTTCACTGTTCTGTGGAAAATAGACTTCTCCAAGTGAAGAAGGAATTTAGTGAGGAATTTAGATCAGTTCAGGGTTTGCCAGAGTCCAGGTGGCTGAATATGGATGGTAAAGGTGAAAATAATGAGAAGCAGACAGATTCCATATGTATTATGTTATATGTATTATGTATTGTATGTATTAAGTTATAAGCATGCTGATTGATTAGATAAGAACATAAACAAATAAAGCAAAGATGATTCCAGATATTCTGGCTGAAGAAACTGGATGAAACAACAACTGGTTGTTGCCATTTCCTGATTATTCTGATGCCAATCTCTCAAAGAAAGTTATAAAATTAGAACTGAAGACAAAATTAATTTTAAAAATGACAGAAAATATTTATTTTAATTTCTTACTAAAATTTTGAGCCCTGAAAAGAAATTATGTTATTAACTTTCTTTGGAAAATATTGTGTGATGCATCTGAATTCAAATTCTTATCAATTTTTAACACTGACAATGATTTAAAAAGTTGACAGTCTGATCATTTAAAATGCAATAAACCCAAAATTATATATCCTTTAATTTTGTGATTTATAAAAAGAAATACATATTTGGTCTTTGTCCACTATTCTTGGCACATAGCTTCTGAAACTCTTGAAATTTTTTACATAAGAGTCACAGGGTCATATTTTGCTAAAATATTTAGCTTTGTCCCCAGTTTCTGAAATCTCTCCATAGCAAGAAGATGAAATACATGTCTTTGGTCACCCATTGCACGCCCCTTTCAACCAGGTTGATTTATGTTAATGAATAACTTTGGGCAGCCTGTAAATATGAAAATGTGAGTGAGAAAAAATAACTTTTCCTCTACCTTTCTAGGTTCTTGGCTGAGACCCTCCTACCCCAGTAATAAAAGACAGATTAACACGAGAAAAACAAAAACAGAAGTTTAATAATATGTTTACCTCCTGTATACATAGAAGAGACCCAGGAAAACTGAGTAACATTTTGTCTCTCATATCAATTTTTTTATTTAAAAGAATGTGTCAAAAATGTACAAACTGCAAAAATAAGGAAAAACAAAAATCACTTTAATCTCACTAACCAGACATAGCCATTGATAACAGAAAACTGAGTAACTCTTGGAGACAAAGTCCATCTTGTCAGTTCAGAGAACACTAGAGGTCATCATCCCCAAACATGTCAGGACTGGCCAAGGCATATGCATGCCTACGTTCAAGAGATGGGAGTGCTTGCCTATCATTCAAAGGTACTTGTAGAAATGCAACCTTACTAGCTTAAAAGTAATCACCCTAAAGCTATAATCACCAGATATACCTAAAAAAATCTCTAACATAAAGAATAAAGATATTTTTTAGATTCCAAGTCTCTTGAGAGGTTCAAGACTTCCAGGGGACCACATGAAGTGGCACCAGACAGAGCACCTGCTGTTATGACCTCCTGGGCCTTCAATCAATGGTCTCCACTTTCATAGGAGACTTTGCTCCAAAATTTCCCCTTAAAAATGTAACCACCTATGTGTCTCGGTTGATTATGCATCTGACTCTTGGTTTTAGCTTCAGTCATAATCTCACGGTTTGTGAGTTCAAGCCCTGAGTCAGGTTCTGTGCTGATAGTACAAAGCCTGCTTGGAGTTTTCTCTCTCCCTCTCTCTCTGCCCTCCTCTGCTCATGCTCTCTCTTTCTCAAAATAAATAATTAAACTTAAAAAAGAAAACACTCACTTGCAAGTCAATGGGGATTTTGGAACTTTTGACTAGTCCCCATTCTCCTGGGTGATGTCACACTGATAAATTGCCTATCTTTCTTCACTACAAAAGCTCTATGTCAATTTTTATTGGCTTTCTTCCTTTCTGGTAGACGGATTCTCCTTTTGTTTGGTTATACCTTCTAAAAGGACCCAAGCCACCACCTTAAATATCATCCCTAGTTAGGAAAAAGAGAAGGTTACCAGACAAAGCACAGTAATCAAGGATATGGTTGTTTTACATATTTAAGTCTTTACCTTCTCCATTGATAAGAATTTCTAGATATTTGGATGTCTTCCTCTTCCTAGTACAGAAAAAGAGATACCCTTATAAATGGAGCTTTCTTTTATATATGTCAAGGTCTCTTTACAAAAGGATAGTTTTTACAGTTTTCAGAGCTTTTCATATGTCTACTTCTTCTTAAAAATAATCAGACTGTAATAATCCTCCTGCCAAAGAGGTACGTTTTGAAGTGGCATATTCTGCTTCCTTCAAAACTAAAACCTATAGCCTTTAGAAGAAAATATCTTTCTGACCTTGAGGTAGGCAAAGGCTTTAAAAATAAAAGTACAAAAAAGCATTAATCACTAAGGAAATAATAAGATGGACATCATTAAAGTTAAAAATGGGAACATCTGTTCATCAAAACACACCCTTAAGGCAAGACACAGAAAGGGAAATGTTCAGATTAAAGATATTTTACAAATATATTCAAAATTCATTCAAGTAATTAATAAAAATAAAAAATACAAAAATGGACTAAGGATTTGAAAGAACACTCCATATTGAAGAAGAATCAATGCCCTAAAAGCAACTACATCTTGCTTATTTTACTGTATATCAGAAAAATGTAAATTAAATTCCAATGTTATACTAATGTACAGACCCATCAGAATGGCTAAAGAGGGAAAGACAGAGAATATGTATTATTGGTGAGAATGTGGAACAATCAGAACTCTCAGACACCATTAGTAGGATATAATTTGGTGCAATCATTTTGGAAAATCGTCAGTATCTTATGATTAGCAATTCTATACCTAGTAATAAACCCCATAGATATGAATGCTCATGAAACCACAAATATACGAGAATTTTATAAACTGGTAATAACCCTAAATATAAATAAATATACCATGACATATTATACTGTAATGAGAGTAAAATATGCTAGATGCAATAAAATGAAGGGATCACAGAAAACAAAATACAGTAAAACCTTGGTTTGTGAGAATAATTTAGTGCAGAAACATGCTTGTAATCCAAAGCACTCATATATCAAAGAGAATTTCAAGAACGACTGGCTTAATTGTGATCAGGTGACATTCGGTGTCACATATTACTTGTATTGCAAGACATTGCTCATTTATCAGGTTAAAATTTTTTAGAAATGTTTGGCCTCTTGCATAACACTCACAGAACAAGTTAGTTGCAATCCAAGATTTTACTGTACTTAACAAAAAAAAATGGACAGTATGAACCTACAGTGTTAAAAATTAGAAGGATGGGCACTTTTGTGTGGAGATAGTTTCTTGGAGTGATCATTCTGGAAGCTGGTGGTGCTCTATTTTTTGTTTTGGGGCTCTGGTTACTCTAAGGTTTTGCAGACTATGAGTCTGGAATTCTCTCTTGTCCAGCAAGAGAGCAGACACAGTAATGAAAACAGGAGAGGCTAATGTCCGGAGGAGACAAGAGCCCCAAACGGGTTTCATCTCTGTGTTTATTGAGTTCTCAAAGTTTTACATATGAGGTGAAAGTGCAGGAAAAAAAAAAAAAACAAACACAATAAGCTAGTAACCATTAACTTGTGTGTGTAAAAGCAAAGGGATTGAAGGCTGAGTGGTGTCAGAAGTTAAGATTAAAGCAGGCAGATGGATGGTGTTTCTCTGTAGGCTATAGAAACAGCCTACAGAAACAGCTGAGTAGCTGTTATCTCCAAAGTTTAAGATTTCTGGAGCATGCTGCCTCAAGGCTAACACAGCACCTCTTTCACTAGCTAACCTTGGAAGTCTTTGCCCTGTAATGGCTTTCCACCTCTAATTGTTCTTGTATTCTTCTGTCCTATGTAGAAAGCTTTCGACCCTAAGCCTTGTTTTAGTTAATGACTAACCTTGGACTCTTTCATCCTGAGGAGGCTTTCTGCCTAAGCCTTGTTAGCCCATTGGTGCAAGCATACAGAATTCCTAAACTTACTTCCCACATGGAGGATATGTTAATTTTGTGGATATGCATCAAGCTTTATAATCATGATTTATTTATTTTTTAGATATATACTTACTATGTCCAGCACCACTACCATAGTCTGTACCACCATGCTTCTTACCTGTAATTCCTCAAAACTACCAGTTCCTTGCTTCCCTTTTATCAGATCCCCTATAATATGGGCTCTGCATAGCCAGAGTGATCCTTTAAAATGACTCCTCCAATGGTTACCAATCTAAGTATGAATTCAGTTCTTTACCATGGTTCCACATCACCTCTCCAATCCCAGTTACCGATGGTCTCCTTTGAAGTTTTTGTCCTTCAAATACTTTTACCTTTTTATGATTCTACGAATGCATCACATCCAGTCATGCTCAAGGTCCTGCCACGGGCTGCTCCCTCTGCTTGAAATATGCCTACTTTTCTCATTTCAATAAAATATCTTAAATCTCACCTTCCCAAAGAGACCATTTCTGACCTCATCTAAAATAGCACCAACACACTCTTATCTTTTACTTTGTTTTACTTTTCTTCATAGTATTTATAAACACCATATATAATTGTTTACTATCCCTCTCATTTTTACTAAAATAAAAAAAGAAACATTGGACCTGAGTTTATTTTGTTCACTGCTGTGTCCAGATTACTTATTTCTTTTTTTAAGTTTACATGTATACTGGATTCATAAGTATAAAATACTACAGGGAGAGTTAATAATATATTAATTATAGAGTTTCATGTGTCCAGAAAAACTGATAGTCATTTACTGTATATGTGTGGATATGTGTGTGCACATCTATTCATGAGTATGTGTGCATGCATCAATCTATCATCTATTTGTTGTTGTTGCTGCTGCTGTTGTTTGTTGTGCACAGGGAGATATTTATAAACCTGTCTAGAAATGAATGGTTTCTACCTAGTAGCTACAGTCATTATCTGTTTGAGCAAAGAGAGAATGAGAAAAGGACAGAGGCAGGACAGGAATACAGGAAGACTGACAAGAAGGAAAATCTTCCAGTTATATCTGATATAACCTTCCAGTTATATCTGATACAATTGTCATTCTGATACAAAGAAACCAGGTTGTTGCTATAATAAATTTAAACTTCAACTGATAATGTAAATTGAGCATACATGCACACACATACACATACAAACCCATGTGCAAGCACTCACATTCACGTACACTAACTCACATACATCCTAAGTAGTCACAACAATAAAAAGAAATATTCAGGCTTTGTAATTAGCCCTAGGATCTCCAAGTCTGGTCAATAGGGCCACTACTTCGATTCTTATTCCTGAATGATAACAAAGGGAAAGTACAAATGAGTTTATAGCTCTTTATTTTTAGAAATAATTTTATTTTTAACTTCTAATGTTCTTTCCTGTTATCCAAGGAAAGATATGAAGGGACTGAAATATTTGGACACTTGAAGGTGGTAATCAGTTTTAATGAACATTTTTGATATTAAATTATTCTAGCTTGCTTCCTAATTTCAGAATTATTATTTTAAAACTTAAATAATAATACTATATGTCTCTGACTCTATGGAATGTTTGTTACTTTCCCAAGTTAATAAGAATTTGCCTACAACTTTACCCCATCACATTTTATTCTTATTGCTATCATTGTTCTTATCCATTTTTAGCTTCTGAGTATGTCTGCTATGGACTGAATGTGTCCCTCCAAAGTTCACATGTGGGAGCCTAATCCCCAGTGTGATAGCATTTGGAGATAAGGCCTTTGGGAATTAATTAGGTAATGAGGGCAAAACCTTAATGAATGAAATTAGTGACCTTATAAGAAGAAACAGGAGAGAGATTGCCTCCTTTCTCTCCTATTTCATGCGAGATACAGTGAGAAGCAGATCATCTGCCATTCAGAAGGCTGGTTCCCTGATAGCAAATCCTCCAGAACCTTGATCTTAGACTTCCCAGCCTTCAGATCTGTGAGAAGTGTCTTTTGTTTAAGCCACACAGTTTATGGGTTTTTTTTTTTTATTAAAAAAATGACTAAGACCACATCTTTTAGCACATACTATTACATTACATTATGAGATTCTTTAAGTTTTAATAATGCAATATAATACACTCTAATGCAATATAATTCCATCTTGACTTTCCTTATTGACTAGGAAAGGTGTTTAGGGAAAGCATTTAGGGAATATTTGTTGAAGTAGTGGATAATATATTTGCAAACATTGTATTGTATTATGGTCAAATTTCTTATGAGGTCAATTACTTGTATTTTAAATACTTTAATTTGCATTAAGTCCATCTGTTTAACTGACTGTGACTTATATATCCTTATACTATATTTCATCTTTTCTACTTTTTGCTCATTTATTTTAATTAAACCATTATAGTGTCATTAATCATGGTGGTTTCATTAAATCCGATGACCCATACATCATAGTAATAGTAAGGGATGTTAATACATGGAAATTTTACTTCATAGTTGAAGACAAAAAATAGATTTAAAGTCATAAGTCAATAGCTACACATCACTATATTAATGACAGGGAAAAACTAAATATTGGAATGCTCAGAACTCTGGTTAAAGTGACTACTCATATTGGAAGAAATAAACATCCTTGTTGTCAATCACTGCAAAAAGAATGCATTTAATGGGTAGAGGAAGGATAACAGAAGAAATTACCTTTCTCTGATACTGTTTGAAGCATTGATTAAAATCTCATGGAGTTGTGTTATTATCAGTCATTTTTATACCAAATAGATATTCTACATAAATTTTTATTTTTGAGAGAGACAGAGGCAGAGAATGAGGGAGGAGGGGCAGAGGAGAAAGACACAGAATAATAGCAGGCTCCAGGCTCAAAGCTGTCAACACAGAGCGCAACGTGGGCTCACAAACTGTAAGACCATGACCTGAGCCAAAGTTGGAGACTCAAACGACTGAGCCACCCAGGGGACCCCATAAACTTAATTTTTAAAAAGTGAAAATGAATTAATAAAATGAATAAAAATCATCACTAACTTCTGATGATCAATTAAATTGTTAAAGCACCATAATTTTTAATATTTAACGTGAAAAGATTAAATGTAGGACTTAATTTTTAGCAAAGTACCAGAGGGAAAACAATTTTTTTCTTTCTAAATCCCAAAAGTGAAAAGTGAAGTCTGTTCTATAGATAGCAAACAATTGTTGGAAATAAAACATATTTTAAAAGAAGATCAGATATCCAGAAAATGAGGTAGTAATGATAATAACTAACAAGTATTTTTAATGTTGCTTTTAAATTTTAAGCTCTGTTTAAGGCATGTTCTAAAGGTTCCCAAGGTGTTACTGAGATATATAAAAATCATATCAAATTCTGCATTGATTTTAAATAAACTGGGACTACTGATAATAATTACCAATCTTGCTCTCTTATCATGAAAGTAGATATGCGGTTAACTAACTAAGAAAGACATTTTCCTGCTTAAATTCTAATATTGTATTCAGAAAACAAGGATACTCACTCAAAATATCCAGCCCTACTCACTGAGATATGGTATCAGTTTACCAGAGTTCAGTTCTATTTTTTCTAAATTATCAATTACTAATTACTTAAAAATAAACTATTGTCCTGGTCATTGAATAAATTACTGGCAAAGTTCATTTAAAATGCTTAAAATGGTACCTTCTTGAAGGCACAACTCACTCACATTGTATTACATTGTTCTAAATTTCAGGCTGATTTTTATTCTTACCTATATTTTTATCAAAATGTCTAACCTTCTTTGTTCACAACCAAATGACAAAATTAGACTCATTTCTATCAACTTTGTATATGTGTGAGTGTGCGTGGACTCTCTTCTTCCTTACTCTTCTATTATTCTTCTTCTCTGCAATCATGTACTGTTTTGAGAAGTCAAATTTTACCTAGAATCACTCTTCCCAGATTTCAGTAAACTTTGAGTCAAAGAGTTTTTAAAGCGAAAATTAAAAACAATTCTATGCCTGACTTATTTCGCTCAGCATAACACCCTCAAGGTCCATCCATGTTGCTACACATGGCCAGATTTCATTGTTTCTCATTGCCATGTAGTATTCCATGGTATAGATAAACCACATCTTCTTGATCCATTCATCTGTTGATGGACACTTAGGCTCTTTCAGGTTTTAGCTATTGTGGAGAGTGCTGCTATGAACATTGGGGAGGAGCTTAACAGAGGACCAAGGGGGAGAAGAAGGGCGGGAAATGGTGGGGGAAAGGGGGAGAGGCAAACCATGAGAGACTCTTGAATGCTGACAAAAACTGAGGACTGATGGATGTGGGGGGGGGAGGAGGGATGGGCATGGAGGAGGACACTTGTGGGGATGAGCACTGGGTGTTATGTGGAAACTAATTTGACAATAAACTATTTGTAAAAAAAAACAACAACAATTCTATGCCATCTATTGTATCTATAGAACGTTTTTCCTTATTATTTAAGTAGGCATCATGCCCAGCATGGAGCCCAATGCAAGGCTTAAACTAATGACCCTGAGATCAAGACCTGGGCCAAGATCAAGACTAGAGCTGAGTTCAAGAGTTGGATGCTTAACCAGCCAAAATGTCCCTAAAACCAGCCAAAATGTCCCTAAAACATTTTGTATTTTAGTAGTAAAAGATATGCATACACTCAAACACATATGCATTTATACACACACTCACATGTATATACACATACCCACACATATGCATTCACACACACACACACACACACACACACACACACACACACACACAAATTCAGTTAGGATAGAAAGTCAGGGTACATCATGCTTCTACTATTTCAGTGGAAAATTATCAGACACCTGGGTGGTTAAGCATCTGACTCTTGGTTTTACGTCAGATCATGATCTCACAGTTTCCTGAGTTCAAGCGCAGAGTCCGCTCAGGATTCTCTCTCCCTCCCTCCCTCTCTCTCTGCTCCACCCCACTTGTGCTGTCTCTGTCGCTTTCGAAGTAAATAAACAAACTTACATAAACAAATAAATGGGAAATTATCTGATTTGTACTTTAATCATATAACTTAAATATGTATATATAATATATAGTAATATACATATGTGTATGTAAAACAAAATAAATGTAGATTTTATAAAGTATTTTTAATCAAAGTAATCACTCACCTTGAATTATCTTTGTAACACTAGATTAACATTTGTCAGAAATTAGGGTCCTTGTTTAATAGAGAAAAGATTCTGCAGAATGTTTCAGAGATTTTACTTTCATGAGTAAGATACTTTCCTGAGGGGGTATTGTATCTAAGCTATATACACTGCCACCTTTATTAGGTTGGTCTTCCCTTAGGTAGGATTAGGGAATCATTTCTGTGCAAATAGCAAGGATTTCCCTCTAGGTACACGCGTTCATCAGTGTATAGGCAAGGTTCATTCCTTAAATTAATATACTGCTAATGTATACCTGAAACCCTAGAGAAGGGAAAGTGTCTATTACAACACAGAAGTGGTATTCAAAACAGAACCTTACCTGACTGATAGCAAGCCTAGATTTCTGCCCCCTCCGAGAAAGTTCAGAATTCAATTAAATGCTGAAAGGTAATAACCCAGCCAGACATGCTGTACATCTAGATTTTCTTTGTTCATGAACTTTGGATCTCTATATTTTTCTTTTTTTTCAGCTTTCCTATTTCAGTAATTTTTAATATTAAAGAATATCTCAAATTGAACATTGGTAGAATATAAATTATATTTTAATAACTTAGAGAGTTAGCTTTTTAATTATAAAAATATTATTTTACTTACAAATAACAAAGGTCTTTCAGGTTCTTTAAGTTTTCTCTTATTAAATACCAAATAAGCAATATTTTCACTAATTGATTCCTCTATGTTGATTCAGTTAGAGGCTAATACTTGTGCATTGTTAATAGGGAGAAACTCATCAATATTCCAAAAGACTAATGAAGCCTCTGGTTTTCACCTCATGATGTACAGAACTATGAGTAGTAGCATCTTTCCACCATTACAACAAAAAAGAGCTTGACTGGTGTCAAATTCATGCCTTTTGTTTTCCAAATGTATTGAAGCAGTTTGGCCATGGAGCAAGTAATGCTCCCTAAATCTAAGGAGATAAAGTCTTTCCGGGAAGAGTGGAGGGAAATCACATCTGTCTTTACGGGAAGAGTGGAAGGAAGTAATGTCTTTCTGTGGGAAAATAAAATAAGATATTGATAGGAGTTGTTTAGCTAGAATAGCTCACAAACTGGTGAAGGCTGAGTGTGGACTAGAGGGACAGTGTGAAAGTTGGAGGAGTCTGTATGATGTGGTAGGCTCTTTCTCCAGAAACCCCACCAGGCACTCTCACAGAAAGGATCTCAAAACACCCTAAGAAGTATTACTTATGGTACTGACCTGAGGAAGAGAACAGCATGGGAGTGGTGGTAGGGGGGTGGAGAGTCAAGAAACACTGCCTAAATACTTCTTAGCTATCTCCACCATGGAATAAAAGCTTGATTCTATCATGGGACCTGCAATACCACTAACGAACTTAAACACTGGTAAACACTTACTGCAATAATTGGAAAGAGAAAGGAAGGGTCTAAAGATCTATTCTTGGGGCGCCTGGGTAGCTCAGTCAGTTGTCTGACGTTGGCTCTGGTCATGATCTCACAGCTCGTGGGTTCGAGCCCTGCATTGTGCTCTGTGCTGACAGTCAGCTCAGAGACTGGAGGTTGTTTAGATTCTGTGTCTCCCTCTCTCTGACCTTCCCCTGCTCATGTTATCTCTCTCTCTCTCTCAGAAATAAATAAAACATTAAAAAATTAAAAAAAATAAAGCTCTACTAAAAATAGTGTGAAATATCAGTAGAGAGGAATTTATTTGAAAAAATTTTTTAAAAAATAAAAATCTATTCTTGAAGGGCACCTGGGTGACTCAGTTGGTTAAGCGTCTGACTATTGATGTTGGCTCAGGTCATGATTTCATTGTTCATGAGACTCAGCCACTCATTGGGCTCCATACCAGGTGTGGGGTCTGCTTGGGATTCTTTCTTTCCCTCTCTCTCTGCCTTTCCCCTGCTTATGCGATTTCTCTCAAATAAAGAAATACAAATTTTAAAAACAAATAAATAAGAATTGATTCTTGAAAGAGGAGCTGTATTATACATTGAGCCCATAATTGTAACTAAAGGAGGGGCTGAGGAAATGAGGAAGCCACACCTTCAGGTCCCAGATACATGGCACAGATCTAAGACTATACCAGAATAATAGATTTTACATATTTACCACCTACTTCTCCTCCACTCTACACTGTTAAATTAAGTGTCTAATCACAAGGAACAGCAGAATACTGATGAGAGAGGGCCAGGAGAGGATCAGGGTTGTTCAGAGAATCCTGGGGCACAGAAAAAGGAATGACTTAAACCTTAGAATTCAACAGAAAGTAGTCTGGTCAACCTCCCTCCACTTTAGATACAAAATATCTCTATAGGAATTTGAAAACTGTGATGTACTGAGAGTAACCATAGCAACAACAAATCTTAAAACTTAGTCCATCTCTTATCCAGATTAACATTAAACCCCACACTGAAGTTCTAGCCAAAGGAAAAGTGGGCCCACTTCCACACTTGAAACCTATTTATCACAGTGTCTACTGTTCTACACAATATATCTGGATTTAGTGAAAATATTAAGGGGTGTAAGAAAAGGAAAGAAATCTTGCCACAGTCTCAAGGGAAAAAGGCAGCAATCAGTACAGATTCAGATATGACACAGAAGTTGGAGTTATCTAACAGGGAATTTAAAACAAATAGGGTGAGGAATGATGTCAGCAAGATGGTAGAATAGGAATTTCCAGCATTCATTCCCTTGCAGACACATCAATTTTAACAACTGTCCTTATGTGAAAATACCTTCGCAAGAGCTAAGGAATCTAGGTAAGAGATTACACTACAAAAGTAAGATGGATTGAAGAGGGTAGGAGACATTGTTTCGCATTGCCAAAGTACACCTCCCCACCCCCAACACCTGGGCAGTAGAGCACCAAGAGAAATATCCTATGCATGGGGGAAGGAGACTGAAATGAGCACCAAACTTTGCTATGGACTCCAGTACCAGGCTTACTCCAGTGAATTCCAGTGCTAGGTCAACCTCTGCAGCCTCTGGCTCCCAGGCCAGTCCTCATGGACCCTACAGCCAGGCCTACTCCTCAACCAGGCCCATCATAAAGCCCTAGACTCGAGGCCCACCCTTGCAGATGCATGTTCCAGGCCAGCACCCTTGGTCTCAGCTCTAGACTTGCCCTCCTGGTCCTAGGTTCCTGGCTAGTTCTTACAAATACAGTCTTCAGGCCTGACCCATCACCAGGCCTATCCATGCCAGACTGACCATTTAGACATCACTTCCAGAGGGACCATTGTTGTTGATTCTTGCAACAATCCACCAGTGGACCCCACCAGTTGGCCTACCCAAATTTCCAGGTGGGTTAACTAGTGAAGAACTTTATCTGCCAAAGCCAGTCAGTAGAGACTGGAAGAAGTGCCTATGTCTTCAAATTTGTAGGCATCAACACAAACCCGTAAGGTACATAGCACTGCCAAATGAACAAAATAAAATATCAAACTAAACCCCTACAATAGGGAACTATAAACTGCATGACAAATAATTAAAAACAACATTCCAGCAATCTCTAAATGCAGGGTGGCTGTGGTATGGGATTATGGTATCGAAGGGAAAGTACTGGAGGCAGGTACAAGGGATATATGATTACTGAAGAGAAATCCATGGTCTAATTAGAGAATGCAGGAGACCAGCAGAAGTCATGGTTGAGTATTCCCATGGAAGCACTCAGAAATGGAAGTTCAGGGAAATAAGAAAGACAATTTAAATGGGGCTATTTCTAGGCAGGGGAGCTGCCTGCTTCTGATTGTATTCTGGCCTGGCACAATGGGGAAATGTGATGTAATGCAGCCATGAAATTGGCAGAAGATATCCTCCATAGTTTGACAAGCATCTTGGTATTGGGTAGGGTCAGCTGGAAAATGGAGGCAAGTTCAGAGAAATATTATTCCAATGGATTTCTTGAGCTCACCAAGGATAATAACACATTTAATCTGTTCTTCCTGGAAAGTCTCAATCCATTCGTGTTTATTTATTTATTTTTAATGTTTTTTATTTCTTTCTGAAAGAGAGAGATAGAGAGATAGAGAACATGAGCTGGGGAGGGTCAGAGAGAGGGGGAGATACAGAATCCGAAACAGGCTCCAGGCTCTGAGCTAGCTGTCACCACAGAACCCGATGCGGGGCTTGAACCCACGAATTGTGAGATCATGATCTGAGCCAAAGTCAGACGCTCAACTGACTGAGCCACCCAGGCACCCCTGGAAAGTCTCAATCCAAATTGCAATGTCTTGCTGCGTTCTTGAACTTGGAGGTGACACCATCCTGGTGACCAATGAAGTTTCCTGCTGGTGATATGTCCCTGTGGTGTCCTCTCTGGCATAGGGGGTATAGTTATCTTCAATAATAAATTATTGGACCAAGTCAATGTGGTCTGGGGCAATGTTCTCACCAGTGATAAATCCATTTTGTTTGGAGGTGAGATCTTCTGGAGTGCTGGATACCAAGGGAGCTAGTGACCCTCCCATGTGGCTATCAAGCTGGAGTGTTAATCCTGAGCTAAGGGTAGGCTAGCTTTACACAACTTGAGGATTTCTCAAAAGGCTGAGCTGCCTATCTGCTGCTAGTGGAACAAATTTTTACAGTTCTCTCTGGTGGCCAGAGACATATTTAGCAAAGGAATAGGCAGTTGCCCTTTCACTCTCTGAAGAGCTACATGTATACTACAGGCTAAAGATGTTTTCAATGCTACTTAGGTGTTTCTGAGACTGACCCCACTAGGGTGATCGACGAATCATGGAAGCACAGAACCTACATGGGTTTTATGTATGCACAATCTTAGGGCCAGTTAATTTGTAGCAATATTTGATATTTGTAGTGACCCTATTAGGAGTGGGGCTGGCAGCAAGGATCATTTAGACATCACTTCCAGAGGGACCATTGCTGTGAAAGAATTCAATCCCTTTGCCACCCAGACTCAGTGGCACGCTAGCCTCACCCTTCCAACAGGGCTCTCCATCATTCCCTGCTTTTCTACTGTGTGATTCAATTTCATTCTGGCTTGAGTACTGGCCAAATAGGGCTATGGAAAGGAGATATTTTAGGCTTAATGACTCCTGTCTCAAGCATATGAGTAAGAACAGTGTCTAGACTTCAGTGCCCTGTTTAAGTCAATGTTGATATTGACAGGTGTTTACTATCCTGATTAGAGAACGAAGACTCACTGGTACCCATTTGGCAGGAAGGCCAAGAACTTGACCTTGTTCTGTGTTGCATAGTGTCATGTCAGTGCATCCATAGCTATAAATAGAGGAAGAGTCAAGTGGGCCATCATCAGAGGAAGCCATTTGAGGTGAATGGTCCCAGTAGTTACACCAAAATGGGTTTGTGCACTCTTTTTGTTTGTTTCACTACCAAATCCTTATAGGTTGAAGGGCCTCTAGAATCTAGGTGGATTATCTGGAATAGCAGTAACTTGGGTTCTAGTGTCTACCAGGATCAATTTTTTGGTTTGAATTGAGCAATCTGGCCTCATCCCAGAAACAGCAAAGTGCTCCACCAATGAACCCCTATAAAAGCATACACTCCAAGTCTTATCTCTCTCTCTGTCTACACTCTGCCTCGACCTCCCAGTGTAGCCCCGTGAGGGCATGTACTTTTTCTAAATATTTTTTCTAGAACTGTGAGTAATAAACTTCTATTTCAATTTCTCCCATGGTCTTCTTTTGGAATTTTGTTCACCATCTGGCACCCTGTGTTTCAGTGAACAAATGGTAATTTAGCAAAGTCATAACAGTGGCATGTACCTTGATTAGATGAGCCACATTCTTTATTCTTTTTTCTGTGTTATATACCTGGAAAATTGCCTGTGTTTACCTGCTTCTATGTTCTAAAAGGCCTATAATAGGAGACTTACACCAACTTTGTACTAAGCCATAGGGAAAAACTGCTAGTTTACTAATACAACAAAAAAGCATAACAAAAATAGATGTTTTAAAAACACCTTACTCGGGGCGCCTGGGTGGCTTAGTCGGTTAAGCGTCCGACTTTCGCTTAGGTCATGATCTCGCGGCGTGGTTCGAGCCCCGGCCCTCTGTGCTGACTGCTGGCTCAGAGCCTGAGCCTGTTTCAGTCTGTGACTCCCTCTCTCTCTGACCCTCCCTGCTCACGCTGTCTCTCTCTCTCTCCTAAAAATAAATAAAACATTAAAAAAAAATAAAAAATAAAAACACCTTACTCTTTTGGATCCTTTTCTAAATGTCTTTTATGTTCAATTTTTTTCATCTCTACATCAACAATGTACAACAAGAAAAGTGGAGACCAGAAAAGTTATATAACTTACATGAGGAAACATAAATAATATATTAGAAGCTTCCTCCATCTTCTACTTCTACCATACATATATACCCCCCCCCCCGACTCATAGTTCTTCACCAATGTAATAATGATTCTTTTTAAGGTTCTGAATAAAGAAAAAGAAGTCAAGAAGCATGCTTTTATTTTAGGCTTTCAACAAATAAGTTTATTTAGGCAAACTTGTATTTGTTGATCCATTGGTTCATTCCAGGGTTTTGAATTTTGAGGAAAAACCCTATAGCAGTTGAGTCTGGGTTAGACCTTCATGCTTAGCTTCTTTTATGAATATGGTGTGGTTTTGGAATGATGATAGAGAATGTGAAGGTTTCAAGTCATTTAATGACTTTCCATGAGGGACAAAATTAACACTGTGCAAAGATTATATTTTCTTATTTTTTTAATAATGTTATTTTTAAAGTGTGTGTGTGTGTGTGTGTGTGAGAGAGAGAGAGAGAGACAGACAGACAGAGAGAGAGACAGAGAGAGAGAGAGAGAGAGAGAGAGAATGCAAACAGGGCAAAGGCAGAGAGAGAGAGAGTAGAAAAGAATCCCAAGTAGGCTCCACACTATCAGCATGAGCCCAATGTGGAGCTTGAACTCACAAACCATGAGATCATTACCTGAGCCAAAACATATGGAGCCACCCAGGTGCCCCCCAAATTGTATTTTCTTTAAAATATATCATTATTATTTTCTGAAGAAACACATGTTTGGAAAGCTAAATTAAGCTCCAGACATAGTCTGTTCAGTGGGAAAAAAAAGTCAAGAAATTTGCATTCAGACAGAACTTTGAATTTCAGCTCTGCCACTTACTACTTTTTTGACCTTAGGATTATTAAATATCCTCTGCTGAAGAATGGCATCTGTGGTATAATTTTAATAATTTACAACTTACTTCAATTCTTCTTGCCCCTCCAAAGTAGTTTAACTAAAGTAAGAAGTTTTAAACATCAGGCACTTAAAAAGGAAAAGATGACTATTAATCAGAGTAATAGACTCAAAGGAAAAAAAATAGAAATGACCAGATTCTCCGGAGCCTTTTCTTATGTCATTACTTTAGTCCCAGGTTAGATGTCTCCTATGGAATAGAAGTATAGACCTAATCTCTTTGGGATGGATAGCTCTTAAAACAGGTGTTTGCTAATGATTCTTCCTAGATTGAATTTATCAGCTTGGATTTGCACCATTTGATTCATGACAAGTATTACTATCAAAAATTGTTTAAAATTATGTACAAAATTACCCACGTGCAACTGAAAATTTCTTTCACCATTTCCAAAATGTGTTTCTGAACATCTAAGATAGGAAATCACAGAAGCAACTTGAAGAAATGTTCTACCTCACCTTTTGTGAGTCTCAATTCCCTCATTTATAAGAAAGGAGACCATCATATCTTCTTTCCAAAGCTACTGTGAGAAGAAGTATTCTGTGAGAAATGATAATTTTATATTCTTCTAGACTAATGAATATTTTGAATCATTATTTCTACTATGGTCTGGGGAATCCATTGCCTCAAGCTTCTGGAGTTTTGCTAAGATGTATCCACATTTTGTTACCATACAGCAAGGGCATGTGCTCCTATAGTTACACAAAGCCTCACTTTCCTTGATGATCTTATAATGACAAATAAATGTGTGTGAAACTACTCTTTGGCCCTTTAAATTCACTTCTAACTTATTTTGTTTCTCTTTGTGAACCTACTATATATAACATAAAAGAATACTATAATTTATGGGTATGTGCTCTTTTCTATTTTAAACAAGTTGCATAAGAAAATATTATAATTTTAACAGCCTATAGCTTTTATATTATGTGCAAAGCTCTATTTAATGATACACTATGTAATAATGTAATGGACTTGATAAAGACATTGCTAGAAACCTTAAATAAGTGTCTCAGACTTAGTTAAATTTTCTATCGATGTAAGTCAGTACATCCCTTAGGGCAATTGAGACATTAATGCTGTTTAGTTTATAATTAATGATAAGTCTAGGATAGAAAAACAGATACATAGTGCTTATATTATAGTAAGCATAATATGATATAAGACACTGAAAATCTGATTTCAATATATTTTGTGTGGCATTTCATATATAATCATAAATACTATTTATATTCACTAACATGAGTTTGCAATCATCACTAGTTCAATTGTATTATAATACTTTTCCATGATTTTTTCATGGCTATGGAATGTATAACTAAGATAACATACTGTTAAAAAAAACAAGCACTATTGAGTGTGTGTGTGTGTGTGTGTGTGTGTGTGTGTGTGTGTGTGTGTTCCCACATATGCATGGGATAACTGACTAAAATCTATGTTAAAAGCTGGATATCAGCTATAATTTTCCTTTTTAACTAAAGGGGAATTTATAATAACTTGGGTTCTTATAAAAGCTGCTCCTGAGAAACATATCCAGATGTGTGGTAGCTGTTTGGAAGGTGATCCTAGAAAGCATCATAAGGAAACAGAGAAATGAGAAAAGAACAAGAAGCTCTCCAATACATCTATGTTAAGAAACTGATTAATGCTATAGGCAGCTGGGGCCCCATCTCATTTGGGACTGTTTATAAGCCTGTGTAGTAGGTACTTAGACTTGTTCCACCAACAGTTAAAGAAGATGGGACAATGATCCACCAACTCTAGAAACTAACTGCTTGAATGTTGCTTCTACACTGTTAAATCCCTGCACTTTGATACTGTCTTCAATAGGTGGACTGGAAATGCTCTTGCAGCTAGGGAGTGTCCCCAAGGTAATAGACACTGAAGTGATCCAAGGGAAGATGTGATACGTTGGTGGTATCTGCCAAAGAAATTACTTGCACCACTCAGCTCCACTTGCACCCTATGTTAAATCGACAATATCGTTTCACTGAGTCTACAAGTTGGTGCCTGGCCATTATTTCTAATAAACATAATTATAACAAGAGTAGTGGGGGAAATGACATTTCCTGTTCACAGTTGTGTCCAGTTCAGATTTGGCAATCATTTCTCCTTGCTACTAATCATTCGAGATCATCCTTCCCATTAGCCAGCATGTCTGCTTATTTAAGTTGGTTTTTTTTGATGGGATTAAAAATATACTTTACCTATAGAGTGTCTGAGGTTTCTGGGTATCATGAATGTGCCATGTTGTGGCTGCTGCACCAGGTGTCTAAGTACCAGAGGTGTTCTAGTGAAACCTTTGAGTCACAGACATATTTTTTTATTGCCTCCATTATACAACAGCAATACTGATTCTTAATGATAATCAAAATTGATTACTCCTACTAGTGACATAATTCCTTTATTTTCTTCCTGACTTTAGCATGAGGGACCCAAAATTTTCAGTTATCAGTTCTAGCCCTTGATCCAGGCCCTGTGGAACTCTCCTGGTTTCCCCTGAAGGAAGCATTTCATCAGAGTTAACCTAGACCGATAAAACTACAGAGACTAATTTGTAAAGGAAGCCTATATTTCCAAATAAGTCAATAGGGTTTTGGTGAGTGTAGCCAATTTTGTTTTCACTGTTTGGTTCCTGAATCCAAGCAGGAAACCAAATAAGCATGAGATAAGACTAATGTAGACACTGCATTTGGACAGACAACATTTCTCTAATATTTCTAGATATTGCCTTCAAATTGGAATTTTGAAAGGTTGTTCCAATGGCTTATCATGAAAGTAGCTTCTGAATGTATAAAATAGGACGAGTGAGGGGTGCCTAGCTGGCCTAGTCCATAAAGTATGCAGTTCTTGTCATCAAGATTCTGAGTTCAAGCCCTATGTTGGGTGTGGAGCCTGCTTAAATGAGTGAGTAAGTAAGTAAGTCAGTAAGAAAATAGATAGATAGATAGATAGATAGATAGATAGATAGATAGATAGATAGATAGATATAGATAGATTAAAAAAAAAAACAAGTGAATCCTACACTTCTATGTGTCTTCTATATCCTTCATTACAATGTCAGCCCCTTGGTCTGAGGTGTTGTTCTATAGGATCCCATATTTGTTAATAAGATATTGTGTAATCTTTCTAAAACAGGTGCTAGTAGAGAAAATGTTGTCAAGGAAAGAGAAATACATAATTAAATATATACTAATCCCAGTCAGGACAAATCATTAACATCTCAAGTTGGAAGTGATCTATAAAATCACGTTTCATCAAGTACCCTTTGAATCTCTGCAAGGGGTGATATGATAATGAGGGCTCAGCATTGGTCTCTGCTGCAGGTGAGTCAGATACTGAGCACCCATAGTAGCTAGATCATCTCTGATAAGAGAGAGAGACAACTCTATGAAGCCCATGCATAGTCCTCATCTCTACTGCTATGACTGCTTCCTTCATAGATCCAGTGTGCAAGCACTGAAGTGACTGAAGACTGACTTCAACTGGATAAGTCATTTTGTATACCTGACGGCTAGGTGTCTCCCTTGTGCTGATTGCAAAGCCATTCAGAAGAGACTAAAATGTCTTCATGCTTTGCCCCCCACCCATCCCTGCCACCATTGGTCTATCTACATGTCATTTCCTCTAGCCACTTAGTTTCTGATATTTCATTTTTTCTATTTAAGGACTTGATGATTGAGTCAAACTTGTCATCCCTTCTACCCGCAAAATAGATAATGTTTAAACATATGCTCACTGAAAATATGTCAGACTTCGTCGCTATCTTCAGAGCCACCACTGATTGGAATTATGTAGTGGTAGTGATTGTTTTTCATCTTACACCAAAATACTGATATGACTGTTGTAGGATTCTCTTCATTCTCTATCAGCTGGTTGTATAGCATGGCCTATGAAGTCATAAGTATACGTTGAAAGAGATGCATCAGTGCAAGAACTACAGTCCCTTCTCTTGTCCTGAGTCTTTATAATTAACAGTTTTCTAAGTCACCTGATAAATCAACTAGAACAATTTTCCAAGGTTGTACAATGTCTCTAAAATGCTTAAAGTTCTGCTAAGGGCATAGGCAATTTCTTGGAAGATTGTTTGGAGAATAAGTTCCTGAATATCCCAGGCTATCAAACAAAGAGCAGACACTAAACCTAGCACTGGTCAAGGCAGTAAATCTTTACTGCTGAAAATCCTAGTTGAATCTTAATGGCTTTTGTAGTTCTTTATGGATGGGAAATGGAGATTGCATTCTTGCTATCAATAGCCACATGCCAGGATTCAGAGGCTGTGTTGTTCTCTTCTGGTAAACACAGAATACTTGAGATAGAAGCTGCACTTGGGATTAACAGTTGATTAGTTTTACAGTGGTCTACCATAATCTTCCATGGCCTCTAAAGGAAACCATAAAGTTTTGGGGAGGTCTGTCTCTGTGAATAAAATGAGTTGTTGACAGAGACATTCTTTATGCATCCTTTAAGTTTTCAGTTTGGTAAATGGCATTTTTTCTAGTCTAGTATTATGGACTGAGGAAAGAGACCAATGCTTTTGTCTAAATATTATGGTTATTACTTTACAGACAGTGAACAGCTGTGAGGATTTTCGACAGCTCAGATGAACAGTCATCCATAAATATAGTTAATTATATAAACCATACAATAGTCTTATTGGGACATCGTTTATTTTTTCCCTAAAAGCATTTTGCTCTGTCAACCACTAGCCATAGCCATCACACAGCTCCAGAAAAAAAAAAAAAAGTTTTAACAGTGATCAGAGACTTACATTCACCCCTTCCCTCATTATATGCCTCTTCTTCACCTCCACAAGAAATATTACACTGAAATTTGTAGTAGTTTTACTCTTGATAGTCTTTATTTTACACTATTCCCCAAAAATATGTCATAAGCTTTGTTCTTTCTTTATCTAAACACACTTGTAGTATATACATCTTTCTATGACTTGATAATTACTTGTTTTGTTTGAGATTCAATGATATTATATTGATAATTGTTTAAGATTCATATATGATAAAATATAGGACAAATGACTTCCATTATCTATTGAGTATTTTCTCCTAAGTCTCCATCTTTCTTAATTACATTTTTATAGTATTTTTTGTTGGCATCCAATGGCAAATTTCCTCTTGTTCTTTTTCACAAATGTGCTTTTTCTTGGATATCTGCTATTCTGTATTAAATGGACAATAATTATTTCAAGTTCCAACAAAAATGATTGCAATATTAATTAGGATTGCATGAAATCTATATGCAAATTTAGAGGGAATTAATCGTCAATATTCAGACCCCCAACATGGTTGTATGTATTTATGTGTTCATATATACATTTATGGTCTTTTAATTTATTATTTAAATAATAAAAATCATCAATTCTTTTATATTTTATTTGTATTTTATAAGACATCAAATACAAAACACATTATAAATCATTAATTATATTATTAAAATATTGATATGATATGTAGGTTAATACTAATTGTATGAAATGATTAATAAACTGTTTTATATGATATTACTATAACATTTTAAATAAATTTGTAAAGTCTATTTCAAAATCAGGTGATTGATTCATTTATGTGAGATTCTTCTTGGAAGTATAGATGCTAATTTTAAAAATCATGTAGTCTGAATAATTATTTCTGGTGAATAAAAACACAAGAGGCTTGCATAACATTTAGTATTCATTAGTGTTACTAAATTTCTTTAACTTTAATAATTTATCTGTGACTTTTTTGCACATTTATTAACATATGATGACATAATATACAATTAGTTAATTTAGTCACTTGAGGAAAAGTGGTCATGTTAAGCACCCTAGGCTTATTCCTGATATTAAAGAAAATGTTTTCAACATTTGACCAGTTTGTTATTTGCTTTAAAGACTTTTTTTGGGGGGCGCCTGGGTAGCTTAGTCGGTTAAGCGTCCGACTTTCGCTTAGGTCATGATCTCACGGTTCCGTGGGTTCGAGCCCCGCGTCGGGCTCTGTGCTGACTGCCAGCTCAGAGCCTGGAGCCTATTTCAGTCTGTGTCTCCCTCTCTCTCTGACCCTCCCCTGCTCACGCTGTCTCTCTCTCTCTCCTAGAAATAAAACATTAAAAAAAAATTTTAGAAAAAAAAAGACTTTTTTTTTGTAGATGTGTTTTATGAAGGTAAGTTCCCTCCTATCCCTAATTTGCAAAACTTTTTTCATTTCAGAAAATCTTTAATTGGTGCTAAATGTTTTTAAAATTTATTTATTTTGAGAGAGAGAGACAGAGAGACAGAGAGAGAGCAGGGAAGGGCAAGAGAGAGAGGACACAGTGTGAATTCCAAGCAGGCTCTGTGCTGCCAGCTCAAAGCCCAGCTCAGAGCTCCTGAAATCTTGACTTAAACTGAATTCGTATGCTCAACTGACGAAGGAACCCAAGTGCCCCAAATTGCTGCTAAATTTTAATTGTTGTTTCTTTAATTAAGGAAATAAATATGATTTTCTCCTTTAATTTATGCACGTTTTAAATTACATATGTTAACTCAATTTTGCATTACTGGGATAAGACCAGTCTTCCATTGAAAATAAATGAATTTCCCCCCCCACCAACATATTTGTAAACATAAAATGGTACTGTGAATGACATTGTAATGGGATTTTTTGAAATTTTAATAAGTTTATTTATAGAATTGTCAGTATTTCCTTATTATTCTACATCCTTCCCTGATAACCAGAAAAATGTTGTAATAGGTATAAAGAAAGTTTTTCCTCCTTTAGGTTCCTCTAGTGGTTCTTTTCATGTGATTATCTTTCAGCTTATGTTTATTTATTAATTAAATAAATATACTATGGTAATAAAAGGTGAGCTATAATGAAAGTTTTTTCTTTTATTAATTCTTTTTAATGTTTATTTATTTTTGAGACAGAGAGAGATAAAGCATGAGTGGGGGAAGGGCAGAGATTCTGAAGTGGCTCTGGGCTCTGAACTGTCAGGACAGAACCTGAAGCAGGGCTCAAACTCATGAACTTTGAGTTCATGACCTGAGCCAAAGTCAGACACTTAACCACCTGAGTCACCCAGGTGTGCCAGAATTAAATTTTTCCTTAATTTCTCTAGTAGTTTGTGGTTTTGTTTTCTGTTTTTCGGGTTTTTTTTTTTTTTTTGCTCTTTTCTGAAAATTAAAAGACATTTTCCCACTGTATTTCACTTACTTAGAGTTTCACGATTTCCCCCCAGCTTTATTTAAATATCATTGACAATTAAAAACTGTATATATTTAAGGAAATTTGTATATAGTATGCCTTGTTAAATACACACAACTAAATTAATAAACAAATGCATCATCTCACATAATTACCAGGTTTCTTTCTGTCTCTTCTTTCTCTCTCTTTCTGTGTGCAGTGAGAACACTTAATATCTACTCTATCCCATTTTAAGTATACAATACAGTATTGTTAATTATATTCACAATTTTGTATATTTTATCTCTAGAATTTAGTTGTCTTTTATATTTGAAAATTCGTACTCCTTGATGAAAATTTTCCCATCGCCCCAATCCCCATTTCCTGGTGACTGACATTGGACTCTGGTTCTATGAGTTAGACTGTTTTAAGTTCTACCTAAAAGTGACTTCATGCAGTACTTGTTTTGTAATTTATTGCCCCTTTTTTGTGTGTATCTTTAATGAACAAGTTGCTTAAATTCCATTAAAGATAGTATTTACAAAGATTTAAAATATTTGTAAAAATCTATATAATAGCTAATGTCTATGTATCTATATATAGTTACGTTGTACCCACTCAAAATAAATGCATGACTTTCTATATATAAGCATACATTTATATAAAAGCTTATTATATTCATATCTGTTACATAATTAGCCATATGCATGAATGCACATACATCACTTGAAAAAGTGTTCTCCTATTAAAGAAGAGACATTCAGCACAGTATCAATTAGGTATCATATTCTCTTTTAAAATTGAGGTTAATCGTTTGTGACAAGACACATGATGCTCAAAAAAATGTTTTTTAATGTTTTTTATTTATTTCCCAGAGAGGGGGAGACAGAGAGTATGAGCAGGGGAGGTTCAGAGAGAGAGGGAGACACAGAATCTGAAGCAGGCTCCAGGCTCTGTGCTGGCAGATGTGGGGCTTGCACCCATGAGGCATGTGATCATGACCTGAGCTGAAGTTGGATGCTTAAGTGACTGAGCCACCCAGGTGCCCCTCAAAAATGTTTATAGAATGAAGGAATTAATACCCTATATGCATTAAAGTGTTTCTTCCCAATTGGTAAAATATAATTGTTAGAAACTTAAAATAAAAATAAACTGTAAACATAATACTATTTTAAATTTCTTTATACTTCAATTTTATGTTTTAGATTTTATGTTGTTAAGAATTTTTTTCTTGATGAAAATAGTGTGTTGAATTAGAATTCCCATGTGATAAAAGTTAAAAAATCATTGATGTAATAGTTAAGCCAATTTTAACATATAACATTTACATTGTAAATGAAATATGAAATTTCACATCTATAATTCACAGATGACTAGATTCTGTAGAAATATCTATGGAATCTACAAAAATAGTAGAATTAATGCATAAATTTAACAAAACAGGAAACTACTTAAATAAAACTCTATTTCTATATTCTAGCTATAAACAATTGGAAAATAAAATTGCCAAAACATGTGAATTCAAAATATCATAAAACTTTCAAATTTCCCTTACTTCTATGCCAAAAGTAAATGCTGGGGCACCTAGGAGTCTCAGTTGGTGAGGCCTCTGACTCTTGATTATGATCTCAGATTATGATCTCATGGTTCCCAAGATCAAGCCCCATGTAGGGCTTTATGCTGACAGGATTAAGCCTGCTTGAGATTCTCACACGTGCAAAATACATAAATAAACTTAAAAAAGTAAATGCTGAACTTATGTTGAACAGAACATGTGGGCATCTATTTTATTACATTACTGGATAAGGAGCCATGATGATCTTGAGAGGGTTCTCAGTGTGAAAGCTGAATTTGGACACCTACACAGAGAGTAGACAGTTGCAGTCTACTGTGGAATTAGATTCCGATCAGTGTGCAGATTTCCCACTGTGGAGAGAAAGAGCCCAAGTAAGATGAGTATCTAGATTGCATAGAATAGATTGTAGAGACATAGGGCCATACATATATCATTAAAATCAATGGGGACCCAATACAAAAACATAAAATTCAACCACTCTCTCAACTGAAACACACACACAAAATTGAAGTGGATCATAGATATAAACTGAAAACAGCAAATCATAAGGTTTCTAAAGAAAATACGATATCCGTTACAACTTTGAGCAAGACAAAATTTTCATGGATATAACAAGTAATAAATCATAGAGGAAACAAATTATATATTGGATTTGATAAAAATTAAGTATTTTGGGTTATGGAAATATACAATATAGATAATGAGTAAGCAAGCCACAGATTATGGAGAAATATATGTTCACTACATAAACAAACAAATGAATTGATATGGAATTCTACAGTTAAAAAATTAAAAGGCAGGAAAAGCAACAAAATGAGCAAAACACTTAAACAGACATCACACAACAGCATACAGAAGAATGGCCAAGACATGTATGAAAACATGCTCTACATAATTAGCGTTAAGGGAAATGAAAATTAAAACCATATTTCTTTTTTTTTTATGTTTTATTTATTTCTAGGAGAGAGAGAGACAGCGTGAGCAGGGGAGGGTCAGAGAGAGAGGGAGTCACAGACTGAAACAGGCTCCAGGCTCTGAACTGGCAGTCAGCACAGAGCCCGACGTGGGGCTCGAACCCACGAACCGCGAGATCATGACCTAAGTGAAAGTCGGACGCTTAAGCGACTAAGCCACCCAGGCGCCCCTTAAAACCATATTTCACAACTACTAGGATGGTTGAAAGCAAAAAGGCTCACAACACCGAGGACCGAAAGCACTGAAATACTCACATATTGCTAGTGAGAGTATAGAATCAGACGATCTTTCACCTGGCACTGCGCCTCCATCCCTTATAGCACCTAAGAAAGAGCACCTGTGAGACTGGGGATCTGAACAGCAGCCATCTTTGAAAAACAAAAGTTAACAGTAAAACAAATTAAAGCTTGGGGCATCTCCTAAACAAGGCTGCCATTTGCATGAGATGTGTTTGGGACTCTCAAAGGCATGGATTAGAAACAGTAGCACAGGCAACAGAAGAGGAGAGTACCTTTGGGATTTGGGGCCAGCTCTGGAAGGGGGCAGAAACCTGACATAGCCCCATGGAGCAGCAGCTTCTAGCAGTGTGCACAGTGCTCCCCCAGGCACAGCCTCTCACAGAGCAGCCAGTGCAGCAGCCACGGGACTGAGCTCAGAGAGGTTTAGCTGCTGATCCCTCAAGAGCCCTGGCAGTCAATTCTCTGTGCTGACAGTTGGGCCATTCAATGGGGATTAATACTGTTGTTAACCTTAAAATTAAAACCACCTGTTGTTTTACCAATCCCTCGCCCCCGAATGCGTTTATTTAGGAACAGCAGAGAATTGCAATCCAGGACAAGCAATCTATGCCAATATCATAGGCAAGTCCCCATGAGAAAGGAGAGGAACACTCTTCTATAGAGCAAAGGGAGAAGCTAGAAAGGCTGTTACAAACAAAAAGCCCATTTGACTAAACTGGGAGTTTGAAGTTTTGTTATAAACAAAAAGTCTATTTGAAGTAAACTGGTGGCTTTTCATTGGCTGAGTTGTGACAGTCTCTCATTGGCTGGGTTGTTGCATGAGGGAGGAAAGCCTTTATTCCTCCTGCTGGGGTAGTAGTGTAGTAACCCAAATAGTATCATCTTGCAAGGTAGATTTGGTCCTGTTGGGTGTGCAATTGACAAGGAATGGTATGGCTTGAGAGCACCCCTTTCTGGCACCCAGGAGCCATTTTAAATGAAGTTTTGTTCTATTAATTTTCACAACCCTATGACTTGGACAATGGGAAACTGAAGGATGGGTGCTCATGAATAAGCCCTTGTAGCCTCAGGATATGTGGAAGGTTGCTGGGGTTCACCTGCAAGAGCCTGAGGCAGTCCTCAATGTCCTCCATGGCTCAGCTCATAAGACAAAGATACTGCCTGGCAATTGAGAAGCTGATGCCCTAACCAGGCTATAAGCCCTAGCAACTGGCCTTTAAGTAGATAAAGCAGATTGGTTACATAATCGGAATGGCCTCTGCAGTGCCTGAATGGGAAGGCATATTGCCAGGGATGACAAATTGCCATTGAAGTACAGTGACTTGGTTAATACAGTAACAACATGTCCTGTGTGTTTTAAACAATGTCCAAGGCAACTGTCCAAGGAGTCTGTGGCCACTCACTGGATTCTCAGCCAGACTTGTGAATTGATCTTATTGGTCTGCTCCCTCCTAAGAAGGTTATTAAATATGTCTTGGCTTGTGGGGACACTACACCTGGCCTAATCCAAGCTTTTAGTTGCCGCTATGCAAACCAGGCTGCCACCATGAGGGGGTTAAAGAAGCTAAAGTACTTTGCATAGATACCTTCATAAACTAGATGGTGCTCAAAAGTCACATTTCAAACTCTATGATATACAAGACTAGACAAAAGAGCATGACAGTAAATGGAAGCTCTATCTCCTCTAGAACCCACAAACAATAGGATTGGTAAAAAAGAAAAATGGAATATCAAAGCAGCAGTTTAAATTATTAACAGGTAAAACCATCTTGACCTGGTAGACTAAAGTACTGTCCAGGCTTTCATACATTTGAATGATTAATCAGCAGGGCCTGTTGTCCCATATACAGACTGGGATCCCTTGCCAAGGCACACAATATCAGAGAGGTATGGAGGTTGTGGGAAAAACCATTGTCTTGCCTCTTACCAGGGACTGGGTCGCTGTGCTGCTGAGAGCACCAGCCCCCATCACACCTGGGAAAGGAATATCTACTAGAATTTGCACTGGGTGTCCTGCCAGGATGGATGAGTTACTTCACACCCCTGGGTGAGGAGGGACTACTCAATCCCCACAGGGACCCCATTGCTCTGCAACGAGCTGGCCCTGTTGAAATGTGATATAACTGGAATGGAACATGCACCATTGAGGTAGGTAAGAACGTACGGGTTCTGGTCTGGCATATCCTCCCTCCTGCCCAGTTTATCTCCTCATTTCTGACAGTGCTGCCTCCCCTGGCCAACATGCATCGTATACACAACCAGGTCAAATCACCAAAGCTGCTGCCAACTTCTCCCTTTCTCTCTCTCTCTCTTTTTAAAAATTTTTAATGTTTTTTTTTTTCATTTCTGAGAGAGAGAGAGAGAGACAGATGGCATGAGCAGGGGAGGATCAAACAGAGAGGGAGATACAGAATCAGAAACCAGCTCCAGGCTCTGAGCTAGCTGTCAGCACAGAGCCCGATGCAGGGCTCGAACCCACGAACCGTGAGATCATCACCTGAGCTGAAGTCAGAGGCCTAACCGAATGAGCCACCTAGGTGCCCCAACCTCTTTTTAAGCCAGGTGGGCATGTTGTGTTTTCCACTGGTACAATTATTTGGCTGTAGTCTTTGTTCCCTCCATTGGCCTGGAGGGTGTTATAGAACACGTAGAAGCCCTTACTAATTTCACCCAGCAAGCCTTGAATGACAGCAAAAAAGCCTGTCCTTACTTACACTAAAATGTCTCTAGTGAGAAAAGGTACCCTTCAAAATGGAATGGTTGGACATTATTACAGCCTACTGCTTCACAAGGAGCACCTGTGCCATTATCCATACAGAATGTTCTATGTTCATACCTGATAAATCTGTTAATGTATGAGCTCTGTTAAATCAAATGGGGATACAAATCAATACCCTGGGTGATCCAATCCCCAGTTTAGGGGACTTAATAATCAAGGGTCCAGAACATGAGACTCTTGGTGGAAAATGTTGTCACTGACTTTGGGAATCATTGTTTAATCTGTATTTTCTCCTACTTGTGCCTGTATTGCTGCTGTGGCAACCAATGCCACCAGATAGCCTCCAAATTAGGTTTTACACTAGTGAAGCCCCTTGCTGACAGCCCAGGGCCCATTGCAGAAGAGAGGGGCATGTAAGACTATAAGAGCTGGTCATGCAGGGGTGGAGTATGAAGAGGGGTCAGTGAGAAGGTATGACCGTTGGTTGACCCCTGAGCTTGACTCCAGAAAATCAGAGGTTTATCACCCTCTCCCCTGTCCTTTCAATGTGGCTTTTGCTTGCTTTCCACACTTGTAGAGACTGCCCTGAAGATACAGCCTTGAGATAGTGATGTGCTGAGATCAACCAGAACACATCTCTGAACCCTTAAAGCTTCTATATTTTAAGACTTTTAAGACTTGGTGGGCATGTGTGGAGATCTACCTGTCCGGCAGCTTCCCAGGACAAACCTTTGAGTAAGTTTCTTTGCTTATGAAATCTTCCACCTGTGAATGTGAAGTGCGCTGACTCAGTCTCTCCCTGCCCTCCATATGAGGGCTAGTTTCAGATTATACCCTGGAAGCTCCTGAGAAGGTCAGGAACCAACACATCAGTGATGGAAATGCTCTCATCCATATTTTTTCTTTTAAAGTTAATGCTATTGTGTCCTACCTGACATATCTTTGCTTTCCTTGAGGCTGCAAAGATTCTCTCTACTCTCTATTCCAACACTACTATTTCAATGCTTCTATCTCATTTTTAAAAATTTTATAGTAAGCCTTAGTATGTGGCAGTATAAATCCGCTTTTTTCAAGATTATCTTACTTCCTCCATGAGATCTTTTGCTTTCCTATATACATTTTAGTACCATTGTGTCATTTAATATAAATAGCTTCTGAGTGTTTCATTGGGATGACAGTAAGGATGTTAATTTGGTAAGAATTTAATTTGCTAAGTATATTGTGTCTTCCTGGGCCTCTGGATGATTCAGTCAGCTAAGTATCTTGACTCTTGATTTTGGTTCAGGTCATGATCTCATAGGTCATGAGTTCCAGCCCCACATTGGGCTCAGTGCTGACAGTGCAGAGCTTGCTAGGGAATCTCTTTCTCCCTCTGCCTTTCTTTCTTTCTTAACATAAATAAACAAACAAACAAAAAACAAATCAAAAACAAAAAGAATATTGTGTCTTCCAATTCACAGAAATGAGGTAACCATTTATTTAGGTTTATTTTTTATTTTTTTTCTGTGGTGCCCATAATTCTGTAGAATGGTTCCTCCTATCTAATTTCTGCCTAATGTTTTCTATTGGTTCATAGATTTGATTTACCTTCTGTTTTTAAGTTTCTTTGCATTTACTAACTAATTAGTTTCTCACTGATGCTGTCACAAACCACTATCACAGTGGCTTATAACAGTAAAATGTATTTTCTTATAATTCTGGAAGTCAGAAGTTCAATATTAACCTCTCTTTATCTTTCTATCACCTTTGTTTCTGTTATTATACCTCCTTTCCTGATTCTGAACCTCCTTATGAGTATATTGGGTTTACCCATCTAATCCAGATAATCTCCCTATGTCAAGGCTCTTTATTTAATAACATCTACAAAGTCCCTTTTCATCTGAAATAGATGCACAGCTTTTTGGGAATCAGGATGTAAACATCTTTGGTGAGCCATTGTTCTGCCATCTTCCTGTTTTCTGGCTGTAGCAGGAATGGAGCAGAAATAATAAAAATGATGCATATAATACAGGGGACTTATAAATACTATATAAAGTTTGGACTTTCCCCCAATTTGATGAGTCACATCCTGAAAGTTTTAATAAAGGGGATGACATTTCCACATACAAATTTTAGAAAGATCACTTTGCTCCAATGTGACAAAGAACTGGTAAGAGAAAGATTATAGGCAAAGGAACAATTAGGAGACTATTATAGCAATAAAACAAGAGCCGTTGTTTTATTTTACAACGCTAGCAGAAAGAAGTGGATAGAATAAAAGAGGAGGCTACGTGAGTGGTCTTCACAAATCTGATACTCTGGTGTATTAGACATTCATTTAATTTGAGAAAACCCTTTATTCTTACTGCTTCATTTTCTGACATTGTGCATCAAAGAAATAAAAACAATCAAACAAAAAACTTACAGTTCTCACTATGTATGAATTTTGCAGTGCCATTCCTATCTTCTTACTCCCATCCTACAATAATGTGGAACCAACAATTCTTAAACTCTGGCAACCACCTTTCACAAAAGAAAGTACTAATAAATGGGCTGTGGTTTCAGCTAAGCAAGATGAATAAGTTTTAGAGGTCTACTGTACTTATAGTCAATAATAAAACATTGTGCATGTAAAAAATTATTAGTAGGATCGATGTCATGTTAGTGTTCTTATCACAGAAAAATGGAAATAAAATAAGGTAAAAAGTAATTTTATTTAAAAATAAAAATATTTCTCTGTGAATAGGAAATATGAAATGGAAGAACTAGACAATGAAATTATGAGATAGTAAATAGACATTGGAGAAAAAGTAAGGGCTTCCTGTTTATATTTTTCTTCTTTAAGATAGAAGATTTCATTGGTTTTTAGTAACTAATACTTTCAGTCTCTATCAACTTTGTAGCTCCTGGAAAGTCAACCACTAAGTTAGCAATAAGTATACTTTCAGTTGTCATTTAGTTTGTTTTTCAGTGGCGTGTGTGTGTGTGTGTGTGTGTGTGTGTGTGTGTATTTTCCCATAGATATTTTAGTGTAAATTTGAGAAGAGCTACATCAGGGCTAGATGTTATTTTAAAAATAAAAATACCTACTTTTCTTTGTGGTAAGTAGAACATTATACAGTCTTTTCAAGATCTGTGTTCATTTATATCAAAGGCTCCTTAGAGACGTAATTCTTTAAAACCCTTTATTGTATCATAATTCTTAGCGAAAAGCCCAAATTTTTCCTACAAGGGTCTTCAGAAAAGAGATCTGTCAATTTTTTCTTGACTAAGGTTGAATTTTTATGCTCCCCAGGCTTACAAATTAAGGCTTAATAACTCCCTGTTGGCAGCAGTGAAACTAGATATTCTAAGGTGCTTACCAGAAATCTCAAATTGTTCATCATGTATCCAAATCCACAATGAGGCAAAATGCCACCTTTTGCAAATTAAGTTCTAGCAATTTTCCTAAGTAGCTCATGAATCCCCATCCAACTCTGCGTATTGTAGAAGCCAAAAGAGGAGGGGTAGCAGGAGTGGGGCAAAAGTTAGTGAGTACAATAAAGGGGCAAATCTGTGCCTTCATTTTAACCCTACTTTTTTCTCCTCATGAATTTTGCTCCTTCACACTCCTTTCATCATCAATGTATTATTAAAAAATGGAAAGGAAAGGAAAGCATTCTCAATGAAAATGAAATGAGCTAATTTCAGTGTACAAACAACTTTCAAGTGTCAATGTCTATTTAAAAGGCTTATTACGTGTTATAGAAGAACATTCTGCTTTGGCTTTCGCTTAGAATAAATTTCATTTTATCTAGCTGAAGATTAAGAAAATAGCATCATTGCACAACACTGATGAAAATATATCAAATACCTGGTTTACATTCTCATGGAGCATAATGCAATCTGATTTATGGAAATTCTTAGTAAATTGCTACACTCTTGTGTTAATGTTATAGTCACCCCAATTAATAAATTTGACAAAAGTGAATGATATCAGCAAAATAGATCATTTTGTTAAAGGAGAATTTACCCAATAAAGGATAATAAAAGAGGTTTACCAGCACTTTTAGTTTCTGTATGTGAGCCTGGAGGAGATCTCCACATTATTTTCCATACAAATTTATTGAATGATAGTTTTTCTTCTCAAAATATTATTATTTGAAAGTAGGTTAATTATATTGAAACTCATTAAACCATGTTACTCAAAATATTCATTTTATATTATTTTATCCTAAACTAAGAGTTGAAATAGTCTATGTAAATCATAATATCAGTTTGTACTTAAGAGACCCCAATTAACTAGTTCTCATCTTACACACAGAGTTTGACCTAAGTCCTACAGGCTATTTCTCATTTTTATTTATAAAATAGGAAAATAATGATGAAAATGGGCCATGTCCATGGAACCATAAAATAATCATATGAGAGCTATGTAAGTCTTTGAATAGTGAGACCATTCTGTGAGGGTGTGATTGTGTAATGAGAATAAAACTCACTAGAATGTGAGAAGCATTTTCTTTTGTGAGTGTTAGGTGTATTTTGTTGTTTGTTTATTTTTCGGTAATATTTCTAGATTAAAATATGACTACTACATTTTATTTATTCTAGGAGCACCTGCATGACTCAGTAGGTTAAGCATCCAACTGTCGGTTTCTGCTCAAGTCATGATCTCAGGGTTGGTGAATTCAAGCCCCACATCAGGCTCTGTTCTGTCAGTGCTGGTTCAGCTTGGGATCCTCTCTCTTCCTGTCTCTTTCTGTCCCTACTCCTCTGGTGGACATGCTCTCTCTCTAAGAATAAATAAACAAACTTAAAAAAAGAGAGAGGGAGAGAGGTTCCTGGGTGGCTCAATCAGCTAAGCATCTGACTTCAGCTCAGATCATGATCTTGCATGGGATGAAGGCCCTTTTGGACTCCAAGCTGATAGTACAGAGCCTGCTTGGGATTCTCTCTGTCTCCTCTCTCTCTCTCTCTGCCCCGCCCTTCTTGTATGCACTTCCACTCTCTATCTCTCTCTCTCCCCCCATCTCTCAAAATAAACAAATAAATTTAAAAAGAAAAAAATTCTATGTATCTTCCACAAGCCCATTGCTAATGTAGAATGTTTTCACCGCTTAAATTGTTTAATAACTTAGTCTTCATACCCTCACTTACTTTTATTTGTATGAACTGTGTTTGCTGCGGTATATGTTTAACTTCAGTTGAACTCTTTACAAACCTGAGAATTTAGTTAACTTTCTCTCTTCTCAGGTAACACATTTAAAGTGGTATAACATTCTTCCTCTTCTCCCACTTTTATTTTTTATTCTTTCTTTTTTTTCTGGCTTGGGGTCTCTAATCCAAAATTCTTTCTGCCTGTATTTGCTAAAACAAAACTGACGATGATGAAAGTGAGGCCCAGAAGGAATTACGTTGCTATAGGCTGAATGTTTATGTCCCTCTGAAAACCCATATGCTGAAATATAATCTTTAGGATTTTTTTTTAAATTTTTAATGTTTATTTATTTTTGAGACAGAGAGAGACAGAGCATGAGCTGGGGAGAGGAAGAGAAAGGGAGACACAGAATCCGAAACAGGCTCCAGGCTCTGACCGGGGCCCCATGCGGGGCTGGAACCCATGGACCCTGAGATCATGACCTAAGCCAAGGTCAGATGCTTAACCTACTGAGCCACCCAGTCGCCCCTGAAATCTAAACTTTAAAGTGTTGGTATTTAAAGGTGGGGCCTATGGGAGATAATTAGGGCATGAGGGTGGAGCCCTAGGATTGATGTCATTATAAAAGAGAACTTAGCTCCCTTGCCTCTTCCACCATGCAAGCACACAGAGAGAAGATGGCCTTTTATGAACAGGGAAGGAGGCTTTCACCAGATTCAGAATATTAGTCTTAGACTTTTCAGCCACCAGAATTGTGAGAAACAAATGTTTATTGTAGCCACTCAATCTATGATCTTTTTGCTAGAGCATTCCAGATAGATGAAGACATCAGTTATATCAGAGTGCTGTAATATGCTATTTATCATGATGTATATATAGATATGCTACATAATTTTCTGCATGCGTGCTATAATAGGGTATGACTTCATGTGTATTTCTTCAGCCTAACGCTCTCCCAACTGAACTATTTCAGCAGCTCATTCCATATGTATCTCTTTTCTTTTTTTAAATTTCTTTTAATGTTTCCTTATTTTTGAGAGAGACAAAGCACGAGTGTGGGAGGGTCAGAGAGAGAGAGGGAGATGCAGAATCTGAAACAGACTCCAGGCTTGAGCTATCCACACATGGAGCTTTAACTCTGGAATGGTGAGATCATGAACTGAGCTGAAGTCAGACAATTAACTCACTGAGCCACCCAGGTGCCCTGTTCCGTATTTATTTTTAGGAGGACAGAAGTACAGGCTTTCTTGGAACTTGAGATTAAACATTTGCTGATTGATCGATTACTTGATTGATTTCTTCATTTATTCTTATTTTAAATAAATTACAACGTAAAATGCATTTGCTTTTGCCATGTGTCATTTACCTAATCTGGTATTTATATCATCAAAAATATTTATATTATATAAAAATTTTTTATAAAGAAAAACATATTAATGAGTACATACCTGCATTTTAGTTTTGGTCAATTATCAACATTTGGCAAATCATTTAATCTTCCTTGAGAAAAGTTTGCCCATCTGTTAGATAAGAAGAGTGTAAATATTAATGATCTCTAAGTTAGTTTTTAATTTTTTCATGCAATTATGCTAGTTTTGACTTTGCAAAAGCTGTCACATATAAACTGCACATGTCACTAAGATATAGGGATTTTCATATACCTCAAATTAATTAAACATCTGTTATGATAATAAGAGAAATACTTATCCTTTACTGTGCACCCACTGACCTTCTCTCACTGGAAGGATTTGCAAATATTAAACAATATAATCTCAACACATGATTACTTTCTTTTTGTTATTTAAGGGAATAATGTCTGAAAAGATTATACTATTTTCCTTTAGTAAGACACAGAGTGAAAACATTGAAGTTTTATGTATCTAAAATCCTTAAATTTCATGCTACATTGTTTTCTAAAATTGAGAAAGGAAACAGATGTGTTTGTTCATTGATACATCATAAAAGATTGACTGATAAAGTTCTTCATGAACAAATTTCTGTCTTAGGTTTTCTAGAGAGTTGGAGATTTTCCTGTAAATAGTGTAACATTCTAAAATTAGTTACAGTAAATTTTGAATTATCAATAATAAATGTGACTTCTAAAATGTTATGTGAAATTCAAATGGATCTACGAGAATGTTAAGAATAAGATGCCTGTTTAAAAAAATGTTTATTCGGGCACTTTAGTGGTTCAATTGGTTAACATCTAACTCTTGATTTTGGCTCAGGTCATTATCCAAGTTTTGTGGGATCAAGCCCTGCATCAGGCTCTCTGCTGAGCATGGAGTCTACTTCAGATCCTCTCTCTCTGTCTCTTTCTCTGCCCCTTTCCTACTCATGCACTCTCCCACTCTCTCTGTCTTTAATATATATATATATATATATATATATATATATATATATATATATACATATAGCTAATAATGCAATTCATTAGATTTAATGGATGTGGGAGCTTTTAGACAGAAAAAAAATTGATGAAATTGTCCGGAAAAATTATAATTGATGTTAGAGGTAAATATAAAATTTGTTTATTATTGAAATCTTACTTCTTCTGAGAGACAACTTTTTAATGGAAGAAAGAAAATAATAAAACAATTATTTATAGGACACATTCTATTTGTTATTTATTTTCCAAAAAGTTAAGTTGTTTAGAATTCTTCTAGTCTGAATTAGTCAGAGAATAATTATATGTATTTGATATTTTAGTTTGAAATGAAGTCATTTAGAGTTAACCTATAATTGCTTCATGATTGATAAGGATGGGTTTTTTTGATGATTTATTTTTTGTCACCAGGGAATGAGAAGTCTAAAAGACAATAACATTTTGCCTAAGTATTTACATATACTGATTACTCTTTAATCGATAAGCAATATAAATTTGAGTGATTTTTAAACTGAAGTTAACAAGAACACAATAACATTCATAACTGTCTAACATAACTCAGTATACTTGAATACTGTTAAAAGTTAAATTCTATTTTTAAGGAATTAGTCACGAATTGCTGATTAGCATTCTAATTTCTGTCAATTTCCATAAACTTTAAATGTTTCACGAAGACTATAAAACATGATATATGAGACTCTGAAAATAATATTGATCATATTTAAAGACTTTATATGCTCTAGTGTTAGTTATCATTAACAATAAAGTCATTCCAACTTAAAAAAATATGCTAACTACCAAAGAGTACATTTGCATTTCCTAAAAATGATTAGGCATAATGAGTAAATGCAAATTGTGTCTTTCTTATATACAGTTTCATTAACAAACAGTGCTTGGATTTAAAGTGCAAAAATTCCATTTTGAATATCAATGAAAATTAAATGTACAATAATATTGGCAACTTTTGGGAATTTGGATGAATCATTCTTGAACTCAAATATATAATGAATATGCTTTTTATGATTAATATTTCTTCTGGAACGCTGAATTACTTTAAATATTTCACTTTTGAAAATAACATCATTTAATAAACCACCTATTGCACATTTTGCATCATATATAATTAGTACCACATTGAAATTCTTCACTTTATGTCTGTGCTTATTTTTAGTACTTTTCTTAGGATCATTCACAAGACCTTGTTTTTGTCACGTTACTGAATTGTCTTCAGGTGTGCTAGTATATTCTTTCCAGAGCTATGAATCTTATTTAATCTGGTTTCAGCCTACTCCTCCAAACCCTTTCTCTGCCTCACAAATACCGGGTTTCTTTTAGCACACTTGACATACTAAGGTTCTTGTTTCCTTTCTAGGTTATCCACACAGGCTGTTCTTGATTCATGGAGTGCCAGTTCCCCTAACTACTCCACCTCTAAACCCTGCTTATATGTACATTCCAAGGAAAAACTTTGCTGTTCTCTCAACTTCTCATGTTATGTGATAGTATGGAATTCTGTGCTCTTCCCCATGCTTACTGTAATTTCTAAATGAAAATATGTATAAATAAAAAAGTTTTGAAATCATTAGGTGTTTGTGTCTAATATTACCAAACATCTTTTGAGAGTTTATGTTGATGTTGATTTTTCTTCTTAAATCTATTAATATAATGAGCTATATCAAGTGATTTACTAATATTTAATAATCCTTAAAATAATCTGGTATAATCTTTTGTCATTTTTGTGTGTGTACATGTATATATGTATGTTTATAATGTGATTTTAGATTTATAATTTAATGTGATATTAAAAATTCTGTTCACTAAAATATTATTTAGGTTCAGTTGTATGGATATTTTAGGTGAGATGATACATATTTATCCACCTACCTGGGCCTATATGTATCTGTTTTAAATTTTAATGTTACAATTGCTTCAGAAAGGAATTTGGAATTTTTCATCCTTTTGAATCTTCTATCTACTTATAAAATATCACAATTCTCTGGCCTTTGAGACTTTATAAAATTGTCCTAAAATAATCTGTGTTTGGTAGCTTCATATATCTTAGTACTGGAATAACTTGATGTATGTTTTTTCTTTGAAATTTCTATGCATAAGCTTTTAAACTCTCTTAACTTCACATTTGATAACTATTTTTCCTAGGACTTAATCTGAATCATCTAGTTTACCCAATTTTGTTTTTGTTTTTGTTTTTTAATGTTTTATTTATTTCTAGGAGAGAGAGAGAGACAGCGTGAGCAGGGGAGGGTCAGAGAGAGAGGGAGTCACAGACTGAAACAGGCCTCCAGGCTCTGACCTGGCAGTCAGCACAGAGCCCCACGCGGGGCTCGAACCCCGCGAGATCATGACCTAAGTGAAAGTCGGACACTTAACCGACTAAGCCACCCAGGCGCCCCTAGTTTACACAGTGTTTTATATGAATTTAAAAGTAGTCATATTTTTTAAAAATTGTATTTCTTATTTCACTTTTATTAGTTCTTATTTACCCTTTATTCTCTCTACTCTGATTATATCTTCTTTTGAGTTTTTTCAAGGAATCAGTATTTTATTTATTATTTATAACTTATTTATTCATTTATTATTCATTTACTATTTTCCGTTTCTCTCTCTTTAAACATTTTATTTAATATTTACTTCCTTCTGCTCCCTTATGGTTTATTTTAATGCTGGTTCCAGATTATTTTTAATTATAAAAAGTATTGATTTATGTCATTTTATTTTTATTGATGTAACTGTTTAAGGTAATGAATTTTCTTTTAATTGTTGTTGTATGCCAGAGACAAATTATGTTTTTCTTTTTCTATTTTGTGAAATGTTGACTTTTCTGCTTGTATTCTTTCTTCCATCAAGAGTTTTAAGGGAAATATTTTTAATTTTAGTGTGAAAGGACATTTGTTACTTTTATTTTGAAGAACTGTAATGTGATCTGAATGTTTTATTTTCTCCTATATGGAATTATTTACACTTAGTGTGTAACATAATGTATAGTCAATTTCAGTAAATGTCCTATGTATGCTTCAAAACATATTCATAAGATCCACTGATTTTCTTCTTTAGTTCTAAATTCTAACCAAAATTTTTGTCTACTTGAACTATCTTAAAATGGCTTCAATGTGTGAAATACTCCTGTATTTCATGTGTTTAGTAGAAGGGTAGCAAAATAATGGATCTGATTTTCTCACCAGTCCTTTAGCTGTTCCCTTTAAGATGTGAAATTACAACTCTTATCATCAAGAGTTCAGTCCTTCCTCCATACTCCTTGAATCTAGGCTGGCTTTGTGATTCAATTTGGCCAATAGAACATGACAGAACGACTATATGCTCAGTCCAAGACTGGACCCCCAGGGATCTTGAGTGTTTCTACTCTCTTTTGGACCCTTTCTTCACCGTGAAACTAAGCCCAGGCTGGTAAGCTGGAAGGAACTCCACTGGACAGCCGCCAAATTGCAAAAGCTGCACCTTCCTGATAATTCCCAGCTCAGTACCAACATAAAAGGAGAGCCAGAAAAGGATAGAAGATACATCCAGTTGATCCTAGCTTAAATTGCTGATAAAAACTTGTGGGCTAAATAAATGACTGATGCTTTATGACATTGTAGTTGTTGGGGTGCTTGGGTAATTGGGTACTTAGCTGGTTCAGCTTTTGACTCTTGATTTCTGCTCAGGTCATGATCTTATGGTTCATGAGAGTGAGCCTCACGTTTGGCTCTGTGGTGACAGTGTGTCTTTCTTTGGGATTCTCTTTGTCTTCCCTCTCTCTGCCCTTTCCCCTGCTTGCTCTCCCTCTCTCTCAAAATAAATAAAAACATTACAAAAAGACATTTTAGTTGTTCATTAATAGCTAAATGCTATTCATACAGATATTAGTACTTAGATGTGGGTTACCATTCAACTGAATCCTAAATATGTAATCTTAGTTTTAGAACTAAGTGGCAGGCAAAGATTGGAAAAACTATAGCCTGTACTATACACAATCTTAAAGTATTTGACTGAATTGGTGCTCCCATAATGTGGAAGTGGAAGCTAGAAAATTTTGAAACTTAGCAAGATGATCTCCAAGGAGAATATCATATGTAGCTAGTCAAAGGTTGTTACTAGTTATATATATATATATATATATATTATATATATATATATATATAGTTGTATAGCATATAATATGGAACTGCAAGAACAATCTAAAGAAAGAAGTTACTAATTAGCTAGCAGAATATAATGAGACTATAGTGTGGCAAGGACTTGTTATATTGGAAAATAAAACTGCTTCTCATGTTCAGCATCCCATTGTACAAACATTGTAGCTATAACATAAAGCCTGGAATAATAGTTCCAATTGACAGTGTGGCCGTAAACTCATAGCATAAGACCTCCAAAAGAATTAAGGCAGTGCCATGTAAACCCTACAGCTTAGAACACAAGGCTGTTACCAAAGCAGAAGTAAATAATTAAAGAGACTCTAGTTAATTTCTTTCTTTCTTTCTTTCTCTTTCTTTATTTCTTTCTCTCTTTCTTTCTCTTTCTTTCTTTCTTTCTCTCTTTCTTTCTTTCTTTCTTTCTTTCTTTCTTTCTTTCTTTCATCCATCCATCTATTGATCTATTATCTACCTATTTTAAAATAGGGAAAATTGGGAAAATGGATTGTGACATACACCCTACAACATTTACAAAAACTAACTCACAATGGATCACAAACCTAATTGTAAAATACAAAACTAGAAAACTTCTGGAAAATAACAAAGGAGTAATCTAGATGACTTTTGGTTTGTTGATGGTACAAAACCAAATGCATGATCCATGAAAGAAAAAATTGATAACCTAGACTTCGGTGAAATTTAAATTTTCTGCTCTGCAAAAAACATTGTCCAGAGAATAAGAGAGCAAACCACAGACTAGGAGGAAATATTTGTAAAAGGCACACACAATAAAAGACTATTATCTAAAATATATTTTAAAAATCTCAAAACTCATCAATAAAAAATCTAATTTAAATATTAGCCAATGGATGCCTGGGTGGCTGAGTCAGTTAAGAGTCCGATGTTGGCTCAAGTCATGATCTCATGGATTGTGAGTTTGAGCCCTGCAATGGGCTCTGTGCTGACAGCTCAGAGCCTGGAGCCTGCTTCAGATTCTGTGTCTCTATCTCTCTCTGCCCCTCCCCTCTTCCAAATAAATAAGCATTAAATTTTTTTAAAATAAAATAAAAATTAGCCAAAACCTTTAACAGATACCTCACCAAATAATACATACAGATGGAAAATAAGCACACGAAAAGATGGTCCACACTGTGGACCTGATCATCACAGGAATGCATATTAAAACAATTATGAGATATTAATACACATCTTTTGGAATGACCAAAATCTGGAACACTGACAACATCAAATGTTGGCAAGCATGTGGAGCAACAGGAACTCTCATTCAATGTTGGTGAAAATGTGAAATGGTACAGTAACTTTGGAAGACAGTTAGATGGTGTCTTATAAAACTAAGCATATTCTTGCCTTATGATCCAGCAATTTTACTTTTTGGTTTTTGCCCAAAGGGATGAAAACTAATGCCCATACCAAAACCTGCACATGGATGTTTATAGCACCTTTGTTCATAATTGTCCAAATTTGGAAATAACCATGATGTCCCTCAGTAGGTAAATGGATAAATAAACTATGGTACATCCAAACATTGGAATACAATTCAGCAATTAAAAAAAAAAAAAGTGAGCTATGAAGCCAAGAAAAGGCACAGAGGAAACTTAGATGCATATAGTAAATTCAAGAAACAAATCTGAAAAGACTATAACCTGTACACTTCTAACTTTATGACATTCTGAAAAAGGCAAAATTATAGAGAAAGCAAAAAGATCAGTGCTTGTCAGAGGAGATGAGGGATGAAGGGGTGAATTGGCAGAGCTCAGAGGATTTTTAGGGTAATGAAAGCTTTTTTCAGATAGTATAATGATAGATATATGTTATCATATATTTGTCCAAATCATAAGTGTACAACACCAAGAGTAACACTCATGTTAACTATAAAGTATTAGATGATAATAATGTGTCAGTGTAGCTCATCAGTTGTAACAACAGATGAGTCTTATTGGCTTATTGATAATGGTGGAGGTTATGTATATATGGGTGCACGGGGTATATGGAAAATCTCTGCTCAATTTTCCTGTGAACCTAAAAGATGCTTGAAAAAAAATGAAGTATGTTGATGGAAAACAGTTGTTTTAATTTATTACATAGAATATCTATAACACTTTAGGGGATTAGTACTAACAAAAGTGCTTCCAGCATAAGCTAAGCAAAGCTGAAATGGTAAGGCTTCTAACACCACTAATTTTCTACATGCAAGAGGCAGGATCATCAATCTACTCAGTTGTTAACACAGACAATTACTACAAAGGAAGCCAAAAAGTGTAATGGGGAAAAAAGACCATCTCAGAAATAGGGGTCAAGAGTGTAAAGCAAAGAAGTCAGACCGTTGGAGAATCATTGACTGGGAAGCTACTCCCAGGGATCAAAATAAGATTTTTTATTTTTGACTTTAGGATTTTGATTTTCCTAGCTCCTCTACTAGGAAAACAAGCTCAAGTTAGCCTGATGGAGGATGAGAAGCCACTTGAAGGAGAGTTCAGGAATATCAGCTAATAGTTAGCCAAGCCCCAGAAGGGCCTCTGAGCCAGCCTGTTAGTTAACCACTGTGCATGAGGCAGCTAACAGCAAACTGTAAGAACTCAGCTGAGCCCATCTTAAATCGCCAGCCTTAAAATTCATGAATGAAATAAATGACTTAATGATGCCATTTGAATCCACCAATTTTGGGAGTGTTATCATACAATAGTAGGTAATTGATAGTAGAATATTTATCATTATTTCTTATTCTATCTCTAAGTTTTGTTTTATGAAAACAGTAGCTATATTTTTCAATATTTGATATTCATAACTGTTATCTATGCAGTATGAACTTTGGTCTTTAATATTAAAAATATCTTTTCCTCAATGAACTTTTGAAGCAAAATTCTACTTTATCAGGATTCCAATCTCTGCTTCTTTTTTTTTTGTAAAGTTTGTCTGAGTACTTTCCCCAAACCTGTTATTTCAGCCTTTTCCCACTACCTTTCGAAGCCCTATCTCTTGGAATTACCATAAATTTGGTTTTGCTTTTAAACCTATCTGAAAATCTTTTAAGAGGTGAGTTAAAGCTATTTGATATATTTATACGTATGGTATGGCTGGTCTCAAACCTTATTAATGTTATCATATTAATTTTGTGTTTTCCTGATTTTTGTAGTTTCTTTTGTATTTTAAAATGCGTTTTGGTTTCAGGAATACTTATTATTTTTCCTTCAGGGATAATTCTTTTTCATCAAACTCAAGTAATATGAGGAACATTATCTCTCTGTATTCCTTAAATACATCTTTCTCATAATTACCACGAACTTTATTAATTTTCACAATGTAATGTCCAAGACAGTGCCAGATAAATTATTAGAATTAAAATGAGTTGAGCTAGATTCAATACAAAATAAATATAACAACTGAAGAGGTAAAAAAGAAATTAAAAATATCACCTAAAATGTCAGGCAATAGTAAAGAGGAAGTCTCAGAAATACACAGAAAGATATATGCAAGATCTCTATGGCCAAATAATAACTCTTTGCAGATAGACTTTATGAAAAACCAAATGAATGAAGAAAGACTAGTGTTCTTAATTCGGACAGCTCAATCATGTGAAGTCACAGGATAGCAACAGGATTGCCATAGCTGACTGCTTGCTGCCTTGAGAATTTAGCCCAGTGGTGACTGAACCACAACTGTACTGGGTATTTGTTCTTCTCAAAGTGTCTTCAGTTCCCACTGCTGTTCGTTGTTGTAGACTGTGCTTCTGTCATGGCTGCCTCCAGGGGACCTGGGAATGGTGGGGGGCCCAGCAGACATTTAGGTTCTTGGCTCTTTGTTCCTTGGCTGTTCCCTGTGCATGTGATTTTGCCCACAAAGGCAAGAGATTAAATCCTACCCTCCAACTTGTGCCCACCCTTCTGGTTCTGGCTCTCTCTCTCTCTTTCTCTCTCTCTCACCTTATTTTTTTTTAAGTAGATCACTATTAATTAAGTACACATAGTAATGAAGTAATGAAATCTGAATATAAGTATAGTATTTAAACAATATAATTAAAAACTTATACAAACACATGTATTTTAAATATAATTTTGTGGATTTTTATTTCAATCTCCTACGTCTACTTTCTTCCTCTCACGTTATGGAACAACTGCTCGAGTATGAATTGGAAATACATAGCAAGAGTGAATGTGTTCACCAACAGGTTAATGTTTTAATTTCATATCTTATCAGTTAGCTTCTCAAATGTCTAAAAGCTTTCCTGGCTATCACATTGAGAACATGACTACTTTAAGGCATCATTTATTTTGACATGACATAATTTGGCAGTGCTTTTGGTTCATTGGAAAGCTTTCTAAAGTTGTAACATTATTAATTCTCTTCACTTGTGCATCAATCTCACATGGATGACATATTGACAAGGGAAATGCTCTGAGGACGTGGGGATAATAGAAGTATCTCTGAAAGAGACACAATGCCTTACTGTGGCACCTATAATTCTAAGATAGTCCACAAGATTTCTACTTCACAGTGAACAAACCTATATAATTCTCTCCCTTTATCAGTGGGACATGCAAATTCCATGGAATATTTCTATGATTAAGTAATGTCATATGGCAGAAGGTAAGTGATTTTGCAGATGTAATTACATTTCCCAATCAGTTGACTTTATTTATTTTTTTTAAATGTTTTATTTATTTCTAGGAGAGAGAGAGACAGCGCGAGCAGGGGAGGGTCAGAGAGAGAGGGAGACACAGAATCCGAAACAGGCTCCAGGCTCTGAGCTGGCAGTCAGCACAGAGCCCGATGCGGGGCTCGAACCCACAAACCGCGAGATCATGACCTAAGCGAAAGTCGGACGCTTAACCGACTAAGCCACCCAGGCGCCCCTCAATCAGTTGACTTTAAATTATCAAAAGGGAAATTATCATAGATGAGCCTAAACTAGTGATCTAAGCCCTCTAAAATAAGTTTTAGAGTCAGAAACAGAAAAAGTTGTGAAAATTGGTAGCTACAGAATCTCCTTCTTGACTGGCCTTGGAGAATTAAATTTCTTTCTTATGGAAATCACATGACATGGAATGGAAGGTGAAATGGAAAGGCAGGTGTTCTCAGTTGTACAGTTGTAAGGAACCAAATTCTGACAACCAGTGAGTTAAGAAGGGGAACCCGAGTGCCACATTAGATCGCAGACCCATCCAACACCTTAAATTTAGTCTAATGAGACCCTGAGCAGAGGACCACCTAATCTGTGGAGTAAATCAATCCCATATTCCTAAAAATAGAGTTTTATTGGGTTTTTATAGTTTTATATTAACTTTACTCGTGTCAGTCACGGGAGGAAGGGCTGGCTGCTAAAGGTGGCCTTAGCCTTGTTCTTTTCCACAAAACCTCTTCATTCAAATACTCTGGATCATTCTTTCCAAATTTATGTCATAACTTTGAGTTAAGGAACATGGTGAGATTGTAAATTCAAATTACACTGTAATTCTGCAGGCACAGTATTAAATTTGGCATGTAATGTTTTTAATGTTTAATTCCTTTTGAGAGAGCACAAGCAGGGGAAAGGCAGAGAGAAGGGGACAAAGGGCCCCAAGCAAGCTCTGCACTGAAAGCACTGAGCCTGATGTGGGACTTGAACTCACAAACCGCGGATCATGACCTGAACTAAAGCAGGACACTCAACCAATGAGCCACTCGGGTGCCCAGACAACTAAGTTTTAACTGTATTAGCTTGAGACTAATAAAGAAGAAAATATCTTTAAGTGTATTATAGAGTCTATGGGGACCAGACCGTACTCTAAGCTGTATTTAAAACCCTAAGATGTTAAGTTGCTTTAAAAAAAAATTATTCTCTGAAGTTAGGAACAGCCCAAGTAGAGGTACAATATTCCATATTAAATGAGGACTTTACTGAAAGTATTGGCATACAATTGTTCATAATATTTCTTGAGAAACTCGTAAGCCCTTCTTGCTATGTATTTCACTTTAGCTTACATTCCCACAGAGCTCTGTGTACTTTCCTTCATATACACCTATTGACAAATAATTACAAATATAATGGCTATAATCCAGATTTTCATCAAAATTCAATTATCTTTTATTTGCTAATCTGTGTAAAGTTTGGACTTAGTTTATTTTTTGATCTTAAGACAATATTATAAAAATGACTCTTGTCTTTAGGAATTTTCTCCCCTTTTCTGAGACACTGTCACAGTTTTGTTTTAGTCAGCTTCTGTACCTGTGGTAACTGCCAATTTTGTGAACTATTGGTGGCATTCTCTGTCTTACAGAGAAGAGAGACATGGTAAAAGTAAATGAATTATGAGTTTGAAATGAGTTATTTCTTGGTTCAGTGAATACATGTGTACTATTTAGAGCAGAAGATAGAATCAGAGTCAATAGAATGCCACTGAATAAACCATAATTTACCTTATTCTTCCATAATAAAGTCTGGGATAGAAATGTTCACAGTGCTCATTTCTTCACTTGGTAGAAATGTAAAGTATATTGGAGACAGCTTAGAACAAAAAGAAAACATGCATTTTTGCTGATATAATAAAAATAGTTTGGAAATCCTATTTAAGGGTTATAATTTTTAATCTTCGTCATAGAGGAATTGAAACTAAATAGAATTGCAATAATTCTGTGACTTGTTTGTTTCTCTTTCTTAATAGTTGCTTTTGACTTAATTTAATGAAGTCAGCTTTAGTTTTTTGTTGTTTGTTTTTTAAGGTTGGTGCTTTGTAATACCATTTAAAAACTTTAGCCAATGCTGAATTCACGAAGATACTCTCATATATTGTCTACAAGCTTTACGGTTTTAACTTTCACATTTGTATCTATATGCCTTTGAATTTTGTTTGAGGTACAGAAAATAATTCATTTTTATTTTTATAAATACAGATATCCAATAGACCCAGGGCAGTTTAATGAAAGACTATGTCTTTACACTCCAGGGCATAGTGTCTTTTATTAATCATATGATTGTGCATCTGTGGATTTATTCCTGCACTTCTCATTCTGTGCCATTCGTGACTTTTTTTTTCTTTACTATTGCTTTCTTCTAATTCTCTTCTATACAAGTATCTCCTGCTTTTTGAAGGTTCACATTAAGTCACTCTGTCTTTATGAAAGAACTTAGCATCTGTTTTTGCTAAATGAAAGAAATCTGAAGAGGATTTTTCACTTTCATGAAAAAGGGTGAAAAGCAGTAAGTGTTCAGTGTGTTTTGTTTGCAGCGAGAGGTTGCGGAAGCAACACCCTCAGCTCAGTGAGAGTGGCGCCACCAAGCTCCTTCCCCCGGAAGCATCTTACACTCAGCATCTTACCATCAAGCAACCCAAGCTTTGAACTGTGTCTGTGAGCATTTGACAGATGCTTCATCTCCTTTTATTGTGTGTATCCATTAGCGACCTGTGTCCCAAGTATCAGAAAAACTTCAGAGAAGTTATTTTGGGGGGCTTGGAATGTTCAAAAATTGTCTATATAGATTCATGATAATTGTTTCCTCCCAGTTTTGGCTTAATGAAAAGTTTCTTTGGAACACTCTACGTTCACATAGTAGGGGACATCTGTATTTTCATGATTCCATCTTATACACTGTTATTCCTGAAGAATTTTGCTCAGTCTTTTTTCCTGTTGGTTGCATTCATTTTCACTTTTTGTGAAGTTTTGCTGGAAAATAAAATCTTTACAATTTTTTCTTGTGGAGAATATTTTTATATAGACATTGCTTTCGAATTTTTTTAGTGAATTTAAAATTCCAGACTGACAGTTGTTTTCACTCAGTATTTTAAAGTATTATTCTATGATATTCTGCTTTTATCCTTTATTGTGACCAATGCATGTTTAGCCTTCTGTTTGCTCCATTGAAGTTAAGCTGTGGACCCACCAATGCCAACTGCTTTTAATATATTCTCACTACATTTCATTTTTAGAATGTTTACTATTGCATGTCTACATTTTCTTTTCTTATTATATATCATGTTTTGGTTGCAAACACATTTGTAAACTCTGGCTTGATGTATTTCATCAGTTTTAGGAAGTTCTCAACAAGTAGCTCTTCAAATTTTACTTCTTTCCATTCTCTTTTGTCACTTTCTGGGACTCAAATTCATGTATGTTAAGCTTCTGCAACATATCCTACATTTCTTTTATGCACTTCTCTGTATTTCTTATTTTCTTTCTTTTTATCAATCTAGATACATTTTCCTGACATATCTTTTAGCTCACTTTTTTTTCTTTTGCTTTATGGTACTATGAAACACATCTATTGAACTTTTATTTCAACAATTGAATATTTTCTTTCTTTCTTTTTTAATGTTTTTTATTTATTTCTAGGAGAGAGAAACAGCGTGAGCAGGGGAGGGTCAGAGAGAGAGGGAGGCACAGAATCTGAAGCAGGCTCCAGGCTCTGAGCTGGCAGTCAGCACAGAGCCCGACGCGGGGCTCGAACCCACAAACCGCGAGATCATGACCTAAGCGAAAGTCGGACGCTTAACCGACTAAGCCACCCAGGTGCCCCTGAATTTTTTATTTCTAAAATTTTAATTTGCAGGGTTTTTTTGTAACTAAATTCTCTGGTAAATTTTTCTTTAATTTTTCTATTGTCTGCAACACTTAATCATAGCTATTTTAAAGTTATTTCCTGGGGATGCCTGGGTGGCTCAGCTGGTTAAGCATCTGACTTCACCTCAGGTCCTGCTCTCATAGTTCATGAGTTCAAGACCCAAATCGGGCTCTGTGCCGTGAATGCAGAGTCTGCTTTGGATCCTCTGTCCCCCTCTCTCTGCCCCCTTTCTCTTTCTCTATTTTTCAAAAATAAGTGAGCATTTAAAGTAATTTTAAAAAATAAAATGTAACTTAAAAAATTAAGTTGTTTTCTGGGTCAATTATGAATCTGTATCTATTGTCTTTTTTTCTCTTGATTATTAGTTACTTGACCCTGCTTACCGGAATGCTTGATAACTTTTGAAAAAGGGCTGACTATTGAGTATTTAAAAATAAGGAGCTCTCTGTGATATTTCTTCCTCCAGAGATGATTTATTTATTTAGGTGCTTTCAGCAGAGGTATATCACATTGATCTAGTTCAGGATACGATTCCAATTTTATAGAGATAACCTATTTCTAGCTTGCTCTTACTACCAAAGCCCTCAGTAAGAGCATGGGCATTTATCAGTACTTCCTTATTTTATCATGTCCTGATATTCATCAAATGTTTCCCTAGGTCTATAAAAGGGATGAAATCCTTGATTATTGATTTAGCCTCCCAGCATCTAATTTTGACCTCTGTCTCAAACACTTTTCTTTTGCATGTCCAATTTAGGATTCACCAAGTTTCACAGGTTAAAGAATGTAACAATTTTAGAATATATAGGTTTTTTTTTTCCTCTGTAGTTTGAATCTTCAATATCTAGGTACTTTGGGAGTTCTGAATTCTAACTTCTGTCACTTTAGATCAATGAAGCTAATAAAGAACTATCAAGCTACTTCTTTCAGCAGATGATGCATGGGCAAACCTAGAGGTAAATATAAGCCTCTTCTCATGTCTTCCTTTTTCTGAAAGTTATTCTAATGTGCAAAAAGTGGTAATACAAATCATAACTCATTTGAAAGAGTAATTAAAAATTGGAAAATTGCTAATAAATTTTTGGGTAATAAAAAAGCTAATGAAAGAAAAATGGACATTACATCAGAGGAAATCTATCTGTAGGCCTACACCTTAAGGGTGCTTGCACAAGGAGACATGTGGCAACAGAAGAGAATATCTCAAACTTCCAAATAGCCATCAACAGGAAAATGAACGAATAATAGGGGTTGTATTCATACAATATCATATTTGCCACAGGATGTACACTTCCAGAAAGCAGTATGAGGGTTTCTGAGGACTCTTTCTCCACCAAAATAATTATAATTACTGAAAAATGTTTAAATATGTATAATTAAGACATTTTAAAATGCTAGAACCTGCCCAAAGGACAAAAAGCAAATGGAGAAACACTCATTCAAGAAATTCTACTACATATGGTGAAAATACTGGGAGTCTGTGGCATTTGAGGTACAAACAACTCTCCCTCACCCAGCTCAGAAAAAGAGAAATTCTATTCCTGACAGTTGCAGACAAGAATATGAGGCTCTCTCTTCCCCAACTACCAGTCAAAAGTTATTGTATCTCCCTGAGAGAGGCAGCCAGCAGCATTTATCATCTGCCTAGCTCACTGTTGTAGAAGCTCTGTTCCAAACAAGAGCAGTTGTGAGTCTACAGCTCTCCTTCAGTGAGCAGTCTGTGCCCATCCCCATCAGTGGGTAGAAACTTTACCCCAAGTACAGAAGATTGAAAGAAGTCATCCAAGATTTCCTTCACCTTTGTTTGCTTGTAGGCAGAGATTCCACATTAGAAGAGGCAAGCTGAGAAAATGAAGAGCTACTGTCTCTGCCCAGTACCCTACCTGTAACACATTCTTTCGCCTGAGAGAAGTGGATCATTACCTTACTATCCCCAACTCCAAAGCAGTGATATACTTGTTTTGCTCAAGGGAAGATTTAGGTCTTAAGAAGAGAAACATCAGGAGCTGTTCCTAAGTGGACTGACTTTATTTTACACAGACCTCAAGAAAGTAAAAGTCTAAGGGCACCATTTAAAGCAATGGGAATTTTTGTTAAAAGCAATTAAGCGGTAGTAGCTCTATGATAATAAAAAGTGAAAATACAGAAGAACTAAAATTTTAGCAGAGAGATTTGGGGAAATAAGCAACTGAGAAGAGTACTACTGGCTGTGAGAAAAAGGCTCAAAGACAGGCCTCAAAGTCTACCCCTGTGAAAGTTAATTGGGTCAGACTATGAAGCAATTATGTCTCAGGACTTTGTCAAAGCAGTAATCAAAAGGAGCAATCAGCTGGCAATTATTGAGGACTAAGAGCTGAGTGGAATGCCAATGGAAGCAAATCGGCTAAAAACTTAACAGATCAGATCAGGGAAAGAGAAAGTAAAAGAGAACCCTGCAAAAACCAACACCATCCCATGGTGATTGTGACAGTACATTAGAATGCCCCCTGTAAGTTGTTAGAAGAGGCTGAAAATTTCAGCAGAAAAAGAGTTAATTTAAAAGATCTACCCATCAATAAAGCACAAAGGGCTATCTCAAGAGAAGATTCTTGAAGACAGGGTGCCCACTTAACTGAAAATGATTTTTGTTGTTGGCATTAAAGAAAACACTGAAGAACATCATCTGAGAGACTATTTTGAACAGTATGGGAACACTGAAGTGATTGAAATCATGACTGATCAAAGTAGCGGCAAGAAGGGAGGCTTTGTTTTTGTAACATTCGATGACCATAACTTCATAGACAAGATTGTCGTTCAAAAATACCATACTGCAAGGGGCGCCCGGGTGGCTCAGTTGGTTAAGCATCCAACTTCGGCTCAGGTCATGATCTCTTGGTTCGTGGGTTTGAGCCCCATGTTGGGCTCTGTGCTGACAGCTCAGAGCCTGGAGCCTGTTTCAGATTCTGTGTCTCCCTCTCTCTCTGAACCCCCCACCCGGCTCCCACTCTCTCTCTCTAACTCTCAAAAATAAATAGAAAAACATTAAAAATTTTTTTAAAGAAATTTAAAAAAATTCCCTTTCTGCGAATGGCCACAACTGTGAAGTAAAGAAAGCCCTAGCTAAGGAAGAGATGGCTAGTGTCTTATCCAGCTCAAGAGGTCAAAGTGGTTCTGGAAACTCTGGTGGTGGTTTTGGAGGTGGTTTTGGTGGAAATGACAACTATGGTCATGGAATAAACTTCATATGAGCAAGATGTCTTCGATGGCGGTTGAGGTGCTGGTGAATATAGTGGCAGTGAAGATGGCTCTAATGGATTTTGCAATGATGGGAGCAGTTTTGGAGGTAGTGAAAGCTGTAATGATCTTGGCAATTACAACAACCAATCTTCAAATTTCGGACCCATGATAAAAGACATTTTGGAGACAGAAGCTCTAAATCCTATCATGATGGAGGCCATTACTGTCAGGAAACAGCTTCGCAGGAGAGGCAAGCCAGAGATGTGACAGGGAAGCTACAGGTTACAACAGATTTGTGAACTCTACCAGGTACAGTGGTGGAGGCACCTAGCTGCCATGTTTTAGACAATATTCATGTGTGTGGATAAAATACTAGAGAACTATATTGATGACTAATTGTATAAGAGGTTATTTCAGTTTCTATTTTGTGGAAAGTCTAAAACATTCCAACAGGGGTGCCTTGCTGCCTCAGTCGGTTAAGCGTCCGACTTCAGCTCAGGTCATGATCTCACGTTTGTAGGTTCGAGCTTCGAGTGAGGCTCTGTCCTGACAGCTAGCTCAGAGCCTGGAGCCTGTCTTTGGATTCTGAGTCTCCCCCTCTCTCTGACCCTCCCCTGCTTGCTCTGTTTCTCAAAAATAAATTTTTTTAAAAAAATTAAAAACTAAAATAAAAATAAAGCATTCCAAAAAAGGGTTCTAATAGAGATTTTTTTTTTGTCCCACACTGTTGATTGCTAAATGTCATGGTCTTATCATGACATTAATAAATGGGTCTTAAAAAACAGTTTAATAGTCAAGAAGAAAAATTCGCTGAAAAGGCCTAGTAGTCGATTTGAACTGGAATAAAAAAAATATTTATGTATCATTAGAGATTATGCAATCTAAAGAACAGAAGGAAAAAAGAAAATAAAGAAAACTTTAAAGAAGTATGGGACATCATTAAGTGTGCCAGCATATGCCTAATGGGAGTCTCAGAAAGAGAAGAGAGAGAAAGGATCAGGAGAATATTTGAAGCTACAATGGCTTAAAATTAAAGTAATGAAAAATAGTGTTAATATATAAAAAGCTCAATAAACTCCAAGTAAGAATAAATTTGATGAAAGGAGTAAGGAATTATACACTGAAAATCATAAATAATTGTTGAAAGAGATTAAAAAAGACAACTACATTGGATGACAGTCCATGTTATGGATCAGAGGATTGCTTTAACACTAATAAAATGATGATATTCCCCCAACCTAATCTAGAGATTCAATGTAATCTGTATCAAAATCCCAGCTATTTTTGTTTTTTGTTTTTCTTTTTTTTGTAGAAATTATCAAATTAAAACATTAATATGGAATTTTGAAGGATCCAGTATAGCCAAAATAATCTTGAAAAAGGTAAATAAACTTGGAGAACTCACACTTTTGGATTCCAATACTTTAAAAAAAAAAGCCATGGTAATCAAATAAATGGGGTAATGGTATTACACTTGACTTAAGGATCTGTGAAATAATATTGAGGGTGCAGTAATAAACCTTAAAACTTATGATCAATTGATTATCAACCAGAGTGTTTTACTGCTCGGGACACATCTGGATTATTGTTTTCAATTTAGGCATATCAATAAAAATGTGCATAAATGTTGATATTTCATCCAGGGAAAGGAACATGTATCCAGAGAAAGATCATGAAGCATCTGGAAACCTAATCATGTAAAATGGCTGAAGAAGGTGAAGTTGTGTAGTTTGGCCTAAAGAAGAAAACAGGTAAAAGTTTTCAGAGAGCTTTCTTTAAATATAAGAAAGTTCACTGGATTTTATCTTCAATTGCATATAAAAGTAGAAGAACAGCAAATAAGCATCCATTTAAAAAGGTACATTTCAAGTTTAAAAAATGTTACAAGATGAAACACCTGTTTATCAGGAGAATGTTCAGGAAGAGTCTGATTGACAAGCTGCCATGGACTTTAGAAGACAGATTTATAAAAAATGAAAGTCTACACTAAGTCTTCATGTTCCTTCCTAGTCGGAATGTCAAAGACTTCATCATTCAAGTGTCTTTTTATAGCTATAGCTATATGGTAAATAGGAAATAAAAAAAAGAATTTGAACTATAGTATTATAAACCTAGATTATTATAAGAAAGAATGTGTTTATTTGCCCTTTCAATTTAGTAGGAAATGATTTGATAGATTATGATGAAGTGTGTAACAAAAAAGTTGAATTTGGTTACACATTCATATACTTCGAAATGTATATATATACACACATTCACATTCACACACACACATTATTCTGTTTCCAGTAAAATGATTAGCATCACATTAATAAAACCTAAATCTTTAGCTATGTCTCTCCAATATGGTCCTCAGACAATTTTGATCTTTGCTTGGTTTGAAAGAGGCGATATTTACCTGATGCATTGGACTTCCTTTAATAAATAACAATCCTTGCATAATACATAAGTTTCCGGAAAAGAAACTTGCCAATACCATTCCCAACTGACAATAGCAAGTTCAATAAATTCATTTTCTAGGTAAGGAATTGCTATTATAAAATAGTCAAAGGTAAGCTCAAAATCATTACTTTAGGGAAAACTCAAAGACCAGAAGCATTGGTTTATCCTGCTTTTTGTTATGATTTTTCCCTAGATAATTTTCCTTTCAATTTTCTTCACAGATTAAGCTTATATTAATGATATCTGCATTATAAATGTTACTTCATAAATTTTGGCTTTATGCCAAAACCCAATGAATGGTATTATTTGGAAAGGAACCTATGTGTTCTGTTTTACTTTGTTTTGTTGCACTGATTTTTAGAGAAAATAAAACACAGACTGGTATCAGAGGAAAAAAATATAAAAAAGGCTACCTAGCTCCCATATTCTTAGACAGACACATCCTACTGATCCTAATTATGGCATAAAAAAATTATTTGTGATGAGGGAAAGTTTTGGTTTTGATACTCTACGTAGTTTGAAATGAAGTGGTATGCGTTTTTTTACATTGAGTCTTGGGCCTGATTGCAAATGCTTATTTGAATACATGCTCCACTAGCCCCCCACTCCCCACTACTAGTATGGGAGTTAGCAAGAATAAGGAAGAAAAATTATTTTAACACAGTTCCCTATAAGGCACTCACATAGAACAGTCCAATTAAATGCTATTACTTCGAAGTCCATTAAGAAAAATATGAACAATATATTAGATATGTCAGACAAAGTAGGGAGTAGAAATACCATCACTTTTGTCTTTAATTCTTAACCATTTGGCCCAAGATAGTGTATGGTCATGGTCATGACTCCTTCAGGAAGACTATGGGTAGTGACAGATGTTATGTTCAAAATTCTTTGACTATGGCTTGAAGGGCACTTGGTTCCCTATAAATTTTCTTGTTTACAAGGAATAAGTCAAAGTGGCATGTTAGGATTCGGTGAGTTATAGGAGGAAACAAGATAACAAAGTATATTAAAGGGTTGCAAAATCTCAAGAAAAGTACCTTCCTCTGGGCTAAAGGTATGTTGCATTTTTAAATTAGGCAATAAAGAAGAAATTTTATTTTCTAGAAGATACAGATACCAGTCAAAGTGTTATTCTGCTGCTTTTTGTCTATGGACTCAAAACAATATAACACATCTGAACACTAATATTGTATCCACACATGCTTGTTGGACATATTTCTTCTTTCATGTATATTATGGTTCAGTTTTTTAATGAAAATCTAAATATTGGATTTGGCTTTCAAAGAAGGGTGATGTGTTTTTAGCATTTCTCAAACTTTCAAAGAGGAAAATTTCTTGTGGTTATTATTCTCAATTCCAATAATCCTATCATATTTGAAGCAGATTTAATGGAAAGGTGCACTATGTTCTTTTATAGCATTAAGTAGCAAATTGGAGCAATTTTAGAGAAACTTGATTAGGAGAAACTTTGCAAGTATCACAGGATCTATTAGTTGAAATAATGTAAAATGCACATCTCATTAAGACTTACCTGAGGACTATCACTAGCAACGCAATTGTGAACTTTATTTTGATGGTGACAGAACAAATTGAGTGTATGCCTTAAGCCCAAAATTCTTGAGGCAAATACAGATTGGTCCCAAATCTCAGAATGTTTATTTCAATGGTGGGACCTTTCCCGCTCCCCAAGTTTCTTACATTGGAAGCAGAGACTTAATTGCCTTTGGTTGACTGCTTTATTTCACTGATAAAGAATGAAGAATAGTAAGATCACAAACTAAATTTTCTGTTTATATTATCAATGATTAATTTGCTTTTGTTACAGCTTGATTTCCTATCACAGGATTTAAGTATCAGAAATAAACTATTCTTTCTTTATATCTGACATGATTTAAGAAATCTTTAGTGTAGATTTCCTCTCATTGCCTATGAACTGTATGAGATAACGATAGGAGACAGGTTTTCATGAGTATTCAGTAAAAATAAAACAGAAAAAAAAAATAAAGTACTAACGGGGATTACATGACTTTAGTGTATTTTAAACAAAAGAAGTGTGTTCAAATATAAAATCTTGACTAAATGCTTAAACTGAAATAAATAATTACATACAAATGGAACTCATTTTCTGCATGGGTTTATAATGAGTATTCCTGCTCTGACAGGAAGTCAGAGGTCTTCCTCTCTGGACCCTTTCCCTCATCTAAGACTTAATACATCTAGTCACTTTAACCAATGCTAAGATGCTGGTGGTCAAATAGTGAAGAAGATAAATATGGTCAATGAACCTAAGAAATAAGACCGTGTTGTAGGACATAGATACTATATCAGTCCGCTAAACACAATATAGTATGAGTTAGATTAGAACTGGTTCATGAGGGACTCATGAAGAGATAGGGAGAATTACTTCAGGAGCCATTAAAGGGATAATTCATGGGAGGGGGGCGGAAGCAAAGCATTATAGAGTAGCTGAACAAAATCTGATATGACCATAACAAGAGGAGCAAGGAAGAACATGAGTGATGAAGCTCAAAGGTAACTAAGCCCAGATAAGCCAAAGACTTGTAAGGGTATATCTGATTATAAGGGGAAAATAAGATAAAGTACTTTGAATCATTTGGAAATGTATTTATTACTTAAAATTATAACATGGCCAGCCTTCATTCTTTACTGTTAAAATGTAAAATATTATCCAGCTAACTTTATGAAATGTATTGATTTGTATTAAACTTGATTTGTCCTGTTTCCTTTACCTATTTGCTATCTCTTCATCCAACAAACATTTTGACATGAATAAAGTCTGTTGAATTTGAACTACCCTATGAATTTAGTTAAAATGGCACTTTTGTTTATGTCAAAGAGATACCATCTAAGTCTCTAAAACTAATTACTAGAAATGTAAATTCTAAGGCCCCCTGGGTGGCTCAGTCGGTTAGGTGTTTGACTTTGGCTGAGGTCATGATATCACATCTCGTGGGTTCCAGCCCCAAGTCAGGCTCTGTGCTGACAACTCAGAGCCGGGAGCCTGCTTCAGATTCTGTGTCTCCCTCCCTCTCTTTGTCCCTGTTTATTAAAATAATAATGTGAATTCTAGGAAATTATATTCAAAGATTCATGATCAATAATAAGCAAAAATTATTCAAATATTTAAAAAAATAATTTACAAAACATAAAATCCATGTACTATATAATTAACCATTTTGAGGCAAACAATTCACTGACACTTGGTATATTCACACTGATGTGTAACCACCATTTGTATCTAAATCCAAACCATGTCCATCACTCCAAAGCGAAACTTGTAACTATCAAGTAGTGTTTCCTCCTCTCCATGCGCTGGTAACCACCAATCTGCATCCTATCTCCATGGATTTATCTATTCTGGTTATTTAATATAAATATAATCATGTGGTCTTTCACAATTGACTTTTGCATTTAGCATAATGTTTTGGAGGTTCATCCACCTTATTGCATGTGTCAATATTTCATACCTTTTTGTAGCTGAATAGCATTCAATTGTATACATAGATCATAATTTCCTTATCCATTCTTCCATTGATGGAATTTTGAGCTGTTCATCAATAGTGATGCTATGAACATTCTTAGACATGTAATTATATAATTTTAAGTTTTTGTGGCTTTTGCCTAAGAGTGGAATTGCAGAGTCATGTTAATTCTATATTTAGCTATTTGAGGAACCACAAAACTCTTCTCTCTCTCTGTCTCTCTCTCTTTATGTTTATTTTTGAGGGGGGGGGAAGAATGTGAGCAAGGGAGGTACAGAGACAGAGGGAGACACAGAATCTGAAGCAGGTCCCAGATTCCATACTGTCAGCACAGAGCCCAATGTGGGGCTCAAACTCACTAACTAGGAGATCATGACCTGAGCTGAACTCAGGCGCTTAACCACTTGATCCATCCAGACACCCTCACCAAACTGTTTTCTATAGCAGCTGAACCATTTTTGCATTCCCACCAGCAATGTCTGAGTACAAGTTTCTACATATCAGCATCAGCAGTAGTTGTTTTCCTTTTTGAAAATTATTGTAACCAGGAGGGGGCAAGATGGCGGAGAAGTAAGGAGCTCCATACTTGCACTTGCGCCCATACATCACACAGAAAAGATCTGAAGCCATTGGAAACCTTACAAAACTTGAGAGATTGGGAGAAAAAGGATGCAGAATCCACTGAGAGAGCCTTCTAACGTGAGTGCGAACTGGGGAAGATAAAATCGGGCCAGGATCGGAGACTCCAGGGTGGGAGGCGATCCCCCTCTGCCCTCTACGGGGAGTTAGAGGGGAAAAGGAGAGAGTCCGAAACAGAAAAACTATCAACACCCTAGAGGAGAAAGCAGGAAACAACCTCCTTGACCTCCACCGCAGCAACTTCTTACTTGACATATCCCCAAAAGCAAGGGAATCAAGAGCAAAAATAAACTGTTGGGATCTCATCAAGATTAAAAGCTTCTGCACAGCAAAGGAAACAACCCAGAAAACTAATAGGCAACCAACGGAATGGGAGAAGATAGTTGCAGATGATATATCGGATAAAGGGTTAATATCCAGAATTTATAAGTAACTCACCAAACTCCACCCAAAAAAACAAACAACCCAGTGAAGAAATGGGCAGAAGATATGAACAGACACTTCTCCAAAGAGGACGTCCAGATGGCCAACAGACACATGAAACAATGCTCAGCATCCCTCCTCATCAGGGAAATACAAATCAAAACCACACTGAGATACCACCTCATGCCAATCAAGAGTGGCTAAAATGAGCAAATCAGAGAACTCTAGATGCTGGCAAGGATGTAGAGAAACGGGCACCCTCCTACACGTTGGTGGGAATGTAAACTGGTACAGCCCCTCTGGAAAACAGTGTGGAGGTTCCTCAGGAAACTAACAATAGAATTCCCCTATGACCCAGCAATAGCACTGCTAGGAATTTACCCAAGGGATCCAGAAATGCTTATGCATAGGAGCACATGAACCCCAATGTTCATAGCAGCACTCTCCACAATAGCTAAAACTTGGAAAGAGCCTAATGTCCATCAACAGATGAATGGATCAAGAAGATGTGGTTGATCTATACCATGGAATACTACATGGCAATGAGAAACAATGAAATCTGGCCATGTGTAGCAACATGGATGGACCTTGAGGGTGTTATGCTGAGCGAAAGAAGTCAGGCAGAGAAGGACAAGGATCATATGTGTGCACGTATAGGAGGATTAGGAGGAACTTAACAGAGGACCAAGGGGGAGAAGAAGGGCGGAAATAGTGGGGGAAAAGGAGAGAGGCAAACCATGAGAGACTCTTGAATGCTGACAAAAACTGAGGACTGATGGATGTGGGGGGGAGGCGGGATGGGCATGGAGGAGGGCACTTGTGGGGATGAGCACTGGGTGTTATGTGGAAACTAATTTGACAATAAACTATTTGAAAAAAAAGAAAAGAAAAGAAAAGAAAATTACTGTAACCATACTTGTGGGTGTGAAGCTATATCTAATTATAGTTTTGATTTGGATTTCCTTAATGACTTGTAAGGACACAGTTTCAAATCTTCCTTTGCGGTGTGGCTGACTTTTATATTTTTACTTGGCAGATTGTTCTAAAATGTAAGGTATATATCTTAACTGTAATATTTTACACCAGTCAGTTGCAGGACCTTCTTTGCCTTACAATGGTTGAACAATTTCTGTTACTTTCCCACCCTGAGAGAGCCCAAGTTAGGCAAAAAGTGATGAGTGCTTTTCATCATCCCTCACATATCCTCCAGAAGAGTTAGAAACGGCAAACACAATGCTTTGCAAATCAGATACACTCTGCTTCTTTCAGGACAAAGGAGCCTGGTCCCACGCTGAGAATGCCCATTGCCACTTTGGCAGCTGGCAGCGCCTGGGGGAAGAGGGAGTGAAAATGCTACAAAACTTTCTTACCATTTTTAAATTGCATTTTTCTTATCAGGATTTACTTGATTTCTGTAAAGTTTGGCCTTGTTTTCAGAGTTAGGACAATGTTGCTTTTGACATTTTCTACTTGTTCTTTCCATGTTTCAGGGAAGGGAGGGGCATTTGGGGCTATAAACTCCATGCCATTTTGCTGATAGTACTCTCCCTCCAAATGTTTGTATTTGTACTCTTTCTGTCTCTGGGTGTGTACCTTCCCGTGTGTGTATGTATAGCTATCCCTCCATGTTTAACGTTAGTAAGAATTTAATTCACTTTTTTTAGACTTGGTTAAAATCATTTGTCAACACAATTTCTAACATTTTCTTCTATACCATATCACCTTAGGAAGTTAGTAGCTAAGGTGCAGACACTCCGCTTTGGAGGTTAAAATTTGCAAGTGTGTAAAGAATATTTAAAAACTTAAAGATTCCTTAACTGGAAAGATTCTTTTGTCAATAAACTGTGGAGTGAAGTCCAGTTATACTTACATCTTAAGAAATTTCTTGAAAATATGTAAGAGGGAACATATGTAAGAGGTGTGACATTATTATTAACCACCACATGAAGGTGGGGATGAGCACCGGGTGTTATATGGAAACCAACTTGACAATAAACTATTAAAAAAAAAACCTCATACCATAGAAGCATGTAAAGATAAAACTCTGCAGGAAAAATTTCAGGTCCCAAATATATATAGAGAGAGTGCCATAATTAATGTAAGACTTGCCATAACCAGGAAAATGGGACAAAGCATGTTGAGTCCCATTTGTGGGTATATATGTGCATATGTACAGAATGCACTGAAGCAGAATATACAGAAAATATTATCCTCTTACTCACTGACTATCTTAACTGATCAGTTATGTTGTGTGATGTAAACAATCTAGATGAATACTTTTTAGCATCTGAAGGGTCAGATCACATATTTTATTTTAGTTTATTTATTTGTTTTATTTTATCCTTAGATGACTATTAGAGGTTATTTTTAAAAATTTCTTTTAATGTTCTATTTATTCCTGAGAGAGAAAGTGTGAGCAGGGAAGGATCAGAGAGAGAGGGAGATACAGAATCTGAAGCAGACTCCAGGCTCTGGGCTAGCCCTCAGCACAGAGCCCGAAGCGGGGCCCAAACCCACCAACCGAAGCGTGAGATCATGACCTTGAGCCGAAGTCAGACGCTTAACCTACTGAGCCACCCAGGCGCCCCAATTATAGGTTATTTTTAAGAAATAACTTTCAAAATAGATAAAATCATAACTGATACAGATAAAAATATGTACAGATTTTACAACTTTATTTAACTATTAGTAATGTTGCACATGTTACAACTTTATTTAACTTATTATTAATAATGTCACAACCAGTTCAAAGGGGAATACACAGATGAGACACTTAGAGATCAGGGATATTAAAATTAACTTGCAATTGGACAGAAAACTGACTTTTTCACACTGGGAGAGGTTGGCCAGAATTCACTTACATGGATATATGTAATTATTTCTAAGTCTAAAATCTAAATCTAGATCGTTTCTAAACTGTGTACAATTTACAGAGTTGTGAAAGAGTCTGAATAAGTCAATTATATGTAAGTCCTCACTTATACCATTAAAACTTCAAGGAGTTGGACTCGTGTGAAGTTCAGCCCTGTTCCGATGGTGAGACAGGTGGATAGAAGCACTACAATATCGAGTCCTAGTCAGTAAGTAAGTCTATGACACACATAGTTATTCAGAAAAATGGTTTTGTGGAAAAAAAAATCAAATCCTTGTATCAATGAAAAAATGAACCAAAAATTAAAATAACCACAAATGCCACCAAATAGAGAACCAGAAGCAGAAAATTGGTGAACCAACAAAGAGACAATTAAGATACACTTATGCCCAATATTGCACTAAAATATACAGTATATCATATCTCAGATTAAATAGAGGGGAAAAAAAGACCTTGAATTCCAAGACAGTAATTCACAATGGATTTAATACCAGATTCAAAATACAATTTAAGTAAACCTTTCAAAGACAATATCCTTTATCATTTTCCCAATCAATGAAAATACTACTGCCATTTACTGCTGTATTATCTAATAAAAATGGATAGCTCCCTGATTTCAACCTGCATTTCCTACTATACGCAAGACATTCAGTTTGTTATCAGAAATAAATTCAAAATAAAACAAAACACCTTATCTGAAAAATACTTACAGTTTATTTAGAAATATAAATTAGGGGCTCCTGAGTGGCTTGATCAGTTGAGCGTCTGATTTTGGCTCAGGTCACAATCTTGCAGTTTCTGGGTTCAAGCCCAAACTCAGACTTACTGCATCAGCCTTTCGGTGTCGAGTCTGCTTAGGATCTTCTGTTCCCTCTGTCTCTGCCCCTCCTGTCCTTGAACTCTCTCTCTCTCAAATGGGTCAAATGTTCTGCTCAGAACTTACATTACTCTAGATAATGTGGCTTCCCTTTACTGTAAACAACAATGGTAAAAATGAATATCTATTAACATTCTTCCCTTTTTTTCACCTAAAAAAGAAATGCCCAGTACAGATTTATGTTTCTGAGAAATACATATAGATAGAATAGAGATTTAAATTTTATTTATTTATTTATTATTTATTTTTTTATTTATTTTTAGGATTTTTTTACAAATAGTTTATTATCAAATTAATTTCCACATAACACCCAATGCTCATCCCCACAAGTGTCCTCCTCCATGCCCAGCCCCCCTCCCCCCCACATCCATCAGTCCTCAGTTTTTGTCAGCATTCAAGAGTCTCTCATGTTTGCCTCTCTCCCTTCCCCCCACCATTTCCACCCTTCTTCTCCCCCTTGTTCCTCAGTTAAGTTCCTCCTAATCCTCCTATATGTGCAAACATGTGATATTTGTCCTTCTCTGCCTGACTTATTTCGCTCAGCATAACACCCTCAAGGTCCATCCATGTTGCTACACATGGCCAGATTTCATTGTTTCTCATTGCCATGTAGTATTCCATGGTATAGATCAACCACATCTTCTTGATCCATTCATCTGTTGATGGACATTAGGCTCTTTCCATGTTTTAGCTATTGTGGAGAGTGCTGTTATGAACATTGGGGTCCATGTGCTCCTATGCATAAGCATTTCTGGATCCCTTGGGTAAATTCCTAGCAGTGCTATTGTTGGGTCATAGGGGAATTCTATTGTTAGTTTCCTGAGGAACCTCCACACTGTTTTCCAGAGGGGCTGTACCAGTTGACATTCCCACCAACGTTTAGGAGGGTGCCCGTTTCTCCACATCCTCGCCAGCATCTAGAGTGCTCTGATTTGCTCATTTTAGGCACTCTGATTGGCGTGAGGTGGTATCTCAGTGTGGTTTTGATTTGTATTTCCCTGATGAGGAGGGATGCTGAGCATCGTTTCATGTGTCTGTGGCCATCTGGATGTCCTCTTTGGAGAAGTGTCTGTTCATATCTTCTGCCCATTTCTTCACTGGGTTGTTTGTTTTTTTGGGTGGAGTTTGGTGAGTTACTTATGAATTCTGGATATTAACCCTTTATCCGATATATCATCTGCAACTATCTTTTCCCATTCCGTTGGTTGCCTATTAGTTTTCTGGGTTGTTTCCTTTGCTGTGCAGAAGCTTTTCATCTTGAGGAGGTCCCAATCATCTATTTTTGCTCTTGATTCCTTTGCTTTGGGGGATGTGTCAAGTAAGAGGTTGCAGCGGTGGAGGTCAAAGAGGTTGTTTCCTGCTTTCTCCTCTAGGGTGTTGATAGTTTCCTGTCTCACGTTCAGGTCCTTTATCCATTTTGAGTTTATTTTTGTGCATGGTGTGAGAAAATGATCTAGTTTCATTCTTCTGCATGTTGCTGTCCAGTTCTCCCAACACCATCTGTTAAAAAGGCTGTCTTTTTTCCATTGGATATTCTTTCCTGCTTTGTCAAAGATCAGTTGGCTGTATACTTTTGGGTCCACTTCTGAGTTCTCAGTTCTGTTCCATTGGTCTATGTGTCTGTTTTTGTGCCAATACCATACTGTCTTGATGATGACAGCTTTGTAGTAGAGGCTAAAGTCTGGGATGGTGATCCCTCCCGTTTTGGTTTTATTTTTCAGTATTACTTTGGCTATTCGGGGTCTTTTGTGGTTCCATACAAATTTTTGGATAGTTTGTTCTAGTTTTGAGAAGTATGCTGGTGCAATTTTGATTGGAATTGCATTGAATGTGTAGAGTGCTTTGGGTAGTAATGACATCTTAACTATATTTATCCTTCCTATCCATGAGCATGGAATGTTTTTCCATTTCTTTGTGTCTTCTTCAATTTCCTTCCCAAGTTTTCAATAGTTTTCATCATACAGATCTCTTGTATCCTTGGTTAGGTTTATTCCGAGGTATTTTATGGTTTTTTGTGCAATTGTGAATGGGATCAGTTTCTTGATTTCTCTTTCTGTTGCTTCATTGTTGGTGTATAAAAATGCAACCGATTTCTGTACGTTGATTTTGTACCCTGCAACTTGGCTGAATTCTTGGATCAGTTCTAGTAGGCTTCTGGTGGAGTCTGTCAGGTTTTCGATGTAGAGTATCATGTCATCTGTGAAGAGGGAAAGTTTGACTTCCTCTTTGCCAATTCTGATGCCTTTGATTTTCTTTTGTTGTCTGATGGCTGATGCTAGCACTTCCAGCACTGTGTTAAACAACAGTGGTGAGAGAGGACATCCCTGTCATGTTCCTGATCTCAGGGGGAAAGCTCTCAGTTTTTCCCCACTGAGGATGATGTTAGCTGAAGGCTTCTCATAGATGGCTTTGATGATGATTAAGTAGGTTCCTTCTATCCCGACTTTCTCTAGAGTCTTTATTAAGAAGGGATGTTGTATTTTGTCAAATACTTCTTCTGCATCTATTAACAGGATCATATGGTTTTAATCTTTTCTTTTATTGATATGATGTATCACATTGATTGATTTGCGAATGTTGAACCAGCCCTGTAACCCAGGAATGAATCCCACTTGAACTTGGTGGATGATTCTTTTTATATGCTGCTGGATTCAATTTGCAAGGATCTTGTTGAGGATTTTTGCATCCGTATTCATCAAGGATATTGGCCTGTAGTTCTCTTTTTTTGCTGGATCTCTGTCTGGCTTTGGAATCAGTGTGATGCTGGCTTCATAAAATGAGTCCGGGAGTTTTCCTTCGCTTTCTATTTTTTGGAATAACTTGAGAAGAATTGGGATTAATTCTGTTTTAAATGTCTGGTAGAATTCCCCAGGGAAGCCATCAGGTCCAGGGCTCTTATTTGTTGGGAGATTTTTGATCACTGATTCAATTTCTTCACTCATTATGGGTCTGTTCAGATTTCCTATTTCTTCCCGTGTGAATTTTGGTAGTGAGTGTGTGTTTAGGAATTTGTCCATTTCTTCTAAGTTGTCCAATTTGTTGGCATATAATTTTTCATAGTATTCCCTGATAATTGCTTGTATTTCTGAGGGGTTGGTTGTAATAAGTCCATTTTCATTCATAATTTTGTCTATTTGGTTGCTCTCTCTTTTCTTTTTGAGAAGTCTGCCTAGAGGTTTGTCGATTTTGTTTACTTTTTCAAAAAACCAACTCTTGGTTTCATTGATCTGTTCAATTGTTTCTTTGGTCTCTATGTTGTTTATTTCTGCTCTAATTTTTACTGTGTGTCTTCTTCTACTGGGTTTAGGGCGTTCTTGCTGTTCTGCCTCAGGTTCCTTTAGGTGAGCTGTTAGATTTTGGACTTCCGCTTTTTCTAATCTCTTGAAATAGGCCTGGAAATCAATGTACTTTCCTCTTAGGACTGCCTTTGCTGCATCCCATAGATTTTGAATTCTTGTGTTTTCTTTTTTTTTTTTTTTAATGTTTTTTATTTATTTCTAGGAGAGAGAGAGACAGTATGAGCAGGGGAGGGTCAGAGAGAGAGGGAGTGACAGACTCCGAAACAGGCTCCAGGCTCTGCGTTGGCAGTCAGCACAGAGCCCGACGTGGGGCTCGAACCCGCGAACTGCGAGATCATGACCTGAGCGAAAGTCGGACACTTAACCGACTAAGCCACCCAGGTGCCCCAAATTGTTGTGTTTTCATTTTCATTTGTTTCCATATATTTTTTAATTTCATCTCTAATTGCCTGATTGGCCCATTCATTCTTTAGAAGGGTGTTCTTTAACCTCCATGTTTTTGGAGGTTTTCCAGCTTTCTTCCTGTAATTGATTTCAAGTTTCAAAGCATTATGATCTGACAGTGTGCATGGTATGATCTCAGTTCTTTTATATCTATTGAGGGCTGCTTTATGTCCCAGTATGTGATCTATCTTGGAGAATGTACCATGTGCACTTGAGAAGAAAGTAAATTCCCTAGCCTCAGGATGTAAAGTTCTAAATAGATCCATCAGATCCATCTGGTCCAATGTGTCTTTCAAGTACATTATTTCTTTAGTGATTTTCTGTCTGGTTGACCTATTCATTGCTGTCAGCGGAGTATTAAAGTCCCCTGCTATTAGCACATTCTTATCTATAAGCTTGTTTCTGTTTGTGATTAATTGTTTTAGATATTGAAGTGCTCCCATATTCGGTGCATAGACATTTATGATAGTTAGTTCCTCCTGATAGATGGACCCTGTAATTATTATGTAGTGTCCTTCTTCATCTCTTGTGATTGTCTTTAATTTAAAGTCCCGTTTGTCTGATATAAGTATTGCTACTCTGGCTTTCTTTTGATTTCCTCTAGCATGATATATATTTCTCCATCCCCTTACTTTTATTCTGAAGGTATCTTCCAGTCTAAAATGAGTTTCTTGTAGACAGTATATAGATGGATTTTGTTTTTTTATCCATTCTGCTACCCTTTGTCTTTTGATTGGAGCATTCAGCCCACTTACATTCAGTGTTATTATTGAAATATGTGGGTTTAGAGTCTTTGTATCTTTCGTAGGATTCATGTTTGTGGTGGTGTCTCTGGTATCTTTGTTCCTTGCAACCTTTCCTTCAGTTCGTCCAGCTGAGGATTTCTTGTAGGGCTGGCCTAGTGGTGACAAATTCTTTCAATTTCTGTTTATTTGGAAAGGATTTTATCTCTCCTTCTATTTTGAATGACAGGCTTGCCTGATGGAGGATTCTTGGCTGCATACTTTTACTGTTCATCACATCAAAGAATCCTGCCATTCCTTTCTGGCCTGCCAAGTTTCAGTAGATAGGTCTGTCACCACTCTGATAGGTTTCCTTTTGTATATGAGGGCCCTTTTCTCCCTAGCTGCTTTCAAAATTCTCCCTTTGTCCTTATATTTTGCCATTTTGACTATGATATGTGGTGCAGAAGATCGATTCAAGTTGTGTTTGAGGGGAGTCCTCTGAGACTCTTGTATTTCCACATTGACTTCTTTCCCCAGGTCGGGGAAGTTCTCTGCTATAATTTGTTCCAGGACTCCTTCAGCACCTTTCCCTCTCTCTTCCTCTTCTGGGATTCCTATGATACAGATATTGTTGCGTTTGACCGTATCGCTGAGCTCTCGAATTCTTCTTTCCTGTTCCTGGATCAGTTTGTCTCTTTTTGTGTCAGCTTCTTATTTTTCTATAATGGTGTCTTCTAAATCACTTATTCTCCTTTCTGCCTCTTCAATCCGTGCATTGGAGGCCTCTAATTTATTATGTATCTCATTTATCGCATTTTTTAAATCTTCATGCCTATTTTTATTTTCCATTCTGTCTGTAGCCAGTTTCTTTGATGTTCCCTATGTTTTTTTCAAGCCCAGCTATTAATTTTACCATTGTTATTCTAAAATCTTGTTCAGTTATGCTACTGTTATCTGTTTCAGCAGTTCATTAGCTGTCATTTCTTCTTGGAGTTTCTTTGGAGGAGAGCTGTTTCGTTTTATCATTTTACTTAGCTTTCCAGGTCTTGTTGGTTTTAAAGACCTGTTAATGCTCTCTGTATCTATGAGTGCTGCTATATCCAAGAAGACTCTTTGACTTTCCAGGGCCTATCCTTTCAGAGATTGTTTTTTGAATGGTATCCCTCTCTCTCTTGTTGGGACCTTGTTATTTTATTTTCCTATTCGTAGTGATATTTGGGACTCTCCACCTTGTGTACTCTGGCTTGTTTCTTGAGGTAGCCCTGGAAAAGAAAACAGGCAAACCAACACACAGGGTGAATGAGGACACAAACGCAGAGGCTAAATCAACTAACATGCAAAGTGAGTGGGAAATCAAAAAGGTTAAGAGAAAAGACAGGGGAGGGAGGGCGAATAACAGGGAGTATATATAAAAATATATTTATATTTATATATAAAATATAATTATATATAAAAATATATAAAAATAACAGGGAGGAGAAAAGAAAAGGAAAAAAGAAAACCGATGAACAAAGAATAGTTTAAAGCACATAGTTGGATTTCCCAGCTACAGTTAAATAGCCGTGTGTATGCAGTGCTGGTTGAAGAGCATAGAGAAAGAGAGAAAGACAGGGCGGGGAAGAGGCAAAATTGGAAATAGAATGAACAGGCAGAAGGGATACGAAGCTTTTTTCAAAGAAGTAAAGGGTAGAATATGGTTGGATAGGTGAGAGAAGGATGCTGGAATTATCCAGAGAAACTATATAGTCTAATTACTCCTGAGAGAAAGAGATGAAAATGTCGGTAGGTGTAGAATTTACATTTACAGAATGGACTCGTTGTGATTGTTTAAGCAAGCCGGCGACCAGTTAATCAGGTCAGTGTTCTGGGGAAAAAAGAGAGAAAAGAGAAAGAAGAAGAAAAGAAAAAAAAGGGGGGGGGAGGAGGGCAGCTCTCAGGCAGGGATGGGCATGGCGTGATCCAATGCCTCAGGCGGGAGTTCTGCCTTGGTGGTTGTGGGGAGGAGAGTGATGGTGCTTCAGTCCCTTCTTGAACCAAGAGCTGCACCTCGCTTTTTTGGGCGTGAAAACTCCCCGTACCGGGGGCACAGCCAAAGTTGGTTGCACTCTTCAACCCAGGCCAGTTCCAATCTCCAAATCCCAGTCCGCGCACCCCGCTGAAGTTGCCATAGACACAGCTTCCCAGGCTACCCCCCTCGGGCCAATTCCAGGCCCCCTGCTGAGCTCTGGGGGTGGAGTCAGAATCGCTGCTTCCTTCTCTGGGTCCGGCTGGCGTGCATGGACGAGGGCTCTCCTGCCGGGTGCGCAGATCCCGCTGGAGAGAGGAGAACCGGGTCCCTCTATGGCTCGTCACCCGAAACACGAACTCACAGGCAAATTTCCCAGTTTTTAGCTCTTTGCCTTCCCTCTCAAGTTTTAGCCAGCCAGGAGCGCGGACGCCCGGTGTCTGCGCGCGGCTCTTTCTGGGGCCCAAGCTGCCCGGGAGGACAATGGAGGCAGGCGCACTTCTACTCTGAAGTCCAGCCACCAGGTGCCAGCAGAAAGAAGCAGTCTGTGTGCTCAGCCCCTCCAGGACCACTTGGCGTGAGGGGACCTGATGTACAGGTATTTGGCAACTACGGTGTTTCTATGCCCCGAGCGGAGGCTTTTCCCCACCGAGTGGAGGTTTTCTGTTTCAGACTCTCTCTTTTTCCCCTCTCACTCCCGTAGAAGGTAGAGGGGGACCGCGTCCGACACTGGAGTCTCCAATCCCGTCCCGATTTTATCTTCCCCAGTTCACACTCATGTTAGAAGGCTTTCTCAGTGGATTCTGCATCCTTTTTCTTCCAATCTCTCAGGTTTTGTAAGGTTTCCAATGGCCTCAGATATTTTCCGTGTGATGTATGGGCGCGAGTGCAAGTATGGAGCTCCTTACTTCTCCACCATCTTGCCCCCTCCTCCGAGATTTAAATTTTAAAATATTCAATTAAAATAAAATATGCACGGGGCGCCTGGGTGGCTTAGTCGCTTAAGCGTCCGACTTTCGCTTGGGTCATGATCTCGCGGTTCGTGGGTTCGAGCCCCGCGTCGGGCTCTGTGCTGACTGCCAGCTCAGAGCCTGGAGCCTGTTTCAGTCTGTGACTCCCTCTCTCTGACCCTCCCCCGTTCACGCTGTCTCTCTCTCTCTCCTAGAAATAAATAAAACATAAAAAAAAAAAATTAAAAAAAAAAAATAAAATAAAATATGCACTTCAGATTTTATTCTACACTATTTTTCCCTAAGATATTTGATAAGTTTAAAGCATTTATTTACCTAATCTGTCATTAATGGTCATGGATTATTGTTAACGACTTTTGGGAAAAGTATCACACAACTTAAGTTATAGTGACATTTAAAATTTCAGGGGAAATCCAAATCAATTTGATACAATTATTTTGTACTGACATTTCTAATGATTAGTGGTTAATCTGAAGCTTGTGACATTTTGATTAAACTAAAATTGCACATGAAAAGTCCTTTCAAATTGTGATAACTCATTAAAACCTTGCCTGTACAGCAAAAGAATACAGGTCTACTAGAGAGTATTGAAGGGATTAAAAAAAACCTCTTTTTTAAAAGAAATGGGTGAATTTTAATTAGAACAAATGTAAGAATAACACATCAAATATATTCTATCATTTTTTTAAACACAGAAATGGCTAAGGTCCCCAAAATGAAGATTCAGTTAATTAAGTTTAATTAAGTCAAAGCTTCAACAGATATGGGAAATGTTAAGAGAAAGAAGAAAAATAATATGGAATGACTTTTTTTTATTGGTAAAAGAAGACTTCCAATAAAATTTCTAAAAGTAACTTGTACTTAAATTCTTCTGAAGGTAGAGTACTCAAATCATGGGATTACAAAAAAAAAAAAGAAAAAAAGAAAAAGGAAACCACTACAGCCCTGTATTTAATTTAATGAGGTGTCCAGTACTCATATCATAAGATCAAAAAAGAAATCCCTATATTTAATTTAATGAGGTAGTTACTTTCATTCTCATTGTTCTTTATGCAATTTAGGGTCTTCTTTCTATAGAAAAAAAATGAAGAAAATGTAAAACTGCAAATGCCCATTTGGTTTGAAAATTTATATGGTTATATGTTAGCTAAGATCTATATTTTGAAGCATTCATGTCTCAATAACTCACCAATTAAAAGTCCAATTTAATAACTACTCAAATACTAGGTATCTTTGCTCTTACCTTATGTCCACTTTTGATCTTTTATTAATTTTGTTTTGTTACAGAGTTTTAGCTTCCATGTTAATTGCAAATGTTAGTAAATGCAGATAAGTGAAAATAAAAAATTGTAGCTTTAAAATGAAATAAAATCTTTTTGATAACTCCAGTATCCAAGCATGACATCATTACTATTTTGATTTATAGTCTTCATATTTAAATTTGTCACAAGACCCTATTATGCTAGTAATAAGCTTTTGCATATCATCTTGTGTGTGAGTGTGTATGAGTATGAGTGTGTGTGTAAGTGTGTGTGTATGCACATGTGTGTACAGTTTCATTAGTCTTAGCATTCAGACTGTTAGGGGGAAAGTCCATCCTTTTTCTTCAGAATAGCTAAAATAAAAGCAAATGTGACAGTATCCTTATGAACAACCTTTTGATTTATCATACATTCTTTAAACTAGTTAATACAGTTATTAAAATCTCTTCAAAATTTAGTTCAGCCCAGAGTTTAAATACCCATATTAATTTTACAGACTTTTATGAGACAAAGAGGATAATGTGTTCACATATGTGCTGTTATACAAGTAAATAAAATGCCTATCACCTATTTTTGTTCTCATTCCATTTCTTTTCTTTAATGGTAGATGCTGAGTCTGAATAAACAACAAAAACATTGTTTTTTTTTCTAAACTTAAAATTTATCCATCTCTCTTGTGTAAATCAAGTTTACTAAGCCTCATCCCTCTATCCCTAGTCAACATAAAGACAAAGAAACACCTAAATATGATGCTAAGCAAAACCATGGGCTATCTAAAATGTAGATCTCTTTATACATAGGATTGTGTGTCTTCAAAAATAATATTTTAAAAATATTTTACTACTTCTATTTCTATACACAAAATTACTTACAAATCTATTTTTCATTTCCCATGAGTGATTAGTAGAAAGCAAACTATTTGGGATACCCAGTTCTCTTCTGGTATATATTTGAAGTTTGTGTTAAGATACTGCTTCTTTGTTCAATTCAGTATTTTTTTCCATACTGGGAATAAGAAACCTATGAGGTCCATAGCACTGTCCCTCCCCCAGCTGGCTGTTATGGAAAGTTGGGGTTTGAGCATGTCTTTGGCACAAACACAAGAGCATTCAGTATTCACAAGGACCTGAGAGAACAAGTATCTCACACATTTACTCCAGTCTCAGAATCAAGACCTTCCTTGATATCCCTGACTATCCCATAGGGATAAACCATTTGAAAGATTTGCTCTTCACATCAGCCTTTCCCTCCAGAACCTGTATCTCTTTTACACAAAGAAACCATGTATTTATGTATCTTGTTTTTCATATGGCCATAATGTCTTATCACTTGTGACCATTTTTCGTTTTGTACAGATACCAGATGTAGAGACATAAAAATAATGTACATTTGAGTTTCCCAGATTTACCATCTGGAAATCACTAACCAATAAGGAAACACACACAGAGGAATACAGAATCAAAAAAGGACAGAGCAAAACTCAAATACCATGCCATCATTTGAAACTGTGTTCAAACCTGTCCACCATTAAATGTATCAACCAGGTATTACTGATACGTTGTCTCAGCATGTGATTGAATTTTTTTGTCAGTAGATTCAAAGTCTTAAATTTATTTTTTACATTTTAAGAATAGTTTCTTGGGGCGCCTGGGTGGCTTAGTCGGTTAAGCGTCCGACTTTCACTTAGGTCATGATCTCGCGGTTCGTGGGTTCGAGCCCTGCGTTGGGCTCTGTGCTGAATGCCAGCTCGAAACCTGGAGCCTGTTTCAGAGTCTGTGACTCCCTCTCTCTCTGACCCTCCCCTGCTCACGCTGTCTCTCTCTCTCTCTCCTATAAATAAATAAAACATTAAAAAAAAATTAAAAAAAAAGAACAGTTTCTTTCCCATTCATCAGAGATTATATTTTTTATGTAAATCAGTCATCTATAAAGAACATGTGTTGAATGTGCGCCTTAAAAAATAATAGGTGAGATTTTTTTATTATGATGAAAACATTTGGAGTTCTGTTAATTTGTGAATAATATACTGATCTTTATTTTTTTTCACTATTTTACTAATGAATAATATGGAAACTAATTACATCGATGTCATTCATTCAAAATTCATTAGTAGAAATGTTAAAATTTTTGAAATGTTTTATTTATTTTTGAGAGAGAGACAGAGAGAATATGAGTGGGGGAGGGCCAGAGAGAGGAAGAGACACAGAATCTGAAGTAGGCCCAGGCTCTGAGCCATCAACACGGAGCCCAACGCAGGGTTTGAACTCATGAACTGCGAGATCATGACCTGAGCATGAGTCAGACACTCAACAGACTGAGCCCCCCAGGTGCTCCAGAATGGTTGTTTGTTTGTTTGTTTTCCCCCAAAGTATTAGGTGATGGCAATACAAACATGATTAAACAACTAAGCTTAACATATCACTTTAATTTTATATTTAAAAAGTCCACATGTAATTATACCTGTAACAAGGATCTCCTAAAACTTTCAGGTAAAAATTGAAGTGACTTCTCTCTCTGACATATTTAATACTTTATTTATAATTTCACCTGTATGAAATTGAGAGTAAAATGGCTTCTTAGAGAAAGAGTTGAAGTTTATTTAAAATAGTGTTATTATTGGGACGCCTGGGTGGCTCAGTCGGTAAAGCATATGACTTTGGCTCAGGTCATGATCTCGCAGTCTGTGGGTTCAAGCCCCGCATCGGGCTCTGTGCTGACTGCCAGCTCAGAGCCTGGAGCCTGTTTCAGTCTGTGACTCCCTCTCTCTCTGACCCTCCCCTGCTCACGCTGTCTCTCTCTCTCCTGGAAATAAATAAAACATTAAAAAAAAATAAAAAAAAATAGTGTTATTATTATTTCCATCTCTTAACCCTTTTTACAGCTGTAATACATCAGCTTACTCTTAGTCAAGTAGGAGCCACTGCATTATGCATCAGTCAGAAAAAGAGAACCAAACAAAAATACAACAAAACACCCAAAGCACCATAAAATGCCAGTATAGGGAACTAGATGCTTTAAAACATTTCATCACAGCAAATAAAAGTCCAGGATGAGAATGCTGTATTGGTAATTTGTGTGTATTTAAAGAAGAATTAACACCAATTCTTCTTAAACTCTTCAAAGATATAGAAGATGAGAAAACATTTCTAAATTTATTTTTTTTGTTCTACATTACCTTATGAATAAAGCCAGATAACGACATTACAAGAAAATAAAATCACAGACCAATATGCTTTAGGACTATAGATGTAGAAATTATCAGTGAAATGCTAGCAAACCCAATCCTACACACAGAGAGATGATACACCATCAACAAGTGGGACTTATCTCAGCAATGCGATGGTGGTTCAATATAAACAAATAAATCGATGAAATCATTTTAATAGAAGGAAAAAATGGTTACCTAAGTTGATGAGAAAAGGTATGTGACAAATTCAAATACTTTTTCATAGTTACAAACAAAACAAAACAAACCAGAAAACTAGGAAAAGAAAGGAAATTCATTGACATGACAAAGTACATTTATGAAAATCCCACTACTAACATCACACTCAAGTGGAAGACTGAAAATTTCCCTATTAAAATAAAAAACAAAAGAATGTCCACTTTAATGACTTCTTTTGACATTGTACTGTAAGTTCTAGCTAGAACAATTAGGCTAGGAAAAATAATAGATATCCAAATTAGAGAAGAATTAAAACTATCTGTACTTGCAATAGACACATTAGTATATACAGATTTTCACACACAAAAAATGGACAAGAATGTCTCTAGAACAAATAACAAATCTAATTGCAAATAACAAAATCAACTGTCAAAAAAGTTCTCTTTCTAAATACTAGCAATGAACATATAAAAAAGAAAATAAAAATTTCTATTGCAATAGCATCCAAAATAAAATATTCTGTAACAAATTTAACCAAGGAAGTGAAAAACTTGTACCCTGAAAACTAAAACACAATGATTAAAGAAGATCTAAATGGATTGAAAGAGCAAATGACTTAAATAATTATTCTTCCAAAAATCATTAACAAATAGACATGAAAATGTATTTAACATGATTTGTCATTAAAGAAGTGTAAATGAAAGCCACAATGAATTATCACTTCATACCTACTAGGATGACAATTACCTAATTTAAAAAAATAGAAAGCAAAAAGTGTTGGTTCTGGAAAAGTTGTAACCCTTGTACTCGTAATGAACATGGTACAGGCCCTGTAGAAATCAGTTTGATGCTTCGTCAGAAAGTTAAACATTGAATTGCACATATGACCTAGTAATTTCCCTGTTGGGCATATACCCCAAATAACTCAGATTGGATAATCAGATAAATACTTGTTTATCAGTGTTTACTGTAGCATTATTTATGGCATTCAAAAGGTGAAAACAATACAATGTTCATTAACAGATGAGTGAATAAACACATTGTGGTATATGCATGCAATGAAACATTTTTCACCCATAAAAAAGAACGAAATGCTGATACAGGCTGTAATAGGGATGAACCCTGAAAACATTATCCTGAGATAAATAAGCCAGAAACAAAAGGATGAAATATCTAGAAAGGTAAATTTCTAAAGGCAGAAAATAGATTAGAGATTGACAGAGGCAGAGGGAATGAGGAGTTATTGTTTAGTGGACACAGAGTTTCTATTTGGAATGATAACAGAAATTTGAAGACAGTGGTGATGACTATAAGAGATGATTTTGAATATAATTAATGCCACTTAGTTGTATGCTAAAAATGACTGATTTTATTAGAGGATGATGATGAAAATAATGATGATGATGATAGATAGATAGATAGATAGATAGATAGATAGATAATTGTACCATAAATAAAATTAATCAACAAAACTGGAAGGTTGGAGGAAAACTGTTCATGGAAAACCACTGTTGCTTCAGGAAATTAGAAGTCTACAGAAAGCACTGAAACCGCCTTTGATTATACCTGGTCAGTACCTGCAGCACTGACCTGGGTGATACATGTAAGAACTCATGTCATCTAATGTAAACCTTACACCTGTATAATGGAAAACAAAACATCCCAACACTGCCAATGGAAAAAAAATAAACCTTCATCCTTAATTCTGCATACCGATATTGCACCAGAACTCTATGGAAAACACCTTCTAGAAATTATCAGATGTTTCTCTTGTTTTGTAGATGGCATTGCAAGACCATGGGTTGATTTCATGAAGATAACAAAACAATCTGAGGTGATCCATTAGTTTGTCAATCCCACATCCACATATACTTTTCCATTTAAATTTAATCTGCAAATAAAAATAATAACGATTACATCACTTGTCCTCTTGACATGATACAGTTATTCTTTGTTTAATGATGGTGTTCATCACTTCTCCAAAAAGGAGGACCAAAGACTCATTTGTCACTTGCCATTTGCTTCCTCTTCTAGACCAACCGCAACCTATCCTTTGATAATTTGTAACCTAAAGATTAAGTTATAAAGTTAACTAACATCATTACACCTCTTACAAAATAATAGGAAACAGGCTAGAAGAAAAAATATATTATTTGTTAATATTTTTCAACATCTGCATAGCAAAACAAAAATGGTATAATTATAGGCATTGTAATTCTCATTTCACAGTGAACTGTAAAACAATACTGACTACCTCCTTCTTTCATTACTCATCCCAGTTAACTTTACTTTGAGTTAATATGTAAGCAAGTACCTTAGCTAGACATGGTAACTTACCTGTTAGGGTGATTTCAACACTCATTTCTAGAGGTTTAGAGTTCTTATTAATCCTGCCTAAATTGAGTTTTATTTGCTTTCTTTAAGTTTTTACCCTAGAGATATTAAGAATAACCTTTCCCAAACCAGAGAGTTCAGTGACTTTTTAATATATGCCTCCCTACTATTTAGCATTAATCCCATTTACTTTTGATGATAGGGTTACCCTGTAGAATTACTTTGAAGTGTTAATAAAATAAGATCCCAATATACTTAGTGGAAGTTTCTACTACTAATCTATAGAAACATGGTTGCCTGACTTCTCTGGGAAAGGCATTCCTCCTTTTGTAATTAAGACCTTATAACCATTAAAGCACAAGCTTTAGAAACAAGAGGTCTTACACACACACACACACACACACACACACACACACACACACACACACACACACACACATACTTTCTTAGAAATAGTAGAGAGAGGAACCACTTCCTCTTTCATCCCTTGTGTTCTTGATCCATGTTGCTGTCTAATGGGGGATATAACTCCAAAGAATAGTTGCATCAGAATATATTCCACATCTTGTTGAACAGAACACTGACTTTTCCTAGCCAGTGCCACAACCAATACATCGTTAGAACATTTTACCAGTTGTCTGGCCAATTAGTTCCTGGTGATGGACACATGGATGGACTAGTGACTCTCATGAGTGTTAATTTTTTGGTTACTTTCTCACTTCTTTTGTTCTAAAATTTGTTACATGGTCAGAAATAATGCATACCTTTAGTCATTTCATATATGGTCGTTCAGGCCAAAGAATGATGGGCAGAAAAGGTGATCAAAACATATTAATTTGACTTTCCAGTGAGGACAAACCATTAACTTTGCATACCTAATATAATTAACCTACTTCTAGATAGCTGGCCAGTCCCTGCAGAAATGGTCATCAACAGTGTGAAGCCCATTTTCTCAGGCTCATGCATAAACTTCATCTTTCTTAATGACATTGGGATGGCTGGGGAAGAATTGTTAATGGAAAGAGTTATTTTGTACATCTGATTATTGAAAATATCTTCTGCTATGTGAGTGAGCATTCTCATAAAGTCCAAAAAAGTGAATACTTATTGGTTCATGAGACTTTATCCAGGTGATTTTTCATACCATCTCATTAGTATTCTTTCCATTTGTTTCTTATAAGTGCTTCATCATAAAGTCAAACCACTAGCAATTGCCTGTGAATAATTTCTTCTAGCTATGACTCACTTGAGGCAAATTTGATAGGCAGACTCACTGCTAAAGATCTATTTATCAGGATCTTTCACTTTTTCACTGTTCTTGAGGACCACCCATGATGAGGCTCACAGTGCTGTCACAGTTAATTTTTATCTGTTGCCAAATATTGAATATAACCAATTATCAACCAAGGCACATTTTTTTTTCTTGTCAATTCTTTACAGGAGAAGTGTGTGTCTCTGTGTGTGTGTTTCTTTGTGTGTGTGTACACATATGTGCATGTACATGTGAGCATACATGAACAAATGTGTGCTTCTTTTCCTCTAAGGTTTTAGATTCAAGAACTTTAATCTTGAAATTAGGTAGGTTTCCAAAGACTGAGAATAGTGCCCAAAATGCTACACGTGATTACAAACATGTGGGCAGACAAATAGATATAATTTCCACTTTCAGAGAATTAGGGGAAGTGTTATATCTGGCTAAAGTTGGAAACATACATCTTACTCCCTTCATTTACCTCATTAAAAAAAAAAAAGCAAAAGAAAAGCAGCTGCTTTCTTCTATTTAATCTTGTCTATATATATTAGAGTGAAACTTGTAAAATTAAAGAAGACCGTTTTAGCAGTTTCAACATTATGTCACAGTTTAGAGTAGATTGTATAATATAAAATTCCTATTGAAAATAATATTATGATAAGTCATTTCTTCACAAGTGAAGATAGTTGTTAATTCATTTTGAAACTTTACTATATGTAGATAATATTTCCTGATCAAAAAAAGTATTCTTCTATTTTAACTTAGAAAAGAAATCTTTTTAGAGAGTAAGTAAAGGTAGCGGGAAAGAAAGGGTATTTCCAAGTTGAAAATTATTGCTAACTTTAAGCATCCTCGGTATTGTTAAAGTATGGCTTGTCTTTGCCGTCTTTAGCATGGTTATATGAAAACAATCCTGATTCCTTGAGGAACCATGGCTGTGAGCCAAACTAAATATTTCTGCCTTTACAAATGTCTTAAAAATCTTAAATAATGTTAGAGATTTTACAGTGGAAATTCAAAATCTATCTTATTTTGTTGCTGTTGTTGTTGTTGTTGTTTCCTGAGAAAATAAAGATGATTCCTACTGGAAAAACTGACAGGCGGGAAAAAGCAATGGATGAAGCCTCAGGAACCAGACTGACTGGGCTAGTCATGCTGAATCTCCTACCTTCTAGCAGGGTGATATTTGATCAGTTTTGGTTTATCTGTAAAATAAGGATATGTGTATGTGTATTTATGTTTGTAAAATGTATATATGTATATATATGTACATATATATATATGTACTCTAAAAGGTTGTTTTGAGCATTAAATTATTTGTGTAAAGTTATTTAATATATATTAAGAAATTAAAGCTGCCTGTCACATATCGAGACTCAATAAATGTCAATAAATGTTAAGCGATAATATTACAGTGAGAACTTTCATCAGATCGAATGTAATTAAATACAAAAAATTAAATATAAAAATTATTCTTCCTAAATAATTAAAATCAATGTACTAGGCATTGGCATTTTTTTGTCCACATAATGTCATCAAAATAGATTGTATTCCATTTAAACTGAGGTCAAAAAACCACATTTTTCTTTTTTTTGAGGTACATTTATATGCAAAATCTGTGCCTTTCGTGATTTTTGTGCAGCAGATCAAAACAAGTATGGTTTAAACTAGATAGATGACATTTTATGAAGTCGCAAAATGTGCCCTTAAACATCATAATGGCTTTAATGCATTTTAATTAGCTATCTGGCAAATCAACAGATGTACATGACCAAGCTTGCATAATTTATCTGCTAACAATGGTGTTGGTCCTTTTTAAGAGCTTGTAACACTGCCTGCATTAACGCTCTTAATACATCATTGATTTCTGGCCTAACAATGTGCAACAGAGTTTTAAACCATTTTGAAAATGTCAATAAAATATATGTTTTCCTTAATCTATGCAGATGCATAGCCTGGTACAAGTAATTTCTCACAACTGACACGAGGGTCTGTCAAAGGATATGTCACAATGTGGAGTTTTCATACATAACGAATTATAATCTACACCAGAATCTAAATGTCCCAATTTATTTTTTCTTTTCTCAAGGAAGCATTTTTATTCATAAAGTTGTGTAGCATATTGGCTTAAGGGTCACACTCTGGAGGCAGATTGCCCACAATCAAATACTGCTTCTAGCACTTCTTGGCTATGTGACCTTAGATAACTTACTTAATCTTATGAAGGCTCTGTTTCTTTAGTGTGTCATGTTTGGTAAATAAAAATAATGTCCTTGTTGGATTGTTGTAAGGAAGAAAAATCGTATAGGCATGTGCAAGTTCTTCAGTTAAGAATTTGTTTGGTTTTGGGGAGGTCTGAGTGGCTCAGTGGGTGAAGCGTCTGACTTCGGCTCACGTCATGATTTTACTGTTCATGGGTTCAAGCCCCATGTCGGGGCTAACAGCTCAGAGACCGGAACCTGTTTCAGATTCTGTGTGTGTCTCTCTCTCTATCTGCCCCTCCCCCACTCATGCTCTGGCTCTCTCTTTCTGAAAAATAATAAACTATAAAAAATTAAAAAAAAAAAGAATTTGGTTTTAAATTTATTTGATGAAATGTGAAATCAAGAACTTCAATCTTGTTTTTCATCAAATATAAGAAAAAGGAATATATTTTTTTAAAGTGTATTTTGCTTTTTATCATTGCATCTTGGAGACATCTATTGCTGCATTGTTTCATTCAGAAGGCAGAGTAATTCTGATTAGTAACCATTAGGGAGCCTCCCTGGCATAATCTGAAACTTGCCCCTGTATTCAGAGAGCAGGAAGAGATGGAAGAAAGACACAGGCCACTCCATGGTGGCAGTTTTAATAAGCAAAGGGGACTTATGTATAAGGCTTCTCTTGGCTGGTAGTGAGACAAAAGGATCTCCACAGTCGTCCATCCATTCATAAAAGTTTATAAAGAGGCCTTAACTGGGTTTAGTCATGAAGCAGGGGGGTTCTCTATACCACACCACTATCTCAAAGCTATGTTCTTGGAGTAGCTTCTTGGTGGGGGGAAGGTAAGCAGAATGCATAGTCCAAGAAGGAGGGGGTAAGGAGTTTTTGAGTACCTGGGTTTGGGTCATGGGTCTATCAGCAGTCACAGCCTCTTGATGATGTCCTCCTAGACTCCATTCTTCATGACCAGTGCTTACAGTATCATGTGACTTACTTTTCCATAGTGGTCTCTGAGCCGTCAGCAAGGGGTTTCATTATCAGGAAGGTAGCTTTTCTGGAGGCTGTGTGGCTGCATTGGAGGTAGATGCCACAGCAGCAGTACAGGCACATGCAACAGAAAACAAAGATACTTATGATAATAGTTCCCCAAATTATTGAAAACCTTTTCCACTAAGAGCCCTAGGATCCAAGTCCTTGATTTACTACATCTTTTAGGCTGGGAGTTGGATTACTCAAGGCATTCATTTGTATCCATGAGATTTAATGAAGATAATTCATTAGCAGACTCACCAGGTATGAATATATAATATTCTGTTTGGATAATAGCACAAGTGACTCCTTTTGAGGCAGTAATAAAGTCTAAAGCCAATTTATTTTGGAGAATAGCTTTTCTTTTCAGAAAAAAAGCAGTGTTCTATAAGGGTAGGTTTTGTTGGTTATCATTTAAGGCTTGCTGAGTGAATTAATAAGGGATTTCATGTGTATTATAATGTCCTTCAAACCAATGAGAAAGCAAAGATAGCAGCCAAATGATCATTCAAAATAAAATATTCTTCCCCCCTCCCCAGCTTTGGAGAGAGTGAGGTTGGCAGCTTTAGTAATTTGATTTGGTTATATATACCATATGGGTTGACTGAGGCAACAGCACTGTCAAGCATGAGAAGGACTGGGGGTGAGATACACTCTACCAGGAACCCCATCGGTTCCCCTCTTTCAAGTGAGCATGCTCTATATCAGGTATAGTGCATGGTAATAAGTTCAGTTTGCCGGAGGACAATGAGATCCCAGTGGAGATTGAGTAGTTCCCCTTCAACAAGTGGTGCAAAGTAATTCACCCATTGCAGTGGGATGTCCCATTGCAAATTCCAGCATATAATTTTTTTTCCAGGTGTGATGGGACTTGTTGTTCTCAGCAACAGTGTGTTGATTTACTGAGTGGGTTGGAGCAATTCTTGTTTACCATGATTTGCACACTTTTGTGGTATTGGATGTCTAGGCAAGTGTCCCCAGTCTGGTATATGGGACAACAGGCCCTGCTAGTAAAACATTCAAATGTATCAAAGACTGGTATAGTATTTCATCCAGCCAAGGTGGTTTTTCCTGTCAACAATTTAATTGACTGCTTTAATATTTCATTTGTCTTTTTACCAGCCCTGCTGCTTGTGGGTTATAGTGGAGATGGAACCTCCTTTCAAAGTCAATCTCTTTTGCCCAGTCTTGCATACCATGACCTTTGAAATGTGATCCCTGATGACTATCTATTCAACAAGGGTATACATATAAGGTACTCAGTTTCTTTAATCCCCTAATAGTGGCAGCCTGGATTGAATGGTGGTAGAGGAAAGCTCCGGTTAGTCAGGTGCAGCGCTCACATAAATCAAGACATATTTAATACCCTCACTGGGAGGGAGGGAACCAATAAAACCAATTTGCCAATCTGGAAACTCTGGCAGATAAACCCCAGATTCTTTTGACATTTCTTTAGGAATTATTTAGAACATTCAGGAAACGTTGTTACTGTACTTCAGAGGTAATCCAGTGTCCTTGGCAACATGGTACCATATTCAGGCACTCTGGTGGCCACTCTTTCTCTGCACCAATTTGCTATATCTACTGAAAGGTCAGTAGTAGATAAGGCTTGTACCTGAGCAAGGGCATCTGCTTCCTGATTGCCAGGGGGTTTCCATGCTTTATTAGCTGGGACATGAAAAAAGTGACGATTATCTCAGGCTCCTGCAAAGAAATCCAAATGTCTCATTTACTTCCTGACCCCACAACGGATAATGTATGATTACCTACATTTGGCTTCCCATTGTCCTCAACCAGAGGGTTAATCTATTTAAAATAACCCAACAGTCAGGGCAAAGTGTTAATGGCCACAGTTCAAGTGTAACCACTAGCCAGACCAGTTTGCGCTCAGCCCACTGGCTGATGCACTGGGTGCTATGTGAGAGGCTCTATGCAGAGAAGTGCTGTGTACACAGCTAGGAGCTATAGCTCTATGGGATTATATCAGATTTTTGCACCCTTCCAGAGCTGGGACCAAAATCCCAGTGGTATTCTCCCCTTTTGTGGTTTTTGGCACAGTGCACAACTCATACCTTCTGTGGCACAACACAACCTCATAGCCAGAGCACATACAAGTCAAATGGTAGCTTAGGAGATGTCCAGAGCTTTAATCTGTTTCATTAGTATCTTTGTCTTCTCAAAGATGGAGATTGCTCTGATCCTTAGTCCTATATGTTCTCATTCTTTACCAGGTGGTAAAGGAATGAGGGCACTGTGCCAGGTGGATACTGCAAGTCTTCTAAAAGTCCAAAATTCCTACAGAGGCTGGCTTGCACCTTCTCAGGGGTCGGATAGGCTTGCACATTATCCACCATAGCTTTTGGGACAACGTGTGTCTTATCCAGACAGATACTAAAATCCTTATGGCAGTGCCTGGGCCTTCAATTTTGTTTGGTTCACCCACATTTTTCCCTTGCAGATGTCCCAGCAAAGCCTGCAGGGTGCCTGCAGAAGTAAATCTTTACATGTTAACATTATACCAGCTATGCAATGGGCCCATTTTGTTAATGTGCGGAAGGAGAACCAGTGACATGTCCCCAGCTAACACCCCGTGACATACCAAGAGGCTATCCAGGTAGACTCAGGTCAGCACTTGAAAGTTTTATTGTTCCTCCTCCCCTCCATATGAAAGTAAATTGATCTTAGTTATCATAAACCTGTGCTTTTAAAAGTCTTCTACAAATCTCCTTGAAGCACTTTTGCAGGAATATTATTTTTTTTTGCCATAGCATTAGATCAAACAATAACTGTCTGTAAATGCCAAAAAAGCCACTTAAAAATGGCCACAGTTACAAATATGATGAGAGTTCATTGTAATGCAATTGACAAGGGAACTTCTATAGGAATTTATATATATATTTTAAAATTTTTTAACATTTATTCATATTTTGCGAGACAAAGACAGAGCATGAGTGGGGGAGGGGCAGAGAGAGGGAGACACAGAATCTGAAGCAGGCTCCAGGCTCTGAGCTGGCTGTCAGCACAGTGCCCGTCGCGGAGCCAGAACCCACTAACCACGAGATCATGACCTGTGCCGAAGTCCCACGCTTAACTGACTGAGCCACCCAGGTGCCCAGGAATTTGTATTTTTAAAAGACTTCCCCCAGCTTCACATCATTTTTCAATGTCTTTCATGTTTTCAATGTTTGGTTATCTTTGAGATGTTCACATTTCAAAGACATGATAAGATTTAGAATTTCAGGGATAGAGAAGAAATTCAAGTTTTCTCCTAGAAGTTTTGGGGTAATTGCTATTTTAAAAATTTCCTTTTTATTAGGGGTCAGAAAGAATGAGGCATTTTGTCTGCTTCCTCATCAATTATCACAAAATATTTCCTTTCATTTTTCCTGCTTTTTAGAGATTCCACCTCTTAGGGTCCTAACCAGACTTTGTCACATTTCTGGATAGTAATCTGAGGCAGTTTGCACCCTCTTAGCTTTGCAAAATAGCACAGTAAGGTCTATGGCGTATCCTGCTCTCCCACCTTGCCTGCAGGCCCCAAAACCATCAGGCTAGTGGACACTGTCATGTGCTTTTCTAATCTCAGCTCACCTTCTAACTTCCTGACATGAGCTTCAGCTTCCAGTAGAGGCCAGTCTACAGTGGCTGGGTTTCCCTTCTCTTCTACAGTGCATTATGCACAGTTCCACAAATAAGCACATTAGACTGGCTGTTGTTTGGGGGCATCCCTGCACTGGGCAGTCCACAGGTTTCTTTTCTTTTCTTTTCTTTTTTTCTTTTTTTTTTTAGCATTTATTCAGTTTTGAGAGACAGAGAATGAGTGGGGAAGGGGCAGAGAGAGAGGGAGACACAGAATCTGAAACAGGCTGAGCCATCAGCACAGAGCCTGATGTGGGGCTTGAACCCACAAACTGTGAGATCATGACCTGAGCTGAAGTCAGATGCTTAACCGACCGAGCCACCCAAGCATCCCAGTCCACAGGTTTCTAACATATGGGCCGTCTCTCTTTCACATAGATGTCAATAGCCAAGCTGGGATTTCCCCCACAGATACCTCATTCCAATGGCCCATTTCTTCAGTCTCCTGGCTGGCTAAACAATTGTTCATTTTGTAACTTTTTTGGGAGCTTCCAAGATATAATATGAAACTGGGCTTATGTACATGGAGGTCAAGGAGAAACAAAAGAAAGCGGCAGGCCACGCCAAGCTGGTAAGTGGCCATTTTAATAAACAAAGGGAATTTACAAACAAGACCTAGCTTGGGCAGCAGCAAGACAAATGGATCCCCACACTCACCCGCCAAATCTTAAAAGTATTTAAAGTGGCTTTAATTGGATTCAGTCACATATACCATGCAGGTGTTCTCAACATCACATCACTCTCTTAAGGCTATTTCCTTGGGTCACTGTCTGAAAGTGGGAAAGGTAAGCAGAACTTATGTTCCAAGGACAGGTGTTGACAATAAGGAGCCTCCAAGTGCCTGGGTTCAGATCACAGGTTAATCAGTGGTCAAGGCTTTTCTATGATATTTTCCAAAAGTAACTAGTTTTTGGAAAAGCATATGTGTGTGTATACATGGGCAATCATGAACAAAGGTGTTCCTTTACTTAGAGATTTTAGATTTAAAATGTATAAAGAGTGTATAGATTTCCAAAGCATAACAATGCTCCAACCTCTTAAAAATATAACCTGTCTAGTGTGAGCTATGGTCCTAAACTAGCAAATGACTGCATGGGATTCCAATTAAGCTGACCTGTCACAACCTATAAGGACTCTTTTCATGCCTGTGCTTTTTGCCTTTTGCCTCCAGTTGGCCTGTGGTCAGGGTAAGAAGATGCTGTGAGACTTTCTCAAGGGCTAGAAATGCACATTCTTAAGAGACGCAAGGTAACTCATGGACAAATGTTTGGTCAATAAGAGAGACAAACCATTCTCTAGTTCTTCCCCTTTCCTCTCTCTGAGTGGAAAGTACATAATGGAAGTGGAGATTAAGAGGTTAGGAGAGCAAAAGAAAGAAGGAAACCTCAACACAACCTTGTCAGTTACAAATGACTGGCTTTTAAAGAATGCAACTGTATTTCAAATTTTATTCTCTGAGAAGGTACCCTCTCTATGTAGAAGGATTTCTCCAAGATCAACTCCTAAAGCCAAAACTAATTTTTTTCTGGAATATTGTCTCCAATTGAAATTATTTTCCCAGAACATGGAGTGTGAACAATGACTAAAATGACTGCCATTCTGTCAGGTGTAAAACTGAGCTCTCTAATGAAAATGGTGTGGTATTGACAACAGAAAACACAAACAGGTCAATGGAATAAAATAGAGAACCCAGATATAGACCCGTATAAATATATTCAACCAATCTTTCAAAAAGGGGCAAAAACAAAAGAAAGAAGAAAATTAGCATTTTCTTAGTCCTGGAATAATTGAACATCTACATGTGAAAAAATAAGTCTAGACAAAGGCCTTACACTTTTCACAAAAAATAACTCAAAAGCGATCATACATCTAAGTATAAAACACAAAACCATAAAGCTCTAGAAGATAACATAACAAAACCTAGATGGCCCTGGGGATGGCGATGACTTTTTATATATAATACTAAAGTCATGAACCACGAAAGAAAGAATTGATAAACTTGACTTCATTCAAATTAAATTTTCCTGCTCTGCGAAAGCAAAACACTGTCCAGAGAATAAGAGGGCAAGCCACAGACTGGGGGAAATATCTGTTCAAGAAATATCCACCACATAATTCCTCTCTCTGCTCAAAGAGGAGGAACTCTGCCATTCTACCTCTGGCTGTCTTTGACTGAATCCCTTCACTCTTCTCCTTGATAGAGGTAGAGCAAGTTACCTGATGATAGTGGTAGTATTTATTTATGGTTTTGGCTTTAGGAAAAGGGATCTGTATAAATTTTGAACATAGCAAAAACAGTTCAGCCCACTAGAGGCAGTGACCTAGAAAAAAGATACCTATTCTGTTCGGTCTATCTATTCGCTAGTGGGCTGCCCCCAGGTCCAGACTGGAGAGAGTAGATGGTTAGCAAGTCTGCTTGGCTCTCACAACTGAGCCAAAATTTCCAATATGCCTTAAAACTTCCATTTTGTTTCTACATTTTTTTCGAGTTAAATGTTTTGTTTCTTAATTTAGAAATTGGGATGGGGAGACAGATGACATTTATCGGGCCTTCAATGTTATAATGGAGATATGAATAAAATGTTTCAAACTGTAACATATGTACTGAAATATAATTAAATTTCTTTAAAATGGTATTCTTTTAAAGGTGATACTTACATTTTTGGACCAATGTTGGCATTAGAAGCTTGCCTTGAATATTGCCTTGAATAGACAGTTCAGGTTTCTAGCTAAAATATCCAGAGGGATTATTTAACTAAAGTGTTTGCCAAAATACTATAAATACAAAATATATTTTTGAAAAAGCTTATCTCATAACCTGAAATGAGAACTGTGCATATTATATCATATATACATATGCCAAATGTGTATATAGATGTGTTTGTCACTCCTATAATTAATACTACCCTTTGATAACCAGTGTTTCAGGATAAGGTGGTAGCTGTTATAATGGTAGAGAGTAACAGCATCATACTATTGCAAAAACCAAGATCCTTGTATGTTTAGTAATATATTTAGTAATATATTTGCTTACTTCTCCTGATTAAAATCCCCCTGGCCTTGAAGAAGTATTATCAGAGTGCATGGAAATGGAGTGGTTTTCAGAAAGGGTATATAAATTAATCTTCCAAAACTGAGCCCCAGGAAGTATGATGACTTTTTAAGATACATTGGGTTTGTAATACCTGAAGAATATGCCTGTGCACTCTTCTGGACCTGAAGTTCTGGGATGTAACTTAATATGAAGAAGCTAATGTGATTATGAACAACAGAGATAGCAATGTGTCATAACTAGCTAAAAACTCCCATAATGACTCTAGAATATGACAAAATAACATTTCTTTATGAAATTCAATTAGCTAAATTAATAAGATCACATCATTCTTTAATGATAATTATTTATACAATAATCAAGTAGAAAGTTTTACTATAATCTTAGCTTGCTTAAAAAAAAAGTTAAATAGGGGCATCTGGCTGGCTCAGTTGGTTAAGTGTCTGACTTCAGCTCAGGTCATGATCTCACAGTTCGTGGGTTTGAGCCACCGCATTGGGCTCTGTGCTGAACGCTTGCTCAGAGCCTGGAGCCTGGTTCGGATTCTGTGTCTCCTTCTCTCTGCCCCTCCCCACTCACACTCTGTCTCTCTCACTTTCTCAAAAATAAATAAATGTAAAAAAATTTTTTAAGTTAAATATACGGTAAAACATGATATGGGAAGGAGTAAAAGCTATACAAACAAGGCTTGGAAGAGCTGATCAAAAAAAAAAAAAGAATGAAGGGGATTAGATTTAGGGAATATCATTAAAAATCATGGATACAAGGTCATCAGGAAAGACTGTTAAAAGCCTGAACTTCTTTACAAGAGCATGTGAGAAAAGTATCTGTGCATAGCACTCTTTCTCTGGCAGGTCTTCTATGATGTGGGAAGAAAGGAGCATCATTGACAAAGGACTGTCTTTGGATGTAGATAAATGCCCTGAAATTGGGCTATAGGGTGGCATAGGGCATGTGGCAGATATGGAGATTTCTACATGCCTGCTTTTGAATTACAGAAATGCCAAGAGCTCCCCAATAAACCTGGGCTTGTGTAGAATGTCCAGCTGACCCAATGCAATGATTCTGCTGTCAGCTGATGCTACAGGATAATATGTGATTCCACATGCTTGATACATCGATACAAAATTACAAGTGGGAGTAAATAAGGGACATGGGCATCTCAGTGAAAGTCAGAGAAAGCCTCAAAGACATCAAGTGGACCAGATGATGCTCATAAAGATTAATTTTCTGATCATGTAAGTCCAGAAGGAATCTTATAATTTGCCTAAATTAATGCTATTCACAACTTCCTTCAAAACTTCTGAGTTTTGTGGATTTCTTAGTAATATTTTAATGTATTATTATTAATTATTGTCATTATTTTATTAGTACAACTTGTTTCTGTTGCTTGTTAGGAAAACAAACACTCTAAGAATTTGGTCATGGGGTGCCTGGGTGGCTCAGTCGGTTACGGGTCTGACTTAGACTCAGTTTCATGATCTCAGGGTTCATGGGTTTCAGCCCCACGTCGGGCTCTGTGCTGACCCCTAGCTCAGAGCCTAGAGCCTGTTTCAGATTCTGTGTCTCCCTCTCTTTCTGACCCTCCCCTGCTCATACTGTCTCTTTGTCTTCTCTCTCTGAGAAATAAATAAAACATTTAAAAATGTTTTAAAAAAGAATTTGACCATAGAAAGCAGGCAGCAGAAAATAGAAAATTGTAAGATACTTGGAATTGAGTATTGTATTTAGATGTGATGAAAGACAATTATTAGGAAATACCTATCCACAGTTTATTAGAGTTAAAAAAAATTAGAAGCACATGATTTTCATAGAGAAAAAAATAAAACTATGCCATATCCTCTACTTATCTGAGACCTTGTACTTACTGACAATATTGCTCTAGGATAAATATAAATGCTAGTCGGCATAGGCCAATTAATAAAGTACTTGGTGATTCAACTTTAAGAAACTGGGATTCTGAGTTATATCTAGCCTAAGCTACTACATTCCATGAGACGTCCTTAAAAACTTTTCCCTCATGCCATGAAAAAAAATTGGTAGAGGAATGCCATAATATTTGAAAAAATAATCTTTGTGGGTTTTTTCTTTTGAAGTTGAAAATATAGGAGGTAAAAGTTGTTGTCATAAAGAAACTTTGATAACAGCAGAAACAGAAAGAAACTGAGACACCTGAGTCCATTCACTGTACTTAATGGATCAATGTAAATGTGTATAAGGTTAATATAACAAGCAGTGGAGTAAGCACACTAAATGGAATTCAGCAAGTAGTATACATGCTGTGTACTTTGGATATGGCTAATTAATCATGGAGCTCTTAGGAAAGAAATCAACAGGCAACCCATTCACAGAGCTACCACAAAATTTGTATAAACTGAGAAAAGTACAAGGTATCCATGCCTTTGGAAAATAAATCTAATTTAACCACCAGTACAGACAGTTGTGGGCTCTCACCCAGGTGTGTGTCACAGACACAAAGCCCCTTGAATGAAGTCCACGTACCCTTCAGGAAAGACTGCTCTAACACTACACTCAATCACCATTAAAAGTTCTTTATAGTCATTTCAATACAGTCTGTGCCTAGTTTCCAATGAAACTGTAGACGAGGAAAAGTAATATATCCAATACCTTAGGGATTATTAAATTCTGGAACAATAACTTCAGGGAACATAAAAACATCTTGGCCAAATGTTTGTGATGAGTTGGAATTCAGGAATACCATGTGATAAATGAAGTTACAATCAAATTTTGTATCACGTTAGGATTCTTGAAATTCTAAACATAACTGTTTTGGGTTTTTTTTGGGGGGGGTGATTGTGTAGAATTGCTATTGTTTCTCTCTCAAATAGCTGGTAGGATTTACCAGTGAAGCCACTGGGAATGAAGTTTCCTTTTTTAGAAAGGTTTTAATACAAATTCAATTTCTTTGTTAGACTGGTTGTGTTATCTGTTTCCTTTTGAATGATTCTATTAGTTGGGTCTTCCAGGAATAGATCAGTTTCATCTAAGTTTTCAAATTTATTTGCACAACTTTTCCTAGTTGTCATGCAAGCATTATCATTTTAATGTCTGTGTGATCTGTGTAATATGCCTTTCTTTGTTCCTGATATTGATAAGCTGTGTGTTCATTTTTTTTCTTGGTTTGGATAGAGTTTCAACAAGTGTTTCTGACCTTAAGAAAAAGCATTGTTGGGGCTTCTGGGTGGCTCAGTCGGTTAAGCATCCGTCTTTGGCTCAGGTCACAGAAAGATGCATTGGGCTCTCTGCTGACACAGAATCTGAAACAGATTCTCTGCCCTCTCTCTCTGCTCCACCCTTGCTTATTCTCTGTCTCACTCTGTCTCTCAAAAATGAATAAACATTAAAGAAAAAAATTTTTAAAAAGAAAAACATTGTCTTTTATCGTCAAGTACATTAGCTATAAATTTTTGTGGACTATCTAGCGAAATTAGAAATTTCCCTTATATTCTTTTTTTAAAAAAAAAAAATATATATATATATATTTTATTTATTTCTAGGAGAGAGAGAGAGAGACAGTGTGAGCAGGGGAGAGTCAGAAAGAGAGGGAGTCACAGACTGAAACAGGCTCCAGGCTCTGAGCTGGCAGTCAGCACAGAGCCCGATGCAGGGCTCAAACCCACGAACCGCGAGATCATGACCTAAGCAAAAGTCGGACGCTTAACCGACTAAGCCACCCAGGCGCCCCCCCTTATATTCCTTTTTATGTTGAGTGTTAGGTTTTGCCAAATATTTTACATGCATCTGTTGAGATGATAATGTGTTTTCTTGTTCTTTTTCTATCAATTTGGCATATTATGTTAATCGATTCTCAAATATTTAACCATTCCTGCATATTTGGGATAAATTGCACCAGTTAATTTTTTTGAAAACTATTTCAAAAATTGGTATTACTTAGTCTTTAGTTGTTTGGTAGGGTTTGCCAGTTAAGATTTTAATTATTTTTGCAAGATTTTAGTTATATTTCTATTTCTCTAGCTACCCTCGCCTTTTCTTCTTGTTCATGCTATCTTTATGAAAGATCACTAAATTAAATTTTTATTCATATCCTACCTTAAGAATAAATTCTGTTGCTGAGATTTTTGTTTTTAGAAACTCACATGAAGTTGTTATATCCACTTTTCTCATTTAAATCCACTTGTAGTGATATGCTTTCTGGGTATTTTCTTAAAAACATTTTTTAATGTTTATTTATTTCTGAGAGAGACAGAGTGTGAGTGGGAGAGGGTCAGAGAGAAAGGGAGACAGAGAATCTGAAGCAGGTCCCCATCTCTGAGCTGTCTGCCCAGAGCCTGACATGGAGCTCAAACCCACAGACCATGAGATCATGACCTGAGCTGAAGTCTGGAGCTTCACTGACTGAGCCACCCAGGCCCCACTCTGGGTATTTTTGAAGGGTTTTGATTTTAGTTTGTAGCTATTTTACCACTTAAGATGAACTTCCTAATTTGTTTTTCTTGTCATTGTTTTTATTTCTTCAAGTAAAACATTACCATCTATGATCAGAAATACCTAATAATTGTTTTTTTTTTCTTTTAATACTTCCCCCTCTCTATGACCCTCCCCTGCTTAGGCTGTTTCTATCTCTCTCTCAGAAATAAACATTAAAAAGAATTATTCTAAAAAGTTGTAAAAATAGTACAGAGAGTCTCCATATAAACCATTATCACCATCTTACTAGCATAGTACATATGTAACAATTAATAAATCATTATTGATTGACACCTTATTACTAACTGAAGCTTACACTTTATTCAGATTTCTTTAGTTTTTACCTAATGTCCTTTTTGTCCTTAATATCATGATGATCCTGTTCCATGATCCCATTTAGAATATTATATTTAGTTTTCATATGTCCTTAGGTGCTTTTTGGCTCTGGCCCTTTCTCACACCTTCCTTCCTTCCTTCCTTCCTTCCTTCCTTCCTTCCTTCCTTCCTTCCTTCCTTCCTTCCTTTCTAAATGTTTATTTATTTTGAAAGATAAAGACAGAGCATGAGCAGGGGAGGGGCAGAGAGAGAGGGAGACATAGAATCTGAAGCAGGCTCCAGGCTGAGCTGTCAACATAGAGCCCAACATGGGGGCTGGAACCCACGAACTGCGAGATCATGACCTGGGTGGAAACCAAGAGTCCGTCGCTTAACCCACTGAGACACACAGGCATCCCACTTCCTTCCTTCCTTCCTTCCTTCCTTCCTTCCTTCCTTCCTTCCTTCCTTCCTTCCTTCCTTCCTATTCCTTCCTAGATCCTGAGAGTTTTGACAGGGCTAGTCAACGGCTTTAAAAAATATTTTTCATTTGAGATTTTTCTGATTTTTCCTTATGATTAGATTGAGATTATGAATTTTAATTTTTTTAATGTTTTATTTATTTCTGGGAGAGAGGGAGACAGCATGAGCAGGGAATGGTCAGAGAGAGAGGGAGACACAGAATCTGAAGCAGGCTTCAGGCTCTGAGCTAGCTGTCAGCACAGAGCCTGTCACGGGGCTTGAACCCATGAACCATGAGATCATGACCTGAGCCGAAGTCTGACATTCAATCTACTGAGCCACCCAGGAGCTCAAGATTATGAATGTTAGGGAAGAAGACCACAGAGGTAAAGTGTCATTCTTATTGTACAAATGGTACATATTATCATCATGACTTACCACAGTTGGTGTTCATGCTTACTACCTGAGTGATGTATTGCTTTTCAGGTTTCTCCACCATAAATTTACCATTCCCTCCCCCACTCACCACTTTATACACTATCCTATTGGGAAGGAAGTCACTATGTATAGATACATTGAGGCAATAGGGAATTATGTCCCACCATTTTGAGTTTGGAATGTCTTCATAAGTTATTTAGAATTCACCACATGGGAGATTTGTCTATTTCTTCCATTAACTTATTTAGTCATTCAATTATATAATTATGGACTCATATATATTTGTTTTTTACTTTTATTTATTTTATTTTTCAAATTATTCTAGCTTTTGGCATTGAAAGATCTTTCATTTGCCTTTTATGTCCCTTTCACATACCCCCCCATCAGTGTGTGCATGTGTGTGTGTGTTTGTGTGTGTGCAAATGTGTTTGTTTACTTGTTTGGTTGGTTGTTCTTGAGCACTTCTTTACTTTTTCACACTATAAGATACTGCAGGTTTATCCTGCATATTCCTGGTCTCAGCCCCCAAATAAGCTATTTCTCCAAGGATTTTAAACTCATTTGGTTGAAGAACAATATTAGAAACCAAGATCTGCTATCGAGGAGTAGTTGCTTCTAGGCCCTTTCTGCTGACACAGCAAGAATGTGTTTGTGTGTTTGTGTGTGTGTGTGTGTGTGTGTGTGTGTGTGTATGTACTAACCAATATAAATGCACATGTCTATAAATATTTCTGATATAAATATGAGACTTAATATATTAAGTCAATAGTCAGATTTATTTTCAAGGGCAGAAATATGGTAATATTTTAATTTAGGGTGATAGCTTTTCATCTGTGAATAAATACAATGCAGTAGGAAAGCATCAATGTTGGAAAGATAATGTGTAAAAATTATAGGGCAGATGGTAAGAATTGTCTTTATTTGAAATACATTAAAATACTTAAAAAATAGTGAATATGGATAATGAGTAATAAGGAAAGGTTATTCTCAATTTTTGTGCTTTGGATAAAGCACAACTTTAAACATAAAAAATGTAAGAGGAAAATTTCGTTGTCTACTTATTTGTTACATAATGACTGGAAAATCTGTCTGTCACCAATTACATCATAAGAACAAGGGCAAAAACTTTTGAGAGGGTATGAGAAGCAGGATGAAGATCGAATTTTTAATATCTTTTGTCTTTTAATTGTATTTAGTTTAAGACTATTTTTATTTATATTTCAGTATAAATGCTGAAAAAGAAATAAACATTGTCAAGTTCAATTGGTTTCTTATTCTTTAATTCAAAGTCTTTTGGTCCAGTATGTGAAGAAAATAAAATAGAACTCAAAGGTCAACCAGAACCTACTTTGTTCTTGAAATTAAAATATCTTTGAGGGGTGCCTGGGTGGCTTAGTCGGTTAAGCATCCGACTTTCGCTTAGGTCATGATCTCGTGGTTCCTGGGTTCGAGCCCCGCTCGGGCTCTGTGCTGACTGCCAGCTCAGAGCCTGGAGCCTGTTTCAGAGTCTGTGAATCCCTCTCTCTCTGACCCTCCCCTGCTCACGCTGTCTCTCTCTCTCTCTCTCTCCTAGAAATAAATAAAACATTAAAAGAAGTAAAATAAAATACCTTTGAGTTGCATCACTATTTGTTGCCCCCTAGATGTTCAATGCCAGCTCAAGAGATCTATGTTCCTAGGGTTCATTTTTAAAGTGCAGCCACAGCTGCCTGGAGTTCACTCACTGTCCTACATGGCAGTTTAATATGCAGGATATGGCCCTTCTCTTGATTTGCCTCTAAGTTTATTATCTTCTAATTTATTAAATTCTACTGAACATACTGTGGGTTTCCATAGAAAATCATGTTTCCATGTATTCCAGCATCAGAAGTAATTTTGAATGGTATATCAGCCCAGTCTCTCTACACTTAAAATTGATGCTTTAAAATTATTTTGGATAATTATTAAATTCCCTCACTGAGTGTGCCCCCTTCCTAGATTTAATTAAATGTATCTCCAGTTTTTATGTCTCTCACACGCAGTAAAATATAACTCAGTGTTTGAAGCAGATTACCTTCATCTTTATCAAGCTGTGAATCTACCCTTGGGCTATTTGGCACCATTTTTATCTTTTCAGAAGTAACATCTCTTCATGACATCTCTAAATGCTTTTTCAGATGTTTCCAAAAGGTGACAAACGATTTCAATGATAACATAAATCCTCACTTGTCTTCTTGCTTCTACTATATTGGATCAATGATAGACGAAATAAATAAAAGTTAAAAGGTCTCCAGGACTTTTTGTTTTTGGTGTGGGAGACTGAAGAGAGTTCTTGGGTCAGTTGGAGTTAGTTTTCAGGAACAAAATAAGATAAACAGAGATAAACAACAAAATATAGGGTGCCTAGGTGGCTCAATCGGTTAAGCGTCCGACTTCGGCTCAGGTCATGATTCATAGTCCATGGGTTCGAGCCCTGCGTCAGCCTCTATGCTGACAGCTCAGAGCCTGGAGCCTGTTTCCAGTCATGTGCCCTACCCCCCTCTCTGCCCCTCCCCAGCTCGTGCTCTGTCTCTCTCTGTCTCAGAAATAAATAAACGTTAAAAAAAATTTTTTTTTAATCCTACAAAATATATAGTGAGAAGGCAAAAGTTGATGAAAGTTGTAAGAAAATAAAATATTTTTTGGAAAATATTTTTGAGGAATATGGACTCGCACCTTTCTTCAGCCATCTCACTGGAAGACAAGAGATGCGGTTTGCCAACCTGACAGCTCCCAGGTCACACTGCAGGAACTGTGCTTTTTGCACTAGGATAGTGTAACCCCCAAGAGTCCAGGCCCAGGGCCCAGACTACTCAGTTGGATTCCCAGTTTCAACAACGAATGGCTTGTAATCTTTGTTAAGTTACTTAGTTTTCCTCTGCCTCAGTTCACTATTCTATAAAGTAATGAGATTATAATAGTATCTACCTCATAGGTTTCGTTCTGAAAATGATATGGGCTAATATATGCAAAGAACTTAGATCAGTATAAAAACACTCAATAAGTGTCTCTGATAAACTTGTCCTGTCACACAAACTGGGCTCTCATTTGGGGATACTGAAAAACATACCATGGAGTCAGTGCTTGTATATCCCATCAGTCTTTTTTTTTTTTTTTAATGCTGAATACAGATAATGTATCATTGGTCATTATTATTAGTTCCAGTTGATCTTTTCTTGAAATTCTCTAATATAGATTAGATATCCCACTAAAAGAAACACTACAGTAAGCCAGGAATTGATAATCATAAACAAAGTAGTCAATAAAATTGCTAAGAAATGGTATGTGATATTTAAACAGAGTGATTTTAGACTGAATTAGTTTATAGATATTTTACATAGTTCTACAATATTAAATTAAATTCTTGATTTTTTTGCAAATCAATACACTATGATTGGATTTATTTTAAATCCTAGAATTTTACTTTTATTTAAAAGGGATAAGAGCCATGATGATATAATGATCTCTATTTCCCAGTTTAAAACCTACATTAAGTTTGCTTTTATCAAAAAGATACTTTCAAAGGGAAAATTCATGAACATGTAAACATCTGTTCATTGAATATTAAAGCCTAAAATACCAGGTTGTCACTAATAAGTTAGAACCCCATAAAGAAAAAGTGCTTTCACATATTGATATCTTTTTAAAACACATTCAGTTTTGTGCTTTATTAAGTACCATATTTTTTCTAAGATAGATTAATTTTCCCTCAAGTACAAAATCTTTCACCATTTAAATAGAGAAAACGAGTGCTTTTATATTGTACTGATTGCTCTCCTAAAATTCCTCACATCATTGAAACCTATTTTTATGAAATGCATTCTTCTATAAAATTTCAGTATATCAGATAACTAATAGCAATATAGCTGCATATTATTTTTTTCTCTTAAAATGGATATAGAGCTTCTGCAAACAAATAACATAAATAAGACAATAAGTCTCACTTGTGTAATGAGATGTATCTTGTATTTTGAAAGTACAATATCCATACATTGAATTATATAGAATTCTATAAATAGCTACATGGAAAATAAGGTGTAATTTGATCCATTCATCAGTATATTCATTCATTTGCCATTAAAGTAGTTTTCCTTTGGCTTAATGGCAAATTTATTTGAACTGTTCAAATAAAAAGGCTCAATCTAGATCCCATGCCCCTCACCAGGTGAGGACACACAGGAAATGGACCTCTACCATAATATGATCATGCAGGCACTTTGATCTTGGATTTTACAGCCCCTGGAAGTATGAGGAAATAAAATTTCTACTGTATATAAGCCACCAAGTCTGTAGTATTTAGTCATAGCAAATGGAATGAACTAAGACACATATTTATATGGTATATTTGGGTGGATTTAAACCATGAGAATACAGAGCTTTGAGATAATTTATATATTACCAAATGTCCTTTTATTTAAATATTGCTTTAAAAAGCAAATAACTACAATATACATTATATTATCATTACTGAAGACAGCTGTACTTTAGGTCAGTAAGAAGAGCAGATAAAGATATTTTAATTAGATTTCGGGAAAAAGTAAGGATGTTGTTTTGATGTAAGTGTCCATGTGTATTTACATTTTTAAACTACTAACAAAATCATTTCTCTTGTGGGAAATAAATTATAATCAGTGCTTAAGAGACAAGGGGGTTGTCTTTGTGAGGTGATGGGTAAAACATGTACCTGATCAAATTTCATTCAAGCTTATTTTCTGGGTAAAATAGAAAATATTTTACATGAAAATATCTCTAGAATTTGCAGTGTCTGGATTCAGAGTATTACATAAAGCAGAGGATCCCTCTCTGCTATGCTTGTTTACGAGGAAAAGTCTTCCATTTGAAGAAAATTAAGAAATGACAGAAAAACATATACTGTCTTTCTCTTCAAGTCTGGCACAAGGAGTAACTTAGAATAGAGCTTTGTTGAGAGTACACTGCTATGTGTATTATACACCTCACCTTGCTCAAAATAAAAGAATCCAAAGCAGAATAGTTTGCTGGGAAATATCCTTATCCAAAAAATGTTAGCAACTCATCTAGGCAACAGATGTCTGGTTATATTTAAACAGTTGTTTAGGAAAGTCATAACTTTTTGAAATATTGAATCATTTTGTAAGGACTGGTGACATCTAAGTTACTAAAATCTATTTTTCTTTCACATGTATTTTTGTCTTTGTATATATAAGTGAAAATGAAAAGTACCAAAAATAAAATTTCTGTTATTCAGTACTGTTTCTCAGAACTCCAAATAATAAAATGTTATTTATAATAGAATCTACATAAAAACCTCTTGTCATTATGTATAATATTTGGATAAATTAGTGCTGTGATACTTGTGTGAGTAAATTTTAAAAATATATAATGTGTATTATAATAATAAATGATATAGATATAAAAAATTATATATATTTTATTTATTTATTTATTCACTGCCTATGGTACCTGAAAAAATTTGTATTTGTTTTTGTTTTCAGAAAAAAGAAAAACAATTGATTGTGGACCTTGCTGTTGTCTGTTAAATATTGAGAATAGTTCAAGGAATGACATAAACTTGTATCTGTGAATTTTTGCAGTGAATACATGCAGTGTTTTGCATTTTAATAAAATTTTTCCACAAGTAATCCCAGTACCAGCCGTGATCTATCTTTTCAGCTATTGCTTTGTATTCTAGATAATAATGAGACTGAAATATTCAGGTAGCCACAGGTATATTAAAGACTAACTGAGAGGTAAAGATATTTTTTCCCTTTGAGGCAAGAAAATGAAAAGGAGAAAGAATGGTTAAATGTTTAACTGCCATGAACCTGAAGTGGGGTAATGAAACCTCTTATGCTTGAGCAGATGTGCTTTGATAGGAATTATAATTATTATTAATTTAGGATTTATAAATATTACTAATTTAGGAAATAAAATAGAGAATTTTATATCCAACAACACCAGAGAGGGATATTCCCTGCATGGAAAACTCTTACAGGGAGAAACTTATTTATACCCCTACACATCTAAATCTTAATATTCATATTAAAAGTTATATACAGAAAACATTTCAAAAATATTAACTCTTTAAAAAAATGATACAGAACATTATTAACAGTAACTATTGTTCTATAGAGAAAACAGACGGGAAAAATCAAAAGTCAATTATTCCTAAGGACACCTTCATTATGCAATAGTTCTCGGGCTTGCAAATAACACCCCTGTGGCTTTAAATGTATTTCCTAAAAGGCATCTGTGAGTACATTTTCCCCACCATAAACAAAACATAACCTTAAGATCAGTGTACTATGGTGATTACATATGTATTGTCTACCTTCCAAGACAGTGACCCCAAGATTGAAAGTATAGATAAAGTAACTCATCATATATAAATGAGTACAGCATCAACACATCTGTTAAGGTACTGAAGTAATATTGTAAGGGAATTAAAATTATTTTTAGAGTTATGAAAATAATAAAGGAAATCTCATTTAAAATGGAGTCAGAAAGCCCTAAAGGGGAAGTTCTTTTGCCTGTGACACTCACTGCAGCCAGCATACCTAGCAGGAAGAAGAAAGGTAAGAATTACTTTGAAAAGTGAGGGCATGTTTCATATAGGAAATTTATCTCCTGCTTTTAAAGAAAAGAAGAAAGGTCTCTCCCTGCCTTAACAACACAACACACTAACCACCTCTTACAGAGAATGAGAAACTCCCACAACCACAACCTTTGGTTCAAAGTAGCCCTCCCCGATTTTCTCCTAACCTCACAAAAGCTTACCTTTCCTTTGTCTCTTCAGATGCGCCAATGGTTCACCATAGCTTGCTTGTCCTGAATTATTATTCCTCTGCTCCTCTGCTAGTAAAATGGCAGGCTATTTTATTTTTAAGGTTGACAAAGTTGAACACAAATGATTATTAGAGTTCTAGTTGACAGCCAAAAAAAAAAAAAAAAAAAAAAAAAAACCAAAACAAACTTTAGAAAACTGCAGGAAGATTGGAAACATCCTTTGGGAAAACCATGCTCTAGATTTGAGTATTCCTAACATGCAGCCAAATGCATGCAAAGCAGAATGTAGTTACTTTACTAAAGATACTGCATATAAATTTGCAAACTGGAAGTTTCTGTACGCATAGAGAAGTCATTTTATTTCATTAATAAGGCCTTTTCTCAAATTGGTCATCATAAGTTCCCTTGGAGACCAAGAATTATATATCTGTGGATGGAATGATAGATGATAGATAGATAGATAGATAGATAGATAGATAGATAGATAGATAGATGATAGATAGATAGATACATACATACATACATACATACATACATACATACATACATACACAGGTAGATAGATAATAGATAGATGATTGATAGATGATAGATAGATAGATAGATAGATAGATGATAGATCTAAATTTTAAGCCAGAGCTTCAGAACTAGAAGTTAATAAAAATATGTAGAGAATAAATCCCATATATGGAAGATGACTTTGAATGATAAAATAGGATTTTGTAAGCAAAGATCAACATTGATGGAATGACTTTGTTAAAATAGGAAATCATAAAAGTCCCCACCATTGGTCCAGTAATAGAATGTTAATTGCATTTCAAGGAGAATTAACATGATAGGCATTCGTGGTATCTGTGTTTTGAATTCATTACTCCAAGTAAAATGGTAGAAGAGAATTATACACTTTGGTTTAAGCTCCAGCTTAAACTGCTGGAGGACTCATACCACTAACACAGGTTTAGAATCAAGAACAACTGAAATAGATGACAGGAATCAAATCATGACCAAGCTTGCAAGAAAATTTTGAGTTTCAGAAGAGGTGAGGTAGAAAAAATCACCTTTGTGAGAAAATTCTCACTCTAGATTCTCACCTATTTAATCAGCGAAAAAGAATGTAAGGGGCATATCATGGTTTCTGTCTGGGGAACAAGACTAGGTCTCTGAATATGAATTAGAGTTGATAATGCAGACAGTAAGGATCTTTCCATTATTGGCATGAGTATTCCTCTGAATACAAAAATCTTCATCCTTTTGTTTTCATGGTAGCTTTCCTTTTTGAACCATGATCTCATTGCAAGAGTAAACTAACTGCTGTCAGATTATTTATTTGTTCAAATAATACATTTATTCCATTATAACAAATTAGGAACTTTCAATGACTAAAAGTGATATAAATCGATTTCTTGTCTTTATGATAAATAGTTCAGTAGGTGTTCCTCTTTTATGAAATAATGAAAGGAATCTGGCAGATGGCAGGCTCAACCATTTTAGACAAAACATTTTCTGATGTTATCTTGGGATTCATCTAGGCATCTGGAAGACAAAAGCTACAATACCATACCATACCATACCATACCATACCATACCATACCCTACCATACCCTACCCTACCATACCAGCCATACCATACGATGCCATACCATACCCTACCCTACCCTACCATACCATACACCATACCATACCATACGATACCCTACCCTACCATGCCCTACCATTCCATACCATACCATACCATACTATACCATACCATACCCTACCCTACCATACCATACACCATACCATACCATACCATACGATACCATGCCATACCATACCCTACCCTACCATACCATGCCATACCCTACCCTACCTACCCTGCCATACCATACCATGCCCTACCCTGCCATACCATACACCATACCATACCATACGATACCATACCATACCCTACCATACCCTACCATATACCATACCATAAATTACCATACCATACCCTACCCTACCATACCATACACCATACCATACCATATGATACCATACCATACCCTACCATACCCTACCATACACTACCATACCCTACCATACCCTACCATACCATACCATACCATACCCTACCCTACCCTACCTACCCTACCATACCATACCATACCATACAATACCATACCATACCATACCATACCATACCCTACCCTACCCTACCCTACCCCTACCTACCATACAATACAATACCACACAATACAGTACAATAGGGGAACTTGGAATATTTTATATGCCAGAACTAGACGTACCTATCAGCTGTACCATATGCACTAATATTTCACAAAGCCACACCTGATTTCAAAAGGTTTGAGAAACTTAGAACTTGAAATCTAATTTTGGTAAAATTATGTGATGCTACATAGGAAAATATAATTTATTGGTGGACAGCTAACTATCTACACCAAGCGATCCTAAATCCCAAACAAAGTCTGATTGTTATTCATCACTCAGTTGGGCTGATTCTTTATTAGCTATATGTGGATTGACAACAGTTTTGGAGGCAAAAGCAAGCAGTTTTAGTCAGGCAAAGCAAGCAGCTTCATTTAGGTATTTTCTGTAGTAGTTATTTTAGCAAATTGCCTAATAATACATACTTTCCTCAGAAGTAAAAATATCATCTCTAGGGGTGCCTGGGTGGCCCAGTCTGTTGGATGTCCCACTTCAGCTCAGGTCATGATCTCATGGTTTGTGAGTTTCAGCCTGCATTGGGCTCTGTGCTGACAGCTCAGAGCCTGGAGCCTGCTTCAGATTGCTTGTGTCTCCCTCTCTCTCTCTGCTCCTCCTCCTCCATGCTTTGTCTCTCAAAATTAAATAAAAATATTAAAAAAAAAGAAGATCATCTCTAAATTCTCTATCTTACAAAAGAAAGAAGAATCATGTGACCTGTTTAGTTGTCTTGAACTAATTATATGAGTCCTACCTGCAGTGTTTATTTCTACCTATCACTTCAATCCCATCTTTCTATACAGACCACCTGCTTCTGGCCTCCCCCCCGCCCCCCCCCCACACAGGTTTCTGGCAGTTGTAGTTCTGAACATACCGTTTGGGAGATTCCATTCCAACTCACTGCACAGACATATTGGAAATAATACTACTGATGAAAAGGACGTGGTATTAGTCTGCCTAGAATTTTCACATATATCTCACTTATTTTGAGATTTTTGTACTTTCTATAGTCCTTTTCTCAATCTCTTATTAGTTCAGCTGGAAATAAAGTATCAGTTAATTCACCTCTACACTCTTGGGGAAAAGTGACACTCTCTTTTTTAAGAATATGGTTATTCTTAAGAGACAGTGCAATGCTAGAGTTGCTAGTCATTGTTCCCACAGCTTGATTAAAATCTGATTCAACAAAAAGAATAAAACACACCAGAGAAATGTTTAAAACAGTATATATTCCTAAGACCGTCACTGTACTCTTATACCCATCTGGGTCTCTATCCATTACTCTTTTCAACATTAGATACACAAATTAAACAGTAATGTTACTTGAACTTGAATTTCTGTCAGTTATCATACAGAAATCATTGTTACTTTAAAGAAAGGTAATATACATAGAAACAAAGCACAGCACTTAAATATTGTTTTTATTTCTTTTTAAAGTGAGTTCATTTCCATGTCATACATTTTAGTTTCTGTTTTCCTCCAGAGTGAAATAAAGTCAAAAGCAAAGATACTTTTGTTTGTTTCTCTATGATTTTAGTGACTAATATAAAATTAGCATGCAGAAGAGAGGAGGTTTCTGTGAGAAATGGTACTAATCTAATTAAATGATTCAATGGCTTGAACAACCTTTTTTTTTTTGTGGAGAATTTTTTGCCGGTTTTGTTTGGTGTAATAACTCCCCAAAACTTTATATGGCTACAAAGAGCAACTGTCTTTGAGAGTGTACAATACAGACTGATGAACATCGGGCTTTCTGGGTTCAAGTGGGAGAAGGAGCCTAGTAGCATATTTATTTGTTCCCTTCATTGACACCTGCCAGTAAAAGCTACTGAAGTGCCTCATTGTCTCCCTTATGTACTTGGCACAAAATACATTGTTCTTGATCCTTATAGTAATTGATGTGTATGTATGTGCCTGTTTCATACACAATAAGATCTATCTAGCCAGCGGAAAATGTGTTGTTAGAAAAATAATTTTTTAAGTTTACTTATTTATTTTTTGAGACAGAGAGAGAGACAGAGAGAAAGGGAGAGAGAACCCAGGCAGGATCCACATTGTCAGCATGGAGACTATGTGGGTCTTGAACTCACAAACCATGAGATCATGACCTGAGTTGAAACCAAAGCCTAATGCTTAACTGACTGAGCCAACCAGGTGCCTCTAGAATAATTTTAGAAACTACATTATCATGGTGGGATTTTTCTTACTTCATGCCAAATTAGCAATAATTGTGGAACCCTAGCCTTATATTGGTCATCTGAAAAATTTGTATCCACATGAAAATAATCTGAAAATATAACTCCTTTATAAGTGCTTCTGTTTTTCTTCTAAAGTGAAGAATCATTTTGTGACCTATTTGTAGAAGAAGACGTTACTATGTGCATTAATTATATATAGCAAATAGTGATCATGTATTATATTTATACTATTTTCACAGAAGCCTTTAATCCAAAATGTAGACTTCTCTTCTTAAATATTGGCAATAAAACTCACCAATGTATTACCTAAAAAGAGGAAAAGCAGTTAAAACATGATCAATCTCACACATAAACTGTATACCAAATCTATTATATTGAGTCCCATTTAGCCATTGAACTAACAGTTATAACATAAAAATACCCTGGTAATTATTAGATTTGTAAAAAATCATTTTATCTATAATCCTTAAACAAATAGATTATGTGTATGAATCTTGGTGCTTGCAACTCAAACAAATTAATCAAGAATTCTAGATATGAATGTAACTATGCAGAGAAGATAACCTTAACCACTTAATGTTGCTTTTAGTACTTCACATTTAAAAATCTTAATTATTTCTAATCAAACCGAGTCATCAATAAGGGTATAAATATAAATGGGACTAGTTTGATGGGATTAGTTGAGTGCATCTGTAATGGAAATCTATCTGGCTGATTGAAATATATACTCACATCTTTGGCATAAAAAACAAACATGATTCTATAGCAATTTGTAAAAGTTCTGCTTAGAAAATTGTCAAATTCTACTCTATGGAGAATTAGACTGATTGTCTATGATCACTAGAGAGAATGGTATATCCTATGTTTTCTTGACACTAAGATGGATGATTAAACTCTGGAGTCAGTATTTTTTTATTTCAAATATCACTAGCTTATCCTGAACGAATCACCTCAGAAAAGATTTTTTAATTAATAGACTTAATTTTTAGAGCAGTTTTAGTTTAAGAGAGCATATTAAGCAAAAGTACAGAGAGAGTTCCCACATTCCCGCTGCCATAATCCCCAGTTTCCCTTATTTTTGGTATCTTACATCCATTAATATGGTTTTACGAGTTATGACTAATGAGCTAATATCAGTATATTATTATGAACCAAAGTTCACAGTTTTACATAAGGTTCACTGTCTATGTTGTTTATTTCATAGGTTTTGACAAACATATAATGTCATGTATCCACCATTACATATCATACCGTGGCAATTGCATTGTCCTAAAATTCCTTGTTTTCTTCTTATTCCTCTTTCTTTTCTCCTCCACTCAACCATCATCTTTTTACTGTCTCCATGTTTTTATTTTCCAGAATGTTATATAGTTGGAATCATACATATGTAGCCTTTTTGTATTGGCTTCTTTCACTTATCAATATGCATTTAAGGTTCCTCCATGAATTTTTGTGGCTTGATAGTTCATAAAGCAATATGCTCAATAATATTCTATTGTATAGACCACAGTTTGTCCATCCACATACCAAAAGGACATCTTGCTTGCTTTTACATTTTGACAAGTGTGAATAAAACTGTTATAAACATTCGTGTGCAGGTTTCTCTGTAGATGTAAGTACTTCATTTAAGTAAATATTAAGGGCGTGATTATAGAATCATATGGTAACAGCATGTTAGTTTTATAAGAAACTCCCAAGTATTTTCCAAAGTGACATACCATTTTGCATTGTCACCAATAATGAATATTTCTGTTGTTCCATGTCCTTGACAGCATTTGATGCAAGGTATAAATTTTAGGCCATTTCAACATGTTGTGTAAATATTAAATATGAAATTAAAATAAATTTAATTTGTCATAGAATTATTATGGCTAATGAAATATCAATGTAAATAAAAAGTAAATAAATAAAGCCACTAAATATAAATAAATGGGTTTAACTACCTTATTATGTTATTTAATTTTTAAACATTTGAAGCATTATTCTTGTCCATTACCCTAATTTCAGTTATTACCTTGCACACGAAGAGCCTGGGTTTATATTTCTAAGATATTAACTTTAAGATTTAACTTTTAACCCCAACTTATCTCCCTATATTTGATATTCAAAACAATACTTAGATGTCTTTCATAAAAGAAAGTCCATATACGTTGTCTATTGTTTACATGGTGCTATTTAAAGCTAAGACAATAGGGGCATCTGGGTTACTCCAGTCAGTTAAGTGTCAGACTCTTGGTTTTGGCTCAGGTGATCTCACAGTTTCATGGGTTTGAGCCCCGTCAGGTTTTGTGCTGACAGCCTGAGGTTGTTTGAATTCTCTCTCTCCCTCTTTTCCTGTCCCTCTGTCAGAGACAGTATCTGACTCTCTAAGAAATAAATAAATAAACTTAAAAATGGTTTAAAGTTTTTAACGTTTATTTTTGAGAAAAGAAAAGAGAGGCAGAGTGACTGAGAAGAAAAGTGAGTTGGGGAAAGGCAGAGACAGAAGAAGACACAGGAGCTGAAGCAGGCTCCAGGCCCTGAGCTTTCAACACAGAGCTGGATGTGAAGTCCAAACTCACAAGATCATAAACTGAGTTGGAGTTGGACGCTTAACCAACTAAGCCACCCAGGTGCCCCAACTTATAAAAACAATAGTTTATAAAATATAAACAAATAAAACTAAAACATTAGATATAAATATATATAATTTGTACATATATATAAGTATATAATTGTTGTGCTACTTTAGTACAACAAAGTGTGTTTTTTACAACACACTCTTTATGCTTTGAGTTATAGTATTGAACAAAAGTGTTCCACTGGCTACACTGCTCGTGATTCTAGACGGAGGAGACAGAACAAAATAGAAATATTAATATAAAATATAAGGTCAGGTAAGGGGAAGAAGTGCTGACTAAAAGATAATTCAGAAAGTTTTCCTAATAAGGTAATATTTGAGTAGAAGCCAAATGAAGTCAAGGAGTCTTAGGATATCTGAAAAGGGATGATTCACAAATGGAGTGAATTCAAGGGCTCACAGAGAGGCTGTTTGTGGCTCTGACTTATAGTCAGCTTGTGAAGCTGGAAGAGAAATCTGATCTGAGAACAAAGACAATGAAAACTTGGTTAAAGTGATGAGTGTATGACAGTCGGAGTGAAAGGAGGAAGACTAATTGGAAAGTAGCTACTGGTCAGGGAGGAAATGAATATTGCTTAGAGTAAGGGTGTAGTTCTAGATTTGGTAAACAGTTGATAGAATTTTGAAGGTAAGGACTCCATGTATTTTTATTGATAAGCTGTGTGATATAGGAGAGACATTATGGATGACTTCAGGTTTTTATCCTGACCTAAAGACTGTACAGAAGATTGCTTTGTTCAAGATGGAATGATAATAAAAGCTTTTCCAATGAAAACCAAGAATTTGGACATGAAGACAGAGATGCCTTTTAGACATTCATTTTGAAACGCTAGCTAACAATTCAATATATTAAGAAATCAGGGATTATAGTGGAAGCCATCTGTTTAGTTGGATGAAATCACCTAGAACTATAAAAGTAGACATCAACCTCATTGTGACTCTCATATTTAAATTTAAATTAATCAAAGTTAAAAGTAAAAATTTAAATATACGTTCTCAGTCATGCTAGCCACGTTTCAAATGCTTAATAGCTACAATTGGCTACTGGCTACCATATTGGATGGTGCAGAACATTTTCATCATCACAGTTTGAGTCCTGCTTTAGGACACTATATCATTTGATGAAAAGGTTTTCCTTCTTTCCTCTATAGCTCTATTTGTCACCTGATGAAAATGGAAAATTTTATTTAAGGGCTGGCACTTAACCTAATACATTTGCATCCACAGACTTAAGTTCTATGAATGAGCCCCTGTACCAAGGAACATAAATGTTGATCTCCATGCTCCCTGCGGAAAAGCAAAAACACAGCTGAGTTCACTAAGCCAATTTGTTAGTTGTTCCTGTTTTAACAAGGAGGTTTTTGCAAGAAAAAGAAAGTTGTCTATATTAACACAAAGTTATAGTTCTCAAAATCTGCATCAGCTTCAAAACCCTCTCTGGGCCTTTCCCAGCTGTGTATACTTGAGTCAAATTATTCAAACTTTATAAGTCCTGTTTTCCTCATGGGTAAAATGAGAATAAAAATGTCTACCTCAAAGTGTTTTATAAGGAATCAGCTGATGGTGGTTTATAAGTGCTTTGCTGTTAGCTGGCATATAGTAAGTACAGAATAAATATTAGCTTTAAAAATATCAAGCAGTAATAATAACACTTTTCTCTAATATATAAAAATAAATTGTTATTACTCCTATGTTGGAAGAAATATCATAACTTTTATTAGATTTACTTAGAGACAGAAGGAGATGTTACAAATAACTTTCACAGGATTGGTACATGACTTTCGGCTGTAACATTAATAGATATATTTCAAAAAATTTTTGAGGCATTAGTGAAAATAGATTCAATTAATAAAACATTGATGTTTATAAAGTTCTGGAATGATACATTTAAAAACTACATAATTTTGGCATATTTCAAATCTATAGTAGAATATTTTCTCTACTTTTAAATTGAATATCAGATTTCCAAGATCAGACTATGTTTCAGCATATTTAAGTTTCTCCTTCATGTCAGACATCATTAGCAGTATAAGAAGTTATAGCCAACAAATAAAAGCAGATTTGGAAGATGGAGATAAAAAAGACTACTGAATTATTGGAATCTGTGATTTAATTCAGGTGGTATATAGTAGTCTCCTTTATCGTGGTTTTACCTTCTGCAATTTCAGTTATTTGTGGTCAACTTTGGCCCAGACACAGATGATCCTTCTTCTGACATCCTCAGAAGGTCAGCAGTAGCTAACACGATACTGCAGTGCCTCTGTCATTCACCTCACTGCATCTCTGCATGGGCATGTTATCATCTCACATCATCACAGGAGGGGGTGAGTACAGTGCAATCAGATATTTTGAGAGAGAAACCACATTCACATTAACTTTCATTACAATATATTGTAATACTTGTTCTATTTTATTATTAGTTATAGTTGTTAACCTCTTACTATGCATAATTTATAAATGAAACTTTATCACAGGTATGTATGTATAGAAAGCACATAATATATATTTTGGATTCAGTACTATCTCAGTTCAAGCATCCACTGCGGTCTTAGAATGTACTCTCTATGAATGATGGTGGTCTACTGTATAAATAAACCTCATTCTCTGAAGTTGCCATATAATTTTAAGGATCATCAGCCTATCTTCTATAAAGAAAAATACCCAGAAATCTGGAAAATGGTCTTTGGACATATTTGTGAATAGTAGGTAAAAGTCATACCTTCTCCAATGAGCTCCTCTTTTTCCAATTCATGCACAGAGGTCCCTTAGGGGCTCATCATCTTATTATTTCTGTTCATCCTTAGTTAACTGAAAATGATAAGTCCTGTGTAAATCCACCAATGTTTCTTAAACTATAAAATTACACTACAAATGTTATCATTATACCATAAAAATAGTTTGCCTTCAACATTTTTAAAAAGTTTATTTATTTATTTTGAGAGAAAATAAGAGTATGAGTGGAAAGGCAGAGAGAGGAAGAATCCCAAGCAGGCTCCACACTGTCAGCATGGAGCCCAAAGCAGGCCTCAACCACCACTGTGAGATCGTCCTAAGCCAAAAACAAATCAAGAGTCAGACATACGACCAACTGAGCCACTCTCAGGGTCCCATTTTGCCTTCACCTTCTAGTGGCTGAAATACAGTTGCACAAATCCTTTTAAGATCGTTATTCACAGAACAATTATAAAATTAACCAACCAATACAAACCTAGCAGGAGAATTATTTCTTCATACTGTGATGTTTCATTTCACAAAATACCATGATTTATTACCAAGGGTAGACTAATTTGCATTTCAAGATCTGTTATTGGTTATAATGAGCACAATTAAGACTGTAACTTTAATGAGCCTGGGTGGCTCATTCGGTTAAGAGTCCAGCGGCTCAGGTCATGATCTCACGGTTTACAACCTCACATCCGGGCTTTGTGCTGACAGCTCCAGAAACCTGAAGCCATAACTGGGATTCTGGGTCTCCCCTCTCTCTCTGCCCGCCCCTCATGCTCCTGTTTCTCTCTGTCAGTAATAAAATAAAACATTTTTAAAAAATTAAAAAATAAAGCTGTAACTTATAAAGCATAACAACTGAGCACTGCATTTGAGCCACTGAATAGTTTGCTGAAAAGACACTCTTGTGTTCTTCTTATGTATGTATTACAATTATGAACTCTGCTGCAAGGCAAACTCAAGGTTAAGGCCAAAAGGTGATGGAGAAACTGAGACATGGAAATTATAGAACGAAGGCCAAATAAAGGATCAATTAGACTTTTCCTATTTCCATAAAATATCTAATTACTTTTAATTCAACAAATAACCAAAACAATCATTGTTGTAAAGTCAACAGTTTTCAGAAAAAATAATTTTGTTATGAATATAAAAGATACAGACAACATTCTTTATTATTATCGAAATGTTTTTGTCTTTCACGGGAACAATTACTTAATTTCAAATTTTTGATAATACAAGATCATAGGAACACCTGTGGTCAAGTTATAGAAAAAGAAAGCGTGGGTCTCTGGGACACAAAGCTAACTAATAGATTGCACACATCTAAAAGGAGCTCAAAGTGTTTGAAAAAAAATTCACAACATAATATACAACAATAAAAGTTGAGTTTTTAAAAATATGTGGATGGCAGAAAGTGCATTAACTTATCTTTGAGAGTCAGTGAATAATTCACAAATATGAGTTTATCTTTGAATTGAAGCCTTAATGATAAAAAATAACTAGCTAGAATTTTAGTTTCTCAGTAATAGTTCTGTTTAAGTAACTAGATTATCTCCATTGCAAACAAACAAACAAAACAAAAACAGCAGTAAGGATTTATGATGACAGTAATGGTGATGGGGAAAAAGTCCTCTTAAATGTGCCAGTGAGCTGGAAGAAATAAAGTAGCTCTCTTACCAAAAACTAAGGGAGCGGAAGAGTAGCCAGGGAGATATAAAAATACGGATAAGACAGCTTAGGCTCCCTGGCATTTTGTATGTTTTGGTGAAGTTGAAATTTGGTTCTCATTGTTTCACAGCACCCCACAAGAACAGGATGGAATTAGAGCATTCCCCAAAAGTAATAACCCATAAAAACCTCCTCATCTCCGGATAAAAGTATTAAGGGTGAACCAGATATAAACCTTCAATCAAACAGGAAACACCAAGCAAAAAAAAATTGTTTTTAATGTTGAATAGAAAAGGAGAGTAAACCATTGAAAAAACCATTGAAAACATGTTTTCTCGATAAAATAATTGTAAAAAACTTAAGGATTTCTATTCTTTCTCTCCAGGGCTGTTTATGCCGTCTATTTGATTAGAATATAAAAAGGCAAAGGCTCAGGCACAGCACCACTGGCCTGAAAGCTCCTGGCCATCATGAGGTCAAAAACTATTGCTGAGTGTCTAAAAATTTAAGTATTTTCCATCTTTTATAAGTACTCAGGGACTCAGGACAAGTTTGAGGTTGTTATCAGATTATTTGGACAAGAGGAATGAGGGGTATGTTTGAGTTCTATTAAGACATTTATTTCACAGATAATAATTTTTCTTGAGCACATACTATACATAGTTCCGGTCCTGCATTAGCTGCTCTTTGTTACTGGTGAATAATAAGCAATTACTTGGTTTATATTAAAACAAATATAAACTGATACTATTTTTATTTTGCAGGTTAAATAAAATTTAAAGAGGACAGTAATGTAATAGACCTATGTCAACTCCTGTTATCTGCAAGTCCAACAATTAATATTTGTGTATTAATCATTTTTTCATGTATTTTCCTGGTAATTTTTTATTATATATTTGTATAATTTGCTCCATAAATACTTTACTAGAAAAATTGCTTACAATGAGAATTTGCTTACTAGATCATAGGGAAAGATTATAAGGCAAAGGAAAAATATGATTTGGGGTCAATAGTGATTAACTGTAAAATTGGGATGGAGATAATCCACAGACATTTTACAATTGCTCTTCTAGAGAGGTCATTTTAATGCTAACTTTCCTGGTATTTAATGTTTAGAGAAAATTTGCATCTCAACATCTATCAGGAAAAAAATGTTGATTTAACTTTTTTTTGGTACAGTGTCTTGTTTAAACCAATGCTCTTACATTCCAGAAGGTAAACTTCTTTGTCCATTGCCCTCTGTACACTCTTTTCTTGCATAGGCTCATTCCACCTCTATCAGGTCACACCCTCCTCAAATTTTGGAATTTGTTACATCAATTCTCTCTATGTATTTCCCACAAAGTCATTCACAACAGTATGCATTTAAAATATCTAAAACACTCATTTTCCTGCCTTTCTCCTAATATATCCTTTTTCTTTACTGTATGTATGGCTAAATCGATCTCCCTAGTAACCCTCCTAGAATGAATGTCTTCCCTATCCTTCCCCTATGCTAACACATGAAGACAAGCACAAAGCATTACCCTATTTTTCCTTTATTTTCCTGTTTATTTTCTTTTTCCTTTTTTTAAACCATGTTTTTTTTTTTTTTTTTTTAATGCTATTTATTTTGGGGAGAGATAGACAGAACGTGTCGGGGAAGAGGCAGAGAGAAAGGGAGACACAGAATCTGCAGGCAGGCTCCAGGCTCTGAGCTGTCCAGCACAACAGAGCCTGACTTTCACCTGAACTCACTAGCCATGAGATCATGACCTGAGCCAAAGTTGGGCCTTAACCGACTAGGTCACCCAGGTGTCTTGCCTGAGTTTTTCAAATAAGCACATTCTTCTGAGGCCAGAAATCTTGTTGTAACACCATCATTCCCTGTTTCCATTCTCACAATTTTTCCTAATAGCCATAAGGTGATCTATGCAAATACTTTTCAGTTTTTCTTCCCATCGAAAACTCTTTAACAGACTACAGCACTTACTAGGTAAAGCTGGTATGCAACTTCTCCAGCCACGCACGGAGGAATAGATCTTCAGTCTAACATTCTCTCACTCCCTTCAAACTGCTAAAGAGCCAGTTACTCTTATAGTTTCCCAGGCATACTAAGATGCAATTTTTGCAGGAGTACCTTTGATTTTGCTTTATGTCTCCTTACAATTCTCTCTCGCCCCCCTCTCCCTGCATCTCCCTCATTTCCAACAAGGATAGCCACTTCATCCTACAGGTCTGTTATACAGGTATTACTTTTCCAAGAATCAATTTACAATCTTCCAGGCCGAGCACCACTCTACTGCCAAATGCATTATCTTCCATTGCCCTTAACTTTGTAAATATATAATTATTTGTCTATCTCACAAGTGGGTGTGAACAATTGTGGATGCTACTCAAGCCCCATTCTTCTTTATGTGTCCTTTATATTTTCAGCCACCAGCACATTTTAAAACTTAGAGACACCAAAGAATATAATTTTCAGTGAATGACTGGGAAGAGATAGCCTTGTTTACTTATCTCGGGAAGTATTAAACTACATTGCTGTTATAATTTGAGTTCTGGCTTATTTGAAATGTGCTTTATAACATGAAATAGATTCTGTTCACACATGTTTTTTATTTTTACTATAGAATATTTCCAAAAATAGCATGTCTTGCTATGGCTTTTTCTAATTCATTTACAAATGAATGTGGTTTAAATAATTATGAGTACAGGAAATAGCATAAACATATTCTTCTTACAAACTTATATTTGTAAGCATTGAACATCTAATTCAATTCTGATCTTTCAATTCTTTCCTTTAATGTAACATCAAATCTGCATATCTCCATGAATCGCTGCTCTTCACCTTTGTGAGGGATTTGGAAATCTTTGAGATCCTGTGTACTTCATGTTCTTTGGTTTGGTTTTGTTTTAAACCGATTTATTTAAATTTAAGTTGGTTAACATACAGTATAATATTGGTTTCAGGAGTAGAATCCAGTGATTCATCACTTACATACAACTTGCAATGCCCTCAGCAAGTGTCCTCCTTTGTGCCCATCACCATTTAGCCCATCCTCACCCAACACCCCTCTGGCAACCCTCGTTTGTTTTCTGTTTAAAAGTCTCCTATGGTTTACATCCCTTTCTGTTTTTATCTTGTCTTTGCTTCCCTTACCCTATGTTCATCAGTTTTGTTTCTTGAATTCCACACATAGGTGAAATCATACGATATTTGTCTTTCCCTGACTGGCTTACATAGCTTAGTGGAATACCTCTAGTTCCACTGATGTTGTTGCAAATATGGTAAAGATTTGATTCTTTTCATCAAGTAATATTCTATTGTATATGTATGCCACATTTCTTTATCCCTTCGTTAGTCAATAGACATTTGGGCTTTCCATACTTTGGCTATTGTTGATGATAGCACTACTATAAACATTGAGTGCATGTGCCCCTTTGAATCAGCATTTTTGTGTATACCTACTGTTAAAAGAATGTAATGAATCTATATATCCTTGGGAAAGCAACTAATGAATTCTCTAAATAAGATGATATAATCCAGATGCACATGACGAGTAAGGAATTACTGCTGTGGGGAAAATGCTGGCTATGAACTAACTCAACAACCCTAAGAAGGTCCAGGGTCTACCTATTTTGCTGCTCCGGGCCAACTTTAATCCAGAGAAATTACAGTGATAAATACACATGGTTTTCCCCAGTTTTCCTTCCAAATCATTTTAGACTTATAGAAATTTTCAAAAATCCTAGAGGATTCCTGAATGCCCTCACTGTACACTCAGCTTCCTTATTGTTAATATTGTTATAACTGCAGTACACATCTATATAAAAGTGACTTTATCATGATATCATTAACTAAATTGCAGACTTTATTCAAAGTCTATCGTTTCCATGACACTTCTGTGTTTCAGGGCCCAATCAGAATCTCATATTAGATTTGGTTGTCATATTCCTTAATTTTTCTATATGCTGATGATTTCTTCAGTCTTTCTTGTCTTTAATGACACTTGACACTTTTGAAGAGCAGATCAATTCTTTACAAAATGTCCTGCAAGTTGAATTTGTCTAATGTTTCTTCATGATCAGATTGAGGTTATGCTAATTTTTGCCAGAATACCAAAAGTGGAGTCAGTCTTCTTATGTGTTCTGTCACAGGGGACATGTTACTGATGTGTCTGATTACTTTTGATTGACTCTTAGTCACTTGTTAAAGTAGTATCTGTCAGGCTTTTCTACTGTATGTTATGTATTTTCCCCTGCATAAATGAAAAATTTTTGTGTGGGATGTATTTTGAACTTCAAAAATCTTTTATTTTCCTCAAACTTCTGTTCACTAATTTTGCACCCATTGAATGTTCTTTTTTTTTTTTTTTTTTTAATTTATAGGAGAGAGAGAGAGACAGTATGAGCAGGAAGGGGCCAGAGAGAGAGAGGAGTGGCAGACTCTGAAACAGGCTCCAGGCTCTGAGCTCGCAGTCAGCACAGAGGCCCGACATAGGAGCTCGAACCCACGAACTGCGAGATCATGACCTAGCGAAAGTCGGACGACAACTGACTAAGCCACCCAGGCGCCCCCATTGCACCATTGAATGTTCTTATCTACAACAACTATTACTGTGTTATTCTAATGGGAATTTTCTATTTTCCCAATTCTTCTGCTCATTGACTGAAATTTTTCTGTAAAGTTTACATATTCTTTCACTGAAATTTTTCTCTAAGGAAATTTTCTCTTCAGTTTATTTGTTTATGTTAGTATGAATTCATGGATATTATTTTTATTCTATAGGGTAGGATACAATGCTACTGATATTTTGCTTGTTGCTAATCTTGTTCCACCTTTTAGCAGTTGGGGGTCACTTTCTGGTTGGCTATCCTGCTTTTTAAATATGCCTTTATATATTTTTGTGGACTTTCTTACTTTCTGCACTACAAGATGTTTCTGGCTCATTTTGTTCCTTCTTAACACAGCTCTGGAATCAACCAATTTTCAAAGGAGTCATGGTTCCTTTTATTTGAAAGTGATATTTAAAAGGCAATATTTGAGACCTTTTACATGTTCTATGCTCATCTTTACTCTTGTGTCATTTTTTTTTCTGAGCTTCTGGTAGATTTAGCTAGGAGACATAAGTACAGATACTAAGTCATGCATACTTATATTAATATATGCTTGTATTTGTGTTTGTTTGATGAACACTAGCCTTACAAATGAGGTAGGAAGTGTTCATTTCTTCTACTTGTTGGAAAAATTGGGTAGAATTGATGTTATTTTGTTCATAAATGTTGGTAGAATTCACCTTGAAATATCCCTGGAGTTTCCTCCAGAAGAATTAAAAAAAATATTTTTTAAATTTTATTTAGAGAGAGCACGAGGTAAGGGAGTGAGAGGCAGAAGGAGAGAGAGAAGAGAGAGAGAGAGAGAATCTTAAAAGGCTCCACACTCAGCTCAGAGCCCCACATGGGGCTCAATCCCATGATCCTGGGATCATGACCTGAGCAAAATCAGAATAGGACTCTCAACTGACTGGGCCACCCAGTGACCCCTGTTTTTAAATTTTTCTTAATTTTTATTTTAGAGAGAGAGAGAGAGAGATAAAGTTTTTAACTAAAGATGTTACTTTCTTTAATAAATATATTACACACATAGTCTAGACAAAAAGTGGAAGGAAGAAGAACAAAAAGTGTTTCTCCACTGTCTTTAATTTTAAGAAAGCATTTTCAGGAAATCAACACAATATATCATTGAGAAAATTTAGTTTCATAATCATGTGTAACTGCAATGTAGTCTAAGAAATGCAATTTTTTACCTGGATACGTTGCCACGAATACAAAAGTTTTATTGCTAAGTAAGAAACAATGAATGGCATTAGTAAGGCAATTAGTTTCTTCCCCTCAATTTTCAGTAGTAATTACCTAAACAAGCCAGAAAAGCTATACTAACCAAAAGAAGAGAGTCTGAAGGACCAGTGGGTCAATCTTGATGAATATTCAATAAATACTTAAAAAATAAGACACTGGAGCATGAACTGGTAAAGAGGTAACTGTGAATTACAGTTGCATAGCAACATAGTGAGATAGTAAAGGTTCAGGAAGAAAGTCTATGCTGAAGAACACCTTTAATTGAGTGCTTAATCTAAACAGCAACCAAAGCTGTGACACAGTAAGAGTATAATAATTTCTACTGCATTCTATATTGGTTTCCAGTAGAGGCTTCTTACACGTCCGAGTATCAGTTACAGAGGACAAATGATTATCTGTGGAAGCAATGGGTAGACACCTTTTTTTTCAGGTTCTTATTTATACTGTAGAAACTGGAGTGTGAAAATCTAGAATGACAACATTTTATTTCTGTTTTTCTGCCTAACATTCTGAAATATCACAGTGATATGCTTTGGTGGGGATCTTTTTGTTACTTTGTTGTTCTGCATTCAGGACTCTTCTCTACTTGCTTATATTACCACATGGATAATTTCCTCTGCATATTTTATGTGAAAGTTATATTATTTCAATATCTTGCCTCCTGCAGGTCTTCTATTATCTTTTCGACTATTGCTTTTTTTGTATTTTTCTTTTTTTCTTTATAAAAGATGGTACCAAATTTGCCATCAATTCAACTTTTATTCTATCACATTTTACACAGTAATTGTATCTACTTCGGTATTTTGTATATTTAAATTTTATTTTCAAAAGCTTTCCTCCTTCTATCTTATGTGTTTTATTTTCTAGACATCCTATCTTGTTTAATGAGTGTAATAATGTCTTTAATATTTGAGGATGTTAACTATGTTACAAAGTTTTCATTTTTCTTGCTTTCTGTATTTCTGTTATACCTTAGTTGTTCTTCCCCTACCTTTCCTTTGTAAGAGCTTTTGAAATCCTCAGTTATTCTCAGATAATTGTCATATTTAAGGAATAGTCTTTGTTTCCGTGGATAAGGTTTGTCAACAGAGTGTCTAATATTAAGGTGATCAAGCAGAGGGATTGATCATTTTTGCTGGAAGATTCTCAAATGTTAAGGTTGGTGGTTCAAATCTCTTAGACTTTCCAGTTTCTCCAGAAGGGAGTCCTTTATTACCAGATGGTTTTTTGGGTGATACTTAGCATTCTGGAAACTAATCAGAAAAAAACCGCTGGATTTTTAACATTAAAAATACAAGAATTATTATTTATTTCCTTTCTTTCTTTCAACAGGGCATGTTTTCCCAAAGTTCAGAATCCTTTGTTAAGTTCCACTAACAGTTATACTTGTCTTCTCTCACTACAAAGTAGTCAAATAGGCTGTTTGGCTTGGAGGTTACCTATTTGGATTCCGAACTAGAACTTAAATTATCTTTCGCCAATTCTTGGGGCACCTGGGTGGCTCAATTAGTTGAAGTTCGACTTTGGCTCAGGCCATAATCACATAGTTTGTGGGTTTTGAGCCCTGTGTAGGGTGACTCTGTGCTGACAACTCAGAGCCTGGAACCTCCTGTTTCTAATTCTGTGTCTCCCTTGTTCTCCGCTCCTCCTCCACTCCACGCGGAGCCCCACCCGCTCTCTCTCTCTCAAAAATAAAGATAAAAATTTTTTGAAATTATCTGTCACCAATTCTCTTTTAGTCCCATACAATGACATATTTTCAAAGGTATCGTTACCTAGATTCCTTATGACATTCCTGGATTTTGTGGCACAAACAATCTTACATCTTATTGGCTTTCTGTACTGAAGGTTCTTATTAAAAAAAAAAAAAAAGAAGCTTTAAGTCAATTATCATTCATCCATCTGCAAAACAACATAAACAAATAATCTGACATTTTTAATCTACTCTCTGGTCACCTCTAGTTCTTATTGTTCTTGTCTCTTTATGCTTTATTGTATTTTAAACGTAGGACTTGCAAATAGAGTAGAAGCAGGTTTTATCCTCCAGCTGTAACCACAATTATGAATAGATATGATTTCCTTCCTTATTAGTTCTTTTCTTCTCTAAGTCTCATATCAAGCATCAAGGCAGAGGAAATCTGTGTTTGCTGCCACAGAAACATGAGAAAAATGGTGAAAAAACCAATTCTGTCTTTAGACATCCCCACCCCCACAGTATTTCTTAGTGGTTTCAATAATTATGCGTAGGAAAGTGTTTTGCATTTCTAAATCCTAGCTCTTCCATATGAGTAGGTCAAAATATGTTCTACAACTTTGATTTGTGAAAATGCTTCTTGGTGTTCTTATTTCTCTTACTTGAAGATTAGTAATTTTTAAGACAGTGAAGGAGGAAGGAAGAAAAAGCAGAAATATAAAGACTAGAGAGATAGATGGTATTAGAATGCTTGAGGGAGTGTTTGTGTCTAGTTTCACTTTCATGTTGTCACTGGGGCAATAATATGATATGACCTCTAGGGATATTTAGTGAAATCTGAGAGTGGAGAAAATTTTGTTTCCTAACTCCTGCTAGTGCTCTGGAAGGTGAGAGCTTGGCAGAATTTCCCAGCACCGCTTTGGTGGGACAACACCATGTTTGGGTGTAGAACAGGAGGGAAAGAGACCTGCCACAGATGTACCAGCCCTCTTGTTCCACTAGAGTAGGATGAGGAAAGAGCTAACTGTTCACTCAGAGACATGGATTATTTGGTAAAGGTAGAGCTTTCCAGATCTTGAAGACTTAGCTGCATGGATTCTGCCCCTGAAGACCATCTTAGCAGATGTTACTATGGAGTAAAGAGAGCCATCCAGACCAAACATATGTAGGCCTCAGCCAGATCCGAATCGGCAGGGACTACCATTGACCAGTTGGTTTCCTTGATGCCATAACAGAATATAAACTTCCAGAAACATAAACAGTGTCTAGGAAAGGAAAGCAAGTAGGAAAATACCCTGAAATAATTCAACTGAAGCTCTTACACAAGGCATAATAAAACAAGTCTGTTTACATTGAACGGCTACATTTTTGCAGTTTATAAAAATGAAAAAAGTTGAGATTTAGTTATCAAAAAATAAAGTCCTGTTTTCTTTGCCAACGGGTTGTTGTTGTTGTTATTCTAAAAATCATACCTGTTGTGTGTCATTCCGAGACACACAACATTGAAAAAGAACTGAGTATGTTGTGAGATTTCAAGATGAGTATCAGATAAAAAGTTGTGATTGCAGCCTGCGGGTGTTCCGAACACTGCTAGTAAGTACAAGGCAGAACTGTGGTTAACAGGCTGTGATGGTTAATTTTGTGCATCAGCTCGAAGGGTGTTTTGGGATGAGATTTACACTTAAATGGGTAAACTTTGAGTAAAGCAGATTGCTCTCCATTGTGAGTAGACCTCATTCAATCAAGATGAAGGCCTGAATAAAACAAAAAGACTGACCTTCCTGTGCAAGAGGAAATTTTCCATTGGACTGCTTCTGACTGGATCTGGAAGAATCAGCTCTCCTGAGTCTCTGCCCCAGCTTCCAAGCCTTTGGACTAGATCTGCACTATCAGCCCTCTTGAACTTGAGCCTACTGCCCACTGCAGGTTTGGGACCCGCCAGCCTCCGCATAATCATGTAAGTCAGTTCCTTGCAATAAATCTCTTTCTATTTATGGAGTCCTATAGGTTCTGTTTCTCTGGAGAACACTGCCTGATACACGGGGATTAATCTACTCATTTTGTCTCTTGCTTGATATTTGCTATATTATCCCAAGATATGCTACATGATGTAAGTAAATTTGAAACCATTAAGCTTATATGATATTTTTTATAGTAAGTAGATAATGAAAGATTAAGGTGTGTGTCAATAGGTCTTCAGTTGAAAATACTTGATGCCATGTGTAGTACAGCCATATCTTCCAAAATAGTCCTAGAAATTCTCTGTCAAGAATGAATTTAGGATTAGAAGGATCCTTATGTAACCCAGTCTGACATTTCCTATGCTCTCATAGAGATGATTTCATTTGGCAAAATTTATGCAGCCACTAAGAACACCAAGACAGATGACAAGTGCTGCTAATAATTGATATGGTCACTATTCAGATAGCAAGCCAGGACTCAGAAAAGAGCTCTTCCATTTGTCCAGGTTATGCCCCACAGAGCTGCAGAACAACAGATCAATTCAGTCGATTTCGTCCCACATCCCAGTGATTTGTGGGAAACATTGAACCATTTTTAAGTATGCATTAGATTAAACTATTAGCAGAATCTGCAAGTTGAAATTTTGTTGTATTAATACTAATATGTAGATAATTTTATTACACTGTAAAGCACAATGAATGTTGGAATGTTGTTCTCCTGATAGATGAAACTGTTAAAAATAATAATCATTTGAATATATTAGCAAGATAATGCAAACATAGGAATGTGATTTGCCTCAAGTACATAGAAATTTCCAAGGATATCTGAAAATAGAAAGAAAAGAAAAGCTACCTCTGTGAAAGACACTGTAAATGGTAATAGCCAGATGTCAAGCTTTAAGCATGGGTTGAGCAATCTTTATTTTTATAAATGTTTCCATCAATAAGTCTATTCTTATCTCTACACATAAGCAGGAAAAGAATTATAAAATTGTATCTGATAGAGAATGTAAATAAAGAGTCAAATTTTGTTAGACTCTTCCTCTTGGACCTATATGTAATTTCAGAAACACCAAATGAAACACTTTTAGACAAGATTCTCTGCTGAAATGGCTTATAACCTCACCAACTGGATCAATAAGCATAGCATAAATGTACATTATCAGCATTCCAAGACATTTCCATGCATATTATGCATCACCACTCTTGCCTGTTCTCTGACCTCCTGTTATTTTCCCTCCTTAGCCTCTTATTTAAAGGTGATAACTAGGTATACTTGAACATTTTCAAATATGATTAATAGGAGACACTGTTTAATTATGTTTCCTTTCTTGTTCTTTATTGTTTTTATCTCTTTGATGATTAGTCAGTTAAATTGACTTCTGTGAGTACACAATAAAACTACTTAAAATGGTTTCTTGAAGGAAAGAATTTTGTATACATTTAGTTTCCACTATATTCATCAAATGTTCTCCAACTCCACATAAAGCCTCAGTTCATTCTAATTTTTTTTAATGTTTTATTTATTTATTTCTAGGAGAGAGAGGGCAGCATGAACAGGGAGGGTCAGAGAGAGAGGGAGTCACAGACTCTGAAACAGGCTCCAGATGCAGGCTGGCAGTCAGCACAGAGCCCGGCGCGAGCTCGAACCCACCAGCCGCAAGGTCATGACCTAGCGAAAGTCGGACTCAACCAACTTCAGCACCGGGTGCCCCTCATTCTAATTTTCTATACAGACATTCAGTGGCCAGGCTCTATCTGAAGAAAAGAAAATCCTTCCATTTTTGGTGTAAATCAAATATCCCCGGAAGGTCAAATGCATTTTGCTTTGCTTGGTTGTGGCTCAGTAACAGTGAAATGTTGTGGTGACATTCTATTTATTTATATATTTATTTATTTATTTACAGAGGGGAAGGCTGTATTTCCATGTAAATTAATTTAACATATAAATTCAATTTGGGATTCACCTCATACACATAAGAAGCAAACTGCCACCAACATACTGACATGATGAATCCCATTCCCTGAACTTTTCTTGCTGAGAAATTATTATTGTGGAGCTTCTGTGTTTAAGCTGTGGACTATTTGTATTAAAAATACATAATATTCAGTGAGCGGTAAATATTCACATGGTCAACCAAATGTGTTGTCATTATTATTATTTTTTTTTTAAGAAAGACTTCTTTTTTTTTTTTTAATGTTTTATTTATTTCCAGGAGAGAGGGAGCAGCGTGAGCAGGGAGGTCAGAGAGTCACAGACCGAAACAGGCTCCAGGCTCTGAGCTGGCAGTCAGCACAGAGCCCGGCGGGCTCGAACCCACGAGCCACGAGATCATGACCTGGCGAAAGTCGGACAGCAACCGACTAAGCCACCAGGCGCCCCTGTTGTCATTATTTTTTCTGTTTATCTTTTCTTATAAGACTGTACGTTTATGAAGACAGGAGGGAATGTTTGACTTGTTCAGGGATGTATCCTCCAGCACGAGGCACAATGCCTGTCACAGAGTAGGTTCTGGATAAATGCTTATTGATTGATTGATTGAGCACTTATTCTTTCATACAAATTATATTTATTCAACTTTCTTATTGGTCCTGCTCTTTTCCATAAATATACTTTCCTCATTGCACAACATGTTTTCTGATGGGCTTATTTAACTGATAGTAAAGTTCAAATAGGTAATTTTGGTCCTCTTTTCACTGCAAATGGATTTTTGCTATGCTATGCACTAAAAGATAAAACCAACAATAATTAATTAAGTTATGTGCTAGCTCTAAAGGAGCAGTACAAGGTACTATGGAGATACAAATTTATAATGCATGGTAAAGTTTAATCCATAAAAAGTCTAATCTAGTTTACATGATAATATTTAATCACCTGAGAATCATATGAAAAGTAAAAGGTTTGATGTAGTTCAGGGAAACAAAAGATAAAACATCTATAAAAATATGAAATTAGCTTGATTTTGGTATCATATTGAGCCAAAATAGAAAGTGAATAAAGTAATATCTTAGTGTTTGACAAATCGAGGAAATCATCACAGAGGAGATGGACTGTGACCTGGTTTAAAGCATGTTGAGAGCCTTAAGGCACACAGGCCCCAAGAGCAGCTTGGCGACTCACTTCAAATTTAGAATTTAATTCCCTTATCTATTTACCTTATTTAAGTTTTTTATTGTGTAGATGATACCCAAATACAACTTAGTTTAGATAATTTTAACCCTAGAGGTTTTCTAACTAAGACTTCCTATATCATATATCATTATATTTGTGCAGGTACAATTTCAAAATTCAGATTCTTCTAAGTTCCATCTCATTATTATTCTTTATTCATACTTCATTGAGGTTTGATTGGGCCACAAAAATGACACTTTTCCTTTTCCTGCCCAAGCCCTGAACTGACTGAAAAACAGACATAAAGGATAAGATACATACAGATTTACACATTGTTTTATTATTGGAGATAGATGATATTAAAGCACAGTGAGATTTGGGCATGCTACAGTAATGGAGTTCTAACATTGAAAAAGGACTCTAAAGATTTCTGACTACTCACATGGCATGGGGCAGCCACAATCTGAGGACCAGTACTTGGATAATTTATGACATGAAAAAGCAACCCATAAAGCAGTCACTCTGTTCAGGAAGACAAATCCTGAGAAAGCAAGAAGAAATAAGAAGCTAAAATATGTGCCCATTTCCTCTTTAATTAAGCAATAAAAAAAGATCACCCTTCCCATTCAGGCTAGGAGTAAGTGGAAGGGAAAGAGAGACATGGAGCTGAGAATACCATGTTAATGAATAACCATCCACATTAAGCGGGAATAAAGTTTTCCCTGAGCACTTATTTATTTTTAATTCTTTAAATGTTTATTTTTGAGAGAGAGAGACACACACAGAGTGCAAGTGTGGGTGGAGCAGAGAGAGACAGAGACACAGAATCCAAAGCAGGTTCCAGGCTCTGAGCTGTCAGCGCAGAGCCTGATGTGGGGCTTGAACCCACAAATTGAAGCATTAGATCATGACCTGAGCCAAAGTCCGACGCCCAACCTACTGAGCCACCCACGCATCCCTTCCTGAGCACTTACATGTCTCCTCCTCCAGGTCATTTGCTTCTGATGGAACTAGGATTTTTGGTTGTCTTTAATTGTTTATTTGTTTGCTTGATTTAATTTTGGAATTAAGTGCAGTATAATGACAAGGTCATTAATTTTGATGTAAGGAAAATATGGATTCATATTAATCAGGTCTTGGCTTAACTAGCTTTTACTCAATATTTTACAATGGTATGATTTAAATGAATCTTTTAAAAGTGGAGAATATATCAGATGCATTTTCCTCCAATATAATTAGTTTGTATACTCTAAGTCTCTATTAAAATCATTCAGCAAATTTAAATATATAACATGGAGCACCTGGGTGACTCAGTAGATTAAGCATCTGACTTTGGCTCAGGTCATGATCTCACAGTTCCTGGGTTCAAGGGCCGTTCTGCTCTGTGCTAACAGCTCGGAGCCTGGAGCCTGCTTTGGATTTTGAGTCTCCCTCTCTCTACCTTTCCCCTGCTCACTCTCTGCTTCTCTTTCAAAATAAATAAACATTAAAAAGTTTTATAAAATTAGAATAAATAAATGATATTTAAAATACCCTCTTAGATGACTACAATCAACAGTATGTCTTGGAAAATACTACTCTTCCTTTGAGTATTTGGTTCTGAGAATCAACTAATACCGTGTGTGTGTGTGTGTGTGTGTGTGTGTGTGTGTGTGCTTAATTGGATTTACGTTTGTGAATAATAATGGAAAGTCTCCCTAAAGATGTGCATTTGAGCCAAATAGTTAAAATGAATTAAGCATGTGACGAGAGAACTGATATAAAAACTCATGGAGGCTACACAAAGCTTGGCTTTATTAAGGAGCTGAGAAAGAATGTCAATGGGAGAGGACTAGATCTAGTTTGAGTAGCAATAGTAAGGAGTAAATTTGGAGAATTAGGCAGAATGAGGTTAATCAGACTTATTGATCATGGAAAGAAGTGCAGATTTTATTTTAAGAGCAATGAAAATCCATTTAAGGCTTTAAGAATGGAAATGAAAGGATCTAATTTACATTATTAAAGGAACGTTTCTCTGTACAAGGCTGAATGGCTAAGAGAAAAACAAAGTGGAATGAGGGATTTTATTAGTCTAGAGAAAGCAGATTTGGGCTTGGATGAGTAAAAAGTTCACTAGACTTTACTATTTCTGGAATGTTTTACAGTAACTTCCCTACCAGGAAAACTCTTACTTAGTTTCAAGTTTCAACATTAAGATGCTATGAAAAGATTAAATTATCAAAAGAACAAACTTGAGGACAATGGCAATTTTTATGGAGACTTTAGTCTCTGCAAACTCCTTTTTAAAATTATTTTTGTTAATGTAACAATTCTCTATAATGAAAACTATAGAGGATATCTGTAAATCTATACTTAAGATTATTATTTTTCATTGAAATGGGCCCCTATGTGTTAATAAGATTAATGTATATTCTTTGGTGATATTCTTAAGATTTGTAATTCTTGTAGCTGTGATGTGCTTTAATTAAGCTAATTTAGGAGAAAAACATGAAATTTTCAAAGGATGATACAACTTTGCATTGAATTATCCACTTTGTATTCATTTCCATGAAGTCTGATGTGAGTCAGGGTAAAGACAAAAACAAAACAGCAACAACAACAGCACCAAAAAAATTCCAAATTATCACTTAGTTTTTATCTGAGGCAACAGAGTTCATAAATCATAAGTAGGGGCGAGATTACATGGAAGGACAGATAAAACTGGGTTAAAGAAAAGCTCCATTTGGACTAAGACTATGAGCATAAGTTAGAGAAGCCAGAATACTTCTATAATTCATTCAGTTATTTACTTTTTACCCACTTGTGCCTATAACAGGCTCCATCAAGATTAAACATATAAACAAAGAAACACATGCACAGATACACACACGAAACCTTATTCTCTCACTCTGTATAGGGCAGAAAACAGCAATACAGCTGAACCATTGGGCAGCCCCTAATTAGACTTCTCAAAATGAATCACTGCTGTTCTCCATGAAAGATACATGGAGTCTAACAGGGATTTCTCCCTCAGAGGCCTCCTCTGTATCTATCCCTGCCACATACTCACACTAAGAACACTTGAAACCACCCCTATGCAGAATACAGGAAGAGGACTACCACCGATGTATTTCTCTAAATTAGCTTCCAGGCACTTGTGAGAAGTTAAGAAAGAAAACATTTTAGATCACAAGGGATTTGTGATCTAAATCACAAACCTTTATTTGGAGGTTTACTTTTCACATAGCAATTTGATTGTGCGTGCTTATTCTACTTCTTTGTAAAATTAAAAAATCCAAAGAAAACAGAGAGTACTTGAAAACTCATTGGAATGTCATCAGAATTTAGAAAGTCTATATAACAACTTCAAAGGAATAAAATCTTTCCTAATTAAAGTTATAAAAGTGTAACATCAAAACTAAAATTATGTATGACTCTTTAATTTATGAATATATTCTAAAAGAAATCAAAACAGAAAATGTATTTGCTGAATATTTTCAAAGATATTATTTACTTATTTATTTTTAATGTTTTTTAAAATTTATTTCTGAGAGAAAAAAAGAGAGAGACAGCATAAGCAAGGGAAAGTCAGAGAGAGAGGGAGATACAAAATCTGAAACAGGCTTGAGGCTCTGAGCTAGCTGTCAGCACAGAGCCCAATGCAGGGCTTGAACCCACAAACTGTGAGAATATGACCAGAGCCAAAGTCCGACGCTTAACCAACTGAGCCACCCAGGAGTCCTTCAAAGATACTATTTACAATATATTAAGGAAAATCTACCACTACATCTCTTTATGCTGATCCAACTGTGCATTGACACTACTTTTATTTTGTTACTACTCACAACTAATCATATTTAGTAACATTTTTGCAGGATTTTTTTTTTTTTACCTCAATACCTGGGGTTCCTCATCTCGCAGCTTCGAAGAATGAAGAGGTGGACACAAAATGAATAGCCGGCAAGTTTATTAGAGTATATGATCAAAAAGGAAGAATAGCACAAAAGTTCTCTTTACAGAGAGGGTACATTTGAAGGTGAATACTTGCTTCGATAGACAGGGGCCTGTTTTATAATATTTTAGTCATCTTTCCCCACTTTCGTTCCCCCTTGCTCCTTCTGTTCTACCCTCATTGGTCTGATAACTCTGGGTGTCTATTCCTGATTGACTCAACTCCACTGTGTGAGAGGTGGTCTATATACCATATAGTTCCTTGAGGGTCATAGGTTTAATGGTCTATTTATAGTCAGGTCTTTTGTCAAATTCCTGATGGGAACCTAAAGGGAGAGTGGGTGGTGTCTGTTACATTCTTAAGAGGAAACTTTCCCCTGAGGCAGTTTGCTGTGGTCAGGTCAGACACTCCCAGCATTGTTCAAAAATATGTGTTTTTTTGGGGGCGCCTGGGAGGCTTAGTCCGTTAAGCGTCCGACTTTCGCTTAGGTCATGATCTCGCGGTTCGTGGGTTCGAGCCCCGCGTCGGGCTCTGTGCTGACTGCCAGCTCAGAGCCTGGAGCCTGTTTCAGTCTGTGACTCCCTCTCTCTCTGACCCTCCCCTCCTCACGCTATGTCTCTCTCTCTCTCTCCTAGAAATAAATAAAAACATTAAAAAAAACAAACAAAAAAACAAACAAAAAACAAAAATATGTGTTTTTCCCCCACCCAGGGACCTCAGGTCTTAATTTTTTTCCTCTCTGTCTACTGAGTCCTATCATAATATTAAATTTTATATTTAATTTAGGAGCACGCTTAATTAAGGAGAAATTTCTTATGATGTTTAATGATTTCAAGAGTGTAGGTGTTACTAAGAATTAATTCAGAAGAGTGTACTAAAGAGTAAGAAAGAACAGCAATAGTTGCTTGTTTGCTTTTATTTTAGCACAATCTCTGAAGAACTGACAGTTATGATTCTTAAGTGATATTTTCATCACTCAAGAAATCGATATATCTGCTTATAGATTATTAATTTCACTTTTCTCCAGAATTATATAATTTGTTCTTAAAAGGAGAGAGGTGGGCATATGTGTCATATGTACTAGTAAAATGAGAAAAACACAAATTAAATATATTTCTAATATACTTCAAATTTCACAAATAAAATGAACTTTTTATTATTTAAATTACAATGAGAACATGGTAAATAGACTTCATTCTGTTAGTCAATGAGATAAATACAAAATTAAATGCAGATTATATTTAAATAGCAAATTATTTTGTGTAACTCATTAATATTGAAGTCATTCTATGTTCAATGTAAAGGATAAAATAATGCATATGCTACCAAAAGTACCCTCAATAATTTATAATTAAGTAGATGAAATCTCAAAAGCATTTATAATGTTTAAAGAATTTAACAAAAAAATATTCTTTGAAATAGGTAAGCAAAGAAGTGTTAAAATGAGTCATAAGAATGATCACTTCCAGAAAATAATCTGGAAAACTATTATGAGGGAGAAATTACTTATTTTTAGAACTTAAATTTCAGACTTTGAAATCCTTGTAATTTTTGAAAAATCAGAAATAAAAAGTGGAGAAATTACATGTAAAGTACAACTTTGTAAGTAAACTGAAGACATGCAAATAAAAAGAAAAAACTTCAAGTTGTTTGTAACATAGGAAAGTCTAAAAGACAGGAAGAGTATGAAAAGCATATTGGGAAGCTGGATTATTAAAGTTCTTAAATACAAGCCTAAGAAATTGTGAGATAAAGAGGGACGCCTGGGCGGCTCAGTCAGTTGAGCTGCTGATTTCCACTTAGGTCACAATCTCATGGCTCATGGGTTTAGGCCCTGTGTCAGGGTTCTGTGCTGACAACTAAAAGCCTGGAGCCTGCTTTAGATTTTGTGTCTCCATCTCTTTCTGCCCCACTCCTGCTTGGCTCTGCCACTGACTCTCAAAAATAAATAAACATTAAAAATTTAAAAAAAAATGAAAAAAAATCGTGAGATAAAGAAATGTTGAGTTCCAAGCTATACTTCATGAAGATCATTTAGTAGCAGTAGAAGTGAGAATAGAGACCATGTAAGGAAAATATGGGGCCTGAGCCAAGACAGTGGCCAATATATAAATGGAGAGATAAAACCGAAATATGTTTCAAGGGATATATGTGTGTGTGTGAGTATGCGTGTGTGTACGTATATGTGAGTATGTACATACACACTCATATACATATATACATACATATACATATATTTAATGTAAGGGGCAAACAACAGGGATCACTAAGGTTTTGTATTTAAGTTTGTTTAGAATGACAATAATGAATTCAATCTTTACATTTTCCTTTAAATATTTTCACCTTGCAGACAGTTAGAGATATGGACCTTCATTTCTAGTTGTGATAAGAGACTAAATTATTCAACTAAAGAGAGAAAGGGTCAGAGGAATTCATTGTAATCTTGTGACAAGTCCGGATCATTGAGGAAAGCATGCAGTCACACAAGAGCAGTGACCAATAGGTGAGTTTGGCATTGTGGTGAAAATGAGATAACCCCAAAGTAGAGAAAGAGTTCTAATAGTGGTAGGAACTAAAAAAGCAAAAAGTAGTAACTGGATGTATGAAGAGAATATTTGTATGAATGAGAGAGCAAAGGAGACTAAAGTATGAATGTTGCAGAGGCCAAAGAAAATGGCTGTAGGAGTTTTTAAGGAGATAAACAGAGAGAAACATAGGTATCAGTTCAATAAAATGCTGCAGTATAAGTGGAGATAAAGAGCAAGGAATAACAAGGGAAAGGAGGTTTACTAGAAGGACATTTATTTATTTATTTACTTACTTCTTTTTATTTTTTTAAGTAAACTCCATGCCCAACATGGAGCTTGAACTCACAACTGTGAGATCAAGAGTCACATGCTTGAGCACCTGGGTGTCTCAGTCCTTAAGCATCTGACTTCCTCTCAGGTCATGATTTCACAGTTGGTGACTTTCGGTCCCACATCCGGTGAGCACAAGCCCTTTTTTGGGGGAGTTCACATTTCACTTCAGGTGAGCACGGGCTGCTGTGGGTAAAAACAGGAGCTCCAGGGGAGCCCCACTTCTCTCTCTCTCTCTCTCAACCTCTCTTAAAACAAAACAAAACAAAACAAAAAGCCACATGTTCTACTGACCGAGCTAGTCAGGGTCCCCTAGCTGTACATTTAATGATATTTGTGTGACTTGGTCAGGGATCAGACTATGCATACACATGCCTGAAATGCTACCCAAACCTTAGCTGAGTCCAGAATATCTGGCAAACACAAAGAAAAAAGTACTTAACATTCCCTTATTTCTTATTCACATTCAAATGGAATCCCTCATCTTCAATTAGATTCTAAACCACAAACATATATGACACTCAAGGAATTGATGAAGAAACTAAATTTCAAAAAAATACCTCATTAAAAATTTCTGACAACACAGGAACTGGATATGAGTGAAAAATTACAAATGTGTCACTGTCAAAGAGGATAAATTAGCAAAGGAACTCTATCTCCTATTTTACTTGAACTATTCCTAAATTCCATTCTGTAAAATTTTATTGACCACCATTCTCAGATAAGTGTAGTAATGCAGATTATCATTTGTCTCTGATCTGGCTATTGAAAGAAGAATCCCGGGAGAGAGGGCAAGATGGCGGAGAAGTAAGGAGCTCCGTACTTGCACTCACGCCCATACATCACAGAAAAGATCTGAAGCCATTGGAAACCTTACAAAACCTGAGACACTGGGATAAAAAGGACGCAGAATCAACTGAGAAAGCCTTCTAACGTGAGTGAGAACTGGGGAAGATAAAATCGGGCCGGGATCGGAGACTCCAGGGTGGGAGGGGATCCCCCTCTACCCTCTACGGGGAGTGAGAGGAGAAAAGGAGAGAGTCCGAAACAGAAAAACCTCCGCTCAGGGGGGGAAAGAACCTCCGCTCGGTGCATAGAAAGACCGTACTTGCCAAATACCTGCACACCAGGTCCCCTCGCGCCAACTGGTCCTGGGGGGAGCTGAGCACACAAACTGCTTCTTTGTGCTCCTCCTGGAGGTTGGATTTCAGAGCAGTGGCGCGCCTGCCGCCATTGTAGCTCCAGGGCGGCTGGGACCCCTGAAAGAGCCGCGCGGACACCGGGCGTCCGCGCTCCTGGCTGGCTGGAACTCGAGAGGGAAGGCAAAGAGCTAAAAACTGGGAAATTTGCCTGTGAGTTCGTGTTTCGGGTGACGAGCCATAGAGGGACCCGGTTTTTCTCACTCCAGCGGGCTCGGGCTACGCGGACCCGGCAGGCAAGCCCCCGCGCAAGCGCGCCAGCCTGACCCAGAGAATGAAGCAGCAATTCTGACTCTGCCCCCAGAGCTCGGCAGGGGGCCTGGAATAGCCAGAGGGGGTTGCCTGGGAAGCTGTGTCTAAGGCAATTTCAGCGGGGTGTGCGGACTGGGATTTGGAGATTGGAACTGGCCTGGGTTGAAGAGTGAAACCAACTTCGGCTGCGTCCCCAGAACGGGGAGTTGTCACGCCAGAAAAAAAGCGAGCGGCAGCGCGGGGTTCAAGAAGGGACTGGAGCACCCTCACTCACCTGCCCACAACCGCCAAGGCAGAACCCCCGCCTGAGGCATTGGATCACGCCACGCCCATCCCTGCCTGAGAGGTGCCCTCCTCCCCTTTTCTCTTTTAAATTTCTTTCTTTTTTCTTTTTTTTCCTTTTTTTGTTTCTTTCCTTTTTTTTCCATTTTCTTTTCTCTTTCTTTTTTTCTTCTTTCTCTTTTCTCGCTTTTTTCCCCAAAACACTGACCTGATGAACTTTGGTCGCCAGCTTGCTTAAACAATCACAACAAGTCCATTCTGTAAACGTAAATTCTACACCTACCAACATTTTCATCTCTTTCTCTCAGGAATGATTAGACTATATAGTTTCTCTGGATAATTCCAGCATCCTTCTCTCACCTATCCAACCATATTCTACCCTTTACCTCTTTGAAAAAAGCTTCTTATCACTTCTGCCTGTTCATTCTATTTCCAATTCTGCCTCGTCTTGCCCTGCCTTCTCTCTTTTTCTCTATGCTCTTCAACCAGCACTGCATACACACGGCTATTTAACTGTAGCTGGGAAATCCAGGTATATGCTTTAAACCGTTCTTTGTCCATCGGTTTTCTTCTTTTTTCCTTTTCTTTTCCCCTATTTGACCCTTTTATGTATTTTATACTCCCTATTATTCGCCCTCCCTCCTCCGTCTTTTCGCTTAACTTTTTCGTTTTCCCTCTCACTTTGCATGTTAGTTGAATTAGCCTGTGCATTTGTGTGCTCCTGCTCCCTGTGTGTTTGTCTGTCTGTTTTCTTTTCCAGGGCTACCTCAAGACACAAGCTAGAGTACACAAGGTGGAGAGTCCCAAATATCACTACGAATAGGAAAATAAAATAACCAAGGTCCCAACAAGAGAGACCGAGGGATACCATTCAGAAAACAATCTCTGAAAGGATAGGCCCTGGAAAGTCAAAGAGTCTTCTTGGGTATAGCAGCGCTCATAGAAACAGAGAGCATAACAGGTCTTTAAAACCAACAAGAGCTGGAAAGCTAACTAAAATGATGAAATGAAAGAGCTCTCCTCCAAAGAAACTCCAAGAAGAAATGACAGCTAATGAACTGCCCAAAACAGATATCAGCAGCATAAGTGAACAAGATTTTAGAATAATAATGGTGAAATTAATAGCAGGGCTGAAAAAAACATAGGGGACATCAAAGAAACTATGGCTACAGACAGAATGGAAAATAAAAATAGGCATGAAGAATTAAAAAATGCGATAAATGAAATCCATAATAAATTAGAGGCCTCCAATGCACGGCTTGAAGAGGCAGAAAGGAGAATAAGTGATTTAGAAGACACCATTCTAGAAAAACAAGAAGCTGACAAAAAAGAGACAAACTGATCCAGGAACAGGAAAGAAGAATTCGAGAGCTCAGCGACACAGTCAAACGCAACAATATCCGTATCATAGGAATCCCAGAAGAGGAAGAGAGAGGGAAAGGTGCTGAAGGAGTCCTGGAACAAATTATTGTAGAGAAATTCCCCGACCTGGGGAAGGAAGTCAATGTGGAAATACAAGAGGCTCAGAGGACTCCCCTCAGACGTAATTTGAATCGATCTTCTGCATGACATATGATCGTAAAAATGGCAAAATACAAGGACAAAGAGAGAATTTTGAAAGCAGCTAGGGAGAAAAGGGCCCTCATATACAAAAGGAAACCTATCAGAGTGGTGACAGACCTATCTACTGAAACGTGGCAGGCCAGAAAGGAATGGCAGGAGATCTTCAATGTGATGAACAGTAAAAATATGCAGCCAAGAATCCTCTATCCAGCAAGCCTGTCATTCAAAATAGAAGGAGATATAAAAACCTTTCCAAACAAACAGAAATTGAAAGAATTTGTCACCACGAAGCCAGCCCTACAAGAAATCCTGAGGGGGATGCTCTGAAAGAAAGGTTGCAAGGAACAAAGATTCCAGAGACACCACCTCAATCACGAACCCTACAAAAGATACATAGACTCTAAACCCACATATTTCAATAATAACACTGAATGTAAATGGGCTGAATGCTCCAATCAAAAGACATAGGGTAGCAGAATGGATTTAAAAAAAAATCCATCTATATGCTCTCTACAAGAAACTCATTTAAGACTGGATGATACCTTCAGATGAAAAGTAAGGGGATGGAGGGGCGCCCGGGTGGCTTAGTCGGTTGAGAGTCTGACTTTCGCTCAGGTCATGATCTCGCGGTTGGTGGGTTCGAGCCTCACGTCGGGCTCTGTGCTGACTGCCAGCTCAGAGCCTGAAGCCTGTTTCAGTCTATGACTCCCTCTCTCTCTGACCCTCCCCTGCTCACGCTGTCTCTCTCTCTCTCCTATAAATAAATAAAAACTTTTAAAAAAAAAGTAAGGGGATAGAGAAATATATATCATGCTACAGGAAATCAAAAGAAAGCCGGAGTAGTGATACTTATATCAGACAAACTGGACTTTAAATTAAAGACAATCACAAGGGATGAAGAAGGACACTACATAATAATTATAGGGTCCATCCATCAGGAAGAACTAACAATCATAAATGTCTAAGCACCGAATACGGGAGCACCTAAATATCTAAAACGATTAATCACAAAGAGAAACAAGCTTATAGATAAGAATGTGCTAATAGCAGGGGACATTAACACTCCGCTTACAGCAATGGATAGGTCAACCAGACAGAAAATCACTAAAGAAATAATGGACTTGAAAGACACATTGGATCAGATGGACCTGACGGATATATTTAGAACTTTACATCCTGAGGCCAGGGAATTTACTTTCTTCTCAAGTGCGCATGGCACATTCTCCAAGATAGATCACATACTGGGATATAAAATAGCCCTCAATAAATATAAAACAATAGAGATCATACCATGCACACTGTCAGATCACAATGCTTTGAAACTTGAAATCAATTACAGGAAGAAGTCTGGAAAACCTCCAAAAACATGGAGGTTAAAGAACACCCTTCTAAAGAATGAATGGGCCAATCAGGCGATTAGAGATGAAATTAAAAAATATACGGAAACAAATGAAAATGAAAACACAACAATTCAAAATCTATGGGATGCGGCAAAGGCAGTCCGAAGAGGAAAGTACATTGCTCTCCAGGCCTATTTCAAGAGATTAGAAAAAGCACAAGTCTAAAATCTAACAGCTCACCTAAAGGAACTAGAGGCAGAGTAACAAGAACGCCCTAAACCCAGTAGAAGAAGAGAAATAGTAAGAATTAGAGCAGAAATAAACAACATAGAGACCAAAGAAACAATTGAACAGATCAATGAAACCAAGAGTTGGTTTTTTGAAAAGGTCAACAAAATTGATAAAACTCTAGCCAGACTTATCCAAAAGAAAAGAGAGAGCACCCAAATAGACAAAATTATGAATGAAAATGGACTTATTACAACCAACCCCTCAGAAATACAAGCAATTATCAGGGAATACTATGGAAAATTATATGCCAACAAATTGGACAACTTAGAAGAAATGGACAAATTCCTAAACACACACTCACTACCAAAATTCACACGGGAAGAAATAGAAAACCTGAAGAGACCCATAATGAGTGAAGAAATTGAATCAGTGATCAAAAATCTCCCAACAAATAAGAGCCCTGGACCGGATGGCTTCCCTGGGGAATTCTACCAGACATTTAAAACAGAATTAATCCCAATTCTTCTCAAGCTACTCCAAAAAATAGAAAGCGAAGGAATACTCCCAGACTCATTTTATGAAGGCAGCATCACTCTGATTCCCAAGCCAGACAGAGATCTAGCGAAAAAAGAGAACTACAGGCCAATATCCTTGATGAATACGGATGCAAAAATTCTCAACAAGATCCTTGCAAATCGAATCCAGCAGCATATAAAAAGAATCATCCACCAAGATCAAGTGGGATTCATTCCTGGGTTACAGGGCTGGTTCAACATTCACAAATCAATCAATGTGATACATCATATCAATAAAAGAAAAAATAAAAACCATATGATCCTGTCAATAGATGCAGAAAAAGCATTTGACAAAATACAGCATCCCTTCTTAATAAAGACTCTCGAGAAAGTTGGGATAGAAGGAACCTACTTAAACATCATCAAAGCCATCTATGAGAAGCCTTCAGCTAACATCATCCTCAACGGGGAAAAACTCAGAGCTTTCCCCCTGAGATCAGGAACATGACAGGGATGTCCACTCTCACCACTGTTGTTTCACATAGTGCTGGAAGTCCTAGCATCAACCATCAGACACCAAAAGGAAATCAAAGGCATCAGAATTGGCAAAGAGGAAGTCAAACTTTCACTCTTCGCAGATGACATGATACTCTACATAGAAAACCTGACAGACTCCACCAGAAGCATACTAGAACTGATCCAAGAATTCAGCCAAGTTGCAGGGTACAAAATCAATGTACAGAAATCGGTTGCATTTTTATACACCAACAATGAAGCAACAGAAAGAAATCAAGACACTGATCCCATTCACAATTGCACAAAAAACCATAAAATACCTCGGAATAAACCTAACCTAGGATACAAGAGATCTGTATGATGAAAACTATAGAAACCTTATGAAGGAAATTGAAGAAGACACAAAGAAATGGAAAAACATTCCATGCTCATGGATAGGAAGAATAAATATAGTTAAGATGTCATTACTACCTAAAGCACTCTACACATTCAATGCAATTCCAATCAAAATTGCACCAGCATACTTCTCAAAACTAGAACAAACTATCCAAAAATTTGTATGGAACCACAAAAGACCCCGCATAGCCAAAGTAATCCTGAAAAATAAAACCAAAACGGGAGGGATCACCATCCCAGACTTTAGCCTCTACTACAAAGCTGTCATCATCAAGACAGTATGGTATTGGCACAAAACAGACACATAGACCAATGGAACAGAATTGAGAACTCAGAAGTGGACCCAAAAGTATCCAGCCAACTGATCTTTGACAAAGCAGGAAAGAATATCCAATGGAAAAAAGATAGCCTTTTTAACAGATGGTGTTGGGAGAACTGGACAGCAGCATGCAGAAGAATGAAACTAGATCATTTTCTCACACCATGCACAAAAATAAACTCAACATGGATAAAGGCCCTGAACGTGAGACAGGAAACTATCAACACCCTAGAGGAGAAAGCGGGAAACAACCTCCTTGACCTCCACCGCAGCAACTTCTTACTTGACACATCCCCAAAAGCAAGGGAATCAAGAGCAAAAATAAACTGTTGTGACCTCATCAAGATTAAAAGCTTCTGCACAGCCAAGGAAACAACCCAGAAAATTAATAGGCAACCAACGGAATGGGAAAGGATAGTTGCAAATGACATATCAGATAAAGGGTTCATATCCAGAATCTATAAGGAACTCACCAAACTACACGCCCAAAAAACAAACAACCCAGTGAAGAAATGGGCAGAAGATATGAACAGACACTTCTCCAAAGAGGACATCCAGATGGCCAACAGACACATGAAACGATGCTTAGCATCGCTCCTCATCAGGGAAATACAAATCAAAAACACACTGACATACCACCTCACGCCAGTCCGAGTGGCTACATTGAGCAAATCAGAGAAATCTAGATGCTGGCGAGGATGTGGAGAAACAGGCACCCTCCTACACTGTTGGTGGGAATGTAAACTGGTACAGCCCCTCTGGAAAACAGTGTGGAGGTTCCTCAGGAAACTAACAATAGAACTCCCCTATGACCCAGCAATAGCACTGCTAGGAATTTACCCAAGGGATACAGGAATGCTGATGCATAGGAGTACCCCAATGTTCATAGCAGCACTCTCCACAATAGCTAAAACTTGGAAAGAGCCTAATGTCCATCAACAGATGAATGGATCAAGAAGATGTGGTTGATCTATACCATGGAATACTACATGGCAATGAGAAACAATGAAATCTGGCCATGTGTAGCAACATGGATGGACCTTGAGGGTGTTATGCTGAGCGAAATAAGTCAGGCAGAGAAGGACAAATATCATATGTGTGCACGTATGGGAAGATAAGGAGGAACTTAACAGAGGACCAAAGGGGAGAAGAAGGGCGCAAATGGTGGGGGAAAGGGAGAGAGGCAAACCATGAGAGACTCTTGAATGCTGACAAAAACTGAGGACTGATGGATGTGGGGGGGAGGAGGGATGGGCATGGAGGAGGACACTTGTGGGGATGAGCACTGGGTGTTATATGGAAACTAATTTGACAATAAACTATTTGTAAAAAAAAAAAAAAGAAAGAAGAATCCCATGGGCCTTAATGATTTTTATTTTACTACCATATTTTATAATTACTATTCAAAAGGATGAAAAAATATCACACAAAAATATATTTCATCATAATATGTTTGCTAAGTAGAAAAACTTGCTTCATTAACAATACCTGGTTAAATGAGAACTCACTGTATAAATAACCACATTTGCTAAGGTTTTGAATATAGAACATACAGGAAAATTGGAAAATTAGTAAATTCATGAAGAAGAAAAAAATTTAACTATATAGGTTGACTTTAAAAGACAAGATATATTGCTTATTTACATTAAGAAAGTAGCCATGCAGAGAAGGACAAATACCATATGTTTACACGTATAGGAGGATTAGGAGGAACTTAATGGAGGAGGACCGTGGGTGAGAAGAAGGGGGGAAATAGTGGGAGAGAGGGAGAGAGGCAAACCATGAGAGACTCTTGAATGCTGAGAACAAACTGAGGACTGTGGGGGGGGAGGGGAGAGACGGGCATGGAGGAGAGCACTTGTGGGGATGAGCACTGGGTGTTTTATGGAAACCAACTTGACAATAAACTATTTGTAAAAAAAAATAAAGAAAAAGAAAAGAAAAGAAAGTAGCCATGATCTCATGCATGTATATTCTAAGTTACATTTAGATGATTACTAATTCCTGGTGTAAAGACTATAATTCTTAGACATTAAATATAAGTAGATTTTTATCACAAAGAAGTGACAACAAAGTGAAACATATATGTATTTTTAAAGGAAATAAGAAAGATTTTGACTAATACTTGGAAAAATGACTCTTTATATTGAAACAAGATATATGGGAAACCGTAATATATTTTTTAAAACAATTTATTTTCTTATAATCAATCACTTCCATATTATACTTTGTTTAATAAGAAAGTTATACTTTTAAAAATTACATAATATATTAAGTGCTTTCTTTTTTTAATTTCATTTTTCAGTTTGGTATTTGCATATTTAAAATATATATACTCTACATGCATGTATTTCTTAACTGAAATTCCAGGTCAGTTTTAAAAGTGAATAAAACTTTTGGGGAAAATATTCTAAGTGAAAAAAGAATGGAAACATATTGTAGTGGAAATATACTGAATTTCTAAGAGAGTAGATTTCAAAAGTCATCATAGCAAGAAGGAAGAACAATTTCTATAAGTACATATGGTGATGAACGTTACTAGACTTACTGTAGTGATCATTTGGCAATGTTTACAAATACCAAATTATCATGTCATACATCTGAAACTAATAAAATGTTATATATAAATTATATCTCAATTTTTAAAAAAAGAATAGAAAAGAGATTCCTGCAAAACCCCACATTTTCATGGCTGTGTATAAGGAAACATATTCTATCTCTTACACAAATATAACTCGCACATTATATTTGCTCACTCAAACCATTTTTGAACCTGTAAGGAGTCTCGCTGGCTTTTCACAAAGACCTCATTTAGTATGTAATAAAACATTTTATCCCCTCTTGGAACATGAATAGTGATATCAGTCTAAGCATCCAAACCAAATTTTGGTTTGTGACATGCATTTCACCTCTGTGAAGTGACTACACTTCAAAATTGATTATACAAATACGATTTTAATATTTGATTTTTCACTCAGTTTTAAATCTATTATGAATAACTCAAAAGAGAAGCGTAGCAACCTAACACGAAATTCTCGATTCAGTTCAATTTATTTTTATGGCCCCATGATTTTGGTGAACGATTCAGTTTTTTAAGGTGATGAAACTTTTTGCTGAAACTAAGATAAACATGTATGTTAAGATTTTTTTTTTTACTGTTTATTTTTGAGAGAGAGAGAGAGAGAAACAAAGCACGAGTGGGAAAGAGACAGAGAGAGAGAGGGAGAGACCTGGAAATAGGGTTCGAACCCACGAACTGGGAGATCATGACCTGAGCCGAAGTTGGATGCTTAACCAACTGAGCCAACCAGGTGCCCTAAACAGTATGTTTATATGGAGGCTGCCTAAAATATAGAGTTTCTCAGTGTCCGTTTTACAACTTTAGGAATAATGTATTTGATACTATATTCCAGTAACACCTGCTCTAATGTAAATGTGGGAAGCTTACAAAATAAGGGATGAAATAATTACTGATAAAAACGTTGAAAGTCCAATATGCATAAAATCAATTCTATACTAAATAGAATTTTTAATAAAAATATAAAGCTTCTAACACTTGGGACACTTCAAGTTAGCATATCAGTCAACACTGTTTAGTGCTTAATGTCTGTCAAAACACAGGAGGAAGAAAATTCTGTTAGGTCTTTTCTGAGTTAAAAGGCTTAGTTTTTGTGAGGAGTTGCCCTTAAGGCTTGACTTTCACTTTAGTAGAATGAATGCCCTTTCATTTCTCCCAACATCTAAATATAAGTCCAAAACAGTATTTCAGAATAAAATCTGAAGAGGAACAGTAAGGAGCCAGTGCAGGCCAGGGGAAGCAACAGTAATTACCCTTTGAGTTGTTTTCATTGTTTACATGAGAATAATCAATTGACCACTTGGAGTAATCAGGCAGTCAGCAGGGAATATCTCTAGTCTGGACAAGTCCATGAAGATCTAGCACAGACTTGCAATGTATTATCTGGGGCTCCCTGGCTCTGGGTGGGAGCCATTGCAAGGCACATCGACTCTTGGTTTCTGAACCCAGCCAACACCAGGGAGCCAAATTCCATTACTCAACTCCACCTGTGTGAATTTGCTCATAAAATTATAAACTTGAACCGCATAAAATTGCTATTTTGTAGGTCAAAAACATTAAAAAATCAGCATTTTTAAAATAACAGATTAGTAATATCTTTACTTTGGATGTAGTAAAAGTAATTAACGCCTCTTTCAGGTGTCGTTAAGTTCAATGACCTCATTATATTTTAACTCTGCAGCTCAAGGATTGTGCCACCAGAATTATTTTTTGTATACTAATAAAGTATCTCAAATAGTAAAAAGTCTGATAAATAATCAAATTAATCAATAGCTTATTACTCTAATTACTCTGAGCTTATTAAAATTTTGTCATACTCACAAGGAGAGTTTAGAGGAGAACTGATCTGTTTATAGACATTTAATTCTTACTTGAAGTCTAGATACTCATAAGAAGTCAATGAATACTAAATATAATTTTCACAATGGTATTATTGAATATTTTTCTGGGTTAAACTTTGTATCAGAAAATTACTATGAGATTAATTTAAATCAAAATTACATATGAAGTAGCTATAGAATGACATTTCAAGAAATAAGTAGATTGATATTCGGTAAAAATCAGTTTTTTGTTGGAAGTTGATAGAAAATGAGACTTCCTAACATGCTGTCATAAGAATTTTAAGATTATAGAGTAACAGTGCAGTCTGGGGCTTGGAAGCAGGCAGATACATACTTGAAGTAAATTATCTGTACTGGTAATCATTGAAAAGTCAGGATCCAAAACAAGTAAAAATTTATTATTATTGCAAAAATTTCAAAAGTATTTCCTAATAGAGCATGCTTTTAATGATTACTGGGGTACAGAGAAGATACTGATATTTTTCAAATCTGATATGTATGTATCTTTGGTCTTCTGTATTAATGAGACAAATGACATTCAGTGAGTTATATTTATATATATTAAAATAAGCAACCACTGATCTTTGTTTTCTCCTTGCAGTTCAAAAGCAAGAGGGGGCCAGTAACAAAGGAATTTTTAACATTCCAGTCCTTACTCATCTTTATTGACTTACACTTTTTTTTTAATGACCTGGCCAATAAATGATCCACTTTTTGTTTTAAAAATCCAGTTTAAGAAGATATAACCAACTCTCTCAATACATTTGTTGGCATTTAGTTTTTCCGCTTGTGTCAGACATTTCTGTTTATAAATTCTGGGGGCGAGTAAGGTTTACTTTTGGCTGCTTTCCTTGTATGTGGTCTGCTCTCGTTAGCCAAACTCTGAGGCACACATATAGTGAACATTACATAGAGTCTACTGTCTGGCAAGACAGTGAAATGTAGACCAAACACATCGAGTTAGACTCTCCCTGAGGGAGGGGAACTTGAGATAAAGTATTGAAGTCAGAAACAAGAGTGTGGAGTATATGGAAGAAGATCTAACCCCTGCAGGTATACGGAGGGGCCAGCAGCCATGAGGACAATGGCTACAAGGGTAGTACAGTGGCAAATGCTTCATTGTTGCAAAAGGAGGAATGATTGGCCAGTTTAAACAATCTTTTAGCTTGTCTGTTCAGGGTTGGTTGCATACAGTGCATCTCTGTGCAGGCTGATTGTTTAATGCCAAGTACATTTTTCATACTTTTTAGGCTCAAGGCTCTAGAAAGATGAACTTCGTGAAACCCACATTTCCTTAACTAAAGAATTCATCTCTCTTGATTGAGCTGATTAATTGGAATAGGTTCACAGAAAGTATTGTTCTTATCTTCATATTAGATGGGTTTGGATTAAGAACCTAGTATCTTTAAATAATAGAAATGAGAGGGCTTTAAAATAAGTGTTGGAATTAACAATGAACATGTAAGTGTTATGATTATTTGTGCATGAAATACATGGATATCAGCATTTATGATGCAAAAATAAAGATATTTCAAGAAATTGAAACAGAATCATTTATTGCTCTCATGTATTGTTCAACATTATTAAGATTATAAAAGCAATCAATAAGATAATTTAAAAGTCAAAGAAATTTATATGCATATCCAATGCATATCCTTATGTCATTGGAACATAATAATAGTTTTGAATGTCTATGGAACCATTAAAATTGATATATATTTGATTATAAAAACCCAGATACTCTAAAAGTAGGTTAAGTCTATATTTCTAAAATGAGATATTGTTAAATACTAAAACAAAGCAAAACTATAGTAAAAAACAATCTTGCTAAGGTTAAATAGAATACTTCTGAAAAATTTAAAGAGAATATTACAAAGTATTTGATAAATATATTAAATGAATTGACTACGCATAAACACTATTAGGATTTAGCAAATTCATCCCTCAGAGAAAAATTCATAGCCCTAAATATTATACTTTTTATAGTAACAAAAATGAAAATTACTGGACAAAGCTTATAAGCCAAAAGAAAACTAAATAAGAGAATTCAAATAAAAGCAGAAATTAACCACAAAACTTTTAAAAGTAGAGCTGACATATATGTACAACCAATGGTTTGTTGAGAAAAAAGACAGAGTAGAAGTTAATATTTATTTCCATTATAATTCTATGCACTATTGGTAATAATTAACAACTGGAAATTTCAATTTATAAAATTATCATACTCAATCAGACTAAAAACATATCATCTAAAACTATAAACTTCTAGAAGAAATCTTATTTTTGAAATTTTGTTAACAAAAGATTATTCAAGTTAATAGCAAAAGCAGGGTTTGTAGAAAAAAATAGTTACATAGTTAAAAAAACTTAACGTTTGTGGCTTCTGGGTGGCTCAGTCGGTTAAGTGACCGACTTCAGCTCAGGTCACGATATCGCAGTTTGTGGGTTTGAGCTCCGTGTTGGGCTCTGTGCTGACAACCAACTCAAGACCTGGAGCCTGTTTCAGATTCTGTGTCTCCCTCTCTCTCTGACCCTCCTCTGCTCACGCTGTCTCTGTCTCCAGGAAATAAATTTTTTAAAAAATTTTTAAAATTTTAAAAAATAACGTTTATCTGTTTTTGAGAGAGAGAGAGGGCACAGACAAGGGGATGGGAGAATCTTAAGTAAGCTTCATCCAGGCTCTGAGCTATCAGCACAGAGCTCGACACAGGGCTCAGTCCCAGCAGTGAGATCATCACCTGAGCCGAAATTGTACGGTCAACCAACTGAGTGACTCAGGCATTCCAAGAAAGTTGGATTTTTTAAAAACTTCAGTGCTCTACTCTTAAAATACACATGTAAAGGGAGGTAAAAGAAAACATTTGCTATTACTTGTCTGATAAAATATTTGTATTCAGAATATGTAAATAATTCTCAAAATTAAATAACAAAAATTGAAGAACCTAATTTAAGATGTATATAAGATTTGAACAGCTACTTCACCAGAGAAGATACCAAAGAAACACAGAGAAAGATATTCAAAATTATTAGTCATTATGAAAATACCAATTAAAACCAGGATGAGACACCACAACACATCCGTTAGAATGACACTGTTAAATATTGGCAGAGAAGTGGAACAACTGAAATAATCATATATCATTGCTGGGAATATGAGATTTATATCTTTGAGACTCAGTTAAGCAGTTTTCTAGAAAGTTAAACACATGCCTAATATATGCTCAATCTATTCCACTTCAAGATTTATACAGAAGAAATGAAAGCAAATTCCAACACATTGTGTACATATGCAAATGTTCATAGCAGCTTTATTCTTATTAGCTAGAAATGGAAAACAACAAAATGTCCATAAATGGTGAAAGAAGACATGGATTGTGGTATATCTATACAGTGGAATGTAGCCTAGCAATACAATTTAAGTAACTATAGTTATACATAAAAACATGGATGGATATCAGGATTATTCTGAATGAAAGATAATAAAAATTGTGTATATTGTATATTTCCATTTATATGAAATTCTTAAAAATGTAAACTCATATACAGTGATAGAAAATATGTTACTATTTGCCTGTGGAGAGAGGCTGGGGATAGGCACAAGGAAGGGCAGCAGAAAGGGATTGCAAAAAGCACAAGAAAACTTCTGAATGTAATAGTTATTTTCATTATCTTGATTGTATTGATGATTTCTTTGGGTAGACAGATGATAGAAAGAGGTTAGATTAATGGTTAGAAATATATATACGTAGGTGTCAAAAGTTATAAAATTATATGCATCTCATTGAATTTCAATCATACCTGAAGAAGGTTGTTATAAAAATATTAAATCTATAATGAGACCATTTGTGCTATCTGGTTGGCAAAGGTTTCATGAAATGTTACCTAACTGGTTAAGTCATAGTAAAACAAAGTCCCATTATTTTTTGCAGTTGTATGAATTCCTATGAATTCTAGGGTTTAAATTAGCTATATATATATCAAATATATGAATCTCCATTAACAGTATTTATTCAACAGGATATTAATGTAACAGGATATTAAAATGAGATTCTTTCTCCCTCAGAGTTGACTGAATTTTTAGACTTGAAACCCTACAACTGTGGCAAGGTACCTCCATACCCAAAAACTGAATGTTAATCTGCCAGTATAAGAAACTCTAAAATACTATAAAATCCTATTGGCCAACATTAACTGTCACTCACCTTGTGGGTATAAGAGTTGAGGTAAAAGGTTTGGAGAGGGCTGTTATGTTGGGATGTTGTGCATGCTACAAGGAGCTGATAGCTTCCTTTCTTCTCTCTCTTCCTTCCTTCCTTCCTTCCTTCCTTCCTTCCTTCCTTCCTTCCTTCCTTCTTTCTTTTTCTTTCTTTCTTTTTTTCTTTCTTTCCTTCTTTCTTTCTTTCTTTCTTTCTTTCTTTCTTTCTTTCTTTCTTTCTTTCTTTCTTTCTTTCTTTTTCTTTCTTTCTTTCTTTCTTTCTTTCTTTTGAGGAAAGTGAATGGGGATTCATGGGAAGCACATAAACATCTTGATTTGTGTCTTGGTATTGTAAGGAGGTAGGATGTAATGTTTATAACTTCATGACCTCATTAATGACTAGATAGGTGCTTTGCTGTAGATAAGTAGATAAATCTGATGAGAAAAGGCTGCACTTTATTGTAGGGCAGGGCTAAGACTTACTGGATCTTCTGCTGACCTAGTCAACCCCAAGGTATTTTTAAAAGGAGGCTGAAAGCAAGAGGGGTTCAACTAAAAATCAGCATCTAAAATTCAGCAGGGAAAAGAAAAAAAACAAGAAAGCATTTTTATTAATATCTCACATACACGATCCTTATTATATTGTTTTGGAAACTCTTTGTGAAGTAACATTTAGCATTTTTGTCAAGATTACTTACATAGAGGAAAAGAGCAACTTTTTGATTGATGAAAAGAAACTTGATGACTTTCCTTTATCTAGATCTATGAAAATCAATGCTCGATAATGCACAAATGTCAACCACAGCCCTACTAGATGCAAGTGTGCACGACAACTGAAGAAAAGTCATTTAAAAATAAGAGAGCTGAATTTTTCATATTTCCTCTAATTTTAAAAACTATTTGCAGTTAGTGACTGAGTTTTTTTCTTCAGTGTATATGTAGATCCCTGAGAATGTCACGGTCCTAGTAAAAAAGCAAATAAGCAAATCTGACTTTTCCATGGACATTTGAATTTGGGATTTGTTCAACCCCTTTTGGAAGGTAAGAGCAACTTGCTTTTTTGCCAACTTTTAAGTGTTTTTCAAAAAATTTTAATGTTTTATTTCTTTCTGAGAGAGAGAGACAACGTGAGCAGGGGAGGGTCAGAGAGAGAGGGAGATACAGAAACTGAAACATGCTCAGGTTCTGAGCTGATAGTCAGCACAGAGCCTGACATGGGGCTCGAACCCATGAACTGTGAGATCATGACCTGAGCGGAAGTTGGATGCTTAATCGACTGAGCCACCTGGAGCCCCTAAGTGTTTTTGCTTTATAGGTGTGTATTGTGTATAGGTGTGCTTTGCTTTATAGGTATGTATAGGTGTGTATTGAGGTCAATGGTTGGTGCAATTCCCTGCATCATATATGGCTTTAACTTTTCCTCTCACTCAATTATTGTGTGATGCTAACAAGAAAGTGTGTTTTGCGATGCCAACAAAGAACAAATCATAGTCTTAACTATGCAATGTAGGACAGACGCTAAGCAAGTCAATGTATTTTAGGGATAATGTAAAAATTTTACAAAGTTAAATGTTTTGTTATTATTTTGGCAGCAGGAAGTTAGAACAGACAATGCATCTCTTTGTGTGCTCTAACAAATTTCATTAGGAATCATTTGTGGCATCCCATGTGATTTAATTAATGCTTTGTTGGAAGCAAGCAGAAGTAGAACATGACAGCTATGTACAATGCACCCATAGAATACTAAAAATTATTGTTTCCCAATGACTTCCTCAAGGTCCATACTTTGGTGCTGTAAATTTAGGGAATTTTCATTGATTTTTCAAGAAAATGCAACCATTACCAGATTGTTATAATCTTTGCATTTGTTGAAATAAATAAACTTTCCTTAAATGGAACCCACCTGTTCCATACATCTTAACAAACATTTAAACTTTGTAGGTTGATGACATTACGCTTCAGCTTTTTAGAGCTGGGACAAATTTCATTTTATTCTCATTTAATTTACCATTACATATCTCAATGAGACTAAAGTAGTGAGATGTCAAGGCAGGGGCTCAAGCAGTTACCTTGCAAATCTTCTAGTTATCTCTGAATCTTTTGCAAACACAAAAATATCTATATAGATTAAAAAATGGATTAAATCTTATAAGACTAAAAAAAATCACTGACATACATACATTAGTAGAACCTAAAGGAAAATCTATAGACTACAGGTTCTAAAGTAAAAACTACAGTTAGTTAACACAATTTAGTGTCTAAAAATAATAATTACTTAATATTAAAAGAAACATATGGTATGTATATATAAAATATATTGTATATGTAAATATCTACAAAGAAACAGAGAGAGATATTTATTAGAATAAATAAGAGTGTCTAATTATAATTAATTACCTGATTAGAAGAGTATATTTGAAGATCTAATTTATATATGTAATTATGTTAAATATAAATAAAGCTTTAGGAAAATGCATCTAAAATGAAGAGGCAATCATATTTTAATCACATATTTTTCAAGATATCTTCAATAAGACTAAAGAAAATGTAGACGTTATGAGACAAATCCCAAACAAAAAAGTTTTATAAAAATAGAAAATAACAGAATTTATTCATTGAACATTCCTAATATTTATTGAACACTGACTAGATTTCATTATGAGATTTTTATTAATACAAAATTGGACAATGTTGTGGTCTAAAAATAAACATACTCTCTATCTTTGGGAAATATTAATCATGAATAAATAAAGCAACTTAGGACAATAGTGAAATATAGTAAAATAAGACACATACCAGCTTTTGAAAAATAACTCTAATATGTTGAGTGTAATAGCTCCTAGAAATATCTATATTCCTCAAGGAACCTAACTGGCCTAGTTAAAACTTGTTAACTGTGCCTCAACTAAATTGACTCCAACTTGGCCCCTTTGGCATAGTGAGGCTTGAGCCCTGTCATATATTTCTGTGCCTAATTTAAGCTGCAATTTCTCAGCAAATATGGCATATAATTTTTCTACTCAGGGCTATATGTGAGCGTGATTCTTGAATAACATGGGAAATTCTGGATGTGTTTTTCCATGAAACATGTAGTCAAGGAAAGCTTGTGAGGGCAGGTGACAATGTCTCAACCTACTTTCCAGTTTTCTGCCTAAACACTTCATACTAGCCTCCAACTCATCAACACAAGTCTCCAATACCCCAACTCTGCTGGATGGGCTAGCAGTGTGGGTTCCCTGTCACGTGCTATTCATTATGCATTGTTTAAAAGAACTCAAACTCTCTATATCATCTATCTGTCTATCTATCTATCTATCTATCTATCTATCTATCTATCTATCATCAACTATCTATGTATCTACCCACCCAACTAATTCATCAATCGATCAATTAAAATGCTATAGCTGTTTCATAAATGTCAAGTTTACTTAAATTAACATGTGTACTTATTTTTACAGAGTTTACTATCATCATATTCATAGTTTTCAATTTAGCAATGATTAAGTTAGGAGTTAATATGTAGTATCATTAGGTATAAATTGTTTATAATCACAGTTTATTAAATTTTGTGTTCAAAGTCATTTTGACAATAGTATTTATGGTATTTTAGGGGTCTAGGCAGACTGCCTCATAATATGACACAACAGCATATTAATTATATTGAATTTAAGTTACCTGGGAAACACTCAGACCCTCCTATGTGCTCCCAAAAGCAGGAAATAAATTTCCCACATGAAAATTACCCTCCCTGTCATAATAAGTAAACATGCATTCTTATCACCAGAGCCAGGGATGTGAAAATAGAAAGAAATAGAAACAAGCCTCGTTACTCTTTTACTAAACTAGTACCTCAGTCCAAATTCCACTTAGAGGTCCTTACTAATTAAGTTCCTGAATCCTGTTTTCTTTATCCTATCAATGCCTCATAAATTTATTGTCTCTTAGTCTAAAATATATACAAATTGCTTATCTTGGTCATTTCTTTCAGTCTCAATTTCATTATTATTTCCCATGCTTACATAATAAAATTTTGTTTTTCTCCTCCTGTTAATTTGTCTCACGTCAATTTAATTCCTAAATCAGCTGGAAGAACCTTGAGCAAAGAAGGAAATTTCTTCCTCCTCTATAGTACCTTTATATAAGGACAATAATTTAAATAATTACTGCACTGGTATTAAAACAATAAAAAAATCATCATAAAACCTTAGAAGATTTAATACTTTTTTAAGCATTTTATCACCTTTGTCAAAAAAAGGTGATGGAAGTAAGAACAAGCACCTGTCATGAAATTTAATCTCATTCTGTATAACAGTGAGCTCTGATATTGGCTAAACTTTATATTGTTCTATGTATCCATCTATAAAATAGGAACCATAATATGTTCTATTTGCATCACTGCAATGTTAATGAGGATTAGTGAATCAATATATAAGTCAAGTGCTCTTAGGAAATAATTTGGTTGTAAAGAATCACTTCAGAGTTCAGAGAGTTATATGATGTAGAACAGGCTTTATTGAGAATAGAGTATGTTTCACTAATCTTATAAATTGCCCCATTAGGTATCAGATTTCACTTTTTCCAGTTTATTGACATGAAATAATCTTCAAAAATGGACAAGGGACATTTGTCAATGTCTATTTGTATCATACAATTGCAACTAAATAGGCATGGCAAATACATTTTGGTCAACTGGGCATTTCATACATGTTAGCCAATATGATGATATATAGGATATAGGGAGGAGATGGGCCATTTGTGGTAAATTCAATTTTACTTCATTCAACACCAACGGACTCTGAATACCTGAAGGTACCCTCCCTCCCACAAACAATCTACTGGCTAAGATTGACCAACTGCTTTCAAAATAAGACATAACAATTATCCTTTCATATGTTTTAAGTGAGCATGTCCATTTGTTTTTCCTCTTAATATGGGAGGACATTTTTTAAACATTCTGATGCTTTATTTTCCACCTCTAAGGTATAATCAGTCTCTCCAAAACTACTAGAACTGTTTCAGGCTTTGGCAAAGGTGTTTACTTTTTACTTTATGAAAAAAAGTGCTTATTGAAGAATAATAACTTGTGAATGCCTTTCTTAAAGCCAACAAGTCAAATGCACAAATAGGAAAATAACTAATATTTTTGTTAATGGAGTTAGAGCAATCAATTATTTTGTATAAAAAGATGACCTAGGGTTATCCTCTGTGCTGTTGTGGCATTTTTTATTAATGGCTAGTCTAAAAGCAGATTTATCAAAATCTGTTTTGCATATTCATTGTTGTAACAATGGGTATCTAGAGATAGATGACATTTCATCTTACCATAAAAGATATTCCTTCAGAAGTATCAGCTTTATTCCCCAATTTATTCTGAAGAATCTATACCTTGGTGGGCAAAGGACTAAAACAGCCCAAAGCCTACCTGTTCTCTAGAATTCTGTTCTGGAATGGGGTTTCTCTGTATACTGGTTGAGGGCGTGAGGTGGGGCAATTGTTCTTTAGCTGGCCAGAGGACAACCTGTGTGGCTGGAAGCTTTGCCACTTTTGAATGTACCTAGGTAACATGTACAATCTCCATCTTTCCCCAAAGAAAGAAGCCCTGGAAGCAGATACAAACGAAATCCTCTGCTTTATTTTTGTAAACAAAGAAAACAATTTTAACATCTGCACATAAACTAGTAAGCTTTCTCTCTGCTTTTCACAACCCATTGCCTGTCTTAATGGTCATAAATTGGGAGTACTCTCATTTAGTTTGTAGAATTCTACACTGATATTTACCTTCAGAACTAGACATTTAACATAAGCATATTTTCTGTTTTAAATGAATATTTTAGTTAATATTTAGTTTTTGATTTTATAAAAGGATATTATATCACTTAAATTATCATCACCCGGTAGTTCAAATCTACATAACAAAGTAAAGGATCCTGAGAGCTAAATGATGCATATCTGCTAACTTCTAGGAATTTGGTAGATCAAAAATTCTTACTAAGACTGAGTCTGGGGGTGCCTGTGTGGCTCAGTCAGTTGAGGTGCCAAGACTTGATTTTGAATCAGATAATGATCCTACGGTCATGGTATTGAGCGTACTGTTGGGCTCCACACCACGCATGGAGCCTGCTTAACTTTCTCTCTCTCTGTCTCCCCCCACCCCAAGTCTCTCTCTCTCTCTCACTCTCTCTCACTGCCCCACTGTCTCACTTGTGCTTGCTTTCTCTCTCTCTAAAACTAAAAAAACAAACAAACAGGGGCTGATAGAGGTATCATATTCACATGTTGATACTGTGTTATTTGAGAATATGTTAATTAGAGTGTAGAACCATGGGTAAATCAGAAGTCCAAATTATAATAATTTAAATAGGGTCAGTGATGGGTATGGATATTTTGTTTATGTTTTTTTTTCTATGAGTAAGTCATCTGGAATTTTTATTATACAACTTATTTTACAACCAGAATTTTTAGTTTAGTTTGTATTGATTGTTCTCTTGAGCATTTTACTTACAAATAAGGTACTAATGATAGTCATCTTTTGGAATTAATTTCTAAACAACAAATTGCATACAAATTACATCTCCCTTCTGCAGAAAAACTGGAATATAAATCTCTGTTTAGCAAATAAATGGTATCACATAAATCTTAGCAGAAAAGAATTTAACCCTTTAATGGTAATTTACATATGTTATAATATAGCTTTTTAATCACTGTTGCTAGGTTTGGCACAAACACAGAACAATTCCAATACTCCAAAAATGTACTTGTGGCCCTTTGTAATAAATCTCATGATTTGAACTCTATCCTGGTAACCACTGATCTGTTTTCTGTCCCTATAGTTTTACCTTTCCCGAAGATCATAAAAATAGAACTCAAAAATATGCAGCTTTTTTAGTTTATCTTAGCTGAGCATAAAGTATTGGGGTTCCAGGTATCAGCAATTTGTTCCTTTTTGTTGTTGTTGCTTTTTTGCTGAGTGGGTTTTCAATGTATGAATGCATCACAATAGGTTTATCCACTCACTTTTTTAAGAATGTTTGGACTGCTACCAGTTTTTGGCATTTATGAAATAAAACCACTATAAATGTTCAAATTAAGGATTGTGTATGGACATCAATATTCATACAAAAGTGATTAATACTTAGGAGTGAGATTTCTGGAACATATGGTAAACACACATTTAACTTTTAAAAAATTGGACACACTGCTCCCCAAAGCTGTTATACCATGCTGAACTCTCACCAATGATGCTGAGAGTTCCAGTTGTTTCTCACCCTAACCAGCCTATTAATTTTCAGGGTTTTTTTTTTATTTGACAATTCTGCTAAGTATTTAACGGTAAATAATCAGGGTTTTAATCTACATTTTCTTAATAGTTAATGATGTTGAGCATTTGTTCCCGTGCTTACATGTTATCCATAATTCTTTACAATTTTTTAATGTTTATTCATGTGTATGTGTGTGTGTGTGTGTGTGTGTGTGTGAGAGAGAGAGAGAGAGAGAGAGACCCGGGGAGGGCCAGAGAGAGACAGACACACACACAGAATCTGAGGCAGGATCCAGGCTCTAAGCCGTCAGCTCAGAGCCCCATGTGGGACTAGAACTCGTGAACCATGAGGTCATGACTTGAGCCAAATTCAGACGCTTAGCCAATTGAATCTCCAGGCGTCCTTTATCTATATATCTTTGGCAAAGTATCTATTCAAGTCTTTGTCTACTTTTAATTGGGTTATTTTTTCATTCTTATCTGATAATTGAGTATACCTGAATGTGTGTGTGTCCAGCGAATTTTACTGTTAGTAAATAATATATGCAATATGTGTTTTATGTGTTTTTTTCCCCCAAGTCTCTCACTTTTCATTTGCTTAAACATGTCTTTTGAAAGGCAGGATGTATTTTTTTAATGTTGAAATCTAAACCACGCCACCTTTTTTTTTTTTTTTTGGTCTAGATGAGGTGAATATAAATTCCTTATAATGTTGAATAGAAATCATGAAAGTAGATATGCTTGTTAAAGCATTTGTTATTTGTTATTTTACCATTCTGAATAGTGTGAGAGTTAGGCTTACCATAGATGTCCTTCATTAGATTGTAGAAGTTTGATTTTTTTTAAACATTTATTTATTTGAGAGAAATAGAGAGAGAGACAGAGAGTGTGTGTGTGTGTGTGTGTGTGTGAGCAGGGGAAAGACCGAGAGAAATGGAGATACAGAATCTGAAGTAGGCTCCAAGCTCTGAGCTGTCAGCACAGAACCCCATGCTGGGTTCAAACTCATGGATCCTGAGATCATGACATGAGCTGAAATCTGATGCCTAACAACTGAGCCACCCAGGCACCCCTAGAAGTTTGATTCTTAATATGCTTAGAGCATTTTTGTGTTTGTTTGTTTTTGTTATTTTATTTTGTTTTGCTTTTTATGAATGTATATTAAATGTTTTCAAATGCTTCCTTTGCAGCCAGTAAGATAATTATATGGGTTCTTAGCATGTTCATGTTGGTAAACAGATTTCTTTTTTTTTTTTTTTTTTGAATGCTGAACCTACTATATACTTCTGAGATAAAGCCCACTTAATCATAATGTATTATACTTTTTTATATATTACTGGATTTAATTTGCTAATTATTTTGTTGAGGATCTCTGAGTCTGTGTTTGCAAAGAATATTGGTGTGAAATAGTTTTTCTTTTTCTTCTGATTTTTGTGTCAAAGTAATGCTGACTTCAGTAGATGAGTGTTCCATCCTCTTCAACTTTTTATGAGAATTTGCTTAGAACTGGTATAGTTTCCCCATTAAGTATTTGACTTAATTCACCACTGAAGCCATTTGACTGTGAGATAGACTTTGTGGGAACATTTTTGACCAAGAATTTAGTTTTTAAATAAATGTAGGATTATTATGATAATCTATTTCTTTCTTTTTTTTTAATGTGTTTTTTTTTTTTTTTTTTTTTTTTTTCTAGAGAGAGAGACAGCGTGAGCAGGGGAGGGTCAGAGAGAGAGGGAGTCACAGAGTCTGAAACAGGCTCCAGGCTCTGAGCTGGCAGTCAACACAGAGCCCGACGCGGGGCTCGAACCCATGAACCGCGAGATCATGACCTAAGCGAAAGTCAGACGCTTAACCGACTAAGCCACCCAGGCGCCCCTAATCTATTTCTTTCTGAGAGAACATTGCTAATAGGTGATTTAAAAAAATCTTTTTTAATGTTTATTTATGTTGAGGGAGAGAGAGACAGGGTGTGAGCAGGGGAGGGGCAGAGAGAGGTAGGCACTGAATCTGAAGGAGGCTGCAGGCTTTGAGCTGTCAGCACAGAACCCCACAAAGGACTCAAACTCGTGAACCGCGACATCATGACTGGAGCCCAAGTCGAATGCTTAACTGACTGAGCCACCCAGGCACTCCATCTAATTTATGTTTTTTAAGGCATTTGTCCATTTCACCTATGTTGTCTAATTTATTGGCATAAAATTAGACATGATAGTCTCCTTTAAATATCTATGAATGTCTATAGTAATGTCCCCTCTTTACTTGGTGATATTGGTAATTTCTGTCTTCTCTGTTCTTTTCTTTCTTTCTTTAAAAAAAATTTTTTTTTAAAATTTATTTCTAGGAGAGAGAGAGACAGCATGAGCAGGGGAGGGTAAGAGAGAGAGAGGGAGACACAGACTCTGAAATAGGCTCCAGGCTCTGAGCTGGCAGTCAGCATAGAGCCCGACGCGGGCGGAACCCACGAACCACGAGATCATGACCTAAGCGAAAGCCGAATGCTTAACGGACTAAGCCACCCAGGCGCTCTTTCTCTGTTCTTTTCTTGATCAATCTAGTTATAAGATTACCAAAATTATTAATACTTCCAAATATTGATTGTTTGATTACACTGATATTCTCTATTGTTTTAATTTCACCAAATCTGCTTTATTTTGCTTGTTTTGGATTTATTTTACTCTTCTTTTTCTAGTTTCTTAAAAAGTCAGTCATGTTAATAATTTTCAGTTTTTTAATAGAAATATTTAATATCATGAATATATATTTAATTTCTGCTTTAGTTATGGTTCATATGCTGTATATTATGTTGTAAAGTTATTATCATTTATTTAAAAATATTTTCTAATTTCCATAGTCACTCCTTGACTAATTCTCTCTTATTTTGATCCTATCTGCTTAAGAGTTGTTCCTTAGCTTCAGCGATACGGAGACTTTTTCTGCCTTGGAACTGATGGGTGTTCTGCACGAATGTCCTGTCCCATTCCCAGAGGGCAGAGACCTCTGATGAGATTAGTATAGAGTTCAAGGGACCTGTACTGTTTCTTTCCCATACTTAGTGTAGAGGGCTTTTCCTTCCCTTTCTCCCAACAACATGGGTCTTTACTTGAGCCCTGAGAGTGATGTGTTTGTTGCCCCTTTTGCAGTAGAGTAAGGCTGTCGCTCCATTTAAAGGAAGAGTCTGCACATGGATTTAGGGATTCAGACCTTTTTTATCATTAATTTCCACAATGCTTCAATTCCCCAAATAGAATCTCCCCAGTGTTTGTCCTCAGTACCCCCTGGAAGTTGTGAAAAAGAGCCTTCTAGAAAATCTGAACTCCTCCTCTATCCATTTCCCACCACAACCCCAGAGTACTTCACACTAGCTCACGTTCTGCTTCGGTCACTTTATTAAAATATTATCTGGTTTCTACTTGCTTCTTGTGTGGCAGTTAGAACCTTTTCCTTTCATGTGTTGCAAAAGTGTGATAATGTGCATGTGCCAGCCCACCTTGGCAATTGAGGAGCTGCTTTTTTGTTTTGTTTTTGTTTTTTGTTTTTCTTGTTTTATGTTTTGTTTTGTTCTGCTTTGTTTTGCAGGCTGCTTGGTTACCCTGCAGCCTCAGCTCTCATGGGTTGAAGGAAAGTTATGCACTTGTTGTTCATCCAAACTAATCACTGTTAGATTGAGAGTGATGTGCTTTACAACCTTTTACATCCCAGGCAGAAGCTACCACTACCATCATCACTAATCTTCACATTTAGATAGCACACGATCTAGGCAAAATTAATTTCTAATATGGCCATCTTTCCTCCTTTTTTTCAAGTATTGAGAATCACTGTGCTTTCAATATGGAAGTAAAAATAAAGACAATAGAATAATTATCTTGTGTCTACTTTTAGCAACAGTCTAACTTTAGTTAATAGTAACACCTCTTTTGGCAAACCATGAGAGACTCTTGAATACTGAGAACAAACTGAGGACTGATGAATGTGGGGGGAAGGGGGGAGATGGGCATGGAGGAGGGCACTTGTGGAGATGAGCACTGGGTGTTATATGGAAACCAACTTGACAATAAACTATTTGTAAAAATAAAATTAAAAAAATAAAAATCTAAAAAAAAATAGTAACACCTCTTTTTAGCTACAGAATAGCCACAAATGTTGAGCTTTCTGGAACCTGGAAAGGTTCCTTTATATATTAAGCCACTAAAATTTTTAAAACGTTAGATCTTAAATATTCTCGATATGATTTTCTTTCTTTTCAAGGAATCTGATAATTAACAAGAATATTATTTCTAAAAACAAAAGACAGATTAACTAGTAAATTGTTCATAATATATTACATAATATATTTTTACCCATTAAGAAGCTATTGCAAAAACAACAGCATGCTTCTAAGAAATAAGACTTATTTTAATTGTTATGAATTATGATCTATAAACTGTGGTCACTGGATCAAATTCCTAACGTGACTTTGTGCAGCCTTCATCTGAAAAAGGTTTTTAAATTTATTTTACATTTACATTACACTTATAGCATATTAAAACAAAACAAAATAGAGAAAAATATAAGACAGTGACTGTATATAGCTTTTTACAGAAAAATTTATGGCCATTTGTATACATAAAATAATTGCATGAGTTTTATAATCATCAATATTATTATTCAGTAATTAATATATTTTAGCATTAAAACCATTATGAGGATACCTAGCATAAAATTTAAGAGGCCAAGAACTGAATTAAGATTGTCTGAATAAAAATCTCTGTCTACCATTGTTTTGTTGATTGATCTGGGCAAAAATTATTTAATTGGCTTTCCTTTTATTTCCTCATCTGTATAATGAGGCTAATCATACTAGGTACCCCCTTATTTAATAGTAAAAAGTAAGTGAAGTACTGTAGTAAGAGTACTTAGCACAGTTCCCAACATATGTTAAGTATTAGTTATACATTTAATAAATGAAGGAAATGTATATCACATTTTAAATTGTGGTAATGACAAAGATGTGAAGTTTATAGCTATGAATCATAAAAATAGTGGTAAGCAAAAAAAAAATCCTTTATGTTAATACTACTCACTTAAGAAAACATATCTACTATTTTGAGCCCTACTTTTTGGGTACAGGTTGGGCCTACTTTTCATATTTTGTAATTTTGCTGCTCAGAGCAAAAATGAAAACTCCATAACAGCAGGGATTCTTACATCATTTTTTTCACTTCCATAGATACTGACACATAGTAGATGTTCAATATACATTTATAAAATGACTGAAGAGAAATCTTGTTAGGGGAGCATTACAATTAGTTCTACTTTACTAAGATACAGAGAAATTAGGAGACTTGAATATAAATAGATACTTAAAATATATGAGAAATAAAACTGAAACTACAAATCATAACTTTAAATCTCAGAATTTTCACAAAATTACACTCCAGCTTCCATGCCTAGTCCATGGTGCATCATTCAAGCATTTCTAAATTTTGTAAATTTGTAAATTTCTTAATCCATTACTGCTGTTAAGGAGACTTTTCTTTATGTAAGCTACCATAGCATAGGTCTCCAAAGGGGAGCCATCTGCAATCTTCCAAGTTCAGATTTTATAAAATAAAATTTCGGAAAAACCATTATTGATTCTACTACATAATTTTCATGTTGAGAGCAACAGGCTTCTATTGGCCATCATTGTATCTTTACGTCTAACATTGTACCTAGCAAAGGCAAGATGATCAGTAGAATATTAGTAAGGCAAAATAGTTTGGAATTCATATATTACATATTATATACATATTTATATATATTATATAAATTTATAAATGTTATTTGTATCTACATATGTAACACATTAAAGGAGACATATCCTAGTTTCTGAGTATTTTAAACCTGGAAGGATGAGTTAACTAGACAAGAAATGGCAAAACTTCCCTTGGCAAAAAAAAAAAAATCAAGTCCAAAGATCATGTATCATCAGGGATATGGCTTAGGCACTATGACTCTAGGTACTTAGAAACTAAGAAGCAAGAAGGTTACAGGTGTAAGATGGATAGAAATGTCAGCAGAGACTATGAAGGTTCTTATGAACCATATTAAATATTTTGGTAGTTATCAATAATAAATGACAAGCTTATGGAGGAACTTCAGCAGTCAAAAAGAATTGTCAATTTAGAATTAATATCTAAAAAAAAGTACACAGCATAATCAAAGAATATGTACTTTGAGGCTTATCAAGTGTAAATTACCAGTGTAAATTTTGAAACTACTTTTAAATATCTTGAGTTTGGGTTATAAAATAGATGACTTCATGTATATGAGAGAATTCATTATCCAAATTCATGTTCACTAATAACAAACGATATTAATTTTTAGAAAGAAGATTAGCAAGCACTCAAAGATATAAGCTTTTACCATATTTTTTTTTTCCTAGATAGGATGTACATCATTGAGTGACATGTTCTGCATAACTGCCATTATTGGGGGAAAAAATGAAACCATTTGTCATTTGGAGTTAGGATTCTATGATTATTAATTTTTATCATGGTGAAAATATATAGATCTAGTTTATAAAAATGGAGTAGAGCAGAGCATAAATGGTTAATTCCTTGTGGTGGGAAAAATCAAAAAGATTCTTGAATACACCATCCGTGAAGGACCTACATAAGGACTCAGCAGTGAGAGAAGACTATGAGACAATTGCTTTTAATGTGTGCCAAACTGAGGTGTGGGCATATTAATGCAAAATATGTTTGAAGGAAAAGCCTTTTTTTTTTTCTTTTAAAGGCAAAAGAAGCTAGGGTAAATAATCAGTGGTAGCTCTAACTGACTAGGTTTCCCAGTGGACTCTAAATATTAACCAATTTCCTTTGCAAGTCTGTGAAAATGACTTTAACACTCTCATATTTCACTTTAGGGGTTTTCACAAGCAAACAGGAATCCTTTCTGAACTGAAATTCATGAGAATTTTTTAAATGCAATATTGCAGTCAATCTCTGAACTAGGTTTCTTCCTCTTGTCAGCTTTTATGGTCTAGTTAGGAACTATAGTGTCTATCTTTTATGAATTCATTTAAAAAATATTTAATAAACACTTCTAGTGGACCACCATCTTCTAGTTTTGGATTATACCCCAGGGAGCAAAATAGACAAAGTATTCTGCTCTCATGTACCTGCTGTTGTAATTGAGTAGACAAACAATAACATAAATGGAAATATATACCAGAAAGTGGTAATTTCAATGATCAAAAATAAAATAAGCTGTGGATAGCTATTTTATATGATTCATGTAAGATTTCTTTGCCTATAAGAGCTTTTTATAGATAATCAAAGCTCAGGAATTTTATATTTTATTTCATTTGTTGAGGAGTTGAGAAGACTTGCCCAGGATAATCCTTTTGAAGACAGCCTAATAGGAGTTGAATCAGTTTGAACAAATTTAATTGACAGTTCTGCAAGCATAACACCTTTACTTAAGCAACTTTATTATAAATTTTTTTTGAACCTACTTCTAGAAATTATAAAGGCATGGGAAAATGTTCTGATTACACATTAATATCAAATATTAGAAAATGTTTTCTGGGGTTCTTTTTTGGAAGTAATTCCAAACTATTTTTTTTTGTAATTTTATACTACATAATACTTTAAAAATATATTGTATTTGGAGGTTTTATATTCTTCAATAAGGAACTATAGAATAACTGAATAGTGACAGATGGTAGCCACACTTGTGGTGAGCAGAGCATAATGTATAGAGATGTTAAATCAATATGTCATATCCCTGAAACTACTGTGACATTGTGTGTCAACTGTACTCCAAATATTAATTGAAAAAAAGAACTACTGAATAAATGAGATAAAAGCATTGACTTAGGAATTTTTTTTGTATTTGATTAGGATTTAATATTACTTGGTTACAGTGGGGGATTACTTTAGTCTATGATGGTTCTAACATGACAAGGAAAGTAATTTCAGAACAGTTTCTTCTGTTCCTTCTATTCCCTCTCTGTTACCCTCTCCATCCTTTTCTTTTTCTTTTTCTTCTTGGAATAGTCATGCAAGTAATTTCTCAAGATTTTGTTAGCTTCAAAATTCTCATGGGAAGGTAGGATGGATACAAAGAGGTAAAATAACAATAAACCTCAGCATATTTGATAATAAGTGCCTGGTGCTTTTTTTAATGTAAACCAAAGTATTGTGCAGGTGTCTAACAGGTAGGTACAAATATGAAATAGCAATAGTATATTCATCGAATCTAAAAGGTGAGATGAAGCTGTACAAATGTACTTAACCAAAAAGGCTAAAAAAAAAACCTGAAAGCAAGAAAAGGAACTATAAAGTACCTGTAAGAATTGAGAGGATTTTTTTCTTATTTATTAGAAGTGGAATAATTTAATAACCAATTCAATTTCTTCACAAGCTATAGGTCTGTTCAAATTCTCTATTTCTCCCTGTTTCAGTGTTGGTAGTGTGTTGGTGTTTAGGAAATTTGTCATTTCTTCCAGGTTGTCCAGTTTGTTGGTGTATAATTTTTCACAGTATCCTCTGATAATTGTTCGTATTTTTGTGGTGTTGGTTGTGATCTGTCCATTTTCATCCATGATTTTATCTTTTTGGATCTTCTCTTCTTTTTGAGAAGTCTGGCTAGGGGGTTATCAGTTTTGTTTATTTTTTCAAAGAAAATAGTTCTTAGATTCATTGATCTGTTTTACTGTTTTTTTAATTTTATATTTTAATTTTAATTATATTATTAATATAATTTTTATTATAGCATTTGACAAAATACAGAATCATTTCTTAGTAAAACATTACAAGAAAGGCAGGATAGAAGGAACATACCTTAATATCATAAAGGCCGTATATAAAAAGCCCAGAGCTATATCATCCTCATTGGGGAAAAACTGAGAGCTTTCCCCCTGAGATCAGGAACATGATAGAGATGTCCACTCTCACCACTATTTTTTAACATAGTGTTGGAAGTCTTAGACTCAGCAATCAGACAACAAAATGAAATAAAATGCATCTAAATTGGCAAAGAAAAAGTCAACCTTCCAATTTTTTCAGATGACCCAATACTCTACATGTTATACCCAAAAGACTCCACCAGAAACGAAAAAAAAAGTCCAAAAAGATTGCTAGAACTGATACATGAATTCAGCAAAGTCGCAGGACACAAAAATCAATGTTTAGAAATCGGTTGCATTTCTATACACCAATAATGAAGCGACAGAGAAAGAAATCAGGAAATCGATCCCATTTCCAATTGCACCAAGAACCATACAATACCTAGGAATAAACCTAACCAAAGATGTAGAAATGAAATACTTTAGGTTTCTAATTAAGCGACATGATTCACAATGTTAGTGAGCATAACAATGCAAGTCTCCTTGCTTTACAAGATGAAAGTTATCCCTAGTTTATTTGGAAAATGTGAATTTAACTGAATGGAAGCAATTCATGATTTTCATTAATAAATTATGATTTAAATGCCCTTTCTATTCTCCTTTTTCTGTTAACTAAGGCTGTATGGATTGGAGTCTAGATTATTTTTGTTCAATGCCACTTAAATGTTCTTCTGACAATCTTCAGTAATTTCCCTGTAAACAGCAGAAATCTTCTTGCATTGTATGGAGTAAGAATGTATCTAGTAGAGGATGCTCAGCCATCTGAAGTTTAGATGATGGCTCTTTTCTAGTCCATCAAATAGAAAATTAGGACCTTCGGCTTTTATGAATTTAGAACTTTGGGCAGATATTTGCAGCCGTATCATTAGAATTTTTTTCCATATTTCTGCTAATAGAAAAATTATCTGAATTAATTAGTCAATAGTCTCTGTAGCTATGACCCATATTGGTCCATTTTGCCTGCCAGTTAAAAGATATCCCTGGTTTATTGCCTTGTAGGTCTCTTTGGGTAAACAATGTCAAATGAAAAGCTTCTCAGAAGAATATGGAGCCCCACCTATAGCTGGATCAGACATGCATTGAAAGTCATTTTACAATGGCATGCTCAAATAGAGGGACTTAGATCTCTGAACTTCAGTTGTCACATAGCATTAAGAATAATCACTGTTGGTCAAAATGTCACCATATGTAGAGCAAGCTACATTCATAATCGCTTGTTTTTTAATATTTCCTTTACTCAGAAATTTTAATTAACAAAATATTTTAAAACAATTAAAGCAAACATAGGGGAAGAAAGGGAAATGAATAAAACGATAAATTGAATAAGTAAGGCAAAAAAATACAAATGATAAAATTGTAATCCCAAACATATAAACAGTATCCACTATTAAGAAAAATATGGCTTAAATAATCCTTACAATTGTCAGTACTAATAAGATAGGAGTTTATTAGAGAGTAAACATTTAAAGTACTCATTTGTAGTTCCTGGATTTGGGGATTTAGAACCAAATTCACAACTAAAAGCCTACTTGCCTCTCAGTCATCAAATTGTACACGTGACAAAGCATAAGGATATCAGTCATTATAGGATATGAATTAAATTGGTTTATAAGATTTGGAACAACCCAAATCTCCTGACTAAAAGTTAAAGAATTAAATGCTTTCTCTCACTTTGGTAATTCTTTGTTTGAAGATTCTATTAAAGTTGAAAAAAATTAGCTTTAGTTTCAAAAATTTCCTGTGCGTCTGTGTATTTAAAGACTACATTAAAATAAGAGTACAGAAAATTTGATGGTAGGTATAGAAAGTAATTTAGTTCCTTCAGCTCCTGTGAAAATAATGAGACTTCAATAAGTTTATGTTTTAGGCTCATTCTAAATTCAAAAACTGAAAAATTGATGAAAGCCCTCACATAATAAAACACATTTTAAAATTATTTTACCTATATTGAGTTGAACATTTTTAACTTATAAACTATAGGGGCACCTGGGTGGCTCAGAAGGTTAAGCATCCTACTTCGGCAAGGTCATGATCTCACAGTCCGTGGGTTTGCGCTACGCGTAGGGCTCTGTGCTGACAACTAGCTCAGAGCCTGGAGACTGTTTCAGATTCTGTGTCTCCCTCTCTCTCAGACCCTCCCCTGCTCATGCTGTCTCTCTCTCTCTCTCAGAAATAAATTTTTAAAAAACAAAAACAATTAAACTATAATCCGTAATTTCAACTATTTGTATTAGGTCATATGCTTTTAAATTATTGATTTGAACTTCTCAAGTAATTCTTCAAGTCTATAATCTATCAGTACTGCAATTTGAGACAATTTGAGAGCATTTTCTATAAAGAAACACAAAGTATACTTTAGTTGCTAAGATTAACATTATTAAACATAAAGTATTTATAATAAAATATTTGAAACAGTGATATCAAGACATACCCATTATATTGTAATAATTAAATTTGATATTGGAATTAAATATAAATTTTATATCAGTGATGTTAACATATTTTAACCCAGAACAACACCAAGATAGAATATTAATTATTTAGGAATATTAGGAAAAAATTGTCAATAAAGTAAATGAAAAGTTATAGATTGCTAGTGAATAAAGCCTAAAAAAAAAAAAAACAACTAGAAAAATAGCCAGTGTATGCCCTTTGTCTTTTCTTTTAATTTTTTTTTTTCCGAGGAGGAAGGATTATATTCCTTACAGAGATGTGTTTAACTCTATCCACCAAACTCACACATGCACATGTAATACACTCTATTTACTTCATGACCTTTCAAACTTAAGAGGTTTAAGATACAGGGGAAAAGCTTACCACACAGATGCCTGAATGCATTAGAAGGCAAGCTGTGAACGGAGCGTAAGCAAATAAATACCTTTTGCCCACGTGAGCAAGATCCATTCCAATATGTGTTTCCTCCTATTTATGTGCTGAACAAAATTAAAAAACAAAAACAAAACAGAAAACAAACTAACATCACCGAATTTATTTCTTCATAAAATTTGATTTCTTAGCATATCACAATGGCTAAATTTTGAAGTTGGCATGTCATTTCTTTAATTATAATATTATATTTTACTTAAGAAACATTTGCTTTCTATATATTATATAATTATATAAGGCATCTTATAAATACAGTAAGTAATTTATAACTGTAACATAATTTGGGAATAACTAAATTTTCCTTAACTGAAAGAATCCAGCTTGTGTAAGGAAACTCAGTATATATAAGTACATTTCTCTTTCATCATTATGTTTTCCATCTTCACAACTTCACATTTGAAATGAATTAACATTTTATTCTGAGAATGAAAGTCTATGTTCAGCTAATATCACATGACTATAGATACAGCGTAAAGCTCTCATTACAGTATATTCTCAATTTCTTTCTCCTATATCTGGTACCATTATTGTCACAGTTTATTTACTTGAACATATTCTTATAAACAGGGTACATGATTATAACTACTAATTTATATAGTTAAAGATATTTTGCAGCAATCAAAATAGGAAACCAATTACATTTTACCTTCATTTCCCCAATTCTGTCACTCTTTTTTTTTCAAACATCAGAGACTGTAATATAAAACTTCTTCCATCCAAAAATTTCTTTGAGCATTCTCTAAATGAAAGCATGTCCCAAGCTTTTTACTTATCCAAGAAATATCTTTACTTTTCCTTCCCTTTTAAAAGATATTTTCTGCAGGATATAGAATTTTGTTTGGACATATTTTTCAATCCTTTTACAGCTGTTACTACATGGTTATCTGGCATGTATTGTTTCAAATGGGATGTCTACTCAAATTCTTATCTTTGTTCCTTCTCAGGTTATATGTAATTTTTCTTTTGGCTACCTTCAAGATTTTCTGTTTTTCATTTACTGTAGCTGGAATGATTATATCAACGTGTATGGTTTTCTTTTCTTGTTTGTTTACGTTTCAGTATTATACTTGGTGTCCTTTGAGATTATCAGATCTGTGGTATTCTGCTTTACATTACATTGGATTAATTGTCAATTGCCATTTCTTCAAATATGTCTTTTTCTCTATTTACTCTTCCTCTTCTGGGATCCAATTACTTGTACTGTCATGGTTTAATATCAGCCAACATCAACTGTATGTTACTTATTTTTTCAACTAATTTTTTCTCTTTGCATTCAATTTGGGTAATCTCTATCCATCTATTTTCATGTTGACTGGTAATTTCCTTGGATTTATATAATTTGTGAATGAGCCCATCAGAAGCATTTTTTTCAGTTATACTACTATTTTATTTTTAGCACTCACATTTTTATTCTTGTAGCTTCTATCTCTCTGCTGAAATTAACCATCTGAGCTTGCATGCTGTTTCCGTTGTAACCTTTGCCATAATTATAATTATTTTAACTTCTCTCTGTGAGTTTCAACATTTTTTGGTCATTTTTGAGTCTGATTCTAATGACTGCCTTATCTTTTCAGAATCCTTTATTTTCTCCCTTTATCTTTTGATCTACCATGTATTTTAGAAGATTTTTAAACAATTTAAATTATTTGAAAAATGAATTAATAAAATACATGGTAGATCAAATGATTACATATGTATTTGGTGTCTAGTATGATTTTTGTCTTATTTGGCATTTAGTGTGAGATATATTTATCTAGTCAAGAGGTTGGCTTCATTTGAAGAGTTTTGTTATGAAGACCAGGTTTGAAATTCGTTGTTGCTATGAGTATCAGAGGTTTCTATGATCTTCCAGAATTTTATACTGTCCAGCAAACCCATGTCCAGTTTTCAATAGTGCTTTAAATTGTTCGAGTTTGATCTTCTTATATATTTACATGGCATTCATCAGCATCGGCCTCAGGTAAATATATATTCAGTTCCCATTACTTTCTGAATAAGTCTGTTATTCTCCACATTTTAGTTTGACCATTTGCTTTGTGACCTCAATATTTTGATGAGTTCAAGAAAAATTATTTTGCAGTATCTCTAGTTTTTCTTGTTGTATCAATGGGAATAACACTCTGTCCAGCTCTCTACATTTCAAAAATAAAATGGAAGTCCTTTAGATTAATCTAAAAATTGTAGTTACATAACAAAACTCTTTATTAATTACAGATATATTTGTGTACTTAGTAGTCACATTCATTTTAAATCAATATTTGAACTCCAATGCTCATCTATCCATATAATGGCTTTTGGTTTCTAGTCGTTTGTTATTGTCCCCTGACATGCAGATTTGATTTTCATGCAATATATTGTGGATAAAATGTATTTGTTACACAATATACTAGGCTCTGGTTGATACTACCTTCTCCTAAAGTAGACTTAATTTTTCAATATGGCTTCCAGTTAGACCATGAACTGAACTCTTAAATCTGTTTTTAAAATGAGCTTTTTAAAGCTAGGTTATAGACATGTGTGTTGGCTCATTTACTTAATTACTCATAGAACTTCAAGAACATACATCTTCCAGGATCTTAACTGGTATATGTACCAGATATTCCAAACCTTGTTTGGCACTGAACACAATTATTCTCTCCCACCTATGTAAAACTGTGGGAAAATCTCATTTTTGAGCTATAACTACTTGTTACCACATTTAACTAGTCTAAGAGCTTCACAATTTCCCGTTTTGTTAAGGACAAAGCACTGGATAAAGCTGTTTCCCTTCTTGAATTTTTCTTTCCAATCCTACCTACTCATATTTTTTTCTCTTTTGGCATCTCTCATATATCTTCACATACATGTTTCTTTTTTTATCTCATTATTTACAATGTGATATTTAGAAACATAAAAAATTATGACCCATTTCTCTAGGCAATGTTTAAAGTTGGTTATATATGGGGCTTCTGGGTGGCTCAATTGATTAAACGTCCAACTTCAGCTCAGGTCATTATCTCACCATTCCCAAGTTCAAGCTGAGGAGCCTGAAATTAAGTCCTCCAAAAGAGCAACCTCAGGCTGCACGTAGCCCCAGTTCCAGGAAAAGCTTTAGCTGAAGCCACCCTCGGACCACCCTAGGATCAGCCAACCAAAAGAAATGTGTAACATTCCTGTGGTCTGAGTCAGGGCTGGGAACTGCAGGTAATTACCCTGTGCAAACTAGCCAATCGCTCACCCACATAGCTCACCTCATAATTGGTCATTTTCAAAGGATTCTCAAAGGTTATGATTGGGTTCTGCCAAAAGTAACGGATGCCTCACAGATACTGAATGGTCAAAACTGTTAACATGGGCGCTGTACAATTATGATTGGTGCTTATGTGATAATGCTATATGTACTACATGTGCACTGTAACACCCCCGTCCCTCACCCCATAAAAACCCTGCTCGCTATTGTTCGGGGCTTCATCTTGCTGCCACTGTGCCGGTAGAGAGGTGAGCCCCTGCTCGAGTTTGTAATAAAGACCCTTTTGTACTTGCATCGGTGCCGGCTCCTTGGAGGTCTCTGGGGACTCGCGATTCGGGCATAACAAAGCCCTGCATCAGGCTCTGTGCTGATAGCTTAGAGTCTAGAGCCTATTTCGGATTCTGTGTCTCGCTCTCTCTCTCTGGCCCTCCTGCAGTCATGTGCTCTCTCTCTCTGTCAAAAATAAAAACATTAAAAAAAATAAAGTTGTATATATAAATATTTGCTGTTACTGATGTAAATGATACACTTATTTGTTATAGCTCTTATTAAATATCATAGTCTTTATAATTTGGCAAACTTCTTTGACATTCCTGGTGACTCCTTTCTCTTTTTGACTCCAGTAATACATTGTGCATACCTCTGTAATAAAACTTAATTAACTATTTTACATATTATTTTAGTTTTTGTCTTCTATAGTTATGAAGTTCATAGAGATGAATTATAATATCTTTATATATAAGCACTCATCACTTTGCATGACCCTGGTATATATCAATTTTAGTTATCACATTTTAGTTAAATAATGGCAGTCCTCCAACAATACAGTTCACATTTCTTTTATCATGGTATACTAACTGTAAATAATTGAGTAAAGCATGAACTTTGCTACTAGATCTTTAGTACACTATTGCTATCAATATCAGTAACTAATATGTCATTACTTTTAAATTCTTTTGGAGAATGTGCACCTGTCACTCAGTTTATGCATAGATAGCAAAGCATGTAGTCTCATAGCTTCTATTTCCTAGTGATAAGTCTTGTGACATTTATAGTAATAGATTAAATTGTTTGAGTTTATTTATTTATTTTGAGAGAGAAAGAGAGAGAGTATGAGCATGCATAGGGGAGGGACAGAGAGAGAGGGGGAGAGATAATACCAGGCAGGCTCCAGAGTGCCATGTGAGGCTCAAACTCATGAACCATGAGATCATGACCTGAACCAAAACCAAGAGTCAAATGCTTAGCTGACTGAGCCACCCAGGCATACCCCATAGAAATGGATTATTGAAGGAAAAAATTAGATAGAGAAACTGTAGCAAAGAAACCAAACATGATATTTCTGTCAGAGAAAGATTTTTAAATGGGAACAGCAAAGCAAATATAAGATTTGACCGAGGTATGCATGAAATTAAGATATGAACTATATTGAAAGAGTTTGCTGAATATTAAAAAAAAAGGGTAAAGCTTCTTTGACATGTTTTAGCTTAAATTATACTACGGTTGAGATGGAATGCTTACTTTTACTTTGTAATAAATGCTTCCATAAAACAAATATCTCAATCTCTTTGGATAAAATACTAGCCAAAGCATTGAAGTTAGTTGGTACATTGTACAAAGAAAAAGGCAATTTTGTCAGAGGCTAAAAAAAAAATATAATATATATATTTTTACTATCAACCAGATTGGTCCCATTCAGGAAATGGAATGCATTGATTATTGCTAAGCTGTATGGCTAAGCTACTAATGCAGATAAGTATGCTGCTGTGAAATTTGTAACCAGATTCCAAGGATTAGTCAAGGCAGGTTTTGTAGCAAAAGGGATGATATCTCAGAGGAAGTGACAAGGAGAAAATCTTTATATAAAAGTAACTCTCATAGATAATTCCTGACATTGAAATCAAAAAAGATGAAATGCTCAAAGCTAATCCAAATTTATAAAAGAATGTAACAATTCACTAAAATACAGAAACAAAGCTCTCTTCTTATGAAAACTTTTATAGTGAGAAGACAAACACTAGTTACACAATATGTCTTTTAAGTTTTTATAAATAACAAAATACCTAATTGTCAATCTTTCTTATATTTAAAACTTTTTTAGTGTTTTATTTATATTTGAGAGAGAGAGACAGAGTGCGAGTGAGGAAAGTGCAGAGAGAGAGAGACAGACAGAAATTTAAGAAGGTTCCAGGTTCTAAGCTGTCAGCACATAGCCCCATGCAGGGCTCAAACCCACTGACCGCGAGGTCATGACCTTAGCCGAAGTGTGACGCTTAACCAACTGAGCCACGCAGGCACCCCAGTGTTTCTTACATTTTAAGTTACAGTATAGTACATAAATATGTTTTACTTTTTTCATTTTCTTATAAATTTATAACCAATTGTAATATAGTTTTTAATTTTTCAGAAAAACTTGTAGAAAAGTTCACAAAACAAACTTTTTTCGCCATTGATTATCTTGATGCAAATTCATCAGGGGAGATAAATCTAATATAAAAAGAAAACAAAGTTTTCTTCAAGCCCAGATTAGTACAACGGCCCAAGAAACATGATCTTCATAGGGAAGAAAGTGCTTTGGAGATTGAACAATTATCACCGGGTTGTATACCTTTTTTATACCTTGTAAAAGCTCAAAAGACTATAGATTAGCACACAGGTAGGAATCATGAGCTTTAAAGTCAAGGAACACAAGGGGTAGAACCACCGATCTATATCTCAAGGGCAAGACGGTTTTCCATTAGGGTATTCATTCACAAAATAGATGTGCAAAGCATGTAAGCTGGCATAATGCAGGCATTGAGTTTGAGCAAAGTTTAGGTATAGTCATGCTGATCTAGAAAGAAACTCACTGTAGCTTTGCTTGTACAGCAGGCTTTTAGAGAGTTTTTCTCTTACCAATGGTTAAGAGAAATTTGTAAAGTTTTAGCCTTTTATGTTCTTGTACTATTATGCAAAGGAAAAAAGCATAAAGAATTTTCTTAGTAGTAGTGTCAAAAATGCAATGAATGGGCACATGTATTATTATCACCTTCTTAGATATAAAATTAATACTAAAAGCAACATATATGAACCCAAAAAGTTTTTAAAGTTAAGGTCATAGACAACATCTTTTCGTATGTTTGCTGTCAAAACTTCTTTTTAAACATGAACAATTTTCTGTTGTTAATTGTGTCTGAATGGTACACTTGGTGTGAAAGATGAAAAAAATTCTTTTATTCTGTAAAAAATCAAAGTTAAATTTTAAATATGAATTTTTATTTTTTAGGATTGTTTTAACATGCATATAATAAATACAAAATTTAATCATGCTAAAAGGAATATAGGGATTTTAAAATATTTAAGGATTGATATATTTTTCTTACACAGGTATATAAATATATAAGTATACATATATATAAAATTAGGAAATCTTCAAAATTTTGTGTATATTTATTTGCATTCCCCAAATAACAAAACATTGAACAAAGACTTATTTAGGATGCAGAAAAGATATGTTGTTTCTTAAGCATGCTATAGTTACTCTGCCAGATTACTGCTCTTTACCATGTGTTGACAAAATATTCCTTTTTAATTTTTTAAATGCTTATTCTTGAGAGAGAGAGGGAGGGAGGGAGAGAGAGAGCACGAGCACAAGCAGGGGAGAGGCAGAAAGAGAGGGAGACACAGAATCTGAAGTAGGTTCCAGGCTCTGAGCTGTCAGCAAGGAACCTGATGCGGGGCTTGAACCTACAGATCCTGAGACTATGACCTGAGTTAGTGTTGGATGTCCAACTGACTGAGCCAGATGCCCCCCAAAATATTCCTTATTATTCTTTGGATAACTTTTAGCTTTAGTAAAGCATCTATTTATTAAGAAGGATGGTTTTTGAAATCAGAGATTGACCATGCTAAAATAAAGGTTAGTTTTGAGAACACCTATCCATATTTTAATGAAAAAGCACAGAATTTAAATGTTTACATATATTATTTTTAAAATTTCCTCTGAAAGATTTTTTTTGTACCTGAAATGAAAACAATGAAAACTTATGTCTCTAGGAAAATGAGTTCATAATACTGATAAGTATTACAAAATTACTTACAAACACACTAATAATAACATGGCACCTTGCTTTCTTCTGCTTCTATGCCAAAGAGAAAGGAAATAGACACTTAATGGGGGAGAAGATGGATGGAGGTAGGAAGTGGTCAGGAGAGAAAGCAGGTTTTTGTTACTTTTTGTTTGTATTGGGTTGGTTGGTAAACTGGCATTTTAGAATATCTATTTAGTAGGAATATGTATCTAAAGTTTCTTTCCAGTCTTCAGTTTAATAGCTTTATTCTGATATTTAATGATAATTTTAAAAACATATGCACAGATACAACAGAGAAATCAAAGAACTTAAATGTCAAGATTTGCCATTTTAAGAAGGACTATAATTTTATCAGTTCTCTGGTATGTGTAGGCATAAAATCACAGAGAAAGATATTTTATCTACAGCAAACTACAAAATTGAGTATCAAGTAGGGGAAAATATGTATTAGAGTGAATCACTTCACAGTTTAACATTTTAGTTACTTACCTGTTGGTGCATACAGATCATTTATGGCCCACAACATCCACACTCCTTAGATAAATGCTTATGCACTAGAAGAGGTCGCTGCTTTGCAGGGCTCCATTCATCCACTCTTTCCCATTTCTTCCACAGCTTTGCTTTGCAATTTCACTTCATACTGTAAAAAAAATTTTTTTAAAAAGAAAACAAACAAGAATCAAACCTCACAAACAAAACAAAACTACAATGCAACAGAACACAACAATGAAAGAGTGGCTTCTGCTGCCTGAAGTAAACTCTGCATCTATTGCTGACTCAATCTGTATTAAACCAAACTTTCCCCATGTTTTACTAAAATGATACACAACGTGCTTTAAAATGAAGCTTTGTCCACTAATTTAGAAAAATTACATTTTGGGTCTCAGTGTCTCCTGTATTTCTTCCTTGTATATAAGTTACTCCTACCCTTGATACAGTAGAAGGCAAGAAGACAGACTTTAAAGTGTTTTGCAATTATAATATGATTCAATAAGATTAAAGAACAAAATAACTTTTCAAGGATGTGAGTACTTGAAAGATCACAAAACACTTGAATTCTATTGCATAAATACTGAACATATCTGTGTGAATTTCTGAGTTACCTAAATCTGATCTTTTTTGATTTATTGTCTTATCGTTAGTTCTTAAAATAAACTTTCAATTTAGGTGGAGAGATCTTTTCTTTATTGTTCCACCTGATGGTTTTTTCTCCTTGCCTTGGCACTTTCCCCAAAGGTTTCCATAACTTGTCTTCTATATTCTGATGGGAGATGGAAAGATGTCTGCAAATGGAGAAAATGCAATGGCATCTTCCTAAATGCTGGTAATATTTTATTTCCTGATATTTGTGGTAACTATATAGATATGTTTACTTTATAAAAAATTATATCTGTACATTCTTTTTGTGCATTTACCTACATCTCAATTTTAAAAATATTAACAAAATAAAGAAATTGCCAGAAATTACTGATATATAGTGGTGTGATGCTTTCAATGTGGTCTGGGATACTTAAAGTAGCTGTGAAGAATTGGAAGGTTTTAAGAGTTCTGGTTAAAATGTAAAACTAATTCAGAAGATTAAAAAATTCTAGAAATTGATAGTGGCAATGGTCATACAGCATTGTGAGTGTACTTAATGCCACTGAATCATACACTTAAAGGTGATTAAAAGGGTAAATTTAAAAATTAAAAAATAAAATGTAAAACTATTAATTCAAGAGTCTAGAGATGTGTTCATACTGTATACAATAAAATACTTTAATTACTTAATTTTGATTTAGAATAGAATTAGTTATTTTAGCATAAATAGCTACTGGCAAAGATTCTCTAGTATATAAGTGGGATGAATGTGAAATGTGCTGTTACGTATAAATTTTAAAGCTTATTTTATTTATCGTGCTTTGCTTTACCTGCATGAGGAAGGAAAAATAATTTCCCTTTACTCTTCTAGGTTCTTGACTGAGACACCTTTGTAATAGTAATAATAATAATAATAAATACCAGATTAACAGTAGAAATGCAAACAGAAGTTTAATAACATGTTAACTGAAGTGAACAGTCTTAAATGGCCATATCACTTGGGCAAGATATTACAGTCAGTGGCAAAGCACTGAAGATTTTAAAGTGTTTGTTTAAGGTGGTGGCTTGGGCCATTTTGAGTTACTCAGTTTTCCTGGGTCTCTCCCATGTATAAATAAGGTATATATGTTATTAAACTTCTGTTTGTTTTTCTCTTGTTAATCTGTCTTCTGTCAACTTAATTACTGAAGCAACCAAAGAATCTAGAGGGAAGAAATGAAAACTCTCCCACCCCTACAACAGCATCTGTCCTGGTGTCCAAATATAAGCGGTACTAATTAACTCTTGATTGTGGTGTTAAATACGAATAATCCAGCAGAGTAAATTTTAAAGATCTAATTGGCTTCACTGAATGATTCATAAATGGGCAATATCCCATTAAGTGAGTAGAAAGGAATTACAAAGGGATTAAAAAAAAAAAAAAGGAAAGTTTTTAAACATAGGGTTACGAAGTTGTAAATAGACACACACACAAAAAGTTTATATTAGGCAAGGTCACCTCCTTTTAAGAGACAAAAGGTTGTTATTAGATTGTTATTAGATTACTTCTCTGTTACTGACCAGGAAATGCCAGACTGACTGGTGAACATTCCGTTTCTGGGGGAAGTTGAAACTGCATTTAGATTGGACATTAAGCCCTGGCTTGGTGATATGGACTTAGCACAGATGACTCCATTTGGGGCCTATGATTTTCTTTTTAACAATTTCCCCACTTTCAATCAGACCCTCAGCTTGACTGAGAGACGTGAAATAAAGTTAAGGCATTATTGTCACTCTTAGCTATTACTGGCAGCTTTCATTGTTCCTTTTTGGGGTAGCCATATGTCATGATGTTTTTGCTTAATGCCTCTTACATCCACAGGTCACAGGTCCAGGTTAATAATCTTTAAGTCTGTCATTCTCTTCACATCTTTTCTAATGCTCTAGTCTTAGGAACATCATTTGCTTGGTGGTTAGTGTCTACGAATGTGCATTTAAAACTTTTGAAAGAATACAAGATACCAGGAGGATTATTATGATTATAATAAGCAGGGTTATTATCAACATTTATAGTGCACTTTAAAGCCATGATCCCTAAGACTCAAATAATCTAAATTAAGTAAGTCAAAGAAAGATCCCATCGAAGAAATCACCTTTTAAATCCAAGTGGTTTGCTCAATAATCTTATGTAACTGAGTTAATCCATGTATGGCAAGTGACACAGCACAGACACCTCCTTGTCCAGCTAAAAGATAATGAAGGGTTATCCTGTTATTAAAGGCAACATGGCCAGAACATATAAGCATTTTTGGGGGGCAGCTATTGCCCAGGCAATAGATTCTACAATATCTTCCAGAGTTTAGGAAGTTTCTTTTTTCTTCTTTTTTTTTTTAATGTTTTTATTTATTTCTAGGAGAGAGAGACAGCGTGAACACAGTAGGGTCAGAGAGAGAGGGAGTCACAGACTGAAACAGGCTCCAGGCTCTGAGCTGGCAGTCAGCACAGAGCCCGATGTGGGGCTCGAACCCACGAACTGCGAGATCATGACCTAAGTGAAGTCGGACGCTTAACTGACTAAGCCACCCAGGCGCCCCTAGAGTTTAGGAAGTTTCTGATCACATTCTCACATATATTTACTTCTAACTAGTAAAGTATGATTCTGCCAAAGGAAATGAATCTTGAATCATGAATATTTCCTTTCAGATACTTTCTAACACAATAATAAATCTAAGGGATTTGATCAGTGAGGTATCTTAGTCCATTTGTGGAAAGTTAGGTGCATGGTTAGATAACCTAAGAGGTATTACCTGGCAATACTCCAGATATCTAGGCCTACATAGACCCAAGGAGAATGATGACCACCACAGACAAAGATGAACCCACTTGGGATACAAATCATCCCCATTAAGGAGGTATTAATGTGTTCATTTGCAGGGGTTTCCGTGTTTATCCATTCAAGTCAGGATTCAGTCAATTTTTCAGCATATAAGGGATGAAAATTTCTTAAACTGAACTAAAGAGTTGTTCTAAATACCTTGTAGACAGGGGCATTGCTGGTGAGTGCCCTTGGGTGGGATATATCTAATCTAGATATTCATGGGAATGTGGGGATACAAAATACTCAAATTTATGTAGGTCTTTTTGATGAATTGACTAAATACAGTTATAATTGGAGAAAAGTAGAAACAAGGCACTATATGTTCTGACTGTAAAAACTGGCGTCAGTAAGAGACTGCTAAGGAGAGTCAACCACAGTTTGCAGTGACATTGAAAATAGAAGAGAAATTGGTCACAAGGAGGACCAGAGGCTATCTAACATTACGGATAGATTAGATACCTTGATGACAAATCCAGAAGTCTGAAATTGTACCCTCCTTAACAGTGGCATGAGAGATTTCGGTGAGGGTGTTACTTTTCTAGGCCAATATCAGACAAAAAAAATGAAAGAAAAGAAAAAAGTTTTCATGCTCAGTTAATGTATGAAGCCTTGATCTGGCATTTGGATGAAAGTAGTCTACTTCCATGTCAGCTAGTTTCTTCCTTGTCAATTTGACTCAAAGTCTCTAGCATTTGTACAGGAACAGCTATCAGTTGGAGCCTTCTATAACTATGAGATATACACTCAGGGCTCAATGTTTTCTAGTTTTTCAGCAGTGTCAGTGATCAGGAGGACTTGACCTTCTAATAGAGCTCCAGGGATGTTTTCTGCTGATGACATTTCCAGGATACTCAGTCGCTAGGCTCCAGCGTATGACCAACAGAATCTTTTCAACTGAGATTCAGGAAATCTTCTTTAAAAGTTGATGCTAATCTGCAACATAAGTCATTAAAGACTTAAATATCATCTCGTACTAGCATAAGACAACAAGGGATCACCAGAAACTTGTATGCCAATTGGGGCACCTGGGTGGCTTAGTTGGTTAAGCGTCCAACTTTCCCTTAGGTCATGATCTCGCGGTTTGTGGGTTTGAGCCCCGCATCGGGCTCTGTGCTGACTGCCAGCTCGGAGCCTGGAGCCTATTTCAGAGTTTGTATCTCTCTCTCTCTCCTACCCTCCCTTGCTCATGCTGTCTCTCTCTCTCTCCTAGAAATAAATAAAAATATTTTAAAAAAACTTGTATACCAATAGACATGGGTCTACTGGTGATGATCTTATGTAGACTGAATTTAATGATTTTATTGTGAGCTTCAGTTTTGATCACAGCAATTTCAGAAGGTAAAGGAATAGCAGGAAGAAAGTTTCCTTGTTGTTCAATTTTGTATGAGGTTCCAGAGGATGTAAGAAAACCCCTTTGTGTCCATAGCATCCCCAAATCATGAATGATTCCAAGAGCACATTGACTGTCAGTATAAATATTAACAGTTTGTCCCTCTGGTAATGATCATGCCCAGGTAAAGGCCTGGAGCTCTTGGGTAGTAATAGCATAACTAGGTTGGAAGTTCCCTTTTTCATTTTGATGGGATGACCCATTAACAAAAGGATTAAATCAACAATAGTTAAATGAACATCTTATAGATCAAGACACCTTTGTCAGAAAATGCAATGTTTCTATCTTGCAGTCATGGAGCTTGCCTTTGTCAGGCAGGGTCAGCAATGTAGCAGGATTAAGAATGGTGCAACATTTAACATGTAGATTAGGTGATGAAAGCAGCAGGATCTCATAGGAGGTTAGTCGGCATGTAGAGAAATGTTGGGTCAATTAAGATTTAAGAAGACTTTGATTAGCACATGGAGTAGGTAAAGAAATGCAATTTGCTAGGGTTAAATATGCTGAGATTTCTACTAATTTTGTAGCTGCATTTATAGTCTTAAGATAGGTGGTTTAGGCATAAGCAACAGAATCAAGTTGGATGCTTTAATAGGCAACAGTTCTATGTGTATACCATGTTCTTGTCTGAGCATTCACATGGCTTGGTTATCTCTTTCATGCACAAACAAGGTGAACATTTTTGAGTAGTTATGTAGCCTTACCACAGGCAGTTCTTGCTGTACTTGTTTTTATTTTTTAATTATTTTTTAAGATATTTATTTATTTTTGAGAAAGAGACGGCACAGAGCCGGACACTGGGCTGGTACCCATGAACCATGAGATCATGACCTGAGCCAAAGTTGGACACTGAACTGACTGAGTCACCCATGCATGGGCCCTTCTTGCAGTGTTTATTTTTAAAAAGGCCTGCTAATGTTTATCTTCCCCAGGAAGAAGTTCAGGTACCAAACTTTTGGTTTTTAAAGTGGGAAAGCCAGTGGAGAAAAATTGGAAACCCATAGTCTACAATAACTAGTCATGTGCAGAAATCCACAAAATTGTTACTTAGTTGAGGGCCTAGGAAATTCTTGGATTAGCTTACTCCTTTTTGTAGATAGCTGGATTCCTTCAGCTCTTAGATTATAACCTAGGTGATGAACAGTGTCTAGAGATAATTGTAATTTATTTTTAGAGATATACGTTCCTTTTCAGCTGTTGTAGCAAATAAATGGAGTCTTTTATGAATACCTCTTTGATAACAGCACAGCAAGAGGTTATTTATATATCATAAAGGGTTGATTTCTTAGAAAACTAAAGGGTGCTTAAATCTTGGCAAAGTACTTGGGAGAAATAAGGGCAGCCCTCAGTGAACCCTTGAGACATAGCTGTCCAGGTATACTGTTGATTGTTCCATGTGAAAGAAAATAGATATTGGCTTTTCAGGGTCTATGGGGGGTGCTGAAAAGGCTGATTAGAGGTCTACAATAGTGAACCATTTCAGTCTGGTGGAACTTGCAACTAAAGGAACAACTAAGAAATGGGAAATAAGTATCTTGGCTCTCAAATCCTGAACAAATTGCCAGTCCTTCCCACTTGGTTTTAGGATTGGCAAGATCAGTGTATTAAAGGGGCTGGTATAGGAATGATTAGCCCCTGGATGATTAAGTCTTCCATTATGTGAAGCCTTGCCTGGTCTCAGGCTTTAATAGACATTGAGGGCTTTAGTAGACATTGCGGCAATTTAGGAAGAGGTTTAGTCACATCTCTTGAAGCTTTATAGGCTCTGTACTTTTTATTCATCCAATGTCAGTATTAGAAGCAGCCCACGGATTTTCAGGCACCTTGATTAAATCATGGACTTCTGGTGGAATTCTTTTTCTTCTATATCAAAGTAGATTATACAAAACATAATAGATCAAGTTTAGGTTGGTCAGGAAATTTTCAGGTGAGGTCTCCATTGGTAGCAAAATGTCCTTTGGCTTTAGAAAGGAAATGTCTCCATAATGCATTGAAAGGGGCTGTATCTTACAGCAAAAGGAAACTTTTTCCAGTAAAACATCCAGAGTCAGTTGTACTGGTTGGGACAGAAATTATCTTTGAACTTTATATCCTCAATATGGAAAACTTTTTTTGTTTTCTCCAAGGAATTTGTTTTAAGGGAATTCCTGGTAGTTTACTGGAGAATGTCTTGGAGTCCAGTCAAGTCTGGGAGGGATCTTGGGGGGGGGGGCCTACCTTGGTGGTAGATATGGGGCAATCAAATTGAAGAATTTGCATAAGACCTTTGAGGACAGTTGTCCCAGTTGATTACAGGTGAGACATTGATTTTGGGGCCAGTGTCTTGATGACATGACTCTAAGAAGGCACCATTTGAAAGGACCAGGTATTATTTGAGGTCTTTAGTCTTGGATTTGTTGTGGCTGACAGGCTAATAATAAGGCAAATTTTTGTTTGAAATAGTGCTCCAGGGTCATTTCAAAGTGCTTATCTATGGTCATGAGTTCAGTCAGAAGGTTCACTTCCCATCTTATTTTCTGCCCTTTTATTAATCCACTAATCTCAGGATATAATCCATTTATAAATAGAGTAGCTAGAACAAGTTTGATGACCTTATATAGCATATGGAACCTGGGATCCTATTGGAAGAAAGCTCCAAATGGGTTTTGAAATCTGTTACAGATTCATCTTTCTTTCATTTGTATCTTTGAATAATAGACCAATCAATCAATATGGGTGGGAAAAACTCTAGGAATGGACTGTTAAAATTCAGTTCTAATATTGCAAGCTCCTTCTGATCTGTAAGAGGAGCATATTGAAGATCAAGTATCTGAAATATTGTCCTCAAGGTTTTGTCATTTTTTCTTACATACATTTTTGGGTTTCACTAGGTCCTACCAACATGTACACTAGCTGATAAAGATCTAGCAGCCCAGGGTCATAGGTCCCAATGATTATTCTAAATTCTTCAAAATAACCTTTGGGGATCCTCTTTAGCTTTAGGAAATTCTTTAACTAGGATTCTGAGTTCAGTGTTTGACCAAGGTGTGAAATATACATGAGGAGGTTCATTTGCAACCTCAGTTTTATTTCAAAAGACTTTAAAAGGTCAGTATTTAGTAGTCTCTTCAGAATGAAAAGGCAGTTTAGATAGAGAATTAGTAAAATGTGAGTACTCAGGTAAGAAAAGGGGGACAAGTAGAAGTCATGTTGGTTTTATTATCTTTTGTTTTAGATATCTCCTGTGTCTAATTTTTCAGTAGGCTTTTATAGCAAGTCTTTTAATGGAGCTATTTTTCAATCTTGAAGTCTTTGGGAAGCTTTGGCATATAAGTTAAAATAGTCATCCTAGTATGTTTATTTAACTTGGGGACCCTTGTTTTCATGTGTACTTCTTTTTAAAATTTTTATTTATTTACTTTGAAAGAGAGAGAGAAAGAGAAAAAGAGAGAGAAAGAATAAGTGAGGGAGGGGTGGAAAGAGAGGGAGATGAAGAAGCCGAAGAGGGCTCAATGCTGTCCGTGCAGAGCCACAGATCATGACCTGAGACGAAATCAGACCTCATCTAATGGAGACTTCAATCTGATTCCACATAAAAGGGATACTGCAGCCCACAGTTTCCAACAAGGAGTCTGGGTATGGAATCAAGGCCTAGAATTTCAGAAGTTCCTATTGTGGAATTCATGATTCCAAAGAGATGGGGTATTGACTTGAAACCCAATTAGTTTGGGAGCTCAACATAAAATAGTGGAGATCAGAACCAAGAGGAACTTGGCCATATCTCTCAGAAATGGTGAGAAAGGCACTGGAATCAAAAGAGGGTTCATGAGTCCAACTCCTCTGTTTCTCATTGTCCCTGAATGTCATCAGAATTTTGCTTTAGATTCCACTGCCACTGGCACCAAATATGTTAAATAACAAAAATTCAACTGAATTGAACAGATATGTATATTTATCTGGTAAAGTTTCTAGATACAGTGTATAATCTTTAAAAATAGGCATCATGTCTGTTTTTTTAAATCCTCGTATACAGATGTCTAGAAAAGTTTTTAGAATATTATCCAGAACAAGTATAGAACATAGAAATTTCTTAAGATATAATGAAACAACTTATTTATGGCATAAATTGTTTTAGCTCAGACTATTCATATCTATTTTCAGGATTACATACACTAGTTCAAAAAAGAACTGGTCAGAAGGAATAAGCATTCTACCAACTCAACAGAGTTAGAAGTACAATGTAACTTCAGTTTGATTGTAAAGAATTGTTAAAGTATCTCTGTGTATTTTTCTTTCTTATAATATGAACATTTCTAATGTATATAATATTTTATAAATTTAATCCACTAAGGGAAAAGGAAATCTGAACATTTCTAATATACAGAATGTTTTATACTTTTAATATATTTAAGAGAAAAAATCTTTTCCTGTGGGGTTCAGTATGCATGTACATAAAATTATTGTTCACCATGTAGGCACATATTTTTAAACTTTATCAATAAAGTTTTTCTTTAATTCTCAGAACTATTATGGGCTGGAGTATTAAACTCCTATATGTGAGAAATCTAAAATCAAAGAGGCCACATGCCTTATATTGCAGTCTCTTTCCATGTGAATAAATGGTGCTAGCATTGGAACCCCATTCTTCTAGTGGTAAATCAAGTATTTTTTTTCTTGTTTTAAAAGTGGCAGAACTGAGATGGAGAAATATAACTTAAAGCATTAAAAACAACTTTAAAAACAAAAGACAGTGGTGAGTAAGAGTTGTAACTAAAATTTATTTTGTGTATACTGTGTTAGATTTGGATCATTTTATTCTTTAAACACACACACACACATTATATACATATATACATACACATTACTTACTCAAGTTTGAACTGTAGAAACTAGGATTCAAAAGGTCAGTTTAATTTAGTCCATCCTCATAAATTGTAGGAAAGAAAAGTCATGCTTACAAATCTCTTTGACATTAATACTCACAGTCTTAGGTCAGCATTTCATGGTGGAGTGGCAGAACATGAACTAGAGACTAGTTCAAAACTTGCTCAAAATGTCTTTCACAGAACAAGGATAAGTATTGGGAAAAGACAAGAGAAAAGTGCCCTATTTGCAGGTAATTTCTAGTTTCCATTTCTGGATGAAATACAAAGAAGAACAGACTCAAAATATGTATAAACGATTAACATTTTTTCAAATGATATATTGAAATCTTCATTGAAATTATATTAAAACCCGATTTTTTTTGAGAGAGAGAGAAAGAAAGAGTGGGAGAGGAGCAGAGAAAGAGAGGGAAGAAGAGGATCTGGAGCTGGCTCTGTGCTGACAGTAGACAGCCTGATGCAGGGCTTCAACTCAGGAACATTGAGAGCATGACCTGAGCTGAAGTGGGACGCTTAATCAACTAAGCCTCCCAGGTGCCCAAGACCTGAGTCTTGATAACAATGATTCCTTCATAGTTGTGAAATGTCATTCGTTGAAGATACACTGAACCCCACTTAGAAACAAATTTGTATTTTGAGAATATTTTGATCAAAGGAAATAAATTTAAGAAAATAAATGTTTTTTCATAATCCACCAGATTTCTCAGAAAGAAGTATAATTTTTATTTTTAATTTCTGAGCTCTGAAAATATAATTATATTAATTTCAAATTATTTTGTACAGATCCAAATGGAATTACATTTAAGAAGAGGCTTTAAATGTTAAGTTTTCTGGATCCCATTAATTAGAAGACAAACAAGCTCTTTGTTTTATTTCCAAGGCTACAAAGACATAACTAGTATCACAAGTAAACTTCAATGATACATAATCTTAGCAGCCCAATAATTCAAAAGGTGAAAGTCACAGTCATTATAAATTCTTATTATTTTTGTTAGAGTTGAACACTAATAAAGATATATATTTAAAGAGAAATTGACAAATATAAAATTGAAATGGAACCCATAACACAAAAGCAAATATTTTGAACAGCTCTTTTTAAAAGTTAGGTTTGTGACTTTATAGTTCACTTATTCATATGAATAAACAGAAAGTCTCCAAAAATGTGTGCTGCCACCTCTTCTGCCATATTCTAATATATCCTCCTGTGAAAATCCAAACTGAAAGGACATATTAAACTTCCTACCTTCTCTACTTTGAGCCTATGTTAAAACAATAGTAAAAAACTAAACGAAGGTATAAAATCACAATGAGGAAGATGATATGAGGGATATTTCAAAATGTTTCTTGGACACGCAAAGCATATAAACAAATATTTATTTATGCAACATAAGATGTAGCCTTCCCAGGTCCTTGAACTGCAGAAGGACCTGAGCTGTCAGGCAGGGTCTTGGAGAGAGAAGTTTTTAGTCTCAGGGGTGCACGTGTGGCATCTTGCTTTTCCCTGTGACCATTTGAAATTCTGTCTTTATAAGAGAATCTTTCTCTCTCCTACAGCTTCTTCCACATTTTCACACTGAGTTGTTAGCTAACAAGTTGGTATTTAGAGGCATAAAACTGATAGGATAATCTTTAGAGAAATGAAACAAAGGTCTTGGGAGAATAATTACAGCTAAAACAGATGATATAGCTTTTAGGGAGATGCAAGAATAATGTACACTTCACCTATAATATGCATAATAATGTGCAAAGCTCCTTAAAGTGTAGCTGGCCAGTTGACATTCTCTGTCAATGCACATAATGCTCCCGTAGTCTCTGCATTGCAAATATGGATAATAAACACACATTCCCAGTGTATTAAGAAAAATACAAAAACAGTAAAGAAGAGGACAAACACATACAAACCAAAAGTCCGATCCTAGACAGTGAGCTAATACCGATAATTGAAGACAACATTTAAAAAAGACTGTAATGAATGCTGTCTAATATATTTAGAAAGGTTTTGCAGACATAAAGCTGGAACTTGTTGCATAAAAGGAAAAACTCAGATGATAGGAAATAATGCCATTTCTTTTTAATTATTAAAATAATTAAACAAAATGTTAAGAACTTTAATATTTTTAACTCTTTCATTTTGGAATAGTTTTAGATTTACAGAAAAGTTGCAAAGAAATGATAGAAAGTTCTCCTATGGGCTTCACTCAGTCTACTCTAATGTTAACATAGAACAATGGCATATTTGTCAAAACTAAGTAACTTAACATAATTACAATAATATCAGTTAAACTCCAGACTTTCTTCATGCTTCATAAAACTTTCATGGATGTACTCTTTTTCTTCAAAGATCCAAACCAGGACATCGCATTGTATTTAAAGACTTTGGATGTAGAAATCTCAGAGGAGAAGGAAAAGTTAAGATCGTGAAAGCTTGTTATCATTAGGAACTGGAGTACAGGGGAATTATAAGATAATTAAGATAATTAATAAATAAGATAATTATAAGATAAGATAATTAATAAATAAGATAATTATAAGATAATTAAGACTCCATAAGAGGGTGATGTTGAGGTGAGTGCATTATTTGCTTAGATGATAATCATAGATACAGTCTAAATTCTCATGAATGTTTTTTTCCCCTTAAGAACAAACAGGCATCAAAAAATGAGCAATACAGGGGTTCCTGGGTGGCTCAGTCGGTTAAGCATGTGACTTCAGCTCAGGGCAGATCTTGCAGTTTTTGGTTCGAGTCCTGTGTTGGGCTCTGTGCTGACAGCTCAGAGGCCGGAATCTGCTTCAAATTCTGTGTCTCTCCCTTTCTCTCCCTCTCAAGCCTCTCCCCTGCTTGAGTTCTCTCTCTCTCTCCAAAACTTAATAATCATTAATTTTTTTAAATGTACAATACAAGGAAGTTATCCATCAAGTGGATTCATTAATATCACTGCTGTAGGTTACCATGTATGTTTGTCCTCAGAAATAACAGCCAGATCTCGAGACTCTCTTAATTTGGGTCCTACTTTGGAATAGGAGGAAGGATGAATCTCTCCTGCCATTTGTATAATTTTTTCCCCTCATCCAAATAACTTCAAGTAAATGATTTCTGCTTCTAAATGTCTAGTACACCAAACACTTGTTTTTGCTGAATCTTATGAGTGGGTTGGTATCAATGAAATTGTCTGTTGTTATTTATCAAGTTAGCCTGAAAGCCATTTTTTAATACATGTCAAAATATTATGAGTTTAGTTCGCATTTTAGTTAAAAACAATTTGAAACCTTTGACTAGCCTATACCCACTTTAAAATATCCTTATTAAAATAATCTACTATTGATTTCATAATTTTGAGAGCTTATTTTCTTCTTTTAAATAATATTAAATGATCTTAAACCACATCTTGACAAGAGTTATTTTCTTTAGTCTCATATCTTGTTCCAGTGACTCAGGTGGAAAAAAAAAAGGCTGAATTTCCTTGTTAAAAACTGGCTTCTGAGGCAGAGGAATTGAATAATAGGCGGCTAGTCGAAAAGGGAAGAAAATTTTGAACATAAGCTCTTTTAGAAATGAAATATAGACTGTTCCACTACTCAGAGATAGACTGTACTAAAGTTATCTTAAGTACATACATTGTGGATCTATGTTTGTATCTGTACCATGTCTAACCCAGACAAATGACATGTCTGACGGAAATGCAATGCATGACTGAAATGCTAGGAATTCACAAGACAGGTATATTGTCATCTGTACTTTATCTGAGGTTAAAAGTAAATCAGATAAATAAAACAGAAATGTAGTCACCCAACCATTGTGAAGAGTGAAACAAAAGTTTTGAAGTTTTGCATTAGAAAAATCCACTTTTTAAAAAAGTGTTTTTATAATTCTCCCAGCAATAAGATTTATGTATGCAAAATTAAGACACGTTTCATCACTAAGAGCCATCACACAGGCATGCAATTTCAAGGTATTCTTCTACACAGTGGATGTCAGTGGGTGTCATATCAATCCTAGGTAGGGCAGTTAAACTTGATTTCTTCAATTTGCCCGTCAAGAAACAATGGAAGGTACTATTCTTTATATATAAGCCTGTAAGTGGAGAACTGGGAAACAAAATCTTTAATAAATGAACGAGTGCAGCATTTCTAGTCCTTTGGAGGACCAGTGGTCCACTTACTGGATGCGCATTAAGTTCATTAATATAATTAATGTCTCCAATCATGTTTTTTATAAAAACTTGGTTTGACTCAAACCTTTAAAGTGTATTAAATAAAATATTTTTAAATGACAGATAATAGCTGTGGACTTTAGTTTTCCATTTATTTTTAGTTTCTTGGCTTGCCCTAGTATGCTTTAGTGGTTTTTCTAATTTGGCAACAGTCACAAAATATTATTGATAAATGCTTAAGTACGGTTTGGAAGCTCATTCATATATTTAGTTACTCTGAAAAATTAATTCAAAACTTAAAGCAAATTAATGAACACAGTAAATAAATAAAGTAATATTGTGGAAAAGCAATACACTGTTTTCTACATCAGGGTATATTTTGTCATATTTTTCAAATGATGAGTTTTCAGCTATTAATTTTGTTAAGTTGCCAAAAGAGACAAAACAACGACTTTGGTGGGAAAACACAATTATACAATAAAATAATAAAATTAGAATTATTGAATCTATGATAATATGCCACAAATAACAAAATCTTATTTATTTATAACTAAGTTAGTTATTTATAGGTTGAATCTAGCTTCTATGAATGTGTTTTTTGTCTACCCACATGGTTCTTTGTGGGGGGTTAGATAATACTTAGAAAAAGCTATTCTAATATGGAAAATCAAGCCATATGAGCATATAGTTTATTAAATATCACTAGTTAACTCTAGTGACTTACACTGAAATATGTACATTTTAACTTATTTAACTTAAACCTCAATTTTTAATTTGTATTAACATCACCCTCACATATGCTAGAATATAATTCTATCTTCATAAATAAAATTGTGTTTGTGCTGGTTCAGCAAGATTTATATGAAGCATTTTAGTAGCAAAACATATATTTGTCAGTTTGTAATAATTAAAACAAATATATGGTGAAAACTAGCAGCTGTGTAATGAAAGTCTGGTTGTTTTATTTATTTATTATTTTTTAAAATTATTTATTGTTGAGAGAGAGAGAGAGGCAGAGTGTGAGTGGGGGAAGGGCAGAGAGAAAGAGGGAGACACAGACTCTGAAGCAAGCTCCAGGCTCTGAGCCGTCAGTACAGAGCCCAATGTGGGCCTCGAATTCACAAGCTATGAGATCATGACCTGAGCCGAAGTCAGACTCAGGTGTCCTGAGTCTGGTTGTTTTAGACAGTGATTTTTGTCAAGAGAATAAGCAACTTTCAAGAATCATGTGAACACTGTTAATTATGTTAACTAAAAACAATATAGGTAGAAGATGAAGCAGTTGGAGAGCTTTTAATTTCTTCATTAGACTGAATTATTTCTCATGGCTTTACATTTATCTTAAACAATTCTGAACATCCAAACAGAGAAAGATCAAAATAGAGGCATGTAAAAAGTTCATTGCAAAGAAAATATAATTAATTTGTTAGATCCCACTGTTGGATATTATTTTATGTATTAACCATGTATATGTTTTGGATTTTATTGCAAGTGATAATTAAATACTTAGAAGAGTGAAATCCTACCAAAGAGGTTGATAGGTAGCATTACCCCAGATGCAAGAGGCCAGAAACACGTGATAAAAGGAGATAGGAATTTGAAATAAAGTTCTTATGATACATAGAGTAGTTTGTCTCAGACAAATGCCCATATAGGAAATCATTATTTTTCATAAAAGCCCACTGAGATCTTAATTCTATCAGATGGTGATTATAGGCCTACTTTTACAATGGAATGTACATGGAAAGCACTGTGGAAAACATTTATATAGAGAAGAATGACATCTGGAAGATCCTGCACTTATATAGATCTATACTGTAAAAAATAGTATCATAAAAATATAGTACCTTTGGAAAGCATGTGAAAAACTTAACTATTTGTAGATATAGTACTGAATAATGTTATGCTTATCTGAAACACAAAAGTGACTAGGAAAATGTGACTACACATCAAAATGCAAAACAAACAGAAAGGGATACAGACTAGAAAGAGAAGTGAATCATTCCTTGGCTTAGATGCATCATGATAAAACATGGAGAATCTATTTGAGAATAACGTCTCTTCTCTAAAAGTTTCCCTGAAAGTATATAGCAGGTTTTTCTGTAGCTTCTACTTGACTATATGCTATCTTTAGCACATTGAATGTGGTGTGACAATAACTCAATTATTCTACAAGCATGTTTGTGGGTGAGTGTGAAAGTACATAAACGTTTTAATTCATTTCAGAGGATGGCCCCATTAAATGTCTTAATAAAAAATCTTTGGATTCATAGACACAGACTCCATATACTCCATTTAAAAAATGATGCCAGGGGCACCTGGGTGGATCAGTCGGTTAAGTATATGACTTTGGGTTAGGTCATGATCTCATGGTTTGTGAGTTGGAGCCCTGTGTCAGCCTCTGTGCTGACAGCTCAGAGCCTGGAGCCTGCTTCAGAGTCTGTGTCTCCCTCTTTCTCTGCCCCTTCCCTGCTCACTTTCTGTTTCTATCTATCAAAAATAATCAAACATTGAACAATTTTTCAAAATAAGAAATAAATAAACAATGATGCCAAGGAGCGCCTGGGTAGTTCAGCTGATTAAGGGCCTGACTCTTGATTTGTCATGAGATCATGATGTGATCTTAAACATGTGTGAGTTTAAGCCCTGGGGCCGCCTTTGTGCTCACAGCTCAGAGCCTGGAGTCTGCTTCAGAGTCTGTGTTTCCCTCTCTGCCCTTTCCCTGCTCATGCTCTGTCTCTGTCTCTCAAAAAGAAATAAACATTGAAAAGAATTTAAAAAATAAATAAAAATAAATAAAAAATGATGCCAGGGCACATGGGTGGATCAGTCGATTAAGTGTCCTACTTAAGTTCCGGTCATGATCTCATGGTTCATGAGTTTGAGGCCCACACTGGATTCTACACTGACCACATAGGGCCTAGTTGGGATTCTCTCTGCCCCTCCCACTCTCTCTCTCTCAAACTAAATAAAATTTTTTAATAATTATGCCAAAAAATGACAAAGAGGAAAAAACAAGTTGGTTTTAGAAGTAAAGATTTGATACAACAATGAAGTGAGCTGTGTCAGGATATAGTCATCTTATCTGTTCTCACCCATAAGAATTCTATAGTTCAGCTGCTGAGAAGCTCAGCCTGGAGCTTATCAATTAAAACACATGAATAAACAGCAATGGCAAAGGGACATGTAGACAATGAATACCAAGAGTTTGTGAGGATTATCTGAATGGTTAGTCTGGGCAAGGCTAAACTTTGCTCATCTAAAATAGCTCCCCAAAGACCTTGGGGCAATCAGCTCTTCCCTCGGGCAAGTGACTCTTTCACAAGCAGTGAAAAGCCAGGCAGTGGCCAAATGATCATCTTGTCTGTGAATACTAGCATCCTTGTTTCCTGGTAGTTTGTCTACCAACACAGGATTTTTACTTTCATGCTGGTAGCTGGACTTCAGCTTTCAGTTAGCTAAGCCAGATTTCCAGAGTATCAATTCCTACAAATGTTCCTACAAAGCACACGTGAACTAAATTTGGACTATTTTCCTTTCATCCTTCTTTGCCTGGAACAATAGTAGGATTAATTTAACATGGGTTTGGAGTATGTTATTTCTTTACTGGCTAACTTCAAGACATTATCCCATATGCTATAGGCTTGTGAAATTCACACAGTAAATCAAGGTTAAATGCATTTTTGACAGAGACTGTAAAAATGATGCCTAAAGGGGGCATATTCAGTTTTATTCTTTTAATATTATTTACTCAAAGACAAGCAGGTACTATGAAGAAGATAAAGCACCTGTTAAACAACTCCAGAGACATCATTTCAGGGAAACGTTTAATTTGGTGTGTGAAACTGGTCAAAGATAACAGAGTATATGACAAAGATGTTGATTTATGTCTAAAATTCCCAAAGAAGAGAGGAGTCTTGAGCTAATATTTTAAGAAGTGCAGAATTTAGACTTGTGTAACTGGGAAATATCCAACATTTATATATTAATAACTTTAATATTTGTTTTCATATAGGTATGAATAGTGGCTCTACTTTGTTTCATTCCAACTATTTAATTTCTCAGATTTTCCCTTTGTGATGAAAATCTTTTATAGCCAGCTTTAATTTGTAAAAATTTATTGTCTATTTGAAGATGTATTTACAGGGGCACCTGGATGGCTCAGTTGGTTAAGCGTCCGACTTCGACTCACGTTCATGATCTCATGGTTCGTGGGTTTGAGCCCTGCGCCAGGCTCTGTGCTGACCCCTAGCTCAGAGCCAGGAGTCTGTTTCAGATTCTGTTTCTCCCTTTCTCTCTGCCCCTCCCCTGCTCACGCTGTCTCTCTCTCTCTCTCAGAAATTAAAAAAAAAAAATTTAAAAGATGTATTTACAGGCTTTTGAAATTCTTTTCTGCTGGGATGTCCTTTTAGAAGTTCACTCCTTGAGGGGTGCCTGGGTGGCTTGGTCGGTTGGGCGTCTGACTTCCGCTTAGGTCATGATCTCGTGGTTCGTGGGTTCGAGCCCCGCGTCAGGCTCTGTGCTGACTGCCAGCTCAGAGCCTGGAGCCTGTTTCAGTCTGTGACTCCCTCTCTCTCTGACCCTCCTCTGCTCACGCTGTCTCTCTCTCTCTCTCCTAGAAATAAAAAAATTTATAAAAAAAAAACAAACAAAAAAAAAAACGAAGTTCACTCCTTGAGAACATCATCATCAGAAAGTGAAGAGGAGAGATATGCTCAATAAGAACCCATTCTGAAACTATGTCTTCTCATATGTAAATACACAGATATAGTACATTTAAACTATTTAAGATACAATCGAATATAACTTTGGGACTACTTAGAAATAAAAACACTTATATGAAATAATGAATTAAAATATATAATTTTTATAATATTTCCTACTCACGGGAAATACTTTAGGCTTATTTAACAATAGATTTTAAAATATACAGCATTCTTGTGCATATGTAAGAAGTATAATATAAATCACGCACACTAGGTAAAGATTTATTAATCATTTTTTAGATTTTCTGAGTTGGACGTTTCCGAATAATTTGCATCTCAGAATAGTAGATGTCTATGAAAACCAGTAGCTATTAACAGATTTTTCAGATAATAATCAGTACTTATAGGTCTCATTCAAATGATCCCTTAGAGATTTGAGGACAGAGGTACTGAAGACTTATGGTTATCTAACCATAGAAAGCAACTAAACTCCTGTATGCCATACAGACAATGACAGCTTTGACATGACTATCACCTGCCCAACAGAAATATAATATACAGGGAGGGGGCAAGATGGCGGAGAAGTAAGGAGCTCCATACTTGCACTCGCGCCCATACATCACACGGAAAAGATCTGAAGCCATTGGAAACCTTACAAAACCTGAAAGATTGGGAGAAAAAGGACGCAGAATCCACTGAGAGAGCCTTCTAATGTGAGTGCGAACCGGGGAAGATAAAATCAGGCCGGGATCGGAGACTCCAGGGTGGGAGGCGGTCCCCCTCTACCCTCTTCGGGAGTGACAGGGGAAAAGGAAAGAGTCCAAAACAGAAAAACCTCCGCTGGGGGCGGGGGGGGGGGGAACCTCCACTCAGGGCAGAGAAAGACTGTACTTGCCAAATACCTGCACACCAGGTCCCCTCGCACCAACTGGTCCTGGGGGGCTGAGCACAGAAACTGCTTCTTTCTGCGGGCTCCTGGCCGGGTGGACTTCAGAGCAGCGGCGTGCCTGACGCCATTGTGGCTCCCAGGGGGCTGGGGCCCCTGAAAGAGCTGCACGGACACCGGGCGTCTGTGCCCCTGCCTGGCTGGAACTCGAGAGGGAAGGCAAAGAACTAAAAACTGGGAAATTAGCCTGTGAGTTCGTGTTTCGGGTGATGAGCCATAAAGGGACCCGGTTTTCCTCACTCCGGTGGGCTCGGGCTCAGCTCACCTGGCAGGCAAGCCCCTGCCCATGCGCGCCAGCCGGACCCAGAGAAGGAAGCAGAGATTCTGACTCCACCCCCAGAGCTCCGCAGAGGGCCTGGAATTGCCCCGAGGGGGTTGCCTGGGAAGCTGTGGCTAAGGCAATTTCAGAGGGGCGCGCAGACTGGGATTGAAGAGTGCAACCAACTTTGGCTACGCTCCTGTTATGGGGAGTTTACATGCCCAAAAAAGCGAGGTGCAGCGCTTGGTTCAAGAAGGGACTGGAGCACCGTCACTCTCCTCCCCACAACCTCCAAGGCAGAGCTTCTGCCTGAGGCATTGGATCACACCACGCCCATCCCTGCCTGAGAGCTGCCCTCCTCCCTTTTTTTTTTCCTTTTTTTTTCTTTCTTTTTTTCTTCTTCTTTCTCTTTTCCCTCTTTTTTCCCCAGAACAATGATCTGATTAACTCTGGTCGCCAGCTTGCTTAAACAATCTCAACGAGTCCATTCTGTAAATGTAAATTCTACATCTACCGACATTTTCATCTCTTTCTCTCAGGAATGATTAGACTATATAGTTTCTCTGGATAATTCCAGCATCCTTCTCTCACCTATCCAACCATATTCTACCCTTTACCTCTTTGAAAAAAGCTTCTTATCCCTTCTGCCTGTTTATTCTATTTCCAATTCTGCCTCATCCCGCCCTGCCGTCTCTCTCTTTCTCTATGCTCTTCAACCAGCACTGCATACACACGGCTATTTAACTGTAGCTGGGAAATACAGGTATATGCTTTAAACCGTTCTTTGCCCATCAGTTTTCTTCTTTTTTCCTTTTCTTTTCCCCTTTTTGACCCTTTTATGTATTTTATGCTCCCTATTATTCGCCCTCCCTCCTCTGTCTTTTCTCTTAACTTTTTTGTTTTCCCTCTCGCTTTGCGTGTTAGTTGAATTAGCCTGTGTGTTTGTGTGCTCCTGCTCCCAGTGTGTTCGTCTGTCTGTTTTCTTTTCCAGGGCTACCTCAAGAAACAAGCTAGAGTACACAAGGTGAAGAGTCCCAAATATCACTACGAATAGGAAAATAAAATAACCAAGGTCCCAACAAGAGAGATCGAGGGATACCATTCAAAAAACACTCTCTGAAAGGATAGGCCCTGGAAACTCAAAGAGTCTTCTTGGATATAGCAGCGCTCATAGATACAGAAAGCATAACAGGTCTTTAAAACCAACAAGAGCCGGAAAGCTAACTAAAATGACGAAACAAAAGAGCTCTCCTCCAAAGAAACCCCAAGAAGAAATGGCAGCTAATGAACTGCTCAAAACAGATATCAGCAGCATAACTGAACAAGATTTTAGAATAATAATGGTGAAATTAATAGCAGGGCTTGAAAAAAACATAGGGGACATCAAAGAAACTATGGCTACAGACAGAATGGAAAATAAAAATAGGCATGAAGAATTAAAAAATGCGATAAATGAGACATATAATAAATTAGAGGCCTCCAATGCACGGATTGAAGAGGCAGAAAGGAGAATAAGTGATTTAGAAGACACCATTATAGAAAAACAAGAAGCTGACACAAAAAGAGACAAACTGATCCAGGAACAGGAAAGACGAATTCAAGAGCTCAGCGATACGGTCAAACACAACAATATCCGTATCATAGGAATCCCAGAAGAGGAAGAGAGAGGGAAAGGTGCTGAAGGAGTCCTGGAACAAATTACAGGAGGGAAATTCTCCGACCTGGGGAAGGAAGTAAATGTGGAAATACAAGAGGCTCAGAGGACTTGCCTCAGACGTAACTTGAATTGATTTTCTGCACGATATTTCATAGTAAAAATGGCAAAATACAAGGACAAAGAGAGAATTTTGAAAGCAGCTAGGGAAAAAAAGGCCCTAACATACAAAGGGAAACCTATCAGAGTGGTGACAGACCTATCTATTGAAACGTGGCAGGCCAGAAAGGAATGGCAGGAGATCTTCAATGTGATGAACAGTAAAAGTATGCAGCCAAGAATCCTCTATCCAGCAAGCCTATCATTCAAAACAGAAGGAGACATAAAAACCTTTCCAAATAAACAGAAATTGAAAGAATTTGCCACCACTAAGCCATCCCTACAAGAAATCCTTTGGGAATTTACCCAAAGGATACAGAAATGCTGATGCATAGGAGCACATGTACCCCAATGTTCATAGCAGCACTCTCCACAATAGCTAAAACATGGAAAGAGCCTAAGTGTCCTACAACAGATGAATGGATCAAGAAGATGTGGTTTATCTATACCATGGAATACTACATGGCAATGAGAAACAATGACATCTGGCCATGTGTAGCAACATGGATGGACCTTGAGGGTGTTATGCTGAGCGAAGTAAGTCAGGCAGAGAACGACAAATATCATATGTTTGCACGTATAGGAGGATTAGGAGGAACTTGATGGAGGAACAAGGGGGAGAGCAAGGGGGGAAATGGTGGGGGAAAGGGAGAGAGGCAAACCATGAGAGACTCTTGAAAGCTGACAAAAACTGAGGACTGATGGATGACGGGGGGAGGGGGGATGGGCATGGAGGAGGACACTTGTGGGGATGAGCACTGAGTGTTATGTGGAAACTAATTTGACAATAAACTATTTCTAAAAAAAAAATTAAATAAGTAAATAAATAAATAAATAAAGGTGATGATGCACTGAGCAATACCTAGAAAAAAAAAAGAACATTTCTGTATCAATTTTCAAATTTATTGATGATGACATTTGATTTTAAATGGTATTTTTTCAAATTTTAATGGTCCTGATGTATCATAAAATTGTTATGAATGTTAAAAAACTTTAAGAGCTTTGAGATGGTAGCATTGAAGAAAAGTAATAAATAATTTACTTTAATCTAAAAAAAATATATATAATATACAACTGATTTTGAGCTAAACATGATTTCAGAGTTGTTAGTATGTGAAAAATGGATACAATCAATGCTCATAATCAATAGATATAATCAGTAAGATACATCCTCTTTAACTCCTAGCATAGTACTGAATGTAGAGGTGACATAAATAAAATATTTAGTACGTATTAGGCTCAAAATGCAGTAAAGCCCTGGCAAAAATGTGATAAGTAGAGTCCCCAAAATGTCATGTAAAATAGTGTGATTACATTATTATGAGACACAAAATTGCTAGGGAGAGGGTACATAGCCAACAGGCAAGGATTTCTGTGGGATACAGATAACTCTAGGTCCAGATGTATTTTGAAATTACCTAGTAGGTAACATTTTTCTCCTGGAAAATAGTGACTAGGGTTATCTCTGGTCATGCCAAATTATCTAGTATAGGACTAGTCACAATAAACAAATGTAACTCTAAACAAAATATATGAAGCAGGTATTTTGGGACATTGTATATCAAGCAAGGCAGGACTTTTATTCCTTGGAGAAGAGAAACTCACAAGATGAGCCCCACCACCAACATGGCTTCCTGATGCAGATACTTTTGGTCAGTGGCACCCACATTGCTAAATTAACGAGGCAGGGTAAAGGGGTTTGAGGCAGCTGAAATTTCTAAAGCACATTAACAGAGAAGAGGAACTGGGCAGAGACAGAGTTAAAAACAAAACACAAAACAAAACAAAACAAAAAAAACACAAAGAGACATGAAAAATGATCTGGGTAGCACAAATCAAGGTTACAGCCAGAATTAATCCTCTGGTCAGCTACGTGTTGGTGGTGTTGGCAGTGATTGTATTGAAATTAAGGATTTTCTGGAGTTAACAGGGTTCAAATTATTAGTTCTTTCCAACAAATCCTAACTTAAATAACCACATTTAAGTGTGAGGCCTTAGTTCTTAAGATTTATTCATTTTAAGAATTGTTACCGGGGCTCCTGGGTGGCTCAGTTGGTTAAGCGTCCGACTTCGGCTCAGGTCATGATCTCACGGTTCGTGGGTTCGAGCCCCGCGTTGGGCTCGTGCTGACAGCTCAGAGCCTGGAGACTGTTTCAGATTCTGTGTCTCCCTCTCTCTCTGACCCTCCCCTGTTCATGCTGTGTCTCTCTCTCTCAGAAATAAATAAAACGTTAAAAAAAAAAAAAAGAATTGCTACCAACTCACATAGACAGTATATTGAAGAGGTTACACTCAGGCAAATACAATTTTAAACAAATTCTAGGATGATTTTGGAGAGGTGGATTTTCATATTTATAGAGTCAAATTGTGTATATAAGTCATTCAGGATCAACTCTTAGGGTGTGCTTAATAAGATGACAAGAAACGAATAATGAAGACAGGAACCCAGGCCATTTGCTTCAATAATAATGTCATATTCGAGCATTGTTATTTTATGTGCAATGGCTTCGTGATGGTACCATATTTATTATATGCAACTAGTGTAAGTAAACACATTTCAGGGCCTTCTGAATTAGTTTCTCATTTGATATCAGTCATTTTCTATTCTACCATCAACTTCTCTTGATGTACAAACTTGTCAAAGAAAGCATGAACACACACAAACATACACACAAGTCTGACAAATAAAGTTAATATATGGAAAGGTTGTCTTTTCATTTCTGTCCGTAGCAGCCGACTACAGTGTCTGTTGCCATTCGTAGCCTTTTTTGTCTGGTAGTCTGAAAACTGCACATTACACATCTCCATATTCCTATTGGCTGCACACAAGAGTTTGTCTTATAACTAATTTTAGTTATAATTAGTGAGTAATACAGGCCTTGGTAGGCTTACCCCTCTCTCCAGAACTTAACAGTCTATAGAATTTTAAAGTGTCATATTATTTAAATTCTAAATAAAAAGACAGCCTTTTGTTAATAACAGCGATGTCTCACACACTGCTTGGAATGATATTATTTCATTTCAAAGTCCTGCTTTCTCACTTCTACAGAGGTCTACAGAGAAAAGGAAGTTTATAGGAATTTCATAATAATTTTTACATTACTGCAACTATTCTCAGATTTAGCATCATATATTTTTCTATTCATGTATTATTTTACTATTCATTGCTTACAAATTGCAATTATTTTAATTTTAACTTTTTAAAAATTTCACAGGTTCTTTTACCTCATATTGAATATTTATTGAATTAAGATGTACAGTAAATAATTATAAATTTAATATAAATTAGTTTAGTTATATATCAAAATGTATAGTAAATTATTATATACACTGGGAATTGTACATTAATTGTAATATACCATTTCACTTAAAATTAATTTTGCTACAGACGTAAGATTGCACACTTAAGCTTGAATAGTATTAATGCTCTTAAAATCAATATTAGAATTAAAATACTATCATAAAGTAAAATACCATCATTAACTATGATATTTATTTATTTATTTATTTTAATGTTTATTTATTTCTGAGAGAGAGACAGAGACAACGTGAGGAGGGGAGGGTCAGAGACAGAGGGAGACACAGAATCTGAAACAGGCTCCAGGCTCTGAGCTGGCAGTCAGCACAGAGCCCGGCATAGGGCTCAAACCCACGAACTGTGAGATCATGACCTGAGCCAAAGTCCAACGCTCAACCGACTGAGCCACCCAGGCGCCCCCATAAACTATTATATTTAAATAAAATTTTAAATATTGAAAAATGCTCAATTAAAGTGTTTGAAGATTGTGTAATAAATACATCTCGAGTTATATTCACATTTTGATTACCTCTACTCGATTGAAAAACCTAGAGAAATAATTATATTCTTGTATGAATAAATTGTTTCATTGACTAAAAGGATCCATCTGTTGATTTATAGGATTTTTTTATTGCCATTACCATTTGTATTTCATATGATGTAAGTGTTATAATTCTGATAACTGGAAATCAACATAAAATTCCAATAGCTCTTGTTCAGTTATATTAAATTACAAAAAATATATGATATTAGTTTCATATTTATTTATAACAATATTATTGTTCAGTTAACAAAGATTATCTCCTCTCTCTAAATGAAATGTCTTATTTCACATATTCACATATTTTAAATTCAATTACTGTGGGCATATATCTGATATGAATGAAATATTTCATTATTGATTTAAGTCTTCTGTTGTTTCTGTCTATATTTTTAAGATTTGCAATTTACTTAAGATTAAAATGGATTTTGCCAATCTGAAAATTTGGAGAAGGAATAATATTACTGTGTTAGAAACAGAACTGTTTTATTTTCTAATAACATTATACAGGTCTTGACGTTTTACAAGTTCTCATATACAAGATTCTTATGAAAGCTGTGTACTGATAGAAGGAGTTCTTATTGACAAACCTATGCAGGCCTCAGTGATACAACCAAGTTAAAAAATAGTTTAATAGCATATACTTTTCATACCATTATAGCCCATTATTTTTTGTCCTAATTATTTTTTGTCTCTTCCTACTGAAGTCAAAGAAACATCATAATACATTTTATTCAGTCTGAAAGAATCAGACATTATATGTTTTGTTGAAAAGAATAGAATTAATTAAATAAATTAGTAATTAATTAAAATGATTACATACCATACAACTTTCCGTGAAATATGTCTTATCGTTTATTTTAAAGAAATTTATTATCTAATTGGTATTTCAATGTAACAGCTATAAAACCTATATTGAAAATGCTCATTTGAACTGATATTCCTCAAAACATGTTTACATTTTTAAGAATTATGATAGGTAAAGCAGCTGGTAGCTGTCCATAGATTAGTCTTATCACGATCTGTGTTCAAGAATGTGTACTTTTTTAAAGCAAATAATATGCTCGTGGTTAGTAATGCCACCCAAAATAGGAAAAGTAGTAAGCAACTCTACAATCACCAAAAGAGAAGATCAATTTTCTCTTTCTATTGAAATTGCCTTTCCCCAGGTGGTCAATTGCACTTGTCATCTGTTATTTTGGAAAATGTACAAGATTTAATAGATGAGGTATATCAAACTAACTACATTAGCAATGTACCAGCTGTCAATATGGCTTCAACCCAGCATCATCTTTTGGGAAAAAACAAATTCCAAAATGCAGACAGTATACTATGAGTCTGATAGAATGATTATAAGTTCTACCATCTGTTGCACATTTTACAATTAATTGTGATTTGTTTTCTCTAAAAATGCACATTTTCTTTGTTATATAAGAGACAAGATATTATGGAACATTGTCTAGTAATGACAAACAAGAACTATAAGATAAATGGTATCACATATCTGCACAATAATTATCCTCCAAAGTAATTACAGATATTTATTCAAAAGTAGTAATTCCATACCAATTAACTCAATTTCAGTTTTACATGTATCAGAATTATCTCTTAATTTCTTTTCAGGTATCACTATGAGGAACGTTATGGAAAATGAAATCAAACATAAAAAATCAAAATTTCTGTTATAATTTTTACATATATTAATAGTTTATCCTATGACAAGGTGCTCATCCTATCAACACAGAGTGCTGTTTTATCATCTAATTTTAACACTGTTTGTTAAATATGGTATCATACAAAGTATGATGTTATATTAAATATTTAAATTACTATTTTTCAAGTTTTTGAAAAAATTGGGAAATTTCTATCAAACTGCAATGATACACAAATGAATCACTTACCACTTAATTATAATCTCTATTCTGATTTTGATAGCTTCCACCATTTCAAAATAAGGGAGGGTATATGTATCTTCTGGAGCATAAAGTTAATTTTAATATCAACTTAGTTTTAAGGCTAATCTACAAGTAAAGTTTTAAATAATTAAGGTCTGTGTCACTTCTTGCTCATCTACTTATGTTTTTATGGACTAATTTCTGGTGTTTCTGCTTAAACATTGGTGAAACTTATTTCCATTTTATGAGTCTTACCATAATATACTTGTATTCTAATTTTTTGGCATAATGACAATACAACTGGTAGTTCTTTATTTTATGTTTAAAATCATTTGGTAAAATTCTGAATAACAGAATATCCAAATCTAAACTACATGAATTTGTGTACTTTATAATTATGATATTATCTTTGAATTACAAATTTACTTTGAATACTTTTGTCAATTGTAAACACAAATACCTTAAATAAAATTCTAGGACTTTGATAGGTAAATGGAAGCATAAATCTAATTAGATAAAGATTTGTGAAGTTTCCAGGAATATTACTTCCTAGTTGTAATTACTATTGATGGTATTTACATTCTAACACAGAGAATGCTCTTGTGTGCATAATTACTAACTTACTGTTCTATGATACCACATTTGGAAAGTCAGTCATGCAGTACTGGAAAGATGGCCAGATTTGTTGACATCTTTCATACCATATGTATCAAAAGAACAATTATTTTGGGGATTATTTCCTAATTTAAGGTAACATTCTTTGTACATTTCTAGAAATAAATATCTATTTTTCCCTAAAATGATAAAAAGATGCAACACAAAACTAATTGAAAAAAATAAGTTACAAATCATCTTAAAATAAAAGTATGTCCAAAATTATTTATTCACTTGCCTAATATGTCTAGGTTTTAGAATACATTAAGCAGTTAGAGTAATCTTATCAGCTGTTGATCTCCAATATGGACTGGATTTTATTAGATATCCTGGTAGAAAGATAGGACACATATGATTTAGATTCTGCTCTCAAAGTGTCTTAACATCTACATCGATATTAAAGAAAGCTACATGTGAAAGCATATTACTAAGTTACAAGTAACACATTGATAGTGTTGTTAAATGGTTTTAGAAATAAGAGGGCACAATATAAACTCTGACAAGGAGAAATATTTAAATAAAAAATTGTATGATCTTTTTTCTCAGAATCATTGAGAAGAAAGAATAGTGAGGTTTACAAACACAATGAAGATCTTCTCTGTTGCAGGTAATCTGCCAAGCACTTTATATTCATCCACTATTTTAATTCACATAAAGGTTTCATGAGGCAGGAATTATATCATTTTATAAATAAAAAAATTAAACTTCTTAAATGTTTATTTTTGAGAGACAGAGCATGAGCGAGCTGGGGAGGGGCAGGGAAGGAGACAGAGGCACAAAGCTCGATGAGGGGTTCCAACCACTAACTATGAGATCATGAACTATGAGATTATCACCTGAGCCAAAGTCTGATGCTTAACCAGCTGAGCCATCCAGATGCCCTAAGAAATTAAATTTTGATGAGGCTAACTAAATGCCTCTAGATAATGATTAATAATTAACTGTGTTAGTTTTGAATTTCAACAGTGTTGTAAAGATTAAACAAAATTATTTATACAAAATAATATATGCATATAGAGTATCATTATTTTAAAAACCTACAATCCTATATACAACCTGTTTTGGGGAAATGTGAAAGGCCTGGGATTTTACCATACTTGCAAGATAAGTTTTTTCTTTTCCAGTTTCATAGATTTTGGTAGACGATATAAGACTCTTGGGTCAGAGACAAAGAACAATTTATTACTAACAGATAAAAGTAACCAGAGTAACATTATTGTACTGGTTCCTTGAATCCCAATACTTAGTGTTATGTGATGACAGCCAGACAACCTACAGATTCAATAGTATGTGTTATAGCAAAATAATTCTAAGATTAGGAAATCCTGATTTTATATGTGGGGTGCTAACAAACATGGCTAAAATGCCATAGAAGGAGATGTCTTATTTTCCTGGACATTAAGCAAATCTGCTCCAGAGAAAGATACTCTTATCTTTTATGGATGTTCACTTTAAAACATTTTTGGAAAGATAATCCAGATTATGTAATGTCTTTGTACATACATAAATGGACATAAATGTGCACAAGAATGATATCTAGGCACTTATATTTATAGTCATATTTGATACATAATAATAAATGAGTAAATGTTAATTAATTAATTAATTTATAGAGTAGTCAAATAGCAAATGAAATAGTAATTCATATAGTCATTATTTTCTAATAAAATAGGTACGTTGTGTGGGCCACCTGGGTGGCTCAGTCGGTTAAGCATCCAACTTCGGCTCAGGTCATGATCTTACAATTCGTGAGTTTGAGCCCCGCGTTGGGCTCTGTGTGGACAGCTCAGAGCCTGGAGACTGCTTTTGATTTTCTGTCTCCTCTCTCTGCCCTTCCTCCACTCATGCTCTCTCTCTGACTCTCAAAAATAAATAAATGTTAAAAAAATTTAATAATAAGTTGTGTAGTTTGATAGAACATTTTAAATATTAAATGTTTAAAATATCTGCATAATGAAGCTAAGAAAATGTTTGAAATACTTTCAGTGAAAAAGAGCTAAGTTTGAGCTGGAGTTATTAGAAAATAATGTTTGAAGATAGTGAGTCAATATGACTTGCATGAGTAAGGCAAGGGATAGCAAACTGAAGTCTGCTTTAATATATTAGGACCCTATACAAGAAAATAGAAAGCGGTGTATGGTGAGGCTTCTGGAAAAGAGTAGTCCAGGTCTACTGGGGGGATGCCAAATCATGGGTCAGTAAGCACTCAGTCACTGAAGAGTCAATTCATTTTTGGAGGCTGTACCTAAGGAAGATGCTTAAGTATACAACCACAGAGATTTAATATTAGTTTAGAAACTAGGTGTTGATGAATCTTCAAATGGTAAATCTTTTTGCTAGAAATGTAACAAGAAAAGATCTGGCAGGAATTGTTCTGAAAACAAAGATGTATATCCCCATATAATCAAAAGATAGTAAAAGCAATTGAAGAAATAATTCAATCTTTTGATTGATTTTTTATACTTTATGTAAATTTGTTACACTTTATGTAAATATAACACCATGTTCTGCTTATAGTATAGTAAATGCTTGACTTGAAAGCTGTTTTGTAGGAGACAACTGGGGTGAAATAGGGAGAGATTATCATATATAATTGTATTCAAAAGTGTTTTTTATTTACAATGATGATGTCAATCAAATGCATGTTTGTCTCTAGCTTCATACCATCAGATAACTTTCGACACATAAAGTATTTAGAAGAGGTAAAATACAGGGTTGTGGCATAAAGAAGCAAACAAAATTTAAGTAAGTCAGCAATATGCAAATGGTAATTTATAAAGAAATCTCATGCCCCAATAGAAAAATAGGAAGGCAAAAAATAGCAATTTACACAGAAAAAATATTTAAAAACTTAATAATTAATTAAAGTCAACCTCACTAGAAGAAAATTTGAATTTTAGTGTTTTATGATAAAATCACAACATTGAAAGTAGAAGTTCTAATGACAAAGCAATGGGGAAAAGTGTATTCTCATAGACTGCTAGAAGAAATGTACACTCACTGCAGTTTTCTGGAAGTAAATTGGTCAAGTCGATATGTATTTAATGCTTTAAAATATGCTCATTTCCTCTCTGGGAATTTATATTCAAGACATCAGTAAAATCCTAGTCAAAATGTAAGTGTTAATCATGTGGCACAAAACGGGGTTCATTGTCTTTTTATCATCCGTGCTACTTCTGGATCATCAGCTTCAGTCATGAGCGGGTCGTTTATCAAAGAGTGTGTTCAAGTTATGCAGAGATAGGGCTTAGAATTGGCTGGACCTGTGATCAAATCTGAAGACTAAAGATCCAGGGAAAGTTTTACTGAGCTTGGCCACATGGGTAAATCAATTTGACCTTAAGACCCAAGGACAGAATACAGCCAACTCCCTGGTACATGGCGTGTGTGAGAATAGGGTTAGTGCAGGGAGACAAGTAAAGAGAAAAAATTTTGGTACATCCATCTGTTTGATGAATTCAGAAAGGAAATTTAATAATATAAGTCAGGGTATGTTTTAGCTCCAGCCACTGGAAGAAAATATGAATGTTTTTCTGCTTCAAGTAAGGTTATATTTTTTTCTAGTTATGCAGTAGATATCTCACATTTAGACCTAAAGTCACTCCTCTATCTCTGTCTCTGCCTAGTTATAGATATCTACAAGTCAATCCATTCATGGATAATTGCTTACATCTAAAAATTTATTTTTAACTCCCAAGTCAATACTCATTTGCTTTCATGGTCATTCAGACACATGCTGAGAAGTGAAAAATTTGAGTTGCCCACTCCTCAGGTTCCCACATAAAGTTGACCACAGTGCTGCTCTGCCTTCTTGCTTCAACTCTCATACTGTAAAAAGTATCCTTTTGTTTTTAGTATATTTAGGATGTTTTGGCTGGTAATTTTGCTGTTTAACATGGCTCCCAAACACAGTGCCGCTGTGTTGTGCATTATTTCTACATGTGAGAAAGCTGGGATGTATTTTACTGAAAAAACTCATGTGTTGGATAGGCTTCTTATGAGCTGGATATGAGTTATATGGTGTTGTTGGTTGTGAACTCAATGTTCATGAGTCAACAATATATATTAAATAAGATGTGTTTAGGGGCGCCTGGGTGGCTTAGTCGGTTAAGCGTCCGACTTTCGCTTAGGTCATGATCTCGCGGTTCGCGTCGGGCTCTGTGCTGACTGCCAGCTCAGAGCCTGGAGCCTGTTTCAGTCTGTGACCCCCTCTCTCTCTGACCCTCCCCTGCTCACGCTGTCTCTCTCTCTCCTAGAAATAAATAAAAATATTTAAAAAATAAATAAATAAATAAGACGTGTTTAAACAGAAAAACATTAAAACAAGTTTATGTATTGACTAATTAATGAAAATGTTGTGACCAGAGGCTCACAGGAATCTAATCGTGCCCAGGACCCCTGCTTCAGTACTACTAATTCAATGCTCTTGGTGGCTTTATAGAATATAACTGCCACAAATCTCAAGACACCACTATATATACGCAGTATGAAAATGCTGTCTATGTATTTGCATCTCTTTCTCTCTATATAGACTGTTCCATGTGTGTATATGTCTGTTTTTGTGTGTCTGTTTATCTGCATATATACACAGAAACACATGCAGGAACAGAAACACAGACATATAGGGTAGCATGGGTGGTTCAGTTGGTTAAGCATCCGACTTTAGCTCAGGTCATGATCTCACAGTTCATGGGTTCGAGCCCCACGTGGGGCAATATGCTAACAGCCAGCTCAGAGCCTGGAGTCTGTCTTTGAATTCTGTGTCTCCCTCTCTCTCTGACCCTCACCTGTGGTGCTGTCTCTTTGTCTCTCTCTCTCTTAAAAATAAATAAAACATAAAAAAAGTAAGAAAGAAATGGCATATATACACACAAAATACTTCTTGTATGTATTAAAATATTTAAATAAGTCTTAAATGGACAGATTGTAAATGATTTAATTAATTTTATTTATTATTCATATTTTGAAAATTTCCAAATGCTCTACAATCACTATTATTTTCACATATCCAAAGAAACAAATCTCACTTCAAAATCATACTGTTACCATTTAGTCAAAATGTAAAATATGTCTACTTATAGGAAACTTCAATGCAAAATAAAAAATAGTATATAAAAGTTATGAGTGAGAAAATGCATTATAGCATCATTTATAATAATACTGTAAAATTTCAAGCAATTTAAATATTCACAGTAGAGAAATGGTTAAATAACCTATGATGTATGAGTAAATCATTTTCTCAAAGAACATTTTGTAATATGGAAAAGTGAATATATATTATTCATTGCATAAAGGCTGCCACATCATTAGATACCACAGGACACAAATTTTGTTAGAAAATAATATACATAATATTAACATGTTGCCATTTATTATAATATGTAATATGAAATAAATGCTGTTTAAAATATATCATAAACACTTTGTATGTTAAATAATATTAGAGTTAACAATACAGAGTTAACTGTACATACTAGATACTATATCTTTTACACTGATAGTATATTTTTGTATTTTGTTTTTATTTCAAAGAAGACACGCCTCCTCCAGAATAAAATATTAAGTGTTTGTGACACAAGAGAATATTTTTTAAATGTTAAAGTTGTCACCTTGTATGTTAGTTCAAAAATATGCTGCACTATGTATATGTTATTCTGTGAGATCATGACCTAAGGCCGAAGTCTGATGCTTAACCAACTGAGCCACCCAGGAGACTATGTATATGTTATTCTGAAGTAATAATGTTTTCTGCTTTTTTAGTAATAATAAAATGTAACTGGTTTAATCAGCAAATTTACCTACTAACCCTGACAAGGCAACTCTAAGGTGAAGGTACATTATGAAACATGGGTGTTATATGAACAAAAGGGAAAGGAATAAAGGTTATAGTCCTATATTCATATAGTATAAGAAATGTATCTAGTTGCAGTGAAAGTGGCATAATTGTATAAATATGAATACATGGGACTATCTATTACATTTTTCCAAATTTTTACAAATACGGCTTTGGAGATAGGAATAGAAGAACTATAGTCTCTCTTGTATAAGACATGCATTTTTTCCAGAAAATTCTAAGGAATAGAAGCCAGGTTTAAATCAGAATGTTAACTAAGGGTTAAGGTAACACCAAGGCCTGATGCCTGGAGGGAAACAGGTAAGACTGAAGGAATTGCTTTTAGCAGAAAAATGTGTCAAGAAAAACCAGAGCTTTCAAGCCCTAAGAGTCACATCTGCATCATCTTTGATTGAAGCTAGAAAGTGCTGAAGACACTGAGGCTGCATTAAAAGTAGTGACCTGGATATGGGGCACGTTTATCCTCACGGAAAATGGAAATATAATACTGCATTGAGTTTGGGACTGTGCCAGAAGTTTATCCAAAAAAGCAATTTAGAAATACAATTAATTGTGTCTCCTTTTGACCCGTTTATTTATCAATGCATGGAAAGTACATTTTTAAAAAGTACTCTCTTCCAAATTAGAAATATCACCTCAGAACTTTTCATGAAACAAGAGCCTGAATTTAAATATATATATTTTATTACACACAAAAGCCCTCTTCCTTTTGCTACTTGGGAACAGTATCAGCCAGTATGTAGTGTGTACTTACCATGTGCCAGGTATAGTAAATACTTTATATGTATTCATTCAATTCATTGCTATTAACTACTTTACAAACTAAGCAATTCTTTATTCCAATTTTATCAAATCAGTGCCATAAAGCTGTCTAATGACAGCATTAGGTAGCTGATAAGTGTCTGAGTCAGTCTGCCTTCAGAATCCTGCATCTTAACTAATATCCTAGTATATAAAATGAATAACAAACTAAATATTCCACAAAGATAAATTTTGATGCATTAACTTTGTCATATTGAGTAAATTGTATGCCTTTTATCCCCCATAACAGTCTGAGAAGGCAAATTTAATATCATGCAAGAAAATAATGAATATTACACTATCTTAAAAAACTCATACTAAGATATTCCAATAAACACATTAGATGAACAAGATAGCGCTCTTGTAATCTTAAATTATAAAATAAAAAGGAAGGAGAACTCACTATATTCACATATTAAATGTGAGAACTCTCTCCGCATCTCAGGCCACAGAGGCAGACTCACCAATTAGATTATTTATATAATCACTATGTAACATGGATCTAATTCTAACTCCATTTTGTTCTAATAATAAGGTTTTAAAAGTCATAAATGTATTCTATGCAGAATGCATATTTCATGGTGCAGACATGATCATTTTCTAACTGGTAGGAGAATTAAAAAAATGATAATTTTCTCAATAAACTATTTGTAAGGTGGTGAGAGAAAGAAATCTCCCAAAATAAAATATGTGTATGTTTGTCTATGTTTGTATATGTTCCAAGGGTATATGTATACATACATACATACATACATACACTATATACAAACATAAGACGCCCATATAAGCATGTGTGTTATATTTATAAAACATGTTTGTATCCCTGGAAGTCACACGTGTTGTAATTCAAATTAAAGAATGTTTACCTTTTTTTTTCTCTGAAGTCTTGTCATATAAGTTCAATGACATACCCGCATTTCTATTTATTTTATAGATATGAAAAGAAAGGATATATAATTTTTAATTACTTAAACTTGTGATAGTCTAATCACCAACTCCAGAGTTCATAGGGACTATTCTGATTCCTATCCCTGTTCATCTTCATTTTTGTCAGGAAACGTAAGGCTATTTACAATTCTTTTCCAAGACCTAACTTTTGTCTAAATTGACATTTATAAAACTATTTACTTACTAAATTAATTTAAAAAATTAATATGAGTATAGTTGATACAAAATGTTACATTCATTTCAGGTGTATAGCATAGTAATTTGACAAGTTTGTATGTTATGTTATGCTCACCACAAATGTAGTTACCATCTGTCATTATACACCAATATTATAAGATCATTGACTATATTATGCTGTGACTTCTATTCCTGTGACTTACTAATTCCATAACTGGAAGCCTGTAAAACTACTTTATTTTAATTAGAGTGCTCACCAGAATCTCTATTTGGATTTTCGTCAAAATTATTCCTCTTATGTCTAAAGAAATATTCTGAAGTTAAGTCCAATGAAAAATGGGGAACTGAAAGTAACAAATTCTATCTCTAGCCAATGTTATTTCTTTTTTTTTTTTTAATGTTTTTTATTTACTTCTGAGAGAGAGAGACAATGTGAGCAGGGGAGGGTCAGAGAGAGAAAGGGAGATACAGAACGTGAAGTAGGCTCCAGGCTCTGAGCTAGCTGTCAGCACAGAGCCCGACACGGGGCTCAAACCCATGAACTGTGAGATCATGACCTGAGCCAAAGTCGGACGCTTAACCGACTGAGCCACCCAGGCGCCCTAGCCAATGTTATTTCTTATGATGTATTAAGTCTCCTTTTGCTCTAGTTGGATAAAATGAAAATGTGGTGATGTTTTAAAAAGCTAAATCCTAAAAGCAAACAAGGTTGTAATTTTAGTGTTCTGTTGTTTTTGGCAATTATGATTGGCCCTGGGCTACATTCTGAATATTTTCTTTGTTTATTTTTTTCCTAAATATTTAGTTTGTTTAATTTGTGTCTTTCTTCCAATAAGAAAATTTCATGAGGTTAGGGATCCTACACATATATACTATCCTATACTGTGTTCCCCATATTCGGTAGCATACTTGTAATGTAACAACAATATTTACTCACTGAAGGAAGTAGTTAATGCAAAAGTTATTAAATTTAATTCCAAAATATCATATTTAAATAAATTTACATTAGTTTTATATTTTATTGTATTAATATAATGTTTATAATAATGTTTAGATTAATATAAATTACAATGTCAGATATTTTTGTATCAAGGCATGATTAAAAAATAATAAAGTATATGAAAATGCTTGAATAACGTACAAATAGTAAAATATTCTAATCTCTATCTCAGGAATTGTTTATAAAACATTAGAAAGCAGAAAGATGGGTGATTTAGGCTGATTATTTTAATAAGAAAACGGATTCCAATAAAGTTGGTAATATTCTTGAAAACAAATTTGTCCAGAATCAGAAAACTTTCATTTTTATACCATTTAAAACAGTAATATAGTTATAAAAATTATATTTATCTTTTTATCTAATTGTGTCAAGTTGCACTCAGGTTTAGTTCCAAATAAATTCTAGAATAATTTTATCAATTTTGACAAAAATTAAATAAACAGCTAGTATATTGACTAGAAATATATTTGAAAGTGAAACTGAAATATTTCTATCTAACAGCACAGAATTTAATCAAGATATATTTCACAAACTCTGAGCTCTAGAAATTCACAACATTTTAAAACAAGCAGAAAAATGTTTATCCCATAATAAGTATTAATATTAATTAGAACTGTGGATTTTATGATACTTTAACTTAGAACTACTCCCAAAACCTAGCCTCAAAAACCAACAGCTTCCTAGTCAACAGAAAAGGCATATCTGTTTGGCACTCATTGAAAGCCCCATCTCCAGTTTATTGTCATTATATGATCCAACACGAAAGTCCCAGGAAAAACTTCTTTGCCTGGGTGTTTTGGTTGTTTGACCTGACTCAGATCTCAGCTCAGGCGGAGAAACCTTATCCTCAGGCATTGAAAACAATAAGCTGCAACTGTTAAACAGAAGAGCTGCTTAAGACTACAATACTGTTTGGACAAATCAGCACAGCCAAAAATTTAGGGATAATGTTTAGGAAACAAGAAGTATATGGGTGATTTTAAAAAGCTGTTACATATTCTTGGTAATTGAGAAAATTGCAAGTATGCCCAAGAAAGACTGGAGAGGACTGTAATTATTTACCTCTAGCTGTTCTTGAAGCATTGCACAGGCAGGAAGTGAAGCAAAAGGCAGAGTTATACCCTGCCTATACACTGAAGGTAACCCTAATATACACATGCACACAGGTTCTCTTCTAAAGAGTCAAGGAATTTAAGGAAATTGTAAGCTGACCACTAAACTATATTGACTACCGTGCCTAGGTACAACTGTTAGAAAGTCAGGAGTAAAAATAAGTGTGATTGATGTAGGCTAAATGTTTGTGTCCCTCAGAATTCATATGTTGAAATTTAAACCTCAATATGATACATTTGCAGATGGGGCCTTTGGGAGTTGCTTACATCATAAGCATGGGACCCTCCTGATTGGGTTTCGTGCTGTACTCCAGTGAGCTCCCTTTGCTCCTTGTCAAGTGAGGACACAGCAAATGCCGGCTTTTGAACCAGGAAGAGGTTTCTCATAAGACACAGATCTTCTGGCACTTTGATCTTGGACCTCCTAGCCTGTGTAACTATGAGAAATAAATAGCTGTTTTTGTAAGTTATCCTGCTTAATGGTACTCTGTCATAGCAGCTGAAATGGACTAAGATAATAATAATAAAAGCAAACAAACAAAACATCAGAGGCATTAGTGGCTGCACACTACTGGGAATAAAAGCTATAGAGAACTACTCTAGAAGAGTAAATAAATAGCAATGATAAAAACAACAAAAACAGCAATAACAAACTTTGAGGGATATGACTCCAGAATTGCTACAACTAAGTATCTAAAACATCCAGGTTTAAACAAAAAAATTGGAAATTTGCAAATAAACAGGAAATTGTAGTCCATACAAAAGAAAAATAAGCATTCGATAGAAACTGCCCATGAGGGGATCTGGATGTTGGACTTAGTAGACAAACACTTTAAAATAACTTTTATAAATATGCTCAAGGAATGAAAGAAAACCATGTCTAAAGAAATATGACAACTCTATCTCACCACTATCTCAATGAAGAGATAAAGATTTTATTAAAAACCAATAGAAATTCTAGAATTTAAAAGTCCAATAACTGAAATGAAATTTTAGTAAAATGGCTCAACAGAAGATTTAAATTTTTTAAATGTTTGTTTATTTTTGAGAGACAGAGTGGGAGCAGAGGAGCTGCAAAGAGAGAGGAAGACACAGATTCCCAAGCAGACTTCATGCTGTCAACACAGAACCCGATGTGGGGCTCAAACCTACAAACCATGAGATCATGACCTGAGCTGAAGTTAGGCGCTTAACTGACTGAGCCACCCAGGTGGCCCATCAACAGTAGATTTTAATTCACAGAAGAAAAAAATCAATCAGAGTGTTAGAATTAGGGATATCTGAATGGCAGTGAACCTACCTAGCTCTCAGGTCTTAGTTTCCAACACGTTTTCTAGTGTAAGGAGCTGAAATTCTTTGGAAAAATGTCTAATTCTAGCACCAGGACAGGGAAAGTACAAAATAAGCCTGAAGCACCTTGTAGTACAGAAATTAAGGAACTGCTAACATCATCAAAGGATGGGTGCATTTAAAAGGAACAGAGGAACCAACCTGAAAGAACTCCCAAAGACCAAAGATGGAATAGATAACAAGAGTATCAAATTATAAACCAAAGAATAAAATAAAACCCCTAAATCTGTGGATTTTTACATAAATTAATAAGTATATATATATGTGCACACATGCACACACACACGAATAAATCTCCCTTGAGGAAAAATTCCAAATAATAAATGTGAAAAGAATCAAGGGCATAGAAAATCATCAATTGAAACCCAACAGTAGTTGATGTAAGTGAGATTCATTGAAGAATGTTAAAATTACTGATGAAATTTTATGGGAAGCAGGATGTTTGATCTACCTCCCTCAAAAGTTGTTTCTTATTACCCTTTCATTGGAGGTCAGGCTTAACTTAGTGATTTTCTTTTAAAAACAGGGTAATGTTAAAAGGGGAAAGTGCTACTGCAATGGATAAGGTGTAATAAAAAAGGCACACTGGGGTGCCTGGGTAGCTCAGTCAGTTGAGCATCTGACTTTGGTTTAGGTCATGATCTCTCAGTTCACAGGTTTGAGCCTCGTGTCTGGCTCTGTACTTCTCTGTCTCTCTCTTTCTCTCCCCCTCCTCACTCATGCTGTCTTTGCCTCCCCTTTCTCTCAAAATAAATAAACATTAAAAAAAAAGGCACACACCTCTGTGCTATTCCTCACGAAAATCCATAGCTTCAGCATGATTGTGAGAAAACACCAGTCAAACCCACATCGAAGCACATTCTACAAAATACCTTATTACCATTTTTCAAAACTGGCAAATTTGTGAAAGCCAAGAAAATTTAGACACTGTTATATTAAAAGAGACTAATTAGATAAATTATTAAAATATAAGTGGTATCTTAGAATGGATTCTTAAAAAGGACGTTTTTTGCATGACTGGAGGAAGAAAACGAGTACAGTTTAGCCTACAGTATTGAACAAATATTAATTTCCATGTTTCGATAAATGTACCAAAGTTATGTACCATACTAAATTATAGGAAATTATTGGAGTTTTACATGAGAACATGATGTACTATCTTTGCAACTTTTATGTAAATTAAAAAGCTTAAAGTTAATAAACTGCAAAGTTAACAAGTTCAAAAAATTAAAGATAAAAATATTTAAAATGTTGAAAAGTTTGTAATTTTAATTATAATTAAATATTAAATTATTTATTTAATTTATAATGATAATTAAAAATTCTTAAAAGTTTAAGATTAAAAGTTTAAATATTAAAAATTAAAATATATATGCTATATAAAATTTAAAAATTTAAATATTTAAAAATTTAAAAGTTATTGCACTCTACAGGACTTCTGTTTATGTCATTTAATCTTCCAATATTGAATATATTAAATTTTAAAACAGAAAAATAACACGATTAAGTCACTAAAAATTGATAATAAACCAGTATTAGTACAAATAATTTTTATTGAAAATAACAAGTTATCTATTCGAAAAAATGTGTTGAAGAAAATTGTTTAGTATTTGTGCAAATCTCTTTAATTTCTGGCTTATAATAAGCCACTTTGAGTTTTATCTGCTTCTGGATTTAATCTACTGTCCTTTCTTGCTTTGGTTAGTGTAATATGAAGAAAATTTGGCTTCATAGCCATGTGTATTTAGAGAAAGAATTTTAACAGCATTTTGAAATAATTGTGGGTATTCTTTGATACTCTACCCAAACATGACAAGTACTATTTTCTTAAGCATTAGTTGCGGTTTGGAATCTTAAGCCATATCAGCAAGTATTTTGCATTTTGTTATATATTATAGTTATTTCCAGTATCCATTATTTCCACTATAACTTCTCTTGAATAAGACACTTACACATTAATAATCTCATAATATCAAACATGTTTCACTAAGTTGTGAAGATTTTCCAACCTTGACACATTTCATTATATTTCATCAAAAATTATTTACTAACATCATCATCTATTTCATCACAAAGGTCTTAAAATATTGCATAACTGTAAAATTCACAGTGGCAAATATAAATTTTCTACAAATCTAAGTTTTGCTTGAAAGCTCAGATCTTGCTTGCAGCAAAAAAAAATACTATCAGTGCTTTTCTTGATGTAACAGTCCCACTTTGATACTTTTTGTGAAATGTCTACCAAATACCCCAGTCTGAATAGTATAAATTATTAGTCAGACATTCTTTCAAGTATAAATGGAGTTCTATGAACAATACTGGCTATTTCAGCTCACAACCAGAACAATCACAGTACTGCTTTCCCAAGACAGCAATTATAATTTGATAAACAGCAGAATGCTCTATGTATATTTCACATTGGATAGTAAAAAGACTTGTACTAAAGAGCTAAGGTTAAATATATGTAATATTTTCATTGCTTTATCAAAGTCCTCTTCCAACAAAACTTTCCTTGTGCATATATGAATGGTGGTGAAGAACATAGGACCTACTAATACAATTTGGTGCTCTGCTTTATTCGGGTTAAAGTACCAGTTTACCTACTACTATTTTTGCATCAGCAAGGAAAATATCAACACAGACAGGAAGGAAAATAATATCTTAGCATTATTATGAAAATACTTTACTTTTATGCTCCCTGAAATTATCTATAGACCATAGGCTGAGATAACCTGGTCTAATGCAATGGGAATCAATTCAAAAAGACAGTTTAGATTCCTAAGGTGTGGTCCCAGAGCATAGTGGAAGCTGCTTCCTAGATTCTGTTAGATGTGGGACTCTAACTTCTATATATTTTCTAATTTCTTAATCTAGGTTTACAAATTTCATGAAAAACACAAAAGAATAAGTTGTTTGAGTATCTTTCATTTTCTGCTTCTTGGAGATATGATGTGACATTTACAACAGCATTCTATGGATCTTGGGTTACCTAATCTCATAAATCATTTTTTTTTCATTTTTAAACTAAAACTCATACTATGCATAGTGTTTTGGATTATATGTTTTACTCATTAAAGGTCTCCTGATGGATAGATGGATAGATAGATAATAGGTAGATAGACTGATATAAATAGGGACACACAGAGAGAGATATAGTGTTCTGATAATCTCTAATGTCAGGAAGTGGTTAGGATCCATTTATGAACAATCATTAGTTTATAAAAGATAGATTCTAGTAACCCTGTAGTAGTAATGCATCAAAACCAAAGGTCTTCCATTTGACAGATCTAATGTCAGCAAACATATAGGCAAATATAGATTGATATGAATATTGCATCAATTCACAGAAAGTAATTTGGCTTCAATTTAAATTTCAAGGTTATAGAATAATCAGAATTTATTCAAAAATTTCACAAATATACTGAATATACTGGAATATAATAAAGTGATATTTGTATCAAATCGTTATTATCAATGCATAGTCAACTGTAAAAGAAATAGTTAATGAGGGGCTCCTGGGTGGCTTAGTCGGTTAAACATCCGACTTTCGCTTAGGTCATGATCTCGAGGTTCGTGGGTTCGAGACCCGCGTCGGGTTCTGTGCTGACTGCCAGCTCAGAGCCTGGAGCCTGTTTCAGTCTGGGACTCCCTCTCTCTCTGACCCTCCCCTGCTCACGCTATCTCTCTCTCTCCTAGAAATAATAAAAAAAAAAAAAAACATTTAAAAAAGAAATAGTTAATGATACATTTCTCCAAGGGAAAAATCAAAAATCAAAAGATATAAAACTGTGTCAATAAACTGTACAGTTATTTGATTTTTTTTTTTATTGCAGTAGAGACATAGCCTGGCAGGCAGGCAATCTTAACAATTTGATATTAAAACTCTACCACTTATTATCTGATTCTCACAAGAATTCTGACAGATTTTCATAGATTAAACAAGGATTCTGTGAACTAGCAATTCCTATTGTCCCTAATGATAGCTGACTTTCCTTCTTAGATCAGTAAATTGTATATCAGAGAGTTGAATTAATAAATTTAAATTAATCTTTTGAGGGGCAATTCTTTGGTAAACTCTCTCATAATTATGTAGGAGAAATATTTTATGTAGTTTTGGCATTAGAGTTTAAACTAGTGACACTTTCACTTCCTAGTTCTGCTATTTAGAATGTTATTTAATCTTTCTGACTTTCATTTTGCTATGAAAAACTATGAAGTAAGTTTTCTTTCCCACAAGAATAACCTCCATTTCTTCTTCTTATAGTTTTACCACTAGTTTTCACCTAATAGTTCAAATGATATATTATACTTATAATTTTTTAATGTTAATTTATTTTTGAGAGAGTGATATACAGAGTGTGAGGTGGGGGGAGGGACAGAGAGAGGGAGACACAGAATCTGAAGCAGGCTCCAAGCTCTGAGCTCTCACAGCAGAGCCCAATGCAGGGCTCAAACTCACAAACCATGAGATCATGACCTGACCTGAAGTTGGAGCTTAACTGACTAAGGCCCCAACATATTTTTCTTACAAAACCCAATTAATAAAATTTCAGATAAATCATTAGATGTAATTGTTTATGATGTTATAAACTGGGTTTTGAAAATTTTTGTCTTCTAAAATCTTTCGAATTTCCATTTGAGAGGTACTATGAGGAGGAATGAAATAGGCTAACACAGACATTTTGAAATAGCCAGAAGGAATATTAAAAAAGAATGGGAGAAAAATTAGAATATATGCAAACCTTGAGACAAGATCACTAGAATTTGGAGGAAAATGGATAGGATCTCTTTATTAACAATTACTAGTTCATACAAGATAGATCCTAATATCACTGAAATGGTAATGCAGCAAAACCAAAGATCTAAACGAATTTCTGAATTTGAACCAGTAAAATATAAATCACCACAGAAGTCTCAATAGCTATATTTCAAAATGAACTTTCAGGGATAGAAGCTTTGAGTTCACTTTGTCTATGAGTTTTTATAGCATTCATAAAATACTATGAATACAGAATAAATTCAACAAATATTAATTGAGTATAATGATTTCCATGAAACACATAATTGAAGTAATTGGGGTTAAGACCTTGCCTACAGCAATTCATTTTACCACCTAAATCTGGCACTGTTTCTCACTGAAAATATATTATTTGCTTCATTAGCTCTAGCAAAAGTTTCTAGAACAATTATCCCCAAATAAGTGAGCAGGAAAACTTTGACAGGGAAGTCAGACTTATTTTCCTTTGATATTTTAGTTTATCCCTTACCTACAGATATGATTTGAATAAACTAAATCTAAAACAAAAAAAATAGGTTCAATAAAATATAGAGAAAATGAGTTTAGCTCAAATGAGATGAAGTGTTTAGGCTGAGTAGACCCAGCATATCAGACAGTATGAGATTAAAAAATAAAGTTATTGCAATTGAACATAATAGTTTTGAACTACCTGGAAGCATGTAAAAGATGACAGGAACGTGTAAAGTCAGACATACTTCTTCCAAATACGTATTTTAGAAACAGATACTATGGTGGAGAACATAAATAACTGACAAATACAATTCAAATCAATGTCTTAACAGAATTGTCTATACCCAATGCTTTTTTACAATTGTTTTAACAACTGGTTCAGAGATTACAATACTATACTTTCCACGTTAATAAGAGTTTAGTCTAGTCTCACATCAGTACTGGTAAACCCATGGCAATAGGAGAGAAATGATTGTCATCTTGTGAGTTTTCAACTTTCTTCTTATAAGAAAAATCTCATTACACATCTCATTACACCATAGATAGAACCATACAGACAATTTCTTTTCAGGCTTATTTAAATTTCTTTTCTTATTAGCTTTCAGATGAAGAAATCTCACAACTGTTTACCTGTTTATTTCCAAGCATTGATTCAACCAGAGAGAATGCTCACTAAAATTGCCATATTTCAGCTAATCCATTACTTTTATGACATAGAGTTTAAATAAGCATGCCGGTGGGAATAGAAGTCAGCATAAATCATAGGATTATGAGATAACTTCAAAGCCAATTTATTTTTTTTATTTATTTGTTTTTTAAATGTTTATTTATTTTTTGAGAGAGAGAGACTATGAGCAGGGGAGGGAGACACAGATTCTGAAGTAAGCTCCAGACTCTGAGCTGTCAGCACAGAACCCAACACAGGGCTTGAACATAAGAACCACAAGATCATGACCTGAGCTGAAATTGGACTCTTAAACCACTGAGCCACCCAGGTGTCTCAAAGCCAACTTCTTTAAAGCTGAGACAACATATATATTATATTCAGTATGCTAAGTTCACACACACTTTTTGTTGTTCTTGGTAGATCAGTTGCAAATATCTACAAATCTTTACCCATTTTGGTATTACACTTGACCTTCTATGATAAGATGGAACCTATTTAACCTTTGTAAATATAGACTGGCTTTGTGATGGGCTCTTAATTGTAGAAGACAGCAGAAGTGACAGTATACCCTTTTTTAATTAACCCTGAGGAAAATATGCTAATTTCTTAATAAACCTTAGAAGGCTTCATTACAAGTGGTATGTCTATCCCCTTTGCCTTCTTCACCAAACTCTTGGGTTATGTGTAATGTAATCAAATGCTATCTTCTTTGAGGGTTCCTAGAATGCACCGAGAACTTTCCTTCCTTAGGGATTTGAACATGTAATCGTTTTTAAACATTCCTTTTCTCTTCATGTCACTAACTAACAATCTTTAAATCAAGTGATATAAATCTCAGTTTAACTGTCATATTTTTGTGGAAGAGTTCTAGAAACACAGACATTAAAATAGGACTCTATGTACTCTATGCCTATGTTTTAGAATATTAATCACATCTAGATTTATTAAACAAATAATTTTAATGGCTTTCCTAATCTGCTGATACAGCTCCAAAAGAGTAGGGATGATGCACTTCTCTTATTTGCAGAGCCTAATGCATTGTTGGCACTCAATGTTTAATTGTTGAATGATAAATGAAAAACGGTACTCAATGGAGAAAACTCTTGTACTCATAAATGAAATCTTCCCTAGTAACTTCTGGAAGCAGGTGAAAGTATATATGCAAACTATCTTCTCTCCCACTGCAGATATAAGCATATTTAAGTCTAGATCCTAGACAGTGTGAATTACTTCTACGCCTCAGTGTCTCCTCTCATTGAGTTCATTACTAGAAATATTAACAATTCTTTACTGTGCCAAGTCTGACAACTATCTATCTTGTGAAAGGAAGACCATGGGTCAGTTAAAAATATTATTTTAGTTTTCTTTGTTTGCCAATTTGAAATTTTAATCTTCCACCTACTCATTTCAGACTTCCACATAGTTATTGAAGTGTCTAATTAAGGTGGTGTCTAATTAAATATTCTGCTGATGATCCTACCATGTTCTGATTTCTCTATATAAGCCCATAGGAACTCATTTATTTTATGCTTACGCAGTTTGCTGCCTTTTGGTTTCTTCTAAGATATTTAAGTCTTCATTTTGAAGCACCTGTAACCTCGCCATTGAAATCATACAGCACATCTGCATGGATTGCATCCCCACCTTTCTCAGTGCTACCCTACAGCCTGAATTACTCTATGGCAGTAAAAACACAGTTCAGCCTGAAAAAACACCTGTTAGTATTCTTCCTAACGAATGCGGCTGAGCGGCTTAGCCAAATGGTAAAAATACTTCTAGTAATCTAACAGCAATTATTCTGGCACATGCTGACAGAACAGCATGTAGCAAAGGAAAGCCAGATTCCTCAGCCTTACTTGGAGCAGTTAATGGTGTTCCCAGAAAAGAGGGGTTGGGATCATTGATGTGCATATGGGGTATATCAAATGAAATCTTTACAGAATCATGGAGAAGTCAAGAATTATGAATTCCTACCCTAGACTTATGTGTGCCTAAATATGTTTGTTTCATATTTAAAAAGTAAGGTCATTTTTTTCTCCTACTAAAATTCTTATAAACAAGTAAAACTTGTTACTTGGGCTCAATTTTGGGATGGCAAAATTTCATTTTTCTTTATGTTTGGAGAGAAATTATTGTTATGATGAAAATGGATATAAAATGGCTGTGCAGCATAGTAATATTCCATGTTATTAATATTTTAATGTGTAAACCTAATTAGAACTCTGTGAAAGTTTTCTTAAAGATAAGTGAATCACATCACAAAGTCAAGAAGTTAATAAGGGTATACACATCATTCTCCTTCCACTTCACCTCCAACATCTTTCTGATTTTCATTTCTCTGATGAAATTATCATCAATTTCTCATGCATCAGCTCACCCATCTATTCAATAAATAGTTTTAAAGCACCTGATGTTATATTACATGAATAAACAGCTTTACTGTTACATCCATTCTAAAACCCACTTGAGAAGATGGATGGTCCAAATTCTATACCTTTTCCTTGATACCTAAAGGCTTATTTTTGTAGAAAGTGTGTGGAATCACCAAACTTGAGAAACATTGGCCACTATCCTCCACACCACTTTATAATATCTCCTAAAATATTTGGTAGGAAATTGAAACACTCTGTCCTAAAACAGCACTATTAAGGAGGTAGCTTTTCAAAAGACATTATAGTTTTAGAAGGATTTATTACCATGGGCACAATGTCCCCTTGGCAATTTGAAATCAGCACACACTGGCCTCCCTCCCAACTGCTAGTTTGTTCATCTCTTTAAGAGCCTTCTCTACTGCTGAAGTCACTTTCTCACATATGCAGCAGAATGAAAGGCTGGGAATTAATGCTCAAGTTCAACCTTCAAGTGATACTTGAAAGGAGCTGGTGTTTAAAATCTGTCTACTTGCTCATCCATGGTCTGACTCTTCATATCTTTCCAAGTGATGTTAACTTTAATAGATTTCAGGGTACCTGGATTGATAATGCATCCACATGATTTCTTTTCCTTGTCCCATTTTCCACCACACCTACTGGCTTATCCTTTACCTTGCAAATAAACTACTCTTAGTGGAATCTTTGTCCCAGAGTTTGCTTCCATAGAATCCAAGCTAAGGCAAGAGTAATATAGTTGTTGGAATTGGAAGTTTTGTAACTTGAAGGAATTCATGGCGCAATGGCTTGGAAAAGATAGGAAATAATTCAATACCTTTGGGGTGAAAGTGTCTCTACTCATACTAGTACATTTTCATTAACTCAAGGATAGAAACTGCCTTAATTCTGTCATTTCTGGTATGAACTACAATGATGCATATCTAAATTTTTCTCAAGAAAGAAAGCTATAGTGTCAATAATTTGATGATTGATCTCTTTAAGTGTCATTCGTTTTATTTTCATCAAGGAAATTCCTACATAAATCAATGTGTAGGATAAAGATCTTTTTGAATTTTCAAAATGAAATCTTAAGCTTGGAGGTGTTGAAATGCAATCACTATAGAAAGTTGAAGACAAGGGCTGAGGTAATACTTATTTTCTGACTGGAGATTTGCACATTATAATGTGTGGAAACTTATTTAACTTAGTGAGAAAAAATAATACAGGATTTCGAGAACTGTTTTATCATGGCAAATGCAATTCCTTAGTTAAAATTATATGTGTATTTAGAAGTTTCACAAATTTTAAGGTATAAAATATTAGAAAGGTGAGGACACAGATTTTCTAACCTCTCATTCTTCATTCAAGAGTGAAAGAAGTTGATTTAAGTAAATTTCCCAAAGGAACACAACATCCACCAAATATTACAAAGAAATGGAAATACTCTTAATTCTAATATTCTAACTATCCAATTTTAGTTTCAATTCCATTATTGTAAGCTTACTTTTTTATGACTTCTTCAGTTTTCTTTCCTATTTCTCTATAACTCTGGCCTCTTTTACCTAACTTACTTTCAAGGCTTACTGTTCCAGAAGTGCCTCTAAATTCCCCTATTTACTATGCATTCATTTGTTCTGAATTCTCTCTCTCTCTCCTTTTTCCTCTCCCTCTTGACCCACTCCCTTCCCCCCAATCTCTCTGTCTCTTTGTCTCTTATACACACACACATAAACACACACACTTCTGCACAACCCTTGTTGAATCCTCATTGAAAACCCATCAAACTTAAATTCTGCCCCATTTATCATGGGCTCCCAATGAATGCTTAATTTTGAGGATAATAGATTTTTAGTAACATGCATCTTTCTCAAGTATTTTTGAAGCATTCCCCACTAATGCTCTTGAACAGTACATAGAAAGTAACATCTCTCTTTGGGTATGTCTTTCTACAATTCTTTCATCTCTTTCATTAGTAAAAATCATAACACTTTATATTTGAAGGCAACTTCAAAATCTTCATTTCTAAATACAAGCATCTTTATTACTCATGGAAAAGTCCAGTTTATATATTGTCAGTTGAGTGGCTATTTTGGGCAGTTTTCCTACAAGCTGAGAGTCAGGGTTCTAGATCCTACAACATATCATACTTCACTAATCAATGTATCACCTTTGGGCAAACTAAACAAGAAAAAGAGAGGTATATGTATATATCTGTGTGTGTGTGCATATATATATTTGTGCATATATATATATACATAATGTTTACCATTCTCGTCATGAAGTGTCATATACCTCTTCTATTTACATTCTATTGGCCAGTACTTACACTACTTTCAGGGTTGTCTTTCCCTAGAAATAAATCTACAGTATGATATGGGCCAAAATCTTTAATGTCAACCAGATGTCTCTGCATATATATATATATTATACATACAGTTTATTTTTACTTTTTTAAAGGATTTATTTCTTTATTGTTTTATTTAAATTATTTAAAAAATTTTTATGGGATCTTGAGCACTGATTTCATTGCAAATATACCATTGTTTTTCCTTAAAGGATTTCCAACATTTTTTTAAAGAGTCTCATGAAGGAAAATTAAAACCATAGTTTTATTTTATTTTATTATTTATTTATTTATATTTGTGTGTGTTTTCAGTATCTTCCTTTGATTGATAGTATTTTTTTTCTTTTTTCTCTCTCTCTCTCTTTGCTTTAAATTTTAGTTAGCATACAAGGCAATATTGGCTTCAGGAGTAGAATTCAGTGATTCATCACTTACATACAACACCCAGTGGTCATCACAAGTGTCCTCCTTAGTACCCATCACCCATCTAACCCATCTCCCACCCACTTCCCTCTGTCAATCCAAAGTTTGTTCTCTGTCTTTAAGAATTTCTTGTGATTTGTTTTCCTCACTTCTCTCTGGCCCCTTCTTCTATGTACATCTGTTTTGTTTGTTAAACTCCACATGAGTGAAATCATATGGTATTTGTCTTTCTCTTATTGACTTATTTTGCTTAGCATAATACGTTCTAGATCCATCTATGTCATTGCAAATCTATGTCATCTGCCATTGCAAATGGCAAACTTTCATTCTTTTTGATGGCTGAGCAATATCCCCTTGGATACTCATACCACATCTCCTTTATCTATTCATAAGTAGATGGGCATTTGGGCTCTCCCCATAATCTGATTGCTGTTGATAATGCTGTTTTAAACATTGGGGTGCAAGCACCCTTTTGAATCTATATTTTTGTATCCTTTGGGTAAATACCTAATACTGCAATTTCTGTATCATAAGATAGTTCTATTTTTAGTTTCTTGAAGAACCTCCTTACTCTTCTCCAGACTGGTTGCACCAGCTTGCATTCCCACCAAGAGTGCAAGAGGGCTCTCCATCCTCAACAAAAACTACTATTTCTTGTGTTATTAATTTTAGCCTTTAGCCATTCCGACAGGTGTGAGGTGATATCTCATCATAGTTTTCATTTGTATTTCCCTGATGATGAGAGATGTTCAGCATGTTTTCATGTGTCTGTTAGCAATCTGGATGCCTTCTTTAAAAAAGTGTCTATTCACATCTTCTCCCTATTTCTTCACTGGATTATTTGTTTTTTTTGGGTGTTGAGTTTGATAAGTATGTGTTTTTTTGTTTTGTTTTTTTTTTTTACAGATTTTAGATACTAACCTTTACCAGATATGTCATTTGCAAATATCTTTCCCCATTGCTTCAGCTGACTCTTAGTTTTGCTGATTGTTTCCTTCACTGTGCAGAAGCTTTTTATCTTGATGAAATTCCAATAGTTCCTAGTTCATGTTTGCTTTTTGTTTCCCTTGCCTTTAGCGATGTGTCTAGTAAGAAGTTGCTCTGGCTGAGGTCAAAGAGGTTACTGTCTGTATTCTCTTCTAGGATTTTGATAGTTTCCTGTCTCACATTTAGGTCTTTTATCCATTTTGAATTTATTTTTCTGTATGGTGTAAGAAAGCAGTTTCATTTTTCTGCATGTCACTGTCCAGTTTTCCCAGTTAGTTTGGCATACTCACTTAGCTAGTTAAATTACCTAAATAAAATTTATTTAACCTTAAAAAAATTTTTTTAAATTTGTGCTATAGGGGCACCTGGGTGGCTTAGTCGGTTAAGCGTCCGACTTTCGCTTAGGTCATGATCTCGCGGTTTGTGGGTTCGAGCTCCGCGTCGGGCTCTGTGCTGACTGCCAGCTCAGAGCCTGGAGCCTGTTTCAGTCTGTGACTCCCACTCTCTCTGACCCTCCCCTGCTCACGCTGTATTTCTCTCTCTCTCTCCTAGAAAAAAAAAAAAATTTGTGCTATAGGATATATTGCATACAAACTATCTAAAATCTGGGGGATAAAAGATCACTCTAAAGTGTAACTGGTTTTATTTCTTCTTTGGGAAAGAACTGAGGGAAGATCTTTGGGGAAAATAATGGTATAGAGTCTAGTAGTAGAATATAAAGTTATTTTGTGTAATGGATGGGGAATTGTGTGTTCTTGTTACATAAAATGTCTAGCTGTGTTGCTTTTTTAAAAGTTTTTTAAAATTTTTTTTTAAGTTTATTTATTTATTTATTTATTTATTTATTTATTTATTTATTTATTTATTTATTTTTTAAATGTTTTATTTATTTCTAGGAGAGAGAGAGAGACAGCGTGAGCAGGGGAGGGTCAGAGTGAGAGGGAATCACAGACTGAAACAGGCTCCAGGCTCCGAGCTGGCAGTCAGCACAGAGCCCGACGCGGGGCTCGAACCCAAGAACCGCGAGATCATGACCTGAGCGAAAGTCGGACGCTTAACCGACTAAGCCACCCAGGCGCCCCTAAGTTTATTTATTTTAAGAGAGAGACAGATGGAGGGAGAGGGAAGGGCTGAGAAAGAGAAAATCCCAAGTAGGCTCTGTGCTGTTGACATGCAGCCTGTTGCAGGGCTGGATCCTATGAACCATGAGACCATGACCTGAGCCAGCTATTTTCTAATCTATCGGCATAAACAACTCAATGGCATCTAATCACTAATGTAAGATTTAACAAGAGCTCATATAAGATTTACTGTGAATTATAATCTACTACAACTAGAGGAAAATGTACTGAGAATAATTAAAATAAGAAGAGGGAGCCGAACCTAGAATATTCTCACAAAAATGTGAATGTGAAAAACACTCATTTACTGAGAAAACTCACTTTCTATTTAAGTAAAATTCTTTCTACAACCCCAAGTATAAAAGGCCCAACATCCCAAAACATGCCTTTTGTGCTAATTGAGATATAAAGTATGACTGAGAATCAAAAATTCTTCTCTAATGTTTTTAAATACATACTTACATCTTTACCTTAATTTTTAAATTAATACAACATGAACCTCAACAGCATCTTCCTTCATTGTTTTTGCTTGTTTGTTTTGCCTTTATGGGTCACTAAAAATTTTAAAATGCTACTTTCTGATAAAGTCCCAACTCCAGCATACCTTAACAAATAGATTTGTTTTGCAAAGACCTGAAATGTAACATCTCTCCAGGCTTCTTCTATGATGAAGAAAGACAGAAAATTGCATGTGTAAGTCTTCCTTATATATTTTTTTATTATTGGCCATATGGTTTCCAAATATTTTCTTCCAATTTATAATAATCCTTTGTTGATTTTTTCCTTTGCTGTGTAGAAACATTTTAGTTTAATATAATCCTATGTGTTTTCAGCAAGCAACTTTTCTGAATCAAATGATTAAAGCCTCAAGTTTGGAAAGTTACTCAAGACTATGTGAGGCAGAATAAAAACCAGTAACTGCTGTAGTACAGGTAGAACCACATGTTGCTCTGCTTGCTTGAGAAGATCAAGGACTGCTACCTTGCCCACTACCAGAGGAAATGAGTCTCTTCTACACAAACAAGTGCTTGCAGTCAAGAAAATCGAGTTGAGTTGTTGTTGTTGTTGGTTTCAGGAAACGAGCACTTCTGTGCTGGGGCAATGGATTTGGGGACTGTGCAAATTTCCCACTCATCTATATAACTCCATGAGGCTCTTCCTCTTGGAGAAAATTAGCAATCTAATAGTCTTTGTAGATGCCTTGAGGTACATGAATATATCTTTCACCATTTGTGTGTGTGTGTGTGTGTGTGTGTGTGCATGTGTGTGTGCTGGAACATTTGCTCTAGAAAATTTGAAGAAGGATGATAATACCAAAAACAAAGATAGAGTGGTTTTACTTTTTATTTTTTTAAATGTTTTATTTATTTCTAGGAGAGAGAGAGAGAGACGGCGTGAGCAGGGGAGAGTCAAACAATGGGATATTTCATAACAACTAAGAAGAATGAACTATTGTCTCATGGGACAACACGATGATTCTTACAGACATGATGTTTTAAAAGTAAGTATACAAGTTACACATTATATGATGATATTTGCATGAATTTAGAAACAAAAATATATGATAATAAAGGAAAGTAATGGTTGCCTTTGAGGGGTATTTAATGTAGAAGGCACAAAAGAGACTTTTGGGAAGTCAAAAATATTCTATATTTTTATCTGGATGGTGGTCGTACAAGTATATCAATTTTTATTTCAAACTCAAGTCGTGTAGCTGAGATTGGTGCAAATTAATGTATAAATTATACTTCAACCAAAAAAAAAAGGGAAAAAAATCTACTTGTCCCATAATTCATGATGAAGTAATTATTAATGAGAACATTCTGTAGGACTGGCACTGTGCTAAGTACTATGGACAAAATAGTAAACAAATTTTAGTCTCTAATAGCTTAAAGATAACAAGAAATAAAAATGTACTGTTTTTTGGGTTTTTGGGGGGCACCTGGGTGGTTCAATTAGTTGAATATCACACTTTGGCTCAGATCATGATCTTGTAGTTCGTGAGTGTGAGCCCCACATGGGGCTCGCTGCTGTCAGCACAGAGCCCACTTCAGATGTTCTGTGCAGCACCCTCCACCTCATCCCTACTTGTATGCTCTCTCTAAAAAATAATACATTAATCTTTCAAAAAATTGCTCTTTTTTTTTCCCTATGTGCCAAGAACTGGGTAAGGTCTAAAAATGTTTCCTTACTAATCCTTTGTTGTGAGGAAGATATTATTAGTGATATTTTAAGATAGGGAATTGATGCTTGACATGTTGAATAACTTACTCAAAGTATTAGGGCAGGTATAGAAGGTCAGATTTTTCTTATTCCAAAAAAAAAGAAAGATCAAGTAACCAAACCCTGCATATTTAATCATTATGCTCAAGTGTTTCTCTGAAGATTTTTTCACATTTATTATTATAATAAACAACTTTATATCAGTATTTTGTCATTAAAACATGCAGAGGTTCTGTCATTTTTATTTTTATATTCCTAAATTTATTTTTTAAGTTTATGTATTTATTTTGAGAGAGAGGAGAGGGACAGAGAGAGAGAGAGGGAAAGAGAGAATCCCAAGCAGCTTCTGTGCTGCCATTGTGGAGTTCATAGCAGGCATCAATCCCACCTACTGAGAGATCATGACCTGAGTTGAAATCAAGAGCTGGACGCTCAACCAACTGAGCCACCCAGGGTACACCTTTTTATATCCCTATTGTTTTGCCTAGTGTTCAGTACAGAGTAGTCATGGTACTATCTGATGAACAGATGAATAAATATGACCCTATAAAGAAGTTCACAAATGAATGTTATGTGTTTTTTGAAGTATGCATTATATTATAGCTTATATTTTTACTATTCCACTGTAAGTTCTTTTATTGTAAGTATTCTACTTTTGGTCTACCATGTGGCATCAAAAATTATTAAAACAAATGTAATTGAAAAATCACACATAGATGAATTATACTAGAACAGCATGCATTACACAAATACTTTCAGAAAAATCTGTATTTTTTTTTAATATTTTTATTTATTTCTAGGAGAGAGAGAGAGACAGCGTGAGCAGGGGAGGGTCAGAGAGAGAGGGAGATACAGACTCTGAAATAGGCTCCAGGCTCTGAGCTGGCAGTCAGCACAGAGCCCGACGCGGGGCTCGAACCCACAAGCTGCGAGATCATGACCTAAGCGAAAGTCGGACGCTTAACCAACTAAGCCACCCAGGTGCCCCTGTATTTTTTTGATAAACTACCAAACATCTCTTTTGCTTATCCAGATTAATCAGATTTTTTAAATCATTATAATTCTTAAAATAATCATATGCTTAGAGCTCTCATATCTAAATAATTTTTCTTTGGGATTAATGATGGAGGCTGGTGGATATAAGAAACTCAACATCAGAAGAGTGATCAACGCTAGAGTTGCAAATTAGTGTTTATTAGCAAATGGATATTTCAAACCACTGGATTGAGTGAAATTACCTTTCAATGGAAAAGAGATACATATATTAGAAAGTCAGATCTACTTTCGGGAACTTCAATGTTATGGAGGTTTATTTGAGGAGAAAACAGTAAATGAGAATGTGAAAGAAAGGCAGTTAAGAAAAGTATATAGCTAAGAACAATATTGTGCAAGATTATGGTTGGTGATCCTAACAGAAGTAATTTTAGCAGTAGGAAACCATCCCTTGAAATGATAGATCAAATGGGATCCAGAACACAAGTAGAAGCGTTTGCCTTTGATAGATGCAGGGTCACAGCTTCAATGAAATAGAAGACAAGGAAGATTATATAATTTATAACATTGTTTTTAATTTTATAATTAATATGACATGTAAATTTTCCCATGTCCTTCCATGTTAAATAAAATAATTTGTAAACTGTGATCTTATTTTTAATTGACCCTATTTTAACTGATATAAAATTCTTTTTCAAGATCCAAGGGAAAACTAATTTGGAGAATTCAGGAAATAAAAACAGTGGCCATTAGCAAAAATTATGTGAAAATTTCTTCTTCTGAAAGATTTCTTAATGCATTCCTAGGGCTTCAGGATAATGTTTGATCATAGTTATACAATCCATATTATTAACACTTTTTCTTTCTTAATTTTCTTTATTTTAGAGACAAGGAGAGAGAGAGAGCAAGCAAGGGAGAGGGGCAGAGGAAGAGATAGAGACAATCTTAAGCAGGCTTCACGCTCAGCATGTAGCCTGATGTGGGACTTGATCTCATGATCCTGGGTTTACTACCTGAGCCAAAATCAAGAGTTGGATACCCAGATGCCCCTAAACATTTTTTCTTAATGATGTATTAACTTCAAGTAAAAAGGATGTAGAATGTACAACTTTGCCTTCCAATGTGTCTAATGTGATTTTATATCACAAAATTAGTGGAAGTCACAGTTATCTTTCTGTCTATTTCTGACATCCTGATTTTATAAAGCCCCCCTTGTTGCTGTGTTTTGTTGGCAATGTCATACTCAGCTCATAGAAAACTACAAATGAATGCTATAAGCAGGTATCAACTCAACTTGAGGTCATTGATTCTCCCTCTCTTTCACATAACCCTCATCAGAGTGTGTAATCACACAGATATGCATGTACACACACACACATACATACGCAATTCTTGGACTCATAATATCTGAAAATGCACAATAGATATCGTGCATATGACCAATTAAAAATATATCCATGAACAATTTAATCCTATTCTATTTATTTTTAGTTAAGTTTTGTGACACACTTTGTATCATTTTCTTCGGTGTCTTCAGTTAAACTAGTTATGATTAATTTTATATTATTGAATTGCTTATTATATCCTTCAAGTCTTGCTATTCCACATCACTAAGCCATGGAGTATGTCAGTGTGAAAAGCGTTGTGTCTCAGCTCTTGTAATGAATGTAATAAAGAATTAAGAGATCAGCACCCAAACTTAAAGAAGAAAATGATTTTATTAAGGACAGTACAGTCTCAAAGTGGGAGAATGGACAGGTCCAGAGGTGGCAGCCACTCTGGGGCTACAGGGGTCCTTTCCTTTTATGTGAGTAGGGTCATGTGTCATGGATAGTGTGGTCTCTAATTGAGGCTGTTTCTAATTATTTGGGGAGCTCCTTCCACAGGTTGAAAGGGGAAACCCTAGGGGCGCCTGGGTGGCTTAGTCGGTTAAGCATCCGACTTTCGCTTAGGTTATGATCTCACGGTTCATGGGTTCGAGCCCCGCATCAGGCTCTGTGCTGACTGCCAGCTCAGAGCCTGGAGCCTGTTTCAGTCTGTGACTCCCTCTCTCTCTGACCCTCCCCTGCTCATGCCGTCTCTCTCTCTCCTAAAAATAAGTAAAACATTAAAAAAATGGGGGAAACCCTATAAGGTTTGTATCAGGAAAGATTATGGCAGCTTTCCCCCAACAGCGGAGCAATAACTGCAATGTAAATTTATTATAAATGAGTCTAGGGGTTACTCTGGGGTAGAAGTGGAAGAAGAGAGCCATGCTCTGCACCTGTGGCTCTTGGTCTGTTAGCCTAAGAGTCTTGGATATGACAGCATCAGGATATTATGCCCTTTGGCTTCCAATGTGTAACCTATTTGCCACCATCCTTGCCTCCAGCTCATATCTAACTGCCTACTTAATCATTCTCCCCTTAAAGACTTGGGATCCTGTAATCTTTTGGGAAAAGGATGAAGTTTTCCTCAGAGTTCCTTCCACCGCTCATATCTAGCTTCTACCTAACAAATATACATGAGGACTTATCACCAATATAGGAAAGTTTTAGCCTAATAACACATCATATTATATTTCTTATTTACATACTATTGGGAGTTATAAGACCATCCTTTTCAAACTTCATAAGTTTAACTAGCATAATTGTTAATAGGGACTCCTTATTAACAAGTGTGTTTTCATATTTGAATGTATAATTTGTTTTGCACTAGAGTTAGATAATAAATTACATATTTCTAAATGCTATATATCTGTATTCATGTGTTTCTATACATTTGCTTATACGTATATCAATAGCTATAAATATATGTGATTACATAAAACAAAGGAAGATAGATATTGGTAAGAAAGTAATATACTCGATAAAATATCGCTAAAAATATATGATATGGATATTATATAAATCATATTCAGAATAATGAATATGGTTAATTAGCCTATCTAGATAAGTAGCCTAAACATGCATGGAATTTCTCACATTCTATATATATTAAAAAAGAAAATCCTTCTGATGTTTATGGATGAAACTGTCATTTAGCAAAATCATAAAACATAATTATTTAAGGTTGATTTAAAATAAGATTGATAAATAAATATATAACTATAGATTCTATGAGAGCAGTGTTCACATAAATCTTACATGAGCTTACATGCAGTGTAAGAAATGATTTCACTTAAAAACAACAGACTGATTTTAGTAATATAGAACCACACTTTTAAAGGCTGGTTATATTTACCTTTTCAACATGACTTGGAGTTATGTTTTTTGAACCATATGTTTATTTTTCAGATGACAGACCTGTTGAAGATGTAATTTTATGTCACTGTGACTCAGCATTCACTTAAACTAGGTTTCATTATAATGTCACAATTTTTCATTCAGACTAAAAATTTTTTTAACTTTATTTATTTTGAGAGACAGAAACATGTGAGGGGCAGAGAGGGAGGGAAAGAGTTTCCCAAGCAGTCTCAGCGCTGTCAGCCCAGAGCCTGACTTGGGACTCAAGAACTCACAAAACTGAGGTCATCACCTAAGCCAAAACCAGGAGTCAGAAGCCTAACTGACAAGCCACTCAGATGCCCCAAGATTAAACTTTGAAAACAAAAGCAACTACTCATGTGACTCACCTTTGCATAAATATTTAATTAAATTTTAATTCATGTTTTCTATCTTTGTAACAATAATTAATTTTCTATACTAAGTGGATGAATTTAAAAAAAAGTAGATGCCTTTATCCTTTATAATCTTGTAGTTAATAAAGTGGTATCTTAGAGAAATCAGACCTGTCATTTCCTTCACATTTTATTTCTTATTAAGTTGATAAAAACCACCCCCACTAAATAGTTAAAGGAAATGATAAAATCATGCTTTTAACATCTGGCACATAAGGTTTTTTTTTTTTTTAATGTTTATTTATTTATTTTGAGAGAGAGAGAGAAAGAATCCCAAGCATGCTTGGTGCTCGATCCCATGACACCATGAGATCATGACCTGAGCCAAAATCAAGAGTTAGATGCTTAGCCAACTGAGCCACCCAGGCACCCCATGCACATAATTTTTAACAGAAGTTTTCAAATACAGTATTTTATAAAATATGTAATTTAATTTTGAAATTTTTATTACCATGACAGACCTATTGATACAGATATATTTTGATTGTGAAAATATTTTCTATGCCTTTCAAATCATGTTAACTAGTCTTTCAAGCTAACTGGTGTTTCAAATAATTTCATATTACGTTATTTCACCTATGGAGAAAGCCTTATTTAGCTCTTATTAAATAGCATTGGGTGACATTTAATAACATATATACCAGTGTATCTATCATTACACACACACACACACACACACACACACACACACAGAGTGATTGAGATTAGTGGGTTTAAATTCAGACAGAACTTGTTTATACATCTTGGATTGACTTCACAACTCAGGTGAAGATACTATCTACCAGATTTCTTTCCTTCCTTTTTCCACATCCCTAGAAGGATATGGAGAAAAGGGAACTTTTGTGTACTGTTTGGTGGGAATGGATATGGTGCCACCACTGTGAAAAACATTATGGAGTTTTCTCAAAAAATTAAAAATTGAAATACCAGTATGATCCAGAAATTCCACCTCTTGGTATTTATCAAAAGGAAACCAAAACACTAATTAGAAAGATATATGCATCCTTATGTTTGTTGTGGCACTATTTAGAATAGACAAAATATGGGTGCAACACAAGTGTCTACTGGTATACATACACCATATAAATAATGGAATATTACTCAGCCATAAAAAAGAATTAAATCTATTTGTGACAACATGGATGAAACTAGAAGGCATTATGCTACGTGAAATAAGTCAGACAGAGAAAGGCAAATACCTATGTGATTTTTCTTATATGTAGAATCTTAAAAATCCCCAAACAAACAAAACAAAACAGAAACAACTCATAAATACAGAGAGCAAACTGGCAGTTGCCAGAGACAGGGAGGTAGAGGAATTGGGAAAATAGGTGGAGTGGATTAAGAGGTCTAAATTTGCAGTTATAAAACAAATTAGTTGAACGGATATAATACAGCATAGACAATACAGTCAATAATATTGTCATAACTCTGTATGGTGACAGATGGTAACTAGACACCACACCAATCATTTAAAAAGTATATAAATTCTGAATTGCTATTTTATCCACTGGAAACTAACAATATTGTATGTTAACTATACTTCAATAAAAATGAAAAAGCCATCATCTGTAAAAAAAAAAGAGAGAGAAAAAGTTAAAATATTTACCTAGAATTTACATGTCCATCCAGATTTCTTTGCATCACTTTAAAAAATGAGATAAAATAATGACTATCAGATCTTCTTGTAATGTTTATTTCTATTCTTTTGATTTGGATAAACATCAATATTTGCTTTTGTATAATGTATAACATCTTGCCCTCTCCTCACTCTAGAAAAACTCCTACTATTCATCTTTATGACCTAATTAAAATATTTCCTTCTTATAATCCTTGTCTTACTAATCTCTCCAACATTCTGACTGAGGCAACATTTTCCCTTTCTTTGGGCTTCTACAGCACTTTGTTCATAGCACACTCGAGCACCAGTTACTTGCTTACAAATCTGTCTCTTCTAATAGACCAAATTTTTCTGACTCAGAGAGCATATGCTATTTTATCTGATTATTCCCAGGTTTCTGTCAATGTTTATTGACTATGCATGAATACTAAATTGTTTGTAACCATAACTGGAAGAGTCATGGCAATTTTCAAACAATAATAGCTGATTCTCACTATAGAGATAAACAGATTTACTAAAATTCATAAAATTAATTGTACTATTTTCTGGAATATTATTAGTAGCCACATAAAAATCTTGAAAATACTTCTGACAAAATGCCAAACCAGCAAAATTTGTTATACAATTTGTTGCACAATATACAAAGCGATTTTAGTAAATATGAATACAAGTGCCTGTCTCATTTCATTACTTCAGACTATCACTTTGCATTTCAAATTTGTGTTCATCAAGTGATACAATAATGATAAGCACTTAGAATCTAAACATGAGTACTAATCAGTAAATCTTTACTGATTTTACTGCCATATTTTAACATATCGAATAAAATCAGGACAATGTCTAATAGTGAAACAAATTACTATGCATAATGTTCAATTGCTACAATATTTGTCAGAAGTCATATTTCTAAAATCATCATAATCTAATAACATTAAAAAGAGCATTCAAAGTTACTAGTCATCTTTTGCTTTGTTTGTAAATGTTTTGCAAAGCTGCTAAATTGAATATTTTATATGTTGATTCAGAAGTATACATTAAACACAGATGTATGTTAGCGTTTAGACAAACTTTGCTCTTATCCTTTATTATGCATGAATTTTAAAACTGGTATTTATTATTGTATAACATGTCTGGGCAACCCTTCCCCCAAGGAATTTCAGCAATTCCTGTTCATGGTACTATAATTACTTTAGTGGAACTGCAATTAATACTACTGATGTGGTTTTAAAACTTTAGTATTATAGATAGATTAGAGGACAACATCAGCCCAAACAAAGAATACAATTGACAGAAAGCAAAAAATAAAGTTAAGCTATTGTATAAAAATGTCTTTATTTTATAAATCATGGATTTCCAAAAACAGTTTTTGGAGCACAATAAATCAAATCAAAAATCAATATTTTGAAACACAAACTCTCTCTGAGTCTCTCACAACAACTAGACATTACTAACATATTTAATACCTTTCCATATTAAAATAATGGTAGGACAGGTAAAGAAGAAAAGAAACAAAATCTACTAACATGTGAACCAAGCAAACAAAATCTTGAACCATTACTCTTTAAAATTCTTCCCTATTTGCCACTTTTCTCCTTCCTTTAATATACAGATAAATTTATTGGAAGATTGGTTTATGCCTTTACTGTGTTTTTCAGTTCACATTTCAATCTACCACAATCTTTGTACACTAAGATTCACTGGAGTCAATTTCATTAGTGAATTCCTAATATCCTATCCTGTTTTTTAATGTTTTATTTATTTTTGAGAGAGACAGTGAGCAGGAGCAGGGGAGATGCAGAGAGAGAGAGGAGAACAGAAGATCCAGAGTGGGCTCTGCACAGACAGCAGTGAGCCTGGTGAGAGGCTCGAACTCATGAACTGTGAGATCATGACCTGAGCCAGTGTTGGACCCTCAACCAGCTGAGCCACCCAGTCTCCCTTATCCTTCAAGTCTTTTAAATGTCATTTCCCTTAGTTAACCTTTCTGAAGTACCAGCTTTGTTTGCCACTCCCTTTATCTAAAGTAGTTCTGTCTTCTGGGTCACTTGTGTGTTCCCCTTTTATTATTTTTGACTAGTTGTCCTCTGCTTGCTCATTAGACTGGAGAATGAGGACTCTCCTAATCATTGGAGTAGGAAACATTTTTTTTCTGGCATCAGAAGTGTAAGATCTGACAAATTTAGAAATTGTGTAATAACCAGGAGCAAAATGTGATTACATAAGAAGAAAATGTACAGAAAGAGAAAAGGTAGGGTTTTACAATGACAGACATAATTTTGACATTTTCTTAAATTTTTTTGTTTTAGAAAAGGAATTTAAAAGAACTATCTTAAAGAAGAGATTACATTATATTTGTAGATCTAAAAAGGAAATTAGTAATTACCAAAAAATGTGAGTAAATTCTTGGACAAAATTTTGCATTTTATGCTATGACAGTGGGATGTGATGTGATTTTCCCTATAGTCTACGCTATCATTTCTTTTTTTTCAATTCTAAGTATTTCTTCCAGTGCAAGTACATGGATGTCTATACTTTCAATGAAGAACATATGCTAATAAATAGTAAACATATATCACCAGCCCCCAACACCTCAGTCCCAGAGACTGAGGTCCAATTATCCACTGAATCTGTGTCTTTTGATATTTAGACTTAACTGGCCTGAATGAACTCCACAAATATGATTGTGTCATTCACCTAAAGAAAGTTCTTCATAACATTGTACTTAAACCTCCAGAATTAATACAAATACATTAGAATAACATGCAAGTACCTTTAATAACCAATTTTTGCCTACATTTTTAATCTCATATCCTGACATTCAGACACAAGTTACTGTATACTCTGAATGCATCATCCTGTCAGCTATCGTTGCCTTTATTTTGTCTCTTACTGGCACCTTTGCTCCTCACCTTCAAAGCTCTGATTCTTTCTTTAAGGTTTTCTCCACCTTGTTTCACTTTCTCTACCATTTAACTTTTCTCCAGTTAGATTTTCTCTAGAAAAATCTCTCCTTCCCTTCCACACAGATGGGATACAGGTGGGTGTCCCTTATGTTCCCATTGTTTGCAGATAATTAGTGAAGGACCTATTCACTATTTTTGTAATTACTCATTTAATTTATAGATTGAACTTTGAAGGTAGTCTGTAAAGACCGTAGAAGAGATTGTGCATTTCTTGAATTTTCCTAGTCCAGGAAATAGCCAAAATATTGTAGATAAGTACATTTCCTTAGATTCATAAAAATAAATTTAAGACAGAAATTTTATCAAAATGTTTTCAATGTGAAGTGAAGACAACAGAATTGAAAATCTAAAATCTAAGATAATCTAAAAACATAATCTGAGATGTGACAAAATCAAATGTAGATCAAAAAGAAAAAAACATAGAAAGAAGAAAGGTAGGATCAAGTAGATTTTCATCAGGGGCAATGGCATCAGTAATTTGGAGGGTGGAGAATGGAATCCACAGAGACCAGAGCTGTAAAGTAAATCAGTGAAGAAGAGGAACCAGTAGCAGGTATTCTGAGGATTGCATCAAAGGCATATTTTTATTAATATTAGTGTAGATATGCAAACTATCCTCTCTTTTATTCAGTATTTTTAATACAAGTATCCAATAAATATCAACTAGAAAGGTGTTAAGGACTTAATAGTTGTGTCTCTCCAAAATTGATATGTTGAAGCCTTACCCTGCACAGGGATAGTGTTTGGAAGTGGTCTTTGAGAGGTAATTAGGATTAGGTGAGTTTATGAGGATGGGGCCCCATAATGGAATTATTATTCTTATAAGAAGAGGAGACACCAATGCTCTCAAGTGAGGGGACAAAGCCATGAGGACAGGGTAAGAAGGCGAATGTCTGTTAGTGAAAAAAGGGTTCTCATTAGGTACTGAATTGGCCAGAACCTTGAATTTGGACTTACAGGCTCCACAACTACAAGAAATAAAAGTCACACAGTGTGTAGTATTTTGCTATAGCTCATAATGTAAGAGGAATTTGCTGCATACCACATTATTATGACAATCAAAACCTTTGACTCAGTGGTGGACTACTGTAATGGAGACATAAACCACAACCCATTGGAATGGAAAAGTACACTGTAATAAAGCCCATTTAAAATCAGTAAAATTACAGAGGCGCATGGGTAGTGTAGTCAGTTAAGTGCCTGACTCTTGATTTCGGCTCCAGTCATGATCTCATGGTTCATGGGATCAAGCCCCATGTCAGTCTCCAAGTGCCGGGAGCCGCACTGGCCTCCTTGGATGACAGTCACAGCAAGGAAATGGTAGTGTTTGCACAGTTCCTGCCATGAGAAATGAAAACTGGTATCTCCGGCTACTACTGGCTCATGTTGGAAGTGAGGCTGCTGGTATTGACCAGGTCTCACAATATTCCAGATCAGACTGATATTCCCCACACAGATTGCTCATAAGGGAAGGCATGTCCCTGTCTTTTCCAAAGAGATTTCAGATGAAAACATTGTGGATGATTGTTAAAAGGCTCTTCCTAAGGGCCTTGCAGATCCAAAACTTAACATAATAAAAGGGGTTTGAGTCTGGCCCTGAGACAAAGAGCCTAATTTAGAGTTAAGGGCAAATATCCTCCCCCACCCATCAGTTTCTGCTTGGAGCATTTTCTGGCCTTGTATAAGCTGATTGCTCCCTGTGAAGGAACCTATTGAGGAACTTCTTCTTTTGTGATTATGAGAGCAAAGGTGTTCCCTGAAAGACCTGTTTTTCTTGATACTTCCACCTTAAACAAACAAGCTGTTGACCCCTGCCCACAGAGAGGTAATTTCACCCTTTTTATGCTGAAAACTTTGTCTGGTATGCTAAAGACGCCTTCCTTCCCCATAGGATAGGTATCTAAATCCCCTACCTCGATCACTATTGTAAACGTTATGCATGAGTCTTCTACATATCTATGTTCTGGGAAATTCTTACATATCAAAGAAGTTTGTTATCAGAAACCATTGTCTAAGGCAAATGCCACTTCTGTGCCATCCCCCAAACACTTAATGATAAAATAAAGTTGAGCCCCAATAAGAGTGGAGATGCCTGCCTGGTGATCAGAAAGAATCTCCGGGGCTCTCTCACTCTCTCTCTCGCTGACACCGTCCATCCTTCAGGGACCCCCAGACTTGCTGGAGCCGGCCTCTGACATCCATGCTGACAGTTCCAAGCCTGCTTGGGACTCTCTGTCTCTCCCTTTCACCCCTCCCCCAATAAATACATAAACTTTAAAAAAGAATTAAAATTAAATTAAAATATATAAAATAAAAACCTATCTAGGAAGATGTATGAGGGATTTCTGAGCTAAGGTAAAAGTTCACCTTACATGGAATGTGCAGTTAGTATAGAGTTGTTAAAATTAAAGTCCAAAGTATTTATTTGATAATGTAAGATGATATTGAAACGCCCAGAATTCGAGAGAACCCCAAAATCAGACCACCAGAGACCAGAGTCAAAGCCAAGCGGCAAGGGTTGTTTATTCGCAGGTTCGAACCCGGTCCTCCGCGCACTCGTTGCCGGTGACGCTAAGAGGCCCTGAACAAAGCCTTCGCAGCCTTTTTATAGACAGAAGTAAACAAGTCATGGGGAGGGACAGGAGATTTCCATGGTTACAAGTTTGCCATTGGTTAACATTCAAATGTGAACATTTACCGTATTTGATTGGTTCCCACCATCAGGTTTTTGGCGGGATCCAATTATAACACTTGGGGTACCTTTGAATTCAGCCTATCATAGAGCGAGTTTAAAGTCTTATTTGGCGACTAACAGGTTAACATCTCTCTCTCCAGGCCCTTCCCTCAGCAAGGTAGGGGGTAGCCGCTGGCCTTTTCGGATTCGCTTCCGCCAAGGTGGGGTGGTGGGGTGACAGAGGGAACATGAAGCTAGTCGCTTGGGCAATCCGGTGGCGGGAAAGCAAGCCTTAAGCATTGTTACAGAAGCAGAAAGAGCTGGTTAGGTAATGGCTTCCCGTAGCGCAGGCATTTGCCCAGAAGCGGAAAAGCTGGTTAAGTTTTTGGTTTAGTTTATCTAGGCCTCTCAATATCTATATTTGTGTCTTGATGAAATAATCTTTTAATAAAATGTATAAAGGGCAAATGCAGAATGGCATAAAGTTCTTTATGCATCAGTCACTGAATTTAATGTGCATATGGTCTTTGCAAATTTTATGGTTTAATATTTTGCTGTCATTTTGGGGAAATATTGCAAAATTATAGTGTTATGTATTTATTTCTCCATAGACATTTTGTCTACATTTTGAGTATGCCACTAAAAGAAATGAATGTGTTAGGTTGAAAGCTTCATGATTCAATCTCTTAGGTTTCTCAAAGGTGTGGTTAATTAAATCAAAGGGAGCAACACATAGCTCTGTAATTTCTTTTTTTCTTAAGGAATGAAGGGGCTATCCAGGATATTAGGTATTTGGAAGCTTCTGGCAGTTGAGTATATGAGTACTATAACTCAGTGCTAGACACTGGTGATGAAAGGGACGGGGTTAGACTGTCATTCTCAGAGTTGGAGCTCTTCAAAACTGGTTAATCATTAAAGACTGTTTAGGAGTATTTTAGTATAATTACTATAGCTAGAAAATCCAAAAACACAGAAGGCTCATAAGAATGCTTTTGCAATGTGAATAAGTTCAAAATGACTTAAAGAGAAATAGTAGAAATGGAACAAATGACAAATATGTGACTGTGATAGGAAAAAAAAAGTGTAGAATTTAATGCCTTGTAGGACAGAGAGTTATAGCAAGCAGAGGAAGCAGACAGAGAGAATTCTAGCACTGAAATAAGTAGGACTTTGATAGATACTATAAATTGGTTTATTCATTTTTCTTTCCAAATTAGTACTAATGTACTTTTTAAAAATCATACTCTCTACTATCAAGTACAAACCACAACTTCTTTTCTAGTTAAAACTCTGGATATGAGTTAGGTACTACCAATTGGATTTACTCTTAACACAATTTACACCCAAAACTGTATTAAGTGAAGAAAAGTAAGTATATTAGATACCTTTTTTGCTGGTTAGATATTGGCAGAGGCAATATGGTTCTGTGGTTCCAGGCTTCATGACATTGTGGTTTCCTGCATTAGCAGTGGTAACACTCATATTTCTTCACAAAGTCACTATAGTCAAGTTTCTGACTCATGGTTTCAAACAATAATGAGTAGCTTTTGCAATCTTTGCAGAGGCAGTGTAATTTGGATGGCAGAGAGTTGTTTTAGAAATTTTGTCTATAACCTATTATTTCTACCCTTCCAATTATGTGGTAACCAAACTAATGTCAGGTAAAAATTCTTTTCTACTCCAACTAGTTACTGTTTGTAACAGAAACTTAACCAAAATAGTGATTAAGAATATTTTGACACCAGTAACAGAAGAGTGGAAATTTTACAGAACTTAATATTTAAATGACGATGAAGATAAATTTTTTATTGTAATATGTGAAGATTAATACGGAAAAGTGGAAGGAAAGAAAGAAGGAAGGAGGGAAAGGAAAGAGAGAGAGAAAAGAAACAAGAAGAAAGAAAGAAAGAAGAAAGAAAGAAAGAAAGAAAGAAAGAAAGAAAGAAAGAAAGAAGGAAGGAAGGAAGGAAGGAAGGATGGAAGGATGGAAGGAAAGAAAGAAAGAGAAAGGGAGGGAGGGAAAGGAAGGAAGGAAGGGAAGAAGAAAGACAGTTCTGAAGTTTACATCTGAGAATAGAAACATGGCGAGAAAGATTTGAGAAAAAATTACATAGAAGTGGTGGTTGACAGTAGATAAGAGAAAATAGAATTAAATTTATTTTTAAAGGACAGAAAATATATAGGGAGAGAGCAGGAACCATGGAACACAATGTATTGTGGTTATTTCAAACCAAATCCTATGTTAGTAACAGCTTAGTAAGTGTATTATAATATTTAATAAAAGCACAAGCTAATGGAATAGTAATATGTTTGCTTAGTAACATTTTACCTTCATTGTTCATAAGATCAAGTTGTTGAAACAAAGTAATAACAACAGAGCATATTCTGTGTACATCAATCCTTGAAACAGGACTTTTCTTTATATTTATAAAGACAAATTGAAAAAAAAGTTGCAATAGCCATATGGAAGTTATGATTTCAAAAATGTTTCTATGGAGTTTTGGCTTGAATTATTGCTATTGCTTTCCTTTATCAATCTGATTAATGATGTGATTACTATGCATAAATACAATGAAAGAAGCATTATGCAGATGAAATTGCACATGGGTTGCATCAAATGAGTAATCTTCGTCCCTTTTTAAATACTGTAATTACTCACAGTGTGACCTTGAGCTAACCACCTAACCTCTTGAGGTCATAGTCAGATTTCAAAACTCTAAAATGATTTAATAGATTCTTAACCTTCCTACATTCCTTTGACTTCTGGAGTATCTATAGAAGGTAGGCAACAGTTCATGTCTAATCTTGTGGACTTGGGTTCATATTTCAGCTACGGAATTTCTAGTGATGTGATTTTTAATGTTTGTCAGCTTGCTGCGTCTCTTATAATCTATAAAGGAGAATTATAGTATTGACCTCACAGAGTTATTATCAGCATTAAAAAAGAAAGTATCCTAAATACATTTAGCTGTACCTTATTTGTACATCCAATAGATATCAAACATTTTAAGAGGATGCAACTCTTAATAGCTGAATTTATTTTTGTTTTATTTTATGAGACAAGTTTTATTTTTGTTTTATTTTTAAAACAAATAAAACAAAAAATTTATTTTTATTTTATAAAAATAAACTTTAAAAAGAATATTCATTACACAATAACTTGTATTCTAACATTTTCTCAAATTGTAATATTCTCATCAATAAGTAAATTATCCCTAATATTATAGGAAATGATTATATCATATTACTAGAATAAAGATAATGAGTTTCTCAATGGCCTTAATGGCTACCAATTTATAAAATTGTTAGGAGTAATTTTTTAAATATTGATTACTGATCATGTTCATTTTAATAAGAACTTAACTTTTTATTTCTCCTTATTTTATTTTTTTAGAGTTTATTTTGAGAGAGAGAGAGAGAGCAAGATGGGGAAGTGGCAGAGAGAGAGGGAGAGAGAATCCTTTGCAGGCTCCATGCTGTCAGCACATAGCCCAACACTGGGTTCAATCTTATAAACTGTGAGATCATGACCTGTACTGAAATCAAAATTAGACACTTAACCGAATGAGTCAGCCAGGTGCCCCTATTTCTCTTTATTTTCAAAAGTAGTGGCTTCTGAAACCTAAAAACCAATGGATAATTGCAAAGTTAAAGTGCTTTATTCTTCTAAACAAAGTCATGCCCTGCACATGGTAAAACTTCTAATCATATCTGTAAGTAACTACAGTTTATATCACAGATTACTTGATAGTCTCACAATTTCTAATAAAGAAACAGATGTCCAGAACATCTTAATGATTTTCCAGAATAACAATGCATGTCAGTGACATCAAGGGAATATGAAGTTTCAAGCATATGAATTTTTTTGGGGGGGTGTTCTATTACATCCCTCTACATCTGATCTCAGGTATTTTTTTGAAACCACTTGGTTTGCAGATTCTCAAAGGCAAAAAAATATGCATAATATCTAGTCCTAAAAAAAGAAAAAAATACAATTATAGTTCTAGTAGTATCAATGAATAAAGACAAGTAGTAAAATGAGAGGTGAGATAAGATGGATATAGTAAGATGTAAATTTTGTTCACTTTAGAAGCTAAAGAGAGAGATGAATTCTTATCCAGAATATAAATATGAAATAAAGAGAAAAATCTTATCCAGAATATTTTCACAAAGCTATGGATATTTATACTTATATATTCAAACATGCATCTTTGAAAAGTTTTTCATACAGCAATTCTGAAAAATTTCACTTCTTAAAGAGAGGAAGATGATATGATTATAATAGTGATTGCTTCACCTGTAATGAAAATGTACATTTTAAAATAATGAATTAAACATTTTTAGCATTTTATAATGTAGTTTGGGTTTTAAAAAAGGAAATTTAAATTTTATTCAAATGAAGAAAGATAACACTTTATTGGAAAACTAAAACTATAAATTATAAATAGGAAAGACCTCATAGCCATTTGAAAAGGTTGGCATCAAAATTTCTTACTGTTCATATTCTAGGGAGTTAGTAATATGTGATGACTTTATTGTACAATTTGAAAAACTATATGCTTTTTCTGAGTCTTTAGGATGATTTATGATCATTATTTATTAGTATCATAATAGGCTGTGAAAGTAGTGTGGTGACTAATGAATTATAGGTTTAAGTGATAATTTAGTGTGAATCACTTTCATGAGTTACTTTGTATTTTCCTTTTATATACTTCTGAAAATCAATGCGAAATTGTAGAGGGTACATGTGTCTTTTTGCTTTCTCTTTCTCTTTTTTTGCTAATTGATTGCTTAGTTCACCTTAGGCATTTAATATACATAACATTAAAACATTTACAAGTAGGGGCGACAGGTTGGCTTAGTCAGTTAAACATCCGACTTTGCCTCAGGTCATGATCTCAAAGTTAGTGGGTTTGAGCCCTGCATAGGGCTCTGTGCTGACAGCTAGCTCAGAGCCTGGAGCTTGCTTTAGGTTCTGTATCTCCCTCTCTCTCTGACCCTCCCTGGCTCACACTGCCTCTCTCACTCTCTCTCAGAAATAAATAAAACATTAAAAATAAATTTATAAGTTAATACTTATTTCTTTACTAATTTCCTTTCCAACGGGATAGCAATCATTAACTAGCAATCTAGGAATAAGGAACAACAAACTTTTAACTACTACATTACAGCTGCTAAAAGACCATGGCTAGTCATTTAGTAAGACGGTATCAATGACTGACAGGCACAGTGTAGAAATTACCTAAAATGGACAGGCAGAGAGAGGGACATGGTGACTGCAGGTTCAGTGAATGCATTAAGGTTAGGAACAGGTTAGGAACAGGTTAGGAACATTGACTCCTTTTGTTTTACTCCTACTTAACAGGGCCTGAAATGTTTAGAAAAGTAAATGAATCATAACTGATGAATTAACTGTGAGCTACTCTAGGTAATAAAGACTGCTTACAGCAAGAACCAGTCAATTTTTCACTCAGTGATATAATTCATGGCAATACTGCCTAGAGTATCCCAGACTAATGGTCTTATTAGCCACAAAAAGGAGGTAAACAGTTAGTTGAAATACTTTACAATTTTTCCAAGACAATCCCAAGAGGGTCCCCTGATTTCTCAACATATTTTAGTAGCACCATTTTCCCTCTGAAAAGTACCTGAGTTTGAGATATAAAAGTTATTTATAGCCTCCACAAACCTTATCTTGTCTGTTCTTCATGAGTTTTCAAAGATTGCTAATCCCCACAATGAGAAGAATCTGACTTGCTCTTATGATTTTCTAAGGCATTATTCAACTTCTGATATTTCTTTTCAGGTGATCTTGCTGAGCATATATTTTGCTATTGTTGAACTTACTGGCATTTTAAATCCATGTCTTCTATAGAATGTCAATGCTTTCAGATAATTTCTTTTATAAATAGCTTTGAAAATTTTAACTCTTTTGAATATATTCTTTTTGGTTCTTTCTAGAGCTACTTTCTAGCACAAAACTACTAAGTACCTTCTAAATCTCCATAGTACAATCGTGTATTTTAAGCTATTATATTAATACTGCAACTTGAAACTTCCATGATTTTCTTCTTTGGGCTAATTATTTGATTAATATTTATAAATACAATATTTATTGCACCAGTCTTGGGTGGAAAATTTGTTTTATTGCCTAATATAACTGAATTGTAAGCATGTATTTTTTATAATGATAGTTGTGAACATAAATTATTTATAACCACTCTGCTAGGTATTAGGGAACTGACAGTGAACAAGACACATGTATTTGCACTATTTGCAATAGCCATGGTATCAAAAAGAAAAAAAAAGTCCAGACAAAATGTAACATAACATAGTTTTCTGTGGGGCTAAGACAAACTGTAATGTCTGAGAAAGCCTCAAAAGCCCTTTGTAGGGAGCAGAAAGCCATGCCAGATTTCATTTCTGGAGATGATTCCTTCATCTGCATAAGAGCATATGGAGGAACAGGCTGCTATAAATGAACTTACTTTGAAAGCTTGAGAAAAAGTCATCCAAGCAATAGTTTACAGGATTGGCTGATAGGACAAATTGGAATCTGGAAACATTTTATTCAAGAAGAAACCTCTTGGTCCCCAAATTTATCCATTTTTGTTCTAACCCCCAAGTTTCAATCGAAAAGCATCATTAAAGGAGGGGCTGAAAAGCAAAGAGAAATCAGAGATGAGCTCCCTCTTCACTCAAATACTACAAGACCAGTAAAGAGGTAGCAGTTCTACGATTTGGCATTTTGACTAATTGCATCTGAATTAAGCCTAAGTAAATCTGTGGCCCTGACAAAACTCAAATCAAGCCTAGGAGAAATCCATAGGATCAGCAACGTACCCTATCAACCGAAAAGAAGACAGGGGTTGCTCTCATTAAGAAATATTTTTTAATTTTTTGTAAAAATTTGAGAGAGAAAAAGAAAGGAAAAAAAAGATAATAATACTTCAACTGCATTTCTCTTAAAAAAAAAAAAAAAAAGAAGGGGGTGCCTGGGTGGCTCAGTTGGTTAAGCATCCGACTTCAGCTTAGGTCAGGATCTCACAGTTTGTGGGTTCAAGCCCCACGTCGGCTCTGTGCTGACAGTTATTTCAGAGCCTGCAGCCTGTCTTCAGATTCTGTGTCTCCCTCTCTCTCAAACCCTCCCCTGGTCATGCTGTCTCTATCTCTCTCTCAAAAATAAATAAAAACATTAAAAAATTTTTGAAAAAAAGTCTTCCTGGAAAATTAAAGGATTCTATGACATGCAAAGAAGCAAGAATATAACCAAATAAAGAGACTAATATAGTAAATTAAATAACAATTATAGGTGAGCCAGATATTACAACATACAAAAAGTGTCAAATAATTCCCATCAATAAAGAAAAAAATTACTAGAAAACATGGTTATAATAGGCAAAGATATAATGTATTTTAGGAGTCAAAGAAACTTAAAAATATGGAAATAAAGAAACTCAAAAATACAAAAAAATAAATTAAAATTCATAAATTAGAATCTGTATTTCTACTTAGCATACAATCATAAATTGCTGATAAGAATGAAAAAATGTTACATCTATTTTTGACAACTTTGTCCAAACTATTGTAAATAATAAACTATGCTTGCCATATAACACAGATATCCCATATCTTGGTAATTATCAAAATAAGATGAAAAAATTCTTGTTATAAAAACATCTGATCATGAAAGTTTATAATAGCTCTATTTGTAATTGTTAATATTTGCCAAAACTCTAACTCCAAGTGCCTCTCAACAGGGTAATAGATATAATTGGTAGGCATCCATGTAAAGGATGTTACTCACCAATAGAAAGAATGAATTACTGATGCTTATAAAAACATAGGTGAATCATATATAAATATATACACAATAATATAGCATTGTATGATAACATACATACAATAATGTAGCACTGCAGGTTCTTGAGTCTAGCATAATGTATATAAAATATTACATATACTGTATATTGTATATAATGTATTGTATTTATATATAATATTCTGAGAAAAGAAAATCAATAGGGACAAGAAACATACTAGTGGTTGCCAGAGCTTGCAGTGTGAGGTGGAGCTCACAAGGTTTTTGGGGGAAATTTAACTGTTCTAAATATTGACTGTGGTGATTCTTACATGAATTAATACTATTCTAAGTCTCATAAAACTGTACATAAAAAATGGTGAAAGCTACTATATGTAAATTATACTTCAGTACAAAAGTGAAAAAATAAGAAAATATTTGTGAATTCAAATTTACTTTTTTCCAATAAAACAAACAAAAAACCCATGATCAATAACTTCACATAACATTAGTTATATCATGATTGATGTATGAGGTTATATTTTATTTTAAATTCTTATAGTGTTTCATTTCAAGACTGTCACACAAGAGACATTAAGTGGAATGATATTAAATTAATGTTTTATTTATGAAAAGCAATAGTTAAAAGCACTTGGATGTCTTTTCTATAAAATTATATAGAATATAATTTTGCATTTAAAAATTTCTTTCTTGTATTAGTTGCTTAAAAGACAATTCTCAAGTTAATTTTTCCTTAATTTAATTTTATTTGGAATTAGCCTCAGGTTGATACACATTATTATTCCTTTAGTATATACACTCAGATCATCAGGATATTTCACTTAATGTCTCCCCTTTCTGTTTTGTTTTCATAGAAAAATTCATATGTTCTGAAAATAGTGCATCATCAAATACAAATATAGAAATATCCCGACATAAGTATGGAGCTCCAATTCTATTATCATCAGTATTTGAAAAATTACAGTGAAATAAGCATATATTGAGCATTTATTATGTTAGTCCATATAGTAGGGAATTTACATGTATTTTCTGTCTCATTTATCTCTGTCAATAATCCTTTGAGCTAGGTATCACTATTATTACAAATCACAATTACCTATGAGGAATGAGGTTCACATAAGTTGAGTGACTATCCAGTGTCCAAAAGCAAGTAAAAGGCAATATTTGGCTATTCAGTACTTTCTGATTCTAAAGCTTCTAAACCTGAACCCTGATTCTTTTGTTTTAAATTTTAAAAAATGTTTTATGTATTTCTGTGGGAGAGAGAGGGAGAGAAGGAGAGGGAGAGAGAGAGAGAGAGAGAGAGAGAAACAGCATGACCAGGGGAGGGTCAGAGAGAGAGAGGGAGACACAGAATCTGAAATAGGCTCTAGGCTATGAGCTGGCTGTCAGCACAGAGTCGGACGTGGGGCTCGAACCCATAAACCATGAGATCATGACCTGAGCCAAAGTCGGACTTAATCGACTGAGCCACCCAGGCACTCCTGAATCCTGATTCTTAACCATCATGATTTTTCCTCTTCCTTTACTCGTTTTCCTATCTTTTTAATGGTCTGCTGCTTCTGCATAGTGGTTTTGAATATTTGTTGTGTGAAAAATTACTCTTTAAAGGGATCTCTGAGGAAATAAGGCATTCAGTAAGTATGTCATTGTGCATTCAGTAGTACCTACAAATAAGAACTGACCATGTGGTAGTTGCTGAGAATAGAGTACAAGATAACCATGGTCCCTGCCCTGATGGAACTTACAGTATAGAAGAAAACAATGGATATAAAGGTATAAGTAGAAAAACAAATTAAAAATTAGCTATGTTAATAAATCCCTATTAAGGAGATAAAAATGGCTAAGATATAGAATTCTGGGCAGAGAAGCCACGTTAAAAAGGTAGGTCAAAGAAAGCCTGCCTGCAAAGATTTGATGTGAAAGCAAATGATGAGAAGACAGCAAATGTCAACCATGTAGAGAAGAGATCTCTAGGTAGAGAAGAAATCCTGTTCAAGGAAATGGATGAGAGAGTTGGCTGAGACTGTTCAAGAAACTAAAAGATATCCATTTGACTGGAACTGGGTGAACTGAGGGACACACAGAAAATGAAGAGAAAGTACCATCAGGGGCACGTTTTTAGCCTCAGAGGCCTTGAGGAAATTTACATTTTATGTGCATGGGAAACCAGGGAGGCATTAAATTAGGTAAGCACTATCCTTCAATTCATCTTTTGAAAATGCCACTCTTATCACTATTTTATTTATGGTTAAGTGGCAACTGCAAGGTTAAAATCACATAGTTGCTTACATGGTAGATTCAAGACCCAGAGCTTGCCGTGTTATACCTTTAGGTCGTTCAGCTTCAGTCTAAAATCAACATGTTTCTGAAGGGTAAAGATTCACTGGGAAATATTTTCTACCTGTCGTTTTTTTCATTGAATACCTAGTTTATTAAAAAATACAAAACATACAAAAATAGGCTTTCTTAAAGAGTTTAATTTTATTTTGATCTGAAATACACCCTATTTTGCCTTTTTTTCTCCCTTGTATATTTAAGCCAGAACATCAATAGAATGTGTGAAGGATGGCCATTTTGGGGAGACAGTTTAGAGGCTTACATATATATAAGTATGTAAAGCTTTCCATAACCAATCGCAATTATAATACAAGGATAGAATTCAATGCTATGAATTCAATGAAATGGCAGATTAATATTTCCAGTATTTCAGAGTCCTCCATAAGTATTTACTTAAAATAACATGAATTTTATTTCAATATTAATTTTATATTAATATTCTATGAAAAAGATTATTGATATCACAAAATACCTATATATTTTATATATATATATTTTTTAAATGTTTTATTTATTTCTAGGAGAGAGGAAGACAGCGTGAACAGGGGAGGGTCAGAGAGAGAGGGAGTCACAGACTGAAACAGGCTCCAGGCTCCGAGTTGGCAGTCAGCACGGAGCCCGACGCGGGCTCGAACCCACGAACCGCGAGATCATGACCTAAGCAAAGTCGGACGCTTAACCGACTAAGCCACCCAGGCGCCCCAATATTTTATATTTATAGTAATAAATAAAATTATAATTTTGAATATATATGTATTTTTGATATAATATTGAATATATATATATATAAAATTTTGAATATATATCAAAATTTGCATTTTGAATAACCATCTGAAAATGTAACCACACAAAAGTTTTACTAAGTGATTTCAATGTTGAAATAACAGTACATAAAAATGCATTTCCCAGGGCGCCTGGGTGGCTCAGTTGGTTAAGCATCTGACTTTGGCTCAGGTCATGATCTCATGGTTTATGGGTTCGAGCCCCATGTAGGGCTCTGTGCTGACTGCCAGCTCAGAGCCTGGAGCCTGCTTCAGATTCTGTGTCTCCCTCTCTCTCTGACCCTCCCCTGCTCATGCTCTCTCACTCTCTCTCTCAGAAATAAATAAAACTTAAAAAAAAAATTTAAAAAATGCATTTCCCAATTGGATCAAAATTTTATGAATTATAAAAGCATATTGAAATTTCCTACAATTAATTTACTTCCACTGGAAGGTAGATGATATATTTTTGCTCAAAAGAACACAGGAGGGCTATATACCATGTGTTTCTGTAACACATGTGAAAATGTGTAAAATTATTGTTCACTAGTAAAATTACTTCTAGTCCCTAGTAAACTTATTGTTCAAAGATCATGATGCTTAAAATTCACCATAGATAAAATAATTCATAGCTCTTTGCTGAATCTATTTACCAAGAACTGAATTTCCTATGTTGGACCTCAAAACTTACCAGTTTCAAATTCTCTCATAACAGAAATTTATCAGCATGAATATTAACTCTGAAACAAATGAATTTATTAATTGCAAAATAAGTGCATAATATTAAAAATATTAAGTGACTATTCACACGTTTCTTTATGAAATATTATCAATTTTCCTTTTGTGACCTTTCCTCTTCATGACATTCACATGTTTATGTCCATCAACAGAGTTGCTGATACTTCATAAATGTCTGATGACTATACATGGCTAGACATTATGGTTAATTAATTTTGTCAGTAACTCACTTGCCCTTTTCTTCATATTCAATGCCATTTAGAATTAATGCTATATGATCCATATTGTGAGAATCTTAACTCGTTTACTACTACCAAGATTTATTGTGAAACCAATCCCTAACACTAAATTCTAACATCACTAATTTATAAAATTCACACTTTTCTCAATGTGTTCGTGTGTGATGTATATATGGACTAATATGCACATGTATATGCAAACTCATATTTACATATACTAATGTATGTTTCCTTGTGCTACTTTTACTATGTAAATAAAGATAATTATCTCCTCCCCAGTTTTCTATATATATTCTCCCAACACCTCATAACATAGTCCTTCTCAAATCTCCCTTCTGAGAAATCAGCATACTGGAATAAAGGTAGCAGACTGCTAAATACATAAAAAAATAAAAATTAGTATAAAAACCATTCATTTTAATATATTATTAAGTACTGGGGAAAGGTATGATGGATATACACAAAAAGTGAAATTGAAATTAAAATCACTCTAATTTTAATTCACAATCTGTGACCAAAGGAATGATATTCATGAACAACAAAAGAGTAAATGAATTAAGGATAAAATTCCCTATAACTAAGCTTTGCAAAACAGAATATTGTTATTAAAGTTTTCTTCTGGAAACAATTCAGTGTTTGGTGAAGAAATGATTGAATGAATGATATTTAATTATGTTGGCTATGTTTGAATAGCATATTGATATATTCATGTATTAAAAATATGGGCATGGAAATTTATATATTCAATTAGTAATACTAGTTAACAATTTATTTTTTAAGTGGGTAGATAATCAAATATGAGAGTAAATAATTATTGGAATAATTAAGGTTCAGTTATAACATAATCTCACGACATTATATTAGGACTCTGGAGGTATCACAGACTATCCTTCTATTAATTAAAAATGAATCCAGAATAATAATGTTTAATTATTTACTAGGTCTCTTTGATTTTTAATTTTTAAAAAGATAATAATTGCAACATCAACTCTGTTTCCATACTAAAAGCCCATTGTATTTAAAACATGATTAATCCATTTTGTTAATTCTTTTCAACTCCCATTAATGCTGCTTCTATGTAACTATTTGTTCATATATTGTTTTAGGCAATGTCTTTTTTATATTTGTAAAAAAAATAGAAAAATAAAGGTGATGGTAATTTGTCTATACAAATTTTATTAATATGATACTACATCAAATTTTTAATCACAAAAGATTTTAGCAGCAGGCATACAAAAAACATATTAAATTCCAGGAGTTATTTTTTTCTTTCAAGAATATAATGTGAGCATTCTGGAGAAGATGATTATTGTGAAACCTCTCTAAAGAATCTTTTTAAGTTGATTTAGAATTGACATTTTAGAAAATTAGCTGGTGTAATAGTCTTAGAACATTAAATGTTCCTTTCACTTCCAAATGATTTTAAAAAATCCTAAAATTATTTTTCTAATTTTCCTTCTATTTTCAGAGATTTTTAATTTAATTGAGTAGTGTCTGGAGCCAATAAGAACAATCGATTATGCATAGGTTTCTATCCTAATTCTAGGCAATCAGAGAGAATACATGGACTGTTTTAGAAGAAGAGAGAAGTATCATGTCAAAATCAGGTCTATTTACTCATTTATTCAAAATGTAGCTATTGCTAGCACCTGTTCCAGATTCTGAGATCAGGCAGTGACCATCTTTGTATTTATTGAGCTTCTAGTCCATTGGGAGAGACAAACTTCATCAGCAGATAAATGCGTATTTAACACATATTAGTAACTATGCTATGAAGAAGAAATGAATGATAAGGGGAAAGAGGTGAGCAGGAGAGGCCTCCCTTAGTCGTATCATAAGGCAGATACCTAAAGGAAATGAGGGAAAGGACCATGCACACGTCCAATAAATGCAAGATCAGGAGGAAGAAACAAGCTTGGCCCTTTTGAGGATCAGCAAGAAGCAAAGTACCACAGAAGGGAGAGCACTAGAGAGACAGAGTTGGAAAGATAAGCAGGGTCCTTAGTCATGATAGGCCACTAGAAAGTTTGAGCAGCGAAGTACCCTAATTAGTTTTTTAAAAACATACCATTTTATTTACTGTTTTGAAAGTAACTGCAGAACTGAAAATCAAAACAAGCGACTTCTTAGGACAGTACGGCAGTAGTCAGGGATGTGGGATAGGAGCTTTAGACAGAGCTTCTCTAAGCCTGATATGACAAAGTTGAGTGCTCTGACACAACCAGGTCCTATCAGCTGCCCACAGAGGCTACAAGGATCAGTTTCTTAGCACAACTGCGATCATCCCCAACCCATCTGTCCTGGCACCAGAACTGGGAAGTTCTTGCTTGGGTAAGAATGGAGATAGTAAGAGGTGATTTACTTTGAGATATACTTTAAAAAAAAAAGAAAGAAAAAAAGGACAGAGCCTGACACGGGGTTCAATCTTGAGTCTGTGAGATCATGACTGGAGCCAAAATCAAGAGTTAGACGCTTAACCAACTGAGTCACCCAGGTGCCCCAACTTTGAGATATACTTTTAAAAAGCAAACAGAAGTTACTGATGGGTTGGAGACAGAACAAGAATGAGAAGAAGGTAAAGACAACATCAAGGTTTGGGGCCTGAACAACTTCTAAGAGCAGGTACCCGTTATTAAGCTTGAGAACAAACACTGCAGGAAAGCAAGTTTGGGATAATGGATGGGGAAATCAGAGTTTTATTTTGGACAAGTAATGCTAAGTCTTATTAGATATTCAAATGACATTTCAAACAGGTAGTTGAACATGTGGATCAGAGGAGATGGATATTTGAATTTTGAAATCATCAGCATATGTATGGTTTATGAAGCTATGGCTGCACTTTGGGATCACCTAGGATATTATACATGATACCAAGCCAGGACTTACCCTAGAGTTTCTAATTTAATAGACCTATAGTATATGCTGAAACACACTAGAAAAGAGAGGAACTCTGAAAACTGAGCTTGAGACATTCCAATAGAGAGAGACAAAGAAATTATCTAGCAAAAGAAACCATGAAATAGTTACCTAAGAAGGAAGGAAATCACATCTAAACTACATTCACTTGGCAGCAATGTGTTTTCAGGAGGGAGGGGTGAACTTTATCCAATGCTTCGGAGCAGAGGAGTCAGAGAACTGCTGAGAAGTTTACATTCTAGACAGAGAGACAAGGAGGTAAAGAGAAAACAGTCACAGTATGCAGTAAATGGATGCTTGCAGAATGCTCAGGCTTTAAGACGTGAAGGGCACCTTCCTCAGCCCTAAGGAATTAAGAAAAGCTTCTGGGGACTGCTCAGCTGGGAAAATGAAGGAGCAGATGTGATCTAGCAGATTGTGGAGAAGTTTCCAAGCAGAGGGAATTGTCATGTAGCGATAAAGCATAGCAATTCTGGGAGCTGCAAGCAGTTGAATATTTTTATGGTATAGAGTGGTTTGGGGTGTAGCAAGAGGTGAGACTGGAAAAGAATGACATACTAAATCCTTAAATCCTTGGTACTTTAGTGTGCCAGGTCAAGAGGTTTGGGTCTATAGACAGCTCTCCCATCTAAGAAATTGTATTTATAAATCTAACATTATTTTCTAAAAGTTTCTTTATAAATATTTAAAGCTATAATGCATTATTTAACACAGGACAATTAGGAGTCACTGAAAGTGTAAATATTTTTAACCTAAATATTAATAAATAAATGTTAAAATATGCACATTAGAATGAAGAAGTCATTAATGACATCTTTTCAAACTTTTGTAGTTACATGTTTATGTTGGATACTATATTCTAAATTTTTTTCATTTTTTTAATTATTTCATGAATATATCTTCACCCTAAATATCATCTTACCACTGCCTTAATTTGCTCTAATTTGATTATTTTTGACCTTTGATATCCCTTTTAATGTTTTTTGGCCAATTTAATTTCTTTTGTGAATTAACCATTCATGTCACTTGTCCATTTTTCTTCTGTGGTATGTCTCTGCTTTTTACTAATTTGGGAGCATGGTTTATATATTAACCTTTTAGTTGTCAAATTTAATTTAATATTTTTTGGGTCTTGTCTTTTAGTTTTAACTGTATTGTCTACAGGTACACACAAACACACACATATGATAATAAGTAAGTATATAGATCAATAGATACATAGATGATAGATAATAGATGGATGATAGATAGATATCATTATATCATATGTGTGTTATTTAAAGGAGAGGGCAAAATCTCCTTTTAAGGTCTATGTTTACCTTAAGCTCTCTCCATGCTTTGGTTTCTGTGAAAGAGATCTCATTGCCCTCATCTAAGGTCCTCAGGGTCCTGTCCAAATCCACTGATTGGTCAAATCAGTGGGTATGAATTCCAGACTCAAGGGCCATCAGTGTCCCAGCAAACTGTGGGACTTACAAACCTGTAAGCCCAGGGGAGTTCTCCCTGTGCACAGTCTTATTTGTCCTTCTCTGTCCAACAGAGGTTGATACTGAGAACACTCACCAGTAAACTTTCCGAACATAAACCTCCTTCTCAGAGTCTGTTTCCCCAAGAAAGCCATCCTACAGTCAGACATTTTTATTTTTCGACTTTTGTGGAGAGAAAATATATATTTTTGTGTATCTTTTTCCTATCTAAGAAAATGTATTTATGAACCTAACATCATTTTCTAAAAATGTTTTTGTATAAATATTTAAAACTATAATGCATCATTTCTTTCCTTTTTGGGGGAGGCCATGTTTGCTATATAATAAGTTCATAATATCTCAAGTCTTGTTTTTAGACTTTGATTCTCTCCAGTTGATTTTGGTGCAAGTTCCTTGTTGTTATTCTTTATTTATAGCAGAAGTATTGTTTTTTATTATTATTATTTTGACAGAAAGAGATGGAGAGGGAAAGAGAGAAAGGGAGAGAGAGAACCCAAAGCAGGCTCCACACTGTCAGCGGCAGAGCCCAACATGGGGCTGGATCTCACAAACCATGAGACCTTGACCAGAGCCAAAACCAAGAGTCCAACACTTAATTGACAAAACCACTTGAGTGCCCCTGGTATTGTTTGCTAATACAAGTCCACATTGCAGTGATAAGATTGTAGCACCTATTCTTGAAAATGGGCTTTGAAAATGTTTTGTTTAAATGCGCCTGGGAGAAAAAAATGGCAGTGAGTTTTGGTTATAGGTGTGTTTTTTTTTTTTTACTTGTTACTCTCGGATTTTTTTTAAGTAGATAATCTTAGCTTTATTAGGAATGTCAGATTTGTTCATCACTCTTAGCAAAGTACTGAGCAGAAGAGTAGCTCAGGAAATTAGTGAATAAATGAATTAAGCAATAATAATTTTCTTCTTTTTTCTTAATCATGAACTATTTGAGTTTTATTTTTCATTATATTAGATGCCATTTAAATTATATTTTTCATTATATTTCATTATATTGTCATTATACATAATGCAAATGAATATATTTTGTCCTTATGTTAGCAGTAATGTTTCCAGTATTGTAGTTATAAGTATGATGGTTGTAGAGTAAATTAATAATGTTTTCTATCACGAGGAGAAAAATTTTATTTGCATCTATTTAATAGGTTTTTTTTTTAACCTATTAATCGGGAATGCATACTTTATTTTATATGTATTTTTCATTTTTATCCTTTGATATATGATTAATGATATGGCTTTGTACCCTCCTCAGCTTGATAATCATTTTTCTTTACCAGGTAATATGTTCAATTTGATACTATATTCTCTGGGCTTTTTGCTTTTAAGATCCATAAATGAGATTTTTCTGAATATTCTATTGTTCAGGGTATATTTGTTAGATTTTAGTAAATTAACTTCATAAAATGAATTGGCATGTTCACTGAAAGGTAATGAGAGATGTTATAGAAATATCACTCTGGCTGCATCTACTAATTACTAGAGCTCCACAGCTGTACGTGAGATTGGCCCTTACACATTTTAATGAGATAAAGTAGTGGAAGCCATACGAGAGTCAAGGGGGTACTCACTGGTGTGAGTTCATGACATCATGTCATCAGTTATTGCCTGAGAACAAACAACTTCTTTTAAAATCATGTTTAGCTGGTAAGTTCTTCCAAAATGTTGGTAAAATTAATTACTGCAAGTTCTATAGATAACTTAAAGACTGATTTTCTTTACTTACAGCTTAAAATTATATTGATGCCATGTAAACAACCAAAATCAGATATTAACATGAACAGGGATATGTCTCAACATCCTGAGTTTTCTCATTTGTTGAACATTATAGCTTTCTTCATTTGATAGACCATTCTTTTCTTTTTCATTCAAATTAATTAACATTTAGAAAACTTCTCATACTTTTAACTGTGAATGATTATTAAAAGTAAATTCTTTTGCATTAGAATATATTTACAGTGGATGGATTTTTAAAATGTTCCCTCCACAGATCGTTTTTCTCAAACCATACTGAAAATTACTCATAGTGAAAGATCTATGTCACTTACCATCTTCTTTTTCTTCTTCTTCTTCTTTTTTTTTTTTTTTTTTTACTTTTTTTATGTTTTATTTATTTCTGAGAGAAAGAGAGAGAGCATGAACAGGGGAGTGTCAGGAGAAGGAGACACAGGTTCTGAGCTTGAACCCACGAACCGTAAGATCATGACCTGAGCCGAAGTCGGAAACCTAATCGACTGAGCCACCCAGGCACCACACTTACTATCTTCTTAATATAGACTTTGCATGCAATAAAAAGTTACCATATCTATATTTTTAAGCTATGATTAGGCATATTTACCCATGTATGTTTGGTTGAAGACCAAAATTTAAGCATTTTAAAACTTATCTTTGGAACTCCAGAGGTTAGGTTAAGTGGAATTTAACTTATTTGTCATATGATATACTAATTTCAACACATTATTGATTTGTACCTAAAATATATTGTTTGTAAAATAAAACCATTCAGTTACATATGTCGTATTTCATGGTTTGTGACATATCAGTTAACCCAAGAAGAATAAGTTTGCATCATGTGAGATTTGTGTGCACAATATAATGGTCAGCATGCACAATTTATTGTTTTTATGAGAATTATATTGGCCTATGTAAATTATATTGGTTTCTGGTGAGATGAAAATGAGCTTGATGTTAAACTGTAATTAATCTATTCACTATAATAGTTTCTTTCCTTTGAAATATGCAAGGATCAAGGATTAGCCACATACATCTTTATTTTATTTTTTAATTTTTTTTACATTTATTTATTATTGAGAAACAGAGAAAGAGAGAGCACGAACAGGGAAGGGGCAGAGAGAGAAGGAGACACAGAATCCAAAGTAGGCTCCAAGCTCTGAGCCAGCTGTCAGCACAGAGCCTGATGTGGGGCCCAAACCCATGAACTGTGGGATCATGACCTGAACTGAAGTTGGATGCTCAACCAACTGAGCCACCCAGGTGCCCCATCACGTAAATCTTTAATAAAGAAAGTTTAAGTTGAAAAATTGCAAAATTATCTCTTTCATTTTTACTCTTCTCCTTAATAAATCCACACTATCTATTAGAGAAAGAAGCAGATACTCACTTGACATATACTTGATTTATCTTTCCTTATCATTGAAAATTATACCAAGGGTGAAATTTGCTCCTAGCCACTGGAAATCATAGAAAAACACTCTGAAAACTATTACTCTATAGTTCTGACCTCAAGCCTCTTATATAAGCGTCTTCTGTATTAATGATTTTTTACTTCTGTTAAGACGGTAGAAAGAACATGATTTATAAAGACACTTCAAAGGATTGAAATAACTTCCTTTCATATGAAAATTCTGTTATCTCTTGAAGAGTTAATTGAAAAAAATGAATATTTCTCCCTACTTGATGCTGTTGCATATGCACCACAACTGTGGAATAGGGCCAGTTGTTAAGGAATGATCGCATGCATGCATTCTTTCCTTCCTTCTACATTCATTTCCAACAGAGAAGTGGCAGAGAATAGGAATATTTATTGTGATTACTTTCTTTTAGTTCCTTTTCTGAGCCAAGACAATGCTTTTAAACCCATAGAAGATATTTAAATAAACTAATAAATTACATTAGTCATCTACAGAAAAGAAAATTTCTAAAATATATGAAACTCCAGTTTCATATTGGAACATTTAATTATTTTAGAAATTATAATGCTTCTATTTCTGAAGCCCTTGCAATTGTCTTAACCAGCTTATATACTGAATACTTCTTTTAACATATATTATAAAAAGAGAGATTGTAGATATATAAGTCCCTTTGTTCTCAATCCGGGGTTAAAAGGAGACTACCTTGAAAAGATAAGAATGTAATAAAAGAAGTAATATGCCATAGATCTTATAATCACTGATCTAGGGAATATTTAATACAGATCTGTTCTATAACAGATGCTGTGCTCAATCTAAGAAAATAAGAACTCTAGCTACCACTAACTTTTCACTTACTATAGACAGGTACATACATGAACACATTCTACTATGATTATGTCACCGAATCTTCAAAACAACAGTTTGGTGTTAGTAAAATTATTATAGATAGATGGGGAAATATCACAGAATGTTTTATTAAATTAATAAGTAGAGAGACACTCACAGAGGAGTAAAATAACTTGTCCAATGCTATGAACTACAAGTTCCAGAATCCACAATTTTAAATACATTATGCACAAGATGAAGAGATAATGAGGGTAATGCTTCCAATATAATGCCACAAAGAAGGTTTTTAGTATTTCACATTTTTTCATTGTCTCTAACTCTATAATGATAAAATTAGGGAATTTCCATGAAAGTGACAATATTATACATATTTACTTTTTCATTTTTCTAATCCAAATTTTTTTCCTAAGAGTAGACAAGTAATAAACCCGATTCCTGTGTTTATTGAAAATTGTGAGGTGTGTGTGTGTGTGTGTGTGTGTGTGTGTGTACAAGTATGTGTGATATATGGCACACAAGGAGGGCTCAATAAATGGTATATGTATGCATATTTCTTCAATGACTTCAACTGATGTATCTCATAAAATCTAAAAATGACAAAATATATCTTGAATTCTACATTTAAATAGAGGAGAACTCTTATGTGTTTGGTCTTTGATAAAATCTCTAAATAATGACAACATTTTCCTGGGGTAATTTATGATGGTTTGGATTTTCTCACTCCAAATCTTCCACATTCAACTCTTATAACCTTGAAAAAAGAGTTTCTTATGTCACAAAATTTAATTCCTTCTCTCTATATATGTATATCACACACACACACACACACACACACACACACAGAGGCACACAAAGAATGACCTAATATACTCACTTTTAAAGAGAAATAAGTATGGCTCTGCATGTTCAAAGTAAACTCATCACCAATTCCTCATGTCTCCATGCCTAATCATGGCTACAACTAACTTTGGTGAGATTGGAGGTAGGTACTGGCACAGAGAGGCTAATAGCAATATTTCCAGTCAAATGAGCCTAGCTATGAATCCCAGTTTGCCCTTAACTGGAGCTACTATAGCTCTGAGTCTATTCCCTCAATTTTTATGAGAATATTGAGTTGTTTTCAGGCTTAAATAGCATAATGTAAGTAAAATGCTAAGCAAACTTCCTGGCACATAATGAGGTCTCATAAATGGTAGCAATTATTACTTTTATTGAGACTACAAAACAACTTTGCTGATGGTTTTGAAAATCATTAATAGTTAAAGAGTAATACTCAGAGTTAAAAATCAGATGGCTCTGAGGATCAAATGAGGCAAATGCACATAAAATCATTCGCCCAGGATCTGGCACATTGATCAGTCCTTTTCTACTACTGCCCTTTGACCTACAACTAAGGGAGACTACAAAATAATGTATTACTATATTCACATTTTGAAGAGAAGAGGAGCATATTATTTTTTATAGTAATCACTTCATAGCTGTTATCATAACTGATGTCATGAAATAATAGAAAAAATGTTCCTATTCTCAATTAACGTATTACCTGGCTTCCATAAGGGATCATTAAATGATTTTCATGGGTTGTTTTAATGACGGAACAAAAGACATAACAACTGGCATGAAGCCAGTTTCCCTTGCTATTATTCCATTTTCAAACATTTATTTTATAACAGTTAAATTTTAGTATTGCCATTGATACCTTCCATTTCGTTGGTCCTGGAAATTCTGTCTTTTTTTTTTTTTTAATATTTTTATTTATTTCTAGGAGAGAGAGAGAGAGAGACAGAGTGAGCAGGGGAGGGTCAGAGAGAGGGGGAGACACAGACTCCGAAATAGGATCCAGGCTCTGAGCTGGCAGTCAGCACAGAGCCCGACGCGGGGCTCGAACCCACGAACCGCGAGATCATGACCCAGGCAAAAGTCGGACGCTTAACTGACTAAGCCACCCAGGCGCCCCGGAAATTCTGTCTTTTGATGGTTTTGAATTTAATTCTTTATCTTCCCATCCCTATTGATTCTACAACCTGGCAAATGATCTAACAGGAATGCTGTTGTTGCTCCCTGTGCTTGTGGCAGATCCCTTCTTCTTCGGACACTTTGTCTCCCAGCTGGTGAGACTGTAGAACGTATCCTTTGGATTTCCTGGTCAGCTCTCCAGTATCCTGAACTCCTTACACTTCAGTGACTGTCCCATAGCAAAAACCAGATGTGTGTCTGAGGCTCTTCTCACTTCCAGTGTGTTGCACCAGATCTGTATGGCCACCGAAACTCTGCTGACACTTTACCCCCCTACTGATGTCTCTGGTTGAGCCAAGTCTTCACAATCCAGGCTGTGCTCAGACACTGTAAAATGTTGCAGGAGAGAAAATGGCCTGTGATTATGGCTCAAGGAGGAAAGAGTCTTCCCTCTAAAGAAATAACTCCTTCTAGTCTCATACTTTCAACTTCCTGTTATCTTTAAAAATGTGATTTTTGCAGTTTTCCACCTTTTCTAATTTATGTACAAAGAATGTTAGTCTGTTATGATCTATCATGTTCCACTGCAAATCAGAAGTCTTCAATCAATTAAAAAGCATTATTCGGCTGGGGGAAGTAAGATGGTGGAGAAGTAGGGAGCTCTGTATATTCTACTCGCCCCCATCTCTCAAACCGAAAAGGCCTAAAGCCATAGGACAATGAAATGCAGGAGTTTGGGAGGAAAAGAGAGAGAGTCCGCTGAGAAAACAACCTCATAGGTGCATGAGTGTGAACTGGGGAAGATAAAAACGGGCCAGATCCAGAGACACAGAGGGAGGGGAGGGAACCCTCTTTTCAGGCAGCCGCGATGAGTCAAGGGGAAAAGAAAGAGCAGCTGAAACTGCTCATAGAACTGTCCCTGGAGAAGAGAAAAACCCTCAGCCTGAACAGAGAGTGATCTTGATTCCAGCTGTGGTGCTGACTTTGGGCTAGATGCCCTGGTCCTAGACAAGACCAGAAGAAACTGCTCCCTGCTCTCCTAGGCCGATCCAGCAGGGAAGTGGCTAGCCTGAAATTGCTCCACTGCTCTCCCGCCTCAATTCCCAGCTGGGAAGGACCTGGCCTGCGGGTTTATATTTTGGGTGGTATCAATAAAGCACCCGGACTAAGACCTGGAAGTGAGGCATGGCTTGGGACATAGAACATGGCCCACCTTGGCCTCGCCTGTGGCACAGGGAGGTCAGACCCAAAAGAGTAATTGCAATGCTTAGTTCAAAAAGGGACTGGGGCGCCACCATTTTTCTCCCCACAACCACCAGGGCTCAACCTCAGGAAGAGGCCTACAGGAGGACGCAGTGGAGGCTAAGACCAGCCTAAACCAAACTATGCCCATCCCCACTAGAGAGCTGCTTAAAAAAAAAAAAAAAAAAAAAAAAACCGGAGCCCAGGGCAAGACCAACATGGATGCACTACTGTGATTAATTCTAGATCAATTCTTTCTATTCAGATTTATTTTTCCTTGTCTCAGTCATTTCCCTCCCCTCTGCTGGACTGGGCACTTTGGTCATTGGTTTGCTTAAACAGTCACATTTAATCCATTCTCTAGATGTTTATCCTACACCTCCACCATTACCTTTCTATCTCTTTCTCTCTGGATAATCAGACTATCTAGTTTCTCTGAGCAATATTACCTTCATTTCTTTCTCCTCGCCTCTTACCATATTCTCCTCTTTCTCTGTCTGAATTAAGCCTCTTAGTCTCTTTGTCTGGTCATTTTCCAATTTCACTTCCTCCCTTCCTGTCATTTCCTCTTTGTATATGCTCTTCCATCAGCACTGCATACATCCTGCTCTTTATTTGTAACTGGGAACTCTGGTTTTATGCTTGCACTGTCCTTTGTCTTTTGGGGTTTTTTTTCTCTTTTTTCTTTTTTTCATTATTTTTTCTTTTTCTTTTTCCCTTTTGGTTTACTTGTTTGTTGGATTTGTCTGTGTGTTTGTGTGCCTTTGTTCCCTGTGTGTTTGTCTGTCTGTTTTATTTTCCAGGGCTACCTCAAGAAACAAGCCAAAGTACACATGGTGGAGAGTCCCAAATACCACTATGCGTCGGGAAATAAAATAACCAAAGTCTCAACAAGAGAGACCAAAGACACCATTAAAAGAACACTTGCTGAATGGATAGGCCCTGGACCGTAAATGAGCCTTCTTTAATATAGCAGTAGTCGCAGGCACAGAGTGCAGAACAAGCTTTTAAAACTAACAAGAGACAGAAAGTTAGCCAAAATGACGAAATGGAAGAACTCTCTGCTATGAAATTCCAGGGAGAAATAACAGCTAAAAAACTGCTCAAAACAGATATAAGCAACATAATTGAACAGGAATTTAGAAAAATAGTCATAAAATGAATCGCTGGGCTTGAAAAAGGCATGGAAAACATCAGAGAAGCTATTGCTACAAAGACTATTGAGCATGAATTTAAAAATGCTATAAATGAGGTACATAATAAAATGGAGGCATCCAATGCATGGATTGAAGAAGCAGAGAAGAGAATAGGTGAATTAGAAGACACAATTATAGAAAAAGAGGAAGCCGAGAAAAAGGGAGATAAACTGATCCAGAAACATGAAAGAAGAGTTCGAGAGATGAGTGATACTAACAAACAGAACAATATCCATATCATATGAATTCCTGAAGAAGAAGAGAAAGTAAAAGGTGCTGAAGGAGTACTTGAACAAATTATAGCTGAGAACTTCCTCAATCTGGGGAAGGAAACAGACATTGAAATCCAAGAGGGACAGAGAAATCTCCTAAGAAGAAACTTGAATTGATCTTCTGCATGACATATCATAGTGAAACTGGCAAAATATAAGGAGAAAGAGAATATTCTAAAAGCAGCTAGGGATAAAAGGGTCATAACATACAAAGGGAAACCTATCAGAGTGGTGACAGCCTATCTACTGAAACTTGGCAAGCCAGAAAAGAATGGCAGGAAATCTTCAATGTGATGAACAGAAAAAATATGCAGCCAAGAATCCTCTATCCAGCAAGCCTGCCATTCAGAATAGAAGGAGAGATAAAAACCTTTCCAAATAAACAAAAATTAAAAAAATTTCACCACTAAACCAGCACTACAAGAAATCCTGAGGGGGACTCTCTGAGCGAAATGTTGCAAGGAACATAAGGTACCAGAGACACCACCACAAACATGAATCCTACAGAGAACCCAATGACTCTAAACCCATATTTTTCAACAATAGCACTGAATGTAAATGGACTAAATGTTCCAACCAAAAGACACAGGGTAGCAGAATGCATTAAAAAAATCCATCTATTTGCTGTCTGTAAGAAACTAATTTTAGACTTGAGGACACCTTCAGATTGAAAGTAAGGGGATGGAGAAATATCTATCATGCTACTAGAAGTGAAAAGAAAGCTGGAGTAGCTATACTTATATTAGACAAACTAGACTTTAAAGTAAAGGCAGTAACAAGGAATGAAGAAGGGCATTATAAAACAATTACAGGGTCTATCCATCAGGAAGAGCTAACAATTATAAATGTCTACCCACTGAATATGGGAGCACCCAAACACATAAAACAATCACAAACAGAAATAGTCTTATGAATAAGAATATGCTAATAGCAGGGGACTTTAATACTCCACTTACAGCAATGGAGAGATCAACTAGACAGAAAATCAATAAGGAAACAATGGACTTGAATGACACATTGGACCAGATGGACTTGACAGATATATTTAGAACTCTACATCCTGAGGCCAAGGAATTTGCTTTTTTCTCAAGGGCACATGGCACATTCTCCAAGATATATCACATACTGGGTCATAAAGCAGTCCTCAATAAATATAAAAGAATTGAGATCATACCATACACACTTTCAGATCACAGTGCTATGAAACTTGAAATCAATCACAGGAAAAAGTCTGAAAAACCTCCAAAAACATGGAGATTAAAGAACACCCTACTAAAGAATGGAGGGGCCAAGCAGGCAATTAGAGAAGAAATTTAAAAATATATGGAAACAAATGAAAACGAAAATACAACAACACAAACTCTATGGGATGCGGCAAAGGCAGTCCTAAGAGGAAAGTACATTGCACTCCAGGACTATTTCAATAAATCAGAAAAAGTGCAAGTGCAAGATCTAACAGCATGCCCAAAGGAACTAGAAGGAGAGCAAGTAGAGCACCTCAAACCCAGTAGAAGAGAAATAATAAAAATCAGGGCAGAAATAAACAATATAGAGTCCAAAGAAACAGTTGAACAGATCAATAGAGTTGGTTTTTTTGAAAAAATAAACCAAATTGAGAAACCTCTACCAATCTTCTCAAAAAGAAAGAGGGAGCACCCAAATAGACAAAATCATGAATGAAAATGGATTTATTACAACCAATCCCTCAGAAATATGAGCAATCATCAGGGAATACTATGAAAAATTATATGTCAAAAAAGTGGAAACTAGAAGAAACAAATTCCTTTTTTAAAAATTTTTCAAAAAATAGTTTATTTCTGAGAGAGAGAGAAAGAGAGACAGCATGAGCAGGGGAGGATCAGAAAGAGAGGGAGACACAGAATCTGAAATAGGCTCTAGGCTGTGAGCTGACTGTCAGCACAGAGCCTGACACGGGGCTCAAATCCACGAACTTTGAGATCATGACCTGAGCCGATGTTGGACACTTAACCGACTGATCCACACTGGCGCCCCGAAATGGACAAATTCCTAAACACAAAAACACACTACCAAAATTCATACGGGAAGAGATAGAAAATCTGAATAGACCCGTAACTGGTGAAGAAATTGAATCAGTTATCAAAAATCTCCCAACGAATAAGAGCCCTAGGCCAGACGGCTTCCCTGGGGAATTCTACCAGACATTTATATCAGAGTTAATACACCTTCTTCTCAAGCTATTCCAAAAAATAGAAATCAAAGGAAAACTTCCAGACTCATTCTACAAAGCCAGCATCACTTTGATTCCCAAGCCAGACAGAGACCCAACAAAAAAAGAGAACGACAGGCCAATATCCTTGATAAATATGGATGCAAAAATCCTCAACAAGATACACACAAATCAAATGCAACAGCACATAAAAAGAATTATCCACCATGATCAAGTGGGATTCATTCCTGAGTTATAGGGCTGGTTCAATATTCACAAATCAATCAATGTGATACATCATATTAACAAAAGAAAAGATAAAAACCATATGATCGTGTTGATAGATGCAGAAAAAAACATTTGGCAAAATACAGCATCCCTTCCTAATAAAGACCCGCTAGAAAGTCAGGATAGAAGGAACTTACTTAAACATCATAAAAGCCATCTATGAGAAGCCCTCAGCTAACATCATCCTCAATGGGGAAAAACTGAGAGCTTTCCCCCTGAGATCAGGAACATGACAGGGATGTCCACTCTCACCATTGTTGTTTAACATAGTGTTGGAAGTCCTAGCATCAGCCATCAGACACCAAAAGGAAATCAAAGGCATCAGAATTGGCAAAGATGAAGTCAAACTTTCACTCTTCGCAGATGACATGATACTCTACATCGAAAACCCGACAGACTCCACCAGAAGCCTCCTAGAACTGATCCAAGAATTCAGCCAAGTTGCAGGGTACAAAATCAACGTACAGAAATCGGTTGCATTTTTATACACCAACAATGAAGCAACAGAAGGAGAAATCAAGAAACTGATCCCATTCACAATTGCACAAAAAACCATAAAATACCTCGGAATAAACCTAACCAAGGATACAAGAGATCTGTATGATGAAAACTATAGAAAACTTATGAAGGAAATTGAAGAAGACACAAAGAAATGGAAAGACATTCCATGCTCATGGATTGGAAGAATAAATATAGTTAAAATGTCATTACTACCCAAAGCAATCTACACATTCAATGCAATCCCAATCAAAATTGCACCAGCATTCTTCTCAAAACTAGAACAAACTATCCTAAAATTGTATGGAACCACAAAAGACCCTGAATAGCCAAAGTAATTATGAACAAGGAAACCAAAATGGGAGGCATCACCATCCCAGACTTTAGCCTCTACTACAAAGCTGTCATCATCAAGATAGTATGGTATTGGCACAAAAACAGACACATAGACCAATGGAACAGAATTGAGAACTCAGAAGTGGACCCAAAAGTATACAGCCAACTAATCTTTGACAAAGCAGGAAAGAATATCCAATGGAAAAAAAGACAGCCTCTTCAACAGATGGTGCTTGGGAGAACTGGACAGCAACATGCAGAAGAATGAAACTGGATCATTTTCTCACACCATACACAAAAATAAACTCAAAATGGATGAAGGACCTGAATGTGAGACAGGAAACCATCAAAACCCTAGAGGAGAAAGCAGGAAACAACCTCCTTGACCTCCACCGCAGCAATTTCTTACTTGACACATCCCCAAAAGCAAGGGAATCAAGAGCAAATATGAACTATTGGGACCTCATCAAGATTAAAAGCTTCTGCACAAAGGAAACAATCCAAAAACTAATAGGCAACTAACAGAATGGGAAAAGATAGTTGCAAATGACATATCAGATAAAGGGTTAATATCCAAAATTTATAAGGAACTCACCAAACTCACGCCCGAAAAACAAACAACCCAGTGAAGAAATGGGCAGAAGATATGAACAGACACTTCTCCAGAGGACATCCAGATGGCCAACAGACACATGAAACGATGCTCAGCATCCCTCCTCATCAGGGAAATGCAGATCAAAACCACACTGAGATACCACCTCACGCCAGTCAGAGTAGCTAAAATGAGCAAATCAGAGACTATAGATGCTGGCGAGGATGTGGAGAAACGGGCACCCTCCTACACTGTTGGTGGGAATGTAAACTGGTACAGCTACTCTGGAAAACAGTGTGGAGGTTCCTCAAAAATTAACAATAGAACTTCCCTATGACCCAGCAATAGCACTGCTAGGAATTTACCCAAGGGATACAGGAGTGCTGATGCATAGGGCACATGGACCCCAATGTTCATAGCAGCACTCTCCACAATAGCCAAAACATGGAAAGAACCTAAGTGTCCATCAACTGATGAATGGATCAAGAAGATGTGGTTTATCTATACCATGGAATACTACATGGCAATAAGAAAGAATGAAATCTGGCCATGTGTGGCAACGTGGATGGACCTTGAGGGTGTTATGGTGAGCAAAACAAGTCAGGCAGAGAAGGATAGATAATGTATATTTTCATGTATAGGTGGATTAGGAGGAACTTAATGGAGGACCATGGGGAGGAGAAGGGGAGAAAATATTGGGGAGAGGGATGGAGGAAACCATGAGAGATTCTTGAATGCTGAGAACAAACTGAGGGCTGATTGGGGTTGGGTGGAGGGGAAGTGGGGTGATGGGCATGGAGGAAGGCACTTGGTAGGATGAGCACTGGGTGTTATATGGAAACCAACTTGACAATAAACTATTTAAGAAAAGTAAATAAATAATAAAATAAAATAAAATAAAAAATAAAAATAAAAAGCTACTTGTTCAACTAAAAAATAAAAAGCATTATTCATATCTATAATATTATATATAAAATATTTATGTTTATAATTATTTTCATGAGAATAAATCTATCAGAATAAAGTTCTGTGAATTTCGATTAATGTTGCTTATAAAATGTGTCAAAATTCAAGGACTAGATGTTATTTAGACAGTTTTTTTAGTTGCTATGCTTGCTATGCCATGTTAAACCATTTCTTCTAATTAAAGGTATATACTACAGAAAACAATAGTACTGAAAGTTGTAATCATTTTTATGCAAATTCAATAAACTTTCTTTTACCTTATTATTATGGGCAAATAGCTAAATAGTCCATAGTTTGTATACTTTTAATATGTAGACTGGAAATTAGAAGTAAGACAAAATGCCTTCAAAGAATAACTTAAAGTGTTAATTTAACAAAAATGGTCGGTATTAAAAACCTAAACTTCTTCATTGTGTAGTTCCGGTCTGTCTGGTATAACAGAGAATAATCTTTATTACCCTCTCTCACACACACACAAAAACACACATGCACATGCACACACACACACATTTATTCATTACTCAATATATTATAGCCATGTTCAGATTTTTTAAAAAGAGGTATGTCTGTTCACTTATTTCCCTTACTATAAACATAGTACTAAGGTTCTTATTAAAACCACTTTGCCATCTCTCAATTATATTTTCTTTACCACACCTTGATAATAAGATATGAAATTAGCGATAATATCTTAGACCAAAAAGAGTCATATATATTTAGCTAGGCTTCTTCTTCTTTCTTTTCATATGAAGATATTAGTAAGCTTTGTAGACTTCCACACTCCTCACTTTAACCTTTGTGGGACAAGTTAAAAACTGCTCAGATATTATGACGTTCTACTCTTCTACCTCAAAAAGAACTAAGTATGAATTACAAGTGGAAGAAGATTTTGTGTTAAATGAACATTTTTAAAGCTCAGGCATCTCTTGACATATGATAACTTTGTATTCTATTAGCAGAAAATCACCTAGATCCGATATCAAAGAATCACAGAGAGATTAGAAGAGGCATTAAAAGTAAAGTCTCTATAGCAATAGTGGAAATATGAATAAGAACTACAAATTTTCTTACCAGTTTTGGACGCTTATTTTTCCAGCTTGATTGCCTATCTTTAGCACAGAAGAATCCCACAGGATATACTGTGGCATAACATCCTTGTCATGAAATTAAATGTTCAAAAGTACTTTTGAATAAAAATTTAACTACCGATTTTCTTAGTAATCAATTGTAACTTCACCAGTCACTGCTTTTTGATAAAGTCTCTTAAAAACACCCTATGTTTGCAGCCTTTATACCTTGACAATATTGAATAAGATTTTGTTAAACATCTTGACAAGTAATAAAATTCACATCTTTAAGAGAAATAAAAAGTCCTTTATAAAAAGTATTGTAACCGAAAGTCGCTTAACAAAAAAATCACTCGTTATCAAATGTGTTTTCATTTAGTAGTTCTTTTACCTTTCTTACTACTTAATTTGTGAAGATCCTCTAGTCAACTACAAAGAAGCTTATATCTAGCTAATTAGCTGGAAAGAGAAAGCTTGTGTCTCAAGGGACCTAAATTTGTAAGTACCTACTTACCCTTGGATTTACTATACAAGGTAACTGATACCCTTAGTTAATTCTCCATTTTAACTAATACAGATTAGCAGACCCTGAAATGTTGATATAGTTAGTGGAATCCCCTCCCTGTTCAGAGCTGGGGGAATCTTGTTACACATTTCCCACTATATCTTTAATGCGTCAATATCTTATAATATGGAGCTGAAAATATATACTCACCAAACGTTTTAAAACAAAGGGAAAATTGGGAGCATTAATTTGTCATGGGTACTTTCAGAGATTTCAGCAAAGTCCCACAAGGAAGAAGGGATAAAGTTCACTAGTGGTTGATCTGAAAACAGAAAAATAATATGGGGTTCAGATAAGCAAGCACTCCCTGACTATGACCTCCAACAGAGATATGATGGCATTTGGGGGGAAAGCAAACCAGGGCCACTGTGCCCAAAAATAGTAAGGGAGTTACAGAGAATGTGGGTGGAGCTCTGACATCATCTACTGTGATCTTTAATAGTAGTAGTATGTGCATGTGCGTGAGTGTGTGAGTGTGTGAGTGTGTGTGTGTGTGTGTGTTTATGCACAAGAGACCATTATTACCTCCTGGCTTTAATATTAGGAAAAGGCATCTGGATCATCTCAACATGACTGAATAGGGAATTACAAATAAGGAATAGAAAAAATACTTTAAGGATTCACATGGGAGTGGTATCAGTAGGTGCTCTGCTCGATAATTATTTATTGAATTAACTAATGAGTTAATAAGAATATTTAACACCTACTTTCTTATTCCAGTTAGGCTTCACTCTTCAGAGCAAGAACTCTGCAGCCCTCCAGGGTATCATATATGTCCATGCATCTTCTGCTCTATCATTAAAATGCTTTCCATCTATTAGGAGCTCAAAAACATACACGGCAACTCTTCACCTCAGCTGCAGCTATGTTCTTTAAATCCTTGCTTGTTTTTTATTCCCTTGATTGTGATTAAGAAAATCTGTAACCAGGGAGGTTTCTAAAGACAAATATGATAATGGTATCTCAATCACTGTGAGCAAAATGGCCTCCTTCTGGGCCTGTGTGTATGGACATTATATATATTTTTTCTGTAAGCAGATGAATGCTAAATGAACTCCTGGCACCACAGGTAGAGGGAGAAGACTGAAATAAATCACTTTCATTGTCTTCATGTTTCACATAAATTGGCTTGTTGTATATTGTCATAATAAACCTCAGAGATGCCTGTGAATCAGTTTTGTAGGCAGCAAACTAAATGAAGGGTAAAGGTCAACGGGTAATTTTTCCACAGCAGTTTGATTCATATAGAAAATTTATCTTTGCTCTTTTAGAAACTGCAGCTAACTTCAAGTAATCAATGCATGTGATGAGGAATAGTTCTGTTTTCTAAAATTATAACAATTTGAAGAATTGGAAATCAATTTACTAAGGAAATGAAAATGATAAATGAGCAAATGAGTAATCTGAATGATAAAAAATAGCATTATATTTTCTCAGTAGGACATCCATATAAACATGTTTAGAAAAATATTAACCTAAAATAGAAAGTTAAATGGAATGATAAATTAAAATCATATGTTAGAGTAAAAAGCAAGTTTGTCTACTAATAACATTTTTAACTTATATTGAATATAATATAATTACACAATTTTATTTTACAAGTATAAGTCTATGATAATCTTCTGGTTAAAACCTGATATTTCTCCCACATTTCCCAAAATTAATCAGATCTAAAGACTATAAAACAAAGCCTATGTTTCCTAAAAACTTGATTGCCATTGATTTTATTAGACAGCACACTAGAATAAAAATATTTCATCATTAAGTAATAAAATGCACTTACAATACTATGGGGACAGAATGAACCACGTCTTATTAGAGTACCTTGCATTTATCTACTGACTCTTGCTTAATCTCTTGGTCTGGCTACACCCTTTATAGGATGGACTCTGGTGGTGTCCCACTGAGATCGGTAGGAGTCAATACATTGCTGCAATGACCTCCCAAGATATAATTGTGAAAAGAAGCTGCTTAAAGTTTCTCTGTAGAAGCCTAAAGGAAGCATTCCTCTGAGGACCCAGAAAGGCTTTTAACCTCTCTACCTTCTCAATACAAATTTACAAACAAATGTTAGAAACATCAGTAGAATTTTGTTCCTCCTGAGAATAGTTTATTTAATACGTATCTTTTTAATCTTATAAATACTCAAATTTATTTTTGAGTATCCCTTATGCTGGGGCTACATGCATGTGCTTTGACTATTTAGTGTATGATTGAGTATGGTGTTTTACACTTTTTCGGGGTCAGTGTTCAGGTTTTCCGATCTTCCTTAGGCTAAGATCCATACAAAAGGTTTGTAAATGACATTGTGTAACATGCTATGATTACAGTACAATTTCTTCAAATTATTAAGGACTTTATTTAAAATATTCTGTGAATTTTGTTATAAGTGAATGCCATTTCTCCACAGTCACAGTAGAGTATGAGTAACATTATTTGATGCAGGATCATTGATTAAGGCTGCACATTTACTATGGTGATTGAAGTATATACTTAATCCCCTAGATATCTGAATTTAGATAACTTTACATTAGAAACAAAAAAGACCACTGGTATAGATCACTGGTATGACAAATTTGGTTTTGTTAGTCTTTCTCATGTTTATTTTGGATATTCTGGGGTCTTTTGTGATTCCGTACAAACTTTAGGAATTTTTTTTGCTGTGTAAAGTGCCATTGAAATTTTCATAAGGATTATGTTAAATCTATGGATGACTTTGAGTAGTATAGACATTTTAACGATATTAAATCTTCTAATTTATGAATTCAAAGTATCTTTTCCCTTGTTTTTGTGTTCCATTTCATTTATCCATGTCTTGTAGTTTTCAGCCACCTTGGTTAAATTATTTTATTTTTTTATGACATTGTGAATGGTACTTTTTGTTATTTCTTGTTCAGAAGTTTTGTTGTTAGTATCTAAAAGCACAACTGATTTTTATATACTGATTTTACTTTATTCTTTTTATATAGTTTATTTACTTTTGAGACAGAGAGAGACAGAACATGAGCAGGGAAGGGGCAGAGAGAGAGGAGGACACAGAATCCGAAACAGGCTCCAGACTCTGAGCTGCCAGCACAGAACCTGTCATGGGACTCGAACCTACGAACCACGAGATCATGACCTGAGCTGAAGTTGGACGCTTAAACAACTGAGCCACCCAGGCACCCCTATACTGATTTTATATTCTGTAATGTTGCTGAATTAATTGATTAGTTCCAAGTTTTTTGAGTCTCTATGTTTTTCTATGCATAAGACCATATCGCCTGCAAATAGTGATAATTTTACTTCCTCCTTTTGAATTTGGATGCCTTTTATTTCTTGCCTAAAGACTCTAGCTAGAACTGCCAGTACTTTGTCAAGTAAAAGTGGTGAGAGTGGCACTCTTATCTTGCTCTTGACCTTAGAGGAGCTCTCAGTTCTTCACCATTGAGTATTGTGGTGGCTGTCAGTTTGTCATAGATAGACTTATGTTATGTCTCTTCTATACCTAATATATTGAGGGTGATTTAATCATGAAAGTTGTCGCATTTTGTCAAATGCTTTTCTGCATCTATTGAGATTATCATCTGATTTTTATTTTTTATTGTATTAACACAGTGTATCACATTTATTTATTTGCATATGTCAACCCACCCTTGCACCCCAGGTATAAATTCCACTTGGTCATGGTGTATAATTATTTTAATATGTTTTTTGAATTTGGTTTGCTGATAATTCACTGAAAATGTTTTCATTTATATTCATCATAGAGATTAGCCTATAGTTTTTTTAGTGTAGGTTTTTATCTGACTTTGGTATCAAAGTTAACACCGGCATTATAAAATAATTTTGAAAGTGTTCCATCCTTTTCAAGTTTTTGGAAGAATCTGAGAAGAATTAACATTAATTATTCTTGAAATATTTGGTAGAATTCTCCAGTGAAGACATCTGCTTCTGGGGTATTTTTGTAGTGGGAAGTGTTTGATTACAACTTCAATCTCTTTCCTCATATTTGGAACAGTGTTCTTTTAATGCCCTTTGGTAAACTTTTTGCCTCTTTCCTGATTTTCTCCATCGTCTCAGTCATAGAGAGCCCAGTTGAGTCTCACAGCACTGGAGTATCAAGACATGGACTCACTACTTTCCTTTTCCCCTGTGGAAGATATCCTTGTTGCCTGAGAGTTGTTGTGAGCAGTGTTACTTACACTGTAAGCCCCACAAAGGCACACTTTGTTTGTGGGACAAAAAGGAGAAATATTTTACACCACCATGATGTGGACTTCACTCTTTTATTTCTCATCTTTTAACTAGAATCAAATAATAGTATTCACTAAATAGAAATTTAGTGAAGATACAGCAATTTAATTAACGTAAAACTCTCAAATGTTTTACAAGGAGTTAAGACTATCAGTTAAAACTATTTACTTTAATAACAACTATTTTGCTAGTAGGAGTAAAGTGTTTACCATCATAATTTCTATTATATAATTTTAAAACAATCTGCTAAATCCACCAATTTTTTCATAAAATTCCATAAAAACTATGATTATCAGGGCAGGATAATTGTCATAAATCTAGTGTTAAAACCATTTTTATATCATAATTCCATATCAGTATACACCCTAGTTTTAACAGAAGAGCTAATATGCAATTAAAATATGGCATGTAATTTTTTACAATGAGTTTAGCATTCTCTTAGTTTGAAAGATAATCTTATTCTATTTTATTTGTCCCAAGTTTGTCAATGTTTTATAATAAAACATTTCTTTTGTTAAAATGATTAATTCTACTTTGCATTTTGTCATGCTTTCTGGATGGGCTTCCTGAATAATGCAATGACTTCCCAAATTTATTTTAAATAAAAATCACAGCCTCTAGGGCTCATCTTAACTCTTTTCCCTTAGCATTCCTTACTTGGTATAATTTTTATGATTACTGTTCATGGCTATAATTTTACAGTGTTTACTAAAATGAAAATAGCCCTCAAGAGATAAGCCAAGTGAAATAAAATTTTAGAAGTGATTTTTAATTCATTAGGAAAAAGTAGAAGCAAAATATTTCCATAATCATATTAAAAAATAACAGGCCTCTTCATATGAATGATATAAACTTTAAACAGCAAAATTTGTTAAAAATAAAATCCCACATTGCATAGTCTTTTATAGTATATATAATTCACATTTAAAAGCATGTACTCTCACATAAACTAAGGAATTTATCTCCAGTGAACTTGCACAAAAACAAATACCAAAGGATACTTCAGTTCATGCGGAAAGATAGTAATCCTGAAAAAAAATCACCTAAAATAGGAATGGAAAAATAAATATGTGGGCAAATTAAAATGAATCTTGAGATACATAATATTATTATGGAGATATAAGATATATGTCGGCATAAAATAAATGATGAGAAAATCCACAAAAAATGGAGTATGATAAATGCATCTGAAGTTTTACAAGTTCATTAATTTGTCAAGGTATTAGAAAAGTACTATACATAGTAGACTCTAATGAGTCAAATATACCTGTGTAATCTTTAGAATATCTATTAAGGGACTGGGGCGCCTGGGTGGCTTAGTCGGTTAAGCGTCCGACTTTCGCTTAGGTCATGATCTCGCGGTTCGTGGGTTCGAGCCCCGCATTGGGCTCTGTGCTGACTGCCAGCTCAGAGCCTGGAGCCTGTTTCAGTCTGTGACTCCCTCTCTCTCTGACCCTCCCCTGCTCACTCTTTCTCTCTCCTAGAAATAAAAAAATTAAAAAAAAAAAAAAGAATATCTATTAAGGGACTAATAAAAGAATGTGAAGTTAAAAAGATGAAGATGAAGATACCAGAAAAACTTAAGAGTAGAATTAAAATAAAGCAAGACAAAATGAAAAAAAAAAAAGAACAACTTAGCCACAAACACTGGAAACCTAGAATAGCACCTTTTAAATTTTTTTTAATGTTTTATTTATTTCTAGGAGGGAGAGAGAGAGAGAGAGAGTGAGCAGGGGAGGGTCAGAGAGAGAGGGAGTCACAGACTCTGAAACAGGCTCCAGGCTCTGAGCTGGCAGTCAGCAAAGAGCCCGATGCGAGGCTGGAACCCACGAACCGTGAGATCATGACCTAAGCGAAAGTCGGACGCTTAACCTACTAAGCCACACAAGCGCCCCAGAATACCACCTTTTAAATTGATCCGTTTTTGCATTAAATCTAAACAGATGAAATAATCTAATTATAAGATATGATTAACAAACTAGATTTTAAAAGAAAAAAACTATAGGTTACATTCGAAACAGATTCTCTCAAGTTCCACACCTCTCGATCTTCTAGTTTTCATTCATTCATGTAATTCTTCCCACTACTTCCCCACCAAGGGTGGCGAGGATCTGTCTTACTTCTAACCTTTATATTATTACAAAGTTGATGTATATCACTCCCAGATTACATTATATAACTCTCCATTGTCCTATCTGACTCACTCTAGACACTATCTTTTTTGGCTTTATGAAGTAAGCAGCCATGTTGGAAAAGCCAACGTAGCAGGGAATCATGGACCATGTCTATAAACTGCAGGTGGTCTTAAGAAGCAGCGGGCGGCCTCCAGACAACAAAAAGGTGATATCTAGACATCTACAATCTACAGCTGCAAAGAAATGAATTCTGTCAACTACCTAAATGAGCTTGGAACCTTTAGTTTAGAATAAAGCTCAGCCAAAAAGTGAACCGCAGTCGTGAGTCCTTAGAGAAATCAGCTGAACCATGTCCAGACTCATGACCCACAGTAAATGTGAGATAATAAATGTGTGTTGTTTTAAGCTACTAAGATATGTTAGTCTTCAATAGAAAAGTATACATTCTCCTTATAAAATAAAATCCTTGAATATAAAGTGCATAAAATTTGAAAATAAATTATGGAGAGGTCCATATCAAGCAAATACCAATCCTAAAAGTCATTGTTCAAGGTTAACTCTAATAAAAGAAATATAAGAGCTATAAAAGACTATTTCATAATGAAAAAAGGGTCATTCTAAAGGATGATGTAATAGTCTTAATTTTGTTTAATAACAAAGTCTCAAAGGATGTGCAACAGAAAATGCATTTTCACAAATTTAACAACTGCAGAGCATTATTTTGAAAGAGTTCCTTCAGTTATAGATGCAAAATAGAAAATCAACAGAAATACTAAAAATTTGGAAAACCAATTAATAAATTTAAATTACATGCATAGAGAATATTGCATGTAATAGCTGAAGCTTGCATATATTTTCAAGTGCACAAAATTAACATGTTGAGCACTAACATTATGTCTCAACAATTTCAGACTAAAATCTTATGTAGTTATATGTATTAATAAATAAAAATTATTATACAATTCTCATTAAGAATTCCTAAAATGTTTACTATTAATCTATACATTTATAAAAACTTATGACTCAATTAAATATCAAATTTAAAAATACTTTGAATGAAATAATAATGACATATATTTAAGAATAAGCTGGAAAAATGAAGAACAAATTAAATATAGTAATTATGAAAGGTATAGAATAATTTCTAAAAGATGGTAAATAATAAAATAGAAAACAAACATACGATTAAGTAATTTAAGGAAACTAAAAGTTGATTCCTTCAATTTATAAATACAAGTATGTGATTACGTATGTGATTATTCCTGGGGTCCAGGAATAACTGCTAAAAAATTTGAATAATCCAGTGGTCAATTATAAAATAAAAAATAAGAAGAGAATATTCTACAGACATCAAATATATTATCAACAAAAACATGTCCAATAAAATCTCTTCTCTTATGAAGCTTATAAAAAACATATTAGAAAAAAATGAAAACTCTCATAAATAAAAACCATCCTATATAGAAGCATTTGACAAAAGTAAACATCTGTTCAAGGCTTAAAAAAACTGTTTCCAAAAATTTATCAATAATATAAAAAATATATTTTGTGAATCAAAAGAAAAAAAAGAACCTTAAAAAACATAATACTAAATGATAAATACTGAAAACTCTCCTCGTGATCAGGAATGAGATAGAGATTTCCACTATCAATACTTAAGTTGAAACTTATACAGGAACCTGTCTTATATTTTGTATTTCTATGTGATCTTAATTTTTAGAGATGTTTTCTTCATGTATTCCCAGAGTAAATTTGTTGCCCCTATTGGCTACAGTTGTGCCACACAGACTGCATTATTCACACTACCTTCTTGTTTTCCCTTGCAGTTCCCAGTGTGCCAGGAACTTTCATGAAATCAGTTGTAGAGAAAATAATCTATGTATCCCAATGTAGAATTTTATCCATATGCATTCTGACTTGGCATAGTGACTTAATGACTAAATATAATAAAGTATTATTTGGCCTTTGCAAAATGTATAACATTTTCTGTGTACACTGTAATAGGGATTCTCCTTATTGGCTTTGGTGTATATATAAAAAGAAAAAAAAAGCCCACTTTAAAAACAGTGAACAAATACTTATGGCAAATCATTCATTAGTTCAGCATATTTATAACGAGTACCTACTCTCTTAGTACTAGAGACAACTGCAAACCAGTCACAGGTTCAACTATCAGGAGTTTACCATCTCATATGGACTAACTTATGTTTCCTCAAATTTGTACGTTGACATTCTAACTCCAAGTGCCTCAGAATATGACTGTGTTTGGAAATAGGACCTGTAAAGAAATGACTTAGTTAAAATGGTGCTGTTAGAGTGGACCCTAATCTACTCTGACTGGTGTACTTATCAGAAGAGAAAACGAGGTCACACAGAGCAAACCAGGGGGGTGCATATGACACAGAGAGAAGATGGTCATATGCAGGCCAAGGAAAGAGGCCTCCAAAGAAACCAAACCTACTGACACCTTGAACTTGGAATTCCAGCCTCCAGAGCTGTGAGAAAATATATTTCTGTTGTTTAAGCTACCTACTTAGTAATCTTTTTAATAGTAACACAAGCAAACTAATACATCATCTAATAAAGGCAGAAGAATACTATAAATCAGTCACAAAAATATATGATTATCTACTGTAATAAGTATTGCTATAAAAAATACAAAGTGCTACGCAAGCATGTTTTAGAAAGAATTGGATAGGTTAGAGTGATCTCAGCAAACTATTTAAGTTAAGAGCTAAGATTTCAAGGTTGGAAGGTCAAAAAAATATGTTAAGCTACAATCAACAGTATGTACCAATACCTGAGGTGAGAGTGGGCCTAGAATGAGAAATTTAAATACTAAAATACTTGAAAACGGGAAGCAACAGAGGGAAAATAGTGAGTGGATGATGGGGAAATAGGAGCCAAATAATGCAGGTCTTTGCCGTGCCAAAAACCGTATAGTTCTTCACCCCGACCATGTTGTCATCTTTTGAGAACACATCTAAACTCTATTTGCTGGTCTCACTTGAAGTTAGGTGTGACCATACGACTGATTTCTGTCGAATGAAATATGGGGATAGGAGGTGAATAGACGGCAATGACATGTACTACTTTCAAGACTGAACATAAAAAGGTCACATTTAATTTCCCATGCTCTTTATACATCTGCAGGCTAGATGTCAATGCTGTAGGGACCTAGTTACATATATTTAAGATGAAAGAGGTACCTGAAACCTGTATGACCAAATGCCAGTGAGGACAAGAGTATCCTTTCCCTTCTTACTAGTATCAACTATCTGGGCCTTCATTGGACCCAGTTATGGGCATTATAAATATATTTCTACTATGTTAAACCACCAAAATACCTCTCTCTCTCTGCTTTGTGCGTGCATGCATGTGTGTATATGTATGTGTGGTGGTGGTGGTGGTGTTTTTGGATAGTGGCTACTGACTCTATCTTATTAATTCCAAGACCATGTCGTGAATGAAGTTTGTTTTTAACTAATATCCAAATTAATGCCATTAAATGAGTAAAGCAAAGATTGTATATTAACCTAAAAAGATAATTCAGGCTGCACTAATATATATTGTATGTGTGTGTATGCACATGTGTGGAGAGGGGTGAATGGCTAAAGTTGATACTGATTTTGACATTCTTAGCAAGTCTAGAGAGGCATATTATTGAATTGATCCAGAATGAAGAAAAGGAACTTTTGGAACTGAAAATAAATATTTAAGATTGTTTGGCTTCAAAGCTGTGGCAGAGAGATAATTAGAAGGATCCCTAGATATCTGCACCTGGTCAAAAACACCACCAGAAATAAATCAAACTCAACTGTATTTTCTTCTCTGAATGTATGGTTGCATTAGTTATATGACCATACATCTAAAAATTGACAAGTGCATAGTAAATGCTTAATTTTGAAATGATTTTAAATGTTCCATCTAGCCATTTTTAATTTAACTGGCTAGTTAAGTTTTACATTTGCATCAGATATATCCACAAAATGATTTTCTTTGTAAAAAATGTCAACATTTATTTATTTATTTTAGTTATGCTATGATCCTAGTTTTTATGTTTATATTCTTTGACTCATGTTCATTTTCCTGGTGTTATTTTTCACTTTTAAATTATGGGTGAGAGACTGTTGAATATGGATTGCGTTGAGCATTTGTCCAAAAAGTTATTGCATAAATGCTGCTTGTGTTTCTAGAAAAAATATAGCTACTTACTATGAAAGACTGAGGAAAACATATAAATTGGATGAAAATAGTGCCCAGTCACTTATGAATTGTATAATCAATTAATATATTTTTGAAAGATTTTAAAAGAATACATATATTTATATATATAAATATAAACATGTATTTCTTTTGTCAATGGACAAAAGAAAATTGTAATGTGTTTATTATATGACTGGTACAAGGATTATTCTGGATTTCTAGGTATTGCATCAATGTCTTCTTTGTTAGTGATGCCTCAATTCAAGGAATGTCACCATAAAAAGCTCACAAGGATTTTAACTTCATTTAAGGCATAGTAGATTTATCACAGAAACAGCATAGCCCTATAGATTAATTACCCAGGTAGAAAAAATTTTGTATGTTAATATTGCTTAAAACACCTAGGCAATTTATCCATTAAAAATGCTTGAAGTCATGGCACCTGGGTAGCTCAATCAGCTAAGCATCCACTTTCAGCTCAGGTCATGATCTCGTGGTTAGTGAATTAGAACCAGTGTCAGACTCTGCACTGACAGCACAGAGGAGCCTGCTTTGGATTCTCTGTCTGCTTCTGTCTCTGCTCCTTCCCCACTCATTCTTTCTTTCAAATATAAACAAACATTGAAAAAAAAAAAAGAATGCATGAGATCTAGGTCCTGGACCATCGTGGCCCTGTTGAGATTAGGTGACAGTATTTGCTTTTCATAATACTGTCTGCTTAATTAGGTTTATTAACTGGCCTGATTCTGTAGAAATAACACATATGTCATAGATTGAACATTAATGCCTTCAAATCTATGACAGATGTGTTATTCCTACACATAACCAAGTTATATGTAAATTGATTATTTACACATACAATCTAACTCTCCTGTCATTAGTGTGTGTCATGTTAGTGATGTATGTATCAGAGACATTTATCCAGAAAGAACATTATCCTATTTCCCAAGGATTAGCAAAGGAGAAGCTATTATTTTTTAGTGATTGTTTATAAGATGTTTCAAATTTTATATTAGACAGTGTTCATCTCAAAAGCAGTTGAAGAGATTGTTATGGCTAAGATGACAGAGGTCTTTCTATGCTAAGCTGCCGGTTTATTTCTTTGTGAGATAACTACAGGAAGTCATTGAAGGGTTTAGTGAAAAGAATAACAGGACAGATTTCTATTTGGAGACACTATGTTGGCAGATGTGTGGAGAAGAGCTCAGAGAAATATTGTGCCAGATGTATCTTTCTATATAACAAGTTTTACCTGATAATATATGCCATGTTAAAAAATACTTTCATCATAAACTAAATCTAGGAATAACTGGTTTCAATTCTTAAATATAATAACTAAGTTTGATAGAATGTTGACTATGTTCAAGACACTATGCTATATACTTTGCATAATCTTATTTATTTCTTCAAACTTATGGGTTATCTTAAGGCAGACACATCCAGCCACTGTGTCAAATTGCATATAGCAATGGTCCAAGTCTTTTCTTGCCTCCCTGTAGCTGGGTTCTTTGATGATCTTTCTACTTTGACTCTGGGTTTTACTACGTGACTTAATTTAGCCAAAGGAAGAGTAGCAAACTTAGGCAAGCCAAGATGTGAAAATGACTTGCACATTGGTCTTGCCTTCTTGCTGCTCCTAGAATCATGCTGCTGGCTGCCTTGTGAACAAGACTAGGCTAGCCTGATGGATAATAAGATATATGTGGCCCAGTCACCACCCTCACCCCTCATCATCAGAGCTGACAGTGAGCCTACTGTCAGATCATCCAGGCCTCAGAGGACATGAACCAATAAGATTTCATCAGAGACTATTTCAGATAAGCAGAACTCAACTGACCCATAGACATGTGAGCAGTAAATAACTGGTTATTTTTTATACTGCAAATGGTTGGGTTCACTTAGTAATGAAAGCTGATATACCCATATATATGTATTCTCTCTTTCTAACTTACAAAAGTATATTTTTGTCATAAAATATAAAAACATACACTTAAAAATACTATTTCTCTTGATTCCTTGATGTTGGGCATAGCTATGTGCCCCAGATATGAATTATAAGAAGCAAGCAAAGTTTAATAGGTGAGGAATCCAAGAAGGCTATTGATTTCCTGATATAGGGGGATTTGTCTTTTTACCTTTTACTCTATCTAACCTCTTTCTGTTTGGGACATAGATGAGATGCCAGAAGGTGCATCAAGATCTCTCAAATATAAGATGCCACATGTTTTTGTATAGAAAAGAAGGGAACTGGAAGAAGTCTGTCTTTATGAAGACCCAGCTATATCAAACCTTAAAGCATGTACTTTCAGAATAATTTTTAACATGACAAAACTAATCCAATCCCTGTTTCTTTATTGTTGTTTAGCCTCTGCAAATGCAGTGCTACACATTGCTAGTTGATTTGTAGGATTAGAAAATGAGACTTAAGGGGCACCTGGGTGGCTCATTGGTTAAGCATCCAACTTCGGCTCAGGTCATGATCTCACAGTTCATGAATTCGAGCCCTGAATTGGGCTCTACAATGTGAGCAGAGCCCGCTTGGGATTCTCTTTCTCAGTAGGGCCTACTAGGGATGCTCTCTCTCTTTCTCAAAGAATATATATAAGTATACATACACACACACGATACAAGAATATTAGCTAACATTCTCATAATATTTATCTATTAATTTGATTCTATTTTCAACTCTGCAAGTACATATTGACCACATATGTACCAGACATTGTTTTAGGTACTGGGATGTACTAAAGTTTGAATCCAGGCATCTGCCTAGAGAGTACCTTTCTTTTATACTTTCTACACAGGTTCTTCATTGTAGTTTATCTCAGAGTCTTTAATACACTAATAATGGTTTTTTTAGATCATTTCCTGGAATATTTCTGAAAAACTCAATTGAGAAATGCTTGTTTAAACATCTGTAGGACAGTAAGCAGGGAAGCCAGTCAGATTATCATTGGAATATTTCAGGTCAGAAGGAGTCAGTACCTAAACTAATGAGGAAGCAATGGTTGTGGAGTAAGCAGCAGTAAAAGGAAGTGTTTTAAGAGGATAGAATATCCAGTACTGTTCGGTGTGAAAAAGGTGAGAACAGTGATCTTCTATAATGCTATTTTTTTGAGGATGCTATTTTGGTTTATCTCATAAACCAAATGAGATAATTGGAAGAGCTGCCTTATGTTCTGTTAGAGCTAGTTAATTTAGAGTTGCTTATGCAAACTCCATATAGTGAACATAGCGTGAAAGGATTTGGATATGTATAGGAACAATGTAAACCTGATTTATACCTTGGGTACTGATCAATGAGAATGGATGCTGCTTAGTATACTCTGTAGGTAAAACAGTTTCATATGAGTAGTGGATTTCCAGGTTACATATGAAGGGAGGGAGGAAGGAAGAATGAAAGGGGAAGAAAGAAAGTACATGAAAAATAAAGAAAATTACTCAAAAGTATTTAAGTTAGAGCATATTTCTTACATATAACCAAATTAGAAGAATATCTGCTAGAAACACAGAACATCATTTAATCTTCCCATTCATCAAATATCAGTCAGCCATTACCGTATACTATATACCACAGCACATTTCTAGGGACAAAGAGTAAAATGGTAGGAAAGATAAACCAAGACCCTGTTCAAGATGTGTGTATTTTCCATTTGGGGAGGTAGGTATTGAATAAGTGAATAAATCCAGAACTTAAATATTTTATAAACACTTGTATGTGCTCTAAAATAATTAAACAAAGAGATTGATTATGACAACTTTCTTTACTATTTTCAAATTTAATAGGTAATAATGTGGTCTTTGGAATAGACTATACAACACAAATATATTACTTCATATGAATTCCCATCTGAGGAAAAATAAACCATTTGGAGGCTGGCAGTATGGAAAAGGACTGTGAGATAATTTTCCATGGGGCTCAAAGCCATGAACGGCAAGATCATGACTTGAGCCAAAGCTGGACACTTAACCGACTGAGCCACCCAAGAGCCCCTAGTTAACTATTTTTTAAAGAAGAGTAGTAAAATACCATTTGACCCTTCACATAAATATACATCTTATCAACATTTCAGGAGACTTAATATTGAAAATATATCAATTTTATCTATGAATTTAGGATCTAAAAAAGTAACTACCTTGGAGCTCTGAATTCACCTGTGCCTATCACATAGTACTTATGTTACTTATGTAAATTTAATATATCTCTTGAGACTAAGCCCCAGTGTAGCTCTGGAGTCTCAAGGATTAAGGCTAGATTAGACTCTAACCTAAATATCCAATATTTAGTAACAATTTTATGTATTTTTTCTTTCCCAAAAGCTTCATTAGACAGGTACACAAATATAAGATCACTGTTCTTTGGAAAAGTCTTGAAGAAAGGATGACATGTGGCTTTTGAACACAGTTATTTCTCTTCCTGTCAAGACTTGGAAATATGCCATAACTCAGATATAGGAATTGAGGGAAGCATTGTGACTCTGTAATGTAATGTATCATGTCAGGCCTTTTTAAACTATATTATATAATAAAATATATTAATACTTATAATAATAAAATTAATATAGTTGTTAATTTGATGTATAAGGCAAATAATTCCTTAGAGTATGGCCTAACAATTTACTTTCTATTGATTCATGATTAATTAAATTCTCTCAGAGATTTCTAAGGTTAGGCTTTTCTTAGAGATTGGAATAGTATGTCTGTCCTTAGAGCCAAATGTTAATCACATAAAATATACTTCTTTTTAAAACTTTCCTGTTTCTTATACATGGACTGTAATGTTTGTGATCCATCCAACCACACTACATTCCGAGAGCTCATTTCAATTGGAACTCTGTACTATAGCATCCCTGGATGCAGTTTTTGACTATTGCTCATCTTGGAAATTTCCTTAAAACCCTGGTAAAGAAAATGCATTCTAGTACCTTTCTGAGAACATAATTAGGCAATATTTTTCAATCAATTTGCTAAAATATATCAAGCATTTCATGATTTTTTGGAGTCCAGAATTCAATATCTTTGAACCCTAAGATCTTCAAATACCATGTGATTTCTGTGTGTTCAATATCTTTTGGACACTAAACTTCCATAGACCTGAAATATGAGTCATCTAAAGAACTGTAGGATCTCTTCCAAGAGCACCTATAAAGGTAAATTGATTCTAATCTAACACTGTTTTTGTTTCTTTAGTCAATATGCTCAAAATTCATTATCAAAACAGTCCTTAAGATGTTAAAATACATAAATAAGTCTCGGCTACATTTTATGAGTAAAAACTCATTCTTATTTATTTTAACTCTACAGTTTACATCAGAATATCGTGAATTTAGATTTTATTTACCTTTGCAATTTGGTGATGGCAGTATTTACTTGTATTCAAAAACTTGAGATACATGGTTGCTTTCCTTACGTTTTAATCATTCCTAATTTTTCTTGCTGAAGATTAGCAAAGAAACAAGTGTGTTGTTAGCTGAGGGATAAAATATAAAAATGAGATATGCTTCACTTTCAGATCTGAAAGACTGTCAACAATCTCAGTAGATTTACAAAGCAATACCATTCCAGGAAAACTGAATGGCTTCTCACCTTCTGCATTCATTCCTTTGTCTATACAAAGGTGTCTGATTCTTGACTTTGGCTCAGGTCATGATCTCAGTTCCTGAGTTCAAGCTCCACATTGAGCTCTGACAGTATGGATCCTGCTTGGGATACTGACTTTCTCTGCCCCACCCCCCACTTGCTCTCTATCTCTCTCTAAAAAAATAAATAAATAAATAAATAAATAAACGAAAAAGAAAAAGGACCAAAGGACCATCCACTAGAAGAGAAACACACCGCATCTAAAGTCTATAATATGAGGTGGATCATACCGTGGGGATGCTATAGAGGATAAAGCTGCAGTTTGGCTGCATCCCTCACACCAGATATCTGCATGGACATGGAGTCTTTGAAGAGTCTCCTAAAATCCAACTTTTGGATGACAGTAGCACAGATGGAACTGACTGGTCAACAGTACTAAGCAGAAATGCCAACCACCGTGGCGCCTGGGTGGCTCAGTCGGTTAAGCGTCTGACTTCGGCTCAGATCATGATCTAATGGTTTGTGGGTTCGAGCCCCCTGTCGGGCTCTGTGCTGACGGCTACCTCAGAGACTGGAGCCTGCCTCATATTCTGCCTCATATCTGCCTCATATTCTGTCTCATCTGCCTCATCTCCCTCTCTCTCTGACCCTCCCCTGCTCACGCTGTCTCTCTCTGTCTCTCTCTGTTTTTCTCTCTCAGAAATAAATTTAAGAAAAAAAGAAAGAAATGCCAACTACTACAAAAAGACAGGAAGAAAATATAAATAGATATTGTTCCTTGTCCCTATAGCTACTAATATAGGAGAATCAACTGGGCAGAACACAAATCTAAAAGAGAAAAATCAAAGAAGGGAGTTAAATAGGCACTCTTTGCCTTCTCCAACTGATTCACTGAATTCAATTATCAAAAAAAATAGAGATCACTATGCACGAGATGTTGAGGTATTATTGAATGGCAACTTTACATTTTTCTTTGCTACACCTTCAGCTCAGCCCAATGAATGTTGCAGGGGAAGTTCAAAAAAGCAAAGTTGAATAGGAATTACTTGAAAATGGACTCATGACTATGTTCAAGCTGTTCAATCAAATCTGTAACATAAATTCATTAGTGTATTTCCTGAATCTGCACATTTATTTTTATTATAGTTATTTAGCTTTTTGTAAACTTCAATGTCAGAACAATAGAAAGAATCTGAATTCAGTTAATGTTCTAATTTATCAAATGAAACATCTAACACTGATTTTTTCCTTTCAGTGATTTTCATACTGTGACTTCTGAAGTATAATCTCCTTTTACCACAGGATTCTGTTTCTGTAACTGACATGAGAATTTAAGAATCTGGTTATTTTGTTCTTTTCCTTTATTTAATCAAGCATACAGCCTCCCCCCACCCAACCCCAATCATGTAATTCTTTTTCCTTTTCAAATTATTCCATGTCTTTGTTCTATCACCTCAAGTTTTACCCTACAGTAGGCAGAATTCTATGTGACCATAGGTGATAACTTAATTAACTACGGAATGTTATTTTTCCTTCCCAGAAAATCAATGAGATTACCACAGCATTTTGCCCCATGTCAGCTCAATAACAAATTAAAAGTTGTTCCCATCACTGGGTTTAGTCTATTCTATATCTTTCAGTATATAGCAATTGCAGGGAACACCAATTAACTTTGGCTAGCATATGCACAATAAAGGAAATTCAATAAACCTATAGGGCAGCTCACACAATGAAAGGAAAAACTGAAGAACTCTGCATCAGAAAAAGTAAGAACACTAGTGTAGTTCCTGGGATGTAGTAATTAAAGGACTATTTCTTCATTGTGTTTTCTAATCAAAACCAAATTCCTATAAGAAAGAGACTGATCGCCACAGACTAAAGAAGGTGAAGCACATTAATAGACTTTCAGGTGAAAACTGTATGCAATGGAGGAAGGGTAGTTAGCCAAATGAAAATTTAAGTGTCATTACAAGAAGAGGTATTTGGGGCAGGCTAATGTTGTTATTTTGCACAACAGTGTAAATTTTTAAGTTAATGAAAATTTAAATGTCATTATAGAACTAAATCAGCAATAAAAACAAAGATGAAAAGTGATATTGCAGAAAATATTTCACTGGAAAGCTTTAGAAATCAACCAGAATAGAGGAATGGAGAAAACCAGGATTAGTATAAAGAATAGCAACATACACTTAATCCAGAATCCATCAACACCTAATTTATTTAAAGTCCAAACAACAAACTGCTAACTTAGCACTCTCTATCCTTTTCCACCCAGTATTGGAAAAGGCATTCTATCCTAAATATAATTAACCCCTTCACCTGTGTTCTGGTTCTAAATCTTACTGACTTTTCAAAGATTATATTGTATTTATGAAACATTTCTTTCTGAGATTTTGATACGGAATGGGTTTACATTTTGATATGGTATGGGTATACACTTTGTAAATATGACATCTTAATATTTAAACAGAATCAATTTAAATCCTATCAGATATTAAAATAATTAAAAGATAAAGCAATTCTGAGGAATATTATTGGCTAATGAAGCATAAAATAAATGTACAATCAGGCAGAAGTATGTGTGTGTCTATGTTTGTGTATACAGTTATTTTATGAGACTAGTAAGAAAGTGATTTAATATTCAAATAAAGACAGTGACACAATCAGCCATTTGGAGTATCAGTCAAACACCAAAATTAATTTCATATAAAATAAGAATAATAAAGTTAAAATGTATAAATGAATAAGTAAATAAATAAATGAAATCATACCAATAAATGAAAATGGAAGAGATTTATCACATACCTGAAGATTAAAGCTGCCTTGACTATGATGTCAAAGGGAGCTTCAAAGAAAATTTAATTGAGATTATTAAATAAATTTTAAATGAAGAAAAGTGGAAATTTAAAAATATTTACCCAAGGACTGAAAAGTATGAAGATTGTTGAGAGATGATTTTCCATGCTTATCTCACATTTCCATTTGGTTCAAATCATCTGAGAAAGACATTTACAGTTTAGTGAAAAATGCGTGTAGAGGGAAAAATTTCAGGATAGTAATGTTTAAGACATATGTCCCTCTCTGGTCTCGTAGCAAGTGTAAAGACATTTTCATCTGCTCTCTAAAGTAGATTTGCTTTTTTCCATTATAATAAATCTAGAAAGGCCCTGCCCCTCTCCCTGGAAACATTTGCTTGCCTGCATTCCATAGGAAGGACAGAGGTTGTTGTTGTTGTTTTCTCTCTCTCCTCTGTTTCTCTTGAGGGAAGGTGCTTGAATAGATCACCAGTAGTCTTTTATAATCAGAATTGTCTAATTTTAAAGTTCTTCTTCTGTGATATATTCCAAATAGGAAACAAAAAGGAAGAGAGAGAGAGAGAGAAAGAGAGAGAAAAGAAATGAAACAAAACAAAAAGAAAAGAAAAAAGTCTAATGAGGCAAATTAATGAATCAAGAGTCCATATGAAAGCAGTGTGGAATAAATTGCAAAGTGCCAGATAATGGAGTAATCAGAGATTATAAATCAATTGGTAGTTTTGAAACAGAAAGATGGATAAAATAAATTAATGCTTACCAGCGTCAATTTTCTCTTTAAATTGTGTGCAAAGGGTATTTGTTGGTTTAAAAAAAATGAATAGCCATTACAGACCCTTTATAATATAGATGAATGAATTTGTCTTGAACACATAAAGGAGCTTCCACCAATACTAAGTTTTGAGATCTTAAATTTTAATAGTCACATCTTCTGGTTTATATAATTTTCCATGAAGTATCTCAGAAGTAGAGCATGTCATTGAGAACCAGATATTTGAGTTAATTCAAGATCAAGACTAACTGTATCTGTACAACAGAAGGAAAAATGATCACACTATTTACAAAAGTGATGGCAAAACAGAGGAGATATAGGTAATTATCGGGAAAAGAGGAAATAATGTGAAATAAAGGGGAGCAGAATAGATAGTGGGGTTCCTGGTTGACAGTAATTATAAATTCAAAAAGAGAGGAAGAATGAGATAGCATAGCTTTCAAAACAGAATTTTGAATAAGAACAGAACAGTGGTTATTTGAAAGACTGATAGAAAAATAGAGAATCTTTAACCTGACTCTAGGACCACTATATTTACAAGAATGAGCAGCTTAGTTGAATGTTTCACTAGGGAGAAGGAATTCAGAAAGAGAATCAAGTTTAGTAAGACTCATCATGAAATGATGTTGAAGAGAACATTGTGAAAACAATGCTATGTAGAGGTTTTTACAATGGAAAAAGACTTCAGAGGATACTGGAAAAAGTAGAAAACTAAGGATTGATGGATAACAGTGACTATTAGGAAATGGGAGGAGTAAACATAGTATTGGAGATAAGAGGGAGTTGCATTTAAGAAGCAACAAAGGATAGCTAAGAAAAAAAAGTACGGATAGACTGACTCAACTAACAAGACGACAAAGGCTTATGCAGTCCTGAAGAGGTAGGCTTATTGAATGTGTCTCTTACCTTTTAACAGAAAAGATAAACTGATTGATTGAATGCTCAAAAATAGACTATAATAATTAGATCTGAGAGTAATTTCAAGGTTCTAGAGTACTACTGAGAAAAGTCATAATGTCAAAATATTACACACACCAAACGCATACATTTATTTATCATTTTACTTTTAAAAAGCTTTTAAAATTTGAAAAGCAATTATAAATATAATATGGACCTGATAATATTGTAAATTCATACCATTGGAAAATGATTTGCCACTGTCTACAGAAGCAAACTACACAAACACTGTGACCTAGCAATTCTACTCCTTGTTTCGTACCATAATTACATTGTTGAACAAAAACATTATATAAGAATGTTTATTGTAGAACCGAAGGACAATAAAATAATTTAAGTTCTCAATATTTCTAATATTTGGATCAATATTAGCAAAATAAATAATAAAGACATTAGGAGATAAAAAATTAAATGTAAAAACCCTCATAAAAACAAATATGACATGACTACATATGTAAATATTTGGTAGGCATGTAATTTCTAAGATAATAAATTTGAAAACTCTAAAAATTTGATCATATTATATTTAGAAATTTCTGTATTTAAAAAATCAAATACCAATTAAATGTAAAAAACAAATTGCAAATTGTGACTATTAGCTAAACATGTGGAAACTTAGATTGATATTTTTTAACATATAAAGTTATCTTAAAAAGTTTAAGAAGATAGAAAAATAACATGTTTTACAGAAATATATAGGATATATGTATATATACATACATATACATACGTATGAGAGAGGGAGGAATCAAGATAGCTAATAAGAAAAATGTGTTTCTAGAATCATTCAATTATTCTGGAAATAAAGAAAAAGCAAAATAAAATAATCATAAACTATTTAAGTCTTAAAAAGTTAAATATTATTGCAACAAACTATATTGGAGGACAATTTCCGTGCCTTACTAGTAGCATTACAAATGATGCAATATTTTTGGAAGGTAATTTGTAAATAGATAAAAAATTTGAAACCAAACTTAACTTATGACTAAACAAATCCCTTTTATTATGTCTTGTCCAACAAATATGGTCAATGCTTTATTATTACTACAGTAATGTGTCCTTACTTATAATAGTTAAAAGTAAGAAAATATTGGTATATGCATCCATAGTGGCTACTGTAATAAAGTATTTAAAGTTTTATGAGTGTCTTTCTGAGCATTTTCTCTAATGCAAAAAGGAAAATATGTTTATTTATAGGGAGATTTATATATATGGAGAGAGATATAATATCTATATCTATATCTATATAGAGACAGTGTAATTAGTGAACCCACAGCACTTGCACGGTAAAATTAAATCGTCTAATTGGGGCATATAAAGTATTTCATAATTTCTCTCTAGTCTGTAAGAGGTGTTTCTAAACTTATCTCCAACCAGTTACTGATATACAGTCTGTGCCAATTACTTGCCACTACTTCTCACATCCAGAATCTAGCTACTCATTCATACCATGAGAATATTGATATAGCAATAAAGACATATCTGTTCTGCCTGGTGTGTGATTATACCCATTGGTACCTGGTTTATTGGTTCTTCTATTGAGCCTTCCAATGCTCTCTTCCAGAAACCACCACCTGATGCTATTACGGTATCTTGACTTTTTCTACAAACTTTCTACAAATAATCACACATATGCTATTATTTCAAACACTGGAAATTTAAAAATGAGTCTTCCCCATCATAGAGCTCAAAATTTACTGGCTGAAAGGAAGAAAAAAGAAAAAAAGGACTTCAGTGTGACAAAATAACTTACACAATGTAGAACTGGTTGGAGATAAGCTTAGAAAGATGCCCAATATGTGACAAGAACTTTTTGAGTATATATTAGGGAAACAGACGCCTTTTTTTTTTTAACCTTTGGCAGAACACAGGAGGAGGAGTTGACAGTATTAAAGGTATAAAAATGTATTAGCTAAGTTTTAACTAATTATTAAAACTACTCTTCATCCAAGACATGAGAGAAGTCAGCCTGTAGTATGAGAAAGACTGGGGGTGTCTGGGTGGCTCAGTCAGTTGGGCGTCTGACTTCAGCTCAGGTCATGATCTCACAACTCCTGGGTTCGAGCGCCACATAAGGCTCTGTGCTGACATCTCAGAGCCTGGAGCCTGCTTCAGATTCTGTATTTCCCTCTCTCTCTGACCCTCCCTGATCACGTTGTCTCTCTCTGTATCTCAGAAATAAATAAAACATTAAAAAAAAGACTGAGGGCATGATAAAAAAACAAAAAGAGCCTCTCACCCCCACCATGGTGGTTCATAGCCTGAAATCAAGCTCATTTTTGTAGTTTTCCACCATATTAATCAAAGTCCCAAGGAGCTAGAGCAGGGACAGTAAACCAGGAGCTCAAGTTTGGGCTTTGGAAGAAAGGGTAGAAGCAAAGCTATTTGCCACTTAGTGAGGAAGAGGAAGCACTTTCATATGCAAGGCTCTACAGTCATTCAAAGCAAAGATTGCTGCCACTGGGAAAGACAAAAGATACTGTCTTGTGCTCAAAAAAATATCAGCTAGTATTTAGCTGTCCCCACTAGGGACATACACATATGCTGAGAAAGTCCTATCCCTAAAGTGCAAGGTCTGTCTGTCAAAGGCAGAGCCTAGGCCAGGAGAACCAAATACTATCTCCTTGATTCCACCATTAAGTCCAATACTGAATAGCAGGCAATGGCAATCGACTATTGGGGACTATGCAGAACCCAGAGTGAGACCACCACCTCTGCTGCAAACATACACAGACTGCCAACAATGGCAAGCAATACAAGAATGTTTAGAAAAACTTATCAGTACCCCATGCCTATAAGATCCACAAAGTAGAAACTGTTGTTCACTAAAAATAATTGAAGCTATGGCATACTTTGAAGTTAACTTTATCAACAAGAAAATCCAAACCCTGCTTAACTCACTAGATTGACTCAACATCCGATCCTACTAAACTGACAAAAGTAAAGGTGTGTCTATTAAAATAACATTTATCTTTTTCTTAACTTTTCTGTAGAAATTATTGAGCATTCACTCAAAAATTATAAGACAGCACCAAAAATCAAGTGGACAAGAAGACAACGTAGTCTACAGAATTATACCTGCAGATGCCCCAGAAGTAGGAACCACATACAAGGAGTTTAAAATAATTTTGTCTAGGGGCACCTGAGTGGCTAAGCGTCCGACTTCGGCTCATGTCACAATCTCATGGTTTGTGGGTTTGAGCCTCACATCGGGCTCTGTATTGACAGCTAGCTCAGAGCCTGGAGCCTGTTTCAGATTCTGTGTCTCCCTCTCTCTCTGCCCCTCCCCTGCTCATGCTCTCTTTCTCTCTCTCTCAGAAATAAATAAAACATTAAAAAAATAAAAAAATAAAATAACTTTGTCTAATATATTTAGAGGTCTAGTCAAAAAGATAGACAACTATGTAGTATGCATACACCTATGTAACCATCATCCCTATCAAAATACGGAATTTTACCAGCATATTATAAACATTTCTCATGATTTCTTCCAGGCAATGTATTTTTAAAGGTCATCACTACTGGCTTGTATCACCATAGATTTTTTAAAAAGTTTATTTATTTATTTTGAGAGAGAGAGAGAGAGAGAGAGTAGGGGAGGGGCAGAGAGAGAAAGAGAGAATCCCAAGCAGGCTTCACACTGTCAGCACAGAGCCCAAGGAAGGACTCAGTCTCATGAACTGTGAGATCATGACCTTAGCTGAAATCAAGAGTTTAACCAATTGAGCCAGTGAGGTGCCCCTTTGTATATTGGTTTGTGTCTGTTTTGTAATAATAGGTAGGTAGGTAGATAGATGATATCTGTATCTATAGATCTCTATATATCTATATAGATGTGTATATTATGCAATATTTTATATCTGGGTCTTTTTGCGTAAATAACATTGGTGACATTAATTATGGTTTTGCATTTGGTGGTAGTTCTTGTTTATTGTGATTTGGAGAAAAGAAAATACAGACGAGAGAAGTAAAAAAGAATAGCAAGTCATCAAAAGTTTTTAAGGTTTCTACTGCAAAAAAAAATGGATAGTATCATTAAGCTGGATTGAGAACTCAGGGTGGGGGCTGACAATTCATATAGTTAGTAAAAACAAACAAACAAACAAACAAAAACTTAAATACGAGATGCCTTAAAAAATTCAAGTACAGAGAATCAAAATCTATTACTTGAAATTATTGGACCAAATGTGTTTCAAAATTCAGACTTTTAAAATATTTTGACCACAGGACACCTGGGTGGCTCTGTTAGTTATGTGTCAGACTCTTGTTTTCAGCTCAGGTCATGATTTCACTGTTCGAGAGTTGGGATTCTCTTTTTCTTCTCCCTCTGCCCTGCCCCTTTTGGTGTGTGTGCACTCTCTCTCTCTCAGAATGAATAAATAAACTAAAAATATATATTTTGGCCAAAAATAATATTCATTTGCATTTTTTATGTCTAAGCTTTTGTAATAGTGGTAAGAGATTTAGAAACGTAAGCATTTAAAATTTTTTTTTAAATGTTTTATTTATGTTAGAGAGAGAAGGGGAGGGGGTGAGAGAGAGGGAGACACAGAATGTGAAATAAGCTCCAGGCTCTGAACTGTCAGGACAGAGCCCAATGTGGGGTTGGAACTCACAAACACTGAGACCAAGACCTGAGCCAAAGTTGGACACTTAACCGACTGAGCCACCGAGCCGCTGAGCCGCCCAGCAGCCCTGTGACACATTTTCACTAAACATATGAAATGACAAGACCATGGTACAATTTGACTGCTAGAAATAGACACTCTGAAGTTTTTGGCATGCATACCATAAACGAAACCACTGAAGTAAGAATTTAGATCGCATACAGGAAATTACAAATCAAAGAAGATTAGGGAGGAACCATGAAGAGTATATGCATGACTACTTACCTGGGTACCACGCCACAGCAACATTAACACATACAATTAACCATCACAATCGTTAGATTGTTGAATGTTTACAAAATCCAAATTAAGTAACGACTAAAACTTTTCTACTGAATTAAATATTTCTATTCACTAGTTATATACTCCAATTCACCTAAACATAAAAACACAAATTTTATTTAATTGTTTTAGATCCATCATGATACTCTCTTACCCCTTTTTTGTCTTCTCTGAGGGCCTTATATTCTCTTGACTTTCATTAAAGCTTGTATTTCTATCATTCTTTAATTTCATTAATTGCATTCTGAATCGCTCAGGGAGAACATTTGAACTCTGCTTTGCATAACCAATAAACTGTTAAGTTGTTAAAATTCTACCTCTATGTTTTTTCTCATATTTATTTATATTCCACTTGTCATTACTAATTGTCATTAATTATTTCCCTATTGAATCTTTTTATTTTAATCTAGAGTACAGAAGTAGCATAATAAGCAATGCCACCACCTACCCTCCTTCACTTTGCAATTGTTTTACATAGACCCTGGATTAGCTTCATAGAGCAGAATTCTAATCATGCTGCTTACCTTTAACTAATTTTGCATCGCTCCTTACTACATACTTTGTCATCAGTTCAGAATCTCCCAAGACCATACCACATCTAACCTATAACTTGATATACCATATAGTTTTGTTACTATGATAAACCTATGTATTTTATTTATTAAACTATTATATTTTATTTATTATTATATAAACTATTTCTTTTTGAATGTTATTCTTTTATCTTACTGTTGCTGAAATTGTCTTTTAGTTATCTTTGGTTTCTGTAGATTTCTTTGGATTTGCTCATTTGACAGTCATATAATTTGCCAATAAGTCTACCTTAGTTTTCTTCACTTATTTTTCATGGTTCTTATAATTCTAGGTATAAGACTAGTTGAGAGACACTGAATAAATATCTTGAGTACAAATTCTGATTTTTAAAATCTATCTTGCACCTCACTTTAATGGGACTGTACCTACATAGTTTCCATTAACTATGTCAACGTGCAATAGATATACTATCAGGTTGAGATGTATCTCTATATTCCTAATTTTGAAAATATTTGTATAACAAATGATTAGTAAATTATAGAAAATTACTTTCTTCTTTTTGAGATAATATTATTTTCTCTTTTAATCTGTTATAGATTTTCTTACTCTGAACCAAATTTTCATTTGTCTTCATGTGGTTAACTTTTTATACATCTTTGATTTTGAGAATTCTTATTAACAATTTGTTAACTTATATTGAGAAACAAGACTTTTCTGAGAGAGTAGGAAGATGGCATAGTAGGACGATCCTGAGCTCCCCTCATCTCCCAGATACACCCACGCAACAACTATAGGTATTGTAACTCACTCTGAGCATGACCCAAAAAATGGCAGAACAGATCTTCCATAGCTGATTGTAAACAGAAGACCACATGACAATAAGGTAAGAAGGGAGGAGACATGGTCAGAAGGGTCATACCCTTAGGGTAATTGCTCACATATGGGAGTGATACCACAAGTCCATAGAAGCTAGAGGATCAAGCTCCACACTAAGCAATCCTGAGCCTCAGGACCCACAATGGGAAGATGAACCCCCATAACGTTTCCACTGGGGATTAGTTTGGGAGCCTTTCAAATCAGTGGGACTTAACTACAGGACAACCAGAGGGTAATATAAAACTAGTCTCTGCCCATAAAGAGTCAGAATGTTAAACAAATTGGTCTGAGACCCAAAAAAGAAGTAGTAGCTTAGAAAGCAACTTGGCATATGTGAAGGCTAGCACCACTGTCCTTTCCCTAGTATTCCCTGTAAACCCAGTCTAGCAGGCATGTTTACAAAACAACTACCATTCCACCACAGCCAGCAGGGAGCCCCAGCCAAGACTGGCACACCCTTCAAAGCAATCCTGTGCTGGGGAGTAGGAGAGTTAATCCCAAATACCAACATAGCCATAAGTGCAGCAGCCAGACCTCTCAGCTAGCTGCACAGGCAGTGAGCCCTAAGCATCATGGCACTGTCAGCTGTTAGAGCAATTATAGCAGCTCACTGCTGACAGCTAGGCTGAGGAACAACTCTGCTCACCAGTGAGCATGTAGCAGTTACAACTAAGCCACAACAGAAAAATACATCCAGCCCACACAGGAGATAACCCTAAGTGCCTTGTCCTGGTACCCAGGCAAAATCGCAGTACAGAGTATCACAGAACCGCTTCTACACAAAGCCATTACTTCAAGACCAGAAGAAATAGTTGACATACCTAATATACAGAAACAAAACACAAAGAGTAGGACAAAATGAGGAGACGCAGGAATATGTATCAAATGAAAATACAAACAAAATCACAGAAAAGGAGCTATACAAAACAGAGATACACAATGTGCCTGATAAAGAGTTCAAGTAACTGTTATAAAGACTCACCAAAATTGAGATCGAATGAACTCAGTGAGAGCTACAGCAAAGAAATAGAAAATTTATCTATTGTATACAATAACTAAAGAATACTATAACTAGAATGAAAAAATACAATAGAGAGAATTAACACAAATTAACAGATGTAGAAGAATAGAGCAGACATCTGGAGACATGATAATGGAAAGCAATGAATATGAACCACAAAAACAAAACAAACAAAAATAACAAATAAGTGTAGGTTAAGAGACCTCTGTGATATCATCATTTGTAATAACACTTAGATTTTAGGGGTGTCAGAGGGAGAAGAGACATAGAAAAAACAGAAAAGTTATTTGAAGAAATAATTGCTAAAAACTTCCCTAATCCATGGGAAGAAACAGAAATCCAGGTCTAGAAGGTGCAAAAAGCCTTTAGACGAGATGAATCCAAGGAGGGCAACATGAAAACAAATAATTAAAATGGAAAAATTAAAGATATGAAAGTAGTAAAAGGAAAGGAGCTACATACAAGGGAAAACCCGTAAGGCTATCAGCTGATTTTTCAGCAGAAATTTTGCAAGAGAGAAAAGAGTGGCATGATGTATTCAAAGTGCTGAAAGGAAAAAAACTACAAAAAAGAATATTCTACCCAGTAAGATTATCATTCAGACTTGGAGGAGAGATTACGTTTCCCAGAAAAGAGTTAAAGGAGTTCATCACCTTTAAACTGGCCTTAAAATAAATATTAAAGATAATTCTTTAAGTGGGAAGATAAGACCATAAAAGTAAAAAACAAAAAAAAAGGAAAAGGAAAAAAAAGAAATCATTACAAAATCATTATTTTTTAAAATATTTTTACTTTATTTCTAGGAGAGAGAAAGAGAGAGAGAAAGCATGAGCAGGGGAGGGTCAGAGACAGAGGGAGATACAAACTCTGAAACAGGCTCCAGGCTCCGAGCTGGCAGTCAGCACAGAGCCGATGCGGGGCTCGAACCCACGAACCGCGAGATCATGACCTAAGCAAAAGTCGGACGCTCAACCGACTAAGCCACCCAGATGGCCCATTACAAAATCATTATTAAGTAAATATATATTATAGCGGGTAGATCAATTACTTATCTAGCAAGTATGAAGTGTAAACACAAAGTAGCAAAATCAACTATACCTACAAAAACAAGTCAAGGGACACATGATTTTTTAAAATATAAAGCATGACATCATATACATAAACATATAAGGGGAGCAAAATGTAATGCTTTCATGTGTTAAAACTTAAAAAAACTATCAACTTAATATAGACTGCAAGACACGTAAGATGTTATATATGAATCCCACGGTAACCACAAACTCAAAATCCTTTAAAAGATTGCTGTCTCCCTGGAACAGAAAAGAGAAAAAATATGGATTGTTCTATCACTCTTCAGAATGCAGAGATCCCTTTGCCTCTGTCTTTCCCTCTGTTTGTCTTTCCAGGAAGAGGAAATTTCTACTGGAGCTTTAGCTGCTATAGTTACATACAAATACTGACTGTCCAGGTCTCAACAGAGGGCTGCCCTTGAGACACCGTCACAAGGAGAGAGAGAGAGAGAGAGAGCGAGCGAGAGAGAGCGCACACTCATATTTGTGTCTAGTGCTTACTAGTCACTTCTTCAACTTTTGTATCTCTTTTGCAATCTGTGTGCTTTTGATATAATTTTCAGAGTTCTCACAAGTTGTATTCAACAGTAGAGACATAGGCTGTACTTGGCTTTTTTCATCATGGCTAAATATTTCATAGTAATATGAATAAATAAACATCGATATTGGTTTAATATTTTAAAGAACTTAGTTGCATAAACTCCCTTTGGTATCATATAAGAGTATTGATTTTCTACAATTATACACTATAAAAATAAACTTAAAAGCTGTAATTTACTGCCTAAATTATATATGAATTTTCTTTCCATCTCTTCCATATTAATATTATGAATATTGATAATCTGGTTGGTGCATTTCCTATCACCGTACCTTAATCAATAACTGCCATCAAAAATTTTAAACATGGAGGTTTAAATATCTACATAAAATTTGTTTGTCTTTGCCTCAAATCCTACATGCTCCAGTAAGTTTATGAAATATAATGTAAATGCTCTATTCAATAATTTTAAAATCAACTTCAATTTGGCTTTTGTTTTTAGTTTGCTTCACCTGTTTGATAAGATTTAATGCTTATAGTAATTATAATCACATGGCTGATAAAGCATGAATAAATTATATGATTGCAAGTACAAGTTGAAATAGTTCTTATAAAATATGCAGATATATTTGCTTATGATTACCTCCAAATTTGCTTGTTTTAATGTAAATCTTAATTTATGGAATAGAATTCCTTTTCTTAGTTAATCCCAAAACCTAAGAAGTCTTTTCTGAACATGCTGAAAATTATTGCTTAAAGAGATTTCATTAAAAAAAAAAGGGACACCTGGGTGGCTCAATCCCTTAGGTGTCTGACTTTAGTCAGGTCATGATCTCACGTTTTGTAGTTCAGGCCCTGCGCTGGGCCCTGTGCTGACAGCTAAGAGCCTGGAGCCTGCTTTGGTTTCTATGTCTCCCTCTCTCTCTCTCTCTTTCTCAAAAATAAAACATTTTTAAAAATGAAAAAAACAACAACAACAGTAAACCATATGAACAGGGCAGTATATTCTCTCCCTGGAAAATTCCTAACAGAAACTAGGAAACATAAAATTCAGTAAGCATTTCAGAGAATACCTTTACATTCTCAAAATAGTATTTATTAATATACATTTATGCAATAAATAAAGTTTAATTTTTGCTGAAAACTTTATGAAGGAAAAATGTCATTAAGAAATTCAGTTTTCATATATTATATGAAAAAACATTTAAAAAATATAATTAAAAGGTACTTGCTTTCTTTCTTTTATTAGAAGAAGAAAGGGAAGGGGCACCTGGGTGGCTCAGTCGGTTAAGCGTCCAACTTCAGCTCAGGTCATGATCTCATGGTTGGTGGGTTGGTGGCTTTGAGCCACGTGTCAGACTCTGTGCTGACAGCTAGCTCAGAGCCTGGAACCTGTTTCAGATTCTGTATCTCCCTCTCTCTCTGACCCTCCCCTGCTCACATTGTCTCTTTCAGAATTAAATAAATCATTTAAAAAAAAACAGCTAAAAAAAGAAGGGAAATATTGATAATATTATTACTGTATTCACTCTCTTATTAGAAAATACAGATATTTAATTATAAACACTGAAATATATGTCTGCTAAAATATTTCCTTTATATAATTAAATATCTCATGTCTATATTTAGGTTTATGTATTTAAACTAAATATATATAAATTCAATTATATTTCATCATTTTTCAGTATTTCTTTTATAACTTGCCCATTATCTGATATTTATTTAACTGAAATAGGTCCTATGGGCATATGGTACCCCAGTAAACTGTTTATCCATTAAAAAAAAAAAAGTTATAAGACACATTAGATTCAAACTTCAGGATATTCTAATTTTAGTGGCAGGCTTATGTCTCCCAAAACTTGAGAAAGGGATTAAAGCAAAAATCCCTAATTGAGTTCATACCCACCTCAAATTTCCCAAAGAAGAAAGGCTATATAATTCTTGGCTGAACCAGAAGGAACATTATCAGATTCATGGACCATTTGCCTTTTATCTTGTTAGGGAATAAATATTTTTAAAGGTGGTCTTCAAACTGAAGTGCTATTACCCTCAATATGTGGAAGCTTTTAAAGGATATTTGTTCCCAGCTAGTCTTAAAGGAATAATATTCAGAGCTCGACTTCTGCGGCTACTCTTAAAAACAGATCTGCTTGGGAACATATCTGTGATAGAGAAACATCTCTTATCTTCCACAGCCACACTTACCTTCTTGATGAAAGAAAGATATAATTTTCACTTAACCCTACAATATTACCTTTGGAGATTGAACTTCTGAACAGCCAATGAAATGATTATTTGAAATATTGTTACACTTCTCAGTAAAGTGAAATTACAGATCTTTTAAATAAAATAGTTGTGAACATTTTACTTCCAACAAAATTTACTGAGAACCCATTCTAATATTCATTATTCTAATTAGTGTCATTAATTTCACAAATAAAAACCTTACTCAGATATTCAGTAAGTTGATTACCTTACTGAATGTGATAGTGTTTTGTTTTTTTGTTTTTCATTTTTTTTGGTAACGTCTGATTTAACACTTGCTGAGCAGTACCCAACAATGCATTTCTGAGCAGCATGTTATCATGACTAGCTGCTAGACTATTAATATTCTATTAAGGTATAGTTTAACATTTCACTCTACATGCTGAAATACTTTGGAGTAAATGGCAGATATCATTAGAAATTTTATGTAGAAGCTGTGTAATATCAGTATGCCACCATTGCATATCAAGAACCTAGGTTAGCACAGTTCTTGAGAGTTATCACAGCGAACTGTTACTTAAAACAGGTTTAAAAAGGTACCCAAATATGTTTCCTTTTAACTCACAAAGAATGTGTAAACATATATATATTAAAATAATTAAACTTAAGTAATTTTGATATTTCCACTTGATGGATTTTCTTAATACATGCACAATATTCAATACCATTTGGAAAATACTAGTATTTTAAAATGCAAATGTTTTAAAGATTCAGAAAGAACAGATATTTTCTTCTTTTATATAATTTTTTAAAACGTTTATTTATTTTTGAGACAGAGAGAGATACAATGTGAGTGGGGGAAAGGTAGAGAGAGAGGGAGACACAGAATCCAAAGCAAGTTCCAGGCTCTGAGCTGTCAGCACAGAGCCCGATGTGGGGCTCGAACTCACTGACTGTGAGATCATGACTTGAGCCGAAGCTGGATGCTTGACCAACTGAGCCACCCAGATGCCCCAGAAGCAGATATTTTCAAACATAAAACAACTCATGACTTTTTTCCCTAAAGCCTCTTAGGTTTTTTTTTTTTTTAATGTTTATTTATCTATTTTGAGAGAGAGACAGTGCAAGGGTGGGGTGGAGCAGAGAGAGAGGGAGACACAGAATCCAAAGCAGGCTCCAGGCTCTGAGCTGCCAGTACAGAGCTGGATGTGGGGTTTGAACTCACAGATCTTGAACTCTAGCTAATGATCTGAGCTGAAGTAAGAAGGTTAAGTTACTGAGCCATCCAGGCTCCCTTACTGTTTAATCTAAACCTTGATTTTTTCCCCAAAAGAGTATATCCACCATTCCTCTTTCATATTTAAAAAAAACAATATTTCAATCACTCAAATAAGTTTCAATTCAAGTTTTTAATTTTAGACTTAAAGTTCAATATTGGTTTAGAAAATCTGATCATACTTAGAAATTGCTTTCATTATTTTACTAAATTTTTAATGAATGGATATTGTTTTTATCAAAATGATTTTCTACATTTATTGATCTGTACATGTTTTCCTCTTCCCAATTTTTTTGAAAAAATGAATCTAGATGATAATGTTTCTAATGATAACTATTCCTTATTTTCCAGATCTTTGCCTTACTTGGTCTTTGGATTTGATTCCTCTAATATACTGACAAACTCTACTTCCTGAAGTTTATAGTTTTAATCTACATCAATCATCAGTCTGTATTCCACCTACTTTTTATCATTTTCAGTACCAATAGTGTGATGGTACAATAAAATATATTAAATAGATTTTTTCTTTTTATCTGGTCTACAATATTTTAAGTAAAATTTGTAATTATTTTATGAAAACAAGTTAAAGTCACTTAGAAAAGTGCCAATTGAAAGAAAAAGGACTAATGTTTGCAAATCTTTGAACAAATAATTATTTCTATTTTAAATTCCTGCTATCTCTTCTACACTGGGATCTCTTTGAAGGCACAAAAAATGATGCACTATGTTTATTTACCACCAATAGACCCTGGAAGTTAGCATCTTCCAAGAAGTTCGACTGTCTGTATAAAGTTTGGAGTTCAAGACTTGGGACAAGCCCATGTATGTCATTTGTCAAATGACTTTCCTAAGCCATAAAATACATCTAGAAAGCATCTCAAACTGTTTTTTAATAGTTTATTGTCAAGTTGGTTTCCATATAACACCCAGTGCTCATCCTCACAGATGCCCTCCTCCAAGCCCATCACCACCTTCCCCTCCCCCCACCCCCATCTGCCCTCAGTTTGTTCTCAGCATTCAAGAGTCTCTCATGGTTTAGCTCCCTCCCTCTCCCCCACTATTTTTCTCTTATTCTCCCCCATTGTCCTCTGTAAAGTTCCTCCTAATCCTCCTATATGTGCAAACATAATGTGTCTGTCCTTCTCTGCCTGACTTATTTTGCTCAGCATAACACCCTCAAGGTCCATCTATGTTGCTCCACATGGCCAGATTTCATTCTTTCTCATTGCCATGTAGTATTCCATTGTATAGATAAACCACAACTTCCTTTTTTTCATCAGTTGATGGACACTTAGGCTCTTTCCATGTTTTAGCTATTGTTGAGAGTGCTGCTATGAACATTGGGGCACATGTGCCCCTATGCCTCAGCACTCCTGTATCCCTTGGGTAAATTCCTAGCAGAGCTATTGCTGGGTAATAGGGGAGTTCTATTGTTAATTTTTTGAGGAACCTCCACACTGTTTTCCAGAGGGGCTGCACAAGGTTACATTCCCACCAACAGTGTAGGAGGGTGCCCATTTCTCCACATCCTCGCCAGCATCTGGGGTCCTCTCATTTGCTCATTTTAGCCACTCTAATTGGCATCAGGTGGTATCTCAGTGTGGTTTTGATTTGTATTTCCCTGATGAGGAGGGATGCTGAGCACCGTTTCATATGTGTGTTGGCCATCTGGATGTCCTCTCTGGAGAAGTGTCTGTTCATATCTTCTGCCCATTTCTTCAGTGGATTGTTTGTTTTTCTGGTGTGGAGTTTGGTGAGTTCCTTATAGATTTTGGATATCCTTTATCTGATATGTCATTTGCAAATATGTTTTCCCATTCTGTTAGTTGCCTATTAGTTTTATGGATTGTTTTCTTTGCTGTGCGGAAGCTTTTTATCTTGATGAGGTCCCGATAGTTCATTTTTGCTCTTGATTCCCTTGCCTTTGGGGATGTGTCAAGAAATTGCTGCAGTTGAGGTCGAGGTTGTTTCCTGCTTTCTCCTCTAGGGTTTTGATGTTTTCCTGTCTCACATTCAGGTCCTTCATCTAGTTTGAGTTTATTTTTGTGTATGGTGTGAGAAAATGATCTAGTTTCATTCTTCTGCATGTTGCTGTCCAGTTCTCCCAGCACCATCTGTTCAAGAGGCTGTCTTTTTTCCATTGGATATTCTTTCCTGCTTTGTCAAAGATTAGTTGTCTGTATACCTTTGGGTCCAAATCTGAGTTATCTATTCTATTCCATTGGTCTATGTGTCTGTTTTTGTGCCAATACCATACTGTCTTGATGATTACAGCTTTATGGTAGAGGATAAAGTCTAGGATGGTGATGCTTCCCGTTTTGGTTTTCTTCTTCAATATTACTTTGGCTATTCGGGGTCTTTTGTGGTTCCATACAAATTTTAGGATAGTTTGTTCTAGTTCTGAGAAGAATGCTGGTGCAACTTTAATTGGATTGAATTGCATTGAATGTGTAGATTGATTTGGGTAGTAATGACATTTACTTATTCTTCCAATCCATGAGCATGGAATGTTTTTCCATTTCTTTGTGTCTTCTTCAATTTCCTTCCTAAGTTTTCATCATACAGATCTCTTATATCTTTGATTAGGTTTATTGCTAGGTATTTTATGCATTTGTGAATGGGATCAGTTTCTTGACTTCTCTTTCTGTTGCTTCACTGTTGATGTATAAAAATGCAACCGATTTCTGTATGTTGATTTTGTATCCTGCGACTTTGCTGAATTCATGGATGAGCTCTAGTAGGCTTCTGGTGGAGTCTGTCGGGTTTTCTATGTAGAGTATCATGCCATCTGTGAAAAGTGAGAGTTTGACTTCATCTTTGCCAATTCTGATGCCTTTTATTTCCTTTTGTTGTCTGATGACTGATGCTAGGACTTCCAGCACTATGTTGAACAATAGTGGTTGAGAGTGCACATCCTTGTCGTGAGTGTTCCTGATCCCAGGGGGAAAGCTCTCAGTTTTTTCCCATTGAGGACGATGTTAGCTGAGAGCTCTTCATAGATGGCTTTTATGATGTTTAAGTAAGTTCTTTCTATCCTGACTTTCTCAAAGGTCTTTATTAAGAAGGGATGCTGTATTTTGTCAAAGCATTTTTCTGCATCTATCGACAGGATCATATGATTTTTATCTTTTCTTTTATTGATGTGATGTATCACATTAATTGATTTGCAAATACTGAACCAGCCTGTAATCCAGGAATAAATCCCACTTGATCTTGGTGGATAATATTTTATGTGCTGTTGGATTCGAACTGAAACTATCTTGTTGAGGTTTTTTGCATCTGTGTTCATCAAGGATATTGGCCTGTAGTATTTTTTTTTTTTTTGCTGGGTCTCTATCTGCCTTGGGAATCAGAATGATGTTGGCTTCATAAAATAAGTCTGGAAGTTTTCCTTTGATTTCTATTTTTTGGAATAGTTTGAGAAGAATGGGTATTAATTCTGTATTAAATGTCTGGTAGAATTCCCCAGGGAAGCCATCTGGCCCAGGGCTCTTACTTTGTTGGGAGATTTTGATAACTGATTCGATTTCTTCACTTGTTATGGGTCTGTTCAGATTTTCTCTCTCTTCCTGTGTGAATTTTGGTAGTGTGTGTATGTTTAGGAATTTGTCCATTTCTTCTAAGTTGTCCAATTTGTTGGCATATAATTTTTCATAGTATTCCCTGATAATTGCTTGTATTTCTGAGGGGTTGGTTGTAAGAAGTCCATTTTCATTCATGATTTTGTCTATTTGGGTGCTCTCTCTTTTCTTTTTGAGAAGCCTGGCAAGAGATTTGTCAATTTTGGTTTATTTTTTCAAAAAACCAACACTTGGTTTCATTGATCTGTTCAACTGTTTCTTTGGTTTCTATATTGTTTATTTCTGCCCTGATTTTATTATTTTCTTCTCCTACTGGGTTTGGGGTGCTATTGTTACTCTCCCTCTAGTTCCTTTAGGTGAGCTGTTAGATTTTGGACTTGCGCTTTTTCTAATTTCTTGAAATAGGCCTGGAGTGCAATGTACTTTCTTCTTAGGACTGCCTTTGCCGCATCCCATAGAGTTTGGATTGTTGTATTTTCATTTTCATTTGTTTCCATATTTTTTTTAATTTCTTCTCTAATTGCCTGATTGGCCCATTTGGTCCTTAGTAGGGTGTTCTTTAACCCCATGTTTTGGAGGTTTTCCAGACTTCTTCCTATGACTGATTTTAAGTTTCATGGCATTGTGATCTTAAAGTGTGCATGGTATGATCTCAATTCTTTTGTATTTATTGAGAGCTGCTTTATGTCCCAGTATGTGATCATTCTTGGAGAATGTGCCATGCACACTTGAGAAGAAAGTGAATTCCATGGCCTCAGGATGTAGAGTTCTAAATATATCTGTCAGATCCATCTGGTCCAATGTGTCATTCAAGTCCATTGTTTCTTTAGTGATTTTGTCTAGTTGATCTATCCATTGCTGTAAGTGGAGTATTAAAGTCTCCTGCTATTAGCACATTCTTATCTTTAAGATTGTTTCTTTTTGTGATTGTTTTATGTGTTTGGGTGCTCCCATATTCGATGTGTAGACATTTATAATTGTTAGTTCTTCCTGATGGATAGACCCTGTAATTGTTTTATAATGCCCTTCTTCATCCCTTGTTACTGTCTTTAAAGTCCAATTTGTCTGATATAAGTATAGCTACCCCAGCTTTCTTTTGACTTCCAGTAGTATGATATATATTTTTCCATCTCCTTACTTTCAATAAGAAGGTGTCCTTCAGTCTAAAATGCATTTCTTGTAGACAGCAAATAGATGGATTTTGTTTTTTTATCCATTCTGCTACCCTATGTTTTTTGATTGGAGCATTCAGCACATTTACATTCTGTGTTATTATTGAAATTTATGGTTTTAGAGTCATCGTGTCGTTTGTGGAATTTATGCTTGTGGTGGTGTTTCTAGTATCTTGTGTTCCTTGCAACATTTCCCTCAGAGACCCCCCTCTGGATTTCTTATAAGGCTGGTTTAGTGGTGACAAATTCTTTCAATTTTTGTTTATTTGGAAAGACTTTTATTTATCGTTCTATTTTGAATTACAGGCTTGCTGCATAGAGGATTCTTGGCTGCATATTTTTTCTGTTCATCACATTGAAGATCTCCTGCCATTCCTTTCTGGCCGGCCAAGTTTCAGTAAATAGGTCTGTCACCAGTCTGATAGGTCTCCCTTTTTATGTTAGGCTCCTTTTCTCCCTAGCTGCTTTCCAAATTCTCTCTTTGTCCTAAATTTTGCCAGTTTCACTATGATATGTCGTGTGGAAGATTGATTCAATTTACATCTCAGGGGAGTTCTCTGTCCCTCTTGAATGTGAACATCTACTTCCCTCTCCAGGTTGGGGAAATTCTCTGCCCTAATTTGCTCAAAGACTCCTTCAGCACCTTTCCCTCTCTCTTGCTCTTCTGGGATTCCTGTGATACGGATATTGTTCTGTTTGATTGTATCGCTGAGGTCTCAAACTCTTCTTTCATGTTCCTGGATCAGTTTATGTCTCTTTTTCTCAGCTTCCTCTTTTTTACAATTGTGTCTTCTAAATCACTTATTCTCCTTTCTACATCTTCAATCTATGCATTGGACGTCTCCATGTTATTATATATCCTATTTATAGCCTTTTTAAATTCATCATAACTATTTTTGAGCTCCATAGTCTTTGTAGCAATAGTTTTCTGATGTCTTCCATGCCTTTTTCAAGCCCAAGGATTAATTTTATGACTATTGTTCTAAATTCTTGTTCAGTTATGTTGCTTATATCTGTTTTTTTCAGCTCTTTAGCTTCTATTTCTTCCTGGAATTTCTTTGGAGGAGAGTTCTTCCATTTCACCATTTTGGTCAGCTTTCTATCTCTAGTTAATTTTAAAAGCTTGTTGTACACTCTGCTCTTGTGAGTTCTGCTGTATTAGAGAGGGCTCTTTGACTGTTCAGGGCCTGTCCATTCAGGAAGTATTCTTTGAATGGTGTCTCTTTGTTTCTCTTGTTCAGAGTTTGGTTATTTTGTTTCCCTACTCGTAGCGGTATTTGGAACTCTCCTCCATGTATACTTTGGCTTGTTGCTTGAGGTAGCTGCAGTTATGAGGCTTCCTTCCCAGTGTATTCTGTCTCTTTCTCTTCCCAAACTCCTGTGGCTCATTGTCCTATGACTTCAGGTCTTCACTGTTTGAGAGATGGGTGCAAACGAAAACCACAGAGCTCCCTACTTCTTCCTCATCTTGCCAGCTCTCCTCATCTCAAACTATTTTAAACAGAGGAATTGATATAAATGTCACAAAAGATTTAGATCAGTAAAGAAATCTTGGGAAAATTCAAATTTTCCTGAGAAGAATGTCATTAAACTTCATAAAAACTATTAATTATTTACAATTATGACACTATGGATGGCATAAAGTACATTTCAATAAAATACCATACAAATTATTCAAATAGATTTTAATGACGCAGCACTAGTTCAATCAACTACTATGAAAATCATTCTAATGAACAAATCATGTCTTACAATAAAATCTCTTTGTAACTGAAATGTATGCAGGGTTTTCTTTCAAAGTTTTATGGAATTTAATCATGATTGGAATAAAAGGTAACAGTCTAAATTAAAATATATACATATACAATTCATAACTATATTTATTTATTTAATCGCTGCCATAAATGACCTGAAAAAAATATACTCTGTAAGGCAAAGTCCTAAGCACATAAATTCATTATATATTTGATAAATTTAAACACAACTTATTTGACTTAAATGCTCTCATTGTAATTAAAAAAAAATCTAGAAACCACAGTGAAGAAGGCTATGTAACCGCTTCTCCTCCGCAAATTAAATGGCACTTCCAGTAACCTCCAGTGGCAGAAAAGTCAAGACAGTGAGTGATTGCTTTTTACTATTCAAATATTCAAGTATTATATTAAATGCTTCACCAATCCATTGATCTCAGGTGACTTAACCACCGAGGTAGGTCACAGCATGAGGCATTCAATTCCATTATGAAGTTGGCCAAAAAGAAATCAAATCAGCTTAAGTATGACTAAATATGTATTATTTATTTATTTATTATTTATACAACAAAATAACCTGTAACACAATGGTATAATAAATATGAGGCAAGAAGCTTTATTTCAAGAATCACATTATGGTTTGTTTCAACCAGCTGAATCAGCATTTACTTTGTCTGGTCAATCTAAAATGGGCAAATATTAGAATAAGCAAACTTCTTAAGCCATTACAAAGCAACAAGGCATGGCCCTCAACAAGGCTCTGGGTCCTTAACATATTTTATTATACATAGTTTAACATTTTGCTTTCATTTTATAAATCTGTTTATTTCAAATTAGCTGCCTTTATTATGATAAGGAGCCCTGCTTTAATTGCCACTCCCGCTAGCATCTAAAATAATGGCCAGTACAGAGAAATTAATATCTGTAAAATGAAGAGAGCGGAAATTCTTCAATTTGTTTCTTTTTCTCAGCATCCTCTGTGTTAGTATTATTGGTCCTTCAAAGGGTAGGAGACAAATGCCCTTTGCCATTCTTGTCTATAACTTAGATAAGTAGACATTTTCTTGACTTTCTTTAAACTATATTTTCTGCTTGATCTTCTAAGCTTTATGTCGCATATAGTAAGGAAGAAAATATCTCTGTATTAATTACTTTATAGGTAATGTGAAGTGTTTCAGTAAACAACTGACCTACAGGGGATGATCACCATACTTAAGATTAAGATCACGCCTGGAACATAGCAGAGATGAAAGACAAAAGAAAATAATAAAAAAATGAAAACGATTAGCCAGTACATATGCAAAAACCAAGTTAGTAAATAGAAAATAAAAGATACTTTATAGATTTAAGAGTTTTAAAGCTCATTGTTCTTTCTGAATCATATGTCTCTTATATATCTTTTAATTCATATCAAAAGTATAATTAAAAGGTGTCTGTATAACTTAGTCAGTTGAGTGTTTAACTCTTGATTTTGGCTCAGCTGGTGATATCAGAGTCGTGGGATAAAGCCCTGCTTTGGGTTCAGCACTGAGCATGGAGCCTGTCTGGGATTATCTCTTTCTTCCTCTCTTTCTCTTGTTTGCTCACTCTCCTTCTGCCCTTCTCTCCCAATCATTTTCTCTCTTTCTCTTTCAAATAAATAAAATTTTAATTAAAAATGTGTAATTAAGAGAAACAGTAGGAAAGAGGGCAGTCCATGAGCTCACTGGGTGTGAGAGCACATATGTTAATTTACATTGTATTGGGAATTTTACACCTACTTTGGGAGAAGTATCAGATTGAAAAAGATATATTTTCTTCTACTGATTCTTCGTATAGTAATACATTTTACTTCTCTTTAAGCTATACACCACACAATGCATTATTATTTTTTTGTTTTAATTATTTTCTATTATAGATGAGTGACTGTGCATCATCTAAACAAAAAGTTACCATTTTTGTGCAGACCTCAAAGAGAAACTTCTTTATCAGTTCTGAAAAAGAAGGTGAGAGCTCTGTCTTTTGGAGGAGTTAGATAAAGATAATTATTTTATCAAGCTTTTTTCCAAACCAATTTATACATATTGGTGAATTGATTATCATAAAGCCTAATAATAATTGTCCTTCCAAGTCTGTTACCTGATTATTTTAATAAACTTTACTGAAATATAGCTTACATACTCTAAAATGTGTCACTTTAAGTATATAATTTTATGAGCTTTGATAAATTTATATACATATATCTACCAACACAATCATTTATATTTTAAAGAACACAGAAAATAGTTGAAATTCCAGGTCAAAATGGCAAATTACCATAAACATTTACTTGACATCTCTTCAGAATCCCCCATAAATTAAAACAATAGTAAAAGGTGAATCCAAAAAACAGGGGAGGTGGGGGCAAATAGGAAAGGGAAGCCACACACAAATGAGAGGAGTCTGTTGAGAGATACAAACAAAAAAGACTACATGCCATCTGATGGTTTCAGTGTTGGTAAGAAATATATGTCCTTCAATTTGTTTCTAATGTTTATTTATTTTTGAGAGAGAGAAAGAGTGGAGGAGGGGCAGAGAGAGAGGGAAGCACAGAATCTGAAGAGTCGACTCTGAGTTGTCGACACAGAGCCTGACATGGGGCTCTAATTCATGAACCATGAGATCATGACCTGAGCCGAAGTTGGTTACTTAACCAATTGAGCCACCCAGGTGCCCTCATACCTCTTAGTATAGAGCCACTCTTTTTTCAGAACCTACTCCTATCAGATCATGAAGAGATTTTTTTCTAAGATCTCCAGTTTGGAAACCTGGAAAGAAAACCCATGAAATTGTAGGAATTCCCTTAGATTACAGAACCCCAGGGGTATCCACTCCCATGGTAATCTATGCAGCCTGTACCAATTTATCAAAACTTGCCAGAGACCAGTTCCGGCCAGGGTCTAGGGGTCCCTGAAGGATGGACGGTGTTGGCGAGGGAGGGATGAGAGAGGCCCAACAGTCTTTCTGGTCACTAGGCAGGCATCTCCACTCTGACTGGGGCTCAACTTTATTTTATAATTAAGTGTTTGGGGGACCACATAGAAGTGGCATTTGCCTTAGACACTGATTTCTGATGACAAACTTCTTTGATATGTAAGAATTTCCCGGAACATAGATTTGTAGAAGACTCCTGCATAACCTTTATCAATAGTGATTGAGGTATAGGATTTAGATGCTTATCCTATGGGGAAGGAAGGTATCTTTAGCATACAAGGCAAAATTTTTAGCATAAAAAGGGTGAAGTTAGTTTTTTGTGAGCAGGGGTCAATAGCTTGTTTGTTTAAGGAGAAGTATTAAGAAAAACAGGTCTTTCAGGAAACACAAATGTTTGCTCCCATAATAACAAAAGAAGAAGTTCCTAAATAGGTTTCTTCATAGAGTGCAATCAGCATATTCAAGGCCAGAATAAGTCACTCTGAATACTGATTAAAAAGATGCCTTGGGGGTCAGTGCTCTAAGCAGAAACAATTGGGTGGGGGTGGATATCTGTCCTTAACTCTAAATTAGGCTCTTTGTCTCAGGGCCAGGTTCAGTTATAACTCTTGTGTTGTTAACCCCCTTTATTATCTAAGTCTTGGATCTGCAAGGCCCATAGGAAGAGCCTTTGATAATCATCCACAGTTCTTTCATCTAAAATCTCTTTTGAAGAGGCAGGAATATGCTCTTCCTTATGAGGAATCTGTGTGGGGAATATCGGTCTGATTTGGAATATTGTGAGGCCTGGCCAATACCAGCAGACTCATTTCCAACATGAGCCAGTAGTGTCAGAAGGAGATACCAGTTTTCGTTTCTCATGGCAGGAGCTGTGCAAACGCTGCCTTTTCCTCCTGTGACTGGTGCGGCTCCCAGCAAAAACTGCCATCCAAGTGTTCTTACAAGTGCTTGGGACTCAAGGGTGTCTGCTCCATGTAAACATATTTTGGCTGTATTTCTCTGATTACACTTGTCTTTTTAGGTTTTTGAATGGTAATTTGCCCTGTGACCTCGGTGCACTCAAAAATCTAAGAAAGTTATTGATCTTCAGTTTGTTCAGATTTTTATTGTGGTAAGAAAGAGGTTGAGGAATTCCAATCTCTTAATGTCAGAGATGAAAATTTGAAGTAACTTTCTTACTGTTAATCCCTTAAAAACTTGTCTAGTTACCTTTATTCATTCCTTTCACTTCTGCATTCCCTTTTGATCTCTATTTTTTTTTTTCATTTCACTGTCCATTTATACTTCTAAGAGTAATTCTTTAATCATTTTTTAAATTAAAGTATAATTAACATTCAATGTTAATTCCTTTTATCTATTTCACTGACAGCCCCTGCCTCACCGACCTCTCCTCTGGCAACTACCAATTTGTTCTCTACATTTAAGAGTTTGTTTTATTTATATTTTATTCTTTATTTCTTTGTTTTGATTATTTTATTCTTTTTAATTTAGAGACAGAGAGAGAGAGCACATATGTGTGCAAGTGTGGAGAGCAGAGAGAGGAGAGACAGAATCCCAAGCAGGCTCTGCGTTGTCAATTGTGAAACCCAATTAGGGCTTGATCCTCCAAACCATGAGATAATGACCTGAGCTGAAATCAAGAGCCAGACACCTAACCAACTGAGTCACCCAGACACCCCTGTTTTGATTCCTAAATTCCACATGTGAATGAAATCATATGGCATTTGACTTTCTCTGGCTGACTTATTTAACTTAACATTATACTCTCTAGGTCCATCCATGTTGTTGCAAATAGCAAGAAGAGTTAATACCTATTCGTCTCAAACTGTTCCAAAAAATATAAGTGGAAGGAAATTTTCCGAACTTATTCTATGAAGCCAGCATTACCTTGATTCTAAAACCAGGCAAGATCCCACTTAAAAGGAGAATTACAGGCCAATGTCCCTGATGAACTGATATGCAAAAATTCTCAACAAGACACTAACAAATCAAATTCAACAGTACATTAAAACAATATTATTTACTATGATCAAGTGGAATTTATTTCTGGGATGCAGGGCTTGTTCTTTATGGTAAATCAATCAATCAATGTGATATACCACATTAATAAAAGAAAAGGTAAGAACCATATGATTCTCTCAATAGATGCAGAAAAAATATTTGACAATATACAGCATCTTTTCTTGATACAAACTCTCAAGAGTGTAGGGATAGTAGGAACATACCCCAATATCATAAAGGCCATTAATGACATACCCACAGCTAATATCATCCTCAATAGGGAAAAACTGAGAGCTTTCCCCCTAAGTTCTGGAACACAACAAAGACGTTCACTCTCACCACTGTTGTTCAACACAGTACTAGAAGTCCTAGCCCCAGTAATCAGGCAACAAAAGAAATAAAAGGCATCCAAAGTGGCAAAGAAGAAGTCGAACTTTCACTCTTCATGGATGACATGATACTCTATGTAGAAAACCTGAAAGACTCCACCAAAAAACTGCTAGTACTGATATTTGAAGTCAGCAATATTGCAGGATATAAATCAAGGTACAGAAGTCTATTGCATTTCTATACATCAATAATGAAGCAGCAAAAGAGAAATCAAGGAATTGATTCCATTTACAATTGCACCAAAAACCATAGATACCTAGGAATAAACTTAACCAGACGCAAAAGATCTGTTCGCTGAAAACTATAGAAAGCTTATGAAAGGAATTGAAGAAGTCTCAAAGAAATGGAAATTTATTCCATGATCATCGATTGGAAGAATATTGTTAAAATATCTATACCACCCAAAACAATCTACACATTCAATGCAATCTCTATCAAATAACAACAGCATTCTTCACAGAGCTAGCAAAAAACAATCCTAAAGTTTGTAATGAACCAGAAAAGACCTTGAATAGCCTAAGTAATAATGAAAAGGAAAACCAAAGCTGCAGACATCACAATTCTGGACTTCAAGCTGTATTACAAACTGATAATCATGAAGACAGTATCGTACTGGCACAAAAACAGACACATAGATCAATGGAAAAGAATAGAACACCCAAAAATGGACCCACAAAGCATGAAAGAATATCCAATAGAAAAAAGACTGTCTCTTCAACAAATTGTACTGAAAAAAACTGGACAGCAACATGAAGAAGAATGAACCTGGACCACTTTTTTACATCATACATAAAAATAAATTCAAAATGAATCAAAGACCTAAATATGAGACTAGAAGCCATCAAAATCCTACAGGAGAAAATAAGCAGCAACCTCTTTGACCTCAGCTGCAGCAACTTTTTACAAGGGAAACAAAAGCAAAAATGAACTATTGGGACATCATCAAGATAAAAAGTTTCTGCACAGCAAAAGAAACAATCAACAAAACTAAAAGGCAACCAACTTAATGGGAAAAGATATTTGTAAATGACATATCGGATAAAATCTAGAAACAACTTATCAAACTGAACACTAAAAACAAATAATCCAGTAAAAAAATGGGTAGAAAAAATGAATAGGCACTTTTCCAAAGAAAATATCTAGATGACTAACAGACACATGAAAACATGCTCAACAGAAGTCTTCATCAGAAAAATACAAAACCACAATGAGATACCACTTCACACCTGTTAGAATGGCTAAAGTTAACAACTCAGGAAACAACAGATTTTGGTGAGTGTGCACCTTGCCATTTGGTGAGGGAACTCTTTTGAAGTGTTGTTGGGAATGCAAATTGGTGCAGCCACTCTAGAGAACAATGTGGAGGTTCCTCAAAAAATTAAAAATAGAACTACCTTATGACCCAGCAATTGCATTACTAGGTATTTATCCCAAGGATAAAAAATGCTGGTTCAAAGGAACACATGCACCCCAATGTTTATAGCAGTGCTATCATAAATAGCCAAAATAATGGAAAGAGCCTGAATGCCCATCCACTGATGAATGGATAAAGAAGATGTGGTGTATACACACACACACACATAATGGAATATTATATACACACATATATATAATGGAATATTACTCAGGGACCAAACAGAATGAAATCTTGGCATCTGCAACAATGTGGATGGAATTAGAGTGTATCCAGCTAAACAAAATAAGTCTGTCAGAGAAAGAAAAATATCGTATGATTTCACTCACATGTGGAATTTAAGAAACAAAACAGAGGAACATTGGGAGAAAGAAGGAAATATAAGACAAAAACAGAGAGAGAGGCAAACCATAAGAGACCCTTAAATACAGAGAACACTGATCCATAGGGGTGGATATACCCCAATGTTTATAGCAGCACTTTCAACAATAGCCAAATTATGGAAAGAGTCTAAATATCCATCAACTGATGAATGGATAAAGATGTGCTTTATATACAACGTGGTTTATACAATGGAATGCTACCTGGCAATGAGGTCTTGCCATTTGCAACAATGTGGATGGAACTGGAGAGTATTATGCTAAGTGAAATAAGTCAGTCAGAGACAGACAGATACCATATGTTTTCACTCATATGTAGATCTTGAGAAACTTGCCTAAAGACCATGGGGGAGGGGAAGGGGAAAAATGGTTACAAGCAGAGAGGGAGGGAGGCAAATCATAAGGGATTCTGAAATACAGAGAACAAACTGAGGGTTGATGGGGGAGGTGTGATAGAGGGGAGAGTGGGTGATGGGCATTGAGGAGGGCACTAGTTGGGATGAGCACTGGGTGTTGTATGGAAGCCAATTTGACAATAAATTATATTTATAAATAAATAATAAAAATACAGAGAACAAACTAAAGGTTGCTGGAAGGCTGTTGGGTTGAGGGATGGGCTAAATGGGTGATGGGCATCAAGGAGGACATTTGTTGGAATGTGCACGGAGTGTTATACTTAAGTGATGAATCGTTGGATTCTAGTCCTGAAGCCAATACTACACTGTATGTTAACTAGCTTAAATTTAAGTGAAAAAGAATTAAAATAAATAAATAAGCAAACAGATAAATATATTTGTGTTCCTAATAAATGTGTTCAAAATACATAAAGCAAAAATTGATAAAATTTAAAAGAGAATAGATGAATGCACAAGTACAGTTCTGTATCCCAATATTTATCTTTCTATAACTGATTTAATTGTGTAAGAAACAGAAAAGCTGCAAAGATACAAAAAACCAGAACAACACAATGATTCAATTAGATCTATTGAGATTTATAAACATTCTACACTTTAGAGTGCATATTCTTTTCTAGTGAGCATAGTATATTCAACAAAATAGAGGATATAATGTGTTATAAATATCAATAAAATATAATTACGTTATACAGAAGAGCTTTCTGAATCCACCTGATTTAAATTAAGAATTATTAACATAAGCATATTTATGAAACACTGTTCTGAAAGCAAACAGCCATTTTTAAGTAACATACACCTCAAAAGATAGAAAAGGGAATATTAAAAAATATCTTGAACTTAATGAAAATTAAATACAGCATATCCTATTCAATATAGAAATGTACAATATTGGGAAACCTGGGTGGTTCAGTTGGTTAAATGTCCAGCTTCAGCTCAGGTCATGATCTCACAGTTTGTGAGTGCAAGCCCCACATTGGGCTTTCTGCTGTCAGCACAGAGCCTATTTTAGTGCTGGCTTCAGAATCTTCTGTTCCACTCTCTTTCTGCCCTTCCTCTTCCCCTTCTCTCTCTCTCTCTTTCTGTCTCCTTCAAAATAAGTAAACAAAAAAAGTATAAAATTGAATAAAAATGGAAAGAGAAAACATCTTTTACTTATTGTGCTGAACAGCAAAATTGAGGTCTTTCCCAGTGCAACAAGGCAAGAAAAACTTATAAAATGCTTACAGAATGGAAAGATAGAGGTAAAAGTCTATTAGCTCAGAGGGGAAATGATTCTACATATAGATTACATGATGTAATCTATTAAAGCCACCAAAATTAAGAAGGGATTTGGCAAGGGCAGAGGATAAAAGGTCAGTGAAATAAAGAGAGTCACATATAACAAAATATGTGCAAGCACTTCATATTAAAAAGCTAAAAATATTGCTGAAATAAATGAAACAAGCACAGAACTTAACGGAAATGTGTCACAGACTGAATTTATTTTTTTTAATGTTTTTATTTATTTCTGAGAGAGAGAGAGACAGCATGAGCAGGGGAAGGTCAAAGAGAGAGGGAGACACAGAATCCAAAACAGGCTCCAGGCTCTGAGCTAGCTGTCAGCACAGAGCCCAACGTGGGGCTCAAACCCACTGAACTATGAAATCATAACTTGAGTCAAAGTCGGAGACTTAACCGACTGAGCCACCCAGGCGCCCCAGTCACAGGCTGAATTTAAAAGCTAAACTTGGAAAGTGTTGGAGAATAACTTTCTAACCTTGGGGTAAACAAAGATTTCTTTTTTAGTAACATAACACTGAAACATAAAACAGAAAATCTGATGAATTGGTCTTTATAAAATATTAAAAACTTCTATTTTTTAAAAGACACAGAAATTAAAATTCAGGCCATAGACTAGAACTATGAACACGAGCTTGCCTCTGTACTTTCATTCTCAAATTCATTCCACTCTGGCTCCCTTGGCATCTATAAATTCTTAGATTTAAAATAATCGACTTCATTTCATGTCATTCTCACATTATTCATGTAGTCACAGATGCGTATGATGGGTAAGTGAATACAGTATGCAAGAAAAGATCTGCTTCATCTTTGAAATATAATATAGTAGTTAGGAATGCATGCTTCTGAATTGGAGATATTAGTATTTTGATTCTTGTTTTTACCATTCGTTGGCAATGAAACAATTGGCAAGACATTTGACCCTTTTAGACTGTTTTAATATTTGTAAACTGATTATTAAGAGTCTAATAGGGTTGTAGAGAGGTGTATTAAAGCACTTAGATTACTGAAAATATGTTAGCTTTAAGAAATATTATCTAGAAGCTTTTGACTTACCATTAATTTCTTTTTTCCCTCCATTCAAATTGTAATCACCAATTTCTCTATTTTGAAAAAGAATACTTTAAATCCATTCCTTTCTATTTCAACATACCATTTCCTTAATCTAGATCAGATCACCTCTCCCTTGGATTACTGAAACAACCCCAAGTTTTGCTAAGTCATTTACAGAGCTGCAGCCACAGTGTTCTCCCTTCAATGAAGAACTGTCCAGTAACTTTTGTTAACATCTAAACGAAGATTAAAGTACACAGATTGTAAACTGCTTCATAATGTGGCCTTTATTTTTGTTTTCTTTCAACTTTTCATTCTCTCACTCTATGCTTCATTTTCTATTTTTTATCTGCGGTCACAGTAAATGAATTGTCACTCTTTTTCTTATGTTCTTTCCTCTGACTAAAAACCTGTAGTACCTCTTTTTTCCTGAATGACGGCCACTGATTTTCACTGTCACTTCATCTGAATACTCTATTGATTTATATTAGGTCAAATGCCCCAACTATGTATCCATCCCATAGCACTTTATATTTCCCATCAGGGGGCTTGAGAGAGTATATTACTATTTGGTCCACTGACACCTCTGGTAGATGCATGATTTGTAGGGCAGGGACCGCTCTAACTTCCTATAGAGAGCATTGACCACAGGCCTGGTTCACAACCCATAGCTAATGTTTCATGAGTATCTGTAAAGAATCCTTTTGTTGAATACGTATAATTGCCATAAAATGAGTCTCAGAAAATTTGGAAGTTGTCATTCCATAAAATTACCTTCTTTACAAGGTTTTTGTTGTTTCAGGAGATTTTTCTGGGCTCTACCTTTACCACTTGCTGAGATTTTTGCTTGCTCACTGCTTCTAATTCTGTCTGGATCTGGAATTTAATATTATTGGTCTGCTCCTTTGCGCTCATTACATATAACTTCCATGTGTTCCTAGAAAGCCTCACCCCAGGCTTCAGAATCTAGTTATCATTGACTCTGTTTTAGCTAAATATTGTTCTGCCACCACTCATGCTGAGACCCAGTACTAGAAATGACAGCCTTGCCCAGAGACTGAATTCTTGCCATCTAGGGAAGGAGTAGGGCAAACCTTTTCAAACCTGCTATACGGCCTATTGAAAAACAAACCAGCCGTAAAGCTGAATATACTAGTTCTCTTGTTACATTGTACCCAATGCATTTAATCCTTGCTCCTTTCAGGTCTTCTTCCATTGCTATCTTTATGTCTTGATCCTGCAATCTTTGACATACTCTACATCTTATTCTGTAGTTAAAATCCTAAAGGTCAAAAGCCTCTGGGCATTAAGTAAATAAATTTATTTATTATTCCCAGATCTATTTTTTTTACCCTTTATTCAAATTCAGTTTTATATTCTACAGAAAGAGGTTAATATTTGATCCCAAATACACCTGTTTACCTATAATTTATCATATACTCTTGTTTGTACAAAAAGCCATTCTGCAGATTTACTTTTAAGCCATTAAATATTCTACTAAACAAAGATATATTATTATTTTGGGGCTTAAACAACATAATTTATCTTCAAAAGCTGAGAAGCACAAGATGAAGGTGCCAGACAGTTTGGTTTCTGGTGAGAGCTTTCTTCCTAGCTTGCAGATAGCCATCATCTCACTTTCTGGTCACAACTATTTTTGTGAAGGGGAGCAAGTTCTCAGCTGTCTCTTCTAATAAGGACACTAATCCACTGGATCAGGGCTCCACCTTGTGGCCTCACTTAACCTTAATTATCTCCTTGAAGGCCATTTGTCCAAATATAATAAATTTGGGTAGGGATTCAATGGAAGAATTTTGGAGGAACACAACTCAGCCCACAGTAGAATAGAAGTGAAGTCGAATGATCTCCCAGGGAAACAGCTGAGTTGTCAACTCCATTTGTAGGGAAATAAAAGCTTACTGTGCTGGTTCAGTTCTACAATATGTTACAGGGAGGTTCCCCTTCGGGCCCTTTGGAGATGAAAGGAAGGAAAGGGGAGGTTAAAATCACTAGGTCAAAGTTATGTTGTAAATTAGAAAAAACTGAATGTGCATAATGAAAATTCTTCAGGAACATACATAAATTTAATAATGTAAAATCTTTACAGGGAATATTTTTTAGGCTTTCAACTTTGCTAAATAGCATTTAACAAATACACATTTTGTTTTATATTTTATATTTACTTATTTCAAATTATGTCTTCTATTTCTATTTATATATTTAATTCACCAAAGTAAATACAGGATTTTATTTGCTCTATCAGACATAATATCTTGTTTTTGTCCATTGCATTATCACATATGTTTGGACAAAATAGAGACCGATTCTGTTTGCTGCTTTAGTCCTACAATGTGGAATGGTTAATCTTCTATTAAAGCTTTTGAGTTCAGCTTTGTAAATGATAAATGTGTTTTTCTTTTTTGAAACTATTAATCAACATTGCTCTTTTGTTCTTTTTGTCTGATTCAAGTTCATTTTTTAAATCACTTGAACCTTGATTTATTAACTTTGTAAGTTAAACAGAGTAAACAGAGGTGATATACAATAAATTAGGTTTATCTTCTTTAATGTGTAAATTTCTCAGTGAATGCATGGCAGTTCAAAGAATACCAATATATTCTGACATTTGAAGCAAGAGCTGTTTAGAGTACAAAATGCTAACAGAGACAATGTCACAAAACACTTTAAGTTCATTTATTTATATTATTAACTAACATACCTGTTGTCTTACAGATATAATACTGGCGTTTTATATATGCACCATAGTTCTCATTTGCTTTCTGATTTCTAAGAGTAAAATGTAATTCTTCATCCATATCTATCACCTTTTAAGATATTTCTCATCCGTAAACAAAATATTACTCCAAACCAATATGCTTTTAATTCTGAATTCTCACATGGGTTTTATTGGACACTAGAAGTTTCTGTGAGTCAGCTATCTTACTTGCTTGACCACTTGCTTCTCCTGAAACCTCAGTTCTTCTTCTTTCTGCTCTTGGAAGTTATAAGTAGGCTCTGAGTATCTGTCCTTAACCTACTTAGTAAATGCAAAAAGGAAACACTATTTGCTGAAAGGCTACTTCCAATTCAAGTATAATCACTCTAAGTTTATATGATTACTTTTGCCAGTAATATATCTTCTCTATGTCTTATGATATATTAATATGTCAATCATTTTATCTATTTCATAAAAATAAGAGATAAAGCACAAACAGGGGTGGGGCAGACAGAAAGAGAATCTAAAGCAGGCTCAAGGCTGTGAGCTGTCAGCACAGAGCTGGATGAGGGGCTCCAACTCAGGAACCCATGAGATCATGAACTGAAGTCCGACACTTAACTGAGCCACCCGGGTGCTCCAAGTGTCTGACTCTTCATTTTGGCTCAGGTCATGGTGGCAAAGTTTGTGAGACTGAGTCTTGCACTGGGCTTTGTTCTGATAGTGTGGAGCCTGATTGGGATTCTCTCTCTCCTTCTCTCTCTCTTCCCCACATTCATAATTGTTCTCTCTCTCCCAAAATAAATAATTAAAAAAAAAAAGACTTTTCAAATTTAAGAACAAAGAATTACACTCTTAAAGGCATCTTTTCTCTCTCAATAAAGGTAAGCTTAATTGTCTTAATTTTACATTTGGAAAAAAATAACGGTTGAGGGACTTTCAGAGGATCATATAGTCAAGTCACTGGAAGGAGCGGAACTGGTAACAAACCAACCTACTCTGACTCCACATAAGCACAGGGAATGCTTTATCTTTCTTCTTCTCTTTCTCTCTTCTCAGACTTTATTTTTTAGAGCAGTTTTTAATTTACAGAAAAATTGAAAAACTAACAGAGAGATTTCTCATATACTCTACATTCAGGTTCTCTTACTATAAATATCTTATAGTAGTATGGTACATTGGTGATGATTAAGGAACCAAAATTGATACCTTATTTTTAACTGAAGTCTGTACTTTAATCAAATTTCCACAATTTTGAATGCCCTTTTATGCCCCAGGATTCCATTCAGAATACCTCGTTATATTTAGTTATATGCATCCTTGGGCTCCTCTTGCCTCTGACAGTTTCTGACTTTTTAGTTATTTCTTGATAACTTTGAGGGTTTGGAGAAGTACTTCTTAGGTAGGTTATAGCATGTTCTTCAAATAAGATTTGTGTGATGTTTTTCTCATGAAAAGACTAGGGCTATGCATTACTGAGAGGGAGACCATGGACACAAAGTGCATTTTTCATCACATCATAGCAAGAGCAAGGGTACATACTGTTAACATGATTTTATGTTGACCTTAGTCACCTGTCTAAAGTAGTGTTTGTTAGGTTTCTCCACTTTATTTTTTTAAGTTTAATTTTTTTTTTAAATTTTGAGAAAGAGAGAGGAAGAGAGAAGAGAGAGAGCATGCATGCAAGTGGGAAGAAGGACAGAGAGAGAGAGAGGGAACTCCAAGCAGGTTCTGGGCTGTCAGCCCAACATGGGGCTTGATCACACAAACTGTGAGATCATGACTTGAGCCAAAATCAAGAGTTGGACTCTTAACTGACTGAGCCCACCAGGCACCTTAGGTTTCCCCACTTTTAAGGTTACTCTGCCACCTTTCTATTCTTTACTCTTTGTAAAGAAGTAAATATGTGCAACACGTGGCTAAGGAGAAGGGAGTTATGTGCCCTTACTTTGAGGGTTATTTCAATTTTTTCTGATTCTCACTCTCTTTTATCTATCATCTATCTATCTCTCTATCTATCTATCTATCTATCTATCTATCTATCTATCTATCTAATCATGCATTTTAATCAGCATGAAAGCATTGATAATGATTTTATAGCTTGGGTTATAGTTCAATACTTCCTTTTTTAATTTTGTTGATCAAATTGTTCCATTTTTGGCCATTAGGAAATATTTCAGTTTGTCTCCTATCTCTTCTCTTTTTGACAACAGCATCCATAAGGTTTTCTCCTTTTCTTTCTCTGTCTCTGGGTCTCTCACATTTCCTCCCCTTCTTGTTTTTCTCTACCTTATTGTCTGTAACTATAAGATGCTACAGGCTTATTATTGTATATTTCCTGACACTAACCTAAACTGAGTCAGTTCTCTAAAGACCCCTGGTTGCTTTTATTATAGAATTGTATTAGAAACCAATATCTGTTTCTACTGGAGTATCATTCTAGCCCCTTCTGTGGAAAGCAAGGAAATATATATGTATAAATTAACTCATGAATATATACAAATCTATAAATATTTCTTTATGCAATTATATGTATCTATGTTATGGTAATGATGAGTTCATAGTTGCATCTTCAATTCTAATCCATTGCCACGTGGATCCTTCTAGATTTTCTCCTTGCTTACTGTAAACTCACATTCCAACAGTGAGAAAATTATCTTCCAAGATATGTCATCCATTTACCTAATTATTCAATTCTGCTATACACATATAGAAATCTTGGAACTTTTAAACCAAGCCTCGTGCGTGGAGGGGAACAATTTTAAACAGAATACAGTGTTTACTCACCTAAAATCTGAATAAGTCTACCCATTTCTAAAGTTACTTAGGTCAGCAACTTTTCTATACAAACTTATTGTTTTGTTCTCTACAGAATTCTAGATAATTTCTTTCTTTTATTTTAAGTTTTTATTTTAATTCCAGGTGGTTAACATGCAGTATGATATTAGTTGCTGGTGTACAGTATAGTGATTTAACAATTTCATACATCACCCAGTGCTCATCATGACTAGGGCACCCCTCAATCCTCATCACCCATTTAGAGACCTTTTAAAAGTTTATTTATCTATTTTGAAAGAGAGTGGAGCCTGATGCAGAGCTTGAACTCACTAATTATAATATCATCACTTGAGCTGAAATCCAATGTTCAACTGACCAAGCCACTCAGGTGCCCCAATCCTCATTACCAATTTAACCCATCTCCCCATCCCATCACCTTGGTAACCATCAGTTTGTTTTCTATAATTAAGAGTCTATTTTTAATTTGGCTCTCTCTTTTCCCTTTTTCTCATTTGTTTTGTTACTTAAATTCCATATATGACTGAAATCATACAGTATTTGTCTTTCTCTGACTGACTTACTTCTCTTAGCATAATACTCTCTAGCTCCATCCATGTCATTGCAAATGGCAAGATTGGATTCATTCATATATTTTTATTCATTAATCAACAGACACTTGTGCTGCTTCCATAATTTGGCTATTATAAATAATGGTGATATAAACATGGGAGTGAATGTATCCCTTCGAATCAGTGCTTTTGTAATCTTTGGGTAAATACCCAGTACTGCAATTGCAGGATCATAAGTAGATTTATTTTTGACTTGTTGAGGAAACTCCACACTGTTTTCCCCAGTGTCTGTATCAGTTTGCATTGCCACCAATAATGCAAGAGGTTTTCTTTTTTTCCACATCCTTGCCAATGGTTCTTGTTTCCTGTGATATTTATTTTAACTATTCTGACAGTTGTGAGATGATATCTCTTTGTGGTTTTGATTTGGATTTCCCTGATGATGAGTGATGATGACCATCTTTTCATGTGTCTACTGGTCATCTGCACATCTTCTTTGGAGAGATGTCTGTTCATGCATTCCAAACATTTAAAAAATTGGATTACTTACATTTTGAATGTTGAGTTATAGAAGTTATTCATATATTCTGGATACTAACCATTTATTGAATATAGATTGTCTATGTGTCCATAGATTGTCTTTTAGTTTTGATTGGTTTCTTTGCTATGTAAGGCTTTTAATTTTTATGTAGACTCAATAGCTTATTTTTGTTTTTGTTTTCCTTGACTCAAAGATGACATAATTGATTTTGGTGCCCTTGCCCATGAGACATATCTAGAAAAAAGTTGTTACAGCCAGTTTCAAAGAAGTTACTGCCTGTGTTCTCTTTTAGGATTTTTATGGTTTCAGGTGTCATATTTAGGTTTTTAATCCATTTTTTAAAAATGCATTTTGAATTTATTTTTGTGTAGGAGTAAGAAAGTGGTCCAGTTTCTGACTTTTGTGTATTGCTGTCCAGTTTTCCTAACACCATGTGTTAAAGAAACTATTCTTTGGGGCGCCTGGGTGGCTTAGTCGGTTAAGCGTCCGACTTTCGCTTGGGTCATGATCTCGGGGTTCGTGGGTTCGAGCCCCGCGTCGGGCTCTGTGCTGACTGCCAGCTCAGAGCCTGGAGCCTGTTTCAGTCTGTGACTCCCTCTCTCTCTGACCCTCCCCTGCTCACGCTGTCTCTCTCCTAGAAATAAATAAAACATTAAAAAAAATAAATAAATAAAGAAACTATACTTTCCCATTAGATATTCTTCGTTGCTTCATAAAAGATGAATTGCCCGTATAATTGTGGGTTTATGCCTGGCTTTTCTATTCTGTTCTATTGATATATGTATCTATTTTTGTGCCAGTTTTATGCTGTTTTGATTACTACAGCTTTGTAATAAAACTTGAAGTTTGGAATTGTGATGCCTCCCACTCTTTTTCTTTATCAAGGTTGCTTTGGCCATTCAGGGTCTTTTGTGGTTCCACACAAATTTTAAATTGTTTGTTCTAGTTCTGTGAACAATACTGTTGTTATTTTGATAGGAATTACATTAACTGTGTAGATTGCATTGGATAGTATAGACAATTTAACAGTATTTGTTATTCTAATCCATAAGCATGGAATGGCTTTCAATTTCTTTGTGTTTTCTTCAATTTCTTTCATCAATGATTTATAGTTTTTAGAATACAAGTCTTATTTCTTTGGTTAGTTTTATTCCCAGGTGTCACTGTTTTGGTGCAATTGTAAATGGGATTGTTTTCTTAATTTCTCTTTCTGCTGCTTCAGTATCAGTATATGGAAACGCAATATATTTCTGCACAATGATTTTGTATGCTGTGACTTTATTAAATTCGTTTATCAGTTCTACCAGATTTTTGGTGGAGTCCCAGGTTTTCTCTATATAGTAACATGTCATCTGCAAACAGTGAAAATTTTACTTCCTTACTGATTTGGACACCCTTTATTTCTTTTTGTTGTCTGATTGTTGTGGCTAGGACATCCAGTACTATGTTGAATGCAAGTGGTGAGAGGAGGCATCCTTGTCTTCTCCTGATTTTAGGGAAAAATCTGTGAGAAGATGATGTTAACTATGGTTTTTCATATACGATCTTTATTATGTTGAGCTATGTACCCTTTAAGTGTACTTTATTGAGGAATTTTTTTTATCATGAATCAATGTTGTAGTTTGTCAAATTCTTTTTGTGCTTTTACTGAATTGATCATATGGTTCTTATCTTTCCCCTTATTGATGTGATGTATCACATTGATTGATTTGTGAATACTGAATCTCCCTTGCAACCTAGAATTAAATTGATTGTTGTGAATGATTTTCTTAAGAGATTGTCAAATTCAGTTTGCTAGTATTTTATTGAGGATTTTTGCATCTATCTACATCAGGGATATTGGGCTATAGTCTTCCTTTACTGGTGTGTTTATCTGGTTTTGGTATCAAGATAACACTAGCCTCGTAGGATAAATTCTGAAGTTTTCTTTCCTTCTCTGTTTACAATACTTTAAGAAAATAGATAATAACTCTTCTTTAAATGTTTGGTAGAATTCATTTGTGAAGCCATTTGGTCCTGGACTTTGTTTGTTGGAAGTGTTTTGAAAACTGATTCAATTTCTTTGCTTGTTACTGGTCTGTTCAAGTTTTCTATTTCTTCCTTTTTAAGTTTTGGTAGTTAATATGTGTATAGGAATTTACATTATCTTTCTAGCTGTTCAATTTGTTGGCATATACATTTTCATAATATTCTTTAATATTTCTTTTTGTATTTCTGTGGTGTTGGTTGTTGTTCCTCTTTTGTCATTTATGATCCTATTGATTTGAGTCCTTTCTCTCTTTTTTTTTTTCTTGATACTTCTGGCTAGTTTATCAATTATATTGATTTTTTCAAAGAGCCAGCTCCTGGCTTCACTGTTCTATTTTATTTTTCTTTTTGAGTTTCTGTATCATTTATATCTGCTCTAATTTCTATTATTTCCTTCCTTTTTCTGGCTTTAGTTTTTATGCGTGTGTTGCTTTCTTCTAGCTCTTTTAGGTGTAAATTTGATTTGTTTATTTGAAATTTTTCTTGCTTCTTGAGATAGGTCTGTATTACTATAAACTTCTCTCTTAGAGCTGTTTTTGCTGTGTCTCAAAGGTTTTAGACAACTGTGTTTTCATATTCATTTGTTTAAAGGTACTATTTTATTTCTTTTTTTAATTTCCTGGTTGACCCATTTATTCTTTAGTAGCATGTTGCTTAACCTCCATGTATTTGTGGTCTTTCCAAAATTTATTTTGTGGTTGACCTCTAGTTTCATAGCATCATGGTAAGAAGCAATGCATGATATGACTTTGATCTTCTTGAATTTATTAAGGCTTGTTTTGTAGGATAGTATGTGATCAATTATAGAGAATGTGCACTTGAAAAGAATTTGTCTTCTGCTGTATTGGGATGGATTGTTCTGAGCATATGGGTTAAATCCATCTGGTCTAGTGTGTCATTCAGAGCCACTATTTCCTTGTTTATTTTCTATTTAGATGTTATCTCCATTGACGTAAGTGAGGTATTAAAGTCCCATACTATTATCGTATTATTATCACTATTGAATAGTTCATTTATATTTTGTTTGACTATTTTATGCATTTGGGCATTCCTAGGTTGGGCTTATAAATATTTACAATTGTTATATCTTTGTGTTTGATTGTCCTCTTGTTATTATATAGCACCATTTTTGTCTCTTACTACAGTCTTTGTTTTAAAGTCTATTTTGTTCTACATAAGTGTTACTACTCTGGCTTTCTTTTGACATCCATTTGCATGATTTTTTTCTATCTCCTCACTTTCATTCTGAAGATGTCTTTAGGTCTAAAATGAGTCTCTTGCAGGTAGCATATAGAAACATTTTGTTTTATATACATTCTGTCACTGTATGTCTCTTGATTGGAACATTTATTTCATTTACATTTAAGGTAGTTAATAATAAATATGTATTTATTGTTATTTTATCATTTGTTTTGTGGTTGTTTCTGAACATTTTCTCTAATATTTTTTGTCTTTCTTTCATGTTTTGCAGATTTTCTATAAAAATAATTTATTTCTTTCTCTTTATTTTTCATATATTTCTTATTGTTTTTTGGTATATGGTTAGCATGAAAAAAAGAGAAACTCTTACGTGTAAATCTAACAAAATAAGCACAAGAGGTGTATGAGGACAGCTATAATACCTTAATGAAAAAATAAAAGAAGAATAAATAAATGGAGACAGAGTCTATGCTCATGGATAGCAAAATGCAATTTTGTTAAGATGTTAATTATTCCCAACTTAATCTATAGATTCAATATAATCTCAACCGAACTCTCAATAAGTTATTTTATGGATTTTTATAAATTGATTATAAAACTAGATAGAAAGACAAAAGAACAAAAATTGCCACAATACTGAAGAAGAAAAAAACAGAGGATTCACATTATCTGATGTCAAGATTATTATAAAGCTACAGAAATCAAGGCTGCTTGGTTACAGTGAAAGAATGGCCACATTGATTAATGGAACAGAATAGAGAGCCAGAGAGCTCTGATCTTTGAAATGGAACAGAATCAGTTCAATAGAGAAAGGACAGTGCTTTCAACAAATGATTGTAGACCAACTGGATGTTCATGTGGGAAAGATTAACCTAAATATGATCTTTACATCTTTTGTTAAAATTAACACAAAATGGAATATAAAGCCAAGTGTAAATTCCAAATGATAAATTTCTAGAAGTAAATAAATTCTAAAAGCAAGGATCTTGCCTTTGGGAATGAGCTTTTTGAGATACAAACTAGAAGTACAATTCATAAGAAAAATGAGAAATTAGAGTTTATTAAAATTAAAATGACCTGCTCTGTGAAAGATATTTAACACAATACAAAGAAAAGCCACAGACTTGGAAAAGTTAAATACAAAACAAGTATCTGGTAAAATACTTGTAAACAAAATACACAAACAATCCTTAAAACTGAACAATATGAAAACAAGCAATTAAAAAAACATCAAAAGACAATTGACAAAACAATATAAGTGGATGACAAATTAACATAAGGAAAAATGCTCTACATCATTTGTCATTAGGAAATTGCAAATTAAAACAATAGTGCAATGCCATTACACAACTATTAGAAACTAATGATATCAAATGCTGGCAAAGTTATAGGAAAACAGGAAATGCCATTCATATGTGATGGGAATTAAAAATAGTGAAGCTTTATAGAAGACAAATTTGGAGATTCTAACTAAACTACATGTAAATTTATTATATGTTACACTATTCACACTTCTAAATATTTACTCAATTGATTTGTAAAGTGCCCAAACAAAAACTTGCACATGAATATCTATAGTAGGTTCATTTTTAATTACAAAAAGCTAGAAGTTAAACACAGTGTCCTTCAACAACTGAACTGATTTTTTAAAATGGTGGTAAATCCATAAAAGGAATTTTATTCAGTGACTTAAAAAATTAATGACCAAAACACAGAAAGATACAGACACACCTTAAATGCATGTTAAGTGACAGAATCCAGTGAAAGGGCTATATGTGGTTCCAACTATACGACATTGTGGAGAAAACAAAACTGTGAGGATAATAAAAAGGATCAATGATTCTTGCTAAGCAGAAGAAAGATCATGGTGAACAGGTAAAATGCAGGTTGTATTTTTAGGTCTGCATAATAATTCCATATGATATGGTGGACACATGACATTATCATTGTCAAAATCCAGAGAACTTTGCAGCACAAAGGATGAACCAAATACATGCAAATTAATACAAACTTATTTAAGAGTCTGGGGGATGCCAAAATGGAATACAGCCTGTGACAAAAAGAAAATTCAACTGTATTACAAATCTGTGAAACAAACTAAGGAGGGTTATGGAGATCAGAACATAATAACCTTCATATTATAGGGATCCCAGAAGAAGAAGAAGAGAGAAAAGGGGGTAGAAAATTTGTTTGAAAAACTAATAGCTGAAAACTTCCCTAATCTAGGGAAGGAAACAGATAACCAGATCCAGGAGGTCAGAGAACTCCCATCAAAGTAAACAAAAGCAGACCCATATCAAGATGTATTATAATTAAATGGGCAAAATGTAGTGATAAAGAAAAACAAAACAAAACACACAAACAAACAAAAAAACAAGAAAAAAGGGAAAACCCATAAAGCTAGCAGATTTTTCAGCAGAAACTTTACAAGTTATAAGGGAGGAATGATATATTCTAAGTACTGAATGGGAAAAATCTGTAGCTAAGAATACTCTGCCCAGCAAGGATATCATTCAGAATAGAAGGAGAAATAAAAAAATTTCTAGATAAACAAAAATTAAAGGAGTTCATGACCATTAAACCAGCCTCTCAAGAAATATTAAAGGGGAATCCTGAGGGGAAAGGAGAGATCAAAAGTGACAATATAAAGGCAATACAAAAGCAGTAATAATGAATATTAGTGGAAAAACTGAGTCAAGGAACCCACAAAATAAAATGACATAAAATATAACAATACATACATAATATGTGGAGAGGAGAGGAGGAAAGAATAGAATCAAACTTAAATGACCATCAATGTAATATAGACTGTTATATGCAAAACGGATTATATACAAACCAATTGCTCTGTTGTTGTTTTTTAATTTCCAATCCCAAACATTCATTTTTATATCTGGAAAAAAATTGATTTTGCTATTTAAATTTGTATCCTGTGACCCTTTATAATGTTTTTAATCCAGAAATTTGTTTATTTGTCAACCTTTTGGTTTTCTACATAGACAATGCCATCTGTGGAGAACAGTTTCAATTTTTATTATTTACTCTATATACACTTATTTCCTTTATGAACTAGCTAGGCTTTCCAGTATGATGTTGAATAGTAATGATTAAAAGGGACATCCTTGCCTTTTGTCCCCAGTATTAGGGAAAAAAAATTGTCCAATTTGTCATCATTGTCATGTTAGCTGTAGGATTTTTGTGGAAGTTCTCTATCAACTTGAAGAAATTCTCCTCTATGTTCTATGTGTCAGATTTTGTAAAATGTCTTCTGTAACAATTGGTAAAAGCATATAAATTTCCTATAGTCTGTTGATGTGATGAATTACATTGATTAATTTCAGTTGTTGAAACTGCCTTGTATACCTGAATAAATTATCTTTATAATTATATATATATATAAAATATGGGATATTATTTATTATTTGCAAATAATTGGCATCTATATACAGAAGAGATTTGGGTATATGGTTTTCCTATCTGGTTATGTGATTTTTTGCTTTTTGGCTTTTAGGACCTTTTCATATTGAGTAATTTCAAAAAAGTTTTTTCATGTTTTATTTATTTCTGAGAGACAGAGAAACAACATGAGCAGGGAAGGGTCAGAGAGAGAGGGAGATACAGAATCTGAAGCAGGTTCCAGACTCTGAGCTAGCCTTCAGCACAGAAGCCGGTGCAGGACTCAAACTCACGAACTGTGTGATTATGACCTGACCTGAAATTAACCACTTAACCAAATGAGCCACCAAGGTGGCCCCCCCTTTTTTTAATTTTTAATACATACTGAGTAATTTCATATAAGATCTCTTTCTTTTATTTTCCAAAAGAGTAACTATAAAGGTTACCAAACTGTAAAAGTTACCAAACTCTACAGGTTTGGTATCATTTCTTCCTTAAATATTTGGCAAAATTCACCAATAAAACCATCAATGACAGATTATTTCTTTTTTTTGAAAGGGTATTAATCATTGATTCAATGTCTTTAGTACATATGGCTTATTCATATTATTTTATCATTGTGTGAGTTGTGATAGTTTGTGTCCTTCAAGAAACTGGCCCATTTCATCTAAGTTATCAAATTTTGGAACATAGAGATGCTTATAGTTTTCCTTTATTATCCTTTTAATTTTCATAAAATCAGAGTAATGATCTTCTTCCATTCCTAATGTTGGAATTTATGTTTTCTTCATTTTTTTTTGATTAACCTCAATCAATAAACTGATACATTTATTGGTCTGTTCAAGGAACCAGCTAATGGTTATGCTGCTTTTCTCTATTGCTTTTCTACTTTCAATTCCATGGATTTCTACTCTATGTTTTATTTATTTATTTATTTATTTAGATTATTGATTTGCTGCTGCTTCCTTCAGGTTTTACCTGTTTTCCCTTCCTAGTATCCTGAGGTAAAATAATAGATTATCAACCTTAGAATTTTTTTCCTATTATTATGTGTTTAATAGTATACTTTTTATTTAGTCACTGCTTTCCCTGCATCTTACAAATATCTATATTAACACTATTTTTTGAGTTTGTTTATTCTATTTATCTGATAGTACTCTTACTCAAATCACCATCCTTCACAGGATATTTGAAAATCTTTTTATTTTACCTTCATGTCATCATATGCCATCTTTAAACTATTCTGCATATAGAAAAATGCATTATCATTCAAATCACTTTACTCACTTCCTTAAAGATTAGTTATTTAATGACTGACTAATTTTTTGAGATAAATCCAAATCTCCATAACAGATATTTTAAGACCATTAATTAACAGATTTCTATATATTTATAACAACTCATCTTTAAGCATATTAAACTCTTTTTATTTTCTCTAATGTGTAATTAATGATCATATTTGCTTGGGAGCTTAGTTACATGATGTATTCTTTAGTTGGAATACTTCTACAAAAGATTTTCTTTTTAAAACAATAAAACTCTTCCATTTCACAATTTAGACATTTAGTTTAGGTGCTCATCTCAAGTGATCTAAAAACATTCTGTGCTTTCTTTATATTATACAGCATTAATGTGAGGGCTTAACTATCTAAACAATGTGAGTTTCATGAAAGCAGAGTTAAGATTTCTATTACCTGTGCAGAACTAACCTTGAGAGCAGTGCCTGGTACACAGTAAGGATTCAAAAGAAGAATAAAATTTGACCATGATTTAATATCTTTACAGACAGAACATTCACACTATACCACAGAATACAATATATGGTAAAATAACATCATAATTTTAATAAGTCATTAAATTCGGCTTCAGAACTTTCCAGGTAATTACCTGGATAATTCTTTTTTTCCCCTTTTTTTGAGTTTACCAATGAAATTGAAACATGGACATTATTAAAATAAAAACAAACTTTTAAGCAGCACTACATTTGGTTCTCCTTTACACTTTCTAAGTTGTAAGGAACACCCAAGATATGAATTCAACCCATCTTAGTAGGATCCCCATTTGAAGTTAGTTAAAACTGAACTATGACTAGAACTCCCTTGGTTATTAATTAACACAATATTAATCTGCTTCTCCAAATAATTATATAATTTTCTATAAAATTAGTTCAGGAGATGAACAGTATAATAAGATCTTTGTGTGTGTGTGTGTGTGTGTGTGTGTGTGTGTGTGTGTTTCTGTCACTTGATTTAATAATGTCTTTAAGAGGAGTCAACATGGTGGAGAAGTAGGTGGGCTGAAGTTTCCTTCTCTCTCAAACACAGCAGTATTGAGGACAACAGACATGAAATTCCAGGCTACAGAGTGACAGAAACATCTCCAGAGGCCTAGAGATAGCTTGGCAGGACAGAGGTGCATGCCTGCAAACTGGGAGAGATAAAGCGGACAACATGGGCATGGAGTGAGGAGGGAGCCCCTTCCATGGAGAGACAACAGGAAGAGAAAGAGAAGCTGTGGACATGTGGGATTGTATTTGGACAGGAGGAAAACCTCTCCAAACCATGGACCAGGGAACAGAAAAATGGGAGAGAGCTTGCAAACAGCCTTAGGAATGATGATCCAGAGTTGGCTGACTTTCTCTGGACCACAGGTACCCCAGGGGGGGAGGGGCGGCCAGCCCTGGGATCAGTAGCCAGCTCAGAGGTGCATTGGGAGAGTAATTCCCCTCCCTCTAGTGCTTTGGGAAGAAGGTATATTGCCACTCCTGGGATAACAGACCCTGCAGGCGCTAGCCAAAGGCCCTTTGTCAGCTGGGCAGAGAGGTGCTACCCCATAACCAAGGTTCATAGAGTGGGATCCTTTAAGACATCAGGGTTTGAATCCCAGCTGAGCACCTTGGAAGTGTGGGAGACTGTGGAGCAGGACAAACCAGCCGACTTGCATCCACATGGGGCTGTGAAGGTTGCTTAAACAGTGTGGTTTGGGACAAACAGCCTCAGGGGGAAACTCTGGGAAATCGCTATTTTTCTCCCCATCACCAACACAGTGGGATTTCAGGGAACAGGTCAGAAGGCCCCAAGTGGAGGCGGTGCCCTTTACATCAAACCCTACCTACCCCTCCATGTCTGGCAACTGCTATCTCCTGGAGAGACTGACACTGATGGAATGAGAGAGCCCCTCCTCCAGACCAGCACAGCCACTAGTTCCAAGGAACCAACAGACAACAGCCTGTCAGTTTGGCATTTTTCTGATGTTACTTTTTGGTTAATTCTTATTATATGTTTTTCTTTTCTTTTCCTTTATTTTCTTTAATTGCCTTTTCTTCTTTCTTCCCTTCTCTATTCCGGTTGTTGATTTGTTTAAGCAGGCATTTTTAATCTATTCTTTATGCACCTTTTCTGTATCTCTTTCTTTTTTTTTTCTTCTCTCTCTCTCTGTCTCTCTGCATTAAGCTATATAGTTTCACTGATTCTCTGCCCGGTGAATATTTTCCCCATCCTTGTTGTTTCTCTTTTTATGTAATAAGGCTTCTTCCACCACTCTGTCCTCTTTTTAATTTTTTCCAGGGTTACTTCAACGAATAAATCAAAGCACTTTTGGTGGAAGGTCCAAACCACACAAGTAGGGAGATAAAGTAACCAGAGTCACAACAACAGAGAGCACACAACCCACTCCAAAAACATCTTCTGAAGGGCCAGACACTTGACACTGTATGACTTCTTTTTAATATACTCACAGGGGCAGGATACATAACAAGTTATTAAAACACATAAAAGACAAAAAACTACCCAAAATGACAAAATGGAATAATTCTCAGAAGAAATTCCAGGAAAAAATGACAGCCAGATAATTGCTAAAAATAGATATAAACTATATATCTGAATAATTTATAATAATTGTCATAAGACTAATAGCTGGGCTTGAAAAAAAGCATAGCATACAGTAGAGAATCTATTGCTACAGAGATCAAGGACCTAAGATATAGTCATGAAGAAATAAAAAAATGTTCTAAATGAGGTGCAAAATAAACTAGATGCAGTGACAGCAAGGATGAGGGAGCAAAGGGGAAAACAAATCAAATAGAATCTAAAATTATAGAAAATGATGAATCTGAAAAAAGAGATAGGAAAATGCTAGACTACAGTGAAGAATTAAAAACTTAAGTGATTCAATGAAACATAATATCCATATAATAGGAGTTCCAGAAGAAGAAAAAGACTAGAGAGACAGGGGCAGAAGGTTTATTTAAACAAAATATAACTGAGAACTTCACTAATCTGGGAAAAGAAGCTGACATCCAAGTCCAGAAAGCACAGAGAACTCCCTTCAGAATCAAAAAGAACAGGTCAACTCCATGGCATACCATAGTGAAACTGGCAAATTAAAAGAGAAAGAGAGAATTCTGAAAGCAGCTAGAGACGTACAGGTCTTGACCTACAAGGGTAGACATAAAATGGGAGTAGCACACCTGTCCACTGAAACCTGGCAGGTCAGAAGGGAAATATTTAATGTGCTGAACAGGAAAAATATGCAGCCCGAAATCCTTTATCCAGCAAGGCTGTCATTCAGAATAGAAGGACAAACAAAAACTAAAGGATTTCATGACCGCTAAACAAGACCTGCAGTAAATACTAAGGGGGACTCTGTGACTGGAATGCTGTAATGACTACAAAGGACAGAGACATCACCACAATCAAGAAGCTGACAAATAAGACAATGGTACTAAATCTATATCTTTCAATAATCACTCTGAATGTAAATGGGCTAAATGTCCCAATCAAAGGGAATGGGTATCAGAATGGATAAAAAACCAAGATCCACATCCTCATGCTGTATAGAAGCAATTCATTTTAGACTTATGAAAACCTGCAGATTGAAAACGAGGGGATGGAGAACCATCTGTCATGCTACTGCAAGTCAGAAGAAAGCTGGTGTAGCCATACTTTTATCAGACAAACTACATTATAAACTAAAGACTGTAATAAGAGATGATGAAAGGCATTATATAATTAAGGGGTCTATCCATCAAGAAGAGCTGACAATTATAAATGTTTATGCCCCCAACTTGTATACCCAAATATGTAAATCAGTTAATCATAAACATAAGCAATCTTATTGATAATAATATGGTAATGTAGGTGACTCTAATACTCCACTTACAACAATGGACATATCATATAGGCAGAAAATCAATATGGAAATAATGGTCTTGAATAATACACTGGATCAGATGGACCTGAGAGATATATTTAGAACTTGTCATCCAAAAGCAGCAGAATACACATTCTTCTAGAATGCACATGGACATTGTCTAAAATAGATCACATACTGGGTCACAAAACACCCTCAGTAAGTATAAAAGGATTGAGATAATACCACACTTACTTTCATATCACAATGCTTTGAAACGTGAAATCAACCACAAGAAAATATTTGGAAAGCCTACAAATGCATGGAGGTTAGAGAATATCCTAGTAAAAATGAGTGGGTCAAACAGGCAATTAAGGAAGAAATTAGAAAAATATATGGAAGCAAATGAAAATGAAAACATGACAATCCAAACCCTTTGGGATGCAGCAAAGGCAGTCCTAAGAGGAAAATACATTGCAATCCAGGCCTATATCAAGAAAAAAGAAAAATACCAAATACAGAACCTGACCTCGCACCTAAAGGAAGTAGAAGCAGACCAGCAAAAAAACCCCAAAGTCAGCAGAAGAAAATAAATAATAAACAAAAGAGAGGAAATAAATGATATAGGGCCAAAACAAACAAATAAAAACAGTAGAACATATCAATGAATCTAAGAGCTGGTTTTTTGAAGCAATAAACAAAATTGATAACCCCTCAGGAATACTTTTTAAAAAGAAATGAAAGAGAACCCTAATAGATAAAATCACAAACGAAAGAGGAGAGATCATGACCAACACCACAGAAATAGAATTATTAGAGAATAAAATGAAAAATTATATGCCAACAAATTGGACAATCTGGTAGAAAAGGAAAAATTCCTAGATACCCACACACTACCAAAACTCAAAAGAAAAGAAATAGAAATTTGAACAGACTCACAACCAGGAAAGAAATTAAATCAGTTATCAAAAAATCTCTGAAAAAAATAAGATTCCTAGGCCAGATGGTTTCCTAAGGTAATTCCACCAGCCAGAAATTGAAAGCAGAGGTAATACCTATCCTTCTCAAACTGTTCCAAAAAAATAGAAACAGAAGGACAGCTTTTGGACTCATTCTATGAAACCAGAATTATGCCAATTCCCAAACCAGACAGGACCCTATTAAATAGGAGAATGATGAGCCAATATCCTTGATGAACGTGGATGCAAAAATTCTCAACAAAATACTACCCAATTGAATACATCAGTATATTAAAAAATTATTCAACATTATCAAGTGGGATTTATTCCTGAGTTTCAGGGTTGGTTCAATATTTGCAAATCAATCATTGTGATATATCACGTCTATAGAAGAAAGGATAAGAACCATATGATCCTGTCAATAGATGCAGGAAAGAACATTTGATAAAATTCAGCATCATTTCTTCATAAACACCTTCAAGAAACTCAGGATGGAAGGAACATACCTTAACATCATAATGATCATATATGGAAAGCCCACAGCTGATATTATCCTCAAAGGGGAAATACTGAAAGCTTTCCCCCTGAGATCAGGAAAACAACAGGAATGTTCAGTCTCATCATTGTTGTTTAACATAGTGTTGGAAGTCCTAACCTCAGCAATCAGACAACAAAAGGAAATTAAAGACATTCAAATTGGCAAAGAAGAAGTCAAACTTTCACTTTTTGCAAATGACATGATACTCTACATGGAAAACCTGAAAGACTCTTCCAAAAAACTCCTGGAACTAATACACAGATTCAGTAAAGTCACAGGATACAAAATCAATTTAAAGAAATCAGTTGCATTACTAGACACCAATAATGAAACAACAGAAAGAGAAATCAAGGAATTGATCCCATTTACAATTCCACCAAAAATCAAAAAATACCCAAGACTAAGCCTAACCAAAGATGTGGAAGATCTCTATGCTGAAAACTATAGAAAACTTATGAAAGAAATTGAAGAAGACACAAAGAAATGGAAAAACATTCCATGTGCATAGATTGGAAAAATAAATGTTGTTAAAATGTCAATATTACCCAAAAGCAATCTACACATTCAATGCAAACTCAATCAAAATTGTACCAGCATTTCTCTCAGAGCTAGAACAAATAATCCTAAAATTTGTATGGAACCACAAAAGACCCCAAATAGCCAAATTAATGTTGAAAAAGAAAGCCAAAGCAAGAGATATCACAATTCCAGACTTTAGCCTCTACTACAAAGCAATAATTATCAAGACAGTATGGTATTGACATAAAAACAGACACACAGACCAATGGACTAGAATAGAGAACCCAGAAATGGAGCCACAAATATATGGCCAACTGGTCTTTGACAAAGCAGGAAAGAATATCCAATGAAAAAAACACAGTCTCATTAGCAAATGATGCTGGGAGAACTGGACAGCAACACGCAGAAGAATGAAACTAGACCACTTTCTTACACCATACACAAAAATAAACTGAAAATAGATGAAGGACTTAAATATGAGATAGGAAACCATCAAAACCCTAGAAGAGAAAACAGGAAACAACCTCTTTGTCCTTGGCCACAGCAACTTCTTATTTGACCTGTCTCCAAAGGCAAGAGAAATATAAGCAAAAATGAACTATTGGGACCTCATCAAGATAAAAAGCTCCTGCACTGCGAAGGAAACAGTCAAACTCAAAGGCAACCAGCGCAATGGGAGAAGATATTGCAAATGACATGTCAGATAAAGGGTTAGTATCCAAAATATATTTAAAAAATTTACCAAAGTCAACACCCAAAAAACAAATAATCCAGTGAAGAAATGGGCAGAAAACATGAAAAGACATTTTTTCAAAGAAGACATCCTTATGGCCAACAGAGACATGTAAAGATGCTCAATATCACTCATCATCAGGGAAATACAAATCAAAAGCACACTGAGATATCACCTCACACAAGTCACAGTGGCTAAAATTAACAACTCAGGAAACAACAGATGATGGTGAGGATGTGGAGAAACAGCACCCTTGTTATCCTCTTGTGGGAATGCAAAGTGGTGTAGCCTCTCTCAGAAACAGTGTGGAGGTTCCTCAAAAAATTAAAAATAGAATTACCCTACAATCCAGCAATAGCATTGCTAGAAATTTATTCAAAGGATATAGGAATGCTGATTCATAAGAGCACATGTACCCCAAAGTTTATAGCAGCACTATCAACAATAGCCAAATTATGGAAATAGTCCAAATGTCCATCAACTGACGAATGGATAAAAATGTGGTATATACATATACAACAGAATACTACTCAGCAATGGGAAAGAATGAAATATTGCCCTTTACAAGTTGGAACTGGAGGGTATTATGCTAAGTGAAATAAGTCAGTCAGAGAAAGACAGATATTATATGTTTTCACTCATATTTAGAATTTGATAAATTTAACAGAAGACCATGGGGGAATGGAAGGGCTAAAATAGTTTCAAAGAGAGAGGGAGGCAAACCCTTATTGTTTATACAGAGAACACATCGAGGGTTGATGGGAAAGGGTGAAAGGGAGGGGAAAATAAGTGATGGGCCCTGAGGAGGGCACTTGTTAGGATGAGAACTAGGTGTTGGATGTAAGCAATGAATCATGGGAATCCACTCCTGAAGTCAAGAGCACACTGTACACAATGTATAGCAAACTTGACAATAAATTGTATTAAAACAATTTTTAAAGCACAGGAAAAAATGGTTTATTTAAATGGATCTCTGTGTGATTTATGAAAAAGTTCAGGCTTCCAGTGACTAAACTTTAAAGTTTTTTTCTTTGTAAACCTAAGAGTACTAAGACATACAACTTCCTGGCCTCTTTCCCAATAATGGATTTTGACTTTCAATACTGATTTTATTGTTAAAAATATTTACTTAGCTTTTAAATATTTTAAGTTTCATAGGCCTTAAGACGAAGTCAAAATGGTAATTATGTGATTGTATTACTCACACTGATACATGCTGAATATTTTCCTTCTTTGTATCTCCTATATCTTTGGTACAACTATTTTTGGTAATTTTCTTAAAAGAGTCTATAATTATTTTGACCTGATACTATTCATCATTTTGTTTATTCCTTCTATGTTTAACAAACCTATATATATATATATATTTTTTTTTTCAGATACTGTTCTGGGAATTAATAATAGTGAACTAAGGAGATGTGACTTTTCCTCCAAATACACCTTATATTCTCTAATACGGATACCATGAAAGTGATTAAAGTAAAATATTTATCTACTGTAACATATTTTAACTCCTCCACTTACAAAAGATTAAAAGAGAGTGATTTTTCAAAAGAAAAAGAGAAAAAGAAAACAGAAGAAAAGAAAGTGGAGTTTTCTGGAAATTTTAGTTTTCCTTTCTTGAGATCAGTGATAACCAAAAATGTAGTGAACCTGCCACAATTAGACTTAAACATTTCTGAAAGCTTGACTTTTCCTTGAAATAAAATTTTAAATTTAATTTCCTTATTTTAAATAAATTCTACTCCTACTAGAACCTTATTCTGTATCTTTAAATTTGATATAACCAAAAATATTACGTTCTGATAGCTCTGTTTTTGATCGTCACATAATAATGAAAAGGACTAGCAGCTTTTTCATCATCTAGCTAAAACATTTTACACCAAACCCCATTGATCAACCAAAGCAGCAATAGAAGAAAATTAGTTTAGATCTCTACTTATAACTCTAAGGACTAATATATAACTTTATTATTACAATTCTCTGCTGGGTAGACTTTACATTTGCGCAATCCATTTGATTTAAACTTCAGTTGCCAAGTGCCTCATTCCAAACTGCATAACTCTAAATTGTTTTACTGATATTGCACATGCTTTTAAATTTACTTGTTTCTGACAGGCTTTTGAATTGGTTTTGAGAAGGATTACATTTGTTACAGTATTAATGTTATTCTTGAATACCCTGATTATGTTAAGTGCTTCATAATATATTTTATTGTAATTAGGAAATAAGAACATATTAGCCCTTTGAGCAGAGAATGGCAAAAGTTAGAGTCTCGCAGTGTGGAAAATAATATTGATATTTTTTGCTATTGTTGTTATAGGGGTCATTGAAAGTGACTTATTTTGTTCAACATCGAATTAACTTGTTACTGAACCAGTTTGTGAATTACTTCTCATAGGTTTTCTAGCAATAGATAAGTATGCAGTAAGGCATATACAAAAAAGAAAAATTGTAGAAGATAATTCACACTGGAAAATACACTGGGAGTACTTCAAGCCTGGGGAACCCCCTCTACTTTGAGACCATTTCTTAGCACAAAAGAGGGAGGGAGAGAGAGAGAGAGAGAGACAGAGAGACAGAGAGAGAGAGACAGAGAGAGAGACTCCCTTTAGGAGTCTGAAGAGTGGACAATATTTTCTAACTCCTAATACTGATTTGTATAACATTCAACTTTTGACTCTGCTTCTTCCACAAGGCAGGAAAGTAAAACAGCAAACTAATAATTCCATCTTTTTATATAATCCATAAATAACCTTATTATTAGAGCAATCTATTGACTTCTCTCAAAAAAAGAATGTTTATTTGTTGGTCTCTTTAGTTGTTCACTGTTGAAAAACCAGGGGTAATTATTTTTCACTGGGTGACTGACCAATCAGCATTTATTTATTTACTTCCTATAAGAACTGTCAGAAGAAATCTAAGGGATTTAAGTATTTACAGAAGACTTCTAATGGTTTAATGTGGGAATTTGAAACTCCAACTCCTCCACATAAACAAGGAATTAAAATAGACACTTGTTTTGTCATATTTATTTATGGTTAAATGCCTAAGGGCACACTCTACTTTCTACCCTTTAAAAACAGTCTTCCAAGGGATAAATGGAAGAATAAGGTGTGAGAGAGATATATGTATGTATCTCTCTCTCTACATATATGATATATACATCCTTATACACGTACACAGTGGAATATAATTAAATTAAATTAAATTAAATTAATTATTAAATTAAATTAAATTAAATTAAATTAAAAAGGAGGAAATACTGCCACTTGAAACAACATGGATAGAACTTGGAAGCATCATGCCAAGTGAGGTAAGTCGGACGAAGAAAGACAAATGCTGTGTGATACCACTTACGTGTGTAATCTATACAATTCACACTTATAAAAATAGAGAGTGGAATGGCAGTTACCAGTGGCTGGGGAACTGGTGGAATTGGGCAAATGTTGTGTATGTGTACAAACTTCTTGCAACTACTAGGTAAATAAGTCCTGGACATCTAATGCATAGCATAGAGATTATAGTCAACAAATATCATATTATAAACTTCACAGTTACTAGGAGGGAGGCCAGATTTAATTGTTTTCACATTTCAGACATAAGAGAAATGATAATTAAGTAAGGTGATGGAGACATTAACTAATACTTCGCTAGTAATCATATTGCAAATATTAAAGTATCAAATCAACATGTTGTACACCTTAAATTTACAGAATGTTATGTGTTATTTACTCTCAAAACACAGGACAATAACAACAAAAAACTTTTTTTTAATCTTTTTAAATGTTTATTTATTTTTGTTTTCTTTTTTAATTTAAAAAAATTTTTTAAATTTATATCTGAGAAAGAGAGAGTGCGAGCAGGGTAGGGTCAGAGAGAGAGGGAGACACAGACTCTGAAGCAGACTCCAGGCTCTGAGCTAGCTGTCAGCCCAGAGCCCGACACGGGGCTCAAACCCAGGAACTGTGAGATCATGACCTGAGCCGAAGTTGGACACTTAACCAACTGAGCCTCGCAGGTGCCCCATAATGTTTATTTATTTTTGAGAGAGAGGAAGAGCGCAAGTGGGGAAGGGATAGAGAGAGAGAAGGACACAGAATCCAAAGCAGGCTCCAGGCTGAACTATCAGACAGAGCCGGATGTGGGACTCAAACTCACAAGTAGTGAGATCATGTCTGAGCCGAAGTTGGACACTTAACCAATTGAGCCACCCAGGTACTCCAAAACACCATCTTCTATGTTTATTTTAATTATTTATTTTTTTTAAGTTTATTTATTTATTCTGAGAGACGGCATGAGTGGGGGAGGGGCAGAGAGAAAAGAAGAGAGAGTCCCAAGCAGGCTCCAAGCTGACAGTGTGGAGCCAGACACAGGGCTCAAACTCATGAACCCCTGAGATTATGACTTGAGCTGAAACCAAGTCGTATGCTTAACCGATTGAGCTACTCAGGCACCCCTCTTCTATATCTTACCATGATCAACTTTTATGGCTGTGTATTGTGAACTGCCTTAGCCTTCTCAATAGGCCTACAGATTTCAAATGTTACACCATTTTTTTCTTGTCTCTAAATTTCCACATATCTTATGTTCAAACTAATAAAATCAGTTGGGGATCTAAAACTATTGATGAGCTTTAACACCTACTTCAAATACACTGTTGTCATGTTGCTACCAGTACATCAGTGGTTTGGCACAGTGTTTAAGGGCACAGGCTCTGGGTCAGATTGCTTTGGTTTGAAATCTGACTCAGTCAGTTAATAGCTATAAGATCTAGGGCAAATCACTTACACTTGTAAAGCTTCAGTTCTCTCATCTGTGAAAGGAGGGTAATGATACTTAATTCAAAGGATTTTTGGAGATTAAATGCAATAATGCATGAAAAGTATTCAGTATGGTATGAGAATAATATGTTAAGTATTTAACAATTGTAAGCAATTACTGTCACTAACTATCATCCAATACACAATTAGCAATAACTAAAACACTGAAGGAGAGAATTATTCTCCATACCAATAGTGACTAAGTATATAGAGAATTGGATGTCCCTCATGTATACGGATTAACCAGAATAATTTCAAAACACTGCACTTTTACCCATAAGAATCAAACACTGAACATTAGTCATGCAATCAACTTTTAGATTTAAATATAATAAATACAATTACATATTGTCATGGGCAAGACTTTTTCTTTTCTTTTTAATTTTTTAATATTTTATTTATTTCTGAGAAAGAGAGAGAGAGAGAGAGACAGCGTGAGCAGGGGAGGATCAGAGAGACAGGGAGACACAGAATCCGACACAGGCTCCAGGCTCTGAGCTAGCTGTGAGCACAGAGCCTGACGTGGGGCTTGAACCCACGAACTGTGAGATCATGACCTGAGCCAAAGTCAGATGCTTAACCGACTGAGCCACCCAGGCACCCCAAGACTTTGTCTAATTTTCAAATTTTTTTTGCATTTTAAGATAGATGCTGCCTTTGTTTACTTCTGTTCTAGAGATCTAAGTTTTATAGATATATCTTTAAAATTCAAATGAACATGTAAAATGAATCAATGGAAAATGGAGAAGCAAATTGATATTGGTGGGATAATTAGAATGTGTGAATCACAGAATTAAGTTATTAGCCTGTATTATTTCAATGAACTTCAACACCATCTAGGTCTTTTTTTTTTTTTAATATTTTTTTTTATTTATTTCTAGGAGAGAGAGAGGGAGACAGCGTGAGCAGGGGAGGGTCAGAGAGAGAGGGAGTCACAGACTGAAACAGGCTCCAGGCTCTGAGCTGGCAGTCAGCACAGAGCCCGACGCGGGGCTCGAACCCACGAGCCGCGAGATCATGACCTGAGCGAAAGTCGGACGCTTAACCGACTAAGCCACCCAGGCACTTAGCACCATCTAAGTCTTATTGGTATTATCATCCTTACAGAGGGAAAAGGAGGCTTGGACTGGATAAATAGCCTACCCCCAATCACAAACTGGTATAATACTGCTTCAAATAACAAATATTTGCTATGTAAATGTTGTGACAAAAATATGTTATTGATATAGTTAAGATTTCCAAAAAGAGAAAATGAATATTTTATAATCTTTATGTTAAATGCATAAAAAATAATGATTATTTTGGTAAACTTTAAGAACACTGAGAATGGCAGTGGTAAATTTGAATTTAATTCTTTTTTTTTTTTTTTTTTTTTATTTGTGTCATATATATTTTCCTTTTTTATTTATTTATGTTTTTTTTACAAATAGTTTATTGTCAAATTAGTTTCCACATAACACCCAGTGCTCATCCCCACAAGCGTCCTCCTCCATGCCCACCCCTCCTCCCCCCCACATCCACCAGTCCTCAGTTTTTGTCAGCATTCAAAGAGTCTCTCATGGTTTGCCTCTCTCCCTTTCCCCCACCATTTCCGCCCTTCTTCTCCCCCTTGGTCTTCTGTTAAGTTCTTCCTAATCCTCCTATACGTGCAAACATATGATATTTGTCCTTCTCTGCCTGACTTATTTCGCTCAGCATAACACCCTCCAGGTCCATCCATGTTGCTACACATGGCCAGATTTCATTGTTTCTCATTGCCATGTAGTATTCCATGGTATAGATAAACCACATCTTCTTGATCCATTTATCTGTTGATGGACACTTAGGCTCTTTCCATGTTTTAGCTATTGTGGAGGTGCTGCTATGAACATTGGGGTACATGTGCTCCTATGCCTCAGCATTTCTGTATCCCTTGGGTAAATTCCTAACAGTGCTATTGCTGGGTCCTAGGGGAGTTCTATTGTTAGTTTCCTGAGGAACCTCCACACTGTTTTCCAGAGGGGCTGTACCAGTTTACATTCCCACCAACAGTGTAGGAGGGTGCCCGTTTCTCCACATCTCGCCAGCATCTAGAGTTCTCTGATTTGCTCATTTTAGCCACTCTGACTGGCGTGAGGTGGTATCTCAATGTGGTTTTGATTAGTATTTCCCTGATGAGGAGGGATGCTGAGCATCGTTTCATGTGTCTGTTGGCCATCTGGATGTCCTCTTTGGAGAAGTGTCTGTTCATATCTTCTGTCCATTTCTTCACTGGGTTGTTTGTTTTTCGGGCGTGGTTTGGTGAGTTCCTTGTAGATTCTGGATATCAACCCTTTATCTGATATGTCATTTGCAACTATCTTTTCCCATTCCGTTTGCCTATTAATTTTTTCTGGGTTGTTTCTGGCTGTGCAAGCTTTTAATCTTGAGGAGGTCCCAACAGTTTATTTTTATCTTAATTCCCTTGCTTTTGGGGATGTGTCAAGTGAGAAGTTGCGGTGGGTCAAGGAGGTTTGTTTCCTGCTTTCTCTTCTAAGTTTGATGGTTTCCTGTCTCACGCTCAGGTCCTTTATCCATTTGAGTTTATTTTTGTGCATGGTGTGAGAAAATGATTTAGTTTCATTCTTCTGCATGTTGCTGTCCAGTTCTCCCAACACCATCTGTTAAAAAGGCTGTCTTTTTTTCCATCGGATATTCTTTCCTGCTTTGTCAAAGATTAGTTGGCTGTATACTTTGGGTCCACTTCTGAGTTCTCAATTCTGTTCCATTGGTCTATGTGTCTGTTTTTGTGCCAATACCATACTGTCTTGATGATGACAGCTTTGTAGTAGAGGCTAAAGTCTGGGATGGTGATCCCTTCCGTTTTGGTTTTGTTTTCCAGGATTACTTTGGCTATTCAGGGTCTTTTGTGGTTCCATACAAATTTTGGATAGTTTGTTCTAGTTTTGAGAAGTATGCTGGTGCAATTTTGATTGGAATTGCATTGAATGTGTAAGAGTGCCTTAGGTAGTTATGACATTTTAACTATACTTATTCTTCCAATCCATACCATTGGATGTTTTTCCATTTCTTTGTGTCTTCTTCAATTTCCTTCATAAGTTTTCTATAGTTTTTCATCATACAGATCTCTTATATCCTTGGTTAGGTTTATTCCTAGGTATTTTATGGTTTTTTGTGCGATTGTGAATGGGATCAGTTTCTTGATTTCTCTTTCTGTTGTTTCATTGTTGGTGTGTAAAACTGCAACCGATGTCTGTACGTTGATTTTGTACCCTGCAACTTGGCTGGCTTGGATCAGTTCCTAGTAGGCTTCTGGTGGAGTCTGTGGGTTTCTATGTAATTATCATGTCATCTGCGAAAAGTGAAAGTTTGACTTCCTCTTTGCCAATTCTGATGCCTTTGATTTCCTTTTGGTGTCTGATGGCTGATGCTAGGACTTCAGCACTATGTTAAACAGCAGTGGTGAGAGTGGGCATCCCTGTCGTGTTCCTGATCTCAGCGGGAAAGCTCTGAGTTTTCCCCGTTGAGGATGATGTTAGCTGAAGGCTTCTCATAGATGGCTTTGATGATGTTTAAGTAGGTTCCTTCTATCCCAACTTTCTCGAGAGTCTTTATTAAGAAGGGATGCTGTATTTTGTCAAATGCTTTTTCTGCATCTATTGACAGTATCATATGGTTTTTATCTTTTCTTTTATTGATATGATGTATCACATTGATTGATTTGCGAATGTTGAACCAGCCCTGCAACCCAGGAATGAATCCCACTTGATCTTGGTGGATGATTCTTTTTATATGCTACTGGATTCGATTTGCAAGGATCTTGTTGAGGATTTTTGCATCTGTATTCATCAAGGATATTGGCCTGTAGTTCTCTTTTTGCTGGATCTCTGTCTGGCTTGGGAATCAGTGTGATGCAGGCTTCATAAATGAGTCAGGGAGTTTTCCTTCGCTTTCTATTTTTGGAATAACTTGAGAAGAATTGGGATTAATTCTGTTTTAAATGTCTGGTAAATTCCCCAGGAAGCCGTCCAGGTCAGGGCTCTTATTTGTTGGGAGATTTTTGATCACTGATTCAATTTCTTCACTCGTTATGGGTCTGTTCAGGTTTTCTATTTCTTCCCGTGTGAATTTTGGTAGTGAGTGTGTGTTTAGGAATTTGTCCTTTTCTTCTAAATTGTCCAATTTGTTAGCATATAATTTTTCATAGTATTCCCTGATAATTGCTTGTATTTCTGAGGGGTTGGTTGTAATAAGTCCATTTCATTCATAATTTTGTCTATTTGGGTGCTCTCTCTTTTCTTTTGGATAAGTCTGGCTAGAGGTTTGTCAATTTTGTTTACTTTTTCAAAAAGCCAACTCTTGGTTTCATTGATCTGTTCAGTTGTTTCTTTGGTCTCTATGTTTATTTCTGCTCTAATTTTTACTATTTCTCTTCTTCTACTGGGTTTAGGGCATTCTTGTTGCTCTGCTCTAGTTCCTTTAGGTGAGCTGTTAGATTTTGGACTTGCGCTTTTTCTAATCTCTTGAAATAGGCCTGGAGAGCAATGTACTTTCCTCTTAGGAATGCCTTTGCCGCATCCATAGATTTTGAATTGTTGTGTTTTCATTTCATTTGTTTCCATATATTTTTTAATTTCATCTCTAATTGCCTGATTGGCCCATTCATTCTTTAGAAGGGTGTTCTTTAACCTCCATGTTTTGGGTTTTCCAGACTTCTTCCTGTAATTGATTTCAAGTTTCAAAGCATTGTGATCTGACAGTGTGCATGGTATGATCTCTATTCTTTTATATTTATTGAGGGCTGCTTTATGTCCCAGTATGTGATCTATCTTGGAGAATGTGCCATGCGCACTTGAGAAGAAAGTAAATTCCCTGGCCTCAGGATGTAAAGTTCTAAATATATCCGTCAGGTCCATCTGGTCCAATGTATCTTTCAAGTCCATTATTTCTTTAGTGATTTTCTGTCTGGTTGACCTATCCATTGCTGTAAGCGGAGTATTAAAGTCCCCTGCTATTAGCACATTCTTATCTATAAGCTTGTTTCTGTTTGTGATTAATTGTTTTAGATATTTAGGTGCTCCCATATTCGGTGCGTAGACATTTATGATTGTTAGTTCTTCCTGATGGATGGACCCTGTAATTATTATGTAGTGCCCTTCTTCATCTCTTGTGATTGTCTTTAATTTAAAGTCCAGTTTGTCTGATATAAGTATCGCTACTCGGCTTTCTTTTGATTTCCTGTAGCATGATATATATTTCTCCATCCCCTTACTTTTAATCTGAAGGTATCTTCCCGTCTAAATGAGTTTCTTGTAGACAGCATATAGATGGATTTTGTTTTTTAATCCATTCTGCTACCCCTATGTCTTTTGATTGGAGCATTCAGCCCATTTACATTCAGTGTTATTATTGAAATATGTGGGTTTAGAGTCTTTGTGTCCTTTGTGGGGTTCATGTTTGTGGTGGTGTCTCTGGAATCTTTGTTCCTTGCAACCTTTCCTTCAGAGCATCTCCCTCAGGATTTCTTGTAGGGCTGGCTTCGTGGTGGCAAATTCTTTCAATTTCTGTTTGTTTGGAAAGGTTTTTATCTCTCCTTCTATTTTGAATGACAGGCTTGCTGGATAGAGGATTCTTGGCTGCATATTTTACTGTTCATCACATTGAAGATCTCCTGCCATTCCTTTCTGGCCTGCCAAGTTTCAGTAGATAGGTCTGTCACCACTCTGATGGGTTTCCCTTTGTATGTGAGGGCCCTTTTCTCCCTAGCTGCTTTCAAAATTCTCTCTTTGTCCTTGTGTTTTGCCATTTTTACGATGATATGTCGTGCAGAAGATCGATTCAAGTTACGTCTGAGAGGAGTCCTCTGAGCCTCTTGTATTTCCACAGTGACTTCCTTCCCCAGGTCGGGGAAGTTCTCTGCTATAATTTGTTCCAGGACTCCTTCAGCACCTTTCCCTCTCTCTTCCTCTTCTGGGATTCCTATGATATGGATATTGTTGCGTTTGACCGTATCGCTGAGCTCTCGAATTCTTTCCTGTTCCTGGATCAGTTTGTCTCTTTTTGTCAGCTTCTTGTTTTTCTATAATGGTGTCTTCTAAATCACTTATTCTCCTTTCTGCCTCTTCAATCCGTGCATTGGAGGCCTCTAATTTATTATGGATCTCATTTATCGCATTTTTAATTCTTCATGCCTATTTTTATTTTCCATTCTGTCTGTAGCCATAGTTTCTTTGATGTCGCCTATGTTTTTTCCAAGCCCTGCTATTAATTTCACCATTATTATTCTAAAATCTTGTTCACTTTTGCTGCTGATATCTGTTTTGAGCAGTTCATTAGCTGTCATTTCTTCTTGGAGTTTCTTTGGAGGAGAGCTCTTTCGTTTCATCATTTTAGTTAGCTTTTCGGCTCTTGTTGGTTTTAAAGACCTGTTATGCTCTCTGTTTCTATGAGCACTGCTATATCCAAGAAACTCTTGACTTTCCAGGGCCTATCCTTTCAGAGATTGTTTTTTGAATGGTATCCCTCGGTCACTCTTGTTGGGACCTTAGTTATTTTATTTTCCTATTCGTGGTGATATTTGGGACTCTTCACCTTGTATACTCTAGCTTGTTTCTTGAGGTAGCCCTGGAAAAGAAAACAGACAGACAGACACACAGGGAGCAGGAGCACGCAAACGCACAGGCTGATTCAACTAACATGCAAAGTGAGAGGGAAAACGAAAAAGTTAATAGAAAAGACGGAGGAAGGAGGGCGAATAGGGAGCATAAAATACATAAAAGGGTCAAAAAGGGGAAAAGAAAAGGAAAAAAGAAGAAAACCGATGGACAAAAAACGGTTTAAAGCATATACCTGGATTTCCCAGCTACAGTTAAATAGCCGTGTGTATGCAGTGCTGGTTGAAGAGCATAGAGAAAAAGAGAGAATGCAGGGTGAGACAAGGCAGATTTGGAAATAGAATGAACAGGCAGAAGGGATAAGAAACTTTTTTCACAGAGGTAAAGGGTAGAATGTGGTTGGATAGGTGAGAGAAGGATGCTGGAATTATCCAGAGAAACTATATAGTCTAATTACTCCTGAGAGAAATAGCTGAAAAAGTCGGTAGGTGTAGAATTTACATTTACAGAATGGACTTGTGATTGTTTAAGCAAGCTGGCCACCAGAGTTAATCAGGTCAGTGTTTTGGGGAAAAAAGCGAGAAAAGAGAAAGAAGAAGAAAAAAAGAGAAAAGAAAGAGGGAAAAAAAAGAAGAAAAAAAAAGGGGGGGAAAAAAGGGAGGAGGGCACCTCTCAGGCAGAGATGGGCGTGGCGTGATCCGATGCCTCAGGCGGGGTTCTGCCTTGGCGATTGTGGGAAGGAGAGTGACGGTGCTCCAGTCCCTTCTTGAACCCCGCGCTGCAGCTCGCTTTTTTTTTTTTTTTTTTTTTGGCGTGTCAACTCCCCGTTCCGGGGACGCAGCCGAAGTTGGTTGCACTCTTCAACCCAGGCCAGTTCCAATCTCCAAATCCCAGCCCGCGCCCCGCTGAAGTTGCCTTAGACACAGCTTCCCAGACAACCCCCTCAGGCAATTCCAGGCTCCCTGCTGAGCTCTGGGGGCGGAGTCAGGATCGCTGCTTTCTTCTCTGGTCGGCTCTGGTGCGCATGCGCGGGGGCTTGCCTGCAGCGTCCGCGTAGCCTGAGCCCGCTGGAGTGAGGAAAACCGGGTCTCTCTATGGCTCGTCACCCGAAACACGAACTCACAGGCAAATTTCCCAGTTTTTAGCTTTTTGCCTTCCCTCTCGAGTTCTAGCCAGCCAGGAGCGCGGACGCCTGGTGTCTGCGCGTCTCCTTCAGGGGTCCCAGCTGCCCTGGAGCTACAATGGCGGCAAGCGCGCCGCCGCTGGAGTGAGGAAAACCGGGTCTCTCTATGGCTCGTCACCCGAAACACGAGCTCACAGGCAAATTTCCAGTTTTTAGCTTTTTGCCTTCCCTCTCGAGTTCCAGCCAGCCAGGAGCGCGGACGCCCGGGGTCTGCTTGGCTCTTTCAGGGATCCCAGCCGCCCTGGAGCTACAATGGCGGCAGGCGCACCCGCTCCGCTTTAAAACCCCACCTCCAGGAGCGGCACAAAGAAGCAGTTTGTGTGCTCAGCCTCCCCCAGGACCAGTTGTCGCGAGGGGACCTGGTTGTGCAGGTATTTGGCAAGTACGGTCTTTCTATGCACCGAGCGGAGATTTTTCTGTCTCAGACTCTCCCCTTTTCCCCTCTCACTCCCCGTAGAGGGTAGAGGGGGATCGCCTCCCACCCTGGAGGCTCCGATCCCAGGCTGATTTTACCTTCCCCGGTTCGCACTCACGTTAGAAGGCTTTCTCAGTGGATTCTGCGTCCTTTTTTCTCCCAGTCTCTCAGGTTTTGTATGGTTTCCAATGGCTTCAGATCTTTTCTGTGTGATGTATGGGCACGAGTGCAAGTACGGAGCTCCTTACTTCTCCGCCATCTTGCCTCCCTCCCTTGAATTTAATTCTAAAAAAAAGGTTATCAAACTGTTTTTCTTTAAAGAATCAGATAGTTGGGGTGCCTGGGTGGCTTAGTCGGTTAAGCGTCCGACTTTGCTTAGGTCATGATCTCGCGGTTCGTGGGTTCGAGCCCCGCATCGGGCTCTGTGCTGACTGCTAGCTCAGAGCCTGGAGCCTGTTTCAGTCTGTGACTCCCTCTCTCTCTGACCCTCCCTTGCTCACGCGGTCTCTCTCTCTCCTAGAAATAAACAAAACATTAAAAAAAAGTTAAAAAACAATAAAGAATCAGATAGTAAATATTTTAGGCTTTGCACGCGGTATGTTTCTGTGGTATATTCTTCAATTGTGTATATGTACATGTGTGTGTTTTTGTGTGTCTGTGTGTGCGTGTGTGTGTGTGTTTACAATGCCTCAAATACGTAAAAAACATTCTTAACTGTAAAACACATGAAAAGAATCTGCTAGTTGGATTACCTCTGTGCGATATTGTTCACTAAGTCCCGGTCCAGAAGAAAATTAATTTTCAACCATTTATTACAATGCAAGTACTTGAAGGAATGAGCAGATACATGAGATATTCTGAAATGGAAGTATGAAATAATAGTGACTAAATTGTATAATATTTTAGTATTGAATTCAAATATGTTAGCATATAAATTATATATTTTATATATGAAACAAATTAAAATGGTTTATAATTCCATCTTATATAAAGGGCATTGTTCTTTTGGATATGTGTATTTGGAAAGAGTTACATATACCTAGTAACTGATGCCATTATGTTAGAAAAATGTTATCCTGGTTTTCTGTCATATTGCTTTTACCAAGTGGTTTTTGCTTTGTTTTAAGGATCATTATAAATTAATGCTAAACAAAGATATTGTGTCTCATAATATCTTATGCTAAAAAATAACAAATGAAAGAAAAGTTAACAAACAGCCTAATGTATTTAAATGTTTTAAAATTCTATAGGAATCTGATATGCCTCTTTCTTGGAATAATGCTGATTTTGTTATTGATCATATTACCTCTTTTATTTATGAAACAGGAAGCTCTAATTCTTATTGGCAGACCACTACTAGTTACTCTTATGATCACATTTGCATACTTATTTTATTTATACATATATTTGAAAATAGTTTTTGAGAAAATATTTCATATCACACTTTATGTCAGGCACCATAAAAGGCAATGGGTATATTATAGTGGGGGAAATAAGCAATTAAATAAACAAATACATTTTATTGCATTGTGAAAGAGAATACAGGAGTTAGGACAATGCTATGTATATTTCAGGAATGTGAGGAGTGAATGAATTGTAAAGAGCTGAAACTGGCCGGACAAGAAGCCTCCAGATGAAGGACTACTTTAATGATAAATTGTGCTTTACACCAAGAAAAATGATTTAATGGTAGGTATTAAAAGAGGCTGTCGGAGACGCCTGGGTGGCTCAGTCCATTAAGCATCTGACTTCGGCTCAGGTCATGATCTCAGTTTGTGAGTTCAAGCCCTGCATTGAGCTTTGTGCTGACAGCTCAGGCCCTGGAGCCTGCTTTGAATTCTATATCTCCCTCTCTCAAGCCCCTCTCTTACTCGTGCGCTGTCTTTCTCCAAAGTAAACATTAAAAATAAATAAATAAATAAATAAATAAATAAATAAATAAATAAATAAATAAATTTTATATTATTTTATAAAAATAAAAAGATAAAAACAATATCTTGTTGATTATATATATAGGCAGGAACAGAGGAGAACTTAAAAAATTGCACAGTTCATTAGACTGGTCATTTGTACAGACTCTTGCAATTCATTGAAACTGGAACACTGGAGAAAGATATTGTTTTGAGGTTAATTATGTTGAGCTTTTAGTGTCTGTGGGGTATCCAATGGAGGTAGCCTGGAAGACAGGCACATATTCATGTCTGATACTCAACACAGAAATATTTCAAGGAAGATAGATGTTAGGGAACATCCAGCATATGGTGGATATTACAATCACAGAATTGGTTAATTATATCTCTGAGAAGAGAAGGAAGCAATGAGAAATAACAGTATCTTTTATAAACATCCATTACAATTACATATATAACATAATATATAATATACATAATACATGTTATATATATTTTATACTGCTTCAAATATTCTTCATTTTACATGGTGTTGTATATATTTTGGTAAAATGGTTTCTATCTTACTGAATTATTTACAAAATAAGAAAACAAACAGGAAAACAGCAATACACTGCATGTAAAGTACTTAGTCATAAGAGTTTCATGAACTGCTTGGAGAACAGGATTATTGCCGTACTAAAGCCCTGGCGGCATATGTAGGGGGACATGCAGGGATCTACTCAATTAAGATAACCATATACATCAAAACAGTGCTTGGTTTAAAAAAAAACAAAACAAACAAACAAAAAAAAACCAGACACATCAGGGGCTCCTGAGTGGGTCAGTAGGGTAAGCGTTCAATTCTTGATTTTGGCTTAGGTCATGATCTCGTGATTTGTGAGTTTGAACCCCGTGTTGGGCTCTGCATTGACAGCACAGAGACATCCTGCTTGGGATTCTCTCTCTCCCTCTCTCTATCTGTCCCTCCCCTGCTCATGCTCTCTCTCTCTCTCAAAAGAAATAAATAAAAATTCTAAAAAAATCTCAAAAACTAGACACTTCATCAAGTTGAAATATTTATATAACTTTCATTGCAGCTTTGAGTAACATTCAAAATAAATAACAGTCTGGGACTTAAAAAATCATAAGTGAAAGTTAGAAAGAAATGTCAATATTTCAATAAGACCCATGCTATAGAATATAATATGAAAGAAGCCAGAATGAGATCATTGTGAAGAAAATGTCATGCTAAGATGAGTGTTTGTTCTATATTCTGATCACTTAAAGTTAGCTTACTGGAGCCAAGCACTGAAAGAACACAATCTAATGAAAAACATGGTATATTATAAAATCAAAACCAATAGTTTGAATGAAAGTTTTTGTATAATAAGAGTATTTAAATCTATAATTTTCCCTCCCCTAAATGAGACCTACATTTTCTTTCAGTTTTCCCTAAATATTTGGCTTTTCATTGATTTTTTTTAAATAATAGGATTGTTTTCATAAACTAATAGAAAACTGTATTGACAGAGCTTATTTCTGATCTTTCTATTATAACCACGAGAGGTGATCATTATTTTAAAAATATGTAAAAATTAGTTAAAAAATTTTTAAGGGGCTTAGTTGGTTGAGCGTCCGACTTTCGCTTAAGTCATGATCTCGCGGTTCGTGGGTTCGAGCCCCGTGTCGGGCTCTGTGATGACTGCCAGCTCAGAGCCTGGAGCCTGTTTCCGAGTCTGTATCTCCCTCTCTCTCTGACCCTCCCCTGCTCACACTGTCTCTCTCTCTCCTAGAAATAAATAAAAAAAAATATTTAAAAAAAATTTTTAAGTTTATTTATTGATTTTGTGAGGGGAGAGAGAGCACAAGCTGCGGAGGGGCAGAGAGAAGTAGAGACAGAATCCTATAATCACACTACATGGGATTACTTACACTATTGTATTTCTTTAATACATATTTATTCCAAATGAAGTATTTTTGATGACTATAATATATCAAATAATTACTGTGTTTTAAAAACTTAGCAGTTAGATAATATTTCATAGCATGGGGAGTCAACAACTGATTGAACTACTTCTTGTAATGGACATTTTTTTTCTAGGCTTGTTTAAATATTACAAGTAGTGATAAAATAAATATTATTAAATATGTACCTTGGTTTTGACAATAAACTATGTTTAAAAAAAAAAGTGAATAAACTGGAGGTATCACAAAAAAAAAAAATGTACCTTGGTGCATTTGTTTATATGAGGGATAGCAAAAGTTAACTTTTAGAATCATATATTTATAATTTTTAAAGTATAATTAATACTGCCAAATAATATTCCAAAAATGTTATAGCAATAAATAATCCTTGTAGCTGAGCTGTCAGCACAGAGCCCAATGCAGGACTCGAATCCACAAGTCATGAGATCATGACCTGAGCCAAAGTTGGATGCTCACCCGGCTGAGACACTCAGGTGCCCCTCATCCATTTTAAATTCGTTTTTGTGTATAGTGTAAGAAAGTGATCCAGATTCATTCTTCTGCATGTCACTGTCGAATTTTCCCACCACCATTTGCTGAAGAAATGGTCTTTTTTCTATTGGATACATTTTCCTGCTTTGTCGAAGATTAGTTGGCTATACATTTGTGGGTCGATTTCTGGGTTTTCTATTCTGTTCTATTGATCTATGTGTCTGTTTTTGTGCCAGGAACATTGCCTTGATGACTAAGGCTTTGTAATATAGCTTGAAATCTGGAATCATGATGCCTCTGGCTTTGCTTTTCAAGATTGTTTTTACTAGATTAATTTTGGCTGAAATAATTAGTCTTGTTATATATTTAGTTTGTTTCATTTTATTTCTTGTTCAACTTTAAATTGAAATTAGGAATGACTATTGTTTACTTTGTATGATTATTAGCATCCTATGGAACAATGATTCAGTTTTATATCTGTGGAACAATCATAAGTTTTATATACTTTGTTCATTTAAAAGCATATGTTGATATATTTCTTAAATTGAAACAGCCTTGCTCTGCTGTACTTGTACATATTCTTTTTTTTTAATTTTTTTTTAATGTTTTATTTATTTTTAGGAGAGAGAGAGAGACAGCATGAGCAGGGAAGGGTCAGAGAGAGAGGGAGTCACAGGCTGAAACAGGTTCCAGGCTCTGAGCTGGCAGTCAGCACAGAGCCCGACGCGGGGCTTGAACCCACGAACTGCGAGATCATAACCTAAGCGAAAGTCGGACGCTTAACCGACTAAGCCACCCAGGCGCCCCTGTACTTGTACATATTCTAAGCATATGATTTTGAATTTAAATTTTATTTAATGATATTTTCTTTGTAACTATTATATCTAAGAAAACTTTTATCAACATATGTTGAGATGTTTTGCCATTAAATGTAATACCTTTGATTTTCACATCAACTAAAATGAAACCATCTTCTTTCCACCTCAATAAAAAAATTTAAACACAGTATTTTAAATAATGAAAGAATTTTTGTGTTATGTGTAAAGAAAGATGTCTTAAGGTGAAACATTAAGTCTACAGGAAGAAAGAGATATTTTATATGTCATGGGCTAATTTGTATCATTCTCAAAACTGAAGTAATATGTTGAAGTAATAACCTTCAGTTATTCAGTATCTCAGAATGTAACTGTATCAGCAGATAGTCTTTAATAAGTTAATTAAGTTAGCATGAGGTCATTAAAGTGAGTCCCAATTTAATATGATTGGCACCTTCAGAAGAAAAAATTAGGACACAGACACCTGAAGACCATGAGAAGACAGATGGAAAACAATCTACAAATAAAAGGGAGAGATCAGAAAAGGCAACCCTTGTCATACCTTGATATGTGACATCTAGCCTCCAGAATCATGCCAAAATAAATTAAATTTGTTTATGTTACCCAGTCTGTGGTTTTTTTTTGTGTGGCAGTCCTAGCAAAATAATACAATATAATTTTTAAACTAAGCATTAATTTAGTTTTGATCCATTGAATACCTAAAATGCCTTATAATTTTTTTGTGAAAAATTTATTTTTTAGAATAGTTTTAGGTTCATAGAAAAATTTAGGGGATGGCACAGAAGTTTCCCATATAATCATTGCTCTCCACATGCAAAGTCTGCCCCATTATCAACATCTCTTTCAGAATGGTACAACTGCTGAAACTATATTAATACATCGTGATCACTTAAAAGTCAGTTTATATTCAAGTTTATTCTTGGTTTTGTACATTCTATGCATTTGGACAAATATATAATGAATGTATTCATCATATGGTATCATTCAAAGTATTTTCACTGTCTTAAAAATCCACTGGGGGCGCCTGGGTGGCTCAGTCGTTTAAGAGTCCGACTTCGGCTTAGGTCGTGATCTCATGGTTTGTGGGTTCAAGACCCACGTCGGGCTCTGTGCTGACTGCCAGCTCAGAGCCTGGAGCCTGTTTTGGATTCTGTGTCTCCCTCTCTCTGACCCTCCCCTGCTCACACTGTCTCTCTCTCTCATAAATATATAAAACACTAAAAAAAAAATCCTCTGTGTTCTGCCTATTCATCTCTCCCTATTGCTCCAATGCCTGGCAACCACTATTGTTTCTACTGTCTCCATAGTTTGCTTTATCTAGAAGTCATACAGTTGGAATCACAAAATATGTGTCCTTTTCAGAATGGCTTCCTTCACTTGGTATATGAATTTAAATTTCTTCCATTTCTTTTCATGGCTTGCTAGCTTATTTCTGTTTAGCCCTGAATGATATTCCATTGTGTGAATATACCACAGTTTATTTATCCATTCACCTACTGAAGGGCATCTTGGAAGTTTCCAAGTTTTGCCACTTTTGAATAAAGCTACTATAAACATCCACGTGCAGATCTGTTTATAGACATTAAGTTTTCAGTTCCTGTGAGTAAATACCAAGGACCATGACTGTTGGATCATATAGCAAGAGTATGCTTAGTTTTGTTAGAACCCACTAAATTGTCTTCCAAAGTGGCTTGTACCATTTTGCAACCCCACCACCAGAGAGTGAGAGTTCCTGTTGCTTTACATCCTCAACAGCATTTGGTGTTGTCAGTGTTCTGGAAGCTGGCCCTTCTAACAGGTGTGTAATGGTATCTCACAACTGTTTTTGTTTGTTTTTTTTTTAATATTTTTATTTATTTCTAGGAGAGAGAGAGAGAGACAGCGTGAGCAGGGGAGGGTCGGAGAGAGAGTGAGTCACAGACTGAAACAGGCTCCAGGCTCTGAGCTGGCAGTCAGCACAGAGCCCGACGCGGGGCTCAAACCCACGAACTGCGATATCATGACAGAAGTGAAAGTCGGACGCTTAACCGACTAAGCCACCCAGGCGCCCCTCACAACTGTTTTAATTTGCATTTCCCTGATGACATGATATGGAGCATGGTTTCATATCCTTCTTTGAATCTTAGGCAAAGGAAGACATTTGAAAAAATACCCAACACAAAGGCCACAATAACACAACTAACCTCCAATGTGCTGAATTTCCATTTTCTAACACTCAACAGGAAAATAACTGCAGGTCTATAAATTAAAGAATCTCAATGTCTTTACGTCACACCTTTTCAGAGCAGAAGAGCAAAAGGATGATCCTGTTTTGTAGAGGATTTCTGCCACTTCTAGCACTTTTTCCTTGTTTACACTTAATGTGGAACCAACCTCCTTTTCTCTTTCAGAAAGGCCCTAAGCTGACCATCCCTCATTACCCTGTAAGTAACCAAATCCTTCTTAACATCCTCCCACACTATCAAACCAATCACTTTTCATTTCTCAACTTAGCAATTTAGAAAAAGGAAAATATGACCTGGAGAATATGAAACTCAAGTGAAAATCCTTGGCTTCTAGAGTTGTTTTTGTTGTTGTTGTTAGTTTTTTTAATTACAACTCTCCCATGGATTTGTTTCCTTTAACAAAAAAATCAAATTAGCTTATTGAACCAGTTCCTATGATTTGCTTCTTAGGGGAAGAGATAGATAACCACAGTTTTAAAACATATGCTTCATCCCTTGAAAACTATAAGAGCAATTCAGAAAGCTATTGGTAGCTAATTTTGAAGATAACAACTACAAGCTTAAATGACTGTTTACATTTTCTTTACTGAATGTCGGGCAGAGACCTTGTCTTTATCATGTTTTCTTCTTAACTGATTCTAATGCAGTGCCTTGCACATTGTAATTGCCCAATAAATATCTGTAGAAATAAACTGAAATTTTTATCTTTTTAAATGACTCTTCTTGACACATTCTGACCACTGGTGAGTTTAATAAACTGAACATTACCTCAAACTTTACCTCAAACAACTCCAAATGTTGGAAATAACATTACAAATTTAAACCAAATATGTTTAATAAACATATTCAGATATGTTTTTAGAACTGTGTTTACAGCATCATAACTATGTTATAAACAATTAACCATGTGACTTTTATGAAGAAGGTACTTATCATCTAAAAGTTACTGAATCAGAAATATCCTGGTTTGTCACTACAGTGTTTCACAGAATGATTGAGCAGTTGTTTGGATTCTGTCAATCCAACTAAAACAAATGCAATCTTAAAAAATATAAAGGAGTGCCTGGGTGGCTCAGTCTGTTCAGTGTCTGACTTTGGCTCAGGTCATGACCTCGAGGTCCGTGGGTTTGAGCCCCACATCGGGCTCTGTGCTGACAGCTAGCTCAGAGCCTGGAGCCTGCTTTGGATTCTGTGTCTCCCACTCTCTCTGACCCTCCCCTGCTCACGTTGTCTCTCTCTCTCTCTCTCTCAGAAATAAATTTTAAAAAATTAAAAAATATTAAATACTTAAAACATTAATGGATCTTATATTTTTAACTTGGAGTATTCAGAGTTTAAACTGCACTTCAGAAGCTGTTTAAATGTGTGTATATATACAAATGTGTGTATATATATTTGTATATAATATAAATATATAATTTATATTATATGTGATGATGTGATTTTTCAGATAAAGCACTTTTTTATTTTTGTAATATTTTATTTCTGAGAGAGAGACAGAGACTGAGTGAGCAGGGGAGGGTCAGAGAGAGAAGGAGTCACAGAAACCAAAGACAGGCTCCAGTCTCTGAGCTAGCTGTCAGCACAGAGCCTGACGCGGGGCTCAAATCCACCAACGATGAGATTATAACCTTGCCAAAGCCAGGCGCTTAACCAACTGAGCCACCTTCGGGCCCGATTATTCAGATATAAGAAGAAGATAGTCAATGGCAATAACACCAAGGTTTGTGACTGTGTGCATTTACATTTATTATATTCTTATTTATTGAAATGATTTTTGTAATTTGATTTAGTGTATCTAAGCTACCTTTAAAGTCACATTTATCCATCTAAAATAAACCAGCAAGAAATGTATTTGGATGAGCTTTTTTTTAATTTCTAGACTATTTTTTTCCTACAGAAACAAGCTGCTTTACCTTAAATAAACAAAATAACAAATGAAAATTATCTGCTCTGGTGAATTAAATAATGAGGTCTAGGAAATCATTTAAATCTTATCTATTTCACCAATTATTCTCAAATAATGGGAGGGGTTTATCCAAGATCCACTCATCAAAATCACTTGAAGGAATTATTTTCCTTTAAATTATACATAGAATATTCTAATCTATCTTCTATTTCCTCAGGCAGAAAATGAAACATAGGCTAATCTTTGAAAGCTGAAAATGTTCTCTGGAAAGTTTCCAGTACCTAAGACAGAGCATTTCTTTAGGGCTTCTTGCTCCTTTCTGTTTCTTTCTTCCTTTTTCTTTTAACCACCTCCATTTGTCTAGGTGTATTACTTTGGGCCCAACACTGCCCATCGCTGGTCCTTCGTTATGACCTATTCATTCTATCTACAGCTCATGGCTGATGGTAAGCTTCTCTGTGTTGCTTAGTTTAAATTCACAGTAAGCAGAATCTGGTGGGCTGTCTTCTGATATGTCATAGGTTATTATAGAATACCAAAGATTCCTTTGCCAGAAGGCAAAGTTTAATCATCTGTGTTTGGAGAGAGTTCATGTGGAACATCAAACTGCCTCTTTTTCCCCCCGCTTTTCAAGTTTTTATTAAACTCCAGTTAGTTAACGTACAGTGTAATATTAGTTTTAGGTGCAAAATTTTGTGATTCATCACTTAGGTACAATACCCAGTGCTCACCACAAGAAGTGTCCTCATAAAGATTCTTTGGGCAGGCACATGCCAGAAGCTACATCTATTACAATCCAAGTATTTTGTGTTTGATCAGCAAAAATTTGCCAAGTGCCATTACATATAATATATTCTACTGAGTGATATAAGCTCTTTACTGTGAGATTACAGTAAAATTGGGAGGACTGAATGGATCTATAAAATCATGGATATTGACAGAAAATATTCAATGTAAATTATAAATAAATATATATATACATATGTATATATAATTTTATGATTTGATGACTAAGTAATTTAGGGATTCAGAAGTGAAAATAATGTCATTGTAGACACTGTATGGTCAGGGAAGATCTGTTAGAGGTACTATGATTCAAGCTGAAACTTTATCAGTCAGAGATGGTTGCCTTTCATTCAAAGTGACTGATAGAGCAAAGGTTCTGATGAGTCTTTAAATGCATCCTTTTTTTCTGTAGGACTTCTGTCTCATATAACAAAAATTCCTACTTATTGTTCATTTAAACAGTAATTTAACTTTGTGCATCTTTTTTTCTTTTCCCTTTCCATTAACAACACTAACTCCTTATGAAAGAATTAATTCCAGATTCTTTTAGAGTAATCAGCACAGTACCAAGAACCACACTTGTATTCAGTAAGTATTTAAGTATTTTCTCATTGGCTCAATTTACCACAGATACCAAAAATGTACATAAAATACTTAAAACTGACAAATGTGGTCTAGCTTTGCATTTTCCTACTTTATTTACCTACCTGTCTCATAAAACAGTGACTTAAAAGTCTATTAAGTTATAATGAATCTAACATCCCATAAGAAATTAATTTAGTACTTTTCCATGTCAACATATTTAAACTAAACAGTCCTCCATTACCTGCCCCCTCAGCAACATTTGTTACATTAGCTTTTAAGAGGAGATATTTTCTTGAAATTTAAATATAAAGCAGTTTTCTCAAATATGAAGTAGACTTAATTTTATGATCTCCAATGTTAAGCCACACTTGAAAGACAACCTGCATATTTTCCAGCTTGAGAAAAGCCATCTAGTTATTATTTTCTAAACTAGGTTTGATTAATAAAGCCATTTCTTTTTGTTTCTCCATCTCACAATTTTAAAAGGATATAAAGTATATATAGGTGTTTTTGTTATTTCTTCTATGTTGCCAATTTAATGATATCATTATTTTACCTTTGAAAATTTACTTTTTCCTTAAAATAAATATTGAAATATGAAATGCTGATGTTACTGTATTGACAAAAAGAGGCACAGCAGATCTGGGAAGCAGTCCAAAGTGCTTCAAAGTGACTTTTGTGCCAAACTAAGGCTTTTTACCTGAAGCCATCAGTTTCTGGAGAAGGAAAAAAAAAAACCATCTTTGAAGATAACTCAGGTACATTATGAAATGATTAAACTCTTGTGAGTACAATTGAATATGCCACCTCAATTTTATCACCATCCAAAACATCGCTCACTCACTCCTTGGATGTGTAGGCAATTGTGATTCAAGGCCACCAATGAGAAATGTACAGTCTTACAGAGCTCATCCACTCTTTCTTTGTGACTGAGAGCACACCACACAAAGGAAGGGAAAATTTGAGTCAATTGATTTACAATCAGAAAGAGTTGATTTCTAGTCAGTGTGTGGGAATTAACTGGCAAAGGTTAAAAAATTAAATTATGGGGTAGAGGTTAATCATTCTTAAATTAAGTCCAGTACATACTGAGGTCCAGCTGACTGCAATCACTGACAATTGCTATTTAATCTGATTATACGATATATTTCAAAATGGCACAGATTTCAAATGAGAAGATAGAAATCATAAAAAATAAGATTAATTCTATCTCTAAATGTACATGAATTCAATAAGTTCAATAGCATTCCTAATATATTGAATAGCTTATAGCTCTCAACAGCTCAGTACTTTTCTCATATATGATACATTTTCTTTTGATAGGCATATTTTTCTTCATTTCACAAATAAAACATCTATCTTTATCAGCGCCTTTAGTGAAAATTTCCTTTTTAAGATCCTGCTGCCCTATAGGAACTCCAGAAGCTGTCAATAATCATACAACCTTTGTGAGTTTTCTGTATATTATCTCTCTGTCTTTAAGTTCCTCTGAGCCTTTACTTCTCAGGTGAAATTAAAACGCTTAGTGACTTCTGACATCCAGGTAGGTTTAGGAATGCCTTTCAACACTGGCACCAGGGTTTATAACTGTATATTGGCAACTAAAATCCAATAAAATTCAAATTATGCCTTAAGGGTTTGCTAAGCGAAATAAGCACTTATGAAAATAATGCAAAAATGTATTTCCCAACCTTAGCACTAAAATCAGGTGCCCCTCAATAAATAGCATTTTGACAAATATCATGTCTCAGGATATTGCTGAACAAAGACTAGTTAATTGCAATTACATAGAACAGGTCTTCCCAGAGTAGAGCAATAAATACCACTGAATAGTTCTGTCTTGCAGACAGAAATTAACTTGAACAAAACATCAACTATAAATGACTGGCACCAAGATTCTGAGGCCAAAAAGGATCTTTAGGCTTTTACATAGAGAGACGACACAAAGAATCTGAATCAGGGTTTAGATGACAATAATAAAACAATTGTGATCTAAAATATAAGGGTAAGGCTGTAAACAGAGGAGTATATCAAGTTAAGAGCTAGAAAAATAAGAATTAGAATGAATACTGTATTTTAAGCAGGTAAGGAGAGCGCTTCAGAATGAACATCATGAGTTGTGAGAAACAGCTCGGGTGCCAGGTAAATGGGCCTCGGGGGAGTGCTGGCAGATTAAAACACACATTCACAATACCCAATTGAAATACTAAAAACTGGAAAGAGAGCATAGTGGCTGAAGTCTTTAAAGAAATTCCGGGCCTTTCAATAGCTTATGGGATTGCATCAGTGAAGAAAGACAAGGGAAACAAAAAGACAATTCCCGAGAGTTAAGTAAGATTCTTTGTAAGGGAACACCAAAGGTATATTAAATGAGGGATCATTCACTATAAAGAAAATCAGAACTAAGACATTAAAAAATCATCATAGTAATTCACCAAGGGACTGAATTACACTTTGATGACAATATGTTTTTCCAAAAAAAAAAGTAGGAAAAAAGTAAGAAACAAGAAAAGTTTTTTAAAAAGAAAGAAAAGTATGGCAAAATAACTCTGTTCAACAGTAAATACACACTAAACTCACAATTCTTAGGAAAAAAATTCTTTTAACCATACAAGTGGTTCCAGAGTTCTTGTCTACTCTCTGTTGATGCCACGTGCCACAAAGATTGGTCTTATCCACATCTTCCTGAAAGCAATGCCATGCTGACAGAAAATCTCTCCTGTAGCTCTCTAAACCACCTGGGTTATGTTTTTATTTGTAATTTTGATGGGAAAAGAAAGAAATACTAGACAACTTAAGAAACCCAGAAACATTAGGAGGATCAAAATGAAGCAATAGCACGGCTAGATTTGATATCCATAATAAAAGATCAGGATGCTATAAATAGAAGTAGAAAAATTTTCCATGAGACAGAGCATGGATTAATAAAATGATATTGAAATAAATAATCCAGGAATGAGTTAACAGAATGAGATAAAAATGAAAGATATCTTGCCAAAAATATATTTTGAACCTAAAGTTCAGAAAATTTCTCAGTATGCAGGGTCTCAGGAGACATACAGAGGAGGTACAATAATATTCTAACCTACGTTTTGAAGGTTTGAAAAACAGAATTAATCTTTTATTCTCTCTCTCACGCTCATGATTCATGTATGAATTTGTATATATATGTATGTATATAGATGTATGTATTTGTATTTGTATATATGTACGTATTTGTTTATATATGTATGTATATATACACATATGGTAGATATGTCAGATATGTAGTTATTTTCAATCACTGCCTAATATCTACTGGCCATATTATAATATAATCAACATTTCTAATTTGATAGGCATTCAGGTTGTTTCTAGTTTATCTCTTTGTTGGACTTCTCCCCTTACAAATTAACTTGCCATAAATATCTTGTGCAGGTATTGATTCTATTGCTTATATGACTCTTAGATTTCCAAATTTCTCAGGTAGGGATAAAATGACAAAGAGGCACTTAAAATAAAATTTGAATAAATATTGTCAGATTATCCTTTTAAAGATGTGTTTTATGTTCAACTATGTCAATCGGAGCTGAATATCATTAATATTTAAATTGTTGACCATTTAAAAAGTGGAAAAATAATTTCCCCTTGTTTCTCAACATACTAAAATTTACTTCATTGTTTAACTTTTCTTTCTAAAACAATTAGTGGGTAATGCATCATTTGACACGTTTATGACTATTTACATTTCTCCTTTTGCCTATAAATTTTGCACATTTTTTCCTCTTCATTCTCTTGTTCTCATTATTTAATCTTTTTGTAGTGTTGATCTGTATCATAGTGATAGCAAACCTTTCTCATAAGAGTGGCAAGCAGATAAACTCAGTCTATGATGTACTTTTTTGAACATTTACAATACATATTTTCTACTAGTATCTGTTTCTCTTTAAAGAAGGTTTGGAATCACATTCACATAAAATTTTCAAACAAACTTTAATTTGAGCACTTTTCCCTTATACATAATATCTAATAAATTCAGAGGCAATATTTTTTGATAAATTGGTCATGTATATAGTGTTAGATCTAAAAGAAAGTACATACATTTGTTTGTCATTCCAGAAATATCCAACAAATTCCCAATTCTCGATTCTCAAGTGTTTATAATATCTTGACTGCTCAAAGAAAAACAAACAAAATGCTACATCCAAAATTCAGATTCTTGCATATGTAAATTCTTTTAAACAGGAAAAGTAAATTGTACATCAAGTTAAAAATGTATTTTTTGTTTTACTAGTATTTATTTCTAGTAGTAAAGATAGAAGACACTAAAGTTCTATCAATAGCACACATTTGTCTGGTGAGAGAGGGTTAAAACATTAAACTATTTCCAGTTTTTAAGAAGCGTCATCATCTGTTGTTTCTATTTTAAAGTGGCTTATTTCACTACAAGTGAAGTGTTAGAAATTATAGCAGAAAATTTAGGAACAGATTCTGGCTAACTTCTTTTAAATAAAAAGCTAGCCAATGGAAAATTGAATGCTTGAAGAGTTTAAAATAATACATTTTTAGAGGAAATATATTTTGATACCTTAGAGCATTGACTTTCAGTGCTATGGAGTACAGTCCATAGACCAAAGGCACCAGTATCACCTGAGAACTTTTTAGAAGTGCAAATTCTTGGGGAACACTTGAGGTGCACAGAATCAAAAATCAGAGGTAGAGTCTATCCATCTGTAATTTAAAATATCCTCCAGGAGGTTAATTTTTGATCTCTACCCTTTTTAGGAGTTTCAATTGGCCCAGCACTCAAGGACTCTGTGTGTGTGTGTGTGTGTGTGTGTGTGTGTGTGTGTGTGTGTGTGTGTGTATGTGTGTGTGTGTATTATATACATTACATTTTTATAAGCAGTTAATTTAAATGACCAATTTATGTGGCTACATAATTTTATTATAATATTTACCACAGAATAAGTGATGAGCTAAAAAGAAACAATGGAAGAAAGACTAATAAAGCAGCTATTATACTAGTCTGAGGGAAAACTTTGGAAGTGAATGGAAAGACATAACAGATTTTTGAGATATATAAAATTTTTAGATTTATCTTAAAATTATCTATTTCCTAACCTTTAAGAATACTTAATGGAATCTAGGAAAACAAAAGCCCTAATATGATTTTTCTCAAGAAGAAATATATATAGGGTATATGTATAATTTTCATTTACTTCTAATGTTTATACAAGTGGCAGTTAGCTCTGCCTGTCTTCCTTCTTACTTATCATACCATGTCCCAGCTGTCCACGTGTGGTCTTTGTTTTTCTTATAAAACATTAAATGCTGATTAATAAATTTGTAAAAGTTGCCAACATTTTAATCTTCATATCTTAGTTTTTCACAAATATACACATATGAAAGTAGTTATTCCCTTACGAAGTCATTACAATTTTTATAGGAGATAATGTAGCCAAAGATGCACTCAGTATCGAATTCTTTATTTTTTCCTCATTTCCCTGACCCACTTTCACCAAAGAGTAATATATTGTATATAAAATTACATGATAAGAGATGAAAGCATGTGAAAGCTGACTGATTCACTTCCTGATATGTAGGGAATATAAACCTTCCATAACTAATGCCAAAACTGAAAATAAGCCCATGCTAAAGGTCACTAAATTTCACTAAGTGTCATTGCAGAGCCCATACTTTGTGCCGTGTTGGACATGGTATGCAGGAGAGGTACAAGTGAACAGCAAACACATCTTGGCCTCAGTTGTTATATCAACATTTTTTCATGGAAATTTTTTGAAATGGCCTTTAAACTGTTATTGATCCTAACTATATATTATTAAATATATATTTTTTATTTATTTTTTTGAGAGAGAAAGAAAGAGAGAGCATAAGCAGGAGAGGACCAGAGGAGGGGGGAAGGGAGAATCCCAAGCAGGTTCTGCACCATCAGCACAGAGCCCAACGTGGGGCTCAAACTCACAAACCGTGAGATCATGGCCTGAGCCGAAATCAAGAGCTGGAAGCTTAACTGACTGAGCCACTAAGGCGCCCTTAAATATATTTCAGAGTAACAAAAAAGTTCTAAGAAGCCAACAGCCAACATTTAATGAAGAAATCTTCATGACTAATATTTGGTAAGAAAATTGGTAACAAAAGTTTCACATTATAGGTCTCTATTATTATATGTCATACAAAATTTTTGAAAACACGCTTTGGAAGACAAGGAGTTATTTTAATGTCTTTTAACATATTCTAATGTCTTTTAATTGAATGTGTCTTTATCATTTTATATTGTGATAAGATGAGTATCTGGCATACAGTGAACACTTTATTAAACTTAAAGAATGAATCAGAGTGCTACATAAAATTGCTCAATAATGCTCTCCACTGTCTAATATAAAAGGCATTTCAAATTTTGCATACCCCAAAGAAAATTATTTATTTTTATGACCTCATATGGGCTCTTGTATAAATATGTCACATGTTAGTAAATGTCACCAACTATCTAACTAATTGCTCATGTCACAATCCTAGGGATCACGGCTATGATGGAGAAGCTTTCACCATATCAATCTTGTGACAAGAAAAACTATAAAAGTCAGATAACAAAAAAGGGGGTCTGCTCTAGTAAGTGGACACATCTGAAACAATATTTTCCAATATTCTGAGGGAAAAATCTGGACAGTTCACTGAGGTAAGATTCACATGCTGCAAGAGGTTTTCCCAAGTTCTAAGTTTTCTGACCTGGACGGAGGTTGTGAAGCCAGTCAGAGCCAGCACCAGCATAGGCAGAATTTTCAGTCATGTCTTGAATCTGACCAGACAAAATTTGAAGTTCATGCCTAAACACCACCATGAGTTTTGGGGTCAAAATACTAAAGAAAAGCTGACAATTTGCACCAATTTTTCACTACAGACATTTATGGTTTTTAAGCTGTTGTATGAAAGAGGCAAAAAAGCCATGAAAACAAGTGGCTAATAAACTTAGTAGAGCTAGAATCAGTCAGAAAAAGCTGAGGAAGGAAGGGATGTAGCTTAAGGTTTGCCATGAAGGAGGATTTCTAGTAAAATATACTCACCTTGAGGTGGGGCAGGAGGGATGGGATGAGGCATCATATTTAGACATAGTCTGCAAGTCTAAAGAAACTAATCTTTTACTCCTTGAGATTACTGTTATAAGATTAAAAACACTTGCAAAATAAGGCAAGCATATTATAAATAATATTATTAATATCTATCCTTCACGTGGTAGGGAAAAGTAATCAACTGAAAATATTAAATTGTATTTCATTTTGATTGCTGTACCAGATTTTGTATTATTCACTAAATGATAATTATTTTTAGTTAGCATCCTTTTTCCAAGCAAAAACAAAACAGAAGATATGTGTTCTGAGAATGACAAGGCACTAAGAGAATAAGTTCATTGACAAGATTATAAAACACAGAGTTTTATAGTTTATTCCAGCCTATATCAGTCTCTTGTTACAAAATAGACTGCCTTCTTTTTTTCCCCGTTATTCATTATAGTAATGTGAAACAAGTTCTTCAAAACTGAGTAAACAGTTCATATAATTGATAAGTGAAAACATCAGTATTTTTAATTTATAAATTTCATTTATCATTTGATTAATCAAGCTTTTTGTAAGTTTTGATTATGTTTATTCAATTGCAAGAGGTAAATTAAATATATCAATTCCATCTTCTTTCCCTGTAGCATTTCCTTATTATAAGGAGTAAACTTTTATTCAATATGAATGCAATCACACTACAGTGCCCATTAAAAATAATGGAAATTGTTCTTCTAATTTGCCATTCACCAATGGAAAATTTTCCCCATAAGGGTAATGAAATACATAAAACTCACCGTGGGAAAGAAACTCATAATTGACTGCTTTTCTAGACTTTGGGCATCTGAAAAAAAAAAAAAAAGGGAACAATTATCTTTTTAATTGTTTAACTTATAACTTAAATATTCCAGGAGATCAATTAATAAAATATTCTACATACAGAAAAAGAAGAAAAGCAAAATGTAAATCAAAGAAAAACGTAGACCAAAAAAAGAAGTAAATCATCAAAACCAGGAGTGAAAAAACAACATAAAATTGCTGAATAACATACAGATCATTTGTTTTATAATGTTTTTGGTCGGGGCTTTCTTATATACTCTATTTTATTTCTTATCCAAAGAAAGAATGGAATGCCTAGAACAAAAGTACTACAAGACATTATGCATACACACAGGAATTATGGGATTAAAAAATGATATGATTATTTAGAGACAATATAAAACACAAAAGCAATTGCAATTGTTTATAGATTTCATATTCAAATTCATCTATCTCAAAAGCTGGGTATTTCATATTTAGTTTTGTAGAATACAATAAAATATTAAAATGATAAAACCAGAATTATAATTATATTGCCATTATCTGGAGATGAGTTCAAATTTAAAATAAGTGGAGTCAGTTTTTTCCTCAAACTTCTCTTAGCTCTCCTTGTCCCTTCTTTTTTCTAAAAATAAAAGTGAATATATTTATATCTTAAATATACACATTTTTTGTGTATTGACTATATCCTAATAAAGCTTTAAAAAAATAAAATGGAAAATATTTGGACAAAAGTTATCCATATTTTATCTCACTTCATGAATATTATAGTTTAAAAATATAACTTTTTAATGTTTTATTTATTTCTGAGAGACAGTGTGAGCAAGGGAGGGCCAGAGAGAGAGGGAGATACAGAATCTGAAACAGGCTCCAGGCTCTGAACTGGCAGTCAGCACAGAATCCAACATGGGGCTCGAACCCACAAATCATTTGATCATAACCTGAGCCGCAGTCAGACACTTAACTGACTGAGCCACCCAGGCACCCCTATAGTTTAAAAATATAAAGGAAGGGCAATTTGTTTCACTTTTCATTGATCTTCTGCTAATTGTCATTTATTTTTGTTTTTAACGCTAGTGTTGAGGGCCTAGTGTATTTCCAATGACTTAGCATTGTTTGTTTCCCCAAATTTCTAAATGTTTGTTGTCATTTGGATATGTCTCCTTCCAACTTCACTGACATTAAATGAGTCCAAGATCTCATCTTGTCTTGCCTATTTTATTTAAATGTTTATTTATTTTTGAGAGAGGGTGGGACAGAATATGAGTGGGGGAGGGACAGAGAGAGAGGGAGACACAGAATCTGAAGCAGGCTCCAAGCTCTGAGCTAAGCCTGACCCCGTGCTAGACCCCACAGACTGAGATCATGCCCTGAGCTGAAGTCTGATGCTCAATCTACTGAGCCACTCAGGTGCTCTTTGCCTTGCCTATTATTATAAACCTCTAACAGACCACCCTATGTGAATGTTTTGGTTTTCTAACCATCTTTTCCATCAAAATCAGTTAACTTTTAAAAAAAATTTTTAATGTCTATTTATTTTTGAGAGAGAGAGAGAGACAGACTGTCGGTGGGGGAGGAAGAGAAAGAGGGAGGGAAACACAGAATCTGAAGCATGCTCCAGGCTCTGAGCTGTCAGCACAGAGTTGGATATGGGGCTGGAACTCACTAACTGAGAGAATATGACCTGAGCTAAAGTCAGATGCTTAATCACATAAGCCACACAGGCACCCCTTATTATTATTATTATTTTTTTTTGAGAGAGAGAGATAGAAAGCATGAGCAAGAGAGAGGGGAGGTGCAGAGAAAGAGAGGGAGAGAGAATCTTAAGCAGCCTCCACACCCAACACAGAGCCCTATGTCGGGCTTGATCTCATATCCAGGAGATCATGACCTGAACCAAAATCAAGAGTCAGAAGCTTAACCTATTAAGCCAACCAGGTGCTCTAGAAATCAATTAACTTAAAAGCACAGAGTAAATCCCTGATTCTTTTCTGTTGGAAGAAAAAAATCCTTATTATACTATATTACATATAATTGGGCCTTCCACTCTACCTTTCAAATTCATTTTCTAATATAAATTCCTATGCACATACCCACCCCAGGTTTTCCATTTTGTACTAAAATCCATGACTGTTTAGGAATCCAAGAATCATTCTTTTCCTCAGCGTGAGATGTTCTTTTTTTTCTTTACTCTTCCCTAGAATTATACACATCTTTAATATTCATGTTAGAAGTTTTATTTCTTTTGGGGATTAATGATTTTCTCTAAATGAAATTGATCGTCACTTACCTATATTAACATGTTCAAATACTATTTTGGCCTTACTTTACAATGGCATCAATTTTATACCAGCTGAAATAACATTTGATTATTCACAAGCCCATGGCATCTGCTACATTCCCAAATCTTGGTGGAGTGATACCACGATTTCTTCATTGACACATTGAGAGCTCCTATCAGGAATGAGTGGGCAGTGTAGGCAATCAATTATTGCTCATTTAATGTCAATAGATGTTTTTCCCTTTCCTTTCAGTCTTATCAAATATCCTTCTCCATATATCGATAAAGTATCAATCAATGCTTGATACAAAAAGACCCTGAGAATTTTAAAAACATTCCCTGGAAAGCTAAAAAAAACAAAAAACAAAAAACACTAGTTGTTCTTTTTATATATGATTTCATGCCTCAATAAATGGTAATTAGTGTGTTAAGATATTTCATTTTATTAGGTTGATGATATTTAGAATAAAAATATTTTTCATTTTTAGCAATGATTTTGCCTAAAAAACTAAAACTGAGGGGAAGATGAGTAAAGATCATGCACTTTGGAAATTCAGTAACATGTTCTTTAAAGAACTTAGTACTCAAAAAAGAAAAGGCTACTTCAGGGAGTTAAGCTTTTCTGCCTATGGAGAACAGAACCGTGTTTTATGGCAGACAAGTGCTTTATACACCACCATCCACCAATATCCCTCAGTAAAAAATACTTCTATGGCCATCTTATTAACAAAAGTCTAGTTTCAAAAACGTTTTCAGCTCTTTAAAAATGTTCTCCTTTCAGAAATGAAGATTAAAAATAAAACAGTTCCTTCCTAAATGTCATTCAATTTTTTTACCATGTTCATTATATACGATAATCAAATATAAGGTAGTAAGTATAATCAATGTCTTCTCATTCTACTTTTAGTAATTATTTTTATAATTAGAGACTTTGACTTCCTTATGTATGCTTAGAAACACAAAGAATAGATTTTAATATTAATTAGAACCAACAAAAAATCAAAATAAACTCAATCAGTTTAATTACACTGACTCTATAACCTAATCCAATAGAGTTACCATTGAAAAATAATTTTTACCCTGATTAAAAATGTACTACTAAACTGTATTATTAATCCTGTGTGCATGTTCCTTGAAAATAAGTGTGATGTGTGTTAGTCATTAATTATACAGTAAGCCAGTTTTGAAAATGAGGAGAGAGACGGGAGTGAGAACATATTCTGAATAACAAAACTGCTTTTTCTGTCAGTCTAAGAAACGATATAGCATTAGAATCAGCCATAACCTTTCCTAGCTTACTACCAATGCATATTAAGAATTTCATGGCCTATACAATGTGTTTTTATTTGTATTAAAAAAAATAGTTTTGAAGTTACCTTCAAATTATCATGATTGTAATATATTAATGTCAATGAATAAAGCAGATTATTAAAATTATAAGAAATTATATACATTTAACGAGTCTATAGGTTTATATATTTATAATAAGTGTATACTATAAATATATCTATATCTTGTAGTTTTCTTCTTGAAAAAATCATTTGTTAAAAATAATTAATTAGATATCAATTTTTCTGCTCTATTTTATTCCATGAGGACTAATGAGAATGTGATCCTATGGTTTTGTTTCTGAAAGGGACTTTTTATCATCATTCCATCATCAGCTATACTGCCTGTATTATAGAGATTATTATTAAAGTCAGTATTTTCTGAGATCACTTATTCTCAAAATTTTTCTGCACTGCCTTCACCTTGAGAAGTGAAGTATTTCATTCTAAATCCCCTGATGGGTCTCCTTCTTGTGAAAACATCAACAATTGATAACACTAAGGACTCTTCTGTTGCCCTGATGATATCATTTAGTTTCATGGCCAGCACTCATATCAGAGGACAACTTTTGTAGCATTTGATGCCACTTTTATTATATTTAGCTGCAATGAAGAAACTCAGATTTTTGTGAGTTCTTTACATTAAGTCTAGGCAAAAAAGACTGTTTCAACATATTTTTGGATTCTATAATCTTTCTAGTCATTTGAACTGTTTTGATATTAAAAAATAATATCATGGCCAGTTTGGCCAAGACTATAACCACAAGCCACATATGGCCACTTAATTTAAATTTAAGTAACAGATTAAATCAATCTTAAAGTTGGTTCCTTGATCAAATTAGCCACATTTGAAATGCTTAGTAGTTACATGTGGCTAATGGCTACTAATGGACAGCACAGACTGTAAAGCATTTCCATCATTGCACAATAAAGCATTTCCACCATTGCATTCAGTTCTATTGAAGAGAGCAGATACCAGTTAAATGAGAATGTAATGTAAATCTTCTCTTTAGCATCTCATTGCACTTAGATACTCATACTTCACTTACCATCATTTTTAGTTAATTTTTTAAAAAGAAAAATACACTCCCCTCCAAAATGAGAAACACAAAACAATGATAACAATGATTATAAGCTCCTACAGGCAATGAGAATCACTAAAGTAACTTCTTCCTTGTGACTTCTGAAGTCTATACAGTTAAATGTTGCAGACATATCTTCGAACATTCTGCTAGTCTCCCAGGTTTCCCACCCAAAGATGGTATGACTGGCCTTTGCATATGAGTCACTGATTTCTCTTTTCCATGGCCTGTATGTAAACAAAATTTCAACTTCTAATTGTCATCAACTTGCTTCTGTATGAAGCAGAGAGATGAGAGCCAGTCTTTAAACACTGCCCCATCTCCAATAGAATACCTCAAGATCAAACTCCAGTAAATCTCACTAGGAAGTTAGGGCGAGAAAACAAGATGGGTTGGGGGTATCTTTGGGAAATGTGATGTTCTAATCCTTTTTTTGTCTCCACCAAATGGTAAGGTGTGAGTTTGAGGCAGTTTCTGTACTGCTCAGTGCCAAGCTGTCAGCTTTAATTTTTCAATGCTGTCAGAACACTTTTCACCACCACTTCTTCCTAACTCCCCCCACATCATTTGTTGCTTCTAATCTGCAATAAAATGAAAAAATGAGAATCCAACTTTTTAAGATTTACAGTGCAAATAGAGCTCAGAGTGAGAGTCTTAAGTAATTGCAGTGTTCTGTGGTTCCACTTAAGTTATTCCAATACTTCATACACTTTCACATTTCCTACCTTCTTCCAGAAGGTTTAAAGTGATGGATATCTAACCTACAGTCCAAAGCATGCTTCGCATTCCATGATACCCAAGCAAATAAATTGTACAGATCTCCTTAAAAATAAAAATTAAAAAAAAATAAAAAATAAAGAATCCTTAAAGTCAGCAAGCCTCTTAGACTTTGATCTTTTAAAATTTTGCTCCAGAATCTCAAATACTCTTAACTACCATAGGAGGAAGCCTGCCATGAATACCAGTGAACAACTTCTTTATCATATAATCAGTCAATCTGATTTCCTTTCACCTACTCTTGTTTGACCTACACTGAAAACTAATGATGTAAGTAAAACTGCAGTTAACAGATGTGAACGCTCAACCTCATAGAGACTTCATTGCCCAAAGTCACACACTTTAAGGGATGGAACTTGAATTCATATTCAAATTTTTAGTAGATTAGAACTTGTATATTTTTTTTAATTTCAACTTGTTCAGAATAAAATTCTAGGAGAAGCAGAAAGATTAGAAGGAATTTTTATCATGAAACAACATTTTATGTAAGTGAATATTCTAAATGAACAAACTTTGTCCCATCAGGTGCCAATGATTTATTTTAACTTTTTTTTGATAGAAATTCTTCCAAAAGGCAGAAAGTACATTTCACTTCCTTCCTCAACAGAGGACACAGCACATTATGTAGTCTTTTTCTTGATGACTCATCATCATCATTATGTATCTCCATTCTTGTTCTCTGCTAAAACACACAGCACATTTCTGCATATGCTTGGGAGTTTCTGTATTTCTCAATGTCAGGCTGTCAGCTGTAACTTCTCAATACTGTCAGAATGCCTTTAACCAATACCCCTCACTACTGCCTCCCACGTCTAATTTGTTTGTTTCTAATCTAACTGTGACTTCTAATCTGCAATAAGCTAGAAAAATAGATAACCAAGCTTTTAAAGATTTATAGGTGAAATACAGCTCAGAATGGGGGTGGATGGCCTGCTTTAATTAATTTCAGAGGTTCTGTAGTTTCTTTGCATTGTTCACGTTTCATACACTTGTATGTTTCACTGTCATCCAGAGGGTATAACATGATGGAAATCTAACCGGTAGTCATTTAGAAGTGATTTACAGTGCTCTTCTTAGGCAACATGTCTGTAGGTACACCACACAGGCATTTGTAAAAATATTTTGCCACTGTTTTCTTGATAGTTATTATATCAAACATCATGAAGTGAAGAATGTTGCATTTAATCTGCCAGTAAACCAGTTAAGAGATCACAATTTCATTAACCCAATCTCTTGCAATCTAAAATGAATAAAACACCTCTTTGGAGTAATAAATTTGTCCTGTAATTTAAATTATCTTCCAGATGAGTAAGTCTTCTAACATGAATCTGCCCTTAAAAGCATATGTACTTTAAGAATGACCTATGGATTAAGTCTTCTTGGGAAACTTTCCATGCCAATTTGTCCTTTTTATAGTCTGCCAAATTTATGTAATTCATGGGCATCTTTTAAAATGTCTATTTTATGTCCTATTTTTATTCACTTTTACTGGAATATCCAATTAGAAAGTAATTTTAAATTTTCTGTAAAAATTCAAATATTAATGAAATAATAACTTAAGAATGGAAGTGCTGTGTATTCCATATTGAGGAGATAATCACGTTATAATGCCTACATTCTACGCATTTAAACCGAAAGAAGAACATTTCTGACTATAATTTTTTCTCTTTTATTTTTATCTGCTGGATAAGAACAGAAAAAAAGTTAAAAAAAAATACCCCCCTATACTTCCTTCAAGAAAACATCAATAATCCACATGTGTTTATTTTTAAGGATGGGACTTTCATTTTAATTGAAGGAGTGAAATCTTTGAGCAAGATTGTATCATTTATCATATCAGAAGCTTAAGTAAGACTTCTTTTGTATTAAGTCATGATCTCTCTCTTCACTCCTACAAAACGAAATGTATATAGCGATTGAAAGGCCTATCCTAGAATGTATTATCCAGATACAAGACTTTATCACCACCCTCATATCCAGGTTGAACTAATAGGTATCGATCTGGAGGCAATTGTGGAGAAAAGGAAGGGCTAACAAAAAATCAGTGGGTTTTTAACACCAATCTCAGAGCAACTCTCCCATTTAAAGTTTGTGACTTCTTTTATGGCAACAAAAGGAAGCATTTGAAACAATATCTGCTAAGTAAAAAAACAAAACAAAACAAGGAGAATAGAGAGCAAAAAGTGTTTAACAAACATCGTCCTCACTTTATTTATTCACTCAAAATGACCATTTTACTAACTAGTTTTGCTTGTGATAGATAAGACTATGTTCAGAAAATTAACATGTAGGCTCATTACTGTATAACATATGTGGTCATCAGTCAATGTTGAATGTATATATAACCAGATTCGTTAAATCAAGTTTGAGGCAAATATTTAGGAGTACCCTAATGGTTAGGTTGCCTATGGGGAATTTGTTTTACATCCCTTCAATCTCTCAGGGCCCAACTTTAGGAAATCCCTGTCATGTGCTGCCATGTGGTAGGGGCTCTCTCTTTCTAGAAGTAGCATAACTGAACAACTCTGAAAAAGTTAACATTAAATTATCAGTCAATTCAATCCCAAGTTAAGAATAATTTTGACTGAAGCTGAGAAGGAAGGGATAATGTGTTGGAATTTCTTTTGTCATGTTGCTCAATCACACACACACACACACAAATTAACTTTTCAAAATGAATTTTAAGTATTAAAATTTTAGTCCAAATATGCTTCTATTATGAGAACAAGCAGAAATATATCATCAGCATATAAATGAGCACCAGCATTCAGTAGCAGTATATACACAGGTTTTATAAGTTTGGATAAACTTAACTACTTATAAATTATTTTGTTATTTATATCAGTAACATCTGGATAACTGATTCATTGTGCTTTTTATTAAAACATTTTATTTGACAAAATTTTGGATAACTTTCCAAGAGTTAAGTTCAAGATTATGTGATTAGAACCATGTCTTTGCTGTCAAGGCTATTATTCTGCATGCTTATTACAAGAGTGATTTGTATGTGTTGTTCTAACTGAACAGAATAGGAGAGATGGGAAGGAGAGAAAGCAGTATACATGGAAAATTATGTAAGTCTGTGCTATGTTTGATGTCAAGGATAGGAATGGTAAATGTGTATATAGAAAGCTAAGGTTTTTAGAGGCTTTTTCTTCTTTCTTTGGAACATATCACTAAAGGGGGGCGGGCACCTGGGTGGCTTAGAAAATGGGCAAAATATATGAACAGATATGTGAAAAGATGTTCAATACCAATAGCCATTAGAAAAAAACAGATTAAAAACACAAGACATCACACTGGGTGTTCTATGGAAACCAGCTTGATAATGAACTATTAAAAAAATACATTTTTCCAGGCCATTAAACAATCTTTAAAAACAAACAAAAAAAACAAACAAAAAAAAACCTCCCAAAAAACACAAGACATCACTAATCACATATCAGAATGATTAAAATTCTTAAAATAGTGATAACATTTGGCAAATGTTATCAAGAATGCAAAGAATCCAGATCTCACTGTCTGGAAAGGACTCTGGTGGTTTCTCATACCTGAACATGGGCTTACTGTATGATCCAACAATTATAGCCTTGAACACTTATCCCAGAGAAATGGAAACTTCACGAGTACACAAGAACCTGAACAAGAATGGTTAGAGCAGCTTTTATTCATCATAACCAAAAACTGGAAACAACCCAAATGAATTTCAACAGGAATGTAATTAAACTACAGAATATCCACGCCATGTAATGTTACTCAATAATTAAAAGAATAAGTTCCTGATGCACATAACAACCTGGATAGATCTCAAGGGAATTAAACCTGGATAGATCTCAAGGGAATTATGAGTGCAAAAGTAACCTCAGAAGATTTCATTTAAATAACATTCATGAAATGACAAAGTTATGGAGATGAAAAAGAAAAAAGATTTGTGGTTTCCAAGGTTTAGGAAAGTAGCAACGGAAGGACAGAGCTGTAGATATAAAAGGATAGCACGATGGGATCCTTGTGATCTTTACTGGATAATGGTAGATTGAATCTACACATGTGATAAACTTTCATGGAACTAAACACACACACACACACACACACACATGCAAGCACGCATGCGTATAAAATTGCTGAAATCTGAATAACGTAGAGGATTATGTCAATGTCAGTTTCCTCGTTATGATATTGTATTATTCAGTTCCATAAGATGTTACCATTGGGAGAAACTGAGTAAAGAGTACAGTGCATTTCGCTGTATTTTTCTTACATTGCTTATGAATCTACAATTTTCTCAAAATAAAAAGTAACAACAACAACAACAACAACAAAAGTTAATATCTTTCTGATCCAGAATTCTAGGTACTTTTTATCAGTTGACCCAGTGTTGGTACTAAAGATAAAAATTCTTTACTATCACTGACCTGGTTGTAGAGACAAACCAAACAAGGTAGGTTAATTGTGAATTGGTGTGCATGATGCTAATGGTACAGGCTTTGACAGTAAAGAGAGCTATGATTAAAAATGCTGAAAAAATTTCCTTCCCAACTTTCTGTGAATTCACCTAAGCCCTTTAAGACACAGATTATTCAATCACAAACTGTATAAAACAGAAATAACAATACATATAGCCCTGTGTTGCTGTGGGTGTTCTCCAAAATCTATAATACGGAACACATATATATACATACACATACATAAAAACTTCAAGTTACTATTTTTATTATTTCTACTCAAGCCACTTGGTATCAAGGGGATCTACTGGTTGTATCACTAGTAAAATTTTACAGAAGGGGAAACAGTTACAGAGAGAACTCAAAGCCAAGAAAGTGGAAGGAGAAACCTAATAATCAGAATATGAAATAGGGAAGAATACATTGACAATAAACTACACATTGACAAGTTAGAGAAAAGGAACCAAATATAATTATGAGGGTATTAAAATGAGAGCATTAATACTAGTCAGGCCAAACCACTAGCATTTGTATTTGTTGCTCTTTTCTTTCTTCACCTATGACAAAAACTGATGTATACATGTTGGTTTCGGCTAAGCATAGAGATTGATGTTGAAGGTTCTTGGACAGAACGTACAAAGAATACAGATAATGAAGCTGATAGGTATGATAAAGTGTAAGCATCACTTTAATATCAAAGAATTTAAAAAACCCTAAGTTTTACATGATAATAAGAATCCAATATGATATCAAATATATATATTTATAAAATTTTATAAAATTATATATGTAGTACTTTTCTGTATAGTAAAGGTTTTTGATCCCATTTTTACATATGTCTTCATCAGGAAAATATTTGCTATGATTTCTTATATAAAATATTTTGATACTGAATATTGATTATAAGATTTCTGAAGTTGACCACCACATGGTTTATTCTAGAACTATGGTTACAACTGGCACTTGATTGACAGCACACGCATGTCAAGTAAGTGTGAAGTTGGTCAAAGAAGTGACAATATACACGCACTAGAATTGATGTCTGGAACTTTGATTTCACTTTGTCATCACAAATTTTTTTTCATCAGACCGATAATTCTAGTTTTGGCTTTGCAAGAAATCTAACAATGAATTCCATCTAATGCCTTACAAAAAATTAATAATTGCCCGGCAGAAAGAACTTTTTACTCAAATCCTCTCTAATAAATTGGTTGTTTTACTTAATTGTTCATTTAGCTATTCAGTTTTTCTTCCATTCAATGTTGATTCAGACTAATGCCAGATGTGCATTATATTTAACAGCAAGTTTCACTTAACAGTCTCTTTATTTAAGGTGGAATGGTCAGATAGATGACAAAGCATTTTATCTCTTTCTTTACATCTTATTCGAGTGGGACATGATTACAGCAAAATACTTCATAATTTCTGATGTAAAATAAGCAGATGAGATGGGAGGTTCTCTCCTCTGAACTAATTCCAAAAGGCTGGCACTTACTTGTTTAAGGATCACTGGCTCAAGGAAACCATCATGTATAATTTGGGCTCTGATATGATGTCTCTCAGATAAGTATACCCACAAAATTCAGAAAAATACTCTCAATGAAAACAGTGGAAAAATACTAATTCAGCAGCTGGTCCACTCCTTCCCAAACTTTGTTGTGGTAAAATATATTTTAAATTATAAGCATGTCATTTTTTTCTATATTTTCACTCTTTACAAGGATGATTAAGTGCTCCTAAAGCTATTTCCCTGCTTCCAGGTTATGTATTATTAAAATGTCATGTATGAAAACACTGAAAACACCTACATGACTTAAGGAATCATATATACTCAGTGATTAAATTTTAAAAGAAAAATTATATAATAATTATGTTGTTGAAATACAGTACTTTTGGGGCGCCTGGGTGACTCAGTTGGTAAAGCGTCCAACTTCGGCTCAGGTCATGATCTCACAGTTTGTGGGTTCAACTCCCACGTCAGGCTCTGTGCTGACAGCTAGCTCAGAGCCTGGAGCCTGTCTTCGGATTCTGTGACTCCCTCTCTCTCTGACCCTCCCCTGCTCATGCTGTCTCTATCTCTCTGTCAAAAATAAATAAAAAACATTAAAAAATTGAAAAAAAAGAAATACAGTACTTTTTCAGTGTTGTTGAGGTAGATTTGGCAAATGAAATTATAAGATTTTTATTATTATTTTAGATATTTTAACCACACATCATGATACTTTGATATATGTACACATTATGAATTAATACATCCATCATTTCACATACTTTTTATATTTTTGTGTGTATGTGAGAACATTTAAGTTCCACTCTTTAAGCAAATTTCAATTATGTGATAATATTATCAATATAGTCACCATTTTATGCTTTAGGTCCTCATACCTGATTCATCATATAGCCAAAAGTTATGATGCTTGCTTTTTATTTCCTCTTAGGGAATAATACTCTGCTCACTGTTATGCTATCTGTATAATATTTTAAATTAGATGCAATATTTGCAAATACAAACAAACAAAACAATACAAATATTGTGTTTTATTGCCACCTTAACGCATTCAAGAAAGGTATCAGCAGATGCCACCTACCCCTACTGAAGTTCAGCCTTTGTGCCGTATTCTGAAGGGACAGCACCAGGACCTAGGGAAGAAATGTACTTTCTTGGGGCCTTGCTCCAGGATAGCACATCTGACAGGAAGCTGAGAATTTCTTTACATTCCCCATCTGAGGAATAGTACCTTAAATGCTGTTTAATTTAATTTAATTTAATTTAATTTAATTTAATTTAATTTTTTTCTGAGAGAGACAGACAGCATGAACAGGGGAAGGTCAGAGATAGAGGGAGACACAGAATCTGAAACAGGGTCCAGGCTCTGAAGTAGCTGCCAGCACAGAGCCCACCGCAGGGCGCAAACCGTGAGATCGAGCCAAAGTCGGACGTTTAACCGACTGAGTCAACCAGGAACCCTTAAATGCTGCTTTAGAAAAGGAAGAAAAATATACACTAGAGCTATTAGAGTTTTCTTTCTTTCTTTTTTTTTTTCTTTTTTTGTATTTTAGGCAACTGGGGGCTTAAATTTATATTAGATGTTATGTCATTTATATCTCAGGGTTTGTTTTTGTTTTTTTATTAACAGCAGAATAGAGGAGATTTCTTCATTTGCTATTTGAACTTAAGTTCAGAAGCCAATATGTTCTTTAGTCCTCATTGAGCTTGTTTATGCATTATACTGTATTTACAAGTTGATATTTTGCTTTTCCAAAATGCTTTTCCATTTTATAAGTCACTGATATTTCATCCTGTTAATTTGTTAATCTTGAAAGATGTTTTAAGCATAAGAATAACAGGTTCTGGTCTAATTAAAAGTTTCAACTTTAGGAAAAAATTAAATATTAAAGACATACTAAAAATATGACTTTGGGTAGACTCCACAAGAATCTTTTCAAATATAATCTCATTAATTAGTGACTCATGGAATACGTAACATTAAATATAACTGAAATATATTGATAAATATGCAATATTCAGCATCAAATCTCACTTGTCCCAAGCATTTATTATTTTTGTGGTATGGAAGGTATTTACAGATATTATAGTAAATTCTATTTTAAAACACAAAGCAAAACAAAGCCAGTTCAGCTTCCAAGACTTTCCCATTTACTTCCACTTAGATTCTACTTTGGAAAGATTCATTTAAATATTAAATCAATTAATAGAGTTTTAGGCTGGCCACTGAACTTTCTCATGCATCTTAAAATAAAGAATGGGAGACATGAGGTAGATATAATAAATTATTATATGAAACAAGTTAGGAAATGTGAAAGGCGTTTAAAGAAACTGATATAGGTGTGCCTGGGTGGCTCAATTGGTTAAGCATCTGACTTCAGCTCAGGTCATGATCTCACAGTTCATGGGTTCGAGCCCCACTCTGTGCTGATAGCCAGCTCAGAGCCTGGAGATTGTTTCAGATTCTGTGTCTCCCCCTTGCTCTGACCCTCCCCTGCTCACACGGTCTCTCTCTCTCTCAGAAATAAATAAAACATTTAAAAATTAAAAAAAAATAGAAACTGATATAAATCTTCAGAATGCAAAAGAGGAAGAGACGACTGTTACGTAAAATTTTGAGGAAAGATATCATGAAGCAGAATATTCTCTAAAGGGAACAGAGAATACAGGCAACATGGATTAAAGAATATAAAATTCTGGGCCGAGTAACACAAAAAAATAGTGCAAAGAAATGAAAGTCCATGAAAAGCTCAGAAAATCATGTAGGATACAGGTTGAAGGATATAAGGATACAATGATATGATAATTCTTTATCTTTTAAGCTGCAGGTTGGGAGGAGGATTTTGCAATTAACTAAAATAGGGAAAGAGGAGGAGAACAAGTTTCAGAGGGAAAAAAGTGACTCACGCTTTTAATTATGCTGAATAAGATAATGATTTTATTTTCTTTTCAGCCCTAATCAATTTGTGCATATATACATGACTATATGACTATATCCAAAATGTGCATCTTTGGTGAATACCATTTAATTTCACCCTATAAAACAGAAAACACAGTTGACAATTTCGCCAAAGACCCAAAGCTTTCCATTTCTTTCCTTTGGAGTCTGAATAGAAAAAAAATGTAATCACATATTAGAATACTAAATCTTTCACTTTTTACTCATATCCCACTTATCTTTTGTTAACTGGTTTTTGCAACAGATCCTGAAAAAAAGTTCCAAGATATCATCTTTTACACAATGTGTGCTACTCTGCCATTTTAATGTCATCTTATTTAAAAATGCAGATAGAAGATTATACTATATTTAAAATTTTGAGTATAAGAATGTAACAGCTGGAAAAAATAACTTAAGACTAGATCATTGAAAGTCCTCTCCTTAACAAAAAAAAATGATGTTTATTAAAAAACTGAGGGAGTATGAAGCAAGCATGGAGTAAATAATTAGAACACAAACATTTTGTGGGGGTTAGAAAAACAAATGAGATGCTCTTTTTGAAACAATTTCCTAGAGAAATGAGATCACCTTTCTCTTTCTTTTTTAATTGAACAGTGAGTCAGATGAGACAATCCTTTGAATCATGCTGTTTTCTTTTTAACTATTAGCAGTTATTAAGAACAAGGCAGGAATAGAAATATATGAGTTTTCCAAAGAAAGTATCACTATAATACGTATCCAAAACATAGGGTACATCTAATAAGATAGGTTGGGATAAAGTAGCTCTGCCATCAAACTGACTGAAGCCTACCTCCTAGCTTCCTCACTTAATGATGTGTGTGAATTTGTGAGAATTTGTAAGTCTTTTCATGCCTTATTTTCATTATATATTACATAGGTAATTATATCTACTTCACAATATTATTGTTAGGGCTACCATGTATAAAACTTTTAGTTTTGGTTAATTACTGAGCTGATTTTAAACCTTGGCCCTAGCAGGGATAAGAAATTGATGCTCTAAACTATGAATACCGTAAATAACAATCATGTTCAACATAGAAGAGCAAGACAAACACGAAAGCAGGTATTTTAGATCTAATGTGGACATCATTTCTAGGATTTCTCCCCTAAAGACCTGTCATTATTAGGGGACTGCCACCTATCTAAAATAGGTAATCTGTCATTTACACCCACAATATAGTTTCCCTTCCATTCTAGGAAGTGTTAACCCTGCTGCCCAAAAGTTCAGTCATTTTTTTCCCCTAAAGATATCACGTGATTTACATCTGAATGCAATTAGTCAAATATTTCTGTAATTTGGATGGCACACTATATCACTATATTCACTACTCTTCCTTAAGGCACAAATAAGACCTTTGCTGTGATTTCTTTCTGAATATTCTTTTCCCCTTGTCATTATCCTAGTCTGAAAATATATAGCATTTTCTTGGTCATTTGCCACTAAACCATGTTCTGACAGGTGATACATGATGAAATCTTTACTTACAGTACTAATTGATAAATTTTTAATCTATTTATATGTATCAGACTTCTCTTTACAGGTTGAAATATTACTGTCAGAGATTTCTGCCAATGAGTGACCCTGAACAAATTATTTACCACAATTTTTAATCAAATTTTATCTATCATAAAACTGAGACCCAGAAAAAGAACTAAGTGATAGGGGCGCCTGGGTGGCTTAGTCGGTTAGGCGTCCGACTTTCGCTTGGGTCATGATCTCGCGGTTCTTGGGTTCAAGCCCCGCGTCGGGCTCTGTGCTGACTGCCAGCTCAGAGCCTGGAGCCTGTTTCAGAGTCTGTGACTCCTTCTCTCTCTGACCCTCCCCTACTCACGCTGTCTCTCTCTCTCTCCTAGAGATAAATAAAACATTAAAATAATTAAAAAAAAAAAAAGAACTAAGTGACATACTCAAGGTCATAGAATTGTCATTGCTGGCATTCAAACACATGTCCATTTGTGTGTGAAGCCAATACATGTCCATTTATCATTTTTTATCATTTCCTTTTAATAAAAGTAAGATGAAATTTAAATGTGATAACATATTTAAATCATTTAATTTTGGGAAATTTCTTGAAAACAAAGCATTTGCATGGATCACAATTCATAAAAGAAATTTCACAGAGTATGGAAACATGTATTTCATACAAACAACTACTCTACCAATGCTACAATGAAGGAGAAATATTTGTGTGTGGTTAATACTTATGACTACTGCATGGCCAAATGCCAAAAGTAAGCATTCCATGTTCTATTGATAAGGTCATGTATTAAGGAATTAGCGGAGTGAGAAACTAGTATGGCCTTTCCCCCATACATACCAAAAAGGAGATTATCTCTACATAATTATTTATACTGAGAAAAGAATAAATCCCTAAATCTGTGCTGCCCAATATGGCAGCCCATAGCCACATGTGGCTCTTGAGCACTCGAAAAGTAGCTAAACTACACTGAGATATATTTTACACACCAGATTACAAAAATTTAGCAGAAAACCATATAAAATGCTTCATTAATAAGTTTAAATAGATTTCATGTAGGAATGATACTATTTTGTATATATGAGATAAAATAAAACATATTTGTAAAATTCATCCCACCTTACTAGAAAAAAAATTGACAGTGATGCCCTACAATTTTTTCCAGGTATCAATTTTTTTTCTTCCACAAATACACTTGTTGATTTCTTTGTTATGAGTGTTGCTATAATTCTTTTCATAATTTGCAGCAATGGATAAAATAATTTTAAACAAGAGCAAATCCCTTTGTATTCAGCAGTTTGAAAATTATCAGAATAATCATTTTCTTTGTGCCAAAACATCTACATATTTCTGAAAGACCCGTGTTCATCATTATTACCTCTTGAGCATTATTTGCATTGTTTATCCAATATTCAGAAAGATTGCTACATAGAGGGTTCATAAGATCAGACCATTCAAGGCTGCATTACAAAGAGAACATGCCACTTTCATTGGTTTTGACTGCTAGTTTCAGAGAAGACTTAATAATGGTATCCAGTAAAATTAAGTAAGGGTTTTTTTCAAATTACACTTGGCAAATAAGATCCTCAAAAATAATTCTCTTAATGAGTTTTCTACCTAAATAATAAATCCCCATCAATAATCTGAATTTAGCATCAGATCATACACATGCTTTAAAGAAAACTACCCCCACCAAGTGGCCCCACATTTCTCCCTTCAAGGTATTTTAATGCAGCATTTAATTTTCAGTAGACTTAATGACGGTAAAACTTTAAACGCTAAAGCTTAATATTCATAAGGTATTTTTGCTTCAAAATAACAAAACCAGTAAAATATTAGAGAAATATTCATAACAGAAAATATACATTTTCTTTTCAAAATTTGTTATAAGATCATGATAGAGTCATCACTGGAAATCAAGGTGGCTCAATACCTCAAATTCTGAATTTATAATAGTATTCTTCGATGCTTTCTATTGATAAAATTTATTTATATGAAAAGTGGTAGGAATAAAAAATGAGAACATGATTATTCTCTGAAAAGTAAAAATAAAGAGAGTAATAGCTTGGAAGAAAAATGCATGAACAGTAGAATAATCTTTTAATCCCAAGGAGCCAAACGGTGTGGAAGAAGGGAAGTAAGGCAGTTAGATACACTTTCTAAAAATTTCCCAACAAGGAGTCAAAAACAGTGGCACCTTCATAGTGGAAGCTATGGGAGTGGCTCCTACATAGTTTCAAAGATGACTTTAATTCTTTTAGAGATTCTTTTAAGAAATATTGCATCACCAGTGCTATTGATGAAACAAAGGACTATATTTTGTGGAAAACATGCACATCAACTATTTTAAGCCAAAACAAGCAATAAGAATCAAACTTTGATAGTGAAGAAGTTTTAAGATCTTCTTAACAAATTTAATTATTATAAGTCTTCCTTAGGTTTATTCTTAAATTAGGTTTCATCTTTTATGTTTTCTATAAACAGACTAAGATAAAAACAATAAAGACCAATCAATACATACCAAATAAAAACTCTCTTAATAAAAAGCCTTGTATCATAGTTTATTTCTTTTTTGTTTGTTTGTTTATTTTGAGAAAGAGAGAGAGCACAAGGCATGAAGGGGGGGCGTGGAGGGAGGCAGAGAGGGAAGGAGAGAGAGAATCCCAAACTGACGGCACAGAATCCAATGTGAGACTTAATCCCACGAACTGTGGGATTGAGACCAGAGTTGACATCAAGAATGGGTCATTTAACTGTCTCAGCCACCCAGGCACCCAATAGCTTATTTTTTAAAACATAGAACTAGGTACTTATTATAATCAATGAAAACTTCAGTTTAATTACTTCATTCTACTAAAAGCAACATGTAACTTTTTCTGTAAAAACATATTTCTGTGTTATGAACTTTCCTTATGCAATCAATAAAGGACGAATGTGTGAGAGTTGCTTTGATTCATAAACCACTATACCCAAAAAGCTAATACTTGGGGCCACCAAGAAACAATAGTTGAAAGACAAGAACACTAGAATAACTGAAATAGAAAACAGTAATAGTCATGTAAGTTTCTTCCCTTTGGGAAGTTAGACCTTAGGCTCTGGCTTTGATTGGCTTTTCTTCAGTTTTCCCATATGTTTCTTGAAATGTTTCTTATCACATTAAAATATTTTTTAAAATACAATAATAATTTTATAAGAATTACCAGTGTTTTAATTTGAGATTTGTTAAAATGTTGCTTAGATTTTAAGGGGTCTTCCTCAGATGCTCTTTTCTTCATGATTTGGTACAGCAGACAGGTTACAAGATTCTTATAAACCATATAATGGAAGACTGTGGAAATGACCACACATGCTGGAATCTTACAGAAAAATCTGATCATCAGTGGGAAAGGTTATAATTGCTTCATGACAATAATATTTTGTCAAAATATTTAAAATTCTTAATGTCAATTAAAAGTATATAAGGAAGTGAAAAAACATAAGTGTAAGTGAACTTTACTTATACACTGTAATTTAATAAAGGGAGATGAATGCCATTGTATAATAGTTCACTGAGAATTGAAGTGATTTATTTCCCGTCTTTCTCAAGAGTCTTTATTAAGAAGGGATGCTGTATTTTGTCAAATGCTTTTTCTGCATCTATTGACAGGATCATATGGTTTTCAGCTTTTCTTTTGTTGATGTGATGTATCACATTGATTGATTTGCGAATGTTGAACCAGCCCTGTAACCCAGGAATGAATCCCACTTGATCTTGGTGGATGATTCTTTTTATGTGCTGCTGGATTCGAGTTGCAAGGATCTTGTTGAGGATTTTGCATCTGTATTCATCAAGGATATTGGCCTGTAGTTCTCTTTTTTTGCTGAATCTCTGTCTGGCTTGGGAATCAGAGTGATGCTGGCTTCATAAAATGAGTCTGAGAGTTTTCCTTCGATTTCTATTTTTTGGAATAGCTTGAGAGGAATTGAGATTAATTCTGTTTTAAATGTCTAGTAGAATTCCCCAGGGAAGCCATCAGGTCAAGGGCTCTTATTTGTTGGGAGATTTTGATAACTGATTCTATTTCTTCACTTGTTATGGGTCTGTTCAGATTTTCTATTTTTCCCGTGTGAATTTTGGTCGTGAGTGTGTGTTTAGGAATTTGTCCATTTCTTCTAAATTGTCCAATTTGTTGGCATATAATATTTCATAGTATTCCCTGATAATTGCTTGTATTTCTGAGGGGTTGGTGGTAATAAGTCCATTTTCATTCATGATTTTGTCTATTTGGGTGCTCTCTCATTTCTTTTTGATAAGTCTGGCTAGAGGTTTGTCAATTTTGTTTATTTTTTCAAAAAAACAACTCTTGGTTTCATTGATCTGTTCAATTGTTTCTTTGGTCTCTATGTTGTTTATTTCTGCTCTAATTTTTACTATTTCTCTTCTTCTACTGGGTTTAGGGCATTCTTGTTGCTCTGCCTCTAGTTCCTTTAGGTGAGCTGTTAGATTTTGGACTTGCGCTTTTTCTAATCTCTTGAAACAGGCCTGGAGACCAATGTACCTTCCTCTTAGGACTGCCTTTGCCACATCCCATAGATTTTGAATTGTTGTATTTTCATTTTCATTTATTTCCACATATTTTTTAATTTCATTTCTAATTGCCTGATTGGCCCATTCTTTAGTAGGGTGTTCTTTAACCTCCATGTTTTTGGAGGTTTCCAGACTTCTTCCTGTAATTGATTTCAAGTTTCAAAGCATTACGATCTGACAGTGTGCATCGTATGATCTCAATTCTTTTATATTTATTGAGGGCTGCTTTATTTCCCAGTATGTGATCTATCTTGGAGAATGTGCCATGCGCACTTGAGAAGAAAGTAAATTCCCTAGTCTCAGGATGTAAAGTTCTAAATATATCCGTCAGATCCATCTGGTCCAATGTGTCTTTCAAGCCTATTATTTCTTTAGTGATTTTCTGTCTGGTAGACCTATCCATTGTTGTAAGGGGAGTATTAAAGTCCCCTGCTATTAGCATATTCTTATCTATAAGCTTGTTTCTGTTTGTGATTGTTTTAGATATTTAGGTGCTCCCATATTCGGTGCATAGACATTTATGATAGTTAGTTCTTCCTGATGGAGGGACCCTGTAATTATTATGTAGTGCCCTTCTTCATCTCTTGTGATTGTCTTTATTTTAAAATCCAGTTTGTCTGATATAAGTATCGCTACTCCGGCTTTCTTTTGATTTCCTGTAGCATGATATATATTTCTCCATCCCCTTACTTTTAATCTGAAGGTATCTTCCTGTCTAAAATGAATTTCTTGTAGATAGCATATAGATGGATTTTGGTTTTTTATCCATTCTGCTACCCTATGTCTTTTGATTGGAGCATTCAGCGCATTTACATTCAGTGTTATTATTGAAATATTGGGCTTAGAGTCTTTGTATCTTTCGTAGGGTTCATGTTTGTGGTGGTGTCTCTGGATGCTTTGTTCCTTGCAACATTTCCTTCAGATCATCCCGCTAAGGATTTCTTATAGGGCTGGCTTCGTGGTGACCAATTCTTTCAATTTCTGTTTATTTGGAAAGGTTTTTATCTCTCCTTCTATTTTGAATGACAGGCTTGCCGGATAGAGGATTCTTGGCTGCATATTTTTACTATTCATCACATTGAAGATCTCCTGCCATTCCTTTCTCATCTGCCAAGTTTCAGTAGATAGGTCTGTCACCACTCTGATAGGTTTCCCTTTGTATGTGAGGGCCCTTTTCTCCCTAGCTGTTTCAAAATTCTCTCTTTGTCCTTGTATTTTGCCATTTTTACTATGATATGCCGTGCAGAAGATCAAATCAAGTTACGTCTGAGGGGGAGTACTCTGAGCCTCTTGTATTTCAACATTTACTTCCTTCCCCTGGTTGGGGAATTTCTCTGCTATAATGTGTTCCAGGACTCCTTCAGCACCTTTCCCTCTCTCTTCCTCTTCTGGGATTCCTATGATACGGATATTGTTGCGTTTGACCGTTATTGCTGAACTCTCGAACTCTTCTTTCATGTTCCTGGATCAGTTTGTCTTTTTGTCAGCTTCTTGTTTTTCTATAATGGTTTCTTCTAAATCACTTATTCTCCTTTCTGCCTATTCAATCCATGCATTGGAGGCCTCTAATTTATTATGTACCTCATTTATCGCATTTTTAAATTCTTCATGCCTATTTTTATTTTCCATTCTGTCTGTAGCCATAGTTTCTTTGATGTCCCCTATGTTTTTTTCAAGCCCAGCTATTAATTTTACATTATTATTCTAAAATCTATTTCAGTTATGCTGCTTATATCTGTTTTGAGCAGTTCAATAGCTGTCATTTCTTCTTGGGGTTTCTTTGGAGGAGAGCTCTTTCGTTTCATCATTTTAGTTAGCTTTCCAGCTCTTGTTGGTTTTAAAGACCTGTTATGCTCTCTGTATCTATGAGCGCTGCTGTATCCAAGAAGAGTCTTTGGCTGTCCAGGGCCTATCTTTTCAGAGAGTGTTTTTTGAATGGTATCTCTTGGTCTCTCTTATTGAGACCTTGCTTATTTTATTTTCCTATTCGTAGTGATATTTGGGACTTTCCACCTTGTGTACTCTGGCTTGTTTCTTGAGGTAGCTGTTAGAAGGCTTTCTCAGTGGATTCTGCATCCTTTTTCTCCCAATCTCTCAGGTTTTGTAAGGTTTCCAATGGCTTCAGATCTTTTCTGTGTGATGTATGGGTGCGAGTGCAAGTATGGAGCTCCTTACTTCTCTGCCATCTTGCCCCCTAGATCCACGAGGATTATTTCTATTGTTTGGAAAATTGTCATACTTTTTCTTGTTTGGATTAATTTCCAACATTTTATCTTTTGAGCTTTCAATGTAAAATAACTCTAAGCATTCTTTTTATGTGTCATTTTTACTGACACCACTTCCCCTTGGACATTTTTCTCCTTATCATCATCACCACTTTCTTCATTTACATTGGTTAAGTTAACCTTCACCAATTCCTCCAGTATATCTTGAGTCCATCAAATGGAGACAATGTCAATACTTCCATCATTGGCACTTTCTCTTGTTAACTTCATTTATCTTTGGTATAAATTTCCCCTTCATTGTTACTGGTTTTTTTTCTGTACTTTGTTGGACAATTCCATATTTCAATTGCCAATTTTTGTAAAATATCTTAGGAGTTTGTCAATGGGAGAGAAAAAAGCAACACACTACAAGCTTTGCTGCCTATTTATAAAATGATGCTAAGGGCCAACCACGGACACATTTGGAAAGGAGTGAGTGATTAGTCATTGATCATGAAATGCATTTTATTTACATAGTGATTAGTGGACTGAAACAGCCAAGTTTGTACTTCATGCAATTCCTCACAGTTAATATACTGTGATTACTAAAATTTGAACTGAGTTGTTTGAGGACTGGTGTTATTTAACTAAACCATGGTAATTGAAATCTCCACATATTCGAACTACAGAAAGTGAGTTCTATCTGTGCGTATAACAGCAGGATACTTGTATTTTAAATTATCTAACTTCTACTTGATCAAAATATTTTTTAAGAAGAAGTAGACTGAATTGGAAGGCAAATGTATTGGACGAGCAGCTGATAAAAATCTTTGTGTGAAATACTAAGAATCTAGAAAATGATCAAGCAGCATTCTAGTGTAGGGGTCGGTTGGTTTAATTTTTGTATTTCTTAAATCATCCTATTTTGAAACAGTTATTTGGAAACCCTATTTTAGAAAATAACAAAAATTACTGAATGATGCATATTTAATTATTTCACATCTTTCAACCTATTAATTAATGACATATAATATCTTCTGGAGTGTATGTTTTGGGTAGTTCTATGGCTATATGAATTGTATTATAAAATTTATTTTCGTCAGTTTTGTCTCTATAGAGAATGTAACTTATAATACCAAGTAAGTAATAATATCAACAACAGAAAAATAATTAAATGATAAATAATTAAAAATAAAGGTGTTTACCATGTGCTTCAACCTTTGTAAGTATTTTATATACATTAAGTCATTGCTCTTTACAAAAACTCAAGAAGATTAATAAAATATTAGCCATAGCTGACAGATGAAGAATCCTAGAGAGAAGATAACTAACTTGCCTAATATAACACATAGAAAGTGGCAGATTCAAGATATGAACCCACAATATCTGGTTTCAAAGTCTGGCTCTTAAACTTATGTCCATAAACATAATATGAATCTGCACCTGTCCTTCGCTGCTGTTATTTAATCCAGCTACATGTATGGCCAGCTTGGAGTCTACAGAGCCCCATGAGGCACCAAGTTGAGTCTGGAATATCTAATGCTGAGCAAAGGACTGAGTCATTGCTAAGCAAAATAAAAAAAAAACCACACACAAATGAACTAATATTACTTGGAGAAAAGTGAAAATCAATAATGTAAAATGGGTCAGTGATTTTGTGGGTCATTATTTGAATTGGCTTCATTTTTTTTTTTAATTTATTTTATTGGTTCTCAATCAGGTTTAAAATGCTTTAGACATTTCAGAGATTTATAATAGCTCTTAGAACTGTTTTTTCCTTTTTTTTTTTTTTTTTTTGGTTTTGTTTTGTTTTGCTTGCAACTAGCAAATGACCTTTAAGGCTTGTTTTCTCTTGCATAGATCATTGAGTTTTTGTTTTCTTACCCAATTAGGGTTGTCAGATTTAGCCAAAATTCAACCTAAAAAGGAAAAATAGTAAATTCAATTAAATTTTCATTTTAGTAAAACAATGAATACATATACATATATATTTTCAGAGTGGTTAATAAGCATTAAATAATGAAGTTTAAAGCAATAAGTTCCCTTATATAGTCATGAGGACCATCAGTAAATACTATACAATAATTGCCATTATTATGTCTTAAAGGGGCTTCATATAAATGCTTTTTTTCCCCTTTCAAATTCATTCATGAAACAGGAAAATTATCTTAATGTTTGCGTGAAAAAGTGTAGTATTAGGTTTTTCTGCTACTTAGAAAATATAACTGCACAATTAGGGAAGAAAACTATACTAGCAAAAGATATACTAATTGTCAAATTACTGTAAATTGTAGTATGCTTGGTAAAGGAAGATATTCTGACTGTGAAACACATTTTTTGCCATTAAAATGATTTCTGACTTTTACCCTGTTATTATAAATTCATGAACATTACTTGTTCTGCCAGACATCCGCAGCGTGGCAAATGAAAATCCCACAGGAAGCAATCTTTAAATTAAGACACTGTCATTAAGTTTCAAGTTTCAGCTAAAGGCCTGGACATTTCTTTTCTTTCTTTCTTAATGTTTATTTATTTTGGGGAGAGAGAGGCAGAGAGAGAGGGAAAGAGAAGATATGAAGTGGGTGCTCCACTGAAAGCAGAGAGCTGGATATGAGGCTGGAACTCAGGAACTGTGAGATCATGACCTGAGCCGAAATTGGACCCTTAACAGACTGAGTCACCCAGGCACCCCTGGGCTTTTCTTTTTAAACTGTGATGAAGAAAATTACAAATCTTTTGAAACATTAGAATAGGCTAAAAACTATCAATGAGAGAGAAATAAAGCTAAATTTATTCTGTGATGTTTAATTACAATTACCATATTTTTTATTAAATCATTCAACAATCTTCTGTTGAGACATCCCTTGCTTGAAGTTATCCAACTTTGACAATAAATTGTTCTTACTTTTCCCTCCATTTTTTATAATTACTACATGACCAAAGGAAATCTTTTCCTTTTCTAAAAAGTTCACATTTGGCACCTTTCTCCAAAATTACCTGCAAAGTTTAAAACTAAAGCAACCTTCCACATCAGCTCATTTGGGATATGCTAAACTGTTTCCAATGTAGTAAACCCAGAGAGATAACCTTTTAGATACTTCTGTGGATTTGTTACCACATTTATCAATATCATCTGCTCAGTTTTTGATTAATAGTGAAATAAATGTAGGTAAGAATGGTACAAGTTGACCACATCTAGTTCTTAGAAATAAAGATTTATAAAATACACACAGGCAGGAGCATGTGTAATCATCTGTGGTGTCTAGAATAGAAAAAAATGGCTAAAGAATATCTATGTTTTAAGAACAAAAATCAAAAGAGATAGACCTGGAATACTATGGATAAGCATATAAAATGCATTCCCTTAAAATGACAGTAGATGAAAGATGTCTGAAATGTTATTTCTTAATATTATGGATAATTGCATTTACTCTCAAATTGTTACTAATCACTCTTGAAGATAGGAAAAAATAAAATTGTTTTCTGACCGCATGTTGAGATAACAGAACCACAAAGTGGAAACAACATGGGTCACTGAGTCATAGTATGAAAGATAAGCACCTGTGAAGAATTATCTAATTCTCATCAGACAAAAATAAAGTCTTCTGTTACAAAAAATGAACCCTAAGATTCAAGGGTTTCTCAGTTCTTTCAGTAGAGCTTATTATTTTAACTATTAGAGTAATTTTTTCTACAAAATGAGGTATATTTCAAAAGTACTAGAGAGAAAATATGATTAAGCACATTTATTTTTATTTCCTCCTTCCAAACATGTGTGCTATTGTGGTAATATATTTACTTTTACATGTTATAAGTCCACATGATATATTGTTACCATTTTGCTCTAGAAAGCTAATTCTCATAAGAGTGGATAAACACTAGAATATAATGTCTATTTTTTTCCTTTACCAGCTTTCCATTTCAGCATAGATTCAGATTTTTGTCTGGTATCATAGTCCTTCCCTGAAAAAAAAGTCTGTTTAAAATTGTTTGTGGTATAAGAATTCTGGCTATGAATTCTCTTAGATGATGGTATATATTTGCTTGTTTTGTTGTCACTTGCATGTCTCATTTTTCAATTTTTACTGACCCATCTCCAGGCTTCCGATTCTTTCCTCATTTCTGTTCAGTCTACTGGTGAACCCACTGAAGGGTTGTATTTTTTTCTTTCAGACCTTTTATTTAGCTCTTTCTTAAATATTCTTTCTTTCTATTGAAACCCCCCAACTGATCATCCATGTTGTTTTATCTTTTCTATTAAAATTTTAAACATACAATCATAGTTATTTTACATTTCCTGTTTGATAGTTCAAAAATTTGTATTATCAGCATCTGGTTCAGTGTACTCCTCAGATCTTCTTGCTTTTTGTATGTTTGTTTGCTTGTTTGTTGTTTAAAGACCATATCATAGGAAGAATAGCAGACACTGAAATCAAGAGTATTTACTCCTGGAAATAAATAAGCTTCTTTTGTCACTTAACACTGTGTTAATCTACCAAGTAGTTGACCTGTGTTTTTCTTGCTTATATTTTTACCTTCAAGGCATCACAGCTTTCATGCTCTAATAGTGGGATGCTATTGCCTTGTATTTAAGATAGTATTTAAGATGTCAAATAATGTGGCTCAGTCTTTGTCCCTCATCCTCAGATTTCAGTCATTCCTGTTAGCCTGCATCATGGAGTATTTGTCCACAATCTTCTCCTTCTCCCAGAGTAGACTCCATTGCTTCTAGGACTATGGTGGGAGTAGGGAATTGTTCTCTTCTCCTCAACTAGCGCCTGCTGAGGCTTTTCCTGCCTGCCTTATTTAAAACCTCTCTATTGTAATTTAATCTCCTCCTATGGCTTTGTAAGCTTAATTTTTCTCCCATGTATTTATTACTGTGGAATGGAATACAGAGTTTGTTATTTTCCTTTTTCTTTTTTCCACACATTTTGTCTCTGTTTTTGTCGTTGTTGTTGTTGCCAATCTCTGAGGCCTAATATGGTACTTGGCACATATTAAGTATTTTAAAATCCTTATTGAATGAATTAATGAAATATGGAGTCATTTGAAAATACTATGGGTTTCTTTCTATAAAGACAAGAATGTTGCCATTCACAATAATAGCAATGTAAAGTAATAGAGACAATTAAAATTTAACTTTTGTATTTTTCCCCTAATTGTTAAGGAGTTTCTGATGTCCTCTGAGTACTGTGTGCTTACTCTAATAAGAGAAAGCCTGGCAATGGTGGTTTAACTTGCAAATAGCCACAATAAAATGTAATCATCTTAATAGCTCGCATAAGGATTGCTCAGGAAAAATTATATACCATGAAAAAACATTTTGAAAAGTAGTTGTGTCAAAAGGTATAATTTCCTACTTTCTCCTTTCTTTTCTGGATGTGGTTATTATAATGTATCAAAGCTGCAGAAAAGTATCAGAGGCATTTGAGTAACAATTATGGTAGGGAGCAGAGAAAGGAAGCAAACAAAAAGTGAAAGCTAAGATGCATCAAATGTGACCAGTTCCCAGAGTCCTCAAACCCTCTCAGCACATGGTGACAAGTTCATATATGCCTATGTGAGTGACATGCTTAATAGTGCTAGAGATGTGAGGGGTTGAGGTAAATCAGGTCATGAATCAAACAGAAGATGGGGAAGAAATGATATATTAAGGAGACAGGAACAACCATTGAGAAACACTATACTAGGGTAATGAAAACCTTAGAAACTATAAGACCGGTAAAAAATTAGTAAACATCTTTGAAGGATATTGAAATTCCATAAATCCTCAATTGTGGGTTTATATGCAGTTTGAGTAAGATGTCAGGTAACAAAGAACACCTCAACTGACTTTTGGCCTATCCTCATGCATGAAATAAAGGCCAAAGAAGCTGAGAAGATACCAATAAATCACATAAAAGACTCAGCAGCAAATCTAGTAAAAAGAATGTAGAATTCTAGAAGGCAACCTAAACTTCCATAGTTTAATAGTGGTGTTAAACATAAATCCGGGAGATGTACCTTCTGATTCTCTAATACAATATGTCTGAACTGGAGTTAAGAGATTTAGTTTTGCCGCTATTGTTGAAAAAAACCATTACATAAACTGTGCCATAGAAATTCATCCTGATCCTTCTTGGAGCATAGTGGTGTGACAGCTAATTAGTTTCAGGGGAAAAAAAAAAATTAAAGGATGCCTGGTTGGCTCAGTCGATTAAGTGTCCAAATTTGGCGCAGGTCATGATCTCACAGTTCATGACTTCAAGTCCAGCATTGGGCTCTGTGCTGACAGCTTGAAATCTGGAGCCAGCTTTCAATTCTGTCTCTATCTGTCTCTGTCAGTCTCTGTCTGTCTCTCTCTGTCTGACTTTTTCTCTCTCTCTGCCCCTCCCCCACTCATGCTCTCTGTCTCTCTCGCTCTCAAAAACCAATGAACATTAAATTATTTTTAATTAAGTAATTATCGGTCTACCATTTTGAATTTCCTTCTCAAGTTATGATGGTTTTGGTGATGATGTTCCTCTGACAGATTGCCCTCAACTAAATCAAGTCAATTCTGAAAGTGCTCTGAAAGTGAAAAACTGATGTAGATTCATGCCGTTTAGTGTAAACTCATGCTGGGGCAATTCATATTGAAAATGTGTATTTCATACTTCTATTTAGCTTTAAAAATTAAGGTTCAATACCATAAATATGAATCATATACCACCTGAAGAAGAGCAGAAATTATTCTTGAATAGATGTGGTTTTTTTTCTATTTGTATTATGTTGCACATACATATATAATTTCATAATCAGAGACTCATTCCTTTTCTAATATTTTTATACTGAATTTGTAGGTATAAGTTCTCACTACTATGGGTTTTAGAAGAGCATTAGCTTCTCACAGGCTGCTATTCAGTAATATCAGGGAGCCAAATCATTCTCAGTTAAATTTCCAGTAGAGGTAATCCTCCCTCATTTATCTAACTAGTAAATTGAAAAGAAAAAAAAAATCCCATAATCTAACAGCATGAAGATTAGGTATAATGAAAATTTGCCAGACATTCGTATAAAATGACAAATGTTAGTTTTCAGATGCTTGGTTCCCATTAACTTTAATATAAATTACTCAAGGCAAACGGCAACACTTGGCATGTTTATCACTATAAATCGAGGAGTTTAGTGTGTCCTTACTCTGAAATATTTCATATACTTCAGGTAGGACAAAAAGAGGTTCTGTTTACTCAATAAATTTTCCATTTCTAAAATCGAAAAGTCAGCTTTCTTTTTAATATTTGACTGTGCCTTTTATTTATGAAACATTCAATTCTCAAGTCTGAGTTTGGGGAGTTAAAATCTAATCATTTCAAGCCCAGTGTTTAATTTTCATGTAGCAAAAAAAGTAAACAAACTTAAAAGTAGATTAATAACAAGTTAAGCTCAATCATTCTGTCATTTAAAATCTGTTAATATTGCCGTGAATATTACAACAATTACACTTTCATGTGTTGGAATGTATTCTTATGTTCATGTGTCAATTACCAGAATATATAAGTAGAAATGACATATATTTTAGTTGACATACATTTGAAACAAGACCTAATATTTATGTTAGGAATTGGATAGGTAGTCCTTTTAAGTAAATTTCTTAAATTATTTATTAAATTATAATAGATGGGTTTGTAATTTAAATACAGAATCGTATAGAGTCTTCTTTAAACACTGATATAAAAAATGATAAAAATTTTTCATGTACTGAGATCTGGACAATTCCACTTAATAATTTGTGGAAAACCTTTAAGCAATTTATAATGATCACAGAATCCTATGGAATCTATTATGTATTTATACATTCCTCAAGTATATAATGGAATATAAGGATATGTAAACAACCAAGTGGATGCAGTTCTTACACTGAAAACAATCACTGTTCATTAGTAAACTTGGTAGTGATTCAAAACATCCTCTGAGCTGGACTTTTCTGGAATATCTGATTTTGTCATTCTGGTTGTATACTCTTCTCTGATTATTGTTTGTATGCGCCTATGCCCTAGACCCCCAAATTGTCTATGGTGGAATGATCTTGTTCTTTGGTTAGATTGTTACAGTATTTGGGGCATCTGGGTGGCTCAGCTGGTTAAACATCTGACTTTGGCTTAAGTCATGGTCTCACAGTTCATGAGTTCAAGCCCTGAATTAGGCTCTGAGCTGATGGGTGCAGAGTTTGCCTATACTTTCTCTCTTTCAAATAAATAAACTAAAAAAATAAAATAAAATAAAAGGATTGTTATATTATTCAGAAGAACCTTGATTTCCTAATACATATATTTCTTAATGTAATTATTTTACTTCAGAGATTTCAACCTTTACTTCTAAAGCTCTTGATGTTAATTTTCCTAGAAATTTCTGCATAGATCTGAATACTTAGTCAATGACCAAAAAGCTCCTTCTATAGAAACTTTCCTCACAAATGGATTTTTTAGTGGGTGTATGGTAAGTGTGAAAAGAGTGAAAAGAGGCATCTATAGTTGGGAACTAATAAAATATAGTTGAGATGCTCACTGAAAAAGTGTCTTCAGCAACATTCGTTATTAATGGTATCACTTTATCAAATTATCAAAAATATGCAATGGCTTGGGGAGCTTAGGGCATTTTAGTTTAAGTCTCTCAAGAACATGTGGGTTTATTTGGACTACATGTAGTCATATTAACTATGCATGTTACCACACTTGACACTCATGAAAAATGACTGATAACTAGAAGCCATAATGACTCATTATATCCTCTGCCATATCTTCAGTATTTATTTTATAGATCCTGAAGCAAGAAACACAAGAAATCTTGATTTCAGCCTACTATGGGTATTGCAAAAGAGCAAATTTAAGCTTTCTGTGTAAGTGAGCAGTATTAAAGTTAAAAAAAAAGAACATATGTTAAGGGCTATAGAAATTCCTATTGAGGAGAGCCGATCTTATAGTAGAGATTTAGAGTTAAGAAAGTTCTAAAGAAAGAATAAAAATTTTTAAAAGTCAAGATGTGTATTTTAGATTACAACACCCTTCTGACATAATGTGACTGGCATGCTGCAGTGTCAAGATGTCAACAGGACATGTATGGTCTTAACTCCTTCTTTAGGAAATAAATGCCATTTCTTAGTATTTTCTACCAATACATCTCTGATATAAAGTAAAAGCCAGAGGTAAAATAAGATGTCCTTTATAGCTAACTTTTCTGAAAGATTCCATTTATTAAAGGAAAAGATTAAAAAGCCACAGTGAGTAAAATGTACGTTGCAGATGGTTAGCAGCAGCCCTTAAAAATGGCAGCTTCTACAAGAAACTACAGTTTGAAAGGCAGAGCTGGTCACATAACACACATCTGCTTGCTGCCTACTCCTACATGTGAAGTATGTAACCCTGTCAGCAGCAGTGCCAACAGATCTCAGACATAAAGGACCCTCATGGCGGTTGTGAGAACAATCAGGCAGCGTGGTCTTTTTTCATGTTGGAAACCAGCATATTTCAGCTCTGCCATATTTGTAGGGGTTTTGGCATCCGTTCATAATCTTTTTCAATGTGCAGAGAGTACTCTTCATTTCTTCTTCCATTACAGTTCTCCCATCAAACAAGCTTATATAGCTGAAGCCCAAAGGAATCTGAACCCTTACATGAAGATTAACGTGTGCTCATCCAAAAAGTAGAACTCCATGGCAGGCTTTGAACTAGTCGTCCAGGAGTTATTACACGCTGACACTGGTGCCCTGGAAGCGCACACTCAGGAGGAAATGCAGCTGGCATCTGATTGTTTCACAAGTGACACTGAACTCTGATTTGAATGAGGCAGAGGTGGTGTATAAGCCTGCTCTAAGAATGTCAGACTTGCAGTCATGAACTCTCGTCAATGAGCCTCAGCAAAACAATGAGGCTGACTTTTTGCTCCCTCAGCAGTGCTTTGCTAACATGCATTGTATTCCAGGAGAAGATCATCCAAATGTTGGTGGAAATGATGGACTCACTAGGAACCCACAGCCCCCACTTCCATTTAACAGGTATTGCAGAACCATTTTACAGTGTGTTCCCACAACAAAAGCCCTCCAACTGGTAAGGATGTATTCCAGGACAGAGAGCTCTGAAGGTTGGGAGACATGACACCATTAAAGTATACTGAAAACATTTTTTTTTTGTAGTCTACAAGGTTGTCAGATAAAAGACTTTGAGTTAAAGCTCTGTTACAGCAGAGCTTGGGAACATCAGCTGAGAGAGCTGTTTCGATGCTGTGATCTGCAATAGTACAGCCGAGTTCAATCTGTGCAGAAGAAATGGGCTCTCTGCAGGGTGAGCCAGCTACAAGCTGGGCTGGGTTCTAGCAGAGGCAACAGGCTTGGCTGAAGCATGAGCTTAATGTACAAAGTGCGTGTGCTGATCGGAGATGGAACTGTTTAGCCAGCTCATTTCTCAGCAGAGTAATACAATCTTGGAAGAAGCAACACTTCAATTTGGAATGGAACTGAAGGGATTCATGTTTTCTGTGCTATCGCACTGGTGATGCCCATTCTCTCTCTTCTTTCTCCCTCAGTCCTGCTTCTTATGGTCCTCATGGGGAATGGGTGAAACTTAACAGAAACAATTCCACATGTGATTTATTGGCATTATGGATTTTTTAGCACTGTGATATGATTAATAGAGGCCTGTTAATAATAAAAGAATAAATGAATGAATGAGTGAATGAAAGCTTCCCAAACACTCTGATGTTGCTGTTTATCTGCCCTAAATCTCAGAGAGATCTGAATGAAAGATAAGAGATGTGCAGCCTCCCAGAGCAACTAATGTTGTTCCCCAAATGGCACCTGGAGAAGGAAGGTCTCATGTAACAAGCTCTAAATCAAAAAGCTCTAACTCTTATTTACAATTCTTATTGTCCCATTCTATGCATGCCATTATTGGTTCTGTCCTTAAATTAGATAAAGTTGAAGCTAGTTTTTACCCCCTGTGTTCTTGCAAGAACACATCATATACCACCTTACTACTCATTAACATTTTTCTAAATGTGCTATTACTGTGTATCTTTACTCTTTTTTTTTTCACTGGGATGAAGGCATTCAGAGGACAGATATTATTTATCTTCATATTCCTAAAACTAACATTTTGCCTGTGACATAGAAGATACCCAATAAATGATCAAAAATTAATTTGGCTGAAACCCAAATCTAATAAGCAGAAACGGATGTTAGTTTGCCTGTCTGGAACTGTGAATTTCAAAGTATTTCATTTTATTTTATTTTTGCTCTTTGACAAGAAGAGCAATGGGCAGCACTAATTAATAATCCAGTATAGATTTATTACTGTGCACAGTCTACAGAGAGTTGTAACAGGCTGAGCCCCAGGTGCGGGTCAATGACTTGGCTGAATCCCTCTTGCTCCCATGTTGGTCCATCATCCTTCTTACCCAAAAAGGGAGGCTAATAAATTATAATAGCAGTGACAGCTACTTCTGCTCACTGTTTACCATGTCATAGGTAGTTACATCACAGGCACATTAAAAAAGAACTCCATAGTTTTCAGATCTTATAAAATATGAATCAATACACACTGTCTTTTCTTTAATGTATTGTTTTCTACAAGCAGTATTGTTTTACTGTGAAAAAGAATGTAACGTGGATGACTTCAAAACAAAATCTAGATCAAAATAGCTCCCTCACTGACCCTGTCTAAAACTGCTACTTCAATATTCAATTTGGATTAGGGAAATGAAGTTTAAGTGTAAGTGATGTAGGACAGACCTAATCATTTGAGACGTTCTCAGGTCCTAGTACCTAAGTTTGAGTTAGTAACAGAGATATGTGGGGTTGAATGTAATATTACAGATGACCAAACTTCAGTATGGAGAAGTTGAGTCTTTTTTTTTTCTCAATTACATAATACTGAGGGAGAGACAAGACTAGATCTCAAATATACTGGTACTTAATGCAAAATTTTCACCAATCCAAGTTAAGCCCAAAGTAGGGTAAGAGAATTTGCATGGGATATATAATCAGAATGGTCTGGTATTTCATTCTGGGTGGCTCACTACCTGTATGATGTGAAATACCTGAGGGATTGTTTTCTCATCTATACCAAAAATATATAATTGACTTCAAAATGTTTACAGTTTTTTTGATGAGATTATTTAAATGAAGGTGGCTCTCAATATTGTCTCTCTTTACCCATATAGCATTACATCTACTTATTTTATTAATTTCTTCATAGACATGAATTTGCTAAAGTTATTCAATATTATTGAACTCTATATCTTTTTCTAAGAATTTAATCATATTATTTCTCATTTCTAGGAGAGAGAGACAGCGTGAGCAGAGGAGGATCAGAGAGAGAGGGAGACACAGACAAGGAGCTCAGCAGTCAGCACAAGCCCGATCGAGATCATGACCTGAGCGAAAGTCGGACACTTAACCGACTAAGCGACCCGGGCGCCCTCATTTCTCAGGTTTTTGAAAAAACTAAATTATACATGTTCAAAAAAGAAAACAAGGGCGCCTGGGTGGCTCAGTCGGTTAAGCGTCCAACTTTGGCTCAGGTCATGATCTCATGGTTCGTGGGTTCGAGCCCTGTGTCAGACTCTGTGCTGACTACCAGCTCAGAGCTTAGAGCCTGTTTCAGATTCTGTGTCTCCCTCTCTCTCTGACCCTCCCCTGCTCATGCTGTCTCTCTCTCTCTGTCTCTCTCTCTCAGAAATAAATAAAAATCATTAAAAATTTAAAAAAAGAAAACAAAGCATGGTGCCTAGCATATAGCAAGAGCCAAACTGTTTTTCCTCCTCTCTAATCTTTTTCTAAAGTTGCACTTATGGTGGTTGATTTTTGGTAGTGTCGATGGTCTCAGGTTCTTTCTGCCTTCCCAGAGTGGTTCTGTATATCTGAGAGCAGGGAACATTTTTCCCATTTCATAAGTACTTATTGTCTAGGGTGAGACCCCATACTTAGCAAGTAGAAATCAATCAGAAGTGACTTAAGCAGTAAATAAAATGTCAAAAGGATCTGTTACTGTGGAAAGAGTACTGTCAGGGTGCCATCTGAATTCGCCAGATGATAAAAGATGGGCATCAGGTTGAAGGAGATTTAAAAAAAAAAAAAAAAAAGACTGTGGAACTGCTAAAGATAAATCTCAGCCCTCACCTAATTTACAATTTGACCTAAGTATTGCCCTGCCAATAAATGTGACTTTACTCTAGGAACTAGATTGAAATCAGTGTCCTAGAAGCTATTCTTATAGGATTGTCCCCAAGAATGTAAAACAGACTTTTATGAGTTAGGTTAGTTGCACTAACTCTTGAAAGTAAAAATATTCCAGAAAATTTCAGTGACTTTACAAAACTTAAGTTTGTTTCTTTCTTATATGTAGTCCAGGTTTAATATTCTTGGTTCCGCAGTTTTGCACAAAATTATCACTCAGAGACCTGGGCCCTTGCCGTTGTGTGACACTGCTCTCTGACAGAAGATTTCTTCTTCTTTTTTTTTTTTTTTTTTATTTCTAGAGAGAGAGAGAGAGACAGCATGAGCAGGGGAGGGTCAGAGAGAGAGGGAGTCACAGACTGAAACAGGCTCCAGGCTCTGAGCTGGCAGTCAGCACAGAGCCCGACGCAGGGCTAGAACCCACGAACCGCGAGATCATGACCTAAGCGAAAGTAGGACGCTTAACTGACTGAGCCACCCAGGCGCCCCTCTCTGACAGAAGATTTCACAACAAATAGAAGATCACGAAGCAGTTTTTAGTTTGGGGGATGCTAGATACTGTGAGGGCATTGCTGTTCACATGACCCAACTAGAGCAAGGAAGCTAGGAAATATATTCCTGTGAGCCCAGGAGAATAATGAAACTATGTAGGGAATATATACATTGTGTCTGCTAGAAACTACCCTTCCTGTGACCAAAGACTCTTTCATGGTAAATAAGCCACACCTGATTGCAAAAGCTCTGAAAAATGTCATTGTCCAATGTAGCCAAGAAGAAGGAGAAACTATTTAGTGAACACATAGTGTTGCATCAGCCCTAGTAGTCGAGATGGGAAGGACTTTCGTTGGTGGGAAAATTGCTGCTTATAAAAATACCAGGAAAAACTTTTGCCAGCTATTAAGAAGGCATAGCATTAAGAAAGGCAACCAGCAGTATCTCATAATAAAAGGCAATACTAAATTATTTGGTGTTCCTGAACAACTATTATTTCATTCCTGCTACATTTTTTATACATTTGCCACATTTGTTATTGTCTTGGAATATCTTTCCCTACTTGGCTGATAGGTAAATTCCTAATCATCTTTTAAATTCTAGTTCAGCCAGCAGACCTCTATTAAGACCTACTAATATTCTTTCTTCCCAAAATACACAGAATATCTAGCAGCCTTACAGCCATTCCACTGCATACTGTATTTTATTTCTATATTTGTTTACCTGTTTATAAGCTCTGAGGAAACAAACTGCATAAAGGTTTCTTTCTTTTTTAAATCTTCACAACTAGCATAGGGCCTAGAATGTAACAGATGCACAATAAGTATCTATTTGTTTTGAATTTTTAGTTCAGTTGTCAGGTCATTGACCAACTTTCCATATTAATCCACTGCTTCACACAAATTAAAAATATATATATTCTATCAGGGGCGCCTGGGTGACTCAGCTGGTGGAGCATCTGACTTTGGCTCAGGTCATGATCTCACAGTTCTTGAGTTTAAGCCCGATGTGGGGCTGTCAACACAGAGCCCTCTTCTGATCTTCTGTGCTCTCCTCTCTCTGCCCCTTCCCTGTTCATGTTCCCTCTATCACAAAAATGAACATTAAAAAAAGAAACTTGAAAAGAACATTTTATCAAATTATTAATAATGTCTTTTGTAGAAAAAAAAAATCTCTACCATAAGAATTAAGATGACTAGACTATATGTGCCTCTTTTATTTAGACTGAGGAAAAAAAGAATATTGTAGGAGGAAAAAAATGATGGGAAGATTTGGACATAACCTAACAAGAAGAATTTAGAAACTACAATTTTCAGTTCAACTGTACATTTAGCTACCACATCTGCAAAAGCAGAAAGAACTAAAAAACTCCTTGAGACACATTCCATAGCCTACTTAGTGTAATACATTATAATTTTAGAGAAAGTACCTTTTTTATCTATGATTTTGAACTTCTTATCCTCAGATCATTTGTTTTTTAAAGTTATTTTTATCTTAAAATCTTTTGATAATACCTAAAAGTCCCAACATCTTCAAATTGTGTTTGTAACTTCCTAAGAAATGATAGCCACTTGAAAAGAGAAGGTTCAGAAATGTAACATATAATTCCTAATTTTCCACAGTTTAATACTGTGCAGGTTATGAAAAATTGGTATTTTAAAATAATTATGCTTATTTGGTCTGCTTTAGTTGAAAACATGGGTAGTTTATTTTCTTAGAGAAATATTATTGTTTGCATTATTGCGGGACTGAAATGTCACCTATACTGTGCAAATTAATTCTGAATACTACCTTAGGTATTTTTGTACGTTTTGAGGATAAAAAATAAGGATTTCAAGTCTGTTTTTCTGTTGGATATAAAACTATAAAAAGTAACAAGCAGTAACAACTAAGATGAAGTTTGGTACTGATAGTATAGTTTCTTCCGCTGCTTCCCAAAAGCCAACTGCAAAATATCCAAGCCATTTCCTATTGCTTTGTCTTCCTCCAGATTATTACACTGAATCCACAGAGTCCCCCAAATACAAGATTGCTGGCACTGGTTCCTGAATCAAATCCCACTGAGAAGCAAATATATACCAGACAACAACATTAAACTAGAGCATGATATTTTGATATGATCAGTTTGAGAATGCTGCCTACAACATTAAACTAGAATATGATATTTTGATATGATCAGTTTGAGAATGCTGCCTATTTTAACAGAATATGTTACCAAATATTCTCACTTTGTGATATTAAATATAAACTATTACATTGTCATTTTATATGACAAATAAGTAATCTCAATACATATTCCAGATCATCATCCATTTTTGAACCTCACTAAAACCTTACATTTTATTTCGGCAAGTCTTTTATTCCTCCTGGATTTATCATCCACTAAAATCAGTTTCCTATTTGCCGGGAGCTGCACCGGCCTCTCTGGATGGCAGTCACAGCAAGGAAATGGCAATGTCTGCACAGCTTCTGCCATGAGAAATGAAGACTAGTATCTCCTTCTGCTACTACTGGCTCATGTTGGAAATGAGCCTGCTGGTATTGACCAGGCCTCACAATATTCCATATCAGATCCATATTCTGAACAGGGTTACCTCATAGGAAAAGCATATTCCTGCCTTTACAAAAGAGACTTTAGATAAGAGCTCTGTGGATCATTGTCAAAAGGTTCTTCCTATGGGCCTTGCAGATCCAAGACTTAGATAATAAAGGGGGTTAAGAACACAAGAGTTACTATTGAGCCTGGTCCCTTATCAGAAGAGCCTAATTTATAGTGAAGGTACAGATAAGTACAGAACATAACTTACTAATTGGTGATGTATGGCAGTCCCTTCTTCAGGGCCTACATTCCACAGACATCCTCCCTTACACTGGCAGCTGGGATGAGGATAGATAAGAGTAACTAAAATATAAACCTAGATGCAAAGACTGATACATATAGAGCCCCCTTGGTAGTTTCCACAAACTAACCAATTCAGAATCATTCATCCTCTTGAGAGCCAGACAGAATGACTCCTAACTTATCTATATACAATGTAACCTATATGTTATCCTGTCTTTCACTAAGAGCATCCTGTTATTTCTTTGGTCGTAAATTCACCATGACTGGGATAATTCTGCAATTGATATCACAAAAGACCTCTCATTGTAAGAAATTCCTTTTCTCTGACCTCATATGGTTGTTGAACCTTTAAATAAAGACACCAAAACTGACAGGACAGAGATGCCTGCCTGGTGATCAGAAAGAATCTCGGGGCTCTCTCATTCTCTCGCCGACACCGTCCATCCTTCAGGGACCCCTGGACCTGCCGGAGCCGGCGCGGCCTCCGACACCTATTGACTCACTTTATTTAACATCATTCCAGAACAAAAAAAAACCCATTTCCTTAGGAATGACTCTTGGCTCTCATATTCTTCCTGAGACAGTTATTCTTAACATCTTGCCTTCTGGATCCAAGGGTTTCTGTTTGCATGAGTATTAGTCTGTTCTTGAACTTGAGTCCCTTGACAGTGCTCATAGTCTTCAATCATAGACCTTCCAAACAATAATTTAAAAATCTTTATGACTTCTTAAACCTTCCAAATGATTTAGAATTCTTAGGCTCATCTACCTACTAAAAAAAGTAATAACTGTCATTTTATTCATATTGATTATTTTCTTAGAATAAAATCATATAAATTAATTGTACAGTCAAGTGGACATAATTTTAGGATTACTCATGCATTTTGGACAGTTGCCATCCAGAAAGGTTATATTTACCTCTTCATCTATATTTTCATCCCACTTTTCTTTTTATGAGTTTGCCATTTAGACTCATCTCTACAATATTGTACATTACTTTTCAAAGGACATAAATATATCTCCAAGAAGCTGCTGCAACTATATTAGTAAAGCAAAACTATTTTAGGGAAAAATCATTTCTTTATGTGATACATAATGACAAGAACTTTAATTTATATGAAAGTTCTAACAATTACATGTTTGTATGTGCTTAGTAATATTTCAAAATATATAAAGCAGAACTTCCTGGACTGCAAAAATATTAACAACTTGCCAGGATTTTAGAGATTTTATTTTGTTATCAGAATCACTATTCAATGTAATATTTGATATATTAAAATAATATATGTAATATTTATATTAATTATGAAGCTTAAACATAGTATAAATTTATCAATAGAATACATTTCTTTGTACAAGAACCATAATATGATCAATAGCTTATATGTTTTCACAAGGGTATCCCACCCATTAAGGTTTCCCAAAAACAATATTATTTACATTACTGATTACACTCAATCAGCAGCTGTTAAGTAATTTTCAGTCTTATATTTAGCTAATATGTTTGGTTTATTGCCCATTTAAACAAGCACTTATAATCATAGTTTGCTTTCGTATTGTAATGAATAAAATATACTCTTACCAGACTTCTGATGGGAGTAGTGCAGACCTGTTATTGCACACAATCTTTTCAGGCAAGATATTTTTTTAAAATAATTTCTTGTCAAATTAGCTAACATACAGTATATACAATGTGCTCTTGGCTCTGGGTGTAGATTTCCATGATTCGTCACTTATATGCAATACCCAGTGATCATCTCAACAAGTGCCCTCCTCAATACCCATCACCCATTTTCACCTCCTCTCCCCCCCACCATTAACCCTCAGTTTGTTCTCTGTATTTAAGAGACTCTTATGGCTTGTCTCCCTCTCTGTTTGACACTATTTTTCCCCTTCCCTCCCTCCACAGTCTTTTGTTAAGTTTCTCAACATCTGATGGAAACCATAGGATATCTGTCTTTATATATATATGGGAAAACATATGATATCTGTCTTTCTCTGATTGACTTATTTCACTTAGCATAATACCCTCCAGTTCCATCCATGTTGTTGCAAATGGAAAGCTCTCATTCTTCCTCATTGCCAAGTAGTATTGCATTGTATATATAAACCACATCTTTTCATCTATTCATCAGATGACAGATATTTGGATTCTTTTCATAATGTGGCTATTGTTGATAATGCTGCTATAAACACTGGGCACACGTGCCCCTATGAATCAGCACTCCTGTATCCTTTGGACAAATTCTAGTGGTGCTTTTGCTGGGTCATAGGGTAATCCTATTTTTAATTTTTTGAGGAATCTCCACACCGTTTTCCAGACTGGCTGCACTAGTTTGCATTCCCACCAACAGTGCAAGAGATTTCCCATTTCTACACATCCATGCAAACATCTGTTGTTTCCTGAGTTGTTAATTTTAGAAACTCTGACTGCTCTTAGGTGGTACCTCAGTGTCCTTTTGATTTGCATTTCCTTGATGATGAGTGACACTGAGCATCTTTTCATGTGTCTGTTGTCCATTAGGATGTCTTCTTTGAAAAAGTGTCTATTCAAGTCCTCTGCCCATTTCTTCACTGGATTATTTGTGGTTTTTTGATGTTGAGTTCGGTAAGTTCCTTATACATTTTGGATACTAACTGATATGATATCATATCATATCATATCATATCATATATCTGATATCTGATATCATTTTCAAGTATCTTCTCCCATTCCATCGGTTGCCTTTTAGTTCTGTTGATTGTTTCCTTTGCATTGCAGAAGGCGTTTATCTTGATGAGGCCCCAATAGTTCATGTTTGCTTTTAATTTACCTTGCCTTTGGAGACGTGTTGAGTAAGAAGTTGCTGTGGCCAAGGTCAAAGAGGTTGTTGACTGTTTTCCCCTCAGGGTTTTGATGGATCTTGTCTCACATTTAGGTCCTTCATTCATTTTGAGTTTATTTTTTGCATGGTGTAAGAAAGTGGTCCAGTTACATTCTTCTGAATGTTGCTGTCCAGCTCTTTCAGCACCATTTGCTAAAGAGACTGCCTTTTCTCCATTGGATTCTCTTTGCTGCTTTGTCAAAGGCTAGTTGGCCATATATTTATGGCTCCTATTCTGCATTCGTTATTCTAGTCCATTGGTCTATGTGTCTGTTTTTGCACCAATACCTTACTGTCTTAATGATTACAGCTTTGCAGTAGAGGCTAAAGTCTGGGATTATGATGATTCCCACTTTGGTTTTCTTTTTCATCATTACTTTGGCTATTTGAGGCCTTTTGTGGTTCCATACAAATTTTAGGATTGTTTGTTTTAGCTCTGAGAAGAATGCTGGTGTAATTTTAGTTGGGTTTACATTGAATGTGTAGATTGCTTTGGGTAGTATTGACATTTTAATCATATTTGTTCTAATCCATGACCATGGAATATTTTTCCATTTCTTTGTGTCTTCTTCAATTTCTTTCATAAGTTTTCTGTCATAGACTCTAAGTCTAAATCTCTCTCTCAGCCAGCAAGAGAGTGGATGCAGGATGAAAATAGGAGAGAGATGGCTAATGTCCAGGAAGACAATAGTCCTGAATACAGGTCCTTGCCCCATTTTTATTAGGATCAGAAGGCTTACAAACAGGGCGATGGACTTGCACAAAGAGACAATAAATCTGTGAACATTAACTTGTGGATGTGAGGGAAAGGGGGTCTTGAAGATATTCAATGTTAGGGGTTTGGATTGATACAGAACAAAATCCTGATGACGGGCAGTCGGGCAGAAGACTGTTTACAGTGGACATGAGGCACCACCTCTATTTATCTTTCTAGCCTAGGGAATGAGACAGGTAGGACATGTAACCTCAGAGTTAACAAGGCGCCCTATTTTTTGTTAATCATCTCTGCTCTGGGCTGCTTCACCTGCAGTGCAGTGGTCTATAGCCCGATTTACCTGTTTACCTAACTTGTTCCTTCCTTCCTGTGAAAGCAGCTTTCTGCTATAATACTAAACTGAGGGGGGAGGAAGGGCACTTTGCCCCGAATGCCTAATCTTGTTTATTTCATATACCTATGTACTGGGGACCCCCAGGTGCCCCCAGGGGAGATCTTAACTGCATCCAAATCCATTAGCTACAGTGAGAAGGAGGGCTTAGGACTAACTCAGTCAACAAGAATAGACGTTTGCACACTTTATGGATGACACTGACACTATCACAAGTGGTAGAACTCAGTGCAAAGAACTCTTCCTAGCACTGGATGCCCTGGCCAACAAACAGCCCTTTCTGTACATTTTTACACATTCTTCAGTCATTGCCAGTAGTCTAGTTGTCTGGCACAGCATGGCAGCAACAACTTTTTTTTAATTTAAATTATTAAGAATGCATTGCCCCAAAGACATCCAATTTATTAATTGAGGTCACACATGCATCCACACATATTAAGGCCATAATCTAATATATTTGTCAAGGTATTTTCTGTGTTCTTTGGAATTCCAGGTACTATTGATAATGACTAAGGGACTCATTTCATTTCTCAAAATACACAAGACTGGACCCTTGAATAAGGTATTCAATAGAATATTTACTTCCCTTACTGACTTTAGCCTTCCAGTCTCATAGAGTTCCATAATTAATTGCTTAAACAACTTTAAATTCAATTAAATAAAATCTGGCTCATTTCATTCATTAGCCAAACATCACAGGTAAATTATAAATAGCCCACATCCGTTTTTGATGTTTGAATACTGACAGAATCAAAGTAACAGCTTTTCCTCCTTCCCACATCTGGGCAAGCTGATAAGAAAGCCCGTATTACCTCTTTTGGTGGTAGTGGGAAATTAAAAACCACAGAAGCCCCAGCCAGCCCCACATGGAACCCTCATTCTAGCTCTTCTCCCTAACTAGAGTAAAACCATAAACTCTTACCCTTACATCCTACTGAATATTGTAGCCTGCCTACCTATTCCAGCCCTTTCAACTCCCCTTTGCCTACCAAGAGGAGGTAATGCATACTCTTTGAGTATCATGCATACTCTTTGTCCTTTTTTCTGGATTTTAAGTTCCACTGGGCAGTGATATTTTGTTTTGGTTTTTGTTGTTCAGAACAGTTCCCCATGACTAAAATAATGCTTAGAATAGTACTGAGCACATTAGGTGAAGAGCAAAGTTCTGCTGAATGGACAGTAAATGTACCACTTTCCTCTTAATTTTGTAATTAAAATCAACTTATTTAAAACTCAACCAATCAAATTGGTGGTGGGAATCAAATGTGCATATCTATCCTTGCTCTCATACAGTGGTATCCTAGGCTGGTCACTTTTCTCTACTGACAATTTGCAGGCTAATCAGTCATCTCCTTAATTAAGTGCTCTTTCCATATTACTAGCCCAAATCCTCCAATATTATGTCCCAATTATAAAAAAAATTGCATTTTCTTCACTGTAGTCCCTGATTTTTTTCAGCTCATTAAATAATTTGCATTTCTTTTTTATATAGTTTTTTTATATCTTTATTTATTTTGGGGGGGGTGGGTGGGAAGGGGTAGAGAGAGAGGGAGACAGAGAATCCCAAGGAGGCTTTGTGCTGTCAGTGCAGAGCCCAATGTGGGACTCAATACCACAAACTGTGAGATCATGATGTGAGACAAAATCAGGAGCTGGACACTTTACCAACTGAGCTACCAAGGTACCAAACATATTTCACATTTCTTTGGTAAATTTGATGACACTATTTCTAGAAGGGCTGATATTACGTAGCATTTTAAAGTATTTCTTGGGGCGCCTGGGTGGCTTAGTTGGTTAAGCGTCCGACTTTCGCTTAGGTCATGATCTCGCGGTTCGTGGGTTCGAGCCCCGCGTCGGGCTCTGTGCTGACTGCCAGCTCAGAGCCTGGAGCCTGTTTCAGTCTGTGACTCCCTCTCTCTCTGACCCTCCCCTGCTCACGCTGTCTCTCTCTCTCTCTCTCCTAGAAATAAATAAAAAATAAAAAAAAAATAAAGTATTTATTAAGCAAGTATCATTCCTTGCCTCTTAAATTACTTTTTTACAGATAAGTCCAAAGCAGAATCACTAAAAGTAGAGATTCTATACTATATTACATCAATTCAAAATAAGTTCATTTCTAATCGATTCTACAATATATATTGTTATAAATTTTCTTGCAGTCTTACAAAAATTTTGACTTCATACAAATGGATTCAAATGATTTCAATGTGATTAGGGGTTTGATTTGGACACAGTAATTTGTGATTTAGGAAAATCACAAAAGTAAACTGATAAACAGGTTTTTGGATGAAGATCAAAAACCATGTAGCTGGTCTTTATCTATGGTTTCAAGACTGTGTGTTTATTTTACTGAATATTGAAATGTATTGACTTTTCCTATTAATGCTAGTTTTTCCTAGCATTCCTGTTGATTCTAGTTTTGGAAGCAGCATTAAAAGTTAAACCTGGGTTCTTATTCAGAAAATTGTACTAACATCTCAGCTATATTAACTGCAAATGCCAAGTACTTTAACAATAAATATCATTTCATTTATTCTGTAATGTATTCTTTCTTTTTCTAGCATTGCTCTGAGTTCCATTACTCTACATCCATTTTTTTATTCATAAAACACTATACTATCTTAAATAAACCAGTGATTTCCAAAGGACCTTTGTCCACACTATAAATCCCTAATGAAACCTTCCTTATTAAAATTGACATTTTTTCATTCTATATTGTAATAGCGTAATTATTACTTTTTTTCTATCTGGAATAAGCCACTGCCACTACGACTTTACTCTGTATTATATGTTTAAACAAACATGTCAAGTTTAATCTAATGAAGATAATCATGTAACAGAGTAAAAAGAATGTATCATATGATTCTTGCTTTAAATCTTAAACCACATATAGATATGTTGGAAAAGTAGAGAACAGTTTAGTATTATGTAGCTTTTCTTTATATTTTTAAGTTTTATTTAAATTCCAATTAGTTAACATACAGTGCGTTATTAGTTTTAAGAATACAATATAGTGATTTGGCACTTCCATACAATACCCAGTGCTCATCACAAGTGCACTCCTTAATCCCCTTCACCTATTTAACCCAGCCCCTACACACCTCCCCCCTGGTAATCATCAATTTTCTATAGTTAAGAGCCTGTTTCTTGGTTTGCCTCTCTGTCACTATGCTTACGTGTATTCTTTCTTAAATTCCACAAATGAGTGAAATCAGATGGTATTTGTCTTTCTCTGACTTATTTCACTTAGCATAATATTCTCTAGCTCCATCCATGTCATTGCACATGCAAAACCACCCATAATCTTACCACCAACCACCTATCATTAGCCTCTACCCCACCTACATTATGTTGCTTAAAACTGGAGATTCATATATAAATAAAGATAAATATATATATATGACAAAAATGAAATCATAAACATATGGTTTTGAAATTTAAAATAAGCTAATAGTTTTTAAGCAACTTGCTATATTGATAAATGCAAACATATACATTTTATTTGCATAATTTATTTTATTCTGTTTCAGATTTATTTAGTTACTACCCCACTGGGTGTTTTCATTACTTCCAAAGTAACATGTTGACAGACAATAAGGTACATTTGCATTTGTTTTTGGTTCATTTTGGCAATGATAATAGTGCTATGAGTCAGAAAACACATAGTCATATATTTGCTGATGGAAGTACAAATTGGCATAAATATTTTGAATGACAATTTAGAAGTACGTATCAAAAGCCTTGAAAAATAAACCTCCTACCTTGGACTTGGCAATTATTTTTCAACCAACTTATTTTGTAGAAAAGTAGTAGAAGAGTGATGGAGGCATATAAAAACATATTTCAGAGAATTATTTATATTACTAAACTATAAGCTAGAGTAGATTTCATAATGCTTTAAAGTATACACAATAAAAGTAAATTTTCTAAATGAATACTTCATATTTTCTTCGCATACTTCAGAGTTTATATAGCAATACTTTGGTGGTTCTTTTTAATATATATATTTAATTACTGTTTACTTTTATATAATCAGAAAAAATAATGAGGAAGAAAATTTATACAGAATAAATATGTTGTGTATCTCAAAATAAAATATAAAACATTAAAATATCATCAATTTTTGTAATAGTCCTTAATTGTTTTTTTATTTTTGGAACATGAAGCCAACTTTCAAATCCATATATAAGAATGGGATAGGGAAAATCACTATATTCTTTATTCTAACTTAGAAAAACTATATCTAATATGACAAAATATAAAAATAGCATTTGCACCCATTTAACATATACAAAAACATTCCCTACAGAAAATGTCTAGCTAACCTGTATCCATAACATCTAAAATATCCCAAAACATTTAACGGTTCGTTGCTAGCGTTTATTAATATCAGAAATTTTCCACCAAATTTTAAAATATTTATCCATTAGTGTTATTAATTAGACTGATAGTTAACAAAATCATGTAATAGTAATTCATGCAACTTATGAAAATGTAAATGAGATTTTGAGAATTTTGCAAATCTAGTCTTTTTTTATATATATGGGCTGAGTACAAGTGCTTATGAAATGGTTGTGTGCATGTGTGTGTGTGTAAAATCTAAGTATTAACAATAAGATAAGTATTAATTGGTTTAGGTGATATAAATTTAATATTGAAATGGTATTCCTAATTCAATTTTAAAGTTACTAATGTGGTTTATAATATAATCATAAAGGAACACATACATAAGTGATTAATCATAATCCTGACAAAATTAATTGCTATTACCAGACTTTAAAGTGATTTAAAGAGATGGGATTTTCACATTGTATTCTTCTGGAGATCCTGTTACTTAGCCTTATACGAATTCCTGCCCATCACTCAACATACCCCTGGTCAGCATAGCTCCCGTTACCATGTCAAAGTGTTCTTTTTTTACTGATTCGGCAATTTAAAATTTCAACCATAGAATTTTAGAACATAGAAATTATCTAATCCGATATCAAATGTAATAAGCGAGACAAGAAATCCAAAACAAGAAAGAAACTAAGAATTTTTAAAAAGAGCAATAGGCAAGTCAGACAAATGTTAATATCTTTAGTATAGATAATGTAGAACTTATTAATGAAAACAGATACAAAAACAAATATTAAATAATATGCAAGCCGTGAAAAAGAAAATGTGTGTCTCATTAATACATAAAAAAAAGGTTCAGTTTTGGTAGTTTTCAGGTTAACTATAAGCTAAAGCAAAAATGACAGGTTAGCTTTTATTCCCTTGATAAGTGAACATTTAAGTACAATCCAAACTATGCAAAAATTCAGGAAAATACAAACTCTCACCTAATATTAGTGGAAATGTGAAAAGCTGCACACAATTTCTTTGAAAGCAATTTGGCATTCTTTTCTCATAAAAATAAACATTAATTTTAAAAATTCTTCATTCACAATTCAATTCATATATTCATATAAAAGCACAATTACAGGGGTGCCTTAGTGGCTCAGTCAGTTAAGCATCCAACTTCAGCTCAGGTCATGATCTCACGGTCAGTGAGTTCCAGCCCCACATCAAGGCTCTGTGATGACAGCTCAGCCTGAGCCTGCTTTAGAGTCTGTGTCTTCCTCTCTCTTTGGCCCTCCCCACCTTGCTCACTCTCTCTCTACCTCTCTCTCAAAAAATATACAAAAAAATTTTAAAGCACAATTATAAAATAATAAATGCATAAGATATTCATTCTTGCATCATGTGTTGCAGAAAAAAAAAAACAGAACGTAAATGTTCAGGAATAGGAAAATAGATCATTTTGGCATGCATATACTATGTGATATTTTGCAGATATGAAAAGTCTTGAGTTTAATATATACCTATTGAGTTTAATAGTTGTCTGGGATATATCTTAAGGAAAGAAAAGCAAAATAGAGAATAAACATTATTTGATCCCACTTTTTTAAAAAAGAAAAAACATTAAAAACGACTATAAATCATAAATGATTGTATGCTTATGAATGTTAGGATTAGAATGGAGTATGATGAAGGTGAATTTATACGGGTGAGAAGGATAATTCCATTTTCTTTTTCTAAAAAAATGTATATGGGAAATATTTCAAAGAACAATGTTTCAAAAGAGTACATATTCTACTTAAATTATGACATGATTATGACTCAGGTCAAATTACTTTATGTCTTTTTGCTATAAAATTCCTGAAAAGTCTAGCCTAGGTTATTAGGAAGGGCATAGCTGAGCACCCCCAAAATAAGAGAACACCAACAATGAAGAGGGAAATGAAAAGTACACAGCAGTTGTGAGCTTACACTCCATTCCCCTGACCTGAGTAGAATATTGCATAGTAATTATGACGTGGAAATCAGAGGAATAACACTGAACTTTAAATAATCAGATAAGGCTCTAACCATGAAAGATAACACAGTATGTAAAAAGTAGGACTAGAAAAAAATATCTTCTCGCTATGACAGAGACATATAAGAAACCAGAATTTCTGAGTATTTACACGACTGTACTCTCCAAATGAAGGTCTGAAATTAGAATTTGTATTGCATATATTAATATAAAATCTTCAAGCCAGGGAATTAATGCAAAAAGAGGTTCCCTAGTGATATCTCTTGTCAATTCAGCTAAAGCAAATGTAAATTTGAATTTTCATGTGGAAAGATAAAGATTCCATTCTTCTTGTTCTTGTTACAATAACAGATTTTTTTAATGAAAAACTGGGAGATTTTTCAAAATTATTTGGAAGATGAATGAAATCCTGTTTGAGTAGTAAGAAATATAAAACTAAGATTTAAAAAAAGATGATTAAGTAGGGGAAAGCTAGTTCTCATTTTCATTCTATTTCCTTCCAGGAAATGGGAAAATTAAGACAATCGATTCAAGAAGAACATTTTCAAAGGTGAAGCTAAAATAGATTGTTTTAAAGATTTTTATTCATATTTAAAATGCAAACTGATCTATTTAAGATATTCATAAAAAACTGATTAAACATTAAATTTAAGTGCCTTGTTTTAAAGATTTTTATTCATATTTAAAATGTAAACTGATCTATTTAAGATATTCATAAAAAACTGATTAAACATTAAATTTAAGTGCATTAGAGCAAAAATACTTTCTTTTAAATGTGAAAATAAGACTAAGATTAAAAATATATCAAACTAGAACCTTTTCACTCTACTCAAATTTCCTACAAACTCCCTACCCTTTTATTCTTGGCACTTGATGTTTCCATGATTTAGTGGGAAAGGAAGGAACGTTAGGCATGCATTCTCTCAATATCGTGTCCATCTACTTCGTCTTCTATTTCCTTATCTCCGGTACAGAGAAAAGTTATACTTTCTCTTGAAAAAGACTAATGACCTGCACAATTGGAAAATTTACTCTTAATATTTCTTCACAAATTTTTTTTATTACATTTGTGTTCCCAACCTTTAGCAACATGCATAACTCCAAGCTACTCCTCAGAAGTTGCCATTGAACAGAGCTTATTTGGTTCTCAGAAACAGATAGTTCTACCCAATGAAGATAAAGGCAGCTTTGAAGGAAGAGTTTGAAAAGTGAAAAGGATAAATCAGCAAAATATCAGCTGGTGGGAAAAGATTTAAAATGTTCTCTCCCAGAAACTGATAACTGATAAACTGAGAACTCTTAACAGCACAGAGTCATTTAAAACATCTTGAGGGGCTCAGTCAGTTAAGCTTATGACTCTTGGTTTCAGCTCAGGTCATGATCTCATGGTTCATGGGACTGAGCCCCAAGTAAGTCTCTGTACTGACAGCATGGAGCCTATTTGGAATTCTCTGTCTCCTCTCTCTGTGTTTCCCCTGTTTGCACAAGCATGCATGCACTCTCTCTCTCTCTTTCTCAAAATCAATAAACTTTTTTAAAAATCGTGAAGTTGCATGAAACAAAGTTGTGCCAAATGGAATAGACGGCACAAAATCTAATTCTATCATCCCATCACACCACAGATTCATGTAATATAATGCATATTAATAGAAGAGAAAAAATCAGAGGTAAAACAATAACCAATGTATTGGTATGACATATACAGTGTCTAAGGAAACATTTTTGGGTTTCATGATGAAAATTAATCATTGTCAACATATGGTAAAATTTTCTGATTTAAAATTGTGTCCAATGTACATCTATATTGCAGGCAAACAATCACATCATAGTGACCTCATACATTGTATGACATTGTATAGAAATGTTATACCACTTCTATCACCATGTGTAACTTTTGAATTCTAATATAACTTGCCTTTGTCCAGCAGTTGTGTTGGACATATACACATTAGCAGAGCATTTGTTCCTCTTAGGCCTCCAAACATTAATCCTCTTTAACATACAGATAGATTAGATAGATACAGAAAAGGATATGGATATAGATATAGATTAGATAGATAGATATAAATATAGATATAGATGATATAGTATAAATGGATATGTAGATAGATGGATAGATAGGTAGATAGATGATAGACAGGAATGAAGAAATGAAGGATGGAGAAAGGGAGAGAAGGAGGAAAGGAAGGAAGGGAAAAAGACAATTATTTTGCCTAAACTAGGAAAGAAGATACATGAATGACTAGGTGATTATTTTCGAATGCATAGTATTTATGTAAACTCAAGTTCTACATGTACAGTGCAAACATATTTGGGATAAATTAAAATGTGTGTAGTGTGTTTAACCTATGTATGCTATTATGGGTTATTGGGATCTTTTGATTTAATCTCCATTTACTATTTAAAAATTTCATGTGGGATGTGTAATTCCAAAGGCTTACTACCTTTGATACTCCAACAGTTCTAGTCTTATTTGAAATACAAATTATATAATTCCTGATTTTGTGGTAACAAAAAAGTGTATCCTCTATCTTTTAAAGAACAATTCCACTCCAATGTTCCCTTGTAAAATATACTCGCCTCAGCAAGAGTTTTATATAAAAGTTGCTGCACAGCTGATCACCCATCTCCCTCAGAGTCAATTATTTTAAAATTTTCAATCTGGGCTTAGGCCTAGTCATTGTGCCAAAGGGATTTTCAATAGGGTTTGTAATGACTTGTTCTTGTGCTGAGATTTCTCAGGCAACTTTGATTTTGCTTGATCTATTGTTGCATTTGATTTTATAGATCACTGAGGAATGTACAACCACTTCTATCACCATGTGTAACTTTTGAATTCTAATATAACTTGCCTTTGTCCGGTAGTTGTGTTGGACATATACACATTAGCAGAGCATTTGTTGCTCTTAGGTCTCCAAACATCAATCCTCTTTAACATATAGAACGAAAGCTACCTTGTCTAAATAAATATATTTAGAATGAACTGGATTAGTATTGTTTAGAGGATAAAACGGTTGCTCTTTGTCTATAATCTGCTTGCCAGATTGGACTACTGCCTACACCATGCTTGGTTGGTAAATAAATCGCTGTTGTTTTCATACTAAAATCCTAGAGGTTATGTTAGATCACACTTTTATGATGCACCTTAATGCAAAACATCTGTTTCACAATCTACTCTCAATCACCAAAGGTATAAAGAATATTGTTAAGTTTCTTTTTCTCTCTGACTCATTAGCTTATTGATGAATATTGTTATGTACAGCCATAAGGAATGCCTTACAGGGAAAAATATAGTTCTTAAGGCACTTGAGGTAATAAAAAGAAACAGCAAACAAGAAGCCTTGGCTTCACAATAGCTCTTATGTAATTCACTCAGTATCTTCTCTCTTGGATCACTATTAAATACCTACAGTTTTGGATTAGGTGTCCTTTTCTTCATCTAGTCTTGTGTGAACTCCATGGAGTAACAGAGGCATTCATCACTTTTTGCAAGATAATGCCTTTGGTAATACAGACAAAATTAGGGAGCTCCTAGACAAAATAATACTCCACATTTTTATACTTTAATCCATCAGATTTTCTCCATGACTGTCTCAGCCTAGACACTCTCCTTGGGCAATCTAAAGTCAGACTTTAAATCATGGCTTATGAGGTTTACTACAACCCGGTACCTGCCTATCTCTCTAACTTCACTTTCTATTCACCACTGTTTATTAGTAACTGCATGTCCAGACAAAACTAAATTGTATGTCCAGACAAAACTAAATTGTAATTCCAAGAAGATAATATGTCCTTGTTCACCTTCATGCTATTTCTTAGACTTTACCATAACACTTAGGTCAATTTACAAGACTCTCAGACAATTTCTATAGTATCAGCACTTATGGTACTTATGCCTTTGAAACCACCAGTGGATTTCTCCATCTTTTCTGGGACACTGAGAACTCTTGAAAGCGACGATGTCTTTTTGGTATCTTTTATTCCAACACCCAACTTCTAATAGTGTGATCATTAAATGATTGTCTTCCTTTTTTTTTTTTTCCAGTTAAACTTGCACTTGAGATGTCTATCTTTCAAGCAAAGTAAATGATGGATAACTTGTTTTCAAATAAATTACATTCAAATCTATAAATTTGTGACCATTCACCCATTAATTACCTTTAAATGGGAAATTAAGTGTGGATGAAATAAAAACTGAATGGGATTTTTTGGACCTTGAACTAATAGAGAAGTCTATCATATGACTCAACTACAAAGAACCCTGACTCTATTGGAGATTTCAACATCTCTACTTGTATCTTGCATTTCATTGTCTCATGCCTTATTAAGTACATAGTTTCTGAAATCATTCTCTTTTCCCAAAGAGATTAATTTATTTTTTATAAGTGGATTAGTCTCATAAATAAATATAGTCTAGTAATTCACATTAATTTTTTAAAATTCCCTTGATTCCACATATGCTTTTATTTATTGACTCATTTCTTTGCTACACTTCAAGGAAACAACATTTTTTCCCATTTCCACTAATACTAATTCATTCAAGCTATCACTATTACTTGGCAAGAATCCTTAAATTTAAAAAAAATGTAAAAGAGATCATGCTTTTCTCTTGTCTAACACACACCAAGGGTTTCTATTGCTTTTAGAATCAGACCTAAATTATTTACCTTGAATTCAAGCTGAAGACGATTCTGGCCTCTCTCCTTTTTTTCTGAAGTCTTCTCACCTTAGTCAAAGCTGTGTCCTACCGATATTGCTTGTCTCAAACTAGTACACTTACCCCTGCTCATGTGAGTGTTAACTACTAAAGATTTACAGGTCTACCTTTCTCCAAGTAATTTCTCGCAGGTGACAGAATCTATTTTAGTAGGAAAGTCAGGCCTTCCTGATTGCTAGTCCTGCCAATCAATGACTAACTAAAATGTGACCAGTCTCATTGCTTCAATGGTAAATGGAACTATACCACCCAGTTAATACTCTGAGCCTATATCTTTACTAAAAAAATTTTCCCTTCCCTGCTGTATTTAATATTCTACTTTACAGGTTATTTTTCTCCCCTGTAGAGTACTTCCTCAAAAACCTGCTTTTGGGAACCTAGCCTAAGACACTCACCCTCACTATGCTTAATCATGCCTTCTTTCTCTTTGATACATGTAGATCATCATCCTAAGGACATGTGTACTAGCCGTTCTTTCATTGAAGAATGCTCTTCATTCACCATTCTCCCAAATACAACAATGTTCTATTTAAGTCACAATTATGGTTGTTGCCTTTAATTTTGGAGTGTTTTTTTAATAAATGCAATTGTTTCATTTATTGACAGTTTTTCTTTATGAAACAAAAGCTGCATCCCATTGGTCTGGGGTTACCACACTTTTACGGTTATCCTCTAACACTTTGGTTATTGTTTTCAGACTCACGTAAGTAGCCAAATAAACTTAGGACCATGAAGAAGAATTTTGTATACTCATTCCTCAGACAATCCTTCCTATTTTCTTTCCCTACCTTTCTGTCCATTTTCAGTTTGAAAAGCTCTTGGGAGAGAGGCCATATATGATGTATGTGATAGATGAGGTCTATATGCTCCTTTTTCCCCTTGAAAACTTTTAAGAGATGAACATTCACCAACACTTCATCTTGACAGATGGAGATCAACAGTGATACTACTGTTGCAAGGGTATTAGGGTTCTCAGAGAAGCAGAATCAATAGATCTATGTACCTATCTATCTATCTATCTATCATCTATCTATCTATCATCTATCTAGAGAAGAATTTACTATAAGGGATTGATTCATGAGATTATGGAGGCTGAGAATTCTCAAAAATTGCAATTGACAAGCTGGAGGCCAAGAGAGCCAACAGTGTAATTCCAGTCTGAAACCAGGAGACTTGACACTTAAGAAAAACCCGTGATTGGATTTAAATTCAAAGGCAGGAGAAAGCTGTTATCCTAGCTCAAATAATCAGACAAAAGGCATTCCCATACTCTACTCAGAGTCAACCTTTTTATTCTATTCAGTCTTTCAGCTAACTACATGAAGGCCACCACTTTAAGGAGGGCAATTGGCTTTACTCAGTCTACTGATTCCAATGCCAATCTCATCCAAAGACATCCTAAGAAACATACCCAGAATAATGTTTGACCAAATAGCTGAGCACACCATGACCCAGTCAAATTGACACATAAAATTAATCATCACACACATACAAAAATTTTGTTCACAAAGGATTTTTTCTCTTTTTACATTTTCAGAATGGCATTGATTTAAAGTCAGGAACAGATTTTTTATACTTATAATGTTAGGAAAATTACACACACAGACACATATACACACTTCATTAATTTACTTACTTATTTACACACACACACACACACACACACACACACACACACACACATACACCTCCTATTTCTTATAGTCCAGCTTTTTGGATAGACCAAGAAGAATATCAACAATTTTAGACTTCTAAAACAAATAACCAAAATTTGACTATAAAGTGCTTCTCTCTGTTACGTTTAGTATGTTAACCCCAAATTATTATTGAATTTCTACTTATCTATAGTTATTTTGAAGAGCTCTAAACTGTGAGAACTCTAAAGTGTGCTTTCAGAGATACAAGGCAAATCATGAACAGTATATTATAATTCTTATGCACTTAATATAATCTTAGCATTGTATTATTGTTTTCTTTTCCACAGAAAAGGCATTCACACTACATCTTATTTCTTAATGGAAGAAAGATATTTTGATTTCAGTATGATGCTATACATATTATCAACACAAACTTCAATATACAAAACATGTTTAGTCTATGTTCAAACACAATTTCATATGTGAAACCTTATACTACAAAATGCTATTTTTGATGATATAAAATTAGTGTCTATGATGCATTTAGGTGAAAAAAGTAAAGAACAGAATATAGCTATCCCATAAAAGTATACACACACAAAAGTATTTTATCACCTAATAATCATACTACTTTACTTTTCTTTCCTTGATGATCTGAGAAACTGAAGTCATATTCTCCTAAGCAGTTCTAATTTTCTGTCAAAACCATACCTTACATAAGCTAATATACTCTCTTACATTTTCTGTGGAAATATTACCATTTCTACCTAATCATCACTGAAACAATAAATCTTCCAAAGATACAGAATTAAGAATAGGATGAAAATAGGCTTGCTGAAATAATGCCACACGCCAATATGACAAATTCTACTTTGCATGAAATACAGTAATTTTTTTTCTTCAAAAGCAGACATATTTTAAATTACAACTACCTATATTGATGAATATCTTGTGCAGCTTTGGGTGATTATATCAATTTAATGTTTCATGTATTAATGAATTAATACCAATATATTAAGCAGCATGTATGAGATAATTTGAATCTTAAGTATTACTACTCACAAAGCATTTTCTGGATAACAGATCATCAGTTTTATCCCAATTGTCTGACAAGTATGAATGATTTCCAGGCCAGAGTGACTAAAATGACTTTAATCCATTTTAAAATTAATGAATTCTATTCTATTATATTGGTGCAAGAGATTTACACTCAGTGCAGAATTAATGTAAGATGAAAAGATTTTATTAACATAAGCCAGAGTAGCGGGAATATCAAAAGAAAGAAAGACAAGGTATACTGTTAGAAGATGACACCTTGGGCAGAGTTCAAAGAAGAGTAATTGCAGAATACATTGTTTGGTAATAGCTGAAAATACATTCTTAGTTGCCTAGAGAAGCCAGATGTTGGCTTGCCTTTGTCCCCATATTCACACTGTGCTTTGAACTGGAGTTACAATTAACATTTACAAGTCTTGTCTTTCAATAAACCCATGAAGAGTAATTACTTGGAAAACACGGGATCCACATTCTATCACTAACTAGCCCTAGGACTCTGTACCTGTCACACAATCTCTCTGGGCCACATTAGTTCACATGTTCTTTTATTTTTATTTTTTATTTATTTTTATTTTTTATTTTAAATATTTTTATTTATTTCTAGGATAGAGAGAGACAGCATTAACAGGGGAGGGTTCAGAGAAAGAGGGAGATACAGACTCTGAAACAGGCTCCAGGCTCTGAGCTGGCAGTCAGCACAGAGCCCGACACGGGGCTCGAACCCACGAACCGTGAGATCATGACCTAAGCGAAAGTTGGACGCTTAACCGACTAAGCCACCCAGGCGCCCCATCTTTTATTTTTAAACTGAGTCAAAAGGAATGGCTAACAAATCATGGTTACAGTATGGACAAGATTCCAAGCAATGCTGGTAATAATGCAATACATTCTTAGGACATTTGGGAAATGCTGATCGTTTGTAGTCTCTTCTTTCAAAAGGGCTCTGCTAATGCTTATCAATTCTCCAAGTTAGGAAACTTTTTTTAATTGCATTTGTGGTGTAAAAGATTGAAGCTAAATAAAGCATCCATACTTTGAAAAGTAACAGTTTGGTTCTACAAGTAATCAGTATCAAAAATCTGACTTAAATTTAAGCCAACATCATTGTACTACACAGAAAACTATGCCATAAAAGTCCTACTGTACAGAATGTACAAAATGATTTATCTGTGCATTGTAAAATATCTACATTGAATCTAAATACTGTTTTATTTAATCATCTTGTGAAAAAGAAAAAAGGTGAAGAGAGATCTAGTCTAAAGCATTTCATAAGTAATCAATAATACTTTTAATAATACAAAGATATCCCTTGAACTATCTTAAGAAAAGGGGGATAGTTAGTGGACTAATACAGGGATTTTCTTCAGAAACCAAAGACACAATGTATAGCAATTTTGCCAACACACTAAAGACCAAAACACTAAAATCAAGAGCAAAGAATCAAGGAAAATGGTATAGCGACTTTGTAAGACAGTTTGGTAGTTTCTTATAATACTAAACTTGTGCTTATCAAACAATACTGCAATGGTTCTCCAAAGAAGTTAGAAACTAAATTAACAGGAAAAACTTTCATCCAAATGTTTATAACAGCTTTATTCATAATTGCCAGAACGTGGAAACAACCAAGATGTCCTTTGGTAGGGAAATGGTTAAATAAACTGTGGTACGTCCAAACAATGGAATATTATTCAGCCCTAAAAAGAAATGAGCTATCAAGCCATGAAAAGACATGTAGGAAACTCAGATTTCACTATTACTAAATGAAAGAAGCCAATCTGAAAACTATGCACTGTGATTCCAACTACATGGCATTTTGGAAAAGATGAAACTATGGAGAGATCAGCAGTTGCCAGGGGTTGGGGATAAGATGAATAAGCAGAGTAAAGAGCATTTTTAGAACAGTGGAAATACTCTGTACATTTATTCACTATACTGATGACTTACACCTCATAAGGTTTAGGTTTCTCTAAGTCTTAAGTACATCTGCAATTTATTTTGTTTCGAAGTGAAATAAAATTCTTCTGTTTTTAAAAATGGCTTCAGTATCACAATAACATTTATTGAGTAATTTTCCTTCTACTAATTTTTGACCTAGAGTCATTAGGGCTTTAAAAATTATCTTCAGTGATTCACCAAAGATAATTTTGTTTGCACTAACATAATTCATTTATGGATATTTTTATTAATAGTAATCTAGATGTATATGAGCAAAGATCCACATATGGAAACATTGCAACTGCGTATGTTTCTCGTGTGGATCTTCATTTGACCTTCAATTATACCTAATATTCATGGACATTATTTTCTTCCAAATAAGATCAGATTCCTGACTGGTACTCTCTTTCCAGATGGTCTAGTGGTTGGCAGATTTGATGTGCCATGTCACATAAAAAGCTCATGAAACTGAAGTGGCATTGGCCTCATCTAATGCTTTTATTATCAGCATACACACAGCACATGGCACAGAGCCTCTCTGCCAACAAATTAGCACCTAATGTTTCTACCATCCAAGTTCAAGTCAGCAATTTAACTCTCTAATCCCCCATAATTTATGCTGCTGCATAACTCCATGTAGGTCATTTTAATGCATTTTCCAAAGCAACAAAAGTACAAAAACAAACAAAACTTAAATTTTAAAAAGGCAAACCAAAAAGTTCCATATGATTGACATACAAATAAGCATCTAGTAAGCATACATGTGAAATAAATATCTTAAGCAAAAATAAAGTACTTCTTTTTAAAACTACTGATTGGCAAAGATATGTGGAATGTTCAAGGATGTGAAATAGAGCTAACATACTTTGGCTGTTTATTTTAAAAGCTTTGGGGACATTTGTAAGATAGCCACATTTTAGTAACCCATATCTTTTGTGAGATTAAATCTGTCTGCTGGGAATATGCCTGCATGGATAGAATAAAGAGTACTGCAAACTTTGGTGAGGAACAAGCTATCTTTATTAAAGTATTTATCATTTTTACAGCTAGAATTGGTATTAATATTTCAACAAACAATACCAGTAAGCCTTATCTTCTCTTTGTTGACTTTAGTTAAGCACTGTCAGCAGTAGGCTGTTTAGAACAGCTTGGTCTGTTCAAGCAGAATAATTCATCTTAGGATTTTTTTAAAATAAACTCACTTTTAATATGCAGTAGGAGCACACCAAAGCAGAAACACAAACTTAGTCCGAAGGACATAAATCTGGGGAAATTTGATTGACATTATTCTCTCCAAGCATTTGAAAGCATTCAAAACTGAGGAAGAAATATTAAACCTATTGACATATTTTAAACATAGAGCCTGACCTTATAGATTTTCTCTCATTCACCACATAGGCAATTATGCATGAATAAACCAGAATTTATGTTCATATATTTTTAAATATAATGTAAGAAAAAGAAATCAATGAAACAGAGATCAATTCTTTGAAAACAATAAATATTACACTATCTTGTAAGGGTTTACCTATATGTCATTTAAAGCTATGGACAAACCTAGAGAACCAGCTCCATAGTTGAAAAATTAGAGCTACTCCGAGATGAAATGAGTTTAAATGGACGATTCTACTTGAATTTGCACATGTTAAGTGCATTGTAGAGATAGATGAATCGTAAGTAAAATGGTTTGTTTTGTCACATGACTGGTTTACGAATTTGAAGAGTTGAATGGATTATTCAGGTCACAATAATATCTAAGAAACAGTGTTTCAATATTAATGAATATATAATAAAACTATACTCTTAAAATAAAATCACTACTGACAGTGGGGATGGAAGGGGGAAGACCAGAATATTTTCTGTAATTAAACTATGAAAGCACTAATTATTGCCTGTGCCTGTACATCAAAAATGTTCTTATATTTCAAGAATCCATATTGATATTTTCTAATGAAAACTGAAAACTGAAAACTGAATACAATTGTATGCTATTAGGCTCTACAACTTTCTGCAATTTTTATAATAGTCTTTACGCTGATTCAGCGATTTGAGAATAATTCTTTAGCAGCATGGACACTAACTAATCCAACAAGATGTTTAGAACAGCACCCAAAGAGCATCTGTTAATATGGGTAGGTCCTATTCGCTTGTATGACGTTGGCTCAATCACAAGTCCTAAACCACAGCTTAGGGGTAAAAGCAGAAGGTATTCGCTTTTGAGTGAATATTTGGTTAGGTTGTTTAAGTAACTTTCAGAGCTTTAAATAAGCTTTATGATATGCTTACAGAAAAATTCACAAATAATAAATATACAATTCTTAAAGAGTTGTTAAAAGTGAATACACCAATGAAAACCACCAAAATTAAGAAATAGCACACTGCCAACATCCCAGATGCCCCCATCTGCCCCTAACTAACCATCCCTCCTGCCCAATTATAATCACTATCCTTATTTCTAAAAACATTATTACTTATTTATATGCAAGAAAATATTCTGTATGCATTACTTTGTGTCTGGCTCATTATGTTTGTGAAAGTCACTCATTTTTCCCCCATGATCAATAATTTTGTACTTTAATTATAGTAAGGATCCAAATTAATAAGCACATGAATGTTTTCCCAGTGTTTCTAACTAACATATTTTCTTTCTTTCAACACTTTTAAATATTCACTTTGCTCTGTTACTTGCGTAGTTTCTGATAAGGAGAACCAATGTAGTCCTAATCCTTATTCCTCTGTGGGTAAGGCATTTTTCCTTTTCTGTGGCTTCTTCAAAATTTTCCCTTTAAACTTGATGTTTGAATATGATATGCTTACTTGTGGATTTATATTTTTGTTTGTTTGTTTGTTTGTTTTGCTATTTAACCTGCTTGGTGTTCTTGGAGTTTCCTCTTGGCTGTAGCTACTTCATATATTATTTATGCTCCCTACCTCTTTCTTCTGTTATTCTAATAAAGCATATGAAAAACCATTTAGTATTCTCCTACAGTTTTTAGATATTCTTTTCTTTCTTCTTAAATATTTTTTCCCTTTAATTTGAAGTTCGTGAAATTTCTATTGATACATTTCAAGCTCACTGGTATTATTTGTCATGTCCAAACTACCGATGAGAGGCATTCATCAGGAGCATTCTTAATTTCATTTTGTTTTTTAAGTTTATTTATTTATTTTGAGGGGAGGGAGGAGAGAGTGGTAGAGAAAGAAATAGAGAGACAGAGAGAATCCTAAGCAGGCTCTGTAGTAACAACGCAGAGCCCGATATGCAGCTCTAACTCCCAAACAGTAAGATCATGACTGAGCCGAAATTGAGCCAGCTCATTTACCAACTGAGCCACCCAGGCGCCCCAGGGATGTTGTTCATTTCTATTATACTTTTTGATCTACAGAATTTCATTCATTCTTAGATTGTTTCTTTACTTGCATTACTCATCTATCAATGTATATTGCCTAATTTTCCCAAGAGAGCCCCTCACATACTATTCACAGGGTGTTTTGTTTTTTGTTTTGTTTTGTTTTGTTTTGTTTTGTTTTGTTTTGTTTTGTTTTAAATCCTGGTCTGATAGTTCCAAAAGCTCTTTCCATATCTGAGTTTGGTCGCTTTGTTTCTTCAAGCTGTGTTATCACTTGCCTTTTAGTATTCTTGTAATTTTTCTTAAAAGCTAGATGCAATGTACAATCTAATAAGAATGGAAGTTAATAGGTATTTCATTTAATTTATTTTAATCTGGTTTAGGAACGTGTCTCTGTTTAGTGTTTTAGCTGCAGGTGTAAGATGCTTCAGTTTCCTCTAACTTATTTTTTCTGCCCTCCTGTCTGAACTTCTCTAAAAAATCCTTCTTAGAGTCTGAGGCTTAAATTTTTCCAGCTAAAATACATTGTTATTCACTTGGTGCCTTGCTGATGTGGCAAATGTGTCACATTCTTATGATTTAGTCTCAGTCCTGTACTGGGGCTGGGTCCTTCAGCTGTGTTGTTCCCCCTTTGCTTTCCCCCTCTTAGGTGAGAAAGAAAGTTACTGGTATATGCAGTTAGATTATTTCTCTTTTCTCCTGTAGCTTAAGAATCTGGCAAACTCTTTCCTGCTTAAAAGGCCTTTATAATGGAAAACACTCTGGATATATTTCAAAATAATCTCCCTGCAGGAAACATGAGGGTTTTTTTGACTATTCTCAGTGAGAAACTTATAGGGTTCCTAAAGCCAAAACACAGAGAAGTGTGGGAGCTCCTGAAGACTGACCACCATGAGTTCCATATTCTCACACTACATTTTACCTTCAGCATTAACCAGTGTTATTATACACCATTTACATCACCAGTTTATGATTCCAGCAGCTTCTCCTACAAGTAAGATCATTTCAGATGTGATTCTCTATATTCATCTGTCTCTCCAGATTTGGGGGGGAGAGGTGGGGTCAGCTTGCCCCATAACCTCAATTCTTTGAAAAGTTATTAATTTTTATTTCTTTCAGCTTTTTCTTCATTGTAAGAGATGAAATATTACTTCTAATCCTTTATGCATCAGAGGCAAAATCGGAAGTCACCAAAATCTTTTTAACAAGCAGCCACTGTGGAAAACAGTATGGAGGTTCTCCAAAAAATTAAAAATACGGGGACCTGGGTGGCTCAGTTGGTTAAGTATCCGACTTCAGCTCAGGTCCTGGTCTTGTAGTTTGTGACTTTGAGCCCCGCGCTGGGCTTTATGCTGACAGCTCAGAGCCTGGAGCCTCCTTCAGATTCTGTGTCTCCCCATCTCTCTACCCCTCCCATGCTCATGCTCTCTCTCTGTCTCTCAGTAATAAATAAAAACATTAAAAATTATTAAAAAATTAGGGGCTCCTGGATGGCTCAGTTGGGTGGGCACCGACTGCGGTTCAGGTCATGACCTCGCAGTTCCTGAGTTCAAGCCCTGCCTTGGGCTCTGTGCTGACAGCTCAGAACCTGGAGCCTGCTTTGGATACTGTGTCTCCCTCTCTCTCTGCTCCTCCCCGACTTATGCTGTCTCTCTCTCAAAAAAAAACTTTAAAAAAACTATAAAATAAACTTAAAAAGAGAACTACCCTATGATCCACCAATTGCACTGCTGGGTATTTCTTAATATATAATATTATTATAATGTAATGATATAATGTAATATTCAACCATAAAAAAATGAAATCTTGTCATTTGCAGCAACGTGGATGGAGCTAGAGAATATTATGCTAAATGAAATAAGTTAGCTAGAGAAAGACAAATATCATATGGTTTCATTCATATGTGGAATTGAACCACTTTGTGGAAGTTGGGAATCATGTGATCCTTCTTAGCATTACAACTAGACTAAACCAACTCTTGCAAATACCTAAGAGACTTATGTCTTTCATCAGATCTGAGACAGTACTGGGGCACCTGGGTGGCTTAGTCGGTTTAGCGTCCGACTTTCGCTTAGGTCATGATCTTGCGGTTCGTGGGTTCGAGCTGTGCTGACTGCCAGCTCAGAGCCTGGAGCCTGTTTCAGAGTCTATGACTCCCTCTCTCTCTGACCATCCCCTGCTCATGCTGTCTCTCTCTCTCCTAGAAATAAATAAAATATTAAAAATAAATAAATAAATAAAATAAAATAAAATTTATTTAATACGCAACTTATGTAAGACTTAATTGATTTTTAGGGGCACCTAGGTGGCTCAAATGGTTAAGCTTCTGACTTCAGTTCAGGTCATGACCTCACAGTTTTTGAGTTTGAGCCCAGCATTGGGTTCTGTGCTGATAGCTCAGAGGCAGGCACCTGATTTGGATTCTGTGTCTTCCTCTCTCATTGCCCCTTCCCTCCTCAAGTTCTGTCTCTCTCTGTCTCAAAAATAAGTTAAACATTAAATGCTTTTTAAATTATTCATTATACTGAAATTCAATGGATATGCCTGTGTAAGAATCTTGAACTATAATGAAACTTAAAAATGATTTAGTTCAACACCTTCATTATACTAATGAATGATAAAAAAAAAACAATTAAAAAGTTATTTTCATTAAATCAAAGATCGAGTATGCATGAGTGTACATACACACCTACACCCCCCCACAAATACACACATTGTTATTCTAATCTCAGATGACAATGCGATCACCTTCAATATCTCAAGAGAAAATAAAAAATAAATAACAAAGTTGAACTTATGATTTAGGGAGAACCACAATGATCAGATACAGTCTCTCCAAGTAGAGAAGACTGCTACTATCATATGGAGATTTTGAGGAGTGTAAAAGTGAGGAGACTTTCAGAGATATAAATGGCTGAGATCATCTGTGAACTTGCGGTTACTTGTATAAGACTGTTACTGACTGAATAATGCTAAGAAGCATGTGTACTCTAATGGGTATGTTTCTGATTGGCTGAGGTTTAGAAATAAGGGGCTGATATTGATTGTTTGGCTTGTAAAGCATTTTTACTGAGACAAGTTTTTCTTAATTAATTCTAGAAATTTAAAAGCAGTCTGATGATAATTATTACAATAGCTACAAAATAATACATTTTTGAGTGTGATATTTATTATTTTTATTATTTTATTATTAATAGTTCTTTTTCTTGTTACTGTTTTTCACTCAATAAATGCTGCTTGAGATATTAGTAAAGATTGTCCAAATCTTCACCACTGTTGTTGATTCTCCTTTAACATGAGATTTTGTTCAAAGGATTCAGTTCTTTGAGTATCCATGAGAATTACTCCATTTCATCTTTATCATTCTTTTTGTATTTTAATAATTTTTTTTCTGTCAGGATGTGACTATGTATAAGACTTTCACATTTTAGGGGCGCCTGAGTGGCTTAGTCGGTTAAGCGTCCGACTTTCGCTTAGGTCATGATCTCGTGGTTCGCAGGTTCAAGCCCCGCATCGGGCTCTGTGCTGACTGCCAGCTCGGAGCCTGGAGCCTGTTTCAGAGTCTCTGACTCCCTCTCTCTCTGACCCTCCCCTGCTCACGCTGTCTCTCTCTCTCCTAGAAATAAATAAACATTAAAAAAAGAAAAGAAAAAAAAGACTTTCACATTTTATTCACATTGAACAATTGTGAAACCAACAAGTATCCTAAGAAAGAAAGAGGAAAGAAAGACGAAAGAAAGAAAGAAAGGAAGAAAGGAAGGAAGGAAGGAAGGAAGGAAGGAAGGAAGGAAGGAAGGAAGGAAGGAAGAAAGAAAGAAAGAAAGAAAGAAAGAAAGACAACTGTATAACTGTATAATACTCTTGAACCATAAGCAGATTGTGTAGGCCTGAATAAGTAAAAAGAAGCCAAATGCACTCAGCCCATCTAAATAGACAAGTCGCTTAATCTTTGAGCTTGGATATAGATTGCTACACATACTTTTAGTGTTGATACAAGTATAACATGAAGTATTAACAGCAATGCAAAGCCCCATCTCTTCAGTTTGCCAAAAGATTTGAGGCCAATGTATTATCCATAACTTCTTGGGCTAAGGCATTTGTTATGAAACAAAGACTTAGGCTACATAATATATCATGTCAGTCAAAGTAAAAGATAGATTTTTGATGCCAACCAAATTTTTCCAACTCCAAATCATATTGATGGTATCAGTATCCTTAGAAGCCAACCCCATCAGTTAGCATGTATACTCTTGAGAAGAGTGTTATACCTTCATATACTTTGTAGGGAGAAATTAGCTACTGTGTGTATTTTACAAGCTTGGAATAGTCTCATATCCCTACAGGACAATTAGCCCTGGGTAGACATGAAAGAAGCTGATTCTTGTATAGGAAGATCATATAGGAAATATGATCAAGCAAATTTAGAAAAGCTGTATATTATCTCCAGGGATTGTAATAGCAAATGCATACCAGCACATCTAAAATATATGTCTGTTCAGTTATAGAAATAACTCATTTTAAAGGTATAGTCTTTTTTTAAATTTTTAGAATTAGATTTGAATTATTACTAAAAACAAAGCTGTAGGTACAAATGATGCATCGGAAATATGGATGCAGGTAGGACCTGCATAGAATCATAGTCATTAATTGTTACATAGGTATAGTTGTGCCAATCCTGTCCTAAATATTCAATAACAAATACCATTCAGATATCACATAAGGCAATTCACTTATTCATTAGAAGATCCACAATTAAAATTAATTTTAGTAACATTAATTTTAGATACAGTTATTATTTGCATTTACCCAGGATTTGGCAAGATATGACATATTCAACAGATTTTCAGAATGATTAATAACTGGAAGAACTATGGGGAGATGACAGAATTAAATAGGTAGGATCTTAAATTAACAAATACTTTATTATTGATAAATAAACATAATAGATTTAGTCAAAAACAAATAAACTGAAACCAGTAAATATAAAATATCCAGCTAAAGATAACAAGAGTTATGTAAAGGAGTTTGTAACATAGATAGTAACATTCCTGGATAGTAAATATTCCAGGCTTTTTCAGTGGAAGCTGTCTACTTCATATGTTTGTCTACTTGTTTCAAGGATCTGAGTAAGCAGGGAATATCCATGGGCCATCTGGAAAATGTCTATAGAATCTAAGTTAAAGATCTTTAGCTTTCCAATTCTTTCCAATTCTTATTGGATACTGATGCTATTTCAGTTGGGAATCATGGACCAAAGTATGAATTTCTAATTTAAACGTTGTAATGGTAGTTAACCTTCTAGCAAGGTTCTTAAGCAGTCTTTTTCTTCTTTTTTTTAAAGTTTATTTATCTTAGAGAGAGACACACACACACACACAGAGAGAGAGAAAGAGAGAGAGAGAGAGAGTAGGGGAGAGACAGAGAGAGAAGGAGAGAGAGAGAATCTCAAATCTCAAGTAGGCTCCATTCTGTCAACATGAAGCCTGACGTGGGGCTCGAACTCACAAACCTGAGCTCATTACCTGAGCCAAAAATCAAGAGTTGGATGCTTAATCACCCAAGTGCCCCAAGCAGTCTTTTTCTGATGTCTTTTCTAGTATACTAGATCACTAGGTCATTCAATTTTAGGTCATGGTATGAGCCAATTTCTTAAAATTAATCTCTGTCTCTCTCTACATAGATGATATAGCTATAGCTATATATAGATACAAATGAGATAGATATTACCTATCTGCTGATATCACCTATTTGTTCTACTTCTATGGAAACCCCTAACTAATACAGATTTTCAGTGCCAAGAATGGTTCTAGAGAAACAGATTTTTAAAATTTGTTTTCTGAACTGATTCTGGAATTTCTGAAATTGGTTCTCCATCTAGTCTGATTAGATTCAAAGCAATTAATGACCATATTTCTAGTAGTTCAAAAAACACTCATAGTTCATAGCATTATGAAGCAATAGAGATATGCCAAATATCACCATTGGGTACCCCTAATCAAATACCTTGTTATTGTCTTTATTTGAAGTATGGTTTATGGAAATGTGTATAGAAGCTAAATTGCCAAGGGACTCATTGTGGTGATTAATTTTATATGTCAACCTGAGTAATCTATAGCACCCAGATTTGATTAAATACCAATCAAGATGTTGCTGTAAAAGTATATTGTTAGATATGATCAGCATTTAAATTAGTAGACTTTGAATAAAGCATGTTATCCTTCATAATGAAGAAGTGCTGCATCCAATCAAGGTTGAGTGTCTTATAAGAAAATGATTGAGGGGCGCCTGGGTGGCTCAGTTGGTTAAGATTCCAACTTCAGCTCAGGCCATGATCTCACGTCCATGGGTTCGAGCTCCACATTATGCTCTGTGCTGACAGCTCAGAGCCTGGAGCCTACTTCAGATTATGTATCTCCCTCTCCCTCTGCCTCCCCCCCCCCTCACTCTCTGTCTCTGTCTCTCAAAATAAAAACAAAGACATAAAAAAATTACATTAGAAAAAAGAAAAAGATTGATACTCTCTAGGAAAAAGGAATTCTGCCTCCAGATAACCTTTGGACTACATCAACTTGTCTTGAGGTCTCCAGTCTACCTGCCTGCCATGTAAATTTCATATTTGCCAACCCTCAAAATCACATAATCATGTGAGTCAGTTATTTAAAATTAATCTTTGTCTCTTCATACGCATGCACACACACACACACACACACACACACACCTTATTGGTTCTTTCCAAGCATCTATGAAAAAAATACATAGCTTTTTTTTTTTTAATTTTTAACATTTATTTATTTTTGAGACAGAGAGAGACAGAGCATGAGCTGGGGATGGGCAGAGAGAGAGGGAGACACAGAATCTGAAACAGGCTTCAGGCTCTGAGCTAGCTGTCAGCACAGAGTCTAATGCGGGGCTCAAACTCACGAACCACGAGATCATGACCTGAGCCTAAGTTGGACGCTTAACCAACTAAGCCACCCAGGTGCCCCACATAGCTTCTTTTTTTTATCTCATAATTTACATTAGAAGTGGTTACCATTGCTATTATTTATTTATTTATTTATTTATTTAGGAAATCTAATATAGCAATTGGGTTATGGGATCCAAACTACTATATTTATTTTCACGAATGCTATGTATAATTTTTTGTTAACAATACATTTTGCACAATTTACAACTAAATCAAATGTTCAAACTAAAGTAAAATAAAATAAGCTATAAAGGATATTTGCCTATACAATGTGGTTTTACTTTAGATTATAGAATTAACTCAATTTTGTTTTTTTCATCAAAAATTTAAATTATAAGACAGAAATGATAGTAGTGAATTAGGTAAAAGAAAAAAGAAAAGTAAATGCTGAGAAGATAAAGGCTTCTCAAAAGTCAAGAAGTTAATGAGAAATTAAGAAGAGAAAGATAAAGAGATGGGGAAGGTAAAACAATTAAAAGACTACAGTAGTAAAAAGACAGTATGAAATGAAGAAGGAAACATTTTTCACAACATTTGTACCTATTCTCAGGTTCCACATTTCCCCACACCTTTCCCTTGGATTGGGGTTACCTTCATTCAATGGTTCAGGGTTGCTTCCCAGCTCTCTATCAGCTATGTTCTCTCAATAACTGACTTTGGTGTAGACTGGAAATAGGCAACAAGAACTGCAGTGCTGGCATGGTATAATATCCAATGGTAAAAAAATCACAGTTCTAGAAATCTACCATATGTAAAATAATGCTGCCTGGATTACTTTCCCATTCCAACACACACACACACACACACACACACACACACACATCTACATAACCTCAGCTTTCTTAAATTCAACAGCTTAGAATACCCTAAACCTTTTTAAGACCAGAGTATTTAGTCAGTTGATCTGGTTATATCTTCTGCCATGTGCATCACTGCTCATAACGATGTTCTCTCTTGTGTTATGATGAATAAAAGACACTAGCATCTCAGTCCCCTTCTTTCTTCCTTATATTCCTAGATGTAGCCTTCCCAAATGGAGAGGTTCAAGGATGTTATAGCAAATGTTGTACTTGGAAGCTGAATAAGGACAATGATAATCAAATGGGTGTTATAGACAGATGGATGCTATTCTTTGTATCACAGTATTAACTGTAACTTTTTTTTTGGCTAATAATAATGGTGATTGGTTTAAAAAAGGAAAAAAAGAGGAGAAATAGGAGATTGTAAAATGTGTCTAGTGAGTGCTTACTATAGCTTAAACAGGATGCTAATGGCTTCATATATCACCTCATTTAATACTTGCATAAAGAAAATACCTACTATTAACTGCAATTTACAATGAAGAAGCTAAAAAATTAGAGTAATAGCTTATTTAATACTACATAAAATCTGTGATGTAAATCAACCATTACTCATTAATCCAGATATTAAGCTTTCAAATATCTATGTGAATGTGGGAACTAAGCTGTCAGATGACTACCACTATAATCTACTTCATTCCATGTTTCTATATCTTTGAGGAGATTGATTAAAGCTCCTCTGACTGTGATGTAATTGCAAAGTTTACTCAAACAGTGTTTAAGGATATAGTAAATATGAGCCACTGAGTTGAGAGAATATAATCTTATACTAGTAAAATAATCAATAATATTAAACATATTTCAGAAAGAGAGCCAAGCAAAATTCGCTGACAAAGGACAGGGTTTTTTGTTTTTGTTTTTGTGAGTGACAGTATTTGAAGTGCTTAGGAGCTCAGATGCTGTTTACAATGCTAGGTCTTGGTGGATATCAGATAGGCTTGCTGTCTGTATTACGGGCAAAATGGTCACAGCCAAATCCAAACTCAAATTCTATCCATTTCCCAACCTCACTAAAAAAAGACCATCTTGCTGGGTAATAGGAACTGGCATACTATGACATTTAGTGTCTACGTGAAGTTATATGGAAAACACTGATGGCTTGACCCATCTCTGGGTCAATTACTTTATCCAGGAAGATAAAGTAAATAGATTGGTTTGTCTTGGCCTGTTTATTCACTACTCTGATAAGACACCATGTTTATAAGAACACAATTTCAAGCCTCTCCTTATTCAATTAGAAAAAGTAGTTCTATTATATAACAAGAAAAGGACAGCTATTGGAAAGACAAAAATCAACAGATATCCATAACGCTAGGTTTGCAAAGTCTGGTTCTCCTCTAGGCTCTACATGAGACAGCATAGACTTTTGCACGTTAGGACTCACTTTACCTTGAGTTTAGTCCTCTACTCCATCATCTTTTTCCTGTCAGTTGTCTTCTGGCTATGTACATGGAGCATAGAGCTCTTCATTGCCACAGAAATAGATTTTGGTTTGTGAGTGGTGGTTCGAAGGTGAAGGTGGTGGTGGTAGAATACTTATGAGCTTAATTTATCATCTATATGGTGTATTATAATTTACAAAGTAAGACTTGTCAGTAAACCTAGTCAGAAGGTATGTTAAACACACAGCATTTGCATTTGTCTGAAAACAAGAAATCTCATAATGAGTTATTTTGTTTGTAATTAAAATCAAACTTTTGTTAATATAGTGCTTCACTTACACACTAAATGTCATGGTAAGCCAGTTCCTATTACCTGTTTAAATTTTTCCTCTCCCTTCTTCTACACAGGATATGTGGAAAGGTCAAAGATACCAGATGATCAGCATTACTCGGGACAATTTAATTCCTCTTTCAGTCAAATGAAGTTAGAAGGAGATGATATTTAAATCTTATCTCCATTTATAATTCTACTATCTAAGAGGCAAACAGATATATGTCCAGTAAACAAAAATTTAGCTACAGTTTTTAAATGCACTATTTGTTAATAATATTTGCATTGGCAAAAACATCAAAAAAGAATATAAGCAGCCTTCTCTCTATTAAAATTCATCTTTTAGTGTATATTGGAAATAGAGAAAATAATTTGTTAGTGAATCACAGAATGCTAATTTAAATGATTAAAAAGTACTATTTTTCTACTTTTACCAATGTCTTCAGAAAGAAATCCTTTACAACAAAATCATTTTGATTTGAAAGCTTTCATTCTATAAGGCAAATATTTTTTAAATGTTTTAGGATCTATTTTTCTTTTCAATGAACATAACATTCATGTGTAATTTAAACATAAGAAAAATAATATATAATCTATTCTCTTACGTATACAGATGGTGTTAGCATGCACATTTCATAAAGAAATAGAAGTGGATTTGTTGCTTTCCTGGACTGACCAGATCAAATTACTGTCCACACATCACTTGGCAAGTAACAAAGGTTCTCAGGGGAACAACCTGAGTAAACTCCACTGCTGTCTCTAGCATGTTTGTTTGGTTTTTTTTAATGTTTTTAATATTTATTATTATTGAGACAGAGAGAAACACAGCATGAGTGGGGAAGGGGCAGAGAGAGAGGGAGACACAGAATCTGAAACAGGCTCCAGGCTCTGAGCTGTCAGCACAGAGCCCAACGCAAGGCTCATACCCATGAACTGTGAGATCATGAGCTGAGCTGAAGTCCGATGCTCAACTGATTGAGCCACCCAGGCACCCCAGCATGTTTTTTTCCATAGCTCCAGAAATAAGAAAAGACTGAACTCTTGCTGTTGTCGCAGGGTATAATTTTACAAAGAGTTCCATCCAGAGTAGCTCGGGATTTTTCCCAAATGGGCATCACAGGACTTGACAGAAACCTACAATTAACTTAAGACCCCCAAAGGCTACTAGTTCAAGGAAAACAATTTGTTTCCCAACTAAAGCAAAAATTTAGCCCAAGAATAGGACATGATGAGTATCCCAAGGTATTCACATTCATTCATTATGTTTGTGGTTTCCCTAAGAGATATAGACCAAAGAGAAAATTCACTTGAAAAAGAAACTGAAAAGCACTACTCTAATAAAGTCAGAATTTGACAAGAAATCACTTCTGATAATAGGAAAAATATATATTGTCTGCTACAATAACTCTTAATTTAGATTTTAAACACTAATAGAATATGCTATGGCACTGATGATTACTGGAAATTTTTTGGATTGATTATCAATAACTTATTTACACTTTTAGGTAACCACTAGATTATCTGGAATGATCATATGAAAACACTTTAGTAACTTGTTGCAAGGAAATATGTCACCAAAATTCTGTCTTTATTAGGAATATGTTCAAAAATAAACTTCATTATTTAACGTTCATACATATTTTATAATAAAAGTCTAGAACTTTATTTTATAGTAATGAAGTTGGTCACACTCAGTTATTCTCACTTCACTTTGCTGTAAATCCCTTCTTGACTTTAGCAGATTCCATAGACGATAATGAAACTCTTGAAAGCACCACCCTCCAGTTTACTCAATTCCAGGTTTCATCCCTATTATTCTGACCAAATGTTTTCATTTCTTCTCAGGGACTCCAAGTTCAATGACACTGTCAGTCTTCAATATCCCTAGAAAGCTCCCAGAACTAATTTGCAATGATCTTAAAGTTTTCAGATAGTTAAACAGGGAGCCAGGAGTGGAGAGTTCCTCTACACAAAGGGATTGAGACCTTGTTTGGCAGAATCATAATGACTTTAAAATTGAAACAGACTATCTGATGCTGGGATATAATGCTTTGGACTATTTTTACTTGGTGTTATTAAGCTGCATATCTTGCATTACTGGTATACTCTAATGTTTATAAACAGATATAAAAGTTAGGATGGTATCCATTCAGGACATCCAGCAACATTCCAAATCTAGAAAGGCACAACCAAATCTAACTCAATTCCAGTTATGCTACCAAAGAATGCATGAAGAGATTAGATAATAGATAGATATATAGATAGGTGATAGATGATAGATTGATAGATAGACAGAAGGAAAAAGTAAAGAAACAACGTTCAACTAAACAAACTGCTTATGAATCCAGAATCCAGAACTTCAATACAGAATTCTACCTGTCTGGTCTACATGTATTACATGTTGCATGTCTTTAACTAAATTGGGGACGGTCTACTTCCAGAGCTGAACTAATCAAGTATTTGTTATTTTTCCAAAACCCATTCTCAAATCTGAAAGCATACTACTTCAATGATATAAAAAGTCAAGCCACCAGTGCCAGGGAAATGGAGACACAGTAGCAGTGTTCCCTATAATTTTTATAATTGAGCTGACCCTGGCCTATTTTATAAGCTTTGTTTCAGTTAGGACACCTTCTCTATGATACCTGACAAAGTGTCATATTCTAGATAGCCATATTATTTCTTACATTACATGAAGTCTTCAAAATGTATATTCTAGAGTTTTAGAAGACAATGATGGAGACAATGGTTTAATTATATCAACAAAAGCCAAAGGGCTTCCCTTTTTAATGCTTTGATCCTATCTATTCTTTATTTTATTTAACATTTATTTTTGATATCATAGGAATCCCAGAAGAGGAAGAGAGAGGGAAAGCTACTGAAGGAGTCCTGGAACAAATTATAGCAGAGAACTTCCCCGACCTGGGGAAGGAAGTCAATGTGGAAATACAAGAGGCTCAGAGGACTCCCCTCAGACATAACTTGAATAGATCTTCTGCACAACATATCATTGTAAAAATGGCAAAATACAAGGACAAAGAGAGAATTTTGAAAGCAGCTAGGGAGAAAAGGGCCCTCACATACAAAGGGAAACCTATCAGAGTGGTGACAGACCTATCTACTGAAACGTGGCAGGCCAGAAAGGAATGGCAGGAGATCTTCAATGTGATGAACAGTAAAAATATGCAGCCAAGAATCCTCTATCCAGCAAGCCTGTCATTCAAAATAGAAGGAGAGATAAAAACCTTTCCAAACAAATAGAAATTGAAAGAATTTATCACCACGAAGCCAGCCCTACAAGAAATCCTGAGGGGGATGCTCTGAAGGAAAGGTTGCAAGGTACAAAGATTCCAGAGACACCACCACAAACATGAACCCTACAAAAGAGACAAAGACTCTAAACCCACATATTTCAATAATAACACTGAATGTAAATGGGCTGAATGCTCCAATCAAAAGATATAGGGTAGCAGAATGGATTAAAAAACAAAATCCATCTATATGCTGTCTACAAGAAACTCATTTTAGACAGGAAGATACCTTCAGATTAAAAGTAAGGGGATGGAGAAATATATATCATGCTACAGGAAATCAAAAGAAAGCCGGAGTAGCGATACTTATATCAGACAAACTGGACTTTAAAATAAAGACAATCACAAGAGATGAAGAAGGGCACTACATAATAATTACAGGGTCCATCCATCAGGAAGAACTAACAATCATAAATGTCTACGCACCGAATATGGGAGCACCTAAATATCTAAAACAATTAATCACAAACAGAAACAAGCTTATAGATAAGAATGTGCTAATAGCAGGGGACTTTAATACTCCGCTTACAGCAATGGATAGGTCAACCAGACAGAAAATCACTAAAGAAATAATGGACTTGAAAGACACATTGGACCAGATGGACCTGACGGATATATTTAGAACTTTACATCCTGAGGCCAGGGAATTTACTTTCTTCTCAAGTGCGCATGGCACATTCTCCAAGATAGATCACATACTGGGACATAAAGCAGCCCTCAATAAATATAAAAGAATAGAGATCATACCATGCACACTGGCAGATCACAATGCTTTGAAACTTGAAATCAATTACAGGAAGAAGTCTGGAAAACTTCCAAAAACATGGAGGTTAAAGAACACCCTTCTAAAGAATGAATGGGCCAATCAGGCAATTAGAGATGAAATTAAAAAATATATAGAAACAAATGAAAATGAAAACACAACCATTCAAAATCTATGGGATGCGGCAAAGGCAGTCCTAAGAGGAAAGTACATTGCTCTCCAGGCCTATTTCAAGAGATTAGAAAAAGCGCAAGTCCAAAATCTAACAGCTCACCTAAAGGAACTAGAGGCAGAGCAACAAGAATGCCCTAAACCCAGTAGAAGAAGAGAAATAGTAAAAATTAGAGCAGAAATCAACAACATAGAGACCAAGGAAACAATTGAACAGATCCATGAAACCAAGAGTTGGTTTTTTGAAAAAGTAAACAAAATTGACAAACCTCTAGCCAGACTTATCCAAAAGAAAAGAGAGAGCACCCAAATAGACAAAATTATGAATGAAAATGGACTTATTACAACCAACCCCTCAGAAATACAAGCAATTATCAGGGAATACTATGAAAAATTATATGCCAACAAATTGGACAACTTAGAAGAAATGGACAAATTCCTAAACACACACTCACTACCAAAATTCACACGGGAAGAAATAGAAAACCTAAACAGACCCATAACGAGTGAAGAAATTGAATCAGTGATCAAAAATCTCCCAACAAATAAGAGCCCTGGACCTGATGGCTTCCCTGGGGAATTCTACCAGACATTTAAAACAGAATTAATCCCAATTCTTCTCAAGTTATTCCAAAAAATAGAAATCGAAGGAAAACTCCCGGACTCATTTTATGAAGCCAGCATCACACTGATTCCCAAGCCAGACAGAGATCCAGCAAAAAAAGAGAACTACAGGCCAATATTCTTGATGAATACGGATGCAAAAATTCTCAACAAGATCCTTGCAAATCGAATCCAGCAGCATATAAAAAGAATCATCCACCAAGATCAAGTGGGATTCATTCCTGGGTTACAGGGCTGGTTCAACATTCGCAAATCAATCAATGTGATACATCATATCAATAAAAGAAAAGATAAAAACCATATGATCCTGTCAATAGATGCAGAAAAAGCATTTGACAAAATACAGCATCCCTTCTTAATAAAGACTCTCGAGAAAGTTGGGATAGAAGGAACCTACTTAAACATCATCAAAGCCATCTATGAGAAGCCTTCAGCTAACATCATCCTCAACGGGAAAAAATCAGAGCTTTCCCCCTGAGATCAGGAACACGACAGGGATGCCCACTCTCACCACTGCTGTTTAACATAGTGCTGGAAGTCCTAGCATCAGCCATCAGACACCAAAAGGAAATCAAAGGCATCAGAATTGGCAAAGAGGAAGTCAAACTTTCACTCTTCGCAGACGACATGATACTCTACATAGAAAACCCGACAGACTCCACCAGAAGCCTACTAGAACTGATCCAAGAATTCAGCCAAGTTGCAGGGTACAAAATCAACGTACAGAAATCGGTTGCATTTTTATACACCAACAATGAAGCAACAGAAAGAGAAATCAAGAAACTGATCCCATTCACAATTGCACAAAAAACCATAAAATACCTCGGAATAAACCTATCCAAGGATACAAGAGATCTGTATGATGAAAACTATAGAAAACTTATGAAGGAAATTGAAGAAGACACAAAGAAATGGAAAAACATTCCATGCTCATGGATAGGAAGAATAAATATAGTTAAGATGTCATTACTACCTAAGGCACTCTACACATTCAATGCAATTCCAATCAAAATTGCACCAGCATACTTCTCAAAACTAGAACAAACTATCCTCAAATTTGTATGGAACCACAAAAGACCCCGAATAGCCAAAGTAATCCTGAAAAATAAAACCAAAACGGGAGGGATCACCATCCCAGACTTTAGCCTCTACTACAAAGCTGTCATCATCAGGACAGTATGGTATTGGCACAAAAACAGACACATAGACCAATGGAACAGAATTGAGAACTCAGAAGTGGACCCAAAAGTATACAGCCAACTAATCTTTGACAAAGCAGGAAAGAATATCCGATGGAAAAAAGACAGCCTTTTTAACAGATGGTGTTGGGAGAACTGGACAGCAACATGCAGAAGAATGAAACTAGATCATTTTCTCACACCATGCACAAAAATAAACTCAAAATGGATAAAGGACCTGAACGTGAGACAGGAAACTATCAACACCCTAGAGGAGAAAGCAGGAAACAACCTCCTTGACCTCCACCGCAGCAACTTCTTACTTGACACATCCCCAAAAGCAAGGGAATCAAGAGCAAAAATAAACTGTTGGGACCTCATCAAGATTAAAAGCTTCTGCACAGCCAAGGAAACAACCCAGAAAATTAATAGGCAACCAACGGAATGGGAAAAGATAGTTGCAAATGACATACCAGATAAAGGGTTAATATCCAGAATCTATAAGGAACTCACCAAACTACACGCCCGAAAAACAAACAACCCAGTGATGAAATGGGCAGAAGATATGAACAGACACTTCTCCAAAGAGGACATCCAGGTGGCCAACAGACACTTGAAACGATGCTCAGCATCCCTCCTCATCAGGGAAATACAAATCAAAACCACACTGAGATACCACCTCACGCCAGTCAGAGTGGCTAAAATGAGCCAATCAGAGAACTCCAGATGCTGGTGAGGATGTGGAGAAACGGGCACCCTCCTACACTGTTGGTGGGAATGTCAACTGGTGCAGCCCCTCTGGAAAACAGTGTGGAGGTTCCTCAGGAAACTAACAATAGAATTCCCCTATGACCCAGCAATAGCACTGCTAGGAATTGACCCAAGGGATACAGAGATGTTGATGCATAGGAGCACATGTACCCCAATGTTCATAGCAGCACTCTCCACAATAGCTAAAACATGGAAAGAGCCTAAGTGTCCATCAACAGATGAATGGATCAAGAAGATGTGGTTTATCTATACCATGGAATACTACATGGCAATGAGAAACAATGAAATCTGGCCATGTGTAGCAACATGGATGGACCTTGAGGGTGTTATGCTGAGCGAAATAAGTCAGGCAGAGAAGGACAAATATCATATGTGTGCACGTATAGGAGGATTAGGAGGAACTTAACAGAGGAACAAGGGGGAGAAGAAGGGCGGAAATGGTGGGGGAAAGGGAGAGAGGCAAACCATGAGAGACTCTTGAATGCTGACAAAAACTGAGGACTGGTGGATGTGGGGGGGAGGAGGGGTGGGCATGGAGGAGGACACTTGTGGGGATGAGCACTGGGTGTTATGTGGAAACTAATTTGACAATAAACTATTTGTTAAAAAAAATAAAAATTAAAAAAAATAATAAAAAAAAAACATTTATTTTTGAGAGAGACAGAACATGAGTTGAGGAGGTACAGAGAGAGAGGGAGACACAGAACCTGAAGCAGGCTCCAGGGTCTGAGCTGTCAGCAAAGAGCCTAGCGCCGAGCTCGAACTCACAAACTGTGAGATCATGACCTCAGCTCAAGTTGGACACCAACCAACTGAGCCATCAGGAGCCTCTGGTCGTCTCTATTCCAATGGTGCCTGCAATGTGAAGCATCACATCTTCATAGAATAGCTTTGCAGCAAGAAAAATGATGGGTGCAAAAAAAAAAAAGAAAAAAAAAAGAAAAACCTTATTTTCAGATGCATCTAAAAGGAGAGAAAAATTCACCATACCTGCTTTACCCAGAAGACTTTTCCATTTCATGGGTTGAATCTGGGCCATGTCTATTATAGACTGGTATAAAAGATCAGGATTTCCCTAGTAAGGTTAGAATAATCATGATTCATCTTCTAGGCTGAGCATCTTTATGTCCTACCTCTGCCTTTTTAACTCCCAGTCACAGATTTACTAACAGGGGGAAAAAAAAACCTGAGGTGGGCAGTCCATCAATATGTTGTCATGAAATGGCAGGTAGAAAGGGGAAACCAGGTAGCTGAAGAATGATGAAGCTTATGGCCTTCTCAATTTCCCATCCACATAGAAAAGCAAGGGGAGCAGAAAAATAAATGTATAAGAACTGGGATAATTAAACTTTAAAATGGGTATATGTAGAAAGAATGGTTCATACAGTTTATTTTTTTATTTGATAATGGTTTTATTGCTTCTAAATTCCAATACATTCTTAGTTCTTCACTAGGAAGAAAGATAAAATATCTTGAAATCCTTTTAGAATTTGGCAAATGGCACAATACAAAAGTGCAGCAAAAAATATATTTAAAGCACCTGTCCTTCAGTTGATAATGGTATACAGAAAAAAACTGTAATACAAGATTTTTAAGAAATGAAAACTAGGGGCACCTGGGTATCTCAGTTGGTTAAGCAACTGACTCTTGATTTCTTGATTTTGGCTCAGGCAGTGATCTCACAGTTCATGAGATCAAGCCCATGTCACTCTCTGCATTGACAGTGTGGAGCCTGCTTGGGATTCTCTTTCTCTCTCGGCTCCTTCCTCATTCACTCTTTCTCTCTCAAAGTAAATAAATAAGCTTAAAAAAAGAAATGAAAACTAGTTTGCCCCTCAAAAGTCTCAATGTTTTTCAATGCTACAGTATAGAAAAATAAATAGACTTGCAGTTATCAATGAACAGCTGTAGCATACATATCCACAAAATTAGGAAATAGTTTAGCTTTATTAATATTTGTTATAAAAAGAAAAAACTGAACTAGAACAATATTCTCTTAAAATGTATGATCTTCCCCAAAATGATGAGTCATATCTGTTATAGCTACAATTATACTATAGAATAATAGAGAAAAAATATTTGGAATTGAAAATAAGTGAAACAGTCAAAAATCGTAAGATGGATTTGAATAAAAGATAAACACACACACACACACATACACAAACAGAATAGAATCCTGACTTTCCTTTTTCCTGCTCCTTGCCTATCATGACTTCTTTGCTATTTTAGATGTCTAGAATGTATGTTTCTCTATATTATAACATTTTATTCTACTTCAGCTAGAATAGATGATGTGCCAGTTCTGAACTGTAAACTCAGGAGAATTTACCTGTTTGCTTGGTTCCCAATATTCAACCAAGGAATGTACTAAAATCAGCGAAGCTGGAGAAATGTCTACTATTGCCAGAGATAAGATTAAAGCACAAGAATGCCAATTAAAGAGAATCTATCCCTCACCTGTATGGTCAGTACTGTAGGCTGACATCTAATTACTACATATACCTATCATTCTGGGAGCAGTTATGTAATTCAAATTTTAAAGAAAATATAATAATAATAAAATGGTTGTGGATTAGGCTGTACTTCATTGAATTTTATAATCAACCATCAAATTGTAGTATCTGAGTCTTGATGGGAGAAGACACACTTCCAGGTCATGAAGGGGATTGGTATTTCTGTTAAGTAAATGGCTTTGCCTGTATTATCATTATTTTATGTCATGAATTGAGATTAATTACCCTTGAATTAGGGTAGACATCAAACCCCAACCTTCGCTCTCTATGGAGCAGGTTTTCAAAAGGGCAAGAATTCAAAATTATGAAAACATCTGCAACATTCCCAGTGATTGCAACCCACTGATAAACTTTGAGAATAACATGACTATTAAGAAACGAAGGGAAGCTTTTAATCTTGATGAGGTCCCAATAGTTCATTTTTGCTTTTGTTTCCCTGCCCTCCAGAGATGTATTAAGAAAGAAGTTGTTGCGGCTGAGGTCAAAGAGGTTTGTGCCTGCTTTCTCCTCTAGGATTTTGATGGCTTCCTGTCTTACACTAAGGTCTTTCATCCACTTTGAGTTTTTTTTGTATATGGTATAAGAAAGTGGTCTAGTTTCACTTTTCTGCAAGTCGCTGCCCAGTTTTCCCAGCACCATTTGCTGAAGAGACTATTTTCACTCCATTGAATATCCTTTCCTGATTTGTCAAATATTAGTTGGCCATACGTTTGTGGGTCCATTTCTGGGTTCTCTATTCTCTTCCAATGATCTGAGTGTCTGTGTTTGTGCCAGTACCATACCGTCTTGATGATTACAGCTTTGTAATACAGCTTGAAGTCCATGTTTGTGATGCCTCCAGCTTTGGTTTTCTTTTTCAGGATTGTTTTGGCTATTCAGGGTCTTTTCTGGTTCCATACAAATTTTAGGATTGTTTGTTTTAGCTCTGTGGAGTGTTTGTATTATTTTGATAGGGATTGCACTGAATATGTAGATTACTTTGGGTGGTATCGACATTTTAACAATATTTTTTTCCAATCCATGAGCGTGGAATATCTTTCCATGTTTTTGTGTGTCTTCTTCAGTTTCTTTCAAAAGCTTTCTATAGTTTTCAGTGTATAAATTTTTCACCTCTTTGATTAGTTTTGTTCCTGGTATTTTATGGGTTTTGGTGCAATTGTAAATGGGATCAATTCCCTGCTTTCTCTTTCTGTTGCTTCATTATTGCTGCATAGAAATGCAACTAATTTCTGTGCCCTGATTTTATATCCTGCAACTTTGTTGAATTAATGGATTAGTTCTACTGTCTTCTTGGTAGAAATTTTTGGGTTTTCCATATAAAGTATGTCATCTGAGAAGAGTGAAGTTTTGACTTCCTCCTTGCCAATTTGGATGCCTTTTATTCCTTTGTGTTGTCTGATTGCTGAAGCTAGGAATTCCAAAACTATGTTGAATAACAGTGGCAAGAATGGACATCCCTGCTATGTTCCTGACTATAGGGGGAAAGCCCTCAGTTTTTCCCCACTGAGGATGATATTAGTGGTGGGTCTTTCATATATGGCTTTTATGATCTTGAGGTATGATCCTTCTATCTCTACTTTCTTGAGGGTGTTTTTTGTTTGCTTGTTTTTGTTTTTTGTTTTCAATCAAGAATGGATGCTGTATTTTGTCAAATGCTTTCTCTACATCTACTGAGAGAACCATCTAATGTGATTCTTATCCTTTCCTTTATTGATGTGATGTATCACACTGATTGTTTCGCAGATATTGTACCAGCCCTGCATCCAGGGTGTAAGTCCCACTTGGTCATGGTGAATAATTCTTTAAATGTATTGTAATATCCGGTTAGCTAGCATCTTGTTGAGGATTTTTGCATCCATGTTCATGGGGAAAATTGGTGTGTAGTTCTCCTCTTTGTGGGGTCTTTATTTGGTTTTGGAATCAAGGTAATGCTGGCTTCATAGAAAGAATTTGGAAGTCTTCCATTTCTATTTTTTGGAACAGCTTCAAGAGAACGGGTGTTAACTCTTCTTTAAATGTTGGTAGAATTCCCCTGGGAAGCCATATGGTCCTGGACTCTTGTTTTTGGGAAATTTTTGATTACTAATTCAATTTTTTTTATTGGTTATGGGTTTGTGAAGGAAACAATCATCAAACCTAAAAGGCAACCAATGGAATTGGAGAAGAAATTTGCAAATGACATATCAGATAAAGGGTTAGTATCCAAAATCTATAAAAAACTTATCAAACTCAACACCCCCCCAAAAAAAAACAAATAATCTAGTGAAGAAATGCACAAAAGATATGGATAGACATTTTTCCAAAGAAGACATCCAGATGGCTAGCAAACTGAGACTTGATGGAGGAATTGTGGGTGGGAAGATGGACTAAATGGATAAGGGGCATTAAGGAAGGCACTTGTTGGGATGAGGACGGGATGTTATATACAGGGGATGAATCACTGGGATATACTCCTGAAATAATTATTGCACTATATGCTAACTAACTTGGATGTAAATAAAAGAAACTTAATTAATTCATTCATATATTTAAAAAAAGAATTATATTTTGTGACAATGATGGATTTCTGTTGACATCTTTGATCAGTACACATAGGTATAAGCAAATATCTCTAGTCAGAGATTCTCTTTGGGGCTACCAGTCTTCAGGATAACCAAATAAAACCAAACCAAGTAATCAAATGGAGTATTTTTAAAAGGCCTCAAAATTCAAGGAGATCTGCCATTAATTTAATTACTAATATAACGCACAAAACTTCAGAGAAAGATACAAAATGAAAAGAAACAATAAAATGTGACTCATACTCAAAGGAAGAATAAGTGAACAAATAAAGATCCATAGCTAAACCAGATGTTAGAATTAGCAGATAGGCGGGGTGCCTGGGAGGTTCAGTCAGTTAAGCGTCTGACTTCAGCTCAGGTCATGATCTCACAGTTTGTGGGTTTGAGCCCCGTATTGGGCTCTGTGCTGACTGCCAGCTCAGAGCCTGGAGCCTGTTTTGGATTCTGTATCTCCCTCTCTCTCTGACCCTCCCCTGCTCGCTCTCTCTCTCTCTCAGAAATAAATAAAACATTAAAAAAATAACTGGAATTCAAAAGACAATGAATAACATTGCTAAAGGGTTAAAAGAAAGAAGTCAACCTGTTATTTTATACATGACAAAATATATATATATATATATATGTTTCAGGTGCCTGGGTGGCTCAGTAAGTCAGTCAAGTGTCTGACTCTTGATTTCAGCTCAGGTCATCATCTCATGGATATGTGAGTTCCAGCCCCTTGTCTGGCTCCCTGCTGACATCACAGAGCCTCCTTGGGATTCTCTCTTTCCCTCTCTCTCTTTCTCTCTAGTCCTCCTGCATGCACACTCCTCCTCCCTCTCTCTCAAAAGTAAATAAACTTAAATATATATACATATGTGTGTATATATATATACATATATGTCTCAAAAATGAAAGATAAAGACATGTTAAATAAGTGAAAGCTGAGAGAATTTGGTGCTAGCAGAATCTCAAAGGAAAAATGCTTAAAGTTGTTCAAGCTAAAAGGAAATGTGAGAAGCTGGAATTTCAGATTAATCAGAAGAAAGGAGAACTGGGAATGGTAAATATATGAATAAATATAAAATATTATACCTCTCATTTCTTAAATCCTTTAGACATCAATTGCTGGTTCAAAGCAAAAGTAATACATACCCATTTAGGGTTTATAACACACTCAGAAGTAAAATATATGACAAAAACAGCAATGGATGGGGGAGGTACAAAAGGAATTATATCATTTAAAAAATTTTATATTGTGCATAAAATAAAATAATATTAATTCAAAACACCAATAAAACAAAAGTATATACATAATAATAAAATATTTCAATAATGTAATGTTTAATATTTATAATGCATTCTAGTGATAAATAATAATTATTATTTGATAATAAGTATTTATAATATACATCAATCCATAACAAGACAGGACATGAGGAAACTTAGGAATAACAAACAAAAGAGACAAGTGGAAAACAAATAGCATGTTAACCCTACACACTTCAAATAAAAGGCAGAGGTCACCGGATGCATACAAAAACAAGATCCAATCTGACATATTTTAGAAGTTCATTTCAAATATAAAGACACACAAGTTGAAAGTAAAAAAATGATATGCCATCCAAAACCTATACATAAGAAAGCTGGAATAACCATGTCGCTAGCATAGTAGACTTAGAAAAAATATAAAAACCAGGATAAAGAGGATAATTTCTTAATGACAAAAGTACCGATTTGACATGTACTAAGTGTGTGTGTGTGTGTGTGTGTGTGTGTAGTTCATAACAATGGCTCAAAATACAGGCAAATGGCACAATTAGCAGACAAAATAGGCAGATCCACAATCATATTTGGAAATTTTAGCAGCCTTATCTCTGTGATTTAAACATCAGTCAAATATTAGTAAGACTCTATATACATGAACAACAATGTCAATCAACCTTATCTATTTTTGTTTTGTTTTGTTCTGTTTTATGGAACACTACAGCCCATAACTATGCACATTCATTTCAAGGGCACATGAACATTCACCAAGACAGACCATATACTAGGTTATAAACAAGTCTCAATAAATTCTAAAATATGAAAATCATACAAAACATTTTATCTGACCCCAACAGTAATAAACTGGAAATTGATTTTTAAAATACCTGGGAAATCCTCAAACATTAGAAAATTAAGCAACACTCCTCTAAATAACACATGAACAAAGAAGAAATATCAAGGGAAATTAGAAAATATTTCAAACTGCATGATAATGAAAACACAGCATATTAAAGTTTGTGGAATAATGCCAAAGTAGTCTGACAGGGAAATTTATGGCTAAGATGGTTATATTAGAAAAGAAGAAAATTGTAAAATAAATGACTTGGACCTACATCTTAAGAAACCAGTATTGGGCACCTGGGTGGCTCAGTCAGTTAAGCGTCCGACTTTGGCCCAGGTCATGATCCCACAGTTCGTGGGTTCGAGCCCCGCGTCGGGCTCTGTGCTGACAGCTAGCTCAGAGCCTGGAGTCTGTTTCGGATTCTGTGTCTCCCTCTCTCTCTGACCCTCCCCTGCTCACGCTGTCTCTCTCTCTTTCTCTCTCAGAAATAAATAAAAAAACATTAAAAAAAAAAAAGTAAAGAAAGAAACCAGTATTATAGTAAGTTTAGCTGACAGACTCTCTTCTTGACCAAACTTTAGTCACACTCCTTTAACTTGCACTTCAGTGTCCCCTCTCACTGTGCCTGCATCATCCAGTTTTAGCAAGATTCTTAGAAAGAAGAAATCATCTCTTTGACAAAAAGATATAGTAAGAATCTGTAGAAAGAAGAAATAATTTTGGAGATCTGATCATCTTGATATCTGACCAAATTCATCTTCCCCCACGCTCATCCAGGTGATGTCTGATCTTGGCCTCCCTCCACCAAGAATCCTGTCAAGATGGTTTAAGCAGAATTTCCCCTTACCCCTGATGTTACTTCTTAGTTACTGCCCATCGACTGATCAACACCTAAGTCCTTAACTATGAATGTCTTTTTGTCCATGCTATATTTGGAATTGAGCCCAGTTCATTACTGAGGTCTCTTTTCCTCTACTACAGTAGTTCCTGAACAAAATCAAGTTTTTACCATTTTAACTACTGCCCAGTTCTGATTTTCTTTAACACAATCCAAAATAAATAGAAGAAAGATAAGAAATGAATGATAAAGAAAAGAGAGGAAATCAGTGCAAAAGGACATGGACAAACAGGAGGAAAAACATCAATAAAAGCCAAGACTTAAACATTTTTTTGTAAAACCTTAGACTAATCAAAAGAAAGGGAAAGGGAGAGTAATGAAAAGGAATATACTACTGATATACTCAATGACATGGATGGATCTTAAAAACATTGAGCAGAAGAAGCCAAATAAAAGAGTTCAAACAGTGTATTTGTATTTGTATTCTATTTGTATGAAATTCTAGAACAAGCTAAAACAGTCTATGGTAATAGAATGCAGAACAGAAGTTGCCTGTCAGGGGAGGGGTTTATGTGAATAGGGCATAAAGTAATTCACTACAATATTAGAAATACATTAGTTTGTGTGTGGGTTTACATAGATGATATTTTCCAAAAACTGATCAAATTGTACCTTTACAATAAATGCCTTTTATATTATTAAATGATATGTGTTAAAAATAAAATAGATGCGACCAGCAACTAATTCGGTTCTGGTCACTTAAGGGTATGGCTTCTAGTCTGCTATGCATGTTACCAGATATATAAGTGGCACTTGTGAAATTATTCTAAAACCTGGTTAAGATTAGGATGTAGACTTCTAGGTGCCCAAAAAATCAGAACAATTGCTGGTATAGGATAGGATCTCCAATTCCTGGGGCATCAAAGAATTTTGTTTCGTATGTCAGTAGTATGGTAATCCCAGCTGCTAATATGGGTAGTGACTGGAGTAGCAAGATAGTAGTAATTAGGACAGATCAGACAAATAAAGTTGTCTGATATTGAGATATAACAGGGGGTTTTATACTGATCATTGTAGTAATAAAATCTTAGCACCTAAGACTGAAGAAACACCTACAAGCTGTAAGAAAAAGATAGTTAGATCCAGGGATGCTCCTGCGTGGGCTAGGTTGCCAGCGAGAGGTACACATACAGTTCATACAGTCCCTGCACTGGTTTCTACTATAGATGATGTGAGTAATAGTAGGAAGGATAAGGGAAGAAGTCAGAAGCTTCTATTATTTATTCGAGGGAATGCTATGTCTGGTGCTCTAGTTATTAATGACACCAGTCAGTTTCCAAAACCCCAATCATGATAGGCATTACTATAAAGAAAATTAATCACGAATGCATGGGCTATAACAATTATATTGTAAATCTGATCCTCTCCTCGTAGGGTGCCGGGCTGGCCAAGTTTGACTGGAATCAGGAGGCTAAGGGCAGTTCCTATTATGCCAACTCATGCACTGAACAGAAGATAGGGGGTGCCAGTGTCTTTGTGGTTAGTAGAAAATAACCAGTGGTTTATGAACAAGGGTAAAATGGTCCTCTCCATGGAACTGAGCATTCCTGAGCTGACTTCTACAGATCTGCTAGATCCTGCTTGTGAAAGTTTACTGCCCAAATCAAGCCCAAGTTTACCATATCCCTTTAGAAACAGAGACTTGACTTTCCACCTGCCCACATGAATCATGTACAGTATGGTCTGGTCATGACCAGATGGATTTTGGAAACATCCATCTTCATTGGTTTCAGTTTCATTCCCCTCAATTTCATTCCTTTAAGTTGTTTACACAATTTAAATCCAACAGAGGGAAAGGGGATGGGCTGGTGGTAAACGGGCTTGTGCAAACTGGAAGGCATAAAGCTACATAAATGAACAGTCACTACTCAGTTCAATCAATTATTGCTATATTAAAGAGGTGAGTACTCCCAGAATAGTTTAATTATTCAAGAGTGGTATGAAATTGAGATTTTTAGGTGGTACTTAAGTTGTCTAAACATCTCTCATTTCTAAGTCTATTCATTTATTTAATAGCACTGCTGTGTGCTTAAGATACTTTCTAAAAATTCAGTTTAGTTACAAGTCATAATAAAGAAACCAGTAGGGTATTAGTCATATCAAAATCACCCTCAATCTCGGGGGACTCACAGCCCTTCAGAGTTCTAGAGCCTAAATAACACTTGCTAAATGAACACATCAGCTTACTTCCTATTGAGTCTGAACACATCAACCTACTTCCTATTGAGTCTGGCCAAGTGATAAATTGTGCTATCCCGGTGATATTTCACACACTTTAAAGTGATAATAGCTTCTTATGAAGATAGTAAAACAAACAATTCTCCAGGATGAAAACTGAATTGACAACACAGGAACAATATTTTATTTGTTGATCAGTAATAGATCTTTGTCATGATTCATAAATCATTCTTGTAAATAATAAAAGTATTTCTCAGCATTTTGAATCTTTCAGATTTCATTGTACATTATCTCAATTGGCCTGCAAAACAGCCCTAAGATATAAGATGTCAGATATCCCCTCCATTGTTCTGTTGAGTAAATGGAAACAACAAGCCTTTAAGTTATTGCATAATCTTACACAGCAGGCCAGAGGCACCCAGGAAAAGTTCCTGAGCTTTAGAATTCCTAATCCAGTAAAGGATTTTTCCTTCAGATCAGAGAGCACAAACCAGACACCTTGAGGCTATATCTGGACTGCAGGCATTTTTCTCACTCACTGAAAAATGAGTATACACTTTTAAATTACATGACACAGGGACACCTGGGTGGCTCAGGTCATTATCCCATAGTTCATGAGTTCTAGCCCCACACCCTCTGTCTCCCTCTCTCTCTGCCCCTCCCCGGCTCTCTTTCTCTCTGAAAAATAAACATCTAAGAAAATTTTCTCCCTCTCTGTTTTTCTCCCTCAAAATAAATAAATAAATCCAGGAGTGCCTGGATTGGTCAGACTTTTGATCTCCGTTCACATCGGTCAAGGTCTCGGTTTGGGCAGTGAGGAGCCTGTTTGAGAGTCCGCTGCTCCCTCTCTCTGCCCCTCCCGCGCTCACACTGCGTGCCTGTGTCTGTCTCTCAAAATAAATAAACTTAAAAAAGAAAAAAGCTTTAAGAATTATGTGACGTAATTATCACATAATTTTTAGAGATTTCACCTAAAAATCTAAATATCATACCTTTCTCTTGGTTCACAAATTTGGGTGGTTCCTCCCGCGAAATCTGCAAATGGCTCCCAAGTACGTATATCAGAAGAGACCGAAGAAAGAGGCAGATCATTCTGGATGGATACGTGACCGGTTTATAAGCAAGAGGCTTGTCCTGAACAGCTATGCTACAAGAACTGCTCCACAATCGCCCCTCCGCAGGGTCTCAAAAATGAGGTATTCTCTCCAGTCAGCTTCCCTGAAAATGGAGGGCAGATCTCGGCTCTCAGCCAACAGAAAGTGCCTTCCTAGATGGGTGCGCAAGGGGGAGGAGCCTCTGATCGCCCTGGTCAGAGGCCGGTCACATCCCCTCCAGGACCTTCCGCTACACTCTCTTGAATAAATACATGAGAATACTCCTCGCCCCGCCCCTCCCCCACCCGCCCCGAGCAAAAATTAGTTGAATTGAGTAACGATTATTTAGGCAGTTTATATGCTCTTTTGTTTGCCAGGGGCCTCGTTAGCTCATTCGCCTTCCGTCAGATATAGTTAGATGTGCCTGGATGCTCTGGGCATGCATAGCTGTGGATCCCCCATTAGACTATATTACCCTTCAGACACCTGATCTCATGCCTCAACTTTGCCCTTATGGACTCTATCTTTAAAATTCTCCTGACTTTTAGGGGGCACCTAGGTGGCTCAGTCCCTTGAGCAACCCGACTTCAGCCCCGATCATGATCTCGGGGTTCATGGTTCAAACCCCACATCAGGCTTTGCACTGAAAGTGCCCAGTCTGCTTCAAATTCTTTGTCTCTCCCTCCGTCTGCTCCTCCTCCACTTGTTCTCTCTCTCTGTCTCTCTTTCTGTCTCTCTCTCTCTCTCTCACACACACACACCCACACCCACATTTATAAACATACATATAAAAAAATTTTCTGACTTTTAGAAAATAGGGAGAACCACCCTCAAAAGCTACAGGTCATTTGGCTCTATGTCTTCTATTCATTATGATTGCTCTGAATCATCTTTTTCCATGTAGCCTATATGACCACACCTCTTCTGAAGTACAAAACATCTACTTCACAATTTACTCATGTTTTTATATTTTCTAATTGTCCCCTAAAATGCATGTATATGATTTGGGCTGCTTTAATATATAAACATCACTGCAGTGAAAGCTTTATGACAGAAAAATTTGCATTTTACTTACCTTCTGACCCCAGTCCCACAAGCAGCCCCTATACACTATAGACTCAATAGAAAAATGCTGAAGGAACAAAATGTTTCTCCATTACTAATTTCTTGTCATTCTCCATAATTTGTTTTTATCAACTTAGGTTCAAATTTTCTCAGCAGAATGACACATTTTAGTAGAAAACGCATAAGGTTTGAAGACAACAGTATGGTCTCCACAATTTAGCACCTTTGTGACTTGATAATTTAGCACTTTAGGATTTTTAATGGTTCATTAAAATAAACAATTTCCCCTGCTTTAAAATGAGAATGACACTACTTACCTCACAAGACTTAGTTAGGACCTACATATAACTTAGAAAGCAGTTCTTGAGTAAAGCACTGGAAATATGTGTTATGATAAATTATGTATTATAATGTCCCACTCAACTTTTCCTAGTATTTGGAGCAGGCAGAGTTTGATTGATATATATGAAAATGCACTTTGCATTCTTACTGTATTTCATGAATGATTTTTTTTAAATAACTCAAGCTAAAATTCTGAACTATTTACAACCATAATAGCATTTTATTTTGAGATTGTGATTCATAAAACAACAGCAACAAATTCCCTGACTCTGAAACTGGCTGGGAAGAAATACCTCTATCCTGTTTCCTTTCATTCTTTGGCCAGTACTGATGTTCATGAGAGAAATCTGACCAGGTGAATCAGTACTGAAGATGAGAAGATTCTCATCGGTTATTAAAAATCACACACTTTCACTCCTGAATCACACACTGGTAGGGAATCTGTTAGGAATTTTCACCGAGAAAACCTTTATATCCTCTATATCGTAATCAGAATATGGCTTTGGGCGGCCAATATAACTTTATTTAAGGCAGTGAGTTTAATCAGCCAATTGGGAGCAGACCCACTTTGCTTGCACTGTAAGACAGACCCAGGTAGTTAGAATTTTGAATAGAAATGGCAAAGAGATAGTAAAGTAGATGCCCCAGAAAACAAAATACAATGAATTCTTTTTATTCACTCTGGTCCTTTCTCCCTCACTCTCCCTTGCTTTCCCTGCTTCTTCTATCTCTTATGTTCTATTCTTAGTTAATCTTGATAGAGCAAATTTTCTAGGTAATTTTTTTCCTATCAAGTTCCATATCTCTGTCTGGTGAGTTAGTAAGTAGGTCACTTCCACCAATTCCATTTCTGATTCAATTCAAAGCCCTGAGGCTCACTTTCAGCTGCAGAAGATGATAAGGCCCAGCTCTCTAAGAGAGCACACTGCGATGCCTCTAAAATTTTAAAGACCAAATGTGCCACCCTTTGACTGCAGCATCCTCTCCCTCCAGAGCTCTTACAGCCACACTTCTTTGCCTTCTCAGGATACCTGTGCTTTGACCTGTCTCTTTCCCCCGGACCATCCTCCCCCTTCTTCTGGCTTCTCTTTCTTTTCTGCTCGGAATGGATCCCAGGGTCAGTAGCCATGATTCCACTGCCACGAGCAGTGTTAGCTTCTCATCATTTCAACACACTGCCCTTCAAACTCCACCTCTGTCTCAATCTAGTTCTAGATCTTCTCAGCTGCTGGGCTATTGAACACTTTAGGGGGAAAAAGCCATGTAACTTTTTGGATTGAAGCTAACACAAAGTTATGGTTTCTAGCTCAAGATGATTGTCTTTGCCACTCTGCAAAATTTCCCTTTGTTTTTATCCTTATTATTCTCTTCCAGTTGTCCTGAACACCTATTGTAAACCTGTTTCACTATCCTCATACTTGTTCTCTATACTGTGCACTGCCCTTGCCCTGAACAATATAAACCATCATCTCTTAGTTCTGGAGGTAAATAGAGGATCTGGCTAATTGCCTTCAACTCCAACACTTCTTAAGAACACATCTAAATCCACTTGTTTGCTCCCTATCCTATTTCCTTTAAACATGATATAGTTTTTAGGGACTAACCTCAGAATCAATTTATTTTGACACAAGTCTACACAAGCGATGAACAAAAAATAGTTTGTACATTTTTATTCTGTACAATTTTATTCTTCTCACTCTCTTTCAGAACAAATATTAACTTACTGTGACCCTTCAAAATCTATTTGAATCCTAGCCTGGGATTCAAATATATTTAGAGATATGTTGAATGAGTTTAAGGGTCTATAAAGCCCCAGGATCTGAATGTGCCATTTTGGAGTATACGATTCTTTAACATAAAATTTATTTAGGTTTAATTCATATATATTAAAATAAGGTTTAAAAAATACACTAGTGTAATTGCCATCACAACTGACATATAGAACATTCTCATCCCTCCAGAAAGTTTCCTTTACCTCTTTTCAGTCATCTCAATGCTTGGCCCAGGTAACTGCTAATCTGTTTTCTGTCACAGCTTAGTTTTGCCTGTTACATATACATGGAATCATATACTATGTGTTCTTTTAGATCTAGTTTCTCTCACTCAGCGTAATGTTCTTAAGATTCATTTGTATTGTTGTATCAATAATCTTCTTTTTACTGTTGAGTAGAATTCTCTTATTATGATATATGTATTTATGAAAATTTATGGAGAATATATTTTGGTTTTCTCATCAGAGCCTTAGAAGACAATGTTATCCAAAAGAAGTATAGGAATCACTGCTCTAGATAAAGCTCACAAAGTCCCCTTCTGTCCAGTCCTAAAGGAAGATTTCTGCTATGGATCAGCAACAAAATTATGTTCTCTGTGAAATGCAGTTAGTCTCCTATCTTATGTATTGGAATTTTAGTTAACAAGAACAGTTTGTAAAAACAATTGGACAAGGCAACTTCTATTTGTCTCATTTTGTTTTTTTCTCTTGTGTATTTCTATCTTCCAAATCTAACTTGGGATTCAGACTTTCATTTAAGAGACAATTCCATCCTCCAAACTTGGAAAGACCAAATACAATCAAGATAAGACTGGGTTCCAGGATAATGAAGGTTAACCTCTTAGGCCTGTCTTCATTGAGTTTTTGGAATAAGTATTGATAATAATTCCTAGAAATTCAAATTGTCCAGTTTAACACATTAACAAAGGACACGACATATAAAAGGAATTTAAGGTTCTCCACTTAGTTTTTAATTAAGAATATCTAGACTAGAGTATCCTCTGCAATAAACATATACCTTCAAGAGTTAAAGTAATGAAAATAAAGATACCTATCAAACGTCAGGAAATTGACATTTTAAAAGGATTTAGTGATTACAAATAAGACCAGATTATTTTTTAAGTATGCTCTACAACAAACATGGGGTTGAACTCATGACCCCAAGATCAAGGGTCATATGTTCTTCCAAGTGAGTCAAACAGGCACCCTCAGTGAGGCTAGATATCAATACAGCTGACAATATAAAGACAGAAAATATTCTGAGGTCATCAAGTCAAATATCTTCCTCCTAATCCATAAAAGCCTGACATTGTCATATGAACATAAAAGATATTTAAAAACAAATGATCAATTGAGATAGTCCTTCAGAAACTTCCAAGACACTAAAAATACATTTAAATGTTTTTTGTCCTTTTCCTTTCCCAATCTTAGAAATTAAGCATAAAGGAAATGACAGGACATTCTAAAAGTTAACCTGGGAATTTTTCATTTGCTCCTTGTTAATGATAAATGGTTCCATCAAAGATTAGTAAGTTCATCTATGGCTACAAAAAATAAAATAAAATGAAAAATAGTCATGAACTGTTTCAGTCTTGCCTATTATCCTTAATATTGAGAGTGCTTCTCTCTGGGAATACATATATTTCTCATGATATCCTTCGACATAACTTTATTTTCTCTTTCATCTTATATGGATAAAGGTTTTGATTTTATGGTTTTTCTCTTTCCTTCTTTCTTTTTTTTTTTTTTTTTTTTTTTGAGAGGGGGAGGGAGACAGCATGAATGGGGAAGGGGCAAAGAGAGAGGGAGACACAATCTGGAGCAGGCTCCAGAGCCTGATGCAGGGCTTGAACTCACTAAGCACAAGATCATGACCTGAGCCAAAATCGGACACTTAACAAACTGAGCTACCCAGGTGCTCCTCTATGGATGAAGTTTTAAGGAACACACATGTGTAATATATTTAAATGGAGTTTGGGATTTTCTCTGTAGTTATATTTTTCTTTCCTTCTAAGTCTGCAGTATTATTAGACTGCATTTCACTTGCTCTAGTTCAGTGTATCCTTATATTTCTTATTACACTTTGGAAATTGACATATTTGTTGATTAAAATTTCTATTTTCTATAATAAATTAGGTAATCTAGATTTGACGGTAAAATGGAGCTCTCATTACCTATGTCAGTAGCTACCACCAAAGATGCAGTCATCATACAAAGCATAAAACATGAAGTACTTAGACCTTTCCTAAATAATTTTTGCAGGATGATAAACTTATGTTGTGCAACTTCTAAAATGTCAAGCTGTGAATGTTACTGGATACCAGAAGTATGGTATCTTCTACAGTTTCCCTGCTTGTTAAATGCCAATGTTATCCTGCCTTTGAAAGAGCACATTACTTTCCAACATACAAAAAAAATTCCAATAGTAATCACTGTTTAATAAGGTTTTAAGGATATTATATTTCTTAAAACTACAAGGAAAGGTAATTATAGTATATGAATAATATATATAGTCACTTATTTTAATAACACTATTTGGTAAAGAGCTACATTAATACTGAATACTAGGCACACTATTGAAAATAAAATACCTGTTGAAATTTAGAAACCTCTTCCCTATATTTTTTCCTTAATTTTAGTTCATAAAGCATTTTGCTTCAAACAAACTAAAATTAATTATGCCCCTAAATATTCAGGTAATTTATCAAAATTAAATTAGTTAATTTTACTTTAAAAATTAATTTTTCTGGGGCGCCTGGGTGGCTTAGTCGGTTAAGCGTCCGACTTTCGCTTAGGTCATGATCTCGCGGTTCATGGGTTCGAGCCTCGCGTTGGGCTCTGTGCTGACTGCCAGCTCAGAGCCTGGAGCCTATTTCAGAGTCTGTGTCTCCCTCTCTCTCTGACCCTCCCCTGCTCACGCTGTCTCTCTCTCTCTCTCCTAGAAATAAATAAAAATATTTAAAATAATAATAATAATAATTTTTTTGATTCACCTCTATGTCACTTTTTTAAAAAATCACAAGTATCTGTCCATTATGCTTTCTTAATAACCCATACTTTATCACCATTGTTATTTCTTGATTTAAATATTTAAGAAATGATACTTAGAAATATAAGGAGATGTTAAAATATACTTTCCCTATTGTCTTAATTTCGGTGAGAATGCAGACCTGGGAACAAGAGATGACTAGTTTCCCCAAAATTTCAAATAAAGATATCACTTAGGGAATGGACATTTAGTTCATTCCCATACCAGGTGATATATAGGGGGGGAAAAGAGACCAATTTGAGGAGAGTGTTGTTAGAGAATTATTTGAAGGGAGTTGTCTGTGTTTTGTGCTTCCTCCACACATCTTGTCCACTACCATTTCAATCAACTGGAGCCCTGGTAAGTTCATGTATTTGTCTTTTGATCTTTCAACAGCATAGGGACTGGTGTTTACACTTTTCAGTAACAAAATCGAACAGTGAGAAGATATTGCATCTGTCACTGATGTTAGCACTATGATCATCTTGCACTTCTATACTTTGTCTGGGTTATATGTGTGCGTGATAAGGAGCTGAGTCAGAGTCATCTTGAGAGGAATCTACCCAAGAGCTTTGCAACCATCTGAACGAGGTGAATTCAATGACAATAGTCTTTGTAGGATGTCCCAGTCAATCCAGGACTTAAAGAGGGAGCCCTAAACCGTGAGCCATCACCCATTTGGACAACAGTGCAATGTTGAAAGTCACTCATTTATAAAGTACCAACACAAGTACCTTGTGTGTTTTAAGACAGTATATAAGGCTCTGCCAGAAAGAGTTTCCAGAAGCTATAGTAAGATATCATCAGTTAAAATGTTGCCGTTTTTCTTTAATCTCCATCCTACTCCCCAGGCTGTCATCTGCCAAGTGAGTCAGGCTTGAGATTGTGTGGGAAGGTAAAAGGTATTAAATTGAATGAGAGGTATAATCGTTGAAATTATATAAAAATGAAATTGTTTTTTAATACCTAAAAGTGAAGCAAAAAAGCTCTGAGATTTGCAGGAAATAATGCTCAAGTGTAGGACAGAGTGATCTGATTGAGCACCTATGAAAGCCACTGATAAAAAGAAATAAAATCATTTTCTACATAAAATCCTGTCGAATCCAGTCCATTCAATAATTTGATAATGAATGGAAGACAAGTAGAAAAGCCCTGGTGAAGGTACTTTAAATAATAATGCTACCTAAATCCTAATGTTGTCCCACCCATTATAGTGCATGCTATAGTTCAAATTACTCAAGCACTATGACTTAGAGAAGAATTTTCAACAAAGCAGTTTAAAAGTGTACACATCTGGATGTAGGTGGAAGCATACACTATACAGTTGATGGGTGACTCCAGTGGGGGAGGTATAAGAATACAAATTTGTTAATATTGTAGAGTCAAATTTTAAAATGGCTGGTGAGGGCTTCTGAAGTAGGGTTAGGAATATTTTCTCATCCTTATTGCCTTTCATTCTTGCCTGCCCTGAGCAGAACCATATAAAGAAACATTACTTGTAAGGGTGGGACTAGAGAGCCACATGAAAAAGACAGTAAAAAATCCCCTCTGCTCATAAGCACACAGGGTTGATGCTAGTCATAGTTTGAAAACCCGAGGCCACTACAATTGGACCAGGATTGCAGTAGCTGAGAGTTCTACAGTTGGTTTTCAAAGACCTGATTCTAAACCTGATTCATAAAGCTTTTTTTAGATTTAGAATCATCTTTCACTATACTTTTTGTTATTTCTACTATCCAAAAAATTACATTAAGAATGCTTTTTTAAGTTAATAATAGAACTCCCCTATGACCCAGCAATAGCACTGCTAGGAATTTACCCAAGGGATACAGAAGTGCTGATGCATAGGAGCACATGTACCCCAATGTTCATAGCAGCACTCTCCAGAATAGCCAAAACATGGAAAGAGCCTAAATGTCCATCAATGGATGAATGGATCAAGAAGATTTGGTTTATTTATACCATGGAATACTACATGACAATGAGAAAAAATGAAATGGACCTTGAGGGTGTTATACTGAGTGAAATAAGTCAGGCAGAGAAGGACAAATACCGTATGTTTGCACATATAAGAGGATTAGGAGGAACTTAACTGAGGGCAATGGGGGAGAAGAAGGGGGAATGGGGGAGGGGGAGAGAGGCAAACCATGAAAGACTCTTGAATGCTGAGAACAAACTGAGGACTGATGGGTGTGGGGGGAGGGGGTAGATGGGCATGGAGGAGGACACTTGTGGGGATGAGCACTGGGTGTTATATGGAAACCAACTTGACAATAAACTATTTGTAAAAAAAATAATAATAATAAATAAATAAATTTTTAGAAAAAGAATACTTTTTCAAAATATTTTTTGCCACTTATGGCTTTTCTCTGCATGTTCCTGTTTTAACAGGAGGTAAAAAGTTTCACAACTTACCTTACTTCGGTTTGCTCCACTGTCCCCTCATCTCATCGTTTATCATAGCTGCTATCTTCAAACTACCACCTCCATTTTGTCAGTAACAGCTCCTGGCTTCTTAGCAGCATTATATGCCTTAGAACTGATGCATGAACTTTAAAGTAGTTACTGATGGTTCCTCCATATTCCTTCCAAATCCCATGTATCATTGTCAACCAAGGCACAGATGTCATTTTTCTTTGGCATATCTTTTGTATTTCTTATATGTATATAATCCTTTATGAAAGTTCCCCTCTGCTCTTTCTCAAGGGCACAAAGTTAGCACATCTACATGATGTCTCTAATGCCCTGTCCATGAGTGATTTATTTATTATCTTGCCAGGAGAGATTAAAAAAAATAAATCTACATTAATATGTCTATGGATCATGTATAAAAAAGACATGCACACACACATACATACATACACACGGAACAAGAATGTACATGTAAAATTCTAAATATATCAATGTAGATGTATTTTATGAACATGCAAAAATTGGTGCTATTTTTCAATGTGGTTTTAATTTTACTTTATTACAAGCATGTTGAAGAGACGTAAGAATGGTAGATAATAATAAAGTGAAAATGTTTGAACTGTGGGTTTTCCATTCCCTTGGCTGTTATAATTCATTTTCTTGTTTTCTGTCGACATTCTGGCTCCGTCTTTTCTATTTCCTTTTCAAGATCATGGTGATAACAAGGTGAAGTTTTCCCAGCTCAGTGCTAGCCCCTGTCTTTTCACTGTACATTCTCTTTATGTGTAAATTCATTCACAAACAGTCCTTCAATAACCAACCCTGCTCAGAAAATTAGCATTTATTTCTTAGCACAGATGTCTCTTCTGAACTCCAGACCCATATGTCTAACTACTTGTCTCAAAGGAATTTCAGACTCAATTTAATATTTTCTGCTACAACATGTGGTTCTTTAAGGAGAATTGACTCACAAAAATGTCATATAGGGAGGTGATGTAAGTTTAATGTGAAAGTTACATTGGTTCACATGTGATGTTTCCCAGCATGATATGCTTTAACATAATCAGTAACACGCTACTCCACAATTGAAAAGAAAGCTTTGATAAGACATGCATATATTATTTCTAAGCTGAAAATTCTGTGAAAGTGCAATAAATGCCTGGCTTGATGGTTTTATGAATCCCTAAACTTTCTGCGTCATTAAGCTGACAGAGCTGTGTCTTCAGATTAAGACTCAAAAGCATTTTCCCCTGTAATAAAAAAAAAATGTTGAAGGCTACACGTGCATCAGATTTTTAATTTTCACGATAGTCCTCGGTAATCTTTTGAAGAAATACAAAGCTCCATATTTAAGACTATAAGGTATCTACTGATGGAGAAACTGAGTGAAATATCAGTGGAACCTGAACCATGTAGGTAACTTTTAAAATTGTTTCTGGTGTTTTGTTTTTATTTTTTATGCTTTGTTTACATATTTCATAGATAATGAATTGTTTTTTATAACTTAATATTTGTAAGCATTATTATATCTACTGCATGATTTTGCAAAATTCAAGATATTTTAGTAATACATTTGTGCATAATAACAGAAATATTTTTATGTCAAAATAAAAAAATATAATCTGAGCTACCCTTCCCAAATCCAGTCCTAATCCAGTTATTTGTCAGCATTCTCTATTTCAGCAAATAACACTTAACTAACCTCTGTATGTTCTTTAGAAATGACTACTAACATCTATTTAAGAAGTAATCTTTACCTTCCTCTCTCTGCCATCTCCTAGGTATGTATACTCCTAGATATGACTGATTCACTGTATGCATCTTTTTTTCAACATTTGACCTAGTTAAATATTGTCTCTGTGTGTGTGTGTGTGTGTGTGTGTGTGTGTGTGTGTGTGTGTGTGGTTTAGGTGTGTTTACTTGATGAAATATTTTTTAAATATTTTTAATGTTTATTTATTTTTGAGAGACAGAGGAAGACAGAGCATGAGCTGGGGAGAGCAAAGAGAGGGAGACATAGAATCCAAAGCAGTCTCCAGACTCTGAGATGTCAGCACAGAGCCTGATGTGCGGCTTGAACTCGCAAACTGCAAGATCATGACCTGAGCCGAAGTCAGACGCTCAACCGGCTGAGCCACCAAAACACCCAGACTAAAGTCCATTTTGAAAGACTACATTTTATCAGGTTGAAAGCAGTGGTTTGTTTCATTGTTCGGTTTGTTTTTTACCATTTGTCTCCAGAGTGCTTCAGGCAGTATAGGTGCTCAATCAATATTTGTTGAAAATATGTTGAATGAATAGATACCATGGGGAGGACGCAGCGAGAGGAGATGATATGATTTCACGATTGATTTTGACATACTGAATTCTGGGTCAAAAATAAGAAGACCACATAACTGATATTATGATTTTATTTTTGATATTATGATTTTAAAAGAAAAGGTATTCTGAGGTCAATTAAGTCATCAATCTTAACATATTAATTTTCTCAATAGTTTATGCTCTGCACTCTTCTGGTCACTGGGAATTAGGTGAAAAATTGAAAAATTATGAAATATTCATATATACGTAACAATACTAAAAGCATATATAGTAGAAAAGTATTACACTTTAGAGGTTGAAGGAACTTTCTAAGAAAAATACCCATTGGGGCACCTCAGTGGCTCAGTCGGTTGAGCGTCCGACTTCGGCTCAGGTCATGATCTCACGTTTTGTGGGTTCAAGCTCTGCGTCGGGCTCTGTGCTGACAGCTGGCTCAGAGCCTGGAGTCTGCTTCAGATTCTGTGTCTCCCTCTCTTTCTGACCCTCCCTTTATCACACTGTCTCTCAGAAATAAATAAAACATTAAAAAATAATAATAATAATTTTAAAAAATCCATTGAGCACTGGATTCTTGGTTTCAGCTCAGGTCATGGCCCCAGGGTGCTCTGATCAAACCCTGGTTTTAGCTCCATACTGAGCATGGAGCCTGTGTAATTCTTTCTCTCACTCCGACTGCCCTTCCCCACATTGTGCATGTGCTCTCTCTCTCTCTCTCTCTGAAAAAAAAAAAAAAAAAAGCGGGGGTCTGGGTGGGTTAAACTTCTGACTTCGGCTCCGGTCAAGATATCATGGTTGAGGAGTTTGAGCCTGGCACTGGGTTCTTTGCTGTCAGCACAGAGCTCATTTCAGATACTCTGTTCCCCTCTCCGTCTCTGTCCCTCCCTTCCAAAATGAATGAACATTAGATTGTGGTATAATGAGGAAAAATTACCAGAATTAAAAGACCCAGATGTTATAAATCAGATTTATCACAAGCAAACCAGTAACTAATCACCATCAAGTTCAGTTCCTGCTACTATAAAATGAGTAGCTTAGATACATGATTGTTAAGTCTTTCTAACTTTGAATCACTCAGGGCCAAACAGCACCTGAGAAATGGTAAAGGAAGCAGAAGATATTTTACCAGATTATTTTCTTAAGTACTTTAGAACAAACCAGGAAGCCGTATTGGACAAAACAAGACAGTAAATAATTTTATTGAATCAGCAAGTACAAAATTAACTGCTGAAATACTTCAAAACAGAATGACATCAAACTGTTGTGGGCTGTAGTTAGGAGGTGAATTGGAATATTAAAGACAAGTACTGTTTAGAAATGAGTAGGCCCAGAGGAGAAGCAAAAGTAAGATGCTATGAAAAACATTGTGTGGTGGCTATTAAAAAACAAATTACATTGGTAAAAATATGATTTGATTTTAAAGATTTCTTTAGATAGTCATAGGCATTTGTACTTGGTATTAAAGAAATATAAAGAAACCTATACATTGAAATTTAACTAAAATTATAGCACTTATCAAATGATGCTCTTAATACCAGAGGCTTGCTTTGGTTCTTGAACAATCCAGACTGATTTTATTTTGTCCAATATTTCTTAGGCTTCAGACAACCAGTTTCAATTTGAATACACAATTTCTACTAAAAATGTGTATATTATTAAGGAGTCCTGAATACTGTGTCAGGTGCTTTATCAAAGAAATTATTGGATTTCTTCCGTCTAGTGTCCTTGAGTCTGTCACACAAGTGAATTTATCAAGGTGATTAGTATTTAGGATAAGTAAGAAAATGTTTTTGATAGATGTGGTTTAGAAAACCACAGAAATGGTGAGGAAATTACTCTTAACCTCTAATCCAGGAATATATTTTCAGCCTTTGTTTCTAGTAAAAAATGGTTCAGTTTGGGTATGCATGTTTTACAACAATGAGGAATATAGAAACCATCATGCTAACAAGACCTCTAACTTTTTCTACAGAACTGTTTTAAGAATAGTGCATATTTATTAACACAGGTAGATTTATATAGCATGGTGGTGTGTGTGATTCATAAAAAGTAAAATGGAGATCACAGGGTGGCCTTGGCTCTAAAATATTTTTGTTTCCACCACACTGTGGCTATCTTATTTATTTTCCTCCTCATCTTTGCCCACAGCATCCAGAGTCTGTTAAGATAAATCTATTCCTTTGCCTGTTACACCCTTTTTGTCATTAGACTACATTTTATAACAGTAGTCCTCATTATAATGTCAGGATATAATTATGTCATTGTGGTGGAGACATTTCTATGGTGGAATACAATTGAGACTTGTGGTCCTCAAGATACCAAAAGTACTCAAAGTTCTTAAATTTATTTGTGAAAGAGTAGAAGCTTTAGAGACCAGGAATATATAGCAGCATAAGTTATCAGGCAGCACAATTAACTTGTTTCTTCTTATGTTAATAATCAAATTCTCTTAATATATTTCTGAAAAATGCTCATTTTTACCACTCTAAAACATATTTAAGAGAATTAACTGTTTTTATCTGAACCAGGAAGTAAAGCAATAGTTTATACATATTGGTTTTACATCTAAACATGCATTGTGTTTGTTATTTCTTAAAAATGGCTACAACAAAAATGCCATACTGAGGCATTCCCTCTCTCCTTCTTCACTATTTGTTTGTTACATTGTTTTCTTTATTACTTGGCACAAAGTCCTTATATGGAAAATGTTAATATATTTGCAGTCCTGGGTTCTTAAAGTAAATTGTCACTGAGAGATCTCTCTTACTATATCTTTGAAAATTTTCATTGATTTCTTCTAGAAAGCCTAAGGCATATACTTCTTTTTGTGCACTTTTCTTTTTGTGCACTTTTCTAAGACCAACAAATAATTTGCCACACTGGATCACCCACAGATGTCTGCAAACCCTCTAAGCAGCCGCACAAATTTTTAAATTGTAATTATCTTTTTTACTTTTATTTTGCCTTCATCATATTGCCTAATACCCAAATATGTTCTTAATGTACTTGTATTCCTTTTATATTTACCAGTTTCTTTTTTCTAAACCATCAAATGTGACATCGGTCACAATCTTTTATTCCATATTACTTTCAACCTTGCATTTGTTTTTTTGAAATCTATGAATAAAACATCAAATAATTCTTCCATTTTTGGTACTTTAACTGGTTAAATGCTGGTGGGTGATGATAAATAAGTGAACAAAATATAAAATATAGTCTTACAGTTCCAGGCTTATCAACTGAAGCAAGATTTTTCTCAAAGGTAGAAACCAGACCTAGTATCCTCCACAATGTTTGGTATGTTTCTTGACAAACAGAGTAGAAACTTAATAAATAGATTTGGCTGTTATACATAGCTTCCCTTCTTCAATTTTTATTTGATTATTTTTAGGGGAATTTTTCTCCCTTGGAGTTATGTTAGAAATTAATAAAAGCATAAAACATTATGTTGAAGGATCAAAAGGAGGAAACTATAACAGAATAAAAAAAGAAAAAAATGAGAAGTGTTTAATCAAAATCACCCAGTCAAGATGGATAGCAAACCCATCATTGACCTAGTTTCCCTACTTCTGTTTTCTTCCTCAGTTGAGCCCATCATCATCTTGCCTCCCAAAGAACATTCTTAGTGTCTTAATTAGCTTGTTCTTAGTTATCATCTTAAAAATCTCAACAGCTTTTCCTGTCTTTTCTTCTAGCCATGTTTTTATTCCTCATTGCTATTTAAGTTGTTTCTATATATTGCACTGACAAATATGGTAGCCTGCATTTAATTGTAGCTCTTGAATAATAGTTAAACACCTCATAAACATAATGCTAAACAAGTATTAAACAAACTTAGTTCAGATTCTTGCCTTCTAAGGATATACATTTTTCTGGCCCAAACAAACCTTAAATGTTATTGTTTGTGAATATTAACATTTCTAATCATTTATGTACTCATATATTGTATCTTGATTACCTTTAATTTGGCTATTTTTTAATTTAATTAAGATATTTCAAAATGACTTTGGTATAATGATAAATAAATTGAAACAAAGATTAAAAAATCAAATGAGAAAGAATTGCAAAAGAGATGTTCATGTAGAAATACAACGATCTAAGTAAATCAGTTGCTCAGTATATACCATGTAATATTGCTAAGTACTAAATTATAAAAATAGACATAAAATATTTTTAAATATGTCTATAGCACAAGCAGCTTGATTTGTTTAGCACTCACTAATAACCTTTTCAATTTCTTATTTGTATCAGTTATCTAATACTGGGTAATAAGCCATCCCCAAACTTAAAACAATAATAAAATATTTAGCGCATTATTCTGAGTGTTAGCAACTTGACCATGGCTTTACTGGACAGTAGTTCTAGTCTCAACTGTGCTCACTCATGAATCTGCAGTCAGTCCCCAGGTTGTTTAAGGAATGGTACTTTGTCAAATAAAGTTTCTCACCTTAACCACAGAACACAGAAAACTATTTGTGTCACTATTTTTAAATTATCCTCTAAAATTTTAGATGCATATGAAATAAGCTGCATATGAAACTAATACCATTTTAGTTCCATATGAAAAAAGTAACTCATTACTTACACTGGATGCTTAAGAAGGCATTAGTACATATTTCTTTTGGAGGAAAAGCTTGAAAAGGCTGTAGGAAGTCCTGAGCTGGGGCAGACCATCTCTACTCCATCTGACACCTCATCCTCCAGCAAGCTATGAGGTCTTCTTGCTGGGGGAGACTTCAACAGAGAATAATAGGACAAACTCCAGTGAACATGTACTATTTCAAGCCTCTGCTTATGCCATATTGGCTACTGTCCCATTTGTCAAAGCAAGTCACCTAACCAAGCCCTGGATAGTATAGGAGGGCACAATCAAAGATAGTAGATACAAGGAAGGGTATCAGGTTGGCCATTTAAAAAAGACAGAATAAAGGAGGGAAGGAAGGAAAGAATGAAAGAAGGAAAGAAGGAACGAAGGAAGGAAGGAAGGAAGGAAGGAAGGAAGGAAGGAAGAAGTGAAAGGAGGAAACAATACATTGTGCATAGAAACTCCTAATAGAATAATCAAGTAAAATTCGACTGTTGTTTGGTTTATTTAGATAAATTTTTATTTTTTTTTTAAATTTCAAAATAATTTTCCCAGAGAAATTCAACTGCTTAAGAAAGTAAAAAAAAAAAAAAAAAAAAAAAACACTAATTTTTTTCATGAGGTTAAGAGGTTGGGGGTGGTGAAAAGGAAAAGATGCTTCCAGTTGGTTGAAAACTTAAGACCTGAAAAACTGCATTGATACTTACATGCTTTATATCCATTACAGGCAATAGATATTGCATGAAATATTTATTTTGGACTATATGCAACTCTTCAATTAAAGCTCTACTTGAAATAAGTTTAAGAGGCACTTGGGTGGCTCAGTCAATTAAGCCTGTGACTCTTATTTCAGCTCAGGTCATAATCTCATGGTCTATGAGATCCAGTGCAGAGCCTGTTTGGGATTCTCTCTCACACACTCTCTCTTCCCCTCCCTGCTCACACATTCTCTAACTCTCTCCCTCTGCCTGTCTCTAAATAAATAAATAAATAAATAAATAAATAAATAAATAAATAAACTTAAAAAATAAGTTCAATCTTCTGGTAACTGAGTGGAAGATAATAGGCAACTTCATTTGTAGTGCTGGCTGGGTGAATTCTAGACAATGGAAGCAGTATGGTCTAGTATTGACATATAGGACAGTATGAGGAAGCTGCTTCACATGGGAACGCAGCCAAGAAGGCCAGTGCAAGGTGAATACCTGTGTCCTCATGGTAGAGGCTGCAAGGATGGCCATATAGAGACCTGAAAGGAGACATATGGGAAAAAATTAAGATGTTTGATACTTAGTGTATCAACCATACTTTTTCCTAGGACACAATAAAGGCACACTCATTGAAGAAATGGAATATAAACTCGAATAGGCTACGGATCACAGAAGACAAAGTACATGTCAGAATTAGATGAAACTTGGGGCGCCTGGGTGGCTTAGTCGGTTAAGCGTCCGACTTTCGCTTAGGTCATGATCTCACGGTTCGTGGTTTCGAGCCCCGCGTTGGGCTCTGTGCTGACTGCCAGCTCAGAGCCTGGAGCCTGTTTCAGTCTGTGACTCCCTCTCTCTCTGACCCTCCCCTGCTCACGCTCTCTCTCTCTGTCTCTCTCTCTCCTAGAAATAAATAAATAAAAATATTTAAAAAAAAAAAAGAATTAGATGAAACTTGAAGTGCCAATGAGGATTTTATTCAGCTCTATATTGTTGGAATTCTGTATGTGTGGTTAAGTAACAATGTGCCCATGTAATAGAATGTGAGGAAGGAGAGGAACAGAGGGAGAGAGGAAGGGAGCAGAATAAAGAGAACAAGAGTAAGCAGAAAAAAAATAGGAAAAAGAAAAGGGTAAAAATAACAAACTAATCTTAATTATTTTACTTTTTAATGTTTGTAAGGAATTAGCCCACAACATAATTCACCCGAAACCTTATTTTATATTCATCAAGAAACAATGTAAGTTTTGTCTCAGAGTATTAGTGGATATTCGTAATAAACTTGAGTAAGAAGATTCACAGAAATTTCAGCTGAATTATTTTAGGACCAAAGTGAGATGATGTAAGGCTCACTGGAAGAAATATCTTTCACTGAGAATCACTCCACAATCTGGATCTCTGTTTTCCTGGGGCAAAAAGTGCCCACAAATTTCTCAAAGGCATTTACCAGCTTCTCTTCTCTATCCCTTAGACATGCATTTGAATATGTATTTTTTCTTTACCCTTTCCCTTGAAGTAAGCTAATGTTTAATTTTCAGCTTGTGAAATTGAGCAAGTTAGCCCCAAAAAGATGTGAAACAGCAAAGTATTCAAAATTAACACTTCATGTTTCCTACCGTTAATACCTCTTATCATACATTATCAATTAAATGATGTTTTGCTTTTTCCCTCCACTTTCTTAAAGATGATATTAAGAAAGAAAACTCACAGGTGTATTTATTTAGATTTTCAGCAGTGAAAGCTTTCCAATATCAATTTCTTTTTAGCATCAGGGGGCATGCACAGCCTCTAAAAACAGAATTTACATTCAGCTAAAACAACTGAAGTTATTTCCAAATAGTTTTCAACACAGGAAACATTTTTAAAACATCTGCCTGATACCCTGGTAACACAAAGAGCTAATATGACATGCATTGTCCAAAGTCTTAAAACTTTTATTGCTTGTCTGTTCATGCCAATCTTTAGAGTTTCTTTCTTATAAAACATAGAAGGTAGTAACAAATTGTTAAACCTAAGAATGAAATTCAAGGTGAAACTGGGTTCGGAAATTCACGCTGTCAGTAGCACCATTTTTTTAATTAGCAAAATTTTAAGAAAATATCATTTACATGCTACTAAATTCAAATAGCATAATATAGTCTATCAATCCTTTGCATCATCCCTGTTCGCTTACCGCCTGTCATTTATTTCTAGGCCTTTGATTTAAGCTTAAATACATATCCAATATCTTTGATTATCATTCATTATTCTCCACGTTTTGTGACTACCAAAACATTTTCTTTTGTATTTCTCTCAATCTTATGGTTGGACTAACTAATGGATTAGATCCCAATGTTATTACTGAAGTAAGAAATTTCTCAGATCATGTGGTCTCAGATTTACTTTTCTACTATAGTTTCAATTATTCTTTTTAATAGTTTTTTAAAATGTTCATTTTTCTTTGAAGGAGAGAGAGACAGAGAATGAGCAGAGGAGGGGCAGAGAGAGAGGGAGTAACAGAATCCTAAGTGGGCTCCAAGCTCTGAGCCGCCAGCACAGAGCCCACACAGGGGTCAAACTCATAAAGCGTGAAATCATGACCTGAGCTGACCCATGTCTTTATTCTCTAAATAAAGACAAATGAATTATCCATTTTTGCAGGGGTGAGTCCAAGCTTAGTTAGGATGGCTCATGGGTCTGACATCTGAATACTAAGTTATAACTATGGAAAGGAATTCAGAAATTCCCTGACTATAGAAACTCCAACGATTTCTTTGGTAAATTAGATGTATTGTTTTGGCTTTTATTGTTGTTACTACTTGCTTATTTTCTTTCACTCTTGTTCTTTGCATTCTGAAGTTGGTCATTCAAATCATCATCCCTTCAGTGGCCACTTAAAATTTGTGGTACAAACTCTTCTCTACTAGCTAGAAAACCAAGAAAGTCCTATGAACTATGCTTTTGCCTGGGAATCTGGAATTGTCTTTGCCAATCACATCAATTTACTTCATGGTGATAGAGGAATAAAATTTATAATACCAAAGTTTTAAAAAATGTGTTTTAAGGGGGCGATCAGTAATACATTCTGTGTTCTTTACCATTTGGCAGGATGTTTCTTCAGTAGAGCATTAGACTGAGGACTACAGCCATTTTCCTGACAAGAAAGACTCAGGGCATGCAACTTGTTAGGCATTCAAAATGTTACAGAATTTTGTATATTTGGCCGTACTTAGTATTAGAAACAGAACTTGTGTGCCGCTGTAATGCACTTTATTTACTTTTTATGCCTCTGCACTTAGTGTTTAATCTGCCTGCTAAAACTGGCTCTTCCTGCTAAACACTAAAACTGTTTCTGCATCTAATTATATCATGACTGAAATTTCGACCACTGGATGGAAACATCTTAACTCTCATTCTAGAAAAAATTTTCTCAGAAACATAAGACTATACTCTTTACACTTTGATTCAGGACATTTCTGAAACTCAGTTTATTCATACAATATATTAATCATCTGAGTAAACTTCACATTTCTTCAGGCCTTTGGTAGCTGCCACATTGTGATTTATAAGAAATATATATAATTGATTATTCAAATGACCAATATATATTTCTCATCTATATTAGCTCTTCATCTGCATTTCCTGGCTCACAACTCTCAAAATCCTTGGAATTCCCTGAGTGTTGAGAAAGACCGAGTTGTCTTTAGTTAGGCTAATAAGGTGGCTTTTGGAAAGCCCTTTAAAGGATGGTGGCTGGTTGTAGAGTATCAGAGGGTTAGTGGGTTAGAACTTCCAGCTTCACCCCTGACCTCTGGGGAGGGGAAAGAAGGTGGAAGTTGAATCAATTATCAATGGTCAATAATTAATCAGTGATGCCTATGAAATGAAGCCTTTATATAACCTCAAAAGGTTGGAGAGCTTCCAGGTTGGGAGACTGGGACCCTGGAGAGGGAAAAAAGGGAGAGGGAATGGGAGCTCCCCCAATGCATACCCTATGCATCTATTCCAGCAGCTAAATTAGTAACTGACATATAGTTGATTCCTTTTAAAAATTATTTTTTAATGCTTGTTTATTTTTGAGAGTAAGAGAAAGAGAAACAGAGCATGAGCGGAGGAGGGGCAGAGAGAGAATCTGAAAGAAATTTCAACCTCTGAGAAGGCAGCACAGAGCCCGAAGGGGGAGGGGTGGAAGGGGGCTCAAATTCATGAACCCTGAGATCATGACTTGATCCAAAGTTAGATGCTTAGCCAACTGAGCCACCCAAGCGACCCTAGTTGATTACTAACATAGATTTTGTGTATAACTTGGAGCTAATTAATGAATTTTCATGTATACTACTCCAATGACCATTTAACTACTGGATTTTTCATATATTTTATAATATTTGTAACACTTGACAAATTTTACTTTGAAAAGTTCAGGTACATGTGACCATTCTTCTTCAAATTATTATCTTGTGAAAAACACAATTCCAGAAAGTATCAAATCTTGTGTGTGCTATAAATTGTATTATAAATTGAATTTTTTACTCACTTGAAATCCATGGTAAAAGTTTGTTTATGTTTCAAATAACTTAGCCCCAACAATGTGTAAAGTATCATGTTAGACATTGTGACTAAAACAAAGAATAAGAAAAAAATTATCTTAACTTTAACATTTATCATAAAAATTCTGTAAGAGGGCTATGAAACTGGTTCTTTTTTTTTTTCACAGTAGAAAAAGATTTGACATAAATTATCAGTATTATTGAATATATTCAGAATTTTCCTTTATCTGTCTAGATAGCTTGGAAATACAATATAAAGTATTAGATCTCATTTCATATAAAAGAATTTTATATAAAATCTATTTATTGACATTATCAATGGGCATTGTGGTAGAGAATACATAAGCACTATACACAAAGATGTTTTCTGTATTATGTATGTAATTCAAGCTGTGACAGAATAAAAAACAAAATTTAATATCTACTTTGGAAAATATTTCAAGTAACCAAGACAAATTTCCAGAAGAAACCACATGAGTTTAGGGTTATTTTTCTCATATAAACATCCTCTCTGTGTTTGCAACAATTATCTAATGCTCTTGTTTTGGTTAAAAATGTCTAAAGCTGTGTCTTCCTACATAATTTATCAATTTTTAATGAAGAAAACCTGATATATGAATATATATACACATCAAAAAAAGACATACATTTTATAGGTTTAAATCAATGTGTTGTTTTTCTCTATCCATATTTCTTTAAATGTGTAAGTTAAAGAAGATTTGAAAAAAATAGCATGTGAATCCCTGAAGATAAAGAAAATGAGTCTAGAGTTTTTCTTCTCAAAACTTAAAACAAGTAGGCAGATACAATTAACAAATTACCTAAAGACAGATGCAAAAGTATATTTATGACAGGATGATAAAAATCCACTGAACTATTCTTACCTGTTCATAGGTATTTTGAATGATCTTTCTCTGGTCACAGTGCTTTAAACAAAAGTCCTACAGTACTAAAGGCCCCAAAATAATCAGATTCTATTCTAAATTTTTTAATTAAAAGACATGGAGAATATAGGGTTTTGACAAAGAGCACTGAGTTTAAAACTAAGAGCTATGGGGTGACTCAGTAAGTTAAGCTCCGACTCTTGATATTGGCTCAGCTCATGATCTTGCAGTAGTGGGATCAAGTTCCAAGTGGGTTGTGGAGCCAGTTTGGGAATCTCTCTCCCTCCCTCTCTCTCTCTCTCTCTGCTCCTCCCCCCACTCTCTTTGCCACTCCTCGCTCTCTCACTCTCTCAAAAAAAAAAAAAAAAAAAGTCCTGTGGCTGTGTATAAAACTACTAGTAATTGGGGCACCTGGGTGGCTCAGTCAGTTAAGTGTCCAACTTCGGCTCAGGTCATGATCTTATGTTGGTGAGTTGGTGAGATCTTACGTCCCGGCTCTGTGCTGACAGTTGGCTTGGAGCCTGGATCCTGCTTCAGATTCTGTATCTCTCTCTCTCTGTGACCCTCCCTTGTTCATACTGCCTCTCTCTCTCTCAAAAATAAATAAAACATTAAAAAAAATATTTAAAAATTAAAAAAAAACTACTAGTCATCAGTAGAGTGAAGTCTGTAGAGAGATGATGGAACACAGTTAAGAAGTTATTTAACCAAAGAAAAGAACGCATAAAGACAATGAAAGAAAGAAAATGTTCCTTGGCACCTTCTTACAGCTAACCTTATAATAATGGAACTCAGTCCATTGTGGTAGGTTGAATAGCTTTTGCTCTTTGAAGCTGAAAGAACTATAAAAATAAGTCTAAAATTCTCCTGGACTCTCTTCACATAGTTCAGAACCCAGTGTGCAGAAAAACAATTGAGTGTTGACAAAATAGCAGTTCGTGAGTGGATAAAGATTTTATGAAAACAGTTTAGGAAAGCTAATGGAGATAGTAAATACATCAAATATTACTGTTACCACCTTCCAATCTCCACTGCATTTTTAGTTCACTTCTCAGTTTCTGCTACCCGCTATAATTTGAGATATTAATTTGAAGTAAGCATCATCATTTTAATGATTCTAAGAGCATTAGCTGGGTTGTACAATGACACATTACACCCCAGAATCTATTCTCACATCCCTTCTTGGAACTTACTCACATATAGTTAGAAAACATTGTCCTTCCAAGTAGTGATGAACTTGAGTCTAAGTTCCAACCAGGCGAATATGACCTGAACGAATGGGTGTAAATTCTGGGCCATATGCTTTAAAAAGAACTTGCTTATTCTTCACTCAAAATAAGAATGTGATACGAGTAAGACAACTTGAAGCCCATGTATGAAGACAATAAGTATAAGATGGTGGAAGTGACATGACAGAAGGAACCAAAGTGCCTGGATGAGTTCATGGATGACCTGTACCAAACCTCTCACCTCTAAACCACAAGATGAAAAAAAAATAAGCTTCATCTTCCTTGAATTATCTCTTCTTAAGAATTAAGCACTTAAGCTAATTGCCTTTTTTCCTTCAATTATTTTCACACTAAGCACTGATTTTCTACTGGAATAACCTGTATCACCAAGTATTTTCTACTTTCAGACAGACTTATTTTCCTACCTAGAAATATGTTATCAAAGCCACATGCTATCCAGTGTTTAAAGATACATTTAAGTTCATAATTTAATCAAATTGAATAAGAACACAGGATATAAATATGAGTCATAGCTTGATATAAAAGAAAACATACATAAGTAATAGTATAATTTAGTCAAGCTCTACAATAATAAAAGCACTAATTGAAAACCCTTGATACAGCACTTATATAATCCCCACAACAAACCTGTGAAAAGGTACTACTAATAATAATGCACAGATGAATAACTAATAATAACTAAAATGGATGAAAAACTAATAATAACTTTGCACAGATGAAAGTTACTAAAAGGAAAAAAAGTGGTGGGGTGCTTGAGTGACTCAGTCGGTTAAGCATCTGACTTCAGCTCAGATCATGAACTCACAGGTTTGTGAGTTTGAGCCCCACGTCTGGTTCTGTGCTGTCAGTGCAGAACCTGCTTCAGATCCTCTATTCCCCCCTCCCCCTCTGCTTCTCCACTGTTCATGTTCTTTTGCTCTCTCACTGGCTCGCTGTCTCAAAAATAAACATTTAAAAGAATAAAAAGTGATAAGTGGTAGAGCTAAGGTTGATACCCAGCTGTCTGAATATAGATGCCATGTTCTTCAATAATACTCTATGCTGCCTCTCACCTGGCCAGACTGCCTGTCCCCATGCTAGTCTCGCTACCCCTCCCAGTATCCTGTGAACTAGGCTCAGGAAATCCTGCAACGAGGCTGTGGTCACACAACATGCTGATTACACTGCCCGGATTCCCACATCGGTACTGCTTTTCTTCTGTTCTGGTCTTTCAGGGAATCTGAGTTACTAAATGAAGGACATAGAAAGTGAGTGTAATTAGATTCAGAAAAGAAAAACACTCCAAATAAGTGGTCATACAAGGCTTGAGGACAAAGGAAAATATTTATAGAAATGCCTAGGGAGGCCATCAAAGACTCTTACTTTTTTTTTTCTTTTTCAAACAGTAAATCTCCACATATGATTAATTTGCTGCTGAATATGTGAAGACTCACAAAACTTGTTGAGATATAGACAGGCTGAGTACGAATTTTTGTCCTGAATTGGTTCATTTCTTATTCTTTCTGCATCATACTTCCTTATTTTCATCTTTAAATTGGGTATAATGATATGGTTTTGGCATTGATGTCCACTTCAGTTTGTGAAATATTCCAAAAGTAAAATATGGTATAAATATTACCACATGCAAAAGAAAAATTTCTCCCATTTCATAATATATACTAATAAATATATATTACATATATAATTCTTGTTAGCCCACTTTTGCATTTAACACAGGAATCTCATGTTTTATTAGTAAAGACACTACTTCGAACTCTCAAATATGGCTAAGAAAATTTATGTATGCACATACGAATATAAACCTAATTAGTTTCTGCATAGATTGAGCATAAGGATCACATATTATTATGGAGTTTCAAGATTTTCATAGAATTAAAATAACAAAATTTTTATAATTTACGAACTGCAACTAATAGGAAATTATGTTGGAAAGTATATAATAATATTCAAAATATATCTGGGAAAGGAACACAAGGTTATTAAGATGACCTGTCTTCATTCTATGAATTATCATCTTATTATGTCAGATTAATTATTAACACAGGAGCTTAAATTATAGAAACACTTTTTAAAAATTAATTAAATAATAATTGATTTTATTTTTCCAAACATGTTTTATGTCAAATTATAATTAAATTTACTAAGATTTTCTTTGATCTATTATACACTTAACTTATACTACAATTAGAAAGTTCTATGATAATACAATATTGTATAACAAATGAACACTAACAGTACTTGAAAGGGTATCTCCATATTTTTACGTTTATAATTGACTTGTAGAAATATTAATATTCTCAAAGAAAAGAAACACTAAATGAACGTTTTAAGATTATATTGTTGCCCCCAAAGTGATCTGGAAAATCTGAAATATTTAAGTTTAAATAAAACATTTGATTAATGGATGTAATAGTATGGCAAAATAAAAAACGTGTGATTAAAATATAGTCATAAAGATGTATCTACAGATCTTATCTTTCGGGAAAGGCAACTGTGGCCATTATAGCTATTGTCACAGAATTGAATCATCAGTTCTATTTTTTATTTATGTGCATTCTAATGAGTTGTTTTAAATGATTGATATAAATTAAACTCTAGTAATCAGTAAAATTTTGATATTAAAGGTTTTGCTTTACAATATAAACTTTGAAAGTTACATTAAGGCAACTACTCTGAATTTGGCATTGTCAAGCATTTACTAAAAAACCAAAGTGATATGGATCAAAGCTAGCACATTGTACATAAATAATCAAAGTGGGATTGTTCATAAACTCAAATGTGCGTGTGACTACCCATGAAATACATTTCATTCATCAACTAAATATATACGCATTATATGATCTGAATAAGCCTATGGGATCTTATCACGAATTCATATTACAGGTTTCTCTCATGGTCTGAAAGTAGAACATTCCTATGCAAACTTTTGTAAGTGGAAACAGTGCAATGCAAAGAAGCACTTATCATTAATTTATATGAAAAACTTTTGAGTATTCTCGGAGTCAAAATAATAACCTCTCAGGCTTTTCTGATATCTGCTAATCGATGCACAAAATAAATCAAAGTAAAGCACACAGGCACAATTCAAGGCCATGGCAGATTTGTGGGGAGACTCTGAGTGTAGTTCCCAAAGAAGAAGCTTGGTGGCGCGGCTCTCGCTGCTCCAGGGATATGTGCTGCCTTTACAAAGTTTCCCTGCAAAAACAAATGCTGAATGCTATTTTCATGATCGCTTTTTTTTTTTCCTTTGTAAAAGCAAAAATCCTCTTTGGATTTCTTTCAGTTAGTGACAACAGGTACTAGCGTAGGTCTTTTGTGAAAGCGATGTGGCATAATGGTAACTTTGAAAAAGCAGGGGTACCTATGTAACATGCTTAAAATAATATATGGAAGAAACCAGGATATAAATAAGTAAATACATCTACCTTTATTTACTCAGGTGTTTGCTTTTAATTTTATTCAAAAGTTAAAATAAGAAATTGTGTTATGTTATTCAGGCATGTTATTTAAATTTCAAGTAGGATAAGCATTAGAAAACCATGTATTTACACGAGGGAAAGAAAATCACAAAACATAGTTAAAAGAGAAAAATATATGTGCAAAACATGATTAAATTTTCTTAAGGACAGAATAATCATTTAACAAAACATAATCAAAGCACAATATTGAACTACAGTTATTAAAACAGTTAAAAGAAAAAAATTATTAGATTCCTTGCAATGTCATTTTCCATAATTTTATGTCTCAATTAAAAAATGAGAACTACTTTATGAAGTGTGTGTCTGTAATTCACTTGATAATTCCTCTTGTAATGGGAATAGAATAGAAACATCCTATGAAGATGATTTCAACATATTGCAATTTTAGAAGGCTAAACTTTTAGGAAGACTACAATTAAAGTTTAAAAATGTAGACTATCTGGAAAAACGAAAGTGCATTAGAATAGATTTTATTTGAGATCTCAACTTATCCTGCATTTTCAGAAACTACAATCAAAATCTAATTGTAAATTCTTGTTATAATCAATATAAAAATGCTTCTCTCTCAGTCTCTCCTTTTCTCTCTCTGTGTATATATATATACACACACACATATGTTCATTTATATATGTACACACATGCATACATACAAAGTAAATCATAGGTATTTCTTCTCTTTATAATATGTATATTTTCTACTGTGTGCTAAAAATTTTATAGTTATCTCACTTAATCTTTATATAACCATTTAACCTATATAATAATTTTATCCCTCTTGTACAAATTATTATCCCTCTTATACAAATGAGAATAGAGGACCTCAGAAAAGATGATAGATAGATAGATAGATAGATAGATAGATAGATAGACTGACAGATAGATAGATGATAGATAGATAGATAGATAGATGATAGATAGATAGATATAATTAGTTAAAGTCACACAATAAAAGCCCCACTAGGCCTAGTGTGGTATAATGGAAAATAAGGGAATGTTTTAATGTTTATTTATTTTGAGAGAGAGAGAGAAGAGAGCACTCAATCAGGGAAGAGGTACAGAGAGAGAGAGAGAGAGAGAGAGAGAGAGAGAGAGCGCACAATCAGGCAAGAGGCACAGAGAAAGAGAGAGAATCCCAAGCAGGCTCCATGCTGTCTGTGCAGAACTGAGGCATATTCTTAACCACAAAAAAATGAAGTAAAAATACTTGCATGATTATTGTGAATATTAGAATCAGCACATCACATACCAATTGATTATGATGGGACATTATGCCAATAAACTGATGATGTTATCATGTGTATCATTATACAAATATTACCCATAACCGCTATGTGCATATTATCTACAAGATGCCTTATATGAATTAACACCCACTCACCCACACACAAACACATCTTTTTTCTAACATGATATTAGCCATTTTCAATTATGCACTAATTTGATCAAATTATTTGAATATTAATTTTCACACAAAATCTAGTAAATTCTTTCACATTAATCTATTGGGCACACCTCTTTCTAAAGGGTTTTATCTTTAATGAGAAGTTGTATAAATTTGTTTAACCTTGACTTTTATAATAGAATGATAACTAAACAATAACCTTAGAAAACAATTGACACAACTAAATTGACTTTAAAATTTTCTCCTCTATTTGTAAAATTAAACTCATCATCTACATTATTTTGTAATATGGAATAGAATTGTGCAGAGATAAAAGAAACATGTTTTAGGTCAAGTAATTCATTGAATGTTGATGGCAATGTCAGGATTTCCAAGAATATCAGGCTAAATTCAATCTAATAAAATAAATATGACCAGAACATTCATTATAGATGCTTGCATAAATAAATATATACTTTTCATAGTTGTAACTTTAATTTTGATATGAATTTGCAATATTCCTTAAGGTGTTCATTTCTAATGTGAAAGAGACACAGAATTTCTGATCAAAGTGTTTCAAGTATTCTCCTGTGTCATCTGATGCAGTTTCAAAGATATGGATGGCAAAGTTTAATTCAGAAAAGTTTTTATTATAAAAATGTTACAGATATGCTGTGTCCAGTCATCTCTGCATATTTCAGTTGGAATGAAATATAATTATGTAAATTAAATGTACATGAGAAGATAAAAGACTAAGAGCTCTTCTTCAATACAAAGACAGACACTGGGGTGCTTGGGTGGTTCAGTCTGTTAAGCATCTGACTTAGCCTCAGGTCATGATCTTGTGGTGTGTGAGTTTGAGCCCTGTGTTGGGCTATGTGCTGACAGCTCAGATCCTGGAGCCTGCTTCAGATTCTGTGTCTCCCTCTCTTTCTGTGCCTCCCCCACTCCTGTTCTCTCTCTCTTTCAAAAATAAATAAACATTAATAAAAAATTTTTAAAAGACACTGAAGCCAAAATTCAGTTGCCAATCTTTATGTTTTCATGAACCTTCAGAATATCTAACTGATTTAATTTTTCACATAAATAAAAGCAGTCTATTCATGTAGGAGTTTTATGTGTACTTTCCACAATCAGACACAATATTATAACAATTATAAAAACAGTTTATGTAAGTGTCAAATATGTTGGCTAACTGTGGTCAAACAGATTTAGAGGGATGGTGTACTAAAAAGATTTGTATTTGTGGTTTTACTCTACTTAGAATCCATGCTTTCAGATTCTGGGTCTGCACACCTAATAGATATGTCAATTTTACATTTAATTAGTGTAGGCCATGGAATAACTAGATGTACATATTTATTCTAAAAATCAAAACTTAAAAACAGTGTGTATATCTAATATAACTTCCTTTTATAAAAGTCACTATTTGTCCTTTGACAACAGAGTAGATGAAGAAAATGACTCTCCAGTGGACACTTTCTAGATTCTCCTCTGAGACATAGAATCTAATTATGCTGTCGTTTGCCTACTGACAGAGCCAGTCTGTGCGCCATCATCATGATAACTGTGTCTGTAAACCAGCAGTTTCATAACATGATTTGCCTCACTAATGTTTGTCTATTTCTGTTAATCTGTGATAAACTTGAGGGTGATGGTGTGTTTCAGGGTGAATTCATTATGACAATGTCTGGAGTAACCTGTAAAAATTTTAAACATGAGTTTAAATGAGTCTTTTAATAATGAATTCATGACCTTTTTTAAAATTTTTTAATGTTTTATTTCTTTTTTAAAAATATTTATTTTTGAGAGAGAGACAGCGCATCAGCAGAGAAGGCACAGAGAGAGAGGAAGACACAGAATCTGAAACAGGCTCCAGGCTCTGAGCTATCTGTCAGCACAGAGCCAGACGCAAGGCTCGAACCCACGAACCGTGAAACCATGACCTGAGCTGAAGGCAGACACTTAACCGACTAAGCCATCCAGGCGCCCCATGAATTCATGATCTTTTTTTTTTTTTTTAATTTTTTGATAGAATTCATGATCTTTTAAACATCTATTGTAACTGTTTTACTTTGCACACACCCCTACATACACAAAGTCATCAATTGTGGACTGCTATGGAATCAATTGCTTTAGTTTTTCATTTTAACTTTCTTATTGCTAGATTCCTTTGTTTATCCTAAAGATCACTTAACATCTGAGCTGTAGATGATTTAACTTTTTAAGAATGAAATAAAGTGGACAGGAAAGTAAGTTGAAAAACAAGCATTTGCATTTTCTATTTACCAACCACACTACTTAAACGATCTATAGAAGAAGAAGCAAAAGTAGCTAAGAAGACAAAAAACGTCAATTTATTTTTTCAAAAATAATTGTCATTTTCCTTCATGTATGTAATTCTATATATATTTTAAGCTGATATTTTGAAAGGGTTGAATCTCCTTTCTGAAAGAGAAAGTAAAAGTATTGTTTATGAATTTTAACAGAAGTGATTTTCAAATTAAAGAAAATTGGTAGCATTACATACATGAAATATAAAATTTCCCTAAATGAAGCCCTAATGAGGTCAGGGATTTTTTCTCTGCTCTTATCACTGCTGAATCCTCCACGCTATGGGAACAATGTCTGGACTGTATCACAGTAGGTAATAATAAATATATCTTTACCAAATGAATTATGAAGACAATAGACATGGCAGCTATGGAAACAGCAATTTGTGTGCTGGTTCAATGATACGATATTTCCACTATATCCCTCACTGGTCAGACTGTATCTTTTACATACCTTAGCATGTTAAACACTATTCTCAAGTTTAGGGCATCTAGATGAAGGGGTAATTAGCAGTATTGAGACTATTCAAATGAGGGATAACTAGCCTTGAAAATATTTAAGGGAAGCTGAGAATTTAATATCAAACTATGATTTTTAAAAAGTAAGCTTACTCTGTGAAGTTACATTCTAAGAGCTGGATGGACACATGAAAAATAGTGAAATAAATTATGTATCATGAAAGAACATTCTAGGTCTTAAAGTGGTAAAATAAAAAGAAAATTTTAAAACCTATAATATTTCATCATCTCCCTCAGTTAAGACAGCAATGTTTATTATTGTGCAGCAACTCACTGTGTAAATGAACCAGTTTATAGTACAAACTTCATACTATGTTCGATTTTAAACTTTGTAAAATGGAATGTGTCTGTAGGCTTATACTTTGCTATTCTTTAAAGCTTTTCATTCTTATTAGAGGAAGGAGAATTTTAAAACCTAGACTAATGTCCCCAGACTCCCCCCCCCTTAAATTACAAAAATGAATATTTCAATCAATTAAAATAAATACCGAGGGGCTAATTCTTGACTACCAGAATGCCCTTTAGGCTTGCTTCACAAGATGGCATATGAATGATGAATCATGCATTTTTAAAGGCCAACCATGAAATAAAGATGCTATTGCTTTTAAATATGTTTCTAGGGTCTATTTAAAATGGGGTGAATTATTCTTCAGGATTTTATTTTCTCTACAAAGAATCCATTGATTTTAAAAAGAGAACAATGTTCTAGTATCAAAAATACCAGAGTAGATGTGAGCTTTCATTTTATTCACTACTTTACCAACTGCTTATTCTATCCTGTGGAAAGTTTTTAAAACATCTGTCATGTTCAATAGTATATCGGTAAATTTCAATGATATCTTTTTCCCACACAATCAAAACATATTTTCAGTGTAAAACGTTTTATTTAATATATTTATAAAAACTTTAAGTTACTTCATATTTATATTTAGTTTTCCCATTAGAAAACATTAGAATGTTTTCATTTAGAATGTTCTTGGAGTATTTCATCCATATTACAATAGATATAGAGAATTTTTTTCAAAATTATATTTTATACACCAGGCTTGCTGGACACTTCTGTGATAGGAACATTTACCATTCTTTTCTCTTTATTTGTTACTTGTATCTTGTCCTGCTTTAATCTAATAGAGCATGGTGGTTAGGGGTGCAAAATCTGGAGTCAGACTGTTGTGTGAAGTCTCTTTACTTCATAGATGAGGAGTAATGTGACCTCAAGTTACCTACTGTATCTGTCTTCTAGATCTGTATTTATTATTTGTATTTGAACTGCCTACTCAGTAAAATAAAAGGCATAGTGGAATTAGATAATTATTGCTAATAATAATATTTTCTATGGTTATCCTAAGACAAATACTTAAGTATTTGTAAATCATTCTAAAGCATGGCTGTTACATAGAGACTACTCAATTAGTGACACCTAAGATAATATTTTGAAAAGCTAATTAATTCATTTTTTTCTCTTCCACACGGTGTATATAATATTCTGTATATTGTCACATCAACATGTCTCTAAATTACAGTACTGATACAAGGTATACAAGTCTATATTTTTCCCTCTTTGACCTTTAGCTCAGACTCCAAAGAGGGGTTTCAGATCATCCCTCTTATTGTTCTCACTGTTCAACTATTGAAAGAGAAAAAAAATCTAAGTCATTCTGTAAAGTAACTAGGATTCAGAATACATCAGATACAGAACCCACATCCAATTTGTCTGTGGGTGCAGAGACAAAGAGACAATAAAGACAATACGCCCCTGAAGTTTTGTCTATAACTGCTTTAAAAGCTTCAGTTTTGTAAGAGGTATCATTATTTATCTTTTATCATGGCTAGCTTTAGAGTTGGATTTAAATTACTTAAATGCCTTTGGATAAATACTGACATTTTCCCTTTGTTTCCTGGCCTCCTCTGATTCATCTATCAAACCTTTCTTTACACTGAGAGAAAGTGATTGGCTTGATGCTAACAAATATAATAAATTGGGAGCTTGCTTGCTAAGTCTCCTCAGGCTCCATTCACAAAACAGAATTTTAAATACAAATTTCCTTTTGGAGGTTTTTTTTTGTGATTATGAACTTTTAGATATTTTTAGGGCAAATATATTTTACATCTAGACTATTGAAACATTTTAGAAATATTATTTTCTAAGTGTCAAATTCTTCAACCTGTAAATCTTCTAAATTTAAAATTCTTACCCTTTGCCATATGGTTGTTAGATGTTCAAATACTGTTCTTCCTTTTAAAAACAAGTAATTATTCATTTATATCTTGAAGCATCACAAGAGGTATATTGGCTGCCAGGACTCGGGTCTCAGTTATTACACAGAATGATTGAGGTAATCAGCCTCCAGAAACTCTAGGAATCCAATTGACTCCTTCCCTCTGTCTTTCTGTCTCTCTATTTGTGTGTGAGGGTGTATATATCTATCTCTGTGTGTCTCTGCCTTTCTTTGTCTCTCTGCATCACTTTCTCTCTCCCTCTGTCTATATACAATATATACCTATATCTATAAGGGTATAGATACAGGTGTTCTTTTTCCGCTATGGGTAGGATGGGATATATTTTTTTTTACCCAAATTCTATTTCTAGATTATCTGTGTATTGTGTTAGCTGTTTTTGCAGTTTGAATATGACATTCCTTGGCACAGACTTGTTTGGCATTATATTCCTGATGGTCTCTGATCTTCCAGGATCAGTATTTTGTTATCTACCATTAATTTTGGAATGTCATCAGCCATTATCACTTCAAATATTTCTTCCACTCTATCCTCTCTTTCTTCTCTGTCCAGTGTTCCAATTACATAAGGTATACATTTTATGTTTCCCCCAGAGTTTTTGAATATTCTGGTCTCCCCCCCCCACTTCTTTCACCTCTTTTCATTTCAGTTTGGAAAGTTTCTGTTGACTTATAATTTAGCTCATTCATACTCAACTGTGTCCAAACTACCAATGAATCCATCGCAAGGGTTCTTCATTTCTGTTACAGGGTGTTTGATTTCTAGCATTTCCTTTTGATTCTTAGAGTTTCTGTGTCTCTGCTTACTTTATCCTTCTGTTCCTTTGTATTGCTACTTTTTCCACTAGAACCCTTAAGACATGAATCATAGTTATTTTAAGTTCTCTACCTTATATTCCCAATGTCACTATTATATCTGAGTCTGGTTCTGATACTTGCTTTTCTTTCCCAGACTCTCTTTCTTTCTTTCTTCCTTCTTTCCTTCCTTCCTTCCTCTCTCCCTCCCTCCCTCCCTCCCTCCCTCCCTTCCTTCCTTCCTTCCTCCCTTCCTCCCTCCCTTCCTCCCTTCCTCCCTTTCTTTCTCTTTCTTTCTTTCTTTCTTTCTTTCTTTCTTTCTTTCTTTCTTTCTTTCTTTCTTTCTTTCTTTCTCTGCCCTTTAACATGACTTGCAATTTTTTGTCTAAGCCGACATTTTGCATTGAATAATAGGAACTGAAGTTAAGAGCTCTTTAGTGTGAGGGTTTATGATAATCTAGCTAAGGGTTGGCCTATGTTTATTGTAGTTATAGGTGACATGGTTCATAGTATGCCACCCTAAAACATGCTACACTAACATATTGATTATTTTGAGCTGAAGGCATTTGAGAAATAGCCAGTGCAGGAAGGGTTCTCTCTCCTCCTCCTTTCTACCTATAAACAGGTCAAAAAAATTACCTATGAGAAACATGCCTTCCTTGTAGACCAGCCACATGACCTAAGAGATTAGAAGGAAGGTTTTCCTCCCCTTACACAAGTTTCAGAGAATTCAAATCCCTTTTCGGTTCTTGTTTTGCCTCCTTTCCTTAAGCACACCTCCTGTGAGACAGACTGCATATTTCAGCGCGTGCAGCTATAATCCACTATCATTATAGTGGAGCCCTGTTTGTGTGACAGTAAAGTTGAGGGAAGGAATATGTTCTATAATTCTATTACTGAAACCTAATCTTCAAGGGGCCATGTCTGTATATCTCCAAATGTATTTCTCTGATGATTTAGCTTTTTCCTCCTCTTGGGTAAAAGCTTTTTCCATAGACAATAGGCCTTTCTTACAGAAAATGCTCCACACTTATTTCAGGATGATTATTTTCTTCCTGCCAGAGACAAAAAATGATCTTTTTTGAATCTTCCTCACCAGAACGTGGTAGAGATTTTGTACATTAAATCTTTAGAAGTTTGAAGCTCTACCAAGACAGTGGCTTCCCATGCTCCAGCAATTTCTCACAATTAATAGTCAAATATCTTAACAGTTTATGCATCGAGCCACTTGGCTCCAAGTGGGCAGAGCTCTCCTTCATCTCTGAATTCATCCATCTCCATAGGTGACAGTTTGCCCTACAGGCTCAATTCTCTGAAACTCATTGATATTTAATGTGTTCAATTTATCTATCTATCTAAGTTTATTTATTTTTTAAAGATGTTTTAGTGTGTATTCATTTTGTGAGAGAGCACAAGGGGAGGGGGGGGCCGAGAGAGAGAGAGAGAGAGAGAGAGAGAGAGAGAGAGAGAATCCCAAGCAGTCTCCACACTGCCTGTGCAGAGCCCCATGCAGGGATCAAACCCAGGAACTGTGAGATCATGACCTGAGCCAAAACCAAGAGTTGGATGCTCAACCACTGAGCCACTCGGCACCTCTATTTTATTTTTAAGGTCAGGAGTGATGAGTTCTAAGCTCTTCATATCCCAGAGCTGAAATTGGAAATTAATTTTTATATACTTGATAGAAACAAAAACAATCACTATGCTCAAATCCACTGAGAAGTATGTTATGTAATTATAAAATAATTTAAAAACACACTATTCACTAATTTACATTTTTAGTATAAGGTTCTAAACATCATGCTACATACTATGAGTTAAGTGCACAAATTGTTTTCCCTGTAGTTTATACAGTTTATCAGGTATTTTGTGAAATGAGATTTATTAACAAATAACTATAGTAGAATGAGTTATATTTTGTGTTCTATCTATCTATCTATCTATCTATCTATCTATCTATTTATCATCTATCTATCCCCCAGCCTCCTGAGAATTAGGTAATAAAATACCATGGAGATACCCTGAAGTGGTGATTCCCTACTATGATGGTACAATCTAACATTGCATGAAAATGAATTAATAGCATGGAAGGAATATTCACAATTATCTCTGTTCAACTGAAACTTGAGTAATTTAAGTTATAATTAGTCAAGCTAATTAGAAAATAAATAAAAATGTGCAGAGTGGTCAAATAAGCAATGTAAAAAAAAGTAATTTGAATTGGTTATTCTTATGATAGAAAATCACCTACATTATTGAATAATTATGCCTTAATTAATCCCTTGATTTTTTGTTATGTTGTGCAAAATGACATAAATTATATATTCTGGCCTTTTTACACAGTTTCAGATCCAAACTTGGTAAAATTTTACACTCCGTATTTTTGAAGTTTTAATTGGTACCTTGTATCAGCCTGACTGACCTCCTATTGCTTCTTACACTTTGCCAAGTCACATAATAATCCTCGGCCTCTTAAATGAAAGAAAGTTCTTCCAAGATTTATAAGCTCATGACCTGCTATTGTTCTTTTCAAAGCACTGTGACCTTCTTGGTTCATCATTCATTTCATAAAATGAATTCGCTTTTACGATGGTGCTAAGTCTCTGTGTTTAGAATACCAGTGACCTTTTCTCTCATAATAACAGTGATTTTACAAGTCTAACACTCTTAAAACTAAAATTGGTTGAGAGTTTTTTGCATCTTTTCCTCACTACAGGAAAGGGAAGAGCATCAGCAACTAGTGCCATCCCTAGCTTGAAATTTTGCCAAGTTGTGTAAGTGCTCAAGATAAACCTGTATTTAGTTTCATGGGTTATGTAAATAAATGTCATTCACAGCCTATCAAAAGTCACCATCCATAAATGCATACTTCACACCACAGAGGATTAATAGTGAGTCTCTCAGAGACCATTGATACTTTCCGGTTTTGTTATGCCGAAGTGTGATATGAATGCTTGTTATGTATCATTGTTTCTGAGCCTAATGTTTGTTTGTTTATCTTGTTCTTCCTCTCTGATAACAATGTTCTGGGTGTTTTTATAATGTTTTTATCTTCTAGGCCAGAATTTTTATCAGCATGATGTGGCTTTAGATAGCAAAAGTGAAGTAGTCTGCAAGGTTCTTTGCATCCCTCTCAGACAATATTCCTTCAAGGTCCTACCAGTATAAAAAGGCAAGTTGTTCTGAAAAATGTGTCTGTCAGTTATAGACGTTATGGTTTACCACCCCCTTGCCCGTTTTGACTGATGTGTATGATAGGGCTGCCATGATAGTTACACAATGAATAGGTAGTGGCCTTGCAAAATATTTATGAGTAAATAAAGTAAATTCACTATTTCATTCTTTCACATAATAATATATTAAGATTTGCTTGATTACAATTAGGGTTTGATTTATTAGTAGTAAGTTTAGTCAATTACGGTAGGTTTAGTGAAATCTAAAAGGAGAAGCAATGTCAGCGACATTCTAAAAGGTGTTGAAATTAACCTTTTCAATGGCTTATATCATTTTGGTTTTAGTAATTGTAAATTTAGTTTCTTAACTTTTCTTTCAGATTCCCAAAGCCAATGAACACTTCTTGAAAAATGAATATGTCCAAGTTATAATTATTTCTCAATGGGCATTAAACTGAGATTAAAACTTGCTTAGGTAACAGCAGAAAGTAGGAAATATAAGGGGTGCCTGGGTGCCTCCGTTGGCAATGCATCTGACTTCAGCTCAGGTCATGATCTCATGGTTTGTGAGTTCAAGCCCCACATTGGGCACTGTGCTGATAGCTCAGAGCCTGGAGCCTGCTTTCGATTTTGTGTCTCCCTCTCTCTGTACCTACCCCACTTGTGCTGTGTCTCTCTGTCTCTCTCTATCTCTCTCAAAAATAAACAAATATTAAAATTTCTGTTAAAAAAATACACATAAGGAAATGTGAACAATAGTCATAAACTTGCCTTCTCAAACACCGGAATGTACAAAAACAGCACATTTTCATTCATAGTCTACACTGAATCAGGCACTGTACCACTTAGAAACTTCTCAAAACCTACCCTATGAAATTAATACTATCATTTGTCCCCTTTTATAGATGAAGAAAATGAGGTTCAGAGTTTTCAGAAACCTTCCCATATTTTGGGATGTAGTAAATAGAGTACAGATTTTAAACTCATTTATTCTGAGAACCTGAAAGTCATACTCCCTGTCTAATTGCTAATGAGTGTTACATGTGAAATGTTTGCATTACTTCACATAACTTTTTAAATAAAGCCAATGGGGAACAATATTTCTTCAGTTATAGAGAAAAGAAAACCAAAGTTCAGGAAGGGTAAATACATTTTACCAGGTAAACCCACTAGGGAAATAGCACAGTGAGCACTTGAATCTGGTTTAATTTTACTTTGTAGTCTGTGTTCTTAACCCCTTTAGTGATTGCCTTTATAAAATTTGTTCTTTTTTTCCTCAAAGATAATCAGTATTTACCTTCTTGTAGCATGATGTCCCAATTGCATCTTATTTTCATTCTTCAGCTATCTGTTGAAGCTAGTAGTGTTTTAAATTTCTAATTTGGTATATCCTTTTATGAGTTATTATGCAATGTTTTTACTTTATTTTTCTCAATAAGGTAATTTGTGGTCTGGCAATACATGCATTTAAAATACTGCTATTGTTTGAATTATGATTATTTGTAGTAGCAGTAAGTGTTACATTGATAATGGCCAAAGAATATAAAGTAGAAAAACTCATATAAATAAATCTGAACAAGTCCAGATGTTAAGAAAAGTTATTTTAAACATTAAGATAATTTTGAAAGCTAAGCAGTCTATATTTTGTCCTCTGCTACAGTCTCTACAGTAAGTGTTAGTGATTAAAATAATGATTGAGTCTATGGATTTAAGCATATGGGGTGGCACAAGCTAAGAACAGGCTTGTCAGCTGAGAATAAAATTTTTTTGGAATATTATTGATTATAGTTTCCAGGGCAAGAACACTTTATACATCATTTATTATTTCTAGCAGCAATTTTTATTACTTGGATGTCAAATAAATGGAAAGTTTCATCTAACTGAGTACTTGTTGACATGAGTATGTACTACAATCACACTAGATTCTATCACAATTTACAGTAAGGAAAGATTCTGGATGTGAGAATTAGGGTAGGTCTTAAAGCAGAAGAATGTACTGGCAATAGTACTGCAAGATGGAGTTTATATTTCATATCTACTTCATGTAGTTATTGATTATTTGAGAGATATTCTTTCCCACACAGTCCTGGAATCCAGCTTGTCTTCTCCCATTGTTTTTCAACTAGCTCCATCTTAGGAGAAAAAATATCTTGTAGGAAAATCAATGAGAGTAACACTGAATACTGAAACTTTTACCACCATACTGGCTTCCTAGGTGTCTGGACACTGATTTACTTCAGCAGGTTAAGGTATTAAGAATACTAGTTTTACAGCCTGGAGTTGGTTGCTGTAATGTCCCAATGAGATAGAAAGTAGGCAGCCTTGCATGTCAAATTTGGAGTATTACAGAAATGTAGGATTGCAGACTTTTACCTCACATACCCACATACCTCCAAAAAAAATCTGGTAGAATTGTGTTAGTCTCCATGAAAGCATGGTCCTCATTACATTATTCTGAGTGTGAGGGGCTCGGAGGTGGCTTGTTCGGTTAGGCGTCCAACTCTTCATTTCGGTTCAGGTCACAATCTTGCAGTTCATGGGTTCAGTCCCTCCACTGAGCACTGCACTGACCTGCAGATCCTGCTTGGGATTCTGTTTCTCTGCCTTTCTCTGTTACTCCCCAACTTGTGCTCACTCTCTCTCTCTTTAAAAATAAATAAATAAACTAAAAAAACTTTTTAAAGGATTCCTTTTGGTGTGGATATTGAAAATACAAAATCACATATCTACAAAATGGTTAAACTGGGTTTGAGATATCAGACTGACTGAGTCTTCTAATAAGACTATTAACAGCAACATCAACAACTCCAAAGTGATTTTAATAAGAAAGAAAGAAATGCCCTCAAGAATACATTTTTTAGGAAAATACAAAAATCTCACAAATTCTGGTCCTTGCCTATTCCTCTGGCCCCATCTTAGAAAATATGCCCACTGCAGATCTATTTCCTAGTCACACTATACATTTTCTTTTAAATATGTTTGATGAGCTCTTCCCTCAGGAATGCGTTCATGCTGTTTCTTACAGTTGTGGGTTTGCACTTGTAACGTCTTCATGTTTCCTGGCTATCTCCAGCCTGATTTGTAGGCTTTTCCCCAAATTTCACTCCCTCAAACAAATAGTGTCTATTTACAACTTAAATTAAATTATTCTGCAGTACTTCCATTTTTTTTCCTTGGACTCTAGATGTAGTTATTTCTAACATTTACCACATTTAAATATATTTTTAATATTTTGGCTAATTTATTTCATGTCACTATCCCTTGTGACACTCCAATCTTCATGAAAACATAAAATCTGTTTTCTTCTTCAATATAGTCCTCAAAGCAAGCATAGACTTGAAAACATTAGGCATTGATTACCTGATTCTCACCTGAAAAAAACAATAGGAGAGTTCAGATACTCCTTTAAAACATACATTCCCATCCTGGTGTACTTGGTAATCTATTCAAAATCAAGATTTTTTTAAAGTTCTTGGGAAGAAATGTAGCACAGCACCATTGTTATTATTTTAATAAAAGGCAAGAAAAGTTACAGAATTTTTAGACCCTCAGCCTTTATGGCTTCCTTTGGGCAATACTCTTTTAGACGTTGACAGCATAAAATTGGTTCAGCACTCAAGTCTTATTTCTGCAGATTATTTCTATAGATAAATCAGCAGGCCTGAATAATTCTTTCTTTTAGTAAGTACTATGGGACAAGTAATCTAATTACTCCAGGGTTTTTGAGGTTTTTTTGACATTAAGTGAGGCAGTTCAAGAAATCACTAAAAATATCCACTTTCAAGATCTCCAAGTATTTTGTATTTAAATCTTGAATGCTCTTTCTTTCTTTCTTTCTTTCTTTCTTTCTTTCTTTCTTTCTCCCCCTTCATTTCTTTCTTTTCTTGGAATCAAAGTATAGATGTTTAAAGATAAGGCAAATTATTACTGCTTTTCTGTGATTGTGTCCATGATGGTATAACAAATTTCAGATTCCTTATAATTATACAGGAATAAAGTTGACTTTGGACCCCTATAGTTTAGGAGAGTTAAAGCCAGGGATTCTGCATGTATTTTATTCAATCATAAAATATTCCCAAACATAAAATTTCATTACTCACATTTTATATATAAGAAAACTGAGGTTTAAGTTAATTATCATACTTAATATTGGGTCGGTTCCATTCATTTATTTATCAATTCATTCATTTATCTTTCCACTTATTAACTCATTCAAAACAGCTTAAGCCTATATAAGAAAGCAAAACAAAGACTTCATCTCATTCTACACAGAAAGACTGAGATAAATAAGTAATTATACATAAAATATTAAAAAGTATTAAGGGTTATGAAAATAAGGGCATATAAATAATACAAATGGATGAGTTAGGGTGGTGGAAAAACCGGGCAATTTCAGATACTGTGTTCAGGAAAATCACTTCTAATTTTTTCACATTCCAGTAGAGATTTCAATGAAAAAAAGAGAGTGAATTTTGAAATTATCCAGCGCAGTGGCTTTCCAGGAAGAGGAACAGAAAGGGTGAAGTCACTAAGGCAAGAATTAAATTTGGCAATTAAAGAATGTCAAAATGACCTATAAGGGAGCATTGAGAGTGAGACGTAGAAATGACATTGAATGGAGTAAGAATTATAGTCTTTTAAGGTGGTTATAAGGATGCTTGGGTAGCTCAGCTAGCTAAGTGCCACTCTTGGTTTTGGCTCAGTTAGTGGTCTCCTGGTCTCTGGGGCAGAGCCCCATGTCAGGCTCTGTGCTGACATTGCAGAGCCTACCTAGGATTCAGCACCTCTGTCTCTCTCTTTGTCCCTTCCTCTCTCGTGTTTTCTCTCTCTCTCAAAATAAATATATAAACATTTTTAAAACATAAAATAAAATCTAGGTCTTCAAAGGCCATAGAAATGTCTTTCAATATTCTTCGAAAATGGAAGGTGAGTTTTGAGTTATGAAGAAGCATGATCTTTTTTTAATTTTTTGCCTAATCACAACTTTTTTTGAGATGTAATCGACATAAATTTTACCCTTTTAAAGTTTGCAATTCATGGTTTTATTATATGTACAGAGTTGTGCAATAATCAACAGTATAATTATCACCATATATTATAATATTCTCTTCATCTCCAAAAAGAAACTTGGTATCCATTAACAGTTATTCTCTGCCCTCCTCTCCCCTCAACCCTTGGTAACTACTGACCCTTTAGTGAAATTTATATATGTGATATATATGTAGGATTAACAGTTTCATTACTATCTTCCCCACTAGACAGTGAAAGTCATAAAAACAAGGAAAATACTTGGCATATAATAGTCATTCAATAAATATTTGTGGTATAAGTAAACTGGTTGTGCAAAAAAAATTTTTTCCAGTTAAAATTTACTTATATAACATCTTTTTAGTCACATTCACCTCTCAGTAATTTCCTGAGCATTTTTGTAGCTTATTGAAGTTTTCTAATACAACTTTGTTAAGAAGAGTTATATATTTCTTGTGCATTATACTCACATCTCATGTAAACTGAAATTTATTTTTTTTATTTTTATTTATTTCTAGGAAAGAGAGAGAGACAGCGTGAGCGGGGGAGGGTCAGAGAGAGAGGGAGTCACAGACTGAAACAGGCTCCAGGCTCCGAGCTGGCAGTCAGCACAGAGCCCGACGCAGGGCTCGAACCCACGAACCGCGAGATCATGAAGTGAGCGAAAAGTCGGACGCTTAACCGACTAAGCCACCCAGGCGCCCCATCATGTAAACTGAAATTTAAATTTCCACTTAAGGCTTCTCTCTCTTGATGTGCCATTTTGCTTTAGTTGGAACATTCATCAGAAGTATAATAAACTTTTTCAGTTTTTCAAATAACAACCATGGTGGTTTCATCATGGTGTGGATCTAGCCCACTAATGAGCCCAGTATAAAACATCATTTATTTCTCAATCAATTTTTCTCAATCATTTTTTCTCATCATTACTTCTTGTTTTCTGGGAGAATCGAATTTGAATTTTTCCTTGGGGTCTTTTTTCAAAGTAAAAATATTGTTTTGATATTTATTTTTTGTTTATTTTTGTTTTATTAAGTTATTGACCATTCAATGATAAGCTGAGAAAGACAAAGTTGTGATGAGATGAATAAAATGGAAATGAACTATGCCCACTCTCTGATTCAATGGCATGCTCCTGCACGCTGTCCTGTAGCAGACATAAACTTAACTCAGGTTCATAGTAAGATGAAATATTAATTTATATTCTAGATCTTGAGTTTGCTTGCGAATAGTGAAAGCAGTGAGTATCACGTACATAAATGTTAAAGTTTACTGAAGAAGTGGAAAGCTCAAAAGCCTATAAAATCAATGGAAGATGTTTTGGTTAATATGAAAGACAGTGATATGTGGTGAACTGGAGATAGTACAAACCACTCAAATGTAGGAGTTACTACTTCTGTGTGGAAATATTGCCCTAATAACTAGATCTTTTTATTTTTAAAGAACAAAACTAGAAATTCAGATTATTTAGATGAAGTACCTTCCATCTTAAATGTTACCAATTAATTTTAAAAATACCAGCATGTTTCCTAACACTCCATGATACAAAGAGCATAGCTCTGGTCAAATTTTTTATGACAAGTGAGATCTGATCTTCTGTATTTTCTTCTCTTTCTCCTTCTCCTTCTCCTTCCTCCTCCTCCTCCTCCTCCTCCTCCTCCTCCTCCTCCTCCTCCTCCTTCTTCTTCTTCTTCTTCTTCTTCTTCTTCTTCTTCTTCTTCTTCTTCTTCTTCTTCTTCTTCTTCTTCCTTTCTTCTTTTCCCCCAGTGGTATAGCAAATGAATCACAGCGGATGAGAATGGAAAGTTGTCTAAGGTAAAATAGCACCTCTTTGGGAGAAGGCTCAAAGACCTTTGAATAAAAAGCAAAGGGACAATTAAAAGGAAAAAGGCATTTTATATTCCATACATAATTCCTATTCATATAATAGAGGCAATTCTGTCTTTATCTACAGCATTGCTTCCTAAAGCCCCAAGGAAGACATCTCTGAGCTCATGTGGGTACTGAACCTTATCACTGGCATACAAAAGCATTAGCCTTTGGCAAAAAGGGAGGAGTGAGAATTAAATCTTCAAAATAGCTTCAATTATAGCAGTAGGATTAGTATGTAGTATTTCTCTCTGAGTTCTCACATGGATTTAAAATCTATTGCTTTTTTTCCCCTATAAAGTTTTAAAGCGTGTCTCCCTTTCTTGAAGAGAACAGCATTATTCCTAATTAAAACTCCTGAGAGAGGTTTAGAGGTCTGTAGTTCAGATTGTAGTGTTTGAATCTTTTCATTTAAGAATTTAAGCTCATCCTGCCAAGCTTCTGATTTTGTTTCAAGATTGGTGATTTGAGGAGCATAGGAATCAATTTAGTTTCAAGTGTTTGTACAGCTTTTAATATAGTTTATAATGATATCTCCTTAACCAGCTACATGGAGATTAAGATTTTGTTATGCCAGTAACAACAGCAAGACGGGTTCACTGAAAACATATGTAATTATTTTTTAAAAATATATATAATCATTACGTAAACACTTCATAAAATTGCATTACTTGGTGTGCAGGCACTGAGTGACTTTAAAGTTACCTATATTAGAATAAAGATGTTCAGTGGATGGAAGAAATATTTTGTTGTGAAAGCAAATATAAGTGGTTTATACAGTCAGATGGATATACAGGATTTAGGAAATGTGGGTTCTAGTTCTGCGTCATCCACTGACTTTGAACAAATCACTTAATATCTCACCAAATTCAAATTTCTCAAGAAAAAAAAGAAAAGGTAAGTTGAATTTGACCTCTCCAAAGTCCTATTTCATCCTGGAATTCTGCCTTGTTAGATCCTCTGTTCTTCAGTAAGCAACATAGTTGTGAAAGGCTTGGACAAAGGAATGAGACATGTGCATCACCACTTCTGACCAACCCATTGCTACCACTGTGACCCTGGAAAAATCACCTCCTCTTTCCAAACTTCATTTTCTTATCTACAACATTTAGAATTAGAGTCATTCTTATCTCATAGACTATTATGAGGATAAAATAATTTTTAAAGTTTATTTATTCATTGGGGTGCCTGGGTTGCTCACTTGGACTCATGATTTCACCTCAGGTTCATGATCGTACAGTTCGGGAGACAGAGCTCCACAACAGGCTCTGTCCTTACAGTATGGAGTCTGATTGGGATTCTCTCTGTCCCTCTCTCTCTGTTCCTCCCTCATTCTCTCTATTTCTTGAAATAAATAGACTTTTTTTTTTCTAATCATGAGTCCATGACCTAAGTTGAAATCAAGAGCCCGACGCTTAACTGACTGAGTCACCCAGGTGCCCCAGAGGATAAAAGAATACTTTTTAATGTTTTACTTATTTCTGAAAGAGAGAGGGAAGTGTGAGCAGGTGAGGGCCAGAGAGAGAGGGAGATACAGAATCTGAAACAGGCACCAGGCTCTGAGCTAGCTGTCAGCACAGAGCCCGATGCAGAGCTTGAACCCACGAACCATGAGATCATGACCTGAGCCAAAGCCGGACGCTTAACCGACAGAGCCACCCAGGAGCCCCCCAGAAAAGAATATTTTTAAAAAGGCATGTAAAGAATTTGAACCAAGGTTGATACGTCAAATATGCAAACAAACAAACAAAAAAATAGGGAACGTAAACTTCATGGAGCCAGGTGCTCCAGAGGCTCTTTGCCATTGAAGTGTCAAATCCAAGAAATGCAGCTCAAGGGTCAAATATAATCTTAACATACTTTGCTTTTTATATTGCTTATCGTAAACTCCAATAGTCATGAGAGTTCTATGTGTGTATAAGTTTTAATCTCACCTACCAGGCTTGCAGATATGAACAGGAAGTCAGTAGCACCTTACTGGTGCTAATACGTGATGATGCCTTTCAGTACTCTCTTCAAGAGAAGTAAAACCAGGGCACTGGGGCAGCTTATTTGGTTAAGCATCCATCCAACTCTTGACATGAACTTTCAGCTCAGGTCATGATCTCATGGTTTGAAAGAGCACCTCTTGTGAAGCCGGCCTGGGATATCCTCTCTCTCTCTCTCAAAATAAATAAATAAACTTAAAAAAATGGTAAAGCCATTTCATATAAAATTAATATTCTATGGGGCTTTATCTGTGAAAAGTCTGAGTTCAGGGCTTCCTAAATGTTTTTATGCCTTGCTTAAACATGTCTCCACTGCTCAGCTTTTTAAACATGTGAAAGGTGTAAATTTACCACAGCTCAAGATCCTTTTCTCACAGCCATGGACTAACATTTCCTATGTTTTCTGTTCTATTCATCCTTCATTTTATCATACAAAATGAATGCATATTTATTCATCTGCTAGAGCCTTTGTTCAGTCCAATATTGATAAACATGTCTCTGAATTAATGATCATAATAAAGGATGTAATATTTTGGGTAGATACGTTCAAAATTTGTTTCAGCAAATGGTATGGTGTCCTGCAGTAGTGTTTCCCATAACAGACAGACAATTGCCAATTCATGTTTCCCACAGTCCTAGTGGGAGATAATGAATCACAGGGAGTGTTACAACTTGAAGGTGTCCTAGTGATCTATTTGCTCCAACCTCCTTATATTGAAGTTTGTTCATTCCACAGTATCCATTGAGACCAGCTTACAGTGTATATTACTTTTGAAGCATTGTTTAAATCCTGTCCAAGACCAGGTACATGATTCACCAGATTATGTTATACTCTGATTGGTGTTGGAGCCTTGAGCAAGTCCCTTCCTGGACTTTGCCTCCTTTTTCAGAATTGTCTCCAATTCCTTTCAAACCAAGATATACATAAGAACATATTAAAGAAACGACAAAGTTCAACAGTAATTTCACTAGGACATTTTTTCCCCAATTCTATTTAGTTAACTTGCACATTGCTATATACTTCTGTTTTTCCCTCTGGAACATGCAGTCTCAAACTCAATATTCTCTGGGGGGAAGAAAGTAATTTCAAAAAAGTAATTTCTCTATCTTTCTGGTAGTATTCCAAGAAATACATCAGTTTGTACCATATCCTGTTTTAGTCCGTCATAGCACAAGTGCAAGATTCAGGAAGCTATGGTGAAAATGCTCCCACATGCGGCTAAGTGCTAGGTCCAAATTCCGCCACCACAACCTCGGTTTTAGTGTGGATAAAGCCATAATTTTCTGCCTCCTGTCACTTCTTCTATTCCAAGCTCAAGCCTTTACTTGTATTTATAGAAAACTGTAAAGGGACACTTGTTTAAATACTAGTCTACTCTTTACCTCTGCCATCACATGCATTGCTAATGTTCTAATACCTTCATTTCCAATATTTATGAAAAAATCACACTCTTTTCTCCAATGCTACCCATCAGAAGGATGACAATGGCCTGAAAATTTAAGTTTGGCATGCTGGCCACACTTAACCCCCTCAATCAGTGAAGAACTAAGCAATGTGCCCTATGGTGCAAAAACCAAGGAAAGGTGTTTTTCTTCACATTGCACCAATTTTTTCTAAACAATCAGTAGGAGTGTTGAACTCTCCTAGTCTATTCATTCTTCTTTAATTTGAGAGTGCAAGGGACCACAGAGAAGACTTCGGACATATAAATTAATAAATTCCTACTTTTCTGAATACTTTTAAATTACTATGATAACACAAGTATCATCACAACTCAGAAAATAAATATTACAAACTAGCAAAGTAAAAGAAACAACTTGCTTTTGGAAAAAAAATTTAATACACACATGACAAGAGAATGAAGTGTTTTAAAATAAATTTTCCATTTTATTCATCATTTATTCAGCCTTATCTTGTGAGAACACTAGCTCCAGAAACCAATGATAAAATTAAGAGTAGAAAGAGATTCATTCTTATCATTAAGGATGGTTTTCATTATCATCAAAAATGCTATTTACATGTCTGCTTCAACTATTTGAAGGTGTATGATGGTAAGGGCTATCAAAATTTTGATGAAAAAGATAATGAGAATACATTTGAGACATAGAACTTATCCTCAAAGACTTGATTATGTTATGGAGAGAATAGACGATGCACATACAAATGAGAATTAATTTTGGTAAGGAAGAAATGATGAATGGGCCTATAAAGTGTGAAACTAGCCATATTGCTAGTTTCTGCTTCCTGGCAAAGTTATTTGTTGAGTAGGAACAAGGGTTATCACATTTTCTCTGTAAAGGACAGATTACAAATATCTTAGGCTTTGTGAACCATAAGGTCTCTCTGACACATACTCAACTTTAGTAATGCAAAAGCAACAACCACAGAAAATTAACACATTAGCATGTTGTATCCCAATAAAATTTCATTTATGAAAACTCATATTTGAGTTTCATACCATTTTTATATATTGTGAATTATTAGTATTCTATTTTTTCCAACCATTTAAAAATGTAAAAACCAATGGTAGACTAGACTTAGGCTTTGGGCCATGTAATTTGAATACCCCTGAATTAGGACATTAATTTATAGGGAAGAGTAGAGGTTGGCAATTTCTTCATTCTAAAAAAGCTCTCTTGTGTTTGGAATGGGCTAATGGATGGAGAGCCTTTGTTTGACAGTATGACAGACAGTGGAGAGGTGTATTACATGTAAAGGCTAAAAACATGTCTTTATTCAGTTTAAACTTCTTCCAGTGGGCCGGCCGGCCGGCCGGCCTTCCTTCCTTGCTTCCTTCCTTCCTCCCTCCCTCCCTTCCTTCCTCCTTTCCTTCCTCCCTCCCTCCCTCCCTCCCTCCCTCCCTTCCTTCCTTCCTTCCTCCCTCCCTCTCTCTCTTTCTTCTTTCTTTCTTTCTTTCTTTCTTTCTTTCTTTCTTTCTTTCTTTCTTTCTTTCTTTCTTTCATGTTCTTTATGCAGTGCCTACTCTTTCTTTATTCTCTACAACACTTCCTTTACTAATGGTTTAAATATCCGAAATCATTTAGCTCTTTCTTTACTTGCTCTGGCCCTGCATTTTCTTTGTGTCTCCATACATACTAGTCAAAGTTCAAATATTAAAAAGGTAACCTAACAGTACCTAGAAAATCTTGAATTTTATAAGAAACAAGCTAATGTGATTTAACAAAGTTTTTAGGATAGTGCTGGTTTAAAATATTTAATAGTCTATCTTTGATAACCTTGCACATGTAATACTATATTAGAGTTTCATTAATTTTAACTCATGTATCGATGAGTAGACTAAATGTGCTATTATTGATTTTACTCAAAATAATATATTGTTTTGCTCTTACTAAAGCCTACTTTCTCTTCACTTGTTTTTTCTGGCTTCTCCCTACTTCATGTTTGATTTATTTGCCCACAGGGTGGATTAAGGATTTTATAAAGAAGGAAGTCTTTTCTGGTTAATTGAAATTACTTCAAGTACATCTGTTCTGAAGGATATTTTACCAGACAGGCCACTTCCCACACAGGCACACGAGAGCAAAAAATAACAACTGTAGACTCTTAAAGAACAAGGCAGGTGCAGGGTTGACTAAAACAATCAAGAGAGATGAATCATTGAAGATAATCCAAACATGTACATCGCAGAGCAGAAATTTGACAGATTCCTTTTGAATAAACATTTTGAAATATAGAGTTTTGAGATTTCATCAATCTATTCCTAAAAGCAGAGTACTTAAATCAATAGTATTTCTATTTTTCAATACTATGTGCCATAGAAGAATTAATGCTACCAAAAAAAATCTTTCCTGACATTACTACCATTTCTGGGAAGAAAATATTAATGTGGTCATATGTATGAATATAAAAATTCAATCTTTCTAATGTTCTAATTAGAATAACCTACTATTTAGAAAATCTCATGAAGTAAATAAAGTAGTCAAAACCCAATCAATGCAATGACTTTAGCAAAACAGAGATGATATCAATCTAGTCAATCACATGCAAGATGATTTATTAAATAAAAGGGTGCTCTTATTAGAGGGATTTTTTTCTGTGTATAGTTGTGAATTTATTAAAATATTTATGTGTTAAGCAGATAAAATGTGTGTGAATCTCTTTTACTTTTCAGTTATCTTTATTTTGTATTATGCATTTGTATTATATATTACAAAAATTATAGTATGTAAGAAAATTTAACTTAGAAAATTGTAAATACATTTTTGGAGCAGTTTTAGGTTCACAGCAATATTGAGCAGGGTTACCTTTTCCATATACCTCTTGACTCCACACATGCAAAGTCTCTCCCATTTGTAACATTTCCTACCGGAGTAATATGTGTATTGCAGTTAATAAACCTACACTGACACATCATCATCACCCAATGTCCTTTGTTTACAGGAAGGTCACTCCTGGTGGTGTAGAGTCTATGAATTAGGGCAAATTTATATCGACACGCATCCACCATTATTGTATAATACAGACTACTTTCACAACCCTGAAAATAATCTGTGCTTCAACTTTTCATCCTTTCTTCCCCACTAATCTTTGGTAATCACTGATTTTTACTGGCCAACATTATTGCAACTTTTACTTCCAGGTACCCTATCATATTCAAGAGAAATTGTCACAAGATTGACAGGGAAAATGGAGATAGAAAATATATTTTGAAATATAGGAGTTTATGCTCCATAACAAAAGCCTACTCTCCAGTGAAAAAGACTTTAACAGAACCTTAACTCATGGAGGGAGAAATTCCATATCCTTCTAGCCTACCAGTCTCACCCAAGTAAGGGAGAGAAAAAAGGAAAGAAACAGTAGTAAAGGTCACAGACCAGGGACACGTACCAATTAAATGACTGATACTTAATCATAAGATTATAGATCTAAAATTAATTTAGGCAATATTTCAGAATTTTCATTTTATAAGATCATGCACATATTATGGTAAATATATTTCTAAATCATATCTACTTTCAGATGTTATTGTAAATATGATTATAAAATTTCATTTTCTAATAGTTTGTGGATAAAATATACAAATGTAATGGATTTTTACATTACTTTGTACCTATAAATTAGTTTAAATTTATTAATCATAGTCACTATTCTTATAAGTTCCTTGGAGTTTTTCATGTGAAGGATCAGGTTGTGGGTGAATAGTTAAACTTTATATTTTCCAAAATGCTTTAAGTACACACTTTTCTTGAACATATTTCACTGTTTAGAATCATTGGTACAATGTTGAATAGAAGTGGTGAGAACACATATCTTTTCCCTCAATTTTAGAGAAAAAAATATTTAGTATTTTGCACTAAGTATAATAATAGCATAGAATTTTTGGATATTCCCTTTACCAAGATGAGAATGTTTCTCTATAACTTTCGGTTGCCAATAGTTTATATTATACATGGCTGTGAATTTTGTTAAGTGATTTTTCTGCATCTAATAATATAATCATGATTGATCTTTATCAGTATTTGTTAATTACATTGATTTTTGCATGGGATACCAACCTTGTACTTAGCTATGTTATTATAATTTTATATGCTGCTATTTTGATTTGCTAATATTTTAAGAACTTCTATTTTATATTTATGAAAAAAATAGTCTTTAAGATATCTTTTCTTATTTTATTGTGTTTTTATTGTTTTAGTATCAAGATAATACTGTCCTCAAAACATGAGTCTGGAAGTTCTCCCTCTTGTATCTGGTATTATGTTCTAAAAGTTCAGTACGGCTCTCCACATTTCATTCATGTTCTAGCCTTGTGGAGTTTCACCCTACACATTTGCAGAATATGGTTCAATCCAAGATCCCAGGAACATTCTGCAGATTTTTGGATCTCTGTCTTCAAAACTACGTCTGTTCTAGTGCCAGGCTCCACCAAATCCCATTATCTCAGTCTCCTTGAACTCTGGTTTTTGTCTCTCCAACTCAGTGAAGACTGTCATCCTTCGCCTCGGCATTTCCTTTTTACTCTGCAGTCTGGGAACTGACACTAGAAAGCTGGCTAATTATAAGACTCAGAGCATTTATTTCCTTTCTCTCAGGAATCAAAGAACAATACTGTCTGTTTTTCAGTAAGACATCACCTTTGCTTCTTATTTCTCCAGCTTCCTTGCTTCTTCCTTCCTTTTTTCCTCCCTCTCTTTCTTTTCTTTCCTTTCTTTCTTTTGTTCTTTCTTTCTTCTTTCTTTTTTCTTCCCTCCTTTCTTTCAAAGGGCAAATAAAGTACTAATTATGTCATCAAGGCCTGAATCAGAAATGAAAAAAAATGGAAAGGAGAGGAACATGGGGTTATGACCAGAGGGGGTTATGATCAGAATTGTTTTATGGATAGCAGTTTGTTGAGTTCAGCATGTTTATATCCTGCTGTATTGGGTTCAAAGTAGAGGGAAAGGTGTAGAAGGATGGAATGTTTTGAAGACTAAACTTCTTGGTTAAAAAGAAGTGCATGGGATACACTGAAGAAATAGAAAGTCCTGTCTAGATAAAAAGAGGGGGAGTTTAATTAACATTGGAATTGACAGAAATGGAGACAGAGAATTGGCAGCAAATAAATTCAGTTTAGTATAGTTAGTGGAGAAATGTTGATGTTTCTACTGTTTCAGTAAAATAAGATGAGCATTTTCAATTTATTAATTATGCATGTTGGACTTGGATATATGTACTTTCCCAAATAATCACTTCTACCATCTAGGTATGTAAGATGTGACAGCATTAAAGGTATAATAACAATATTTTTCCCTAACTTATAAAACTTGATAAAACTTTTTCTTCAGAAAAAAATCCAAATATTCAATATCATAAACTCATCAACAATCTTGATTCATTTGTGCCCTTTACAATTCTCTTCTCCCCAAGATAATTTGAAAGCATAGTCCAGATTGGATTGTCTTTTATTTTATCCACTAATACTTGGCATATATCCTTAAGGCAGGGAATTATTCCATCTCCAAAAATAATAACAATAATTCATTAATATAAAATAGTCAGTGTTCAAATTTGCCCAATGGCCTTGTCAATTTTATTATTATTTAATAATTTATTTGGATCTGAATTGTAATTACGCCCAAACTTTGCAATTGGATTACATTTCTCTTAAGTCTCTTCTAACCCATAGCTCCTTTTTTTTGTGTGTTTTATTTTTTAAAAATATAGGATAACTATACTGAGAATTATCATGATGTCTGAATTTGACTTCTTTGATCATTTGGTGTCTTACTCTATCACCTGAATTTTTATAGATCAGTGATTACAAACAGGCTCTTGATCGTATTTAGACTATATTTACTACATAGCTGGTATTATGAACTTCTATAAAAATGAACATAATGTAAAACATCTCTCCTTCTGTTATGATAATGATTATTGGCGATCATTGCCACATGTTTTTCCCTTTCAACAAGGTTTGCAAAATGGTAATGTTCAAATTTTATAATCTATTAACTTTTTTGAGGTGGAGGTAGAGAGAGAGAGAGGGAGAGAGAGAGAGAGAGAGAGTACATGTATATTTAGGAAGGGCAGAGGCACATGGAGAGAGAAAATCTTAAGTAACCTCCAAACCCAGCATGGAACCAGAGGCAGGGCCTGATCACAGGACTGTGAGATCTTGTCTTGAGCTGAAACCAAGAGTTGAATGCTCAACTGACTGAGCCATCCAGGAGCCTTTAAAATATTTTTATAATTTCTTTACTAATTCTCCAAATAATTAGTTGGCTCCTCAGTAGTCTTTAAAGGTGATTAGTTAGTTGTGATGCTTACTTTTTTAGTATCATTAATTGATGATTTTTTTTAAAAATTTATAGTTTATTTATTTTTGAGACAGAGAGACAGAGCATGAGTGGGGGAGGGGCAGAAAGAGAGTGAGACACAGAATCCGAAACAGGCTCCAGGCTCTGAGCTGTCAGCACAGAGCCTGATGCGGGGCTCCAACCCATGAACCATGAGATCTGACCTGAGCCAAAGTCAGATGCTTAACCGACTGAGCTACCCAGGCTCCCCCATTAATTGATGATTTTAATGTGCTTCACTCCATGGAAGTTATTTTGATGAGTGGTTACATTGTCCATGGTTAAGTCAGCCCTCTTTACGTTGGTCCCTGAGTCTTCTTGATATGACCGCAGTTGCCTTTGATAGCATCTTTCATTTCTGTGTGACAAAATGTCCCAAGCTCATCTTGTATATTTCTCACATTTCTAAAATAAATCATCTCTCTCAGGAACTATTGTTTTGAGTATGAATGGGTGTTTGGAAAAGACGATCAATTATCTAGATGTCATCATTGCTGCCTTGGTCTCTGTTTTAGCTTTTTAGGTTTGCAGAGCTAGAATACATCTTGATCAAAGGACCAAAAAAAAAAAAATATATATATATATATATATATATATATATATATATATATGCAGTTCCAAAAGCTTGAAAGGGCAGAGAAACAGAGTCTGTAGTCTTAATGTCACTGTGAAGATTTTTTTTTTTTTAGAAAAGATTAACATTTTGAAAAGTAGACTTTGAGTAAATTAGATATCCATCCATAATATGAGTGGGACTTAGTCATTTGAAGGCCTTAAGAGAAAAAAAAAAGACTGAAGGTCTTTAGGGTAGAAGGAATTCTGCCTCCATACTGTCTTTGGACTCAAGTTGCAATATCAAGCCATCCTGGGGTATCTAGCCTGCTGGTCTGCCCTGCAGGTTTTGGACTGGCCAGTTCTCACATTTGCATGAAACAAATCTTTAAAATCTCACTTTCTCTGTTTTTCTTTTTCGTACACACACACACACACACACAAACACTTTTGATTCAGTTTTTCTGAGAAACATGACTACTATCATAAGTCACTCTTTTCTTCCTTGCCTTTTCTCCATTTGTAAATTGTTATTTTATGCCTGACCTACCATTGAATTTTGGGAACAGATAACCTGTTACTTAGTTTCATAGGCTCACAGACGGAAAAGAATATTTTCCAGGATGGATCATACTCCAAGTGTCACCTATACCTGATTTATTATTCAAGTGAGATTTGAGATTTTTGAGATTATTATACTTATTTTGATGTTGATGCTGTAATAGGTTGATACTTTTGAGGATGATAGGATAAGTGAAGGTATTTCGCACGTGGTTTGTATGTGAATCATTGGGGCAGAAGGTAGACTGTTGTAGGCTAGATAATGGTCCCAAGGATACCCAGGATAAGTCCCATAGAACCTATGTGTATTATATATAGTAACAGGTTCCTAATGGATGTGCTTAAATTAAAGATTTTGAAATATGGGTATTGCTAGATTATGTGCATGGGTTATAAATGTAACTACAAATATTCTTTAAGAGCAAGACTCACAGAGATTTGACAGAGAAGAAGGCAAAATGCTAAAGTGTTAGCTTTGAAGGTGGAGAAAGGGATCACAAGCCAAAGAATGTACCTCTAAAAGAAGTAAAAGGCAAAAAAACTAATTCTTCAGAGTGATTCTATTCCAGTGAAGCTTCAGGCTTCTGTCCGACAGAACTCTTAGAGAATAACTTGTTCTAAGCCATCAAAAGAAAATGTGATCTGTTGTTACAATAGCGACAGGAAACTGATAAACATAGAATCTCAGTTCCTAATATTACACAATAAATATTCATTTGCTTTATGCTGTGACTTTTATGCATGTCTTATAATAACAATACTGACACTACTGCAACAATTTGATACTGAAAATAATTTATGATTTTTTTCATTTTTCTTTTTTTGGGGTATTTTCCACTATGGAGGGACAGTCAAATACTGTGTTTAAAGTAACTTTGAATTATGCAAGAAGTCTCCGTGCATATTAAGTATGTCATCATTGTCAAACTCCTCTCTTTTTATTCCAGGGGACCTGGAATTACTCCAGATTGTCAATGTCTCCTGAACTGTGTGAATACCTCATTGCTTGGGAAACTGGAAAAGAGTGCTCCAGTTCTAGGTCACTGCTTTGAGAACTTTTCCTTCCTATCCATAAAGACTTGTCTTACAATTCTTAACTTCCTCTCCCAACATGCCAACAGTGAAGATGGCCAATTGTACCCTTTACAATATGTGCGGTATGCATAGTGGTTAGGGATCCAGAATGCGGCTCAGAGTGCCCGTGCATAAATCCTCCTTTGTCAACATACCATGTGTGGTAACGTCAAGATAGTTGCTTACTCTCTGTGTTTCAGGACTTTTTCTGTAAAATACAAGCATAATGATAACAGTACTTATTAAATGGGCTAGTGTATTACATCAGCTAATATATATAAAAGTCTTAGAAATTACTATTACTGGGGTGCCTGGGTGGCTCAGTCGATTAACCGTCTGACTTTGGCTCAGGTCATGATCTCACGGTTAGTGGGTTTGAGCCCCACGTCGGGCTCTGTGCTGACAGCTAGCTCAGAGCCTGGAGCTTGTCTTCGGTTTCTGTGTCTCCTTCTCTCTCTGACCCTCCCTTATTCACACTCTCTCTCTCTCTCTCTCAGAAATAAATAAAACATTTAAAAATTAAAAAAAAAAGAAATTACTATTACTACCATGGCTGAGATAAATTGTTCTTGAATGTGAAGTATTGGGACAACCAAACGCATTTACAAGTAAACACATTTTATAACCGGAAAAAAAAAAAGTAAATTGTAATAGCTATTTTCTTTGTACTCATACATCCAGCGTAATATATGCACAAATACTTAAGTTACACACACACATACAGCCCTCTGTATGTCTACATTTACATATTTGTTTGTATTTAAGCCCATAGAAGGCCACAGAAACTTTACATAATAAAATTGCCATTAAAGGAAAAGAGGAGAAAAGACTGGCAAGGTCAAAGAAGAAAATTCATTTTTGTAAATTAATCTAATTTTGTAGATTTGACTTTAAACTTGCATAAATAATTTGCATAATTTTATACCCCTAAAAACTTTAAAAAATGCAACTACTGCATATCAAAGACAAAATGAAGATTGAGCCTAACTATATATTAAGTTTTAACTTCTTTTCTTAGATAAATGGAAACTTAATCTGACATGTTTCTCTCTCTAATTTTAAACTAGAAATGTAACCTGAAATTCTTCCATAGAAGTATTTAGAGACAATCTATATTCCTTTTCTTTTTTAAGCTGTATAATAAAACACTGAATGGATATTTCATGGCACATTCAATTAATTCCATATTGGTTTTTCTTTCTATTCTGCTCTTATAAATTATGCATTTGTCTTTTTTGTTTGTTGTTTGTTTTTCTAGTGTGTCTTTGGGATAGATTCTTAGCAGTGAGATTGTTGAATCAAAAGATAAATGCATATGTAATTTTACTACATAGTGTTAAGTTCCCCTCTGGTTGAATTCTTTTATATTCCTTTAAGTGATATATAAAACAGCTTACTTACCTACAGTTTCAACAGCAAAATGTGTGGTCAAAGTTTGGGATTTTACTCACCTGTAAAATAAAAAATACTCTCCTGAATATAGTTTTAATTTACATTTCTATTACTATGAATGACGTTGAATCTCTTTTTTAGATCATCAAGGCAATTCACATTCCTTTATCATGAATTCCATTCATATTTTGTGCCTCCTTGCATCAAGTTTTCAGACTTTTTCTCTCGATTTCTAAAAGCTCTTTATATATTAAGGATTTTACTTTTGGCCTCTAATAACATTAGCAAATAAAATTTTATAAGGTGCTTTTAGCTATCCAAAGGTTGCTTGTAAATCAAAATTACCAATCATTCAATTGTTGCATCTGGATTTTAATGCATAATAGGGAAAAATTATTTCACTCTCAACTTAAATTTATCCATGTGTTCTTGTATTATTTTGATATTTTAGATTTTTAGATATATATAAATACCTGGTCAATTCAGAATTAATTTTCTGTAGATTATGAGAATGTGTTCAGTTATATATATTTTCTTATGATAAACCAGTTATCTCCTAAGTTTATTAAAAAGACCATTTTTCCTGCAAATTGAAGAAGCTAATATGTCTGCATTTTACCTTTATATATAAAACTTATTTTTATATTATTTTATTTGCTCTGTTGTTTCTGCTATTAATACATCATTATTATGTTCTTTCTAATTATTGAGATTTTATTTATGAGCATTTGTTAAGAATACTACCTCTCATAGCCATTCTTCTCTAAAATTTTCTTGGATACTTTTTAGTGTTGTTTTCCAAACTGGTTGCCTGACCCAAAATAAATAAAATAAAAACAGAATAAATAATAAAAATGAAACTTAATAGTATTATTATTAATTTTACATTGAGTTAGCTTAGCAAAGACTGACATTTTTATGGTATTGAATTTTCTTATTAAAGAACATGATATGCCTTTTAATTTTCTTATTTTTGTATCTTTTATATATTAACATATTAACGTAAAAATATTAACCTATTTTTGTTAATCTCTGATTAGGTCATCAAATATCTTTTTTTAATATTTTCCAAAATTATTCCTCAGTGATTTGGACTCCTCTGCATGCATTTTGGGGTTCATGGAGTAATCATGTCACTTGGTTTTATTGCAAAAGTCAGATGTAATAATTTTTCTTAGTTTTATTTTGTCATGTTCTATTTTGTGGAATGATTTAGGGATATTCATAAACTATACTGCTGCCACTGCCACTTTGCCTGGCATGCTTAAACATTTTTGAATCTATATATTTTCTTTTCTTTTTAATGTTTACTTATTTTTGAGAGAGATAAAGAGAGTGGGGTGGGGGCAGAAAGAGAGGGAGACACAAACTCTGAAGCAGACTCCAGGGTCTCAGAGCCAGATGTGGGGCTCGAACCCACAAACAGTGAGATCATGATCTGAGCCAAAGTCAGGTTCTTAACTGATTGAGCCACCCAGGCACTCCATGAATCTACATGTTTTCTAATATAAAACCCCCTTTACCAAATATGCAAAAAGTAATTCAAAAATTAAACGATAATTACCCCGAGGACACATCTAATCACAGAAGCAATACAATGTATAGAATTGTGCCCTCAAGTGTTTACTAATTAAGACAATATAAACAGAATCTGCAAGGAGCAAAATAATTAAGTTGGAACCACAGGTTCCAATTTGTTCTGTCCAGCTGTCCCTCCTGATATGTGATCTTTGGCCTCGTTATTATGCCCCAGTTTAAAGAAAGCAGATATTTTGATTCTCAGCCAAAATTCCCATTTAACCCATATTTTTTTTGCACACAAGAGATATTTTGAATTATCTTATAGCAATGGCCTTAGTGCAATTTAGTCATAGGTAAGCAATTACTGAACAAGCATGGAATGTTAATATATAACTAAGTACAGGGAGAACTAGGGAGTGATTGCGACCTGGAGCTGGGCAGTGGAGGCCTTTCTTCTGCTTGACAACATGGTCTCTATAATCATGGTGGGTCAGGATAACTATCTGAGAAAATCGAATGCTAACAGGGCAATACCACAACTTCTCTTCATGAGTAGGGCACCTGGGTGGCTCAGTCGGTTGGGCGTCCAGCTTCTGCTCAGTCACGATCTCACAGCTTGTGAGTTCAAGCCGCGTCGGGCCCTGTGCTGACAGCTCAGAGCCTAGAATCAGCTGGAATCAGCTGGAATCAGCCTAGAATCAACCTAGATTCAGCCTAGAATCTGACAGCTCAGAATCCTTCCGATTCTGTGTCTCCTTCTCTCTCTGCCCCTCCCCTGCTCATGCTCTCTCTCTCTCCTCTCTCTCTCAAAAATAAATACACAACAAAAAAAAATTTTTTTTAAAACAATTTCTCATGAGTAGATATAAAAAGAAATGCATCTTATCAGAATCTGAAATTATGTTGAAATATAAGTCCGCTGGTGGATGACTGCTCATAACAGTGGCTTACACACATTACTATATTTTTTCTCTCTCAAAAGAAATTAAAAGGCAGTCAGTCTGCAACGGTTCCTCCTGTCTTTCTGCTCAGCCATTCTTCTTCTTCTTCTTCTTCTTCTTCTTTTTTTTTTAACGTTTATTCTTTCCTTTGAGAGTGAGGGAGTGCTAGCTGAGGAGAAGCAGAGAGAGAGGGAGATGTAGGATTCTAAGCAGGCTCTGTGCAGTCAGTAGACAGCCTGATGGGGGCTTGAACTTATGAACCCTGAGATCATGACCCCTGAGCCAAAGTCAGACACTTAAGCTGACTCTGCTCAGGCACCACTCAGCTCAGCCATTCTCAGTAGATGACTTTCCTACTTGAATTTACCCACTTTCACAAGATGCTTACTGAAAACCCATGCATTATATCCGGGGTCAAGGAAGCAGGCAGTTAAAGGAGGAAGATAAGAGAAGTAAGGGACTTGCTAGCTAAATTGGGACCCTCTCAAAGGTTGTCTCATAAGCTTTAACCAGTGCCTTCCACTTACACAGCATTCACTCCTCGTGGCAATGAAAGCTACAAAATACAAGGGGTATTGGGCTGGAACACTGCTAAATGAAGTAAAATCGGGGCTGTGTTACTAAAGAAGATAAAGAGAATGAGTATTAAGTTGGTAGCCTTCCTCTCTGCCATGGGATAAGACTTCATTTACAATCTGTGCTGCTGCCTCCTTTTCAGTCTGAATAGGAGGAATTAAAATACAATTTTAATACTCGTATGTCAGATTTTGAAGAAAGCATTTTAGCAACTTTTATTATAATTTCCTCCCTCACTATAGGTATCATTAATATTGAAGTGTCTTTAAAAAATCATGTAAAACAAAATATAACAAAAGCATCTACTCTTTGAAGGACTGGATATTCTGGAAATAAAAGAAAGAGCTATGACATTCAATCCTTATATAAGTAGAAAGTTTTTGTCTGTATACCAACATGTTTTAGCATTCTACTGGTTTTTGTTTAGGAATCAGTTCAGCAACCATGCAAGGTTTAACACCCAAGGCAGATCAAGATGAATGTAGCCATTCTTGCTAAATAGGGCACTGTTTGCTCTATGGAAAGAAGATATATTACCAGAGTGGAATGATATATATATTTCTGCAACATCTTGTAACCACACTCCATTAGAAATGATTACCACCACAATGCTGCATGGTCTGATTTAGGTTCATATTTCTTTAGAGCACAAGGACACAAAAGAAGCCAGCTGCCAGGACAACACGACCCAGTCTACTGCTCTGCCTGACCTATGTCAGGAGTAATCTCAATCAAAGCTGTAACGGCCACCATGTTAGCCAGGACACTTCTAACACTGGTGACTTGTTGTTACAGCACTGGGTCTAAAAATAACAACCGTCCATCAGTGTCAGTGCATGAAAAATTGAATTTCATCAGAATTTAAAAGAATTGTAGACTAGACTAATGTCATACAGTAGAGCCTTGTGGCTGTAATGTGTTTTTTCTATTGTGGCAAGCTGGCAGCTTTCTAACATTTTACCAATTTCTCTAATCAGCGGAGAAATGACAGAAAAATAGTTTTCAAAAATATTTACTCATTTTCATCACAAACACCTAAATATGCACACAAGAGTATTTTAAGAATATGTTGGCTTGAAGTAATTTGCCACCTGACAATTGTTGTCTTGACCTTTTGAATGCAACTAACACTGAGTGTATTCTTAAATACATACATCCTGCATGAAGAACTTTAATAAATATCTAAATCTAAAGTCATTCTTATAGGTGTGAGGTGATATCTCATTATAGTTGTGATTTGTATTTCCCTGATGATAAGTGATGTTGAGCATCATTTCATGTGTCTGTGTTCATCTGTATGTCTTCTTTGGAAAAATATTTATTCGTGTCATTTGCCCATTTTTAATTGGGTTATTCAATTTTTGGGTATAGAGTTTTATAAGTTCTTTATATATTTTGGATACTAATCATTTATCAGGTATGTCATTTGCAAGTATCTTCTCTCATTTCATAGGTTGCCTTTTAGTTTAGTTGATTTTTTCCTTTGCTATGTCTTTGCTATACAGAAGCTTTTTATTTTGATGTATCACCTCACACTGTCAGAATGGCTAAAAGCAACAACCCAAGAATCAACAGGTGTTGATGAGAATGCAGAGAAAGGGAAAACTTCTTCGTTATTGTTGAGAATGCAAACTGGTGCTGCCAGTCTAGAAAACAGTACAAAGTTTTCTCACAATGTTAAAAATAGAACTACCCTATGGTCCAGCAATTTCACCATTAGGTATTTACACAAATAACACAAAAATACTAATTCAAAGGGATACATGCACCTTTATGTTTATATCAGCATTTTTTTATAATAACCAAATTATGGAAAGATTCCAAATGTCCATTGACTGATGAATGCATAAAAAGGATGTGGCATATATTATATATATACGTATATTATATGTATATATATATAATATATGTGTATTATATATATATAATACCCAAACATATAAATGACTGAAATCTTGCCATTTGCAAAGACATGGATGAAACTAGAGAGTATTATGCTAAGTGAAAAAGTCAGTCAGAGAAAGACATATACCATATGATTCACTCATCTGGATTTTAAGAAACAAAATGAGCAAAGAGAAGAAAAGAGAAAGAGAGGCAATTCAAGAAACAGACTTTTAACTGTAGAGAACAAACTGATGGTTACTGGAAGGGAGGTGACTAGGGGCATGGGTGTAATAAGTGACTTGCTGTGATGAGCGTTGGGTGTTATATGGAACTCTTGAATCACATACACTGTATGTCAACTAATTGGAATGTAAATAAAAACTTCAAAAAAGTAAACCTTAAGTCTATATTAAAAAACATATTGAAGTCATAGATTTATTTGGGGATGAATACTCATTAATGAACCTAAATTTTAAATAGCCTTAAAATAGCATAAAATATTTCACAAATGAGTCCTCAACATGATCCAAGTTTAATAATATCAGTGATAAGGAAAATATGGATGTTCAGGAGTCTACATGGAAATTGTTTTCCAATAAAATATGAGAATTAGTTAAAGTGAGATTTTATTAACTGCTTTGATGGAGTAAATCTTTATTAACAGATTTAGAAACCAATGAACTCTATTTGTAGAGATGATTACTACAAATCATCAAGCCAAAAATATTTTAAGTAAATAGTTTAAAAATAGTTACGTGAAATTTTCTACTTATTGAAGTTAAAAACATGACTTCTTGTTTACAACTGTTTGATTCTTAAGAACAAAAGAAGCTTTAAAACAAAGCAATCTCTTTTTGCTCTTGGGAATATGTTTCTAAAATTGACTTTATTTACAGAAAGAGACAGACACAGAACCAGACAGAGAGAATCATATGAATAGAGGCAATTAATTTTCTATGAGAGATTGTTGTACTTCTATTTATCAGTTTTGCAAATTTGTGTGCATGTATAAAAAGAGATAATTGAAAATATACTTTAGTCTGTTGAATGTATCAAAACATATCGGAAAGGGGCACCTGGGTGGCTCAGTAAGTTAAACCTCCAACTCTTGATTTCGGCTCAGGTCGTGATCTCATGGTTCATAAGTTCAAGCCCCACAGCCAGCTCTGTGCTAATGGCACAGAGCCTGCTGGGGATTCTGTCTCTCTCCTTCTGCTCCTCTCCTGCTCATGCTCTTTCTCTCTCACTCTCTCTCTTAAAATAAATACATAAACATTTTTTAAAGATCCATGTTGGAAAACCCTTGACTTAGCTATGCCTTTGTGATAAAGCAATAAAAGGGAAAAGATGATGTGGACAAGAAATGCAAGAAACAAATTAAAAACTGAATACAAGCTAACTTACCACAAAAGATAGTGCTTTATAAGAAATTTAAGAAACAAGCCTATGAAACACAATAAATACAATAAGACCAAGAGCACAGGTCAACAAAATAACATATATAAAATAAAAATTGTTCTATATAAACATAAAGGCATATCTGAGTCATGCCATGCAATGAACACTTAGGTGAACGAAAAAACAGATATACAGGGGTAGACCAAAAAAATACTGTAAAAGGAAACAGAATAATACAGTAATGGTTATGATACTTGCCTCATATAATTAATAACTTGGACTGACTAATTTCATATGAGGCTTGATATAAATAATAAAGATTGAGTTTTTTCCTAGGAATATTACAATAGAGGGAAAGGGCCAATCCAATGAAATTAGAAAAAATACCAAAATTTGCCCCTGACTGAGATTTCTATATTCGCCCTCCCAAACTGTTTTATATTCTTCCAATTTCCATGCTTGTATAGGTAATATACGAAGTAGTTATAATGATGCCCAGAATATTTTGAATTAAAAAATCTATAAATAGTTCACTTATATCATTTTGGTTCTTTCAGTTACTTTCTTTGTTTATAATACTGAGCCACAAAATCTCATTCATATTTGCCATATTGAGATCATTAAATTCAACCATTTTAGAGCAACTTAAATATTGAGACTAAAATCTGATGAAGTTGCACAAGTTTGTTCTGTTTTTATTTTGGCTTATTGTTTTCCTTGCAGGCTAGTTGCATCAAGTAAATATTTGTGAACTATTTAGAACTACAGGATAAAAAGATAAATTCAGTATTATGTAGGTTAGAAATCAGAAAAACGCAGGGACAAATTTAGTCTCTGAGTGTTACTACCTGAGCCAAGTAAACTTTTATTCATTCATTCAACTAGTATTCATGAAGCAACAACAACGTCAGGCACTATTCTAAGAGCTGAGAATACTGTGATAGAGTACTTTAAATCCCTATTCTCATTGACCTGCTGGAAGAATAGGATAATATAAAAACTTGGGGCAGCTGGGTGATTCATATGGTTAAGCATTCAACTCTTGATTTTGGCTCAGGTCATGACCCCAGAGTTGTGGGATCAATCCCTGCATCAGGCACCCCACTGAACGTGGAACCTGCCTATGATTGTCTTCCTCTGTCCCTCTGCCCCTCTTCACTCCCCCACTTATCTCTCTCTCAAATAAAACAAAAATAATAATAATAACAGGTAGTGCATTTAAAATTGTTTTGAAATATTGAGATAGCTAGATAGTATAGATTGTGGAGACATTTATTTAGAAAAGGAAAGAAGTGAGAGAGGACTCACAGGTATTTGGGAAGACTCTATTATAGGCAGAAGTGACAATCTATGTAAATACTTTCAAGGAGGAGAGTGAATTAGAGGTAAGAGTAATTGAGAGAAGGCGTGTGAAGAGCAAAAGGACAGGTGTAGGAGATAAGAAAGTCAGAGGGTCAACCAAGATTCATCATTTGGTCCTTAGAGTCCATGATAGGCACTTTGGAATTTGAACCTAACTATAATTTTTTAATCTAATAGTTTAAAACCATTTTTATCTAACGGTTTAAATACCCTAGATATTTGTCTTAGTCAATTCCACCTGCTATAACCATAGGCTGGTGGCTTAAATAACAATTATTTCTCACAGTTCTGGAGTCTTGATGCCTGATATGAGAATGCCAGCATGATCAGGTTCTTGGTGAGAGCCCTTTTCTTGATTTATAAATGGCTTCTTGTCACTGTACCTCCTGGAAAGATTGAGAGAGAGATTGAGAATGTGAGAGAGAGAGAATGAGGAGATAGATCTTGGATCTCTTTCTCTTTTTATAAGACCATTAATCCTATCAGGAGAGTCACACCTCTTCTAGACCTAATTGTTTCCCAAAGGCCACACTTTCAAATATCATCACATTGGAGATTGCAGTCCCAACATTTGAATTTTGGAGGGCAACAAACATTCAATACATAATGCTACTATAAAGAGACTAGACTGTGTGAAGGTAGGAGAAGACAGGCTCTTTGGTAAGGAAACTAATCAGGGCTAGTCTCAACCCTAGATATGGGTTTTAGTTTAGTGGTAGAAATAGTGAGAAGTGGACAGTTTCTAAACATATATGAAAGGCCTTGGTGATAATGTTTGCTAATTCATTGTGGGGGGCAGTGTAGTCTGCTGAAAATTTGGCATCAAGGAAGACTCATTTAGCTCCTCTAAGTTTTAGTTTCTTTAAGCATGCAACAGAGAAATTCTTAATAATATAGGATTGTTGTGAAAATTAAATGTCAATGTATGAAAGCAATTAAGGTAATTATATATTATATCAATATATATCATGTAAAAACACATATTATATTATATTATATTATATTATATTACATTATATTATATTATATTATATATGATAAGCAGTAGCTTATTATGAGCCCTGGAACAAAACTGTTTTAAATTCCTCCTGTAGTAGGCAAGTCCAAGTTGGAGAACCTGATCTTTCTTTATCCGTATGTTAATTTTCTATCCCACATACTTTGTTCTTGTGCTAGTACAGGCAGCAGGCATTTCCTCTTCTTCTTCTTCCTCTTCTTCTTCTTCTTCCTCTTCTTCTTCTTCCTCTTCTTCTTCTTCTTCCTCTTCTTCTTCTTCCTCTTCTTCTTCTTCTTCTTCTTCTTCTTCTTCTTCTTCTTCTTCTTCTTCTTCTTCTATTGTGTACTTATTTTCATGAGAGAGAGACAGAGTGTGAGTCATAGAGGGACAGAGAGAGAGAGAGAGAAAATCTGAGGGAGGCTCCAGCCTAAAAGCTGTCAGCACAGAGCCCAGTGCAGGACTTGAACCCACAAACTACGAGATCATGACCTGAGCTGAAGCTGAACACATAACTGACTGAGCCACCCAGGCACCCTGAGGCAGTACTTTTATAGCTTCCTTCTTTACTAGACAGGAGCAGTTTTAATTCATATCATGTTAACTTATCTTAAAAGTTGCCTAATTTCTGTTCCCTCTTTTTTCATGATTCTGAGTGTTTGCAAGCCACTAACTTAAAGACTGTACAGGGCTTCATCTTACAGATATTCTTATTCTTGTGGGGGAAATATCAAAGTCAGTTTCAAACAGAACAGGACCTCGAGTCAGGTTTTGGGGCTGTCTTCAAGGTAGGCCATGAACTAATTTTGAAATGACAAGGTGTGGCTGCTGAGAGTATTGCCTACCAATCTGTGTTCATTTAGTGGTGGCACATTCAGAAAGTGATAGAACTGAATGTCATACTGATACATTGTATTTTTCCAAATTATAGAATTATTTTAAAAACAAATAGTAGGAAAAATGTAAAATACTGAATTCGTATTTTTATAAAGTAATTTCAATTTCTAAAGATACAGTTAAGCTTGCTTCCATGAATATATCTATATTGATATCTGTGTCCATATTTATAACAATATGTATTTATTCTTATTATTTTATTCTTGAAATGTCTAAATACAATTCCTAATTATTTTCATTTTCAATTTTTTATTCTTGATAGAAACAATCAATGAGAAAATTTTACAAGTGAAGAAGTAGTTTGCTTATTCTAAAAGTAGTCTACTTGGTATTGTCTTGTACATAAATTTATTCATCAAAATTATATATTTTTATAAGTTATATACATATATATAACTTAAAATTATTTTTTAATTTTTTAAAGTTTATTTAATTAATTCTTTTTTTGAGAGAGAGAGCATGAGCAGATGAGGGTCAGAAGGAAAGGGAGAGAGTGAATCGAATCTCAAGCAGGCCCTCAGCTGTCAGCGTGGAGCCTGACACAGGGCTCCATCCCATCAACTATGATATCATGACCTGAGCCGAAACTGAAGAGTCAGACACTTAACCGACTGAACCACCCAGGTGCCCCTAAACTTATAATTAAAAGCAGGATGATAAATGATTTCAAAATGTGAAAAAATAAATTAAACTAATGGGTTTTATATATGCCATTTTCCTTCCCAGAAAAAGGTTAATACTTGTTCAAATGTTTTTTTCTCAAACTTCCATTCACTTAATTTGAACAACTATGACTTAAAAATACCTTTTGAATTTACTCTTATTGAAGTAAGTGCTATTTACATAAAATGGAATTGGTTTTCATCAACAACTGGAAAACAACAGGCCAGGAGTATTACTTATATTTAGTTTTAACAAAAGGTGACATAATTATATGATAGCATTTTGTGCTTGTAAAGCACATTTCATCTTTCAAATTTCAAAGGCCACAGAATGTAACATACTGTTATAGTACATCCACTGGAGCTAAGTCTAAAGAAACCAATTGCTCTTATGGTTAAATATTCTAACAAGAATTCTACAAAAACATATTTTCCATCTTGGTTCAAAAGCTTCAAAACTTACTACTTTTAATACAATGCTGTTTATCAGGAGGAGGCTAATGAATCATTATCATCATTTATCTTATGAATACTTCTCAAGCTGGCACTTATTCTTCCACAAACTAGTTGTGATTAAAAAAATAATAATCATACTAACCTTACCCAATACAGTATAAATTTTTTATTGTACTAAGATTTAGTGACACTTTGTAAGATAATACCATATATGCATATGCCTACTAATATAACAGTTTAAAACTCAAATTTCTGAGAGTCTACAATGGCAGACATAACAGAGAAAAATCAAAACCTTTAAATGTACTGATAAAGGCTGTAAAACTATCAAAAGCATCACACTTATCAATTTAATAGATCAGTGAAAAATTATTTTCTTCCTATATCTAAGTATTCATTTTAGATTAATATAACATTTAAAAAATATCATTAAACAATTATAGTATTAATAACTCTGCAAACTAGTTAAACCTATAAATAACCTCCATTGCTCATGAAGTCTTTCTTGGAGACTCTAACTAACAGGGTAGACACGTCCTGGGTCCACAAAGTCAAAGACAGAAAATTTAACCATCTTGACCTGTCTGAGTTACTTTGGGATTTCATCTTGGCCAATTCTAGCTTGATGATGTTTAGCTTATTCAAGAGATTTTAGACCAAGAGATCCTAACCTGGAGTTCATGAGTAGACTTTAGGGGATTTGTAAACTCAAATGAGATATATTTAAAACAATTGGTTTTTCTTTTTCTCTTTTTTTAAAGTTTATGTATTTTTTTTTTTTTGAGAAGGAGAGAAAGAGAGTGAGGAAGGGCCAGAGACAGAGGGACAAAGAGAGAATCCCAAGCAAGCTCTGCATTGTCAGCACAGAGCCCGATGTGGGGCTCGAACCCACAAATTGAGATCATGATCTGAGTTGAAATGAAGAGTCAGATTCTTAACTGACCAGGCCACCCAGGTGCCCAAGAGGTTTTTGTTTGTTTGTTTGTTTTTCTTATGTTCACTAACCTGTAACTAATATTATGCATTACATTCAGTTTTGATTGTAGGTAATTAACCAGAGCAGTATTGACTATACCTGAGATGTGAGGCTCTGTCACCTCCATCAAAGTTATTGTAGGTGTCTCTAAGTATCTTTTACACTCATTGCTACCTATGATTATAATAACTGTAAGATCAGTGGCTAAATATTATTTAATATTTTAGTAAAAAGCACATATCAAATATATTTTAATAATTTGTCAACTACATTTCAATGTAATTGATATTCACTATAATCTGAAAGTAGTAGAACACTTATAAAGTAAATTGAAGACAGAAAGAAAAATATTTCATGCTCATTGATTAGAAGAACAAATATTGTCAAAATGTCTATACTACCCAAAACAATCTACACTTTCAATAAATCCCTATCAAAATAACAGAGCTAGAACAAACAATTCTAAAATTTGTATGGAACCAGAAGAGACCCCAAATTGCCAAAGTAATGTTGAAAAAAAAAAGCAAAGTGGAAGGCATCACACTTCTGGACTTCAATTTGTATTACAAAGCTGTATTTGTATTACAAATTTGTATTACAATATGGTTTTAACAAAAAACAAACAAACAAACAAAAAACAGAAACATAGATCAATGAATGGAACAGAATAGAGAATGCAGAAATGGACCCACAACCAAATGGTCAACTAATCTTCAACAAAGCAGGAAAGAATATCTGATGGGGAAAAAAAAAGTCTCTTATATGTTTTTAAAACTATTGTAAGTTGGGGCACCTGGGTGGCTCAGTCGGTTAAGCATCCGACTTCAGCTCAGGTCATGACCTCATGGCCCATGAGTTTGGGCCCTGCTTTGGGCTCTGTGCTGACAGCTGGGAACCTGGAGCCTGCTTTAGATTCTATGTCTCCCTCTCTCTCTCCCCCTCCTCCACTTGCACTCTGCCTCTCTCTCTCAAAAATAAATAAGTGTTAAAAAATTAAAAGAAAAACTATTCTAAGTGGACATCCATAGACCTCACCAAACTTTCATAGTACTTCATGGTAAAAAAACAAAACAAAACAAAACAAAAACACCTAGTTAAAAAATTGTGCGTTAGTTGGATAAAGCTGACTAACAGTGTGGTGTAGATCACCTTTATCCCTATGGATTTTCTGCCTGCATGATACATCAATTGACAAGCAAGGGGCATCGAAGCTTCTAATGATAACTGTAAATTTGTCTACCTGTTTTCAGTTCTAACAGTTTATGCATCTTTTTTTGACATTCTGTTCCTACATGCTTACATATTTAGAATTGTTATATCTTCTTTGGTAATTGTCCCCTTTATCACTATGTAATGTTTTCCTTTATCTTTGACTATATTCCTTGTTGTGCAAGCAGATTTATCTAAAGTTAATATTAATTCTGCTTTCTTTGATTAGTTGTAACAAATTCGATCTTTCTCTGTTCTTTTATCTCATTCTTAACCTATGTCTTTATATTTAAAGTTGTTTTCTTATAGACAGCATATAATTGGATCTTCTTATTTTTTAATTCAGTCTGACAGTCTCAGTAACTTACCTGGTATGTTTATATCACTTGCAGCCATTATTGATAATATTAGATTGAATTTTCCAACTTCTTAGTTTTGTTGTTCATTGCTTTTGGCTTTTGTTTCTTCTTCATATATTTTTCTGCCTCCCCTAGTTTTAACTGAGCATCTCTGATGATTCTATTTAAACTCCTCTCTGAATATCTCCTTTATATATTAAAAATTTTGTTGGTAGTTGCTCCTGGATTAACAATATATATTTTGAATTAATGTATATCCATCTTCAAACATTATACTTCTTCCCATGTAGTGTGGGTATTTTTAACAAAATGATCACAATTCTTCTTTCTCATTACCTATGACATTGCTGTCATTCATTTCATTTTTGCATACACTATAAATATCCAATACATTGTCACAAATATTGCTTTAATTAGGTTATTTTAGGGCAGTTAAGTATAAGTAAATTAAAAGATTATATTTTATTTCACATATTCCTTTTCTGATGCTTTTCCTTATATTTATACAAGTTTCTAGTTTACATCAATTTTCTTCAACTTCAAGAACTTTCTTCAACATATTTTTGGGGGCAGTTCTACTGGTAATGGTGTTCTTCAATTTTATTGCCTTAGAATGTCTTTATTTTTCCTTCACTTTTAAGAAAATAGACTTAATATTTTAAAGTTTTAGAAGTACATAAAAATTTAGATTTAGAGAGATTTATGGTATCTTTTGTTAAAATTAACATACCAAAATTGACATATTATTATTAACTGAATTACTTAGTTTATTCATTTTTCCTTAGTTTTTTTTTTTTAATGTTTTATTTATTTCTGGGAGAGAGAGAGAGACAGACAGTGTGAGCAGGGGAGGGTCAGAGAGAGAGGGAGTCACAGACAGAAACAGGCTCCAGGCTCTGAGCTGGCAGTCAGCACAGAGCCGGACGCGGGGCTCGAACCCATGAACCGTGAGATCATGACCTAAGTGAAAGTCGGACGCTTAACCGACTAAGCCACCCAGGCATCCCTCATTTTTCCTTAGTTTTTATTCAATTTCTTTTTCTCATTGTGGACCCCATATAGAATACCACATTACACTGAGTCATCATATCTTCTTAAGCTTCTCTTGTCTGGGATGGTTTCTCGGACTTTCCTTGTTTTTGATATTCTTGACAGTTTGACAGAATAGTGATCAGGTATAATACAGAAGGCTCCTCTATTGGAAATTTGTCTGGAATTTTTTTTCAAAATTAGACTGGAATTACGGTTATTTGAGATGAATACCACAGAGATAAAGTGTCATTTTCACCATATCATATCACAAGTATGTATTAACAGTATGATTTATGACTGTCAATATTGACCTTGATTATCTGGCTGAGGTGGTAAGTCTCAGGTTTTTCTACTGTGAAGTTTCTCCTTTTCTCCATTTTCCTTACCCTGCTCTTTGGAAGCACATAACTGCACAGCCAGCATTTAGGTTGTGTTGATTTATGCTACCTCTCCTTAAAAGGGCAGACAATGTATTTAAATTATTCGGCATTCTTCTGCAAGGGATATTTGTGCCCCCATTTATTAAATTACTTAATGATATTCAATTTAGGATTGTTAGGATATAGAATTTATATCAGTATAGACTCATGAATATTTAATTTATACTTTGAATGGTAGTCCAAGACTACTTTACTTCTGTTGCTGAATAGTTTCAACTTTATGAAAGAACTAGAGTTCTTTCAGTTGCCTCCTGTGCCCTTTTCACACACCCCGATGAGCTGTTTTCTTTTCTCTCTTTCTCTTTTTAAATTTTTTTAATGTTCATTTATTTTTGAGAGATAGAGAGAGACGGAGCACAAGCTAGGATGGAACAGAGAGAGAGGGAGACACAGAATCCAAAGCAGGCTCCAGGCTCTGAGCTGTCAGCACAGAGCCCAACACAGGGCTGGAACTCACAAACTGTGAGATCTCTATGAAACTATGAGATCATGACCTCAATTGAAATCAAGTCAGATGCGGGGCGTCTGGGTGGCTTAGTCTGTTAAGCGTCCGACTTTCGCTCAGGTCATGACCTCGCGGTTCGTGGGTTCGAGCCCCGCGTCGGGCTCTGTGCTGACTGCCAGCTTGGAGCCTGGAGCCTGTTTCTGTCTGTGACTCCCTCTCTCTCTGACCCTCCCCTGCTCACGCTGTCTCTCTCTCTCCTAGAAATAAATAAAACATTAAAAAAAAAAAAAAAAGAAATCAAGTCAGATGCTTAACCGACAGAGCCACCCAGGCACTCCACCACATGGATTATTCTAGCTTTCCCTTGCTTATCTGTAAATAGTCTCTCCAACAGTGAGAAACCCATTATCTTCAATCTATTTATGTCATTGTTCAAACTGTATCAATACTATGATATAAAGTATCATACCTAATAGTGTCATGTATATAAATATAAAATAGTATAAGTATGTATATAATAGTATCAGAATTGTTTACTTTTATTCCCATAAGAAACAACTTGATAGACTTCATCACATTTTTTTAAATTTTTTTTTAATGTTTTTATTTATTTCTGGGTGAGAGAGAGAGAGACAGCGTGAGCAGGGGAGGGTCAGAGAGAGAGGGAGACACAGAATCCAAAACAGGCTCCAGGCTCTGAGCTGGCAGTCAGCACAGAGCCCAACGCGGGGCTCGAACCCACAAACCACGAGATCATGACCTAAGCGAAAGTCAGATGCTTAACCGACTAAGCCACCCAGGCGCCCCCTCTTCATCACATCTTATTGAAGGAATGTGCCTTTAACAGTGGTTATATTTGTGTAACAATTACCTTATTTACACACAATTAGTTTTTCTTATATTCTTATGGACTGTACTCAATAATTACTTAAATCAGCACTTTTCTCCTTCACTCCTACAGTGTGGTTATTTCATACAGCTATAACACAATTAACTTCTCTTGTCATAATTTATAATTCCTTACTGGGAAGGAATCCTTCAACTTCCCAAACAATTTTTTTTCAATTTGCATAGATCGCTTTGTGTTGTAAAGTTCTATGGGCTTTGATAAATGCATAATGTGATATATCTAACTTCACGTTATCAAACAGAATAATTCTGATGTCCTAAAACCCTCCTGTGCTTCACCTAGCTAATCTTCACCCTCTCCCCTGAGCCGGTGGGAACCAATGATCTTTTTATTGTCTCTATATTTTGTCTTTTCCAGAATTCTATATTATTGAATCATATTTTTTCTAATTAACTAAAGACCATAGTATATTTATATTTCTAGTTTTTACCTAATATCCCTCATCTGTCACAGAATCTCCTCCAGAATACTACCTTATATTTAGTTGTTACATATCTGTATAGTCCTCTTGACTAGGAGAGTTTCTCAGACTGTCTTGGTTTTGATGACCTTGACAATTTTGAAGAATACTGGTCAAATAATTTATAGTTGCCTTTTTATTGGAGTTTTATTGATATTTTTCTCATTATTACATAGGATCATGGTTTTTGTTTTGTTTTGATTTGTTTTGTTTTTAACAGAAAGCCCATATAGGTAAAGTATGATATTTAACACATGATATCAAAAGTATATATTATCCATGATTTATGACCATTGATGCTGACATTGATCAGCCAGCTGAAGTAGTGTTGTCAGTTTTCTTTACTATAAGGCTTACACATTTTTAATTCTTTCTACTCTGCACTCTTTGGAAGAGAATCAATATCTGCAGCCCATATTTAAAGAGTGAAAAGTTATGCTTCCTTCCTCTTAGGATGAATGTAGGTAAATTATCTGGTATTCTTCTGAATAGGAGACTTGTCTCGTTTCACTATTTATTAATTTATTCAATTATCTTTTATACCAGTATGGATTCATAGATATTGATTTCTTATGTTGGGTTATAGTCAAATACTGCTTTATTTTCTTTCTGAAATTGTTCCAGGTTTGGCCATCCAGGACTCTTTAAGTTGGCCTTGGTGTCCCTTTAACATATCCCATTGATGATTTCTTCTTCTTTTTTTTTTTTAAATAATTTTTTTATTTATTTCTAGGAGAGAGAGAGAGACAGTGTGAGCAGGGGAGGGTCAGAGAGAGAGGGAGATACAGACTCTGAAATTGGCTCCAGGCTCTGAGCTGGCAGTCAGCGCAGAGCCCGACGTGGGGCCCGAACCCACGAACCGCGAGATCATGACCTAAGCGAAAGTTGGACGCTTAACCGACTAAGCCACCCAGGTGCCCCGATGATTTCTTCTTAAGAGCACTTCCTTACTTTGTGGCAAAAGGTACCCAGACCCATCTTGTGTATTTCCTACCTCTATCCTAGAATCAGTCATGTCTCCAAAGAGCCCTGCCATATTTTTTTATGATAAAGGGTATTAAAAACTAAGAGTAGATATGCTTGTTGACTCTGGGTGTTTCTTTTAAACTCTATAAAATGACAAAATAAAACAAAAATTGTGTGTGTGTGTGTGTGTGTGTGTGTACACTAACATGTGTGTATACACATTCATATAAATATCTTTATGTATTTTTATGTTAAATGAGTTCCTAAAAACATATCCAACTCTGATCTATTACCAAATTATTACTCTGCTCTCTTCTCCTTTCTTAGCTGTAAATTCCTACAATGAGAAACTGGCTCCTAATATTATCCATCCATTTTACTTAATTGTTCAATTCCAGTACACATGTACTGTAGCATCAAGAATAGTAACCCATAGTTCTATGGAAAGTGATTTTATTAACTACAATCCTTATGAGAAGCTAATTTTGCCTTTAGTCTTGCAGACTGTATTCATTGTCAAAAATATGTGAGTCAGCATCTCTCCCTACCACCTTCAGTAAAATTGTTTCATATATTTGTGTTACAGTTAAATTCTCTTGTCACAGTCTGTATTTTTTTCCATAACCTCCAAATTTTAAAAATTTTCTTTTACTAAGGTTTCCTTTTTGAGTTATATAGTTCTTTTAAAAATTTTTTTTAACATTTATTCATTTTTCAGAGAGAGAGATAGAATACAAGGGAGTGGGGGGGGGTGGGGACAGAGAGAGAGGGAGACACAGAATCCAAAGCAGGCTCCAGGCTCCTAGCTGTCAGCACAGAAACCAATGTGGGACATGAACCCACAAGCAGTAAGATCATGACCTGAGATGAAGTCGAAAGCTTTACCAACTGAGCCACCCAGGTGCCCCTAGTTATACAGTTCTATAGTTTTTGACAAGTGTACAATGTCAAGTATTCTCAATTATAATATTACACAAAATATTTTGCTACCCTTAAGATCTTCTATGTTTTACCTGTTCTTAACCTCTGGCAATCAATTGATGTTTTTATTGTCACCATAGTTTTGCCCTTTCCAAAATATAAATAAATGAAATCATACAGCATGTAATCTTGTCAGACCTTTTTTTCAGCTACCACTCTACGTTTACATTTAATTGTTCTTCTATGTCTTATTTGTGGCTTGATAGATCATTTCCTTTTTAAAAAATATTTTTTTAACATTTATTATTTACTTTTGAGATACAGAAAGAGTAGTAGAGAGGCAGAGAGAGAGAGGGAGATACAGAATCTGAAACAGGCTCCAGGCTCTGGGCTGTCAGCACCAAGCCTGATGTGCAGCTTGATCACATGAGCCATGAGATCGTAACCTGGGCCAAAGTAGGCTTAAACAACTGAGCCACCCATCACCCTGATCATTTAATTTTATTGCAGAATAATATTCCACTGTATGAATGTACTTCAGTTTATCTATTAACCAACTGTAGACTTCCGTTAACCTATTGTTTTCAGTTTTTTACAATTACGAATAAAGTTGCCATAAACATTCACCTGTAAATTAAGTGTCAACATAAGTAGTTTAAACTTAAAGAAAGATTTAAACTCTTAATAATGATCTAGAAAGATTGTGCAACACCTTATACATAATCTTCACCCTGGGCTTATTTAACTCATAGCCCAGTTCTGGGAACCAGTTCTTAATGCAATTATTGAAAATGATCACACAGTCACAGTAGCTTTTAGTAGGCCTTTTATTATTCTATGTATTTGGTTTGCTGTGATGAAACTTAATCAAGCTTTCCTGTGTAAGGATTATAGAACATGGATCATTTGGTAATAGTTAGAATTACCATACTGTCTTGGTAATAGATCAGTAGGCATGTCCCCTATTTCATGTCTGATACTGATAAACTGTGTCTCTTCTTTTTTTTTTTTTTTTTCCACTCTGGTTAGTCTGGCCAGAGGTCCACAAATTTTATCAACTTATCAAATTCTTAAATGTTTTTAAATAACATGCCTTTGGTCTCTCAATTCATCTATCTCTTCAGATATCTGGATGAGATTTTATCCTAGGACCTTAGTTTTCAGATAGACTAATAAAAGCTGTTGATATTTAGTATATTCAGCGTTCTTTGTTTTTATATTTGGATAATTCCAAGGTTTTTATGTATTAAAACTGAAGCTGGAAGTTTATTTATAAATTTAAATATATTTTCTTGCATTAATATTGTTACTTTTCTATAACACTCTTTCTCATTTGTGATTTTAATGCTTCCTTATGTACTTGATGCAAGTACTTGATGAGAAGTACTTGATGAGAAGCAGTATCTCTAAAAATTCTATTCTGCTCCTGGAATTCTTTATACTTCTTTCAGTCATAGATTTTATATCTTAAGTCATTTTTATACATTTTTCATTTTGCGCATTTTCTTTAACTTCCTTTGATCCAGAACAGCCCATTCATATTTAAGAATGATGCCTAGAATTTGGGTGAAAGAACTCTATACATGTTGGCAGGATCTGTCTAGTACCATTTTTCATTTTCTGTGTGTGGTCTCAGAGCTGGTCGCTTAGCAGAACAGAAAGTAGGAGTCTCTGCTGGAGGTTCATTCAACTTCCTTAACAGAGAATGTTGATTCATAGCTCTTTGCATTCTCATTACGAAGCGAAGGGTGGGGAATTAATAAAATAACTACTTTGTGTGACTTCAGTTAAATTCTTTGGTTTTCAGGCTCATGACTAACCTCTGATATTTCTAGTGTCTTTAAATATAACGGCTTTCCAAGGCACAGTTGGCAGGATCACTGACTTTTCTGAAGAAAACTGTGTAAGGATTCTTAGCCCCAGCTCTGCCAACCTACTCTATTAGTTACCGCTCCCCCATCTTCATTTAATATTCCTGCAGTCTGTTGAAATCTCTTCTGATTTTTTCCTTCCTAATGATTTTCACAGTTGTAAACCTATGCACTATTTCTATAAAGTCATTTAATTACATCTTAGGAAAAAGGTAGAAGAGATAAATGTGTATCCAGTAGCCTTATTTAATTAGAATCTGCACCTGAGATGCTTGAAGCTTAAAAAATCATATAAACTGCTTATTTTGAAGGATACCAAATACTATCACTTATTTAAAATATTTTTATATTAGACTATTCAATAAATAGCTCAGAGAAAGCCATAGCATCTCAGATTATTTGTCTGTAACTGTACTGACTTCCAAAAAAGAAGTGCATGTATTGTCTCTTATTTCTTACAAAATTTTTGGATTTGGTAACTTTCTTCAAGTGGAAATACTTCTATTTTTCCAAGTAAACACGTTTTGAAAAAACAGGAAGAAATGTTGACTAAACCTTTAGCTTCAGAAATATAGACATTTTATCACAAACCCAGAAGAAATATTTAAACTCTTAATAATGATCTAGAAAGATTGTGCAACATCCTACACATAATCTTCACCCCAGGCTTATTTAACTCATAGCCCAGTTCTGGGAACCAGTTCTTAATGCAAGTATTGAAAATGATCACACAGTCACAGTAGCTTTTAGTAGGCCTTTTATTATTCTATGTACTTGGTTTGCTCTGATGGAACTTAATCAAGCTTTCCTGATTGTCTCCATTAGCATTTTTAAACAGCCCCAACAACTATGTTGACAAACATTGAATCACAGAAGTAGGATCATAACTACTATAGCATAATTCACTTTTTACTTGCTGACTGGCCCACTGGCAACCGTGAGCAGCAGCTGGAGTTAGGGAACACTTGAGATACAGATTTTAAAATATGCCCTTTTTTATTTTTTGTTCATTATTGACATGTGTACCCTGCTGAGGAAATCTGAGAACAAGATTATTAGACACAAACCACCTTTAAAGACTAGATATTTTCCCTTATACCAAATATGTTATTAAAGTTGATACAAGGAACAAACTATATTAGTTACTGGAATAAGATTTGAAACTTAATGGGCAACCTTGAAATGGAACAGTAGCAATTTATTCCACAATCAGTTGTACCATCTTATTGTTCATGCATAGCTGGAAATTATAGATGAACATTGATTTGATTTGAAGCAACAAAATTAAAAGGCAAATTGATATATATGTCTGAAGAATTTCCAAAAGCTACCAAAATAAAATTTTGAAAACGATGAATGAAAAACTTAATTCTTATTCTAAATTAAGCTTTACCCCATTTTAAAACTCTCAACTTATTATTTAAAAATATTAATTGGTATAAAATAATGGAGAATTCAGAAAAAATTTTAAAATAAAACTCTAATATCGTCTACAATTATATTTAAATGCACAGGGATACTATTTGAAATTAAAGTAAAATTTGGTCATCAGACTTCTAACTTCAGACCTAATTCCAGAGTCTGTAAGTTTGTCTGTAAAAAATGATTTCAAATACTTCAATGAGAAATAAGTTTAATTACTTATTTTAAAATTTATATGCTATGGATTCAACTTGTAATAATGAAGAATTTCTTTTAGCCCGATTGTTTAACTGAATTTGTTAAACTAGCTTCTATAATCATTCCCTCCCACAAATGCTGGTATTGGAGCAGAATGCATGTGAATGAAGGCACTTGAAGGGAAGGGGGGCAGACAAACAAACAAACAAAAAGAGACCTTTTGTCTCAAAGCCAGAATTATTTCTATTGTTGTTTCCATCGTTATGGTGGCAAAAAATTAATGAAGGAAACAAAATAATCCACAAAAGAGTGATAGGAGATAGGTGATGACTGTCATGATCCTGACTCAGTTCTCCAGGCGTGACTGATATCTATCCTCTCCTTCAGAACAGTCTAGATTGTAGGAATTCTGAACTAATTTACAATAGCCAAATTCACAATAAATTCTGTGACATATTTTCTTGGACCTATCAAAGAAATGAAGTCATAGGGTAAAAGACCATCTGGAAAACAAATCTGAAAGAGACAAAGAGTCATAGCTGACATCTGCTTACCTGGAGCAGAAACTTCTGGAACCATAACCTGGTAGGAACATTTACGCTAACTTGGATGAAAGGCTGGAGGGCTTAATGTAGACTACTCTGAAAATGAAATCTACTGGAGACTACAGTCTTATAGAGGCTACCATAATTTTGTGGCTTTAACCCACAGGAGCCACAGAAGCATTTTACATGGAAGAAACAAGAAAAGATCTAATGGCTCTGGTAGAATTGGAGTATGTAAATATTGTGAATAAACCCAGAATGTCCTACATTTTTTTAAAAAAGGCCTACTCTCCTGAAATGGAAAAAAAAAAAAAAAAAAACACTTTACATGCCTTATCTCACCTGGTAAAAGGGCTTTTCCCTGAATCCAGACCCCCCTAGCTCTCCTGTCTCACCTAAGACAGGGAAGAATAGAGATAAAAACACTTAAAAATCAGAACCCAAGGACACAGTCCCACTAAATGAGATTTAATCTTAAAATGATAGAATGCCTTTTGCACCTACACATGCCAAATTCACCAACAAGTTTCCAGCATAACAGTGGACACAATTGAAGGAGCTGAAAAATGCACATTCTAATTAGGGAGGCGTTCTTACAGAAGCCTGAAGTCATGGAGGGACGCATCAAAAAAAGGCCACTGGAGAAACTTGAAGCTTTTAGCACTTGCAGCTACAGAATAACAAAACCCATATCCTAGCTATATTAACATAAACCATGCCCCTCGATATCTAATTACTTCAGTTTTTATCACCTTATATGGCATGTCAAGATCTCAGCAAAAAAATTATAAAGCATGCTAAAGACAAGAAAAGGACAATCTGAAGGCAAAAAGAAAGTATCAGAACTAGACTTAAATATGATAATAGATTTTGGAATTATCAAACAGTATTTAAAATAACTATTGATTACAGGGATTCAGGGAGATATTTTATAATAATGAAATTATTCTCTATGATTCTATCATTGTGTGTAAATGACATTATACATTTGTAAATAAATACCCGTTGAAACTTATAACACAAAGTGTGAACATAATGCATGCAATTAAAACAAACAAACAAAGGAGAGGGCAAGATGGCGGAGAAGTAAGGAGCTCCGGACTTGCACTCGCGCCCATACATCACACAGAAAAGATCTGAAGCCATTGGAAACCTTACAAAACCTGAGAGACTGGGAGAAAAAGGACATAGAATCCACTGAGAGAGCCTTCTAACGTGAGTGCGAACCGCGGAAGATAAAATCGGGCCGGGATAGGAGATTCCAGGGTGGGAGGCGATCCCCCTCTACCCTCTAAGGGGAGTGAGAGGGGAAAAGGAGAGAGTCTGAAACAGAAAAACCTCCGCTCAGGGGGGAAAAACCTCCGCTCGGTGCATAGAAAGACTGTACTTGCCAAATACCTGCACACCAGGTACCCTCGCGCCAACTGGTCCTAAGGGGTGCTGAGCACACATACTCCTGCTTTGTGCTGGCTCCTGGAGACAGGACTTCAGAGTGGTGGCGCGCCTGCCGCCATTGTAGCTCCCGGGCAGCTGGGGCCCCTGAAAGAGCCACGCAGACACCGGGCGTCCGCGCTCCTGGCTGGCTGGAACTCGAGACGGAAAGCAAAGAACTAAAAACTGGGAAATGTGCCTGTGAGTTCATGTTTCGGGTGACGAGCCATACAAGGACCCGGTTTTCCTCACTCCAGTGGGCTCGGGCTCAGCGCACCCGGCAGGCAAGCCCCCGCCCATACTCGCCAGCCTGACCCAGAGAAGGAAGCAGCGATTCTGACTCCGCCCCCCGAGCTCCACAGGGGGCCTGGAATTGCCCGAGGGGGCTGCCTGGGAAGCTGTGTCTAAGGCAATTTCAACGGGGCTCACAGACAGGGATTTGGAGATTGGAACTGGCCTGGGTTGAAGAGTGCAACCAACTTCGGCTGACCCCCCGGTATGGGGAGTTTACACGCCCAAAAAAGCGAGGTGCAGCACTTGGTTCAAGAAGGGACTGGAGCACCGTCACTCTCCTCCCCACAACCGCCAAGGCAGAGCTCCCGCCTGAGGCATTGGATCACGCCACGCCCATCCCTGCCTGAGAGCTGCCCTCTTCCCCTTTTTTTTCCCCTTTTTTTCCTTTTTCTGTCTTTTTCCTTTTTTCTTTCTTTTTTCTTCCCTTTTTGTTCTTTTTTTCTTCTTCTTTCTCTTTTCTCTCTTTTTTCCCCAGAACACTGACCTGATGAACTCTGGTCGCCAGCTTACTTAAACAATCACAACGAGTCAATTCTGTAAATGTAAATTGCCTACTGACATTTTCAGCTCTTTCTCTCAGGAGTAATTAGACTATATAGTTTCTCTGGATAATTCCAGCATCCTTCTCTCACCTATCCAACCATAATCTACCCTTTACCTCTTTGAAAAAAGCTTTTTATTCCTTCTGCCTGTTCATTCTATTTCCAAGTTTGCCTCATCCCGCCCTGCCTTCTCTCTCTTTCTCTATGCTCTTCAACCAGCACTGCATACACACGGCTATTTAACTGTAGCTGGGAAATCCAGGTATATGCTTTAAACCGTTCTTTGTCCACAGGTTTTCTTCTTTTTTCCCTTTCTTTTCCCCTTTTTGACCCTTTTTAGTATTTTATACTCTCTATTATTTGCCCTCCCTCCTCCGTCTTTTCTCTTAACTTTTTCATTTTCCCTCTCGCTTTGCATGTTAGTTGAATTAGCCTGTGCGTTTGTGTGCTCCTGCTCCCTGTGTGTTTGTCTGTCTGTTTTCTATTCCAGGGCTACCTCAAGAAACAAGCCAGAGTACACAAGGTGGAGAGTCCCAAATATCTCTACGAATAGGAAAATAAAATAACCAAAGTCCCAACAAGAGAGACCAAGAGATACCATTCAAAAAAAATTCTCTGAAAGGATAGGCCCTGGAAAGTCAGAGTCTTCTTGGATATAGCAGCACTCATAAAAACAGAGAGCATAACAGGTCTTTTAAACCAACAAGAGCCGGAAAGCTAACTAAAATGACTAAACAAAAGAGCTCTACACCAAAGAAACTCCAAGAAGAAAAGACAGCTAATGAACTGCTCAAAACAGATATCAGCAGCATAACTGAACAAGATTTTAGAAAAATAATGGTAAAATTAATAGCTGGGCTTGAAAAGAACATAGGGGACATCAAAGAAACTATGGCTACAGACAGAATGGAAAAAAAAATAGGCATGAAGAATTTAAAAATGTGATAAATGAGATCCATAATAAATTAGAAGCCTCCAATGCACGGCTTGAAGAGGCAGAAAGGAGAATAAGTGATTTAGAAGACACCATTCTAGAAAAACAAGAAGCTGACACAAAAAGAGACAAACTGATCCAGGGACAGGAAAGAAGAATTTGAGAGCTCAGCGATACGGTCAATCGCAACAATATCCATATCATAGGAATCCCAGGAGAGGAAGAGAAAGGGAAAGGTGCTGAAGGAGTCCTGGAACAAATTATAGCAGAGAACTTCCCCGACCTGGGGAAGGAAGTCAATGTGGAAATATAAGAGGCTCAGAGGACTCCCCTCAGACGTAACTTGAACCGATCTTCTGCATGACATATCATAGTAAAAAGGGCAAAATACAAGGACAAAGAGAGAATTTTGAAAGCAGCTAGGGAGAAAAGGGCCCTCACATACAAAGGAAACCTATCAGAGTGGTGACAGACCTATCTACTGAAACGTGGCAGGCCAGAAAGGAATGGCAGGAGATCTTCAATGTGATGAACAGTAAAAATATGCAGCCAAGAATCCTCTATCCAGCAAGCCTGTCATTCAAAATAGAAGGAGAGATAAAAACCTTTCCAAATAAACAGAAATGGAAAGAATTTGTCACCACGAAGCCAACCCTACAAGAAATCCTGAGGGGATGCTCTGAAGGAAAGGTTGCAAGGAACAAAGATTCCAGAGACACCACCACAAACATGAACCCTACGAAAGACACAAAGACTCTAAACCCACATATTTCAATAATAACACTGAATGTAAATGCGCTGAATGCTCCAATCAAAAGACATAGCGTAGCAGAATGGATAAAAAACCAAAATCCATCTATATGCTGTCTACAAGAAACTCATTTTAGACTGGAAGATACCTTCAGATTGAAAGAAAGGGATGGAGAAATATATATCATGCTACAGGAAATCAAAAGAAAGTGGAGTAGGGATACTTATATCAGACAAACTGGACTTTAAATTAAAGACAATCACAAGAGATAAAGAAGGGCACTATATAATAATTACAGGGTCCCTCCATCAGGAAGAACGAACTATCATAAATGTCTATGCACCGAATATGGGAGCACCTAAATATCTAAAACAATTAATCACAAACAGAAACAAGCTTATAGATAAGAATATGCTAATAGCAGGGGACTTTAATACTTCGCTTACAGCAATGGACAGGTCAACCAGACAGAAAATCACTAAAGACATAATGGTCTTGAAAGACACATTGGACCAGATGGACCTGACGGATATATTTAGAACTTTACATCCTGAGGCCCGGGAATTTACTTTCTTCTCAAGTGCGCATGGCACATTCTCCAAGATAGATCACATACTGGGACATAAAGCAGCCCTCAATAAATATAAAAGAATAGAGATCATACCATGCACACTGTCAGATCATAATGCATTGAGACTTGAAATCAATTACAGGAAGAAGTCTGGAAAACCTTCAAAAACATGGAGGTTAAAGAACAGCCTTCTAAAGAATGAATGGGCCAATCAGGCAATTAGAGACGAAATCAAAAAATATATGGAAACAAATGAAAATGAAAACACAACAATTCAAAATCTATGGGATGCAGCAAAGGCAGTGCTAAGAGGAAAGTACATTGCTCTCCAGGCCTATTTCAAGAGATTAGAAAAAGCGCAAGTCCAAAATCTAACAGCTCACCTAAAGGAACTAGAGGCAGAGCAACAAGAACGCCCTAACCTCAGTAGAAGAAGAGAAATAGTAAAAATTAGAGCAAAAATAAACAACATAGAGACCAAAGAAACAATTGAACAGATCCATGAAACCAAGAGTTGTTTTTTTAAAAAAGTAAACAAAATTGACAAACCTCTAGCCAGACTTATCCAAAAGAAAAGAGAGAGCACCCAAACAGACAAAATTATGAATGAAAATGGACTTATTACAACCAACCCCTCAGAAATACAAGCAATTATCAGGGAATACTATGAAAAATTATATGCCAACAAATTGGACAACTTAGAAGAAATGGACAAATTCCTAAACACACACTCACTACCAAAATTCATACGGGAAGAAATAGAAAACCTGAACAGACCCATAACGAGTGAAGAAATTGAATCAGTGATCAAAAATCTCCCAACAAATAAGAGCCCTGGACCTGATGGCTTCCCTGGGGAATTCTACCAGACATTTAAAACAGAATTAATCCCAATTCTTCTCAAGTTATTCCAAAAAATAGAAAGCGAAAGAAAACTCCCGGACTCATTTTATGAAGCCAGCATCACACTGATTCCCAAGCCAGACAGAGATCCAGCAAAAAAAGAGAACTACAGGCCAATATCCTTGATGAATACAGATGCAAAAATTAGCAACAAGATCCTTGCAAATCAAAGCCAGCAGCATATAAAAAGAATCATCCACCAAGATCAAGTGGGATTCATTCCTGGGTTACAGGGCTGGTTCAACATTCGCAAGTCAATCAATGTGATACATCACATCAATAAAAGAAAAGATAAAAACCATATGATCCTGCCAATAGATGCACAAAAAGCATTTGACAAAATACAGCATCCCTTCTTAATAAAGACTCTAGAGAAAGTCGGGATAGAAGGAACCTACTTAAACATCATCAAAGCCATCTATGAGAAGCCTTCAGCTAACATCATCCTCAACGGGGAAAAACTCAGAGCTTTCCCCCTGAGATCAGGAACACGACAGGGATGCCCACTCTCACCACTGCTGTTTAACATAGTGCTGGAAGTCCTAGCATCAGCCATCAGACACCAAAAGGAAATCAAAGGCATCAGAATCGGCAAAGAGGAAGTCAAACTTTCACTCTTCGCAGATGACATGATACTCTACATAGAAAACCCGACAGACTCCACCAGAAGCCTACTAGAACTGATCCAAGAATTCAGCCAAGTTGCAGGGTACAAAATCAAATTACAGAAATCGGTAGCATACTTATACACCAACAATGAAGCAACAGAAAGAGAAATCAAGAAACTGATCCCATTCACAATTGCACAAAAATCCATAAAATACCTCGGAATAAACCTATCCAAGGATACAAGAGATCTGTTAGGAAAACTATAGAAAACTTATGAAGGAAATTGAAGAAGACACAAAGAAATGGAATAACATTCCATGCTCATGGATAGGAAGAATAAATATAGTTAAGATGTCATTACTACCTAAAGCACTCTACACATTCAATGCAATTCCAATCAAAATTGCACCAGTATACTTCTCAAAACCAGAACAAACTATCCAAAAATTTGTATGGAACCACAAAAGACCCCGAATAGCCAAAGAAATACTGAAAAATAAAACCAAAACGGGAGGGATCACCATCCCAGACTTTAGCCTCTACTACAAAGCTGTCATCATCAAGACAGTATGGTATTGACACAGAAACAGACACATAGACCAATGGAACAGAATTGAGAACTCAGAAGTGGACCCAAAAATATACAGCCAACTGATCTTTGACAAAGCAGGAAAGAATATCCAATGGAAAAAAGACAGCCTTTTTAACACATGGTGTTGGGAGAATTGGACAGCAACATGCAAAAGAATGAAACTAGATCATTTTCTCACACCATGCACAAAAATTCACTCAAAATGGATAAAGGACCTGAACGTGAGACAGGAAACTATCAACACCGAGGAGAAAGCAGGAAACAACCTCCTTGACCTCCACTGCAGCAACTTCTTACTTGACACATCTCCAAAAGCAAGGGAATCAAGAGCAAAAATAAACTGTTGGGACCTCATCAAGATTAAAAGCTTCTGCACAGCAAAGGAAACAACCCAGAAAATTAATAGGCAACCAACAGAGTGGGAAAAGATAGTTGCAAATGACATATCAGATAAAAGGTTAATATCCAGAATCTATAAGGAACTCACCAAACTACACACCCAATAAACAAACAATCCAGTGAAGAGATGGGCAGAAGATATGAACAGACACTTCTCCAAAGAGGACATCCAGATGGCCAACAGACACATGAAACGATGCTCAGCATCCCTCCTCATCAGGGAAATACAAATCAAAACCCCACTGAGATACCACCTCACACCAGTCAGAGTGGCTAAAATGGGCAAATCAGAGAACTCTAGATGCTGGCGAGGATGTGGAGAAACGGGCACCCTCCTACACTGTTGGTGGGAATGTAAACTGGTACAGCCCCTCTGGAAAACAGTGTGGAGGTTCCTCAGGAAATTAACAGTAGAACTCCCCTATGACCCAGCAATAGCACTGCTAGGAATTTACCCAAGGGATATAGAAATGCTGATGCATAGGAGCACATGTACCCTAATGTTCATAGCAGCACTCTCCACAATAGCTAAAACCTGGAAAGAGCCTAAGTGTCCATCAACAGATGAATGGATCAAGAAGATGTGGTTTATCTATACCATGGAATACTTCATGGCAATGAGAAACAGTGAATTCTGGCCATGTGTAGCAACATGAGGACCTTGAGGGTGTTATGCTGAGCGAAATAAGTCAGGCAGAGAAGGACAAGTATCTTATGTTTGCACGTATAGGAGGTTTAGGAGGAACTTGACGGAGGAACAAGGGGGGAAGAAGCCGGAAATGGTGGGGGAAAGGGAGAGAGGCAAACCATGAGAGACTCTTGAATGTTGAGAAAAACTGAGGACTGATGGTTGTGGGGGTGAGGAGGGATGGGCATGGAGGAGGACACTTTTGGGGATGAGCACTGAGTGTTATGTGGAAACTAATTTGACAATAAACTATTTGTAAAAACAAACAAACAAACAAACAATTGGAGTTCAGTGAATCCCAGGATGGAAAGCAGGATGTGCGAAAATAATCTAATTGTATTAATGTTCTTGGAAACAATTTCACAGAAGTACTGGGAGAGTAAGATGCTCACCTCAGTAACTTTGGAAGTGAGTAGACTGTAAAACTCAAGGCAAAAGAAGCTACACATAAACAGTTCAGTTTAAAAGTTCTTTTCAACGAGGTAGAAGTGAAGGGTCCTGATGAAGATATACGTGTATACAGGATTGAATCATTGTGTAAATGGGAGAGAAAACCACATTTCTCACTGGTAAAGTGAGAGTTCACAATGAGCAAGAGCAAGAAGCTAGAATATCTGCATGATGAGGAATTAGAGTTGGATATCAGTATAAACTCATTTTGGCTTAATAAGGATAGAGATGTTTACTATAGAAATACAAAGTGAGTCGTAAAAAGTACCTTTCTGGTGGTGTAACTTGACAGATCCTGACTCAGCTAGGTGCTCAAAATCTCCATCAACAGTGATAAGTCCTATGTGATAAGACACACTGATAATATCTACCCCTGATAAGATGTGATGAAAATGGCATTTGACTTCTGTGGTCTTCAATCACATTCATTATATGGTATGATTTGCGGTTTGTGGAAACTTAGGAATAATTAGAACCTGGTATTGAAGCCATAAGAATAGATGATATCTCTTAGAAAGTAAAAAGAAGAAAAAGAGAAAAGATTGTAAGTCTAGCTATTAGAAAAGACTGACAATAGGGGCGCCTGGGTGGCTTTGTGGTTAAGCGTCCGACTTTTGCTTAGGTCATGATCTCGCGGTTTGTGGGTTCGAGTCCTGCGTCGGGCTCTGTGCTGACGCCAGCTCAAACCCTGGAGCCTGTTTCAGTCTGTGACTGTCTCTCTCTGACCCTCCCCTGCTCTCGCTGTCTCTCTCTGTCTCCTAGAAATAAATAAAACATTAAATAAAAAAAGAAAACACTGACAATAAAAATGCCTTTTTAATAAGAAATTTAACCACTATAACCAGTTAACTTTAACCAATATAACTAGAACAATGCTCTCTGAGACCCACAATGCTACATTTTCGGTGATGGTTGATTTTTGTTTGCATTTCTTTAGAGATCGTTAACATATCCTCATACCCCTGTTTGGTGCATCATCTTTGAATATTTTATCATGGAGTATTTAGTCACAGATCCTAGTGAAAGCTTAGGCCATGACGGCTTTATCTCTCCTAATTGAACACATTTCTGCTATGGTCTCTTTGCAAAGATTTGAGGATTATATTATCTTTATAAGATGTAAACTATGAAGAGTGCTTTCAAGACTCAGGCTTCTGCAGGAATTCCAAATAGAAAATAGATTCTACTGTTTGAAAAATTCTGAAAAAACATTAATATTAAATAACTTTATACCCAATAGCATATGAATAAAATATGCCATAAATATGTATGAGGAAAAAAGTACCAGTGTTATAAAATGCATAGTCTCAAGATACGACTGACTGAACATGGGAAGATATCGTACTAATTCTTCCCTAGGACACAGAAGTTACTTTTCAACTTATGTTTTTCTTTTTTGTTCTTTGTTTTTTCTTTAAAAAATTAAGTTTATTTATTTATTTTTGAGAGAGAAACAGAGAGAGTGAGCAGGGGAGAAGCAGTGGCAGAGGGGGAGAGAGGATCTCAACTAGGCTCCACACACTGTCAGCACAGAGCCAGAGGTGGGGTTCGAACACACAGACTGAGATTATGACCTGAGCCAAAATCAAGAGTCAGACGTTTAACCCAGGTGCCCCTATTTTTCTCTTTTATAATTGAATGTCACACAGAAGATTGTCATAAACGGATTCTTTTTTTAAGTTCTGCTATTTCACCAGTTTTGGAAAATACTGCCAGACAAGGATATTTTGTTCAGTGTAGGACCCTGTAGCCATATAAGCACCTTCTCCACCTTCAGGTGTTTTATTCTGCAGGACATCTGCTTTGGCTTCTAGCTGTGCAACCACCAGTATATTTAAAACAAATAGCAATCCCTGAGTATGCAAGCCCTTCAGCATTTAGGTATAAAATGTAGATACCTACTGAGTTAGAAAGAGATTTAAAGAAAATAGAGCCATTTCCAGTATAGATTTCACTTCGGATGAGTCAACTCCACTGTAGCAGCAGTGAGATGTGCGATTAGGAGGTTTAGCTCATAGTCACACTGTTCATTTTCCCTGTTAACTCTGATGAAACAAATACTTTAATAAAATTTACATAGGAAAATAAATGATAATCTGTAAATCCACCAGTAAATCTATCATTAAAGAGAGTATTCCATAAATCTTTGCCCAGAAACAAATTCTGGTAGTTAAGTGATAGGTCTAAGCAAAATCATGCCTATGGCACAGAAATTAGGCCTAACTAGGGGCACCTGGGTGGCTTGGTTGGTTAAGCGTCCAACTTTGGCTCAGGTCATGGTCTCTCGGTTTTGTGAGTTCGAGCCCCGCATAGGTCTCTGTGCTGACTCAGAGCCTGGAGCCTGCTTCAAATTCTGTCTCCCTCTCTCTCTGCCCCTCCCCTGCTCTCACTCTCTCTGTTGCAAAAAAAAAAAAAAAAAAGAAATGAGGCCTAACTTGTTTTTCTAGGGTTTCTTTAAAGTCTCTAATCTTACTATTTCAAATGATCTATTCTTTGATTGATTTCCCAATAAAATGAGCATAAATTATTTTTTATATTAATATATTAAATTAGGAAAAATATTATATTACTCTATAAGTTATAATTTTTAATTAAAATTCATGATTTGATGCCTTTGAGACAGCAAATTCCTTTCCTTCTCTTTTATTTTTTCTTTACTACTGATGATTTTACTTGTTTATGTATGTCTAGAAACATATACTGCAGGGGTCTAAATATTTATTACTTGAAGATCTATTCCAGACACTGGAAGATAATCTAGTTTCATATTTTTTCAATAGAAATAGTGATAGATTATAGATGTTAGATACATACAGATAGAGATAGCATCTCTATGGTTATATTGTCTCTCTCTATATATATATATGTATACTTTTATATATACTTTACATAGAAACTATTTCTATATTTCTTTTATATATATTTTTCACCTAAAAATTCAAAATATAGGAAACAAGCATGAAAAAATAATAAATAGACTTAATTTTCCTAATAATTTAATATATTTTTCTTTTGAGAAAGTGCCAATTTCAATTTTTTCAAAAATTTTTTATCTTGCTGACTTAATAAATAATGATGAAATCTAAAAGAAATAACACATGCCAAAGACAAAAATTTTGCTCTTCAAAAAATAATTATGATACAGATAGAGACATACATACAGGCATACATGCAAATATTCATGTAGTTGACTTACACATATTGGAATATAAAATCTGGAAAATCTAAGAACTTTCTCTTTTTAAATTTTTTAATGTTTATTTATTTTTGAGAGAGAGAGACAGAGAGACAGAGACAGAATCCAAAGCAGGCCCAGGCTCTGAACTGTCAACACAGAGCCCAACGTAGGGCTCAAACCCACCAACTGAAACATGAAATCATAACCTGAGCCAAAGTCCTATGCTTAACTGACCGAGCCATCCAAGCGTCCCCTGAGGACTTTCTTAATAGCTGTATTCTAATTTTTTTATTTTTTATTTCATTTTTTAATTTAATTAATTTATTTTGGGGGTGCACCCACTCAGGGTGGGGCTGGGGGGAGGGGAGAGAGGGAGACAGAGAATCTGACCCAGGCTCTAGGTGTCGAGTTGCAATTACGGAGGCTCCAACCCACAAACCACAAGACCATGACCAGAGCCAAAGCTTCACTGACTAAGCTACCCAGGCGGACCTCTATTTTTTTTAAATATTAAGAACGTTTGAGGAGAAAATAAACAGTAGTAAGTTATAAAAGTTTATTTCTTCTCTCTCCTCTAATTTACATTTCCCTTTTTAGGTTTGAATATCACTCCATATATACCATTAAAGAGAAGTTCTTAAGAGTGTAAGATAAGGCATAATGTTCTGTCATTTAAATATAAGTCTTGGGGCTCCTGGATGGATCAGTAGGTTAAGAATCTATGACCTGTATTCTGCCTCAGGTCATGATCTCGCATTTTGTGAGTTCGAGCCCTGAATCCAGCTCCTTAATGACAGTGCAGAGCCTGCTTTGGATTCTCTGTCTTGTTTTCTTTTGGCTCCTTCCCCACTCTTGTGGGTGCTGTCTCTCTTTCTCAAAAATAAAGAAATAAAAATTTTTAAAAATTAAATTAAAAAACCTTTAAATATAAATGTTATGTAATCTACTGATTTTCAAAGACACTTGAAGAATTAATTCAAAGACATTTAAGGAACTAATTCGAATAGAAAATGCTTTAAGTTTCAAAAGATAACTGAGTTTTCTAATCATCTGATCTTCTACCAGTTAGTAATCCTAAAAATCTGGATATAGAAATGAAAGAAATGACCCCACTCTCATGAAATATCCTGAAGTCATTCTGACTTTCTGACAATGATTATATAACCAAACAAAAGCTCCAAGAGGAAGTCACTCAACATATCTAGGTTTAGAATCTAATTCTGGATTTCTAAAAGTTATTTTATTAATTCCAAATATCACTTAACCACAATAACACAAACTTAAACCCATAAGTACTTTTGTTTTACTGTATTTTAATGCCAATCTTTGATTTTCAGTTGTGTTTCTTTATCTTCATTAACATCTACCAAACTTGATGAAGAATTGAACTCTTGCCTCTTGCTCCGTTATTTCTGGGGCAGGATACTAGAGAGAATGAATTCTGAAAAAAATGCTAGGAAAGCACACACAGATAAGTCAAAATGTTCCTTGGTTTATTTGTATGATTGTTTCTTTGCTTTTGCTTATGGCATGAATATTTGAAAATAATAACTTTGGTTATTATAATCAGAAATTAGCATTAGTATAGTGCAAGAGGTTGTGTGGCAAAATACTTTAAGGATCATAAGTTCAGGATCCAGCCCTTCTGATTATTAAACAGTGGTGGTGCATTGGGAACTTTATTTAACCTCTGCATGTCTAAGCTTTCACAGACAAAAAAGGTTGAAAATAGGATACAACAGTTTTAAGTTAAAAAAGAGAGATAGAAATGTAAAATATTTTATAATAAGGATTTTTATATAGTAAGTTCTGACTAAACATTGCCTAATAATATTAATTGTCACATATTTTTGTTGATATGTATTGAGATTCTGTCCTCGCGTTAAGGAATAAAATAAGATAGGCTAATGGCAAAGTCGATATGATGGAGAGGTATACTATAAAAATTAAACAGAGAAGCTTGGTAACTTGAAATAGTAAAAAATGCTGTGGAGAATATACAAGTTAAACTAAACACAATGTTATAATGTGGGGTGGTCAAGAAAGTTTTCTTAAAAATAGTCATAACAATAATAGTAATGCAATAATATTAAGAAATTTTATGATATTTTTAAAAATAATAAATATTAAATGCTTCTACGTAGTTTTGTTAGTATTAACTTTTGTGGAATCAAATTTCTTAGAAGTCTGACATCACAGTGTTTTTCCCAAAGATATTTTGTATTTTCTTTGATTTATTTTTACGTTTTTTTCAGTGTCAAGTCTGTTTAAATATCTAAATCTGACACTTAACAGTTATATGATCTCAGGCAATTCTCTTAATGTCCCAATAAAATGTGAATAATGATGAATTACTTCATGAGGCTTTCATTTAGAATAAATGGAAAAACATATACATCACTAACAAAACTACCTAAATCAAAGATCTTCTGCTGGGGTAAATACTTAAAAGTAAGCTGAGTGAATTTTAGGATACATTCTTACCCTCACTCCACTTGCTTGTGCTGATTTACTTTTATTTTCTCATCTCCTACTTTTCTCTCTCACATTTTCGTAGTCCTCTTGCTCACAACACACCAGTAGGAAACATTTTTAGGATTATCTTTCTTTTATTTTTTTCCAAGAGAAGAGCATCTGACCTCCCTCTGGGACCAGGAGACAAATGAAACCAATTGACCACCAGAGAACTTATCTCCAATTTAAAGGGTCATTAGCACTGCGCTCTAAGCAAAGAAAGAGAATGGCAGCTCCTTAGTTATGTGCCTATTTTACACTAAGCACTATATTAGTTGTTTGAAAGTCTTTGATAACTTTCATCCAGGGTGCTCAGAAAAATATAGTATAAATCAAAAGTAGATTAGTGGAATGGTTGTTATATCTAATGATTTCCTTCTGGAGTCCATACAGTGTAGTGGAAATGATACAGAACTTAAAAGTCTGTTTTGCTTCTTACTCTGCTATTTTTGAGATACATGTGACTGGGAAGGCCACTAAATATGCATTTACAATTTTTTAAAAATGTTTTAGGTAACTATTACTTGACAGCTACCATGCTCAGTTCTGGAGATACAGAGATGAGCAAGAGGCTCTAGCCCCTCACTTCTAGATCCTCTCACCACCTCCCAGGGAGAGGCACAGCTAAACATCATATCATAACACAGTGCATAGGGTGTATAATATGAATACAAAGAACTTGTAGTTCAGAGCCTGGTCTATTGTGTTAACCATTCTACCTCCAATACTGTTGCTGGCATTTATGAGACATTGCATAAGTAATTTTAAGTAAATGAGTTAGCAAATGAATCTCATTTTCAAGTCTCATCAGAATGAATGAATAAGTGATTGAATCTGCTTGAAAGAAACGTTTAAGATCAGCTTAAAAATGAGTAAGATTTTCCTAGGAAGAAAACATTCTAGGAAAACAGACAATATAGATAAATTCATGGAGGCCTAAGGCATGACCATGTGTCAAGTGTCAGAGAAAGAACAAAATGATGTTACAGACCATATAGCCTTAGTGAAGAATTATGGAATACAGTTGGAAAAAATAAAGTTGGAAATAGATGGTGAAGAATTTTATATTTCAGGCTAAGTTTTATTTCATTATAGTTTAAAATGCATGTTATTTTAAATTATTTCTGTTTTAAACCTCAAAATTAGAATAACTTGAAATGCTTTGCCTATATTACAAGGTGGTAATAGGATGTCAAATTAAAAACAAGAAAACTGTTCAAGAGGCAAAGCATTTTTGGGGAATCAATTATTTATAATTTAACGTACACAGATTAGGTAGAAACCCTGAGTGTTAAGCCTTCAAAAGGTGTATTCAGGGTTTTTATGTGCAAAAAAGAGTAGGCAAGTTCTTTTTAAGAAGAGTTTATTAGTGCTGACAAGCAGGGTTAGATCTGCATATCACCATTTGATCAGGGAAAATGGTCCCTTGGCTAAGTAAGTAAGGTAGACTTTTATCAGTATTTTCAAACAGGATTTTCTCATTCTTGCTGACTTTTTGGAACACTGAAGTTTTGGCCCAGTTCAGAGATTTAGGAGACAGGATGTGCAAGGCAGTTCCTCTGAAATGGCTGACTTGATTCTATTTTTAAATGGCTCTATGCATGTCATTTTTCACATTTTCCCTTTTTGTGATCAAGATCTTTTTCTGAAATCATCTCTGATAAACTATTTGAATTGCATTTTCTCATTTCTGATTTTCAATCCTTGTTTGCCAGGGAGATTCTTTAATCCTTCCTTGTCAGGAAGGATCATTCCTGGTATGTCTCATGCTACATTAGAGGGAAAGTGGTAAACTTGGGAGCCTTTAATCCACATCTGAGCAACAAAAGCCTCCAAATGAAGGAAAGTTTGCTCCTATGTCCTATAAAATAAACAAGCATTGCTAAAGTTCTTTTAATTGGCCAAATAAATATTACAAATCAATTCAGAACATTGGGTGACCATTATTTTCATGGAATTTTTATAGCATTGTGAAAACAATAGTCTTATAATAATAATAATCTCTAGAATCACAAGCAAGATGCTAATCCCAAATTGTAGAATAGTTCTAAACCATGAGGTTATACCTGAGAATATTCAACTACAGAAGTCAAAAGGCCAAGAGCTTTCCAGAGATGTCTATTGTAACCCGTGGGTTTATTCTCTAATTTTGTATAACTGTGTTTCAACCAATCTTGGCGAATTTATCCAAGTATGGCAGGTGGTATTAGCAATGGTGCAGATGCCACCTTGCTCGGCTAAGATACAGTCAAGAGCAATTCTGTTATCCAAAACAACTGGAGTGAGTGAATTTAAAGATTCACTTTAAGAATTTAAAGAGTGAATTTAAAGATTGGGACAGCTATTGCCTTAGTAGTGGATTCAGCAATATCTCCTAAACTTTTAGATAAAATTATGATCATGTAGTCATTCATACCAGCAAGGCACCATGGAAAACAGATCCTCAAAGTCTTATTCCTTCATTATCAGAGACCTTGAAACGCCCAGAATTCGAGAGAACCCCAAAATCAGACCACCAGAGACCAGAGTCAAAGCCAAGTGGCAAGGGTTGTTTATTCGCAGGTTCGAACCCGGTCCTCCGCGCACTCGTTGCCGGTGATGCTAAGAGGCCCTGAACAAAGCCTTTGCAGCCTTTTTATAGACAGAAGTAAACAAGTCATGGGGAGGGACAGGAGATTTCCATGGTTACAAGTTTGCCATTGGTTAACATTTAAATGTGAACATATACTGTATTTGATTGGTTCCCCCCATCAGGTTTTTGGCGGGATCCAATTACAACATTTGGGATACCTTTGAATTCAGCCCATCATAGAGCGAGTCTAAAGTCTTGTTTGGCGACTAACAGGTTAACATCTCTCTCTCCAGGCCCTTCCCTCAGCAAGGTGGGGGGTAGCCGCTGGCCTTTTCGGAGTGGCTGCCGCCAGGAGGCTAGTCCCTTGGGCAATCCGGCGGCGGGAAAGCAAGCCTTAAGCTTTGTTACAGAAGCGGAAAGAGCTGGGTTTTTGGTTTAGTTTATCTAGGCCTCTCAACCTCACCTGACAATTCTCACTTTAATCTGTGATGCAGAGTTCAGGATGATGTCCAAGGCCAAGCCTCTGAGTGATTATGTTATGAAATAGATATAACCAATTATTCAACTGTGCAATAACCTCCAAATTGATAAGAATTTGATCAACATGTTCCCCATAAATTATTCTGCCACGTATAAGTAAAAGTAAGTCCTAGTGGGCCACAGATCATGGTATTATCATAATGAGATTGATTGAACCAAGGATGTGAAGGATGCAAACAACTAAGATAGCTATATGCAGGTGGAGAAAAAAAATTATATTGACATATTAATTGACATTGTAAAGATTGCAAAGGAAAAATTGTTGAAATTTGTGATTCCTGACAAGCTTAATGTTCCATTGTTACAAATGTTAAATCTCTAGAGATTTGAATGGGTAGGCAAGAAGTTCAGACTGAGTCTAGATAAGTTTTGTAGGATGTGAAGGTTTAATAGTGTATTTAGCACAATAAATTAGGGGAGAAACGACAGAGAGATTGGTAATGTACTAAAAGATCTCTATCTTCATATATAGAGCGAAGCTTCTGATGACAAACCCAACAATTTGTCAAATCCCCTTCATATGCAAGGAAATGGGAAATTCAGAAAAGGGAGTTATCCTTCCAGGTAGAGACTAAGAAGGAAAAGGAAAGATAATCACTAGAGCAGATATTTGGCCTCTTTTATTATTATTTTTTATCTTCCTCATTCACAGAGTAGAAAGGGACTGATCAAAAATACATGCAAAGAAAATAATTTCAGTAGCTAACACTGCAGTTAAAGTGTTTTCTGTAAAGGCAAGATTCTTATGGTATGTTCCAAATCAAAACGTTAATAAGGTGAATCTTTCTAGTAGGCAATTAAGAGATGAAGGGCAATGAGGAGGAGTGATAGCATAAAGATTGCAGGAATTTTTATTGAAATAGTCTGACTCTACATATAAGTCACAAATCCACTGACTAACTTTGTTGGAGGCTATGTACAGTGAGTGAAGTATAAAAATTATAAGTAACACAATACTAATGGTATGAACAAGAACCATAGGGTATATAGGCCTGGCTCAGAATCTCGAGACAGCTGTCAGCATCAGATGTTGTCTGCTTCCATTACTGGTGAGCTTTAATTTTAAATCTCCCTTTGATTCAGCAGTCCAGCAGGGAGTAGAAACTTTCTTTAAATGAGGAACATGAATCCAAGAATCAATACCTTTTAGTTTTGTAGCACAGGGTTAGTTAAGAGTACCTGATATGGTCCTTTCCACCTAAATTGTAAGGAATCCTTTTGAAGATGTCGCTTCTAATAAACAAAGGGAACTGGTTGTAGGTTGTGTTTTATTTCTTTGTCTCCCAGGAGCATACTGTGAAAAGATTTTTCTCCAGGGCATGATTTTTGTCCATGACCTTAATTAGTCCCTTACAAAAGTAGAGAATATCTCCTTTAATTAACTAAACATCAAATGCAGCTGAGGCCAAATGCACGGGTCTCCCAGTTACAAGCTACAAGGGAAAGAGCAGATGATTTTGGAAGGGAGCCCCTCTTAAATTCAATAGGACCATAGGAAATGGTTTAGGCCAAGTCAATTTTAAGGTTTCCATAAATTTAGCCAATTGTGTTTTAATGATGTCATTTGTTCTCTCCACCAGTCCGCAGGACTGAGGGTGGTAGGTACAGAGGAAGTGTTGTAATATAGACCAAAGAGAGTATATCTGCTTCATGATGTGGCCAGTAAAGTGCATTCCTCCGTCACCATGTAATTTCAAGGGTATACCCTAAGCAGGTATTATCTTTTCTAACAATACTTTTGCAACAGCTGAGGTAGTAACACACTAGCAAGAAAATGCCTCAACCCAATGAGAAAACACACACCTCATGACAAGGACTTAGTTGTAACCATGAGAAGGTGGTGGATCCATTTGCCAGATCTCGAAAGGCCCACTAGGTAAATCGAAATGGCTGAGAGCTGTCTGAATCATTTTCCCTGGGTGAAATTTTGGACAAACAGTGAAAGTTAACAGCACTTTCTTAGCAGCCTTAGAAACATTTCCCACCAATATTGCCTCATAAAGCTTATGGTTTGTCAGTTGCCCAGTGAGTCATTTGATAGGCTATTTCAAGTAACTGTTTGTGTGGGGTTTTTCCCCATACATTCTGAAGGTACTGATTTGTTATCTGGATCATACTCTAAATTTGTTAAGGAACTAAAAACAGAATGGTCAGTCCGATGAAGTTTTTCTCTGTGTGGTGTGCTGGGTTAGGCATCCTTTACAAGGAGATTCAAATCTTCTTTAGGAAAACATTATTTGGTTTGAGGTTCCCAGTTCCAATAGAACTTAAAGCAGGCCGTTTTTGCTGCTTGATCACCTAAACTATTTTCTTTAATCTCATCTTCATCAGATCATGACCTGAACCAAAAATCAAGAGCTGGATGCTTAACCAACTGAGCCACCCATGTGTCTCCCCCGCCCAAGGCTACATTAAAAAAAAAAAAATCTAATGCCCCCCAGATTTTAAAAAATCCTGTTTCCAAGGCAAATCAAAATCATGAACAACTATAAAGCTGTAGCAGTAAGTGTCTGTTTTACCTTTTGCTTAAATGTAAAAGGCTTTATCTGTTTGGGGCATAAAATTCTGCCTGTTTGTGCCAAAGTAGCCATTGTGGTAAAGGAGCTGCTTCCATCATTTGGAAGGGAGTGGTACACCAAGCCCAGTTTTTCCTTCTATTATTCCTTCCTAGGAACCAGCAGTAAACCAAGAGAGTTGGCATTGTTAGTTTTCCGTAAGTCAGCTCTAGGTGTCACCAGTTGGCCAGTCAAGGTTCGAAGAGTCTAGACAACAGGTAAGGGGAGAAGAGTTTCAGGGAGATTTCTTGTGGGAAGCGGACACAGGCTCAGCACACAGGTGCCACAGAGTCCTGGAACCGCGTCCAGGCTCCAAGGCCGCTCCCAGTAGCCCGCCAGGCTGGGCGAGCGGATTCCCTCCCTTGGCTGCGGTCCACACCGGTGGTGCATGGCGGCCACCTCCACGCAGGGCCTGGTCCGCGCCATCGCATGAGGTGCGGAGTGAGAGTAGGGCAGAAACTGAGCCGCTCCTGATGCGAACGAAATGACACAAAGACAGGACACACACAAAAGACAGACACAGACACAACTCCGGCCGGAGGAACAATTCTCCGCAAGCCCCTCTTGCGGTTTATTTTATACCCCGGTAACTGGATACAAACTGAAACCTACAAGATGCATTCCTTTACCAATTAAGGGCAAGTAGCCAAACACGTTTCAAGGACAGGGGGGAGCAAAGGGAGGAAGTGACCACAACATGTTTACTAAGAGGCCTGCCCACAACTCCAGCCTTCTCCTTACTTCTAAGGAGGGCATCTTCCCTCGTTTGCGAGCGGACCATTAACCTTGGATATTGTGTGCAGGCCTCCTGGCAGAGCACCCTGTTTGCAGGCATGCTTTGCCCAGGCAGGGAGCCCCGTGTGCAGGCACATCCCCGCGTCCCTAACCACGCTTTCTTGTGGTCACTGTCAGGCTCCCACACGCTCCTCTTGGTGGCCCCTGGAGCTGGTGGTGGAGCCCGCCTCCTGAATGTAAGGATAAGTTAGAATAGAAGAGGTGAATCAGTTCACAGAAAGATGTTGAGTGTGATGGGAATTTAATAAGGCTTCTGTACAGGAAGCAAATGCTTAAGGGAGAGCCCATGACTAACCCACCTGCTGGTCTGGTTAAAGCTGTTGTAGCTGAAATTCCTCTGAAGCAAGGCAGTCCTTGGGCTACTGGATCTAATGCCGGCTGTAATAGCCAAGAGGTCTATGTTGAACTCCTATGTTTTAATATGGGCACTCAAGGCATTTCCTTCTTTCTCACTGTAAAAAGAAAAAGAAAAAAAAAAACAACCAAGACTGTAAATTAGGGTGCCCCAATAGGAGGGCTGAGGAGTCCATTTAATTGGCGGTGTAAGTATTTTCTTCCCATTGTATGGTATCCAATTTGTCAGATTTTAGTAGGATATAACACAGTTGGGATTTTAAGGACAAATTCGGTGTCCAGTTCTTACAGTATCCTTCAAGGACTAAAAATCTGCAAAGGTATCTCTGGATTTGTGTCTGTGGGAGTATTAAGATGCTCTGGAGCATCTTGGGGTATAAGAGGAGATCTTGGTCAGAGATTAAATGTCCCAAATATCTAGCTTGAGTCTGGATGAATTGAAGTTTTTCTCTGAGACTTTGTGGTTTTTATTTGCTAACAGTTTAAGGAGATGGATACTGTCCTGCTTACAGGCTTCACTGCAAGGGGAGCAAAGGGGAAGATCATCAACATACTGTTGATAAGTGTTGATTTTTTTGTGGGAAAGTGTCGTCTGCCAAATCTGCATAAAGATTTGTGAAAAATAAGGACTCTCTGGGTAGTCCTATGGCATCACACTCCAAACATATTGTTGTCCTTTCCAAATAAAGGCAAATAAAAATTGGCTTTTGGGATCCACAGGGATACTAAAGAAGGCACTATAGAAATCAAATTACAGTGAAAAACTTAACTCTTTGTGGGAATGGAGGTTGGAGAATGTGAAGGTTAGGGAGAACTGGGGTCAGGGAACAGAATGTTATTGTTGGCTTTGGGGTCCTGGACAGACTTGCACCCTTGTCCATGAGGCTTCTTTACAGAAGGGATGAATGTATTACAAGGGCTGATACAAAAGACTCTAAGGTTTTGAGCCTTGCATTCCTCTATAATTGGTTTTATTACTGCAATAGCTTCAACATTTAAAGGGTATTACCTGATATTAGGAAGGGGTTTACTGGGATCAACTTGAAACTTTACTGGAGAAGCAGAATGGATCTGCCTGATATCCATCATGGATTTTCCCCTAAGTCCTTTAGGAATTTTTTCTAAGTTAAGCTCTCAGTATCCTTATTAGCTTATTTAAGGGGAAAGAATATTAGAGGTATTGAATGGTTTCCAATGCTGACAGTTGAAAGAGGGGTTGATTGATTTTAAGAATGATTTCTCTTTTGAGTCACCTGCATGGACCAGTTGTTTAAGTGTCTGACTCTTGGTTTTGGCTCAAGCCATGATCTCAAGGTCGTGAGATGGACCCCTGTGTTGGGCCCTCTGTTGAGTGTGAAGCCTGCTTAGCATTCTCTGTCTCTCCCTCTTGGTCTGCCCCTCCCCTGCTTGTTCTCTCTCTCTCTCAAGATAAATAAACATTTTTAAAAAGAGAATGATTTCCTTTTTTTGGGGGGAAAAGGAAATGGCAGTGTGGTATTTTTCTAAGAAGTCTCTTCCAAGTAGATGGACAGGAGCTAAGAGAACTAGTAAAAAGGAATGCCTATCCTGAAAAGGTGCCTAACTGAAAAGGGAAGGAAAGAGACTCATAAGCTGTTAAGGAAAGGTCTATTAGAAATTCCTACCAACTGAATTTTTTCAGTACGAGATTGCTTGAACATGAACACAGAAGAGTTGCTCCAGTGTCAATTAAAATGGTGAAAACTTCATTTCCAATCATTAAGGAAGTTTCACCCAGATGATTCAGGGGCAAAATCAGAAAAATCTCTTGCATTTCCTGTGAGTAGCCTCTGTCCATTAGAGGGCTTGAGGGCTTAGTGTTAGAGGATTGCCATTGGTGTTTCTGTGTAAGACAGTGTCTGGGTTTCTTAAAATCATGGCAGATAAAGGGGCACCTGGATGACTCAATCGGTTAAGCATCCATCTCTTGATTTTAGTTCAGGTCATTTTCTCATTTTTTTTTAATTTGAGCCCCTTATGGGCTTTGTACTGACAGCACAGAGCCTGACTCACATTCTTTCTCTCTTTTCTCTGGCCCTCCTGCATTTGAGTGCACTCTCTTTCTCAAAATAAATAAATAAACTTTAAAATTAAAAAAAAACTAATTGAAGCTAATTAAGCATTCATAAACTAGATTGTTAAGCTTTTGAGTACATGTCTGGATGTTTTTTATTCCAATCAATGGCTTTAGGGAAGACATGGGGCATGGCTTCATGTAAAGCTTTAGCAATGCACCCAGCAGGTACCCTGTTCTGTGGTTAAGACCCGCTGGAGATTATCTAATGGCTTTCAGCCTTTGGCATCCAATGTTGAGCTTGACCCTTTCCAATAAGTAGATGGACTAATTAATAAATATTTTTTAAAAAGAGTGGTAGGTTTGTATGACAATATTAAATTTGACAGCAAACTGATGACAGTCTTCAGAAACCATTGGAAACTCCTTAGCAATAGCTCTCAGTTTGGCCTCTGTCTAGGGAGAATTTAAAATGCTCAGGAGTATAACTTCTAGGTCTAACCTTGAAAAAGTGCATTAATACAGGACAGTGTAAAGAGGATAAAAAAAGGAAGATCTAGAGAGGTCTTGGGATATTGAGGGTAAAGAAGGAATTTGGCCACAGAGGAGCACAGAAAAGTAGAAGAGAGAGTGAGAATGAGAGCAAGAGTGAGAGAGCAGCAGGAGGTGGCTAAAGAGAAGTGTAATTCTGTAAAGCCTTATGATTCTTTTCAAACTAAGAAATTTTCTCTCTTAAGTTGGAAACAGTATTCTGAAAAGAGGCAATCAGGCTTGAGTTCATTTGAAGTTTCCAAATCCTAATTAAGCATTCTATTTGATTTGTCTGGTTTTAAATCTGTGGTTCTCAAATCAAATTCTGTGAGTTCAAAAGAACCCCAAAGTGACCACTGTAATTGCACATAATCTTTGGAATTTTCGGTCCACTGGGGTAAATATTTATAAGGAGAAGAATCCTAGTTCTTGAACATGAAAACAACTGGATTCGCTGAGGGAGGAACCTCTTGAAAAAACTTAGAATAAGAAACCAGTTCAAGAGGCTAGCGTTTATTTGGGATCAAAGAATTGAAATTCAGGGTACACAGATTTAGATAAATGCCAAAACAGTGTCCTGATTATAGGAAGTAGACTCAGGATTTTTATAAGCATAAAAAAATATTAGGTAAGTTGTTTGAAAGAAACATTTATTGTTCTGACAAGCAGGGCTAGATTTGTACATCACTGATTGGTCAGGTAATTGGTTCCCAGGTAAAAGTTCATTTTTATCAGTATTTTCAAACAAGATTTTCTCATTCTTGCTGACTTCTTGGAATGTTTGGCCCAGTTCAAAGATTTAGGAAACAGGATGTTCAAGGCAGTTCCTCTGAAATAGCTCTTCCAGGTCTATTTTTAAAAGTGCTAGAGAATCTGTGTGGCTCAGTCGGTTAAGCATCTGATTTTGGCTTAGGTCATGATCTCATGGTTCATGGGTTCGAGCCCTGTGTCAGGCTCTGTGCTGACAGCCAGCTCAGAGCCTGGAGCCTGCTTCAGATTCTGTGTCTCCCTCTCTCTCTGATCCTCCCCTACTCACGCTGTGTCTCTCTCCCTCTCTCTCTCAGAAATAAATAAAATATTTAAAATTTTTTAAAAATAAATTAAAAAAGTAAAAGTGCTGAAATTATGGAAAGACCCAAAATGTCCATAGACTGATAAATGGATTTAAAAAAATGTAATGTGTGTGCGCGCACGCATGCACACGTGCCCTCATGGACTATTACTCAGCTATCAAGAAGGATGAAATCTTGCCATTTGCAATGACATGGATGGTGCTAGAGTATATTATTCTCAGCAAAATAGTCAAAGAAAGACAAATACCATATGATATCATCCATATGTGGAATTAAAGAAACAAAACTGATGAACATAAGGAGAGGGGGGAAAAAAAAGAGAGGCAAACCAGAAAAACAAACAAACATTTAACTATAGAGAACAAACTGAGAGTTACTATGGATAAGTGAGGGGATGGGTTAAATAGGTGATAGGTATTAAGGAGAGCACTTGCGATAAAAACCAGGTGTTTTCTATACAAGTGACAAATCACTAAATTCTACACCTGAAACATAAATAAATAAATAAATAAATAAATAAATAGTAAAAATAAAAATGGCTCTTCTTATGTCATTTTTTATAAGTTAAAGTGGGTCAATTAATTTAAATGTATTTAAGAAATGCTATTTGAAAGTATGGACTTATTAGTAACTCATTTCTGAATATTATAGAATAAAATAACTGAGTGCTTTAATGTACAAAGGAGAGGCAAATATTGGTTAGGGGCACAGCACAAGTTATTTATTGCATTATTCTATTACTTAATAGAATAAAATAATAGTTTATATTTATATTTAAAAAATCATATTGTACTCTATCATTGCTGTTTTTAAACTTTACCTCCATCATTTTTGGTGTAAGGTATTACACGTTAATGTACTAGAAGAAAGGGCTAGTATAATGTTTTTCTCCCAATAGTGTACTTTGTCAATGTCTAAGTTGTTATTTAAGCTTTCTGATTATTCTAATTTCTAATTAATGGTTTATTAGTGTTTTTAGGTGAATCATGTAAATTCTTGATGTCATGGATTTCTTTCTGTATTATGTAAGGCATTAGATAGAGATACTCTCTTTAGGTGAACCAAATAAAAGTTGAAAGCTAAATTTTGAAGTGAAATTCAGAGTAAAAGTTAATCTAATTGATTTTGGATCCCAATCATTTGTATGGTTCTCAATTATGTTATTAGATTAAATTTTTAAAAATGCACATTGATATCATCTTGTCCCCTGTAGAGCAGATATCTTTACTATACAAAAACACAAACTGTAAATACCAAGACTGTGAAGACTGCAATAGCATCATTGCTTTAGGATATTTCTCATGATACATAATATTTTTTACTATGCCAGGCTTATAATATAGTGTTTATTATTGCATGTTTCATTCAAACAATTAGATTTGACATCTATCCATGATGTTGACTGTCTGAGTGAATTGGAGTTGGTCAGTTTACCACATCCATGTCATGTGTTCACTTTCTGCAATAGACAGGTAACAATGCCTATACAAGGAATATTAAATATTAAATAATATATGTATAAGAGTTTATGACACATAGTAAAGTTTGGTTGTTAAAACACTACAGTGTCTAAAATGTGCCATAATCTTAGGGGTGCCTGGGTCACTCTGTTGGTTAAGTGTCCAACTTTTGATTTCAGCTCAGGTCATGATATCACAGTTCGTGAGTTCTAGCCCTGTGTCAGGCTCTGTGTTGATGGCTTGGAACTTGCTTGGGATTGTCTCTTTCCTCTCTCTCTGCCCCTCTTCTGCACTCTCTCTCGCACTCAAAACTAAATAAACTTTAAAAATATGTTATAATACATTTTAAACATTTTTAAAATTTTTATTTATTTTTGAGAGAGAGAGTGTGTGAGTGGGGAAAAGGCAGAGAGAGATAGCCACAGAAACCAAAGCAGGCTCCAGACTCAGAGCAGTCAGCAGAGAGCCCAACATGGGGCTGGAACCCACAAAATGTGAGATCATGACCTGAGCCGAAGTTGGATACTCAGCCAATTGAGCCACCCAGATGCCCCAAAATATTCTCTCATCTTAAAGGTTTCTTTAGATTTCCATTTTTAGGGGCACCTGGATGGCTCAGTCGGTTAAGCGTCTGACTTTGGCTCAGGTCATGATCATAGTTTGTGGGTTCAAGCCCTGCGTCGGGCTCTGTGCTGACAGATAGCTCAGAGCCTGGAGCCTGCTTCGCATTCTTTATCTTCCTCTCTCTCTGACCCTCCCCTGCTCACGTTGCCTCTCTCTCTCTCTCAGAAATAAATAAAACATTAAAGAAAAATTTTTAAAAAAGATTTCCATTTTTAAAAATGTATTTAATTAGAATCCTCTGTAAAGTATTATTTTTATTGAAGTCTCTTAGAAATTTGGACAGTGTTAGTTATTCCTTATGGAAATCCCACAGAAAAGTTGATTTTACATATATAGTGTTTTCAATGATCTTTAGGAAAGAGATTATAAGTATAGATAATTGTGCATCTCCCAAATCACAATAATCTTTGAGAGAAGAGTATGTGTCAACAATTTTAATATACTACATATAAAATCTTTTTTGAAGATAGTAGCATTTTATTTTTTATGTTTATTTTTTATGTTTATTTATTTGAGAGAGAGAGAGAGAGAGAGTGCTCAAGAAAGAGAACCCACAGACCACAAGATCATGACCTGGGCCAGAACTTGTCACCTAGCCAAGTGAGCCACCCAGACACCTCAAAGACACTAGTATTTTAAACGGTATCAAAATTCTTGCTGTGAAGAAAACTTTCTTTTTCATTTTATTTATTTTGAGAAAGAGAGACCACATGTACACACACATGCACACACTTACACGTGCAAGCAAGGGAGGGGGCAGAGAGAGAGGAAGAAGTAGAATCCTAAGCAGACTCCATGCTCAGCCCACAGCCAGACACAGGCCTTGATCTAATGACCCTAAGATGGTGACCTGAGCCAAAATTGAGTTGGCCGCTTAACCGAATGAGCCACCCAGGTGCCCCAAGAACACTTCTTTTTTAAAGCAAAAATTTCTCAAAATTATTTTCCCAAGAAACTTTCTCCCATATTCTACTATTGTGTGTGGGTGTGTGATAGTATAACTGTAATAATACATAGAAGGACTAACCCCACACCTGATTACCTTGCTCCCCTACTCAGACACTACAGTGTTTTCTTATCGCCACGGAGTAAAAAGCATTCTTCATATGGCCTACAAAGAACCACATGATTAAGCTCCTTGTCTTTCTTTCTTCATCTTCAGATTTTGGTCAGGGTCATTTCCATTTCAACCACATAGAGTGCTTCCGTCCCAACGCTTTTCCCTTGTTGTTATCAATATCTGAAATACATTTTTCTCAGATAAGTCCAGCTTTATTCAGGCCTCCAAAATCAGCTTTACCATTCTATCTATGATGGTATTCCTTTGAAATCATCTTGTCCCTTCCTTTTTATATTTCCCCTTCATATTGATCACCTATGACCTGAAAGTTATACTCAATATTTATAACATTAATTTCTACCTCCCACCACAATCAGAAACATAAGTTTTATGAGAACAATCAGTTAAGGTTCCTTTGTTTACTGTTATTATCCATCAATATGTAAAATATGACTGATATATAGTAAAACTCAAATATTTATGAAAATTTAGCATTTAGCTCATCAGAATTCAAAACTTAAAAGTTACACCTGAAACAATTGAATACACAGTTTAAAATGATTTAAATAAAATAACTTTTGAGTTATCTATATTTTATCTCCTCTATGAGTTAGGTGTGATTGAGTTAATACTTCTAATATTGAATTTGAGGCATCAAAAATACATCTTTTTATAACTCTCATCCAATGAGAAAGATGAAACTGAAAAAAGGGAGGAAAAATATTATTATGTTTTAGGTTTATTTGTTTTGAGAGAGAGAGAAAGCAGAAGAGGGGGAGGGCCAGAGAGAGAAGATCCCAAGCAGACTCCACACTGACAGCATGGAGCCTGATGTGGGACTCGAACTTATAAATTGTGAGATCATGACCTAAACTGAAACTAAGAGTTGGACACTTAACCAACAAAGCCATCAATGTGCCCCCAGGGAGGAAAATAATATATTGGCTTATTCCTGAAATAGAAAGATAAATGTAAAGAGTACTGGAGACACTATACAACCTAAATGCATTTTTGTTTAAAGTGTTGAAAGACAGTTTTTGGTATTAATTAGTGGAAGTTAAATATGAATTATTTGTGTGTGTATCTCTTCTCTTACTGAGAGTTATTATTTTGGTAACACATACAATTACCTAGTTTTATGTTTCTTATATTCCCACCCAAGATAACTCAGGATTATTAGGAAAAGCAGGGTTACAAAACATAACAGACTCTAAATTCTTTTTGAAATCAATCAGATAATTAATGTTATTTTTTCTCTCCCCCATACTATACTACAGTTGAAGTGTTTACTGTTAACTGTAAGTTTCAAATGCTAACTGCACACCTGATGAGTCTAGGGATTTAAACAGTTATTATAGAAAACTGACATGTTCTTATAAAAAGCAGATTTCAGTCTCTTACCCTCTATTTACTCAAAGGATAAGTTTTACAACTGTGTTATCACCACCAACCAAAGTTGATTTAAGAGACATTATGTCTTTCTCTTTTTCTTTTTTTTTAAGGCAAGTCTTCCATAATAATTGATGCAAGAGAGACCCCTAGCAGCATCTGCACACGCTGAACTCTTAAATCAATGATTCTGGCTTCATTCCCAAGTAACAGGTGTACCTACATTGATTAATCCCTTTTTGTCACCAAGTAAAGGAAATACAACATCAGAGCTATTCTCCCTGACTTTTCCAAATATTCACGGTATGATGTAACATTTGCAAAAATATAGGTAACACTTCACTTTTTCATCCTGCACTGTCTATCCAACCGAAATGGTTGGAGTCATAGATGGCAATAAAGCACAACATGGATGCTAGTCGAGATGAAATAATGATTGGCTAGAAACCACAATACTGAAAACCAAAATCCCTGACCATTTGCCTATTCAAGTCACAGATTTACAAAAGATATATAGAAAAAGGGTATACAAGAAAAAAACTTCCCTGTTTTAAAAATTAAGATCTGATACCTCAAACCTGACAGCAACTTTGAGTAGCCACTGAGAGTAGTTGGGAGAAATGGGTTCAGTGGTGCCCTGAATGTGGACTCTTTAAATGGACACGTGAAAGATAAGACAAGTAACCCCAAGGTGAGAATCCAAGGAGGAGGAAAGCAATGATATTCACAGTAGAACCAGCCAAATAGTCAAATCTATACCTCAAACTCCTCCTGGGATGAGGTTTCTTACTAACCAATAAAGGGCAGCCTGAGATTTTATCATACTGTACAACCAGATGATACAGGGATATTACAAAGAGAGACAAGAGAATGATAGATTTCCATATTTTCAGTGGCCCAATATTTACCATTCACTTGAGCTGACTTGCATTTACAATACAGGATGAAAGGGAGAAGAAAGTTTATTCTCTTTAGAAGCCAAAATTTTTCCTACCTTTTGCTCTTTATTTTTAACCCACTGGGCTTAGAAGTCAGACTGTTTTCAGCCAGAAATGTTGTGTCTGTGAAGGAAGAAACTAAACAGAGTACAGTATCAAAACGATCTTATCTAAGCCTTTCTCTATTTTTTTATTCTCATTAATCTAACATTCATATTCACCCAGAACAATGGCATATACATTTTAGCCACAGATCCCTCTTAAATGGGACACAAGAGGACAATTAAGTTTACTTTAAGAAGACATACATTATAGAATAAAATTGTAATCTTCTACATCCCATCTAGAAGTGCCAACACATTTTCTATCCAAACTCACTCGATAAGGGTGACACAGTGAATACTACTATATAACAACATGATGCTGGTGATACGGAGGGCTTCAAATTTGTCCCTACCTCATAAACTTTGGCAGTGGGAACCTCTCACATTTCAAGTGAACCTATTGATTCCACAGTGAAATTAATGTTCCACAATATATATAAAAGCATCTGTCCCACTCAATTTTCTTATTCTGCTTTGTGCAAGCCAGAGACGTTTCCCTTAGTACCTATTTGGAGTTTGCTTCTTTCAATGAGCAGACGCATCATCTCCTCTAGTGCTTATTCCCATTCACTCCTTCGCCACCAAACAACCCCAACTCCAATTTTCTCAATGAGGCAAGAAGAGACATAAGAATATAACACCAGTTCCCTCTGAAAAAAATTTAGAACAATGAAACAATTTCAAAACCATATGTGACAGTTGTTTAGAATCTTCATGCTAATATCGTCTTAAAATATAATTTTTCAGCAAAGCAGTTGTTTCTAGAACCCAAAGGAATTCAATCTAGAATCATATAAGATAATTACACTGTAAATTATCCAGCTTTACTAATCATTTTAAAGATCAAGTAATCTGGAGACCAGACAAAGCAGGAAGAGATCGTCCCATGTGGCTCTTCTGTGGGCCCTTTCTTTTCACATCATACACACGATTTCTGCTCCAGATTAATAGGAGAGGTTTCAATAAGAGGCTCACAGGTTACCCCATACTGCAAGATGTTATGAAACATCTATGTCCTATACCCCAGGAAGTTGTACAGTTTATGTGACATTCTCCGTAAATTATGTTTTCTTTACTTAAGCAATCCTGATCCAAGGACTTTAAGAGTACTGCATAGATAATGACTAGTATCATTCATCTATTTCCCCAGACATGCAATTGTCATATTTACAAGAAAATTACACTAGGTTACCTGATTTTTTCTTTCCTCCAGAGTGTCCCCTTATTCATTAATCATGGAAGAAATTGATCACGTGGGAGGGGGCCAGGCCTGGGCTCTGGTGGGGAGCAAGCCATTGCCTCTGGCTGGACTCTGGACCCTGACTAGCTCCCCTCTTCTGTGCTCTCAGACCCATAGACACCAGCCATGGCACCTAGCCAGAATGGCATGATCTTGAAGCCCCACTTCCACAAGGGCTCGTAGTGGGTGTGTGGCCGCATGGTTCAACCAGCTGGCATGGAAGTTCAGCAGACACAAGGCCTGGCAAGCCAGAACAAGCCCCATCACCCTGCATCCCCTGTCTGGACCTGTCTGGATCCATCTGGCCCATCATGAGGTGCTCTATGAGGAAGTAGCACAACAAAGTATGAGCTGGTAGGGGTTCTACTTGGAAGAGTTAGGGTGGCTGGAATTGACAAGAAGGTGGTATGGAACTATTGGGATCTCAGTGGATCCAAGAAGGCAGAGAAGTCCACAAAGGCAAAGAAGTCCAAAGAAGGCAGAGAAGTCCACAAAGTCCCTACAGGCTAATGTGCAGTGGCTGAAGGAGTACAGCTCCAAGCTCATCCTCTTCTCCAGTTGTCCTCAGATCCCAAGAAAGGAGATAGTGCTGCTGAAGAAATCAAATTGGCTACCCAGCTGACAGGACTACTGGAGCCCAGAGGGAATGTCTTTAAGAAGGAGAAAGCCAAAGTTATTACAGAGGAGGAGAACTTCAAGGTGTTGACCAATCTTCATAAGCCCGGGGTCACTGCATTGTTCTTTGGCATCCAGGCATAAAGGGCTAAAGAAGCTGTGAACGGGATGTTAAAAAGAAAAAATAAAGTCATTGGCAACTTATGATTAACAAAAAAGAGAAATTGACCACCAGCTGGCTGTTATAACTTTTTCCTGCCTAGTCTACTATGAAACCTTAGTCAATATCTTCTTATCACATTAAAACAATTTTTTAATGTTTACTTATTTTTGAGAAAGACAGAGACAGAGACAGAGAAAGACAGAGTACAAGCAGGGGAGGGACAAAGAAAGAGGAGACACAACCCGAAGCAGGCTCCAGGCTCTGAGCTATCAGCACAGAGCCCGACAAAGGGCTCAATGCCACAAGCTGTGAGATCATGACATGAGTTGAACTCGGATGCTTAACCAACCAAACCATCTAGGCGCTCCACTCCTTATCACATTTTAAAAGATGTTGAACAACATTTTTGGTAATAATTTATCCTAAAGAATATGTCTACTAAATCCAAGATGAACATCAGGATCTGAGCAACCCAGTGGGAACAGGATCCATTAAGCATGATTTTTAATTATACTACTAGGTAACCAAAGGGTACATAAATTTAAATTTATGTACATGATTTGTACCTTTGGGTATATGATTTGAAGGGATATGCGCACTCTGATGTTTATAGCAGCATTAATCAACAATAACCAAATTATGGGAAAAGCCCAAATGTCCATTGACTGATGAATAGATAAAGAAGTGGCATATGTTATTCAGCTATCAAAAAGAATGAAATCTTGCCATTTGCATTGATGTGGATGGAGCTAGAGAGTATTACATTAAGTGAAATAACTCAGTCAGAGGAAGACAAATTCCATATGATTTCACTCATATGTGAAATTTAAGAAACAAAATGGATGAATATAAGGAGGAAAAAGACAAACAAACCATAAAACAGACTCTTAACTATAGAGAACAAACTGAGGATTGCTGGAGGGAAGATTGGTGGGGCGATGGACTAAATGAGTGATGGGCATAAAAGAGGGCACTTGTTGGGATGAGCATTGGGTGTTGTATGTAAGTGATGAATCACTAAATCTTGTACCTGTAGCAAATATCACTATATGTTAACTAACTAGAATTTAAATAAAAACTTGGAAGAAATTTTCAAAAAATAAGCATGGCATTAAAACCATATAACTCCATAGGCCTTTTAATATTTTTGATAGTTTTTGACCAGCTCTTTTACTCTTTTTCCTCCATCATTCACAGTTATTTGAATCTATTTATAGATGTTGATGGAGACATTTATTTTCATCTATAATTTTCTACAGCAAAGTTCACATTTCCCAGTTGATCCATATCCATAGGTATTTCTACACAGGTATAAAATCAAAACTTCATATGAATTGTTACTAAGTTTCTAAAAATATTTTCTTATCTTTAGGATCATCATTGAAATAATCAGCTTTTTATTTAGTTCTATCAGTGTGCATGCAAATCCTTTGATACACTATGTAACTAAGGCAGAGAGATTAAATGTTGGACATACCACATTTCAATTAAAATTGCAATGCTTTCCCTGCTCAATCATCACACTTTCCAAACACCATACATTTCCATTATCCAGGAAGGATATTAGAAGTCACTCTTCACTAAATTCAAGGTTCCATCTGATTTGTGGACATAACTATATATCACATATCATAGTACAAATTTTTATAGGCATTAGGTTTCCAAGCACAAAGTTCTTATACAGTACTTAAGACAAAGAAGTTCTAACCTTTCCCTGTATAGTTTATTTAAATGTCAATCTGTGAAAATAATAATAGCATTAAATTATTATGTCTCTCTAATCACTGAAAAGGTATCTACCAAATATCGGAGATGTGGAAGGGAGAGGAGTAAAGAATGAGTTCAAAATTAAGCAACCATCAGCTTAATATAGACTGCTATATTCAAAAGATGTTATAGTAATCCAAATGGTTACCACAAATAAAAAAAGTAATAGGTTTTCAAAACATAAAGAATCCAGTTATATAATGAAAGAAAAATCAACAAACCGTGAGAGAAAGAAAAGAAAGGATCAGAGAAAAACTACAAAAAAATAACCACAAAACAAGTAACAAATGGTAATAAATATACATGTATATCAATAATTCCTTTTAATGTAAATGGACTAAATGTTCAAATCAAAAGACATAGGGTGACAGACTGGATTAAAAAAAAAACAAGACCCATCTATATGCTGCCTATAAGACACTCATTTCAGACCTAAAATCACCTAAAGATTGAAAATGAGGAGATGGAGAAACATTTATCATATAAATGGATGTAAAAAGAAAGGTGGAGTAGCAATATTTATATCAGACAAAATAGACTAAAATGGATTCTATAAAAAGAGACAAAATACACTGTATAGTAATAAAGAGCACAATCCAACAAGAAAATCTAACAATTATAAATATTTATGCACCCAATATGAAGCACACGGATTCATAAAACAGTTATTAACAAACATAAAGGAACTAGATTATACTAATATAATAATAATAATAAATAGAGACTTTAATATCAGACTTTCATCAGTGAACAGATCATTCAAACAAAAAATCAACAAGGAAAACAGGGGTGTTGAATTATATCCTGGACCAGACGGATTTAATAGATATATTCAGAACATTCCACCCCAAAATAGCAAAATACACATTCTTTTCAAGTGCATAGGGAACATTCTCCAGAATAGATCACATACAAGCCTCAACAAATTCAAAAACATCAAAGTCATAACATGCATCATTTCTGACCACACTATGAAACTAGAAATCAACCAGAAGAAAAACATGGAAAAACCACAAAAAACATAGAAGTTAAACAATATGCTACTAAACAATGAATGTGTCAACCAAGAAATCAAAGAAGAAATCAAAAATTGCATGGAAACAAATGAAAAATGAAAACACAATGGCCCGAAACATTTAGGATGTAGCAAAAGCTGTTCTAAGAGGGAAGTTTATAGCAATACAGGCTTACATCAAGAAGCAAGAAAAATCTCAAATAAACAACCTAACCTAAAAGAGCTAGAAAAAGAATAAACAAAACCTAAAACCAGTAGAAGGAAAGAAAGAATAAAGATTGGAACAGAAACAGAAATAGGGTGGCTCAGTCAGTTAAGAGTCCAACTTCAGCTTAGGTCATGATCTCACAGTCGGTGAATTCAAGCCGTGCATCTGGCCCTCTGCTGACAGCTCAGAGCCTGGGGCCTGCTTTGGATTCTGTGTCTCCCTTTCCCTTTGCCCCTCCCCTGCTCACTCTCTGTCTCTGTCTCTCAAAAATAAATAAACATCTAAAAAATATAATTAGAGAATCCCTGAGACCTACTTAAGTTTTATCTGAGGGCAAGGGAAAATGGTCCTCATCACATGGATTCTTAAATGGAAAATGAAAGACAAAATTTTAGTTTATTCAAAACACATCAAGGGGAGCTTGTCCAATAGGTTGGTTTATAAACAGGTTTATATACATTCAGTGATATAGATATACATTAAATTTTCCTGAAAGAGACCTTGTTAATATATAAATACAATAAAAACAAATATACTGTGTATTCATCATCTATATACTGGTTTAAATGTTGTCCTAGTAATAACAAAAATCTTTTAGAAGCATTATAGGTATATGTAATTAGAAGATCATTTCCTATTTCCTGCCCCTTGAGAACACATTACATATAATTGGATATAAGTTGACATATTTATCAAGCATATTTTTTAGTTTAGTGTTAATTAATCCATTTCATAGAAGGAGAAAGTGAAACATAATATGAATAAACTGTTTATCTATAATACTTCAAGAGTAATAGGCATAAAGTCAAGAAAACCAAATTTCAGGCCATAATCTTAATGAGTAGATAAAGATGTATCAGCATGATCCAGGAACCTCTGGGCATTCAGCAAATTGGTCTTATGCTAATTTCACTCTCAGAGCCATTTCCAGAGCTAAAATGTAGTTGGACTGGGAAATACTTGTGCTCTGCCTCTGTAAGCCTGGTATATCCATGTTGTTGAGATATTTGGAGACAGAGTGAAGTAGACCCAGGAGGAATTTCTACAACTCCTAGTAAACAGTAAATCCCATTTTATAAATTACAGATTATCAAGGCTGGTTGCTAATCTCTAGGGCCCTTTTATTCTGACTTCATGCAGCTTATTTTATAAAAACCCACAGAAGTGTTATAGAATGTGTGATCTCCAAACACGTTATTATTTTTAACAATTGATATTTATGTAGAGCCTCAAACTGTGTGCTTTCTAAAACACATTTGCCTTTGATTATCCTGACAACAATTTTCTTTACTTTTTTTTGTTAATTTATTTTTGAGAGAGAGACAAAGACAGAGTGTGAGTTGGGCGAAGGGCACAGAGGGTGTGAGACACAGAATCTGAAGAAAGCCCCAGGCTCGGAGCTGTCAGCACAGAGCCTGACCTGAGGCTCAACATCATGAACTGTGAGATCATGAGAGCATGACCTGAGTCAAAGTTGGACACTTAACTGACTGAGCCATCCAGGTGCTCCACAGCAATTTTCGTTAGAGGATAATTTGTTATTCACATTTTGTATAGAAAGAAATAGACATAAAAGAGTTTTGTGGCTTGGAACAAGATACGTTTATTCATATTACAAACACTGTGCAATTCTTAACTGCAAAACAAAGAATATGTAAGAGAATAAAAAATAGATTTTCCTTCTTATTAAGTAATCACAATGAATATGTCAACACCTACTACTAAAGACAAATATACATGTCAATAGGAGAGGTCAACAAAATGGTGCAGAAGTTAGAGGATGTTGTAAAAGTCTATGAAAGGCTTCTTATGGAAGAAGACTTTAGAGTTAGATTTCAAAAGAATGCAGAATTTTACAGAGAAATAGAATGAGGAAAGGAAGGACATTCTAGGCAGAGGCAGTTGCAGTATCCACTTTCAAAAGCATGAAGCCCATCTTCTGTGCCTAGAAAAACAGATATGCTGGTATACTAAGAGCCTAGATCTTCTAGCTTGGCTCCTGTTCATTCTTCCCACAACTTCAAGCTGTTTCTGGGCATAAGGAGGTTTTGTAGACTGTGAGTGATTGAGGATCGAAAATGAATTAAGTTCAGTCCCCTGGAGTTCAATTAGGGTTCCCCAGGGTGTCTTTGGAAGAGTGTTGGAAAAGTCTCAACATTGAGATTCAATCTGGAGGCACACCACTGGGCCTGGAATATTACACCCCAGAGTCATCTGTCAGTCATTTTCCATCTCCTGGTAACTGACTACAGAGGAACAAAGTAATTGGATGCCCATGGGGGGCCACCTTCTGAAACTTCATTGTTGATAAGCATCTAATTTTTTGATAGTAATAAAGAGAAAATACAATCAGACCACAGGGAAAACCAGAAATGAGAGTCTCTGAGTAGGATGACAAACTCTTCTACTTGTATGAATACTGTATGAGAATTGTTAATATTCAGTTCTGTAGTTTCAGTGTTTTAAAAATATTCTTCTTCCTCCCTATAGCCCCTTAGCCTACCACCCATATTTCTTACAGAATCATCACTGCAATTACTTTCCTTCATAAGAAAACAGATTTAGAAATTTTGCTCTCTAGAACATATATTTCTATTAGCTTTTCCTTTTCTTTTTTTTTGTGAAAGTCATTTCCTACTTTTTTAAAGCTTTGATTTTTTAATGATTTTTATGAACATCATGAAAAAAGAACAAATGTAAAACCTTTTGTCGCCTTTTCAGAATTAACTTCAGTGTATGAAAGCCCACCTTGCTTCTATTTTGTGCAAGAAATAGCATTTTTTAGTAAAATAGTAAAGGTTGAAATAGGGCAGTCTCATTTTATTTCTGCAAATATAATAAAATACACCAATAGAGTTAAAACCCGAGTATTTCATCATGGCAGGTCTTATTTTAGCCATTGAAATAAATAAATTTTATTTTTTGTACGGTGAATTGTGTTTCTTTTATCTTTTGTTTTCTCCTTCCTTTCTTCTTCGAACATTTTCATAAATAATAATTTTTACTGTGTTTTCATTTGATCATTTGGATACTGTTTTGAATTTGCTGGATTTTGTGTCTAAAAATGCATCCTTTCGGGGCGCCTGGGTGGCTTAGTCGGTTAAGCGTCCGACTTTCGCTTAGGTCATGATCTCGCGGTTCTTGGGTTCGAGCCCCGCGTCGGGCTCTGTGCTGACTGCCAGCTCAGAGCCTGGAGCCTGTTTCAGTCTGTGACTCCCTCTCTCTCTGACCCTCCCCTGCTCACGCTATCTTTCTCTCTCTCTCCTAGAAATAAATAAAAATCTTAAAAAATAAATAAATAAAAATAAAAATAAAAAAATTAAAAAGCATCCTTTCTTTTAGAGCCATGAAATATAAAATTAAATATATATATGTATATATACATAGGGATTGTTCAAATGACTATGTAATTGAAACAGTAATGAGAACTGTTTAATTTTCAAAATACTCTCATTTAAAGCCAATTTTTTCATTATTTTAATTTGAAATCAAATGGGTCTTTAACCATATACATATAAGTACAATACGTATTTACAACATAAGTAACATCTGTTGCCACACACTCAATTTCCTTCTAAGCACCTAAGAATCAAAATAAATAAAATGAATCAAATTTACATAAGACAAAACTATATTTCTATGGGGTTAATTTTTATACTATATCAGGTTGGAATTTCATTCAGTTGCTGTTAAGAGACACTCAGAAACAGTGATTTCAAATGTGTTAAAATAGAAATTGAATATTTCTCATAAACGTAAAAGCCCAAAAGAAGACAGTCAAATTCTTTAAGCTCTGCCATATTTATGGTCTGACCTTCATTCTCATTATTACATAAAGGCTGTCAGATATCTGAACATCATATCTTTGTTTCAAGCAAGATGAAAGAGAAATGTAAAGGATTAAAAAGATGTGTGTTAAGATGAAACATTCCCCATCATAAAGCTACTCCAGAATCCTGTCCGACTACTTTTGCTTATGTCTCATGATTTAGAATTGCTCCATTAAACCATAGATAATTATAAGGAAAACTGGGAAATGTATTCCTTTCACTTAGGCACATTGTCACCCTTAATGAAATCATGTTATATAAATAAGAAAAAGTAAATATGTTTTGGATAGATAACTAATGTTTCATCTCTCACAGATTCTATACTTGCTCCTAAGTTGATAATTTAGCAGTGAGTTTTACAATGTGGGAAGAATGTTGGCTTGAATTACAACTCCTGAAAGACACTCAATAGGAATAAAATTAAGTACTTACCTAATATCTTATGAGATTCATAGTAGGAGCAAAATGATTAAGAACTTGGAATTTGGATAAGCTAGACCTAGATTTTATTCTTGGCAATATTACTTCTAAACTGTATAACCTTGAAAGGTTATTTAATTTGCCATCTCGGTTTCTTTATCTGTAACATGTATAATAGTTTGGCTGGGGTTTATAAGCATTATATAAGTTAAATCATGAAAATGCCAACATAGTGCCTAGAATAGAAAAAGCATTGAAAACAGCTTGGCTATTATAGCAATATGATTAAGAAATTTGAAAATAGGGGTGCCTGGGTGGCTCAGTCGGTTAAGCATCTGACTTCAGCTCAGATCATGACCTCACGGTTCATGGGTTCGAGCCCCATGTTGGGCTCTGGGATGACAGCTAGCTCAGAGCCTGGACCCTGGTTCAGATTCTGTATCTCCATCTCTCTTCTGACCCTCCTCTGCTCATGCTCTCTCAGAAACAAATAAAACATTTTTTAAAAATTTAAAAAAAGAAATTTGAAAATAAAAACTGAATTATGTAAAATTATAGGAATGGTACCCTTCTGGAAAACATAAATTCCTGCTTCAGGAAGATTTACAGGAATGTTCTCATATTATTTATCTCCTATAGTTCCATAAGTTTTGTGAATTCGCATAAGGCACTCAATTAAAATGGCAGTTAAAGGGTACTTTATTTAATAGTTGAAAATGGCATATGTGTGGGTTAAATATTTTTATATTGGCATTTCAGCTACTTTGAATATTAGTGATGATGTTCAAAAATGAAGGCTTGAGTGCTATACTTTCTGATCTGCTTTAAATTAAAGCAAAATAAAAATCTATTTCACATTTCCTCTCTCTATGACAGAAGCAGGTTGGAACATGCATATGTGTTACAACCAATTTTTGTTTAATACTTGAATAAAGGGTAAGTACTAAATGATGCTTACACATGCCTTTATGAAATACACCAGAATTAAAGACTGTGTCCAGGGGGCACCTGAGTGGCTCGGTGGGTTAAGCACCTGACTTGATTTCATCTCAGGTGATGGAATGGAACTCCTCAATGGACTCTGCACTGACAGCATGAAGCCTGCTTGAGATTCTCTTTCCCCTCTCTCTCTGCCTCTCCCAGCTCATTCTCTCATTCTCTCTCTCTTTCTCTCCCCCAAAATATATAACAAACATTTAAAATATATAAAGACAGAATGTGTCCAGAATATGGAAGTGAGTAGGATTCTTCAGTCTATTTTTGTGAAATCCCTTCTTGATCCTGGAACACCGTTTTGTTACCTCTTTTGAAACCACAGCAAAGTTCCTATTTCAGTATTCACATGGGACCGTGATATACAGGGAGATTCCATTTTACCAAGGTTAAAGATGGACTGTAGAAATAAAGACTTCCCCCCTCTTTGTTTCCATATATTTAACTCAGTATCACTAAAAATGAGACATTCAGGAATAAAAATTATTTTATTTTTAATTTGTATTTGACACTCACTTTGAACAAATATCTAAAAATTACCAGCACCCAAGTTCCAATGTATGGGGATAATAGTGTGTAAACTTTCTGACACAAAAAGTTCTGTGATTACAAGCAAGAAAATTAAGATATTTGTCATTTGGACATCCTGTAACTTTCAGCATCACTATGCATGTCATTAGTCTATGAATATCTTTAGCAAGACCAGAACTATAGCTATAAACACCAGTTCAGTACATTGACAAAACAAAGTAAAAAGAGGGGTCATGGTACAAGGTGGGGACAGAAAAGATAACCAGTCTTTTTTCCACAGGAAAGTACATAATCATTCCATGTGACATAAAAAATAAGAAATGAGAAGCTTTTACTCCTATAATATGCATTTCAAGTTTTAATTTTCATATCATATTAATACATATTTTTATGTTTTTCACTTTAGGCACTTTTGCTGGGAAAGAAAACTCATTTCAGAAGTTAAGAACTTGAGCTTTCCTTTTCATAAATCAAAGTTGCATGTAGTTATACTATCATAAAAAGGCATTAAACTGGTAAACGGGTTTTACTGGAGTTTATACACCTCACTGAAGAATAATAAGACCGATATTTCAGGGCATTTATTTGAAAAAATGCACTTGCTGAGACTTTCTGTTGAATGTGATAAATTTAAGATGCACAAACTTTGCAATGGAGGCTCTGATCCTTTTGCTGTTTGTGATAGAACCATTTTTATAAATGTCACAGTTATTTATCCTGTAAACACCTTCTTTTTATTCCTTTACTGACAAAATAATTCCTATCCCAAAGCAGAATTAAAAAATTAAAATCTAAAGTTATTTTAGAATCTACCATATCCTGATTGTAACCAATATTTGAATAAGCTGTGTTTAAAATCATGTCACTGTAAATTTTTTTGGCACCTCATTAAACTAATAATTGATTTCCTCTTTCTTAAACAATGTCATTGCCTTCCCTTGCCAAGCTGCAGCCTTTTTCTTTTCTGTCCTAAATTGTGTCACAACTTTTACCTCTAAACTACCACCTTCTTTGATTTTATGTTCTATTTTCAATTTAAAAATCCTAATTTTAACTTTCACAGTCCTGAGTGGTTACACTGCCTCATTGAGGACACAGCTTCTCTTTCTGTGTCAGGATGTTTTGCCTGACTCCTCACCACCTATCCTTTCCTCTCTGTGCTATGAAACTCCACTTGTGTGCACCCTGGAATCAGCTGCTACTTCAGTAGGAGATTCTCTCTTTCCCAGGAAAGCTCAATTCCAGATGATTCTTCGTAAGAGACCTTTAGGCCTCTTACTTAGCCTAAGACTTCTTTAGGCTATCAGTTGCTAATATATGCAGAATTGAATATCATTTTGTATCCTTGCCTTTTTCTCAAATAATTTTCAAAGCAAAGATATCCTTTAAATAGGATAATTCCCCTGTTTTGAATGATTTGGTTAGTTAATTCAGAAATAATTTCTAATCAATTGAAAGAAAAACTTAAATTAATGACTTAAACACTCACATTAAAAGAGTTCATTAGTATAGATGTATCCTAGAAACAAAGGATCCTTGAAGAAATGGACTGTTTTCCTCTCATGGAAGAGATAAATACAGATGAACTATGACATATTTACAGATACTTGATTAATTTTAAGAAGTTAGGTATTGGGGAACCTTGGTGGCTCAGTCAGTTAAGTGCCTGACTCTTGATTTCAGCTCAGGTCATGATCTCACTGTTGTGAGACCAAGCCCCAGGTCGGCTCCCTGTTGAACATAGAGACTCCTTGGGACTCTCTCTTCCTCTCTTTCTCTGCTCCTTCCTTGCTCAAGTTCTCTCTCTCTCTCTCAAAATATATAAATAAACACTAAAAGAAAGAAGTTAAGTGTTAATCATAATAAGGAAATAATCAGTATAAACCATGACTACTATTGCATAATAATTGAAACCTTCTGAGAGTAGAACTTGAGTTTTCACACACATACACAAAAAGATAAATATGTGAAGTGAGGAATGTGTGAATTAACTGGATGGGTAGAATAGTTATTCAATGTATATGTGTATCAAATCACCATAATGTGCACTTTAAATATCTCACAAATTTATAAGTCAATTATACCTCTATAAAACTGAAAAAAATCAATGATGAAGCATTTAAAGTTCAATTTATTTGCCTTTTCAAATTAAACTATCTGTACTTGCTTCAAATAATTTTACTGTTTTTCCCAGAGACTCTTTTATTAGTATATTTTATTTCTCTACCTGTTGCTTAGATGTCAGAACAGGCTGGTGGCATGATTATGCATATGCATTATGTAAAAACAACCCAAAGGTAAAAAATGTTAATGTACCAAGAAGAAAAACACATGTCAGAGCTACCTAAGGTCATGAAATGTAAACTACGATAAATTCAAGAATTGTTTATTACATGTCAAAATAGTGAATCTCCATGAGAAAATTTTCAGTAGGATTGTAAAGAATGTTGAAAGAGTCCAAGGAATCAGTGAAAAGACTCTCAGAAAGCCAAAGTCTAGAATAAAACAAGGGTAACAAACACTGCCTCTAAACTTTACCAGTATTTAAAGAAGGGATTATAAATATTTCACTCAAGTTTTTTTCTATAGTTTTGTGCATTTTAAAAGGCATTGTATAATAATTTGATTTCAATCATTTATATTTTTCCCAATAATTATTTTTTAATCCATGTATTCCAGAAATAGAGATTTCTACTACTCTAGAATGTCCTTAATAAAATTCAATACTTATAGGGAGAATATAAAAGTTCATTTTAGAAAATGTCTTGAATTATTTAAAACAGGCCCCAGAAAAGATAAGACACAAGATATCTTTTATAAGCTCACAGTTGGCTTTGAAGGTTATCTTGATAGTAACATCAACTTCTTCCAAAGGTTCAGTCTTACAGCACATTTACATGAACATGGATTGTGCTCTTAGTTCCCTTTAAGAGAACTCTTTGACCTCAAAAATTAATACCACCTAATTATTGGACAAGGAGCTGACACAGCGGGTGCAGCGAACACAGATATATGTTGCCTAAAGCTTTAAAGGGTCCAGATAGCTCAGATTTTCTTCTTAACATAGATGTTGAAAGCTTGGGAGGAGAGAGAGCATGCATAATTAAAAGGGATCCTTTCTACTGCATATTTGCTCTGTCCTCGCCTAACAAGAGGCAGCCGTGTAATGCTCTGCTACTCAACATTTTGTCTGAAGAGCAGCGGCACCTGGGAGCTAATTAAAAATGCACAGTCTCTGACTCCAACCCCGAACCGTTCAATTAGTATTTACATTTCAACAAGTTCCGGGGTGATGCATCTGAGGAGTCCTGGGATCCCGAATAAGAGCGTGCACTGTGGAGCCAGATTAGCGAGTTCAAGTGGCCTTTCTAGATGGGTAACCTAGGCAAGTTACTTATATTTCTGTGCTCTGTTTTATCTGAAAATGGAGAAAATAATAGCACTAAGGAGGGTTAGTGTGAAGACTGCAGGAGTTTTTCATGTAATACTCTTAGACTGGACCTGGAATAGAATAGATGTATTAAAGTGTTTGCTATAACTGTTGTTAATCCTGTTCAAATTGTGAGCATATGTTCTTTTATTTTAGTAAGAATAAAAGAGGAAATGGAATAGAGACAGTTTGGAGGTTGGAGTGAAGTGGAGATGATTGTGAAAGAGTCTAGCTCACTTCCTGCTTTGAGATTGGAGCTGACCTGATTTGGAGCACTGATGTGCAGTTTTTTATATCACTGATTCAGGTGAGTAAGTAATTGCACATCAGCTTCCTTCGCCCACTACCAAACATTCCAATGATCCCTTATTATTATCAGTTAAGATGATGAAACTGTATTAGATACAATTTTGAAGAATAAAGGGAAATATCCATGATTGTACCAAGTAACAATTATTTTATTTTTATTATTATATTCAGTTAGAACAGAGATGCCTGGATGGCTCAGTTAGTTTAGCGACTGGCTTAGGCTCAGGTGATGATCTCATGGTTTGTGAGTTCGAGCCCCATCAGATCCTTTATCTCTCTCTCTCTTTCTCTCTCTCTCTCTCTCTCAAGAATAAATCAATATTTAAAAATATTATAAAGAGTTAGAACAAGTTTTAAAATAGTTTTCTTGATGTAGTAAGTGTTGGGAGCACTCATTTCTCAACCAACGCCTATGCTCATCCGTATCAGAATGTGTATGTGCCAACATTATGGGTGTTCCTTCTGAATGACCCACAGCTCATTGGATGCAGTGAATGCATTTTCACTACTTTGTGTTCACAGTATGTTGATTTGTGGATGAAATATCAACAGATCATAATGAAAAAGTTTAATCCCATGGTAGGGTATTTAAATTCTCATATATCTGCTTACGCTGTTTGGTTATTTCTGATATTATTCTCTGAATTCTAGCATATGTAGTTATTTTTGTCTAACAATTAGTTTGAAAAACAATGCTAAAAATTTCCAACAGTACAATATGTATTTTCATTTCTGAGTATTTGGAGCTAAATTTATAAAAGGAGTATTAAAAATACAAACGTCTTTTTACTTCTGCCCACTTCAGTTCTCCATTTATTGACCTCGGTGTTCTAAGGACATATCAATGAGGTTTAATAAACCAGAATAATGGAATAACATGCTTCAATGTAACTTTGGTGTTGTATACTCTCTTTTTTGTTGTTTTTTAGTTTTGGTTTTGTTTTCAAGTGTTTTGGCTTTTTTTTGGTACCTGAAAAACTTTTTTGGCTTCCGAATGTATTTCACTATAGATTTCAATTGCATACACAAATATTTAAATCGTATTCACCTGTAATAATGATTCATTTACAGTTTTACCCCAAAATTTATATATTACTATAATGAAGAAAATGCTTCTATTTTTCATTAATAGTGCATATAGAATAAGAAGAGTTATTTCCATGTGGATTTTCTTATGTACGACTTGTTTAGGGAAAAAGTAAATGGGATTATAGTGAACCAAAACTCTTTGAAAAATAGTACAAGTCATTTGACAAATGAAATAGATGGCTGGATTCATCCATCCTTACAACAAAGTTAAATTGAGTTGAATTCTGTAATAAAATAAATTCAAATATTGTTTGCACCCATGAATGTAAAAATGCAGAAAATGCAAAGGGAAAAAAACCGTGATAAGAGTATGCTTCAAAAATTTGACCTATTCAATTTTAATAGGCTATTTAGAAAAATGTGCATTAAAACAATAAAACAGGAAGTGCAGGAAGTGTGAAGGTTCAAATTCAAAAGTTTAAAAAGTGGTTGAAATATAAAAGGTTCTTTTTTCTGGAATAAACAAAAGAAACATTACTATAACTACTGAATGTGTCAAGAAATATGACTAGAAATATGAATGCACTTGCATATCATGTAATGTATATCCAGCCTTCAGAGAAAATCACCAAGGGGTTTGACTGGAGAATAGTGAAAAGTTGTATTAGTAGTGGATCCACATAGAGAGCCTTTCTTTCCTTTTGTCTTTCATTGAATACAAACATAGGTTAAAATGAGATTTGAGGACTACTTGGAAATACGTAATAAACCATGTTATTCTGAAGATCCTTAATTGATGGCAACTCACTATAAGGTTTCTATGTCTCCATACTAGTTGGACCATTTTTAGGGATAGCTTTGACTATAACCTTTGTTAAGACATGTTTGTTATCTTGCTTATAGATATATCTAAACAAAGAACATCTTTAGGATAGAAAACTGAACTGTTAAGGCAAAGACTTCATTAAAACTGAACATGAGTATTTGGAGCTTTAGTGACTATGTTTCTGTGTTTTTATACATGTTTTTATGTAACATGATTTTATATAACATACTATCTTCTCACCTTAAATGAAGCAATTACACATGTAAACAAGCTATGTAAAATACACAAAAACCTTTAAGACAAAAGTAGTTTTAGGATGCCTGGGTTGCTCAGTCCTTTGAGCATCTGACTCTTGATTCTGGCTCAGATCTTACAGTTCGTGAGTTCCAGCCCTACTGTGGACTCAGTGCTGACAGCATGGAGACTGCTTGAGATTCTCTCTCTCCCTCTCTCTCTTCCCCTCTCTGCTCATGCTATCTCTCTCTCTCAAATAAATAAATAAATAAATATTTTTTTAAACGTAGTTTGAATTAAATTTGAATTGCCTGCAATTCTCATTAATGGCTGTATTGAACTGTAAAGCTTGTTTTTTTTTCCATTTATTTTCTATGAGCTTAAAGCCTTAGGAAATTCAACATATTCATAAATAATTTAATGTAAAGATGAAAAGCTGTTCAGTAACTAAATTTTCTACATGCAGTCATTTTGTACTGACTTTAGATCATAAGGACTTACGTATTTAAAACATAATGCTCATTTGTTTTAAAATTATGTAATTAAAACTAATTAATGACATCATTTAATTAAATAAGATTTTTAAAACATTTTTTCTATGTATTTGTATGGTCACATTCTGAACTTCACTTATTTACACATTTTATATGTAAGAACTCAGAAATTTATCCACAAACATATTTTTTTTTTTTACAAATAGTTTATTGTCAAATTAGTTTCCACATAACACCCAGTGCTCATCCCCACAAGTGTCCTCCATGCCCACCCCTCCTCCCCCCTACATCCACCAGTCCTCAGTTTTTGTCAGCATTCAAGAGTCTCTCATGGTTTGCCTCTCCCCTTTCCCCCACCATTTCCGCCCTTCTTCTCCCCCTTGGTCCTCTGTTAAGTTCCTCCTAATCCTCCTATACGTGCACACATATGATATTTCCACAAACATATTTGAACTTAGAGGAGATGCTTAAGGTTATTAAGAATATTTTTAGAATTTCAGTCATTTTATTTTACTTATTTTAATTTTTTTTTTAATGTTTACTTACCTTAGAGAGAGAGAAAGAGAGTACAAGGGAGGGACAGGGACAGAGAGAGGCACACACAGAACCTGAAGCAGGCTTTAGGCTCTGCGCTGTCAACACAGAGCACTACATAGAGCTTGAACTCATGAGCCATGAGATCATGACCTGAGCCAAAGTTGGAGGCTTAATGGACTGAACAACCCAAGTGCCTCATCAGTCATTTTAAAATCTGGGTTAAGTTGATTATAAGAAGGTATGGTTAGATTTGCTAACATTGGCTGTTACACCAGTTTAATAAAAATATAAAAACAGTAAATATTAAACAAAAATGATAAACTGGAGTAGCAGTCAGTAGCAAACATTTTAATAAAGTTATGAATGAGGTAAAGAAGCATACAAGAAAATCTCTGAGAATAGCACATCTCAAGTAAAGGAAACATGTTTCCAAGGTCCTGAGAAACTTGCCTTTCCTAACACAGAAGGAGTATGGCTGGAATGAATAGAGGCAGCAAAAGCATGAATGGGAAGGGATAAGGCCAGAGATGTGAGAAGGAACTAGGTCACTGAGGACTTTGGCTTCTAGCCTTTGTAAAATAGGAGGCAATGTGTTACACCTGGGCTTAATATTGGAGGCCATTCCCCTGTGGGGACAATAGCCTGTAAGGGGATAAAAGTGAGGCAGTTTATTTAGAAGCAGTAATCCAGGCTTTGAGGGCCACTGTTCCTGTAGTGGCAGTGGCAGAAGTGGTTAAACCGGGTCATATCATGGATGCAGTTTACAAGTAATACGAAGGAAATTTTATTGAAGGATTCAGTGTGTTGAGTTCATCATGTAGATAAAACAATGTTTCTGATGCTGCAAATCTAAGCATTTTATTTATTCATTTTTTACTCATTTTAAAATTCATTTTTCTTGACACGGATTTTCATGCAAACAATCTGTTCCTGCCTTTCTGCTAAACTGACATGATCATTATGATTCAATAACGGAGAAAAACAGCTTCAGTTCCACGTGACTCCCAAATAAGAAATGGGACGATTATCCACAGCAGGGTTATAACAATAAGCAGAAGAAAATTAGACAAAATAAATTGAAATCTGGTACATATGGAGTATAACTTTAAAACTAATTGTTGTTATTAAAGCACCTAATTTTCTATACTTTCTCTTCTGCTAGCCATTCTTGTTAATTTTACTGTACATTCTATTTTAGCCCTTCACTAGGGTCCCTCCATATTCCTTCTGGGAAAGATATAAAGATATTTATTTCTTGAATTTCCTTACTTAATGAGTTTTCTCTTTTTATGAGTTATACCTGTTTTACCTATCAGACAATCTATTTTAAAATATCTCTTGCATAATTTTCTCCCATAAAATGGTCCATAGAGTACATTTATTTATTCAACTATTTGAAAACACTTTAGTATTGAGCTTGTTATTTTTTGATATTCAAGAAATTTATGCAATGTTATACATTAAACCTTATGCAATATTTCCTAATAGTTCTAATTGGAATAGAGTATCTAAGATCTTTCCCACAACATTTTAATGATTGTATGATATCAAGTGCCAGAAATTTAATTTCCTATTGCCACTTGATTACGATCAAAGGCAGGGCAGAACTGGACGAATAGTAGTATCTATGAAAAAAACATATCTGGCAAGATTACCTAATGTCATGCGGTGCTGATACCAAGCCTTTCTTCCATTCTTCACAGAGAACATTTCTGAGGCTTCTAAAGCTAAATGTTGATCTACTCAGGGGAGCCCTGAGTGTCCCGATTGCTTCAGTAGATATACCCGCAAGGCCCTTTGTTCTCTCCACTGTACTTGTACCCTTCAAATCTGTTATCTGTGAGCTTAATTGTCTGCTCCACACAAATAGTTTCTGGATTCCTTTGTGTAGTATGGACCTTATTGTAACCTTATTGTTCGCTGAATGTTTTTTTAAATGGTCAGAGGAAGATTTCTGAGAGAGGGATACGAGGGAGCAGGCACCTCACATCACATATAAGAAGGATCCTTTTACACAGTGACAATTTGGTGTATTCCTAGCTGTTAGCCACCTCGGGATTTTCCCTTCATTAATACTTAAATCTAAGCAATAGAATATACTCTGTGGGATCACATGATCTCTCACAGCCTCCTGGAGAATCCAGGAAAGAAAGCATTTAGGGTCCCCATATGTAAATAATATGTATTCAATATTTTTTTTAAATGTATGAGAAAGGAATTTTACTATATATCACCACAAGCTTATTATAACATAAATATTCTGAACCTCTAAAGAGATATGTCAACACTTGGAGAACATAATTAACCATGCAAATCCTAGAATTCATGTAACAATTTTACCAAGAAAGAATGAGACATGCTGAGAGTACCCTTTGGGGCCACACTTCTTTTGAAAAAAAGCATTTGGTCAGTCTCTACAGGTGGATTTATTTCTACAACATGATTTCAAACAATTGAAACTCCACAGAAAACATATCTACAAGCAAAATCCATTTTTTTCTTATAGTCACTAGTGCCACAATAACTAAAGCAGCATTTCAAAGGTGTGTGTACGCGCGTGTGTATGAAATCACTGCAGACCTTGTCAAAAATTGTGTCAAAAGCTACATTTCAGCTCACTCTTTCTATCAAACTTGATGGGATTAAAAATATGGAGCTTATTTATCTGTATGGGAATGCTCACATGTGTTTATATTTCCTTAATTGGACATCCTCTCTGCTTCTGCACTTCTCAGTCAATATAGCGTCAGTAGAAACCAAGTGACTAAATAATATGCTAGGATGTCTCTATGCATAAAATAACCATAACCTGCTTCAAGGTAATATGGTTCATATGAATTTCCCAAAGATCAATATATGTGGGAATGGGGAGCAAGACAACTGAAAGGAAATGAGAATGGATGCAGAAAACTGAGAAGGGGAAGAAAATAAAATGATAAATTGCCAGGGGAAGAATAACTGGTTTAAGCCTAAAAGGAAACATGTATGTCTGTATCTGGGTACCTAAACCACTTCTCAATAAACTCTATAGTCTATACAAACTAGACACATCACCAAAGAGACACTTAGGGAGACATCAAAGACAAAAATAAATAGTTTATAATGCTACTGAGTCTGGAATTGGAATTCTGGGCCAGTGGCCAACATTATGCCTAGATTGATATTGTTAATATTGATAAATGTGTTGTTCTAATTTGTGTTTTTGAAATCACAAATAATCACTCCCTTTAAAGGAGTACTACAATTTAAAATCACCTAGACCAATAAAAGACAGTTAGAAATATACAGTTCCTTGGTTTTGATTCTACTTGGTATCCACAGGTTCTGGGATCAGCATTCTGTTATGATCACAAGTCTTCCTTTTAAAAGGGAACAAATGTACATCACTATCTATGAATTTGCTCATTTTATCCTATCTTATATATGTTATTAATTAAGACAAAATATGCATTTACTGTATTTCCACCACTTGGATTTTGCTAAACTTATTTTTAGGGAAACCCACCCTAACAGCAGATGAAAAAGCATTGTGCAGAATTACTGTGAAAAAAAATATATCCTTTTCTCTTCTTTCGGGACTATACCAAAAACATTTGAAAATATGCAGGCCTTCAATATTACTATAGAAAGCTCAAATTGCTTTGACTTAAAATGTCATCATAGGAAAAAATAAGCCAGAATTCGTAATCCATGGGGCCTATGCACATACAAGCTAATCACATTCAGTACTTTTGAGGTCAGAATTCATATCTGAGTCTGAATCAATATTAATATTCCTTTTTGGCACTTGGTAGATGAAAAATGTTTTCTGCAAAAGGGAGAGCTTCTATTACTTTTATTAAATAGTAGTTAGTTGGCTGCACTTTCTTTGGATTTAAAAAAGATATTGTAGTAATGGCCGTGCTTATAGTTTCACAGTTTGCAAGAAGTGCTTTTGAGAAATGATATTTTAACTTTATGGGATTCTATGACTTCACAATAATAGTATTTTCACTCACTTCAATATGCTTCTTCCTTTGAAATATAACAGTGTTAAAGTACACTATCTCACTGGTCTTCATTACAATCCCATTAGGTCTGAATAGATTCCTATTTGATAAATCTTTGAAAAATCTGCTTTAGATGAAACATCCTTAGTGTTCTCTCAAGCACAGATGAATCCAATCCTCAACCAATGTCCTCTATGAGAATGGGAACACATGAATCACTTTTTCTAAATCCAAGTTCAGGGATAGAGCTTCCTTCTGAACATGTATGGATTTTCCCTCCCACGGAATAATTATCCCAGGGTCCTGAGGCAGCCAGAGAAAATTGTAAAGGGAGTAGTTCTTCCAGTTTCTCCATATTCCTCCCCAGTTCACTCGTCAGCTTTCCTAACCTCTTTATTGACACTGTTTTGCCAATAAAAAGAGAGAGGACGAAAGGGAGAAATGTCAGAGAATTATTTTTCTTCCATCCTCCGGAGCTAAAGATAATTTTCGGTGGAGATAATTTTAGGAACATTTAAAACATTTCAGTGCATGGGAAAAAAATCCAAGAAGCATGTTAGGATAATCACACGCTTCTTATTGTGCATCAGGCAATATAATGCATTTATTCCATTGTTTATGAAAAGCCTCTTCAGTTGCCTCTTATGAGAGAACACGTAATTATTTACATAGTATTTATGTTGCCTGAATGTTCACAGCCATCACCCCAGCCACCCTGTAGGATATGAAAAGCTGTTCCTTGTACAACACACTTGGCTTAGCAGCCACTGTCTCTAAAAGTATGTTAAGGTAAGCCTATTTCACAAATAAGTGAAACCCAGGGAGTTGAGTGACAGGTGTGTATTTTGCAAATGAACACAGTTCAAATGTCACTTGCAAAAAACTTGCTTTTTCAAAACCTGAGGTTTTTAAAATTAAAAAAAATATTTTTACTCTTTCTAAAAATAATCTTAAGGATAACAAAATGATGGTAGATTTTATAATTATTAGGAATTTGCGGCACTAAATGTTGGGTTTTGTTTGAGATTTTTTTTAAAGACGTATTTTAAATTCCAGGGAAAACAAAACAGAAACCAAAAAAAAAAAGTAATTTTTAGTCTCTTGGTAAAAATTTTTTTATTCATCAGCCAAATGGCCATACCTGCCAAAGAATCTTGTGTCCTTATTTGTTTCTCCTCCTACTTTACCCCTCAGGAAGAGTTTTTAGCAAAAGGAAAAAAGGAGCCCTTTGAGAGTTACTCTATTCTATTGCTTGTGGCTGAATTTTAACCATATTTAGTTTTTGTTTCCATGGCTTAAAGTTCTACCTCTTGCCCTACTTTTCCAATTTTCATTCAGTTCCACAATAACAGATCCCTACTGCTCAAAGTAAGACAGTGTCTTTTCGGTTGATTCATTAAAGCAACCCTTCTAAATCTCACATCAGCAATCTGTACCCAGACCTCAGGATATGTCCCCTACACCATAGAGATTGTACTCACAATCCTAAAATAAATAATTTGGAACAACATGCCTGGGAATTACACCAGACATACTTTTCAGCACTTATACTTTCTTTTGGGTTTATTTATGTAATGCAAGAGAAGAAACAAATTGAGTAAGTCTATTTAATAGAGACACAAAGCTCTGTCTCACTATCGGTGAAGACAAGAGCTGTCAGGAAGAAAAGACTGCAAAGATGCGTGCTGCCCTCTGCTCAGTGATGTAAGTAGAACAATGTTGGACAGAGGGGCCAATATCAGACAATAGAACAGCTAACGCAGAGTGGTGAGGCAATTAATTTCTCAGATACTAATTCAATGTCACAAAGAAGAAAAGAAGGAAAACAATAGAACTATAGCAATCTTGTAAACATTCTGTAGACAATGGATTAATAAAGAGTAAGAAGAATGAAAAAGAGAAATATACTTTCAATTCACCTCATGCTAACTTTGCTTGAAAAGAGTGTAGTATTACAAAACTACTTTCATTTGTTCTATTGTTTTTTATTTTATTTTTGTAATGGAAGAAACAGTTGATACTTCAACTCTGCCATCCCAAATCAATCCTTCATCTTCCCCAGTCAGCATGCTGAGATAAAAGATGGATTGCAGGGATAGATATTGTTTGAGATTTGTATTTCCTTACAAGATAAATCAGCAACTATTTAAATGCTTCTAATTCAACACCGTACGAAAAAAGGGAAATTAAATAACAAAATCAGTCCCCTGCAATGTGCCTTTGAGGGCAGTGACTTCAAAAGAATCATTTCTAAATTTACACTACCTTTGCGGCAGAGACAAGCACCACTAGGCTGATTGGAAATTAGTCACACCTTTCCTTCCAAGGTCCTATGACTCTCCACATTTTGGGGTGTTGTCCTAGTAACTTCCCAACTTTGGTTTCCCTTTAAAGTCGGAAGCAACTTCAATGTTCCATTTTCATGTTCTAACATAGAAGTTCAAATTGTTAAGAGCACAGCAGTTAAGTCTGAAAAGAAGAGATAATCAAGTCCTTTGGAATCAAAGCACCAGCTCATCCTCTCTGAGTGTTCCTGGGTTTAAATTCAGCTGCTGAGCCAGCTTCTATTGCCTCCACAACCATTAAGAGAGAAGTTAAGAGTATAGTTTCTGAGGGGCCCCTGGGTAGCTCAGTCGGTTGTGCAGCCAACTTCTGCTCCTGTCATGATCTCACGGTCTGTGAATTTGAGCCCTGCCTTGGGCTCTGTGCTGACAGCTCAGAGCCTGGAGTAGGTTTCAGATTCTGTGTCTCCTTCTCTCTCTGCACCCCTCCCCCAACTTTGTCTCTGTCTCTGTCTCTCTCTCTTTCAAAAATAAACATTTAAAAAAATTTTTAAAGAGTTAAGTTTCTGAGTAAAATTAGAATTATTACCTCCAGAAATAATGAACCAGACCTTGCTGTCCCTTATGTCAGTAAAACAATAGGATGAAGACATATAAAGGACCATTTCTGAAAGATGGCAAGATATGCAGACGGAGCAATTGCCATAGTTACTGGATGCCTCCTGAACCCACACAAACTGAATTTGCATCCCCAAAGTCCTTTCTTCTCTCTTCCTAGGATTCTTACTAACTTTGCCTGTAAAAATAGTTGTGATATGTGAGGTAGAAGCAGTTCCATACATAAACTTCATGAGCATAGTAACAAATCAAAGAAGAACAGAGGCAGGAATTCATATTCACTCTCTATGGCCATTACTGCTTACAATCTATCATTTTATTTGTCTGAGACCTATATGCAATGACAACAATCATTTCTTTGAAAGCTAGTTAAGTCCAACTAGAAGACAATCAATTCATTCAGAGTACTGCAAAACATCCTGAAGCTTTGAAGTTACCTTTCCCTAATATTTTTATAGTTATTCTGTACAGATAACTGTGAGCATCCTATTGGAATAAAAGAGGTGACTTAAAAGTTTTATAAAGCTACTATTATTAATGCCTCTTTAGCTAATGAAGTAAAAGTTCTTCATGGTTTGTGCACTTTAGGCTATAAATATGAGTAGGTAGGACCCCATTAAATCATTCATTTTTAGATCTAAAAAGCAATTTTCTTCATGTTACCTAAATGCATGTAGTCTGTTAGTATTTAGGTTGCCTTGAGGCCATGTTCTTCAGGTATACAATTGCATTGTCAAATTGGCATTAGCTTTAAGTTCTAAAAATGTTTTTTAAAGCATGCAAATAAAAGCCTATCAAGAATCTCTAACTGCAGTGAAAAGCTTGATAAGAGCTAAAATTGATTGTCATGTGGAAGAAAAATTCAAAATGCTAAAGTAAACTTATTTTCATATTTTTTATATAAATTTAAAAGTATGTTCATGAAATGAAAGAAAGTACATGGCCTACTTCAATACAAATGTATAATGTTGAATATCTTATTTGTCTTAAAAGGACACATCACATAGTGATGACATTTAATTTTAATAATATCCAGAGAAATATGACATTATTACTTGATTTTATTTTAGTGTCTTATTAATACCCACCTCAGGCAACTAAAACACTTCAGCCCTAGCTTCATGCACCATCACACAGCAAAGGTGTTTATTAATAGACCATTAAAATACCCATGTCATGTTTATCTTAAGAATTTATTTGCAATATATATGTGCTTGTCTCTGACAAGCAGTCACTTTGGGAAGAGACATTAATTAAATTGATCATAAATGATCCAAATGCTGCTAGAAGAAATATAAAAGGTGAAAGCATTTTCCTGCAAATGCTATATCCTCTCTTGAACTGTTTATTCCTTCTAGTACTTCTGGGCTCATTATTTTGACTGTATGTCTCCATAATCAACTTGAGCTTAATGTACATCCTAGACTATTCTTCCTACATAGGTGACATTTAGTTAATGTCTTTTTGAATAACTTATAGTTATAAATGCTAATAATTTTCTCTTATTCATTAGCAGCTTTATAATATAATAATAACCTCCTTTTTAAATATTTTTAAAAATTTTTAAATTTTTTATAATTTATTTATTTTTGAGACAGAGCATGAGTAGGGGAGGGTCAGAGAGAGAAGGAGACACAGAATCTAAAACAGGCTCCAGGCTCTGAGCTTTCAGCACAGAGTCCAACCTGGGGCTTGAACCCGTGAACTATGAGATCATGACCTGAACCAAAGTCGGAGGCCTAACCAACTGAGCCACCCAGGTGCCCATAAAATAACCTCCTTCTAATATAAATTACTATTATGTGAATTAGAATGACACCATAGAGTAACAAATATTAATGAACACTATTTGAATATACTGAGAGCTTTAAAGTATATGATTAACCTCTTCTGTTGTTAAAAATATTGACTGAACAGCATTTATAAAAGAATTACCTATATTATCTTTAATTTATGAGTTTATTTATCATTCTTTTTCTATTTTCAAATAACAACATTTTTATAAAGCAATGGAATTTATATCATCATTCAAGGAAGGAGGTTTCATGGTATTGATGGAGAATAGTTGTATATGTATTATAAATTGATTTTAGCATGTGCAAAATATCGACTAAATTGCAGTTATTTTGATAAGATGGTATATAATAGAATATTCCATATTCCATCTTCCCTAAGAATAATTTAATTCAAAAAATAAGTAAACTAATATCACTCTTTAATTATCTATATACCTCTGTTTTCCAGGCCAAATATTCATTTTGCCTATTCTTGATTTGCAGAAAATGTTGTAAAAGTGCATTTATATAAATGTATTATTTTTTAAAACTCTCATATTTAAACCGAAGACAGGAAGCCAAGAGAATACATTCACATCATAGTTAATTTCTTAACTAAGTGTTAATTTATATTGTTAATGCATAAGTTGAGCATTTATTTATTTAAATTTCTATTAACAAGCATATTTTGAGAATGTTTAGGAATAGTGCTTAGAGCACTGAATGAAAAAATAAAGCACTATTTTTACATGATTAGTTTAAATAATTTGAGGGGACTATAGACAGAAATAAATCATACTAATATGGTGAAAAAAATTTAAGAACACGGACATGTAAGAAATGCAAAGTAAGCAGAGGAATGCTAACAAATACTAAATCTCTACTAAATGTTAGTCTTGTCCTTTGAGAAGCAAAAACTGAGATAGTATTGACAGTACAAGAGATTTATCTGGGGAAATGCTAGGGGAAGACAGTGATGAAGGACCTAGAAAAGGCTGAGACATCTTCAGAGTGTCATTTCCACTCCTCACAGGAGGAGCTATGAATGGTGTATTTCCATTGCAGCTACAAGATACAACTTGTCTCACATGAGTTCGGGGTTGCCCACCCCATGATCCTGGCGAGACTCTTTCCTGAGGAAAAACTAAACCCAATCTCAGACCAGCAACTCATGTTCTCCTTCTTCCCTAATGCTTTCCACACGTCCCTCACCCTCACATATCAAGAAGTAGAAATACTTGATAACTAACCTTGTGATACAACCTTAACATTCATTTCTAAGGCCCCTAACTCTTGCTTATCACATCCTTCTCAAGTCAGCATTGCTGTATGTATCTGTTCACAGATACTATGGGGGAGCAAGTAGCAGAAAATACTCAAATGGATCACCTAGGTTCCAAATAGTTTTATTCCTGTCCTGTTGTGAAATCCAGTCCTACCTTCTCCTATAGATCAAGATCAATTACATCTTCCAGATGATGATTCCTCTTCTTGCCTCCTGGTACTTGGAGCAAGGTGTCCAAAGTGCCCTGGCAGCCTACTAATGTATAGTATAGCAGAAACTTTACTGTGGTCCCTGGCAAGAGGGTAACTGTAGGGTCCAAAACTTCAGGGACAGGAGCACAAAATCTCCCAATGGATCACTGGAAGTGATGCTGCTGCTACCACTTCTACTTCCCCGTGGTTACCAGATGCAAATACTCTTTCTATAGGGGACACAGAAGTGTATAGTGGCTTCTCACTTCATTCATATACTGCAATCTGAAGGGTGGCGGCCATCCTTTCATGGTGTTGCCCCTCACCTGGCACTTCAGCTGTGTCAACAAAAGGCTTTTCTCTAATGGTATGAGACTGACTGCTTCAGCATGGTGGAGTATATAATACAACTGATGGATCCCATGATTGTTGTCTCTCTCCTGAAGCTCCTTCACTGCCAAGTTACTCTGCTGGTCAAATGCTGTGATGTGCAGGATCTATGCTTGTGGACCATGCCTTCTGGATAGCAGTGGTGGCTAAAGCTCAATAGGAGAGGCAGTTCTATACCTAAAATAGGTATCTTCTCTTAGGAAGACAAGGTGCTGACTCTTCCTGGATAGAGAAGGTCAAGAATAGTTGGGTTGCCCCTGAATGGCTGATTGGTCTTCTTTAGCAGATCTTAGTATCAGTCTCTGTTTCTTTAAAGTTGTATCAACATGGGCAAGTCAGGGTCCATACTATTGAGATAAGACTAGGTTCTATCTCTGCCACTCTGCCTACTCTGTTCACATATCAATTGTGCCAATGTTGGGCTATTCAGTGATGAATATTAGCTAATGTCAACTGACCTAGTTATTGGGTCTATTTTGTTATTTAATGTATTCTTCATGGCAAATACTTCCTTGTGGGTGTTGAGATGCAAAATAAAATCTTCACACCCACATTCGTATATATGTATTTTTTTTTCTTCCCCACTGTAATTCCAAGACTGCCCTTGAATATTGATATAATGCAACCACCATTCATTTTTGGCTTACAACCAAACTATACTCAAACTCAGACATTTTCTCCTCCTTCAACTGCTCCTGTGGTATGGGATCTCCTCTATGGCCAAGTTGTGAGTTTGAGGAATAATGTTGGTGCAACTGTTGTGGAGCATGCCATAAACTGTGTACTATATGTTTTTTCACCACTGATACTTTCAGGCACAAGCAGAACTTTTTGGACTTCATCCCAGAACTGCTGCAGAGCCCTGTCCTCTTTCAGATGTCACCTGAAGCTATCAGATTTCCATGAGATCCAACATATGGGCTGGAGCAATATTTCTAGGTGTGGAATGTGTTGGATCCAAATCCAAAGGGCTTATAAGATTCTGTGGTTCCTTCTATGTGGTAGGAGCCATATGATATAGAAATTATTCTTTTACTTCCTAGGATATCCTGGCATGCCCCTGACTGTTGGACCCCTAGACATTCCACTAGTACTGATCCTTGAATCTTCTTAGTCTCCCACCCTCTGAAATTCCTGTATCTTAACAATATTTCCAGTGCCCTAAAATCTTTTTTCTCATCTCATCTAATTATCATAATGTTACATTGTCGATGGAATAGATCAATATGCTGTCTGTCCTGTGGGACATCCAAGCATTCAAGATTTCTCTAGATTATATTATGATAAGGGCATGCAGTTTGCTTAAACTTGAGTAAAACTATAAGTGAATATTTTTTATATCCCATTTCAATATAAACTGTTCCTGATCTTTTTTTCATTGTAATAGAAAAGAGCATAATAATAAAATCAATTGCCATTTATCATGTACCTGAGACCTTATTAATCTCCTCTAAAATGACACCTTGTTCAGCACAACTGGAACCAGTGATATGACTTAGTTAACCTTGCATTAGTGCACAAGCTTCTACAAACTCTCTAAGCTTCTGCAGGGCAAGACTGGAATATTTAATGTATGATATGATAAGAATCACAAATCCCTCATCCTTTAGGGATTTGAACTTATTCACATCTGTTTTTCCCACTTTGGATTCCATATTATTTTTGATTTACTCTCTTGGTCACCAGGGCATTTTCAGAGGTTTTAATTTAGTCTCCCTTCTATGATCTGTTACCTATAAGCCAGGAGTCTAATGTGGAAACTAGTCCAATTGCCAATTATATCAATTCTAATCATATCCTTACAGGATGGTAAAAACAACACCATATACCCAATGTTGATTCAGAGCATATTACAACCTTCTGGAGAACCTTTCCCCAGCTCTGCAAGGTATTGCCACTTTGTTGGCACTGGTCTACCAAAGGCGATTCCAGCAGTCTATCATACCAGCTGCTCCAGGATGGAGGGTAACATGATATGAACAGTGAATTCTATGAGCATAGGCTCACTGCCACATTTCTTTTGTTCTGGAGTTCCTTGATCAGAAGCAATGGTATGTGGGATACCATAATAAAGGATAAGGCATTCTGTAAGTCTGTAAGTAATAGTTTTGGCAGTAGTTTGGCAGTAGTTTCCTGCAGGGAAGGGAAATCTGAATCCAGGGTGTCCACTGCAAAATACTGCCACTTCCATGGTGCAAGGGATCCAATATGATCATCCTGCCACCAAGTAGCTGGCTGAATACCCTGGAAAATGATGCCATTCTGAAGACTGGTTGGTTTCTGCTGCTGGCAAACTGGGCACTCAGCAGTGGTGGTTATTAAAATTCTTTTTTTTTTTTCCTATGCTCATCCTTTGGTGACCATTAACATGAGACATAAATATTTTTGTGTTTTTTGACCACTCAGAGAGATCTATCCAATAAACGTCTTCCCTAAATTTCCTTGTCACCAATTTTCCAATTTTGTTCCTTCTAAGTTCCTGACCATCCAGCCAAAGCATAGGGCACATCTCCATGAAATGATACATAACAAGACATATGAGCCTTTCTCCTTCCAAGCAAAATGAAGAACTAGGTGCACTGCTCAAAGTTCCACTCACTGAGAGGTTTTCCTCTTATCTAATTTCAAGAATGTCCCAGATAGAGACTGCAATGCTGCTGCTGTCCACTTTTAGGTAATGCCTGCATATCATTTAAAGTTTGCAGAGCTATCTGTAAACCAAACCTGAATTTTTTCTTCCTATGTTAGCTGATCACAGGGAACTTACCATATAGCAAAAGATTCAGGATGGAAGAGGGAAGGCTCTGTAGCAGTTATAGGAAATCTGTACATTTGGACCTCTTCTTTATGTAGCTTGCTTCTGCCTTCAGGGCCTGCTCAGGCCCAATCACATGTAGTACTTCAATTTGATGATGCAGTGCTGCTGTGCATACGAATTTTTATGGCTCAGTTGGGCAGGTGCCATCCAACTGATGATAGACACCTCAGGTTGCGTGGTGACTTGGTGATCCATGGTTCAAAGACTAAGTAGTAAGCTTAGAGCTTTTTCCAAGAAAGGAAAGTAGCTATCTGCAGAGACTGGTGGGGTTTCGCTAAAATTTCCTAAATGCATACACAGCACTTCACCTACAAGGGTCTGTCAAAGGCTCTAAACAGCATCCCTACCTGCCACCAACACTTCAAGCACCACTGGATCTGCTGGATTATATGGCCTAAACAGCAGGTGGAGTCAGATGCAACAATGTATCCTTTACCTTAGAAGTGATATTTCCACATGCCTCACACCATTGGAACCCTAGAAATTCCACCAAGGTAGAAGCCCTCTGAATTTTTGTTAGATTTATTTCTCACCATCTAGCATGAAAATGTCTTACCAATAACTATAGGCCAGTTGCTATGTCTTGCTCATTGGGTCTATTCAGCATAATGTCACCAGTGTGATATCTTGTGGAAAGGAAAGATGACCAAGATTCCTGAGAAGAAAATTATGACATAGGCCTGAAAAGTTGATACGCTTATGAGGTAGAAAGCGAAGTTGTATTGCTAGCCAGCTGAAAGAAAATGCTTCTGGCATACCTTATTGACAAAAATGGCAAGAAGGAATTTGCCAGATCAATAGATACATACCAGGTACCAGGGGATATGTTAACTTGCTCAAGCAATGAAGCCACATCTGGTATAGCAGCTTAATTGCAGTCATCACCTGGTTATGTCTACTATCAGTCGCTGTCATTCTCCAAGGTCCATCTGTCTTTTGCACAGGCTAAATAGGTAAGTCAAATGGGTATGCAGTGGGTATCTACACCCTAGGTTCCTTCAATTCCTTGATGGTGCCACTAGTATCTGCAGTTGTTCCAGGAATGCAAAATAGTTCACTATTTTCCTAAATAGAGGCAGTACTAGTGACTTCCACTTGGCTTTTCCTACCAGAATAGCCCTGAATCCATAGCTAAAGGAACTAATGTAATAAATCTGCCAGATAATGAGTGTATCTGTTTCAACTACACATTCTGCAACAAGGGAAGTAACCACAGAATGGGTTTGAGGACCCACTGGACCCATTGTAAGATGTACTTGAATTAAAAAAATCTATTAATCTCCTGAGCTCAATAAGACTCTGCTCTCACTGGTGAGCCATAGTGATGTTTTGGTTTCCTGGAATTATTGTCAGTTCAGATCCAGTGTCCAGTAATTCTTGAAAAATCTGATTATTCCCATTTGCCCCAATGCACAATTATCCTGGTAACAGGACCCATTGGGGAAGGCTTAAAAAAAGCTTTAACATTATAAATTTTAGGTCCAACCTCCCCTTCACTCAAAGAGTTCTGGATCTGTAAACTGACTCAAGTCTGTTGATTGATTGAAGGACTGTGACTCTCTGTTTTTTATGATTCAGATACTCCTGGTACCCAAATCTGTATTAGTCAGGGTTTTTCAGAGAAACAAAATCAATAGAATATGATATATGTTATAAGGAATTGGCTCATGTGACTATGGAAACTGAAAAATCCTTTGAGCTTCCTTCTGGAAACTAAATACCCAGAAGAGGTGGTGGTTCAAAGGCCTGAGTGCCAAAAAGCCAATGATGTAGACTCCAGTTCAAGCCCAAAGGCCTGGGAACCTCAGCATCTCTGAGGGTAAAATATTGATGTTCCAGCTCAGCAGTCAGGTAGAGCACCAATTAAACTTTCTGACTTTTTATTCTAGTCAGGCCTTCAACAGAGTGTATGATGTTCACCCACATTGAGGAGGACCATCTGCTTTACTCAGTTAACCAATTCAAATACTAATGTCTTCCAAATACACTCACAAACACAAACACACTCAGATATGATGTTTAATCAGATATCTGAACACATCTTGTCCCAATCACCTCAGCACATAAAATAAACCATCAGAGTTATCATCTCCCCCAAATTTCAAAGAGCCACCACCATAGCAGCACATTTGCCTCATCCTCTGGAAACTTTTCTAGAACATCAAATCTCATATTCTGAGAAAGTGCCCCCAAATCAATGAATTAAGACTTCCATTTGTATGTTTTACCCCCTTGTGCAAGCTCTCTCAGACTCCACTCCAGCTGTCTCTTGCTTGTATATGCTGTGAAATTCTTGCAGTCCTTTCAGTGTATAATCTCTTTCCAGCTCATAATATCCCCAGTCATGATCCTGAGATTTAACCCTGTTTTTTGGCCTGAGAGCCAAGAAAGGAGCTTGGAATCCTTTGGGATGATAGTGAGAAATACCATTTCTTCCTAGACGTCTGTAGTGTCTTTCAACACAACAGACATACTAACTCTTACTAGGGAAAGGTGGGTCCACTTCTGCAAGCCCAGAAGGTTCATGGGGATCTGCAACATGTTCATAGGCCTCCATTTAGTTGACCCTTTCCAAGTTTTCAAGCCCCAAGGTTTCCATACTAGACTATTGGCCTTAGCATTGGCTGAGCACTCAAAAAGAGTTAGCTTTCCCAATCTATTATATTGCTACCTTGCTGCCCATGCCTGTCAGCTCTTTCCTACAAGAGATATTTGTTTTGTAAGTTATCAAAGGCAACCTTTTTCACACTTTTCCATTAACTGCCTGCTAATGACCCTTAGTTCTCATTAGCTATCATCAGGTAGTTAATACAACTTAGTAGTTATCAGCTAACTCCACTTTCTTTGTAGGCATCTTTTTCACCATTATCTTTGGTATGCCCAAATAGCCACACCTGAAAAAGCTTTCCCTCATATTAACATTTCCCAAGGTGCCAGTAGTAAAATTTTTTAGCAATTGAGGTCCTTTAAGCAAGAGATTCTCATGCCCCACCTACCAGCCAGGATGGTGCTCTCTTTGCCTATTGGGTAATAAGTGAGCTAGTCCCAAATTTTCATTTTAATATCTGTTTCTTCAGTTCCACTTGTGTTAGTATGGGTTCTCTCAAAAGCGGATGCCAGGTCAGGATTAGATGTGCAAGGTCTTTATGGGGGAAAGTGCTAGTGAGGGATAGTGGGAGGGAACTAGAGGAGACAGTGAGAGACATTAAACTCTGATGAGTCTGATCACTGCCAAGGAGAGAGGAAAGGAAAAGTCAGCCTACAGTGAAATTCTAAAAAAGTTTCAATAAGGCCACATCTTCAAGCCAAAATTACCCATCTGAGGAGCCCCAAGTCTCACAGAATAGGCCTGCCTTAGTACCCTTTCTACATTCAGTCATTGGCTGGGAGCAAGGCTAAAGAAGCATGGCTTCAACATGAATGTGATGTGGTGATGAATTTCAGATTACGACAGCTAGAGCCAACAGTCAATTATGCAATCCTCACTAGGAAGTCTGAGAGGTGTATTTTTACCGCAGCCACATATTTCTACCACTTATGTTGAGACATTTTTTAACAACGACACAGACATTTTATTTTTGTATACTAGAGGAGAGTTTTTGAAACCGTATTGAGCTACTGACACAGCCATGGTTTGTCCTACTGGTTTAGTAAGCAGTGAATAGCATCTACAGCAGCCAGCACTGATGAAGGAATAATATGAAATACATGATGAGAGGAGGAAAAAACAATGATTCCCCAGGTTAAAAAAGATGGAAGTAGTAGATCTATATGTAAATGAAGCACTGAATAATGTGAATGGACAGTAAATTTTGCTAATAGAGTTACTGACATTTCTAAGTGCAGTTTTTCTCCTTCATTCATTAGGTCATGGTATCCAAGATAAAAGTTTAAAAGGAGTCAAAACCATTATGCATACTATATGAACAATGTAGTTAATCTCTAATTTGAGTTATCTCTAGCCATATAAATAACCAAAGTAAGGCATGACTCACAAGGAAGTTTGTATTTTCCAAAATTACCTCTACTTAATTTGTAAAGAAAAAAAATTAGTTTCTCAATATTATAATCAAAGAGTTTCTGTATCAATTTATGTTGCATAAAACATAATGCTTGCATTAAAATTATTTCATTTGCAAATAAGAAACAGGGTTTATCCTGCATAAAATCCATTTTCACCAATATGTCCTATTGAACCCTGCCAAGAAACTAACATTCTGCCCACATTGTGGGATTTCTTTCTTTCTTTCTTTCTTTCTTTCTTTCTTTCTTTCTTTCTTTCTTTCTTTCTTTTTCTTTCTTTCTCTCTCTCTCTCATAATGAATGCTAAAGAGCCAATGAGCCCATCTGGCATGTAGAGAAAAAATAAATAAATAAATAGATGCCTCAGGAATAGATATAGAATGAACAAGCACACATTTGGCTAAGAACTCAGGTATTGCTGAAATATGTCAAAACTGACTTTCACAAATTGATACCAACCTCACATTAATTATCTGAAATTCAATGGGAATGCCCATTTCTATGACAATACCATATTTGAATAATGGTATTAAGATGATATGGTTTTGTTTTACATCTGGGGACAGTGTATCTGCTATTGCATAAAGTCAGTAACTTTATTCACTCATAAGCCATTTAAATAATGAATGAGGTATATATTGTTTGTGTGATTTATTTGTTTATTTCAGCAGTATTCCACAGAAAGCTTATGACCACAGAACCCAGAAATGGATTTAAGTACAGGTCATTAGTGTCACAAAGAAAATGAGATCTGGGTGCTATAAATTAGATGCCTGTATGATGATTTGATGTGTGCATGTAAACTCTCAGTGGTCATTTGTGTTCACTGCCAGGAAGGTCACTTTTCTCTACTGCAATTGATAACAATGAAATGTATTATGTATTTAATACACATTTGTATTTACTTTTGTAAAAGGAAATAAAATGGGGTTACATTACAGTAATATGAAGAGCTTGAAAGTATAAAATTAAAAGGAAATACTTAATTTTTCTAGCCCCCATATATTCTACTATAATAAGAGCAGAACTGAGTGTGTTTCCTCAGCAAAGGGTGATTAATTTCTGGCCTTAACTTATTCTATAATTGTAACAAGAAAAATGTTCAAAGGTAAAGTAAAAGTTTACTCATAGAATTAAAAATATTAATATATCATTTTATGGATTGAATTAAGATTATAGATATATCAATCAACATATATGATTTTAGATACATATCCATAAATTTTTCTTTTAAAAATTACATTTTTACAGTAAAATTCTCCTTGGACTGAAACTTGGCTCGCAGGATTTCAGTACAGATGGGAAATACATTTTTAAATTATATATAAAAAAATAAAGCATTCTTTAGAAAAGAGTTGAAAATGAGAGATGTTTATAATTTTAGGATGCTTTCTTTTGATTCTTTTTGAAGGTGATTCAACATATTAACGTTTTGGTTCTTAATTCAGAATGTGGTTTCTCTGTAGGCAAATTTGAATGGAGTGTAGGGACAATTATTCAGGTAATGAAGATAAATAAACTTGTTCTAAATGAAAGTGGCTTTATTGGTTCAAATTATCCAGACTGGGTGAATAAATTAATTGAATTAGTTAGAAAATTGCTCAACACTTCACTTTGCATGTGTGGATACAACCTGAATAATATTGTAATGAGGATAATTAAAAGATAACCACATAAATACGTGTGCTTCGATGTAAAAAATTTTTGAGGTGAGTGAAACTGCAATAGTTTTCAATAAATGAGTGATTAAAGTGAAAATAAAATAGTCTATATATTTTATCTTAATAAAATTTAATTACAAACAAATTTTGCCAAGGGTGTTACTTTCCTTTAACCCAAAATATAACAAAATGAGTATCCCCAAGGAATGATCAAATAAATATGCTTTTAGCATTACAGAATATCGTAAGACTAAAAGGCTCTATCCAGGTAATAAAGCTTGGTTCTAAATATAAATTTAAATATCACATTTTTATGACTGTGAAAGCATTTTTCTCATGCTAACACTTTAAAAGGAAGACTCAGCCATTTTTCTTAGGCAACTATATTTCCCCTGACTGCAGACCCACCATTGCCAACTTTTAAAATCATTGGGGCATTTAAGGGAGAAGACAGCAACTCATTTTGAGTCTTTCCTCTGTTACTTACTTGTATATAAAATTAAAGAAGCTTCATTTACTTTATTTGTGAATATTACATGAGTTTATCTATAGAGAAGTAGTTTTAAACTATATTATTCCTTTTTAAAATTTTTTTAAACATTTATTTATTCTTGAGAGAAACAGAGAGAGAGAGTGCCAGCAGGGAAGGGGCAGAGAGAGACATACACAGAAGCAGGCTCCAGGCTCTGAGCTGTCAGCACAGAGCACAGGTGGGGCTCAAAACCACAAACTGTGGGATCATGACCTGGGCTGAAGTGGGGAACTTAACCAACTGAACCATCCAGGCACCCCTAAACTATATTATTCCTTAAAACTGCTATTAAGAAAAAAAAAATAGTAAGTAAAGAAAACACAAATCTCAGTTGGAAAGAGCAACTGTTCAAGAAATCTTAAAATATAAAGATTTTTTTAAAAGATATTTTTGGGTGTGCCTGCGTGGTTTAGTCAGTTAAGCCTCTGACTCTTGGTTTTGGCTCAAGTCATGATCTCACGGTTTCTGGGGTTGAGTCCAATGTTGGGCTCTTCACTGACAGTACAGAGCCTACTAGGGATTCTCTCTCTCCCTCTCTCTCTCTGCCACTCCTCTGGTGTCTCTCTCTCTCTCAAAATAAATAAATAAATTTTAAAAATAATCAAGATAAAAAAGGTATGTTTAATTTCTACTTTTGGTATTCAAAAGTGCTCTTGGTTGAAGACAAGGAATTAAATACATAGAAATGTAAAATCTGAAACATACAGCCATTGATACTAAATAATAAAAATATAATATACATAATAATCAATATAATATTTATATATTTATATAATATATAATTGCATAATAAATATGTTGTATAATATAATTTTATTAATAGTGTATAATCTTATATATAATATATTTAATATAAATGTTATATGATAAAGATTATATGATTATATAATAAAATATAATGATATAATATAATGGTCTTGTCTATTATAATTATATAATTATAAATAATAATAAAATAATCATAAGATCAGTGAAGAAAATTCCTAGTTATTTGGTTTGTTTTTCTCTATCTGTAAATAAATACAGAAACCTGCCATGTTGGAAGAAATACAACCTAACATGGAGTGGAAAGAAGAAATAATTCCTTGGTAACAAACTAGATTTTATTCAATAAATTACTATTGAGCATGTACTAGAGTGCAAGTGAAACTGTATACAGTTATAAAGAAAATCAGGGAAAATCACGTATTTGAGTAGAAATAAAGTTTGCTTTCAGGACTTCAAGTCAAATGTTGTCAAATCCTTTGCATCTCCTGTGTTATGCCCCTTGGATCTTCACTGTCATCCAGATAGCTCCTAGATCAGTACACGTGCAGTTTAGATGATGCTGGCATCTTTGGGTGTGAATAAAGCACATATTTTTGAGACTTCTAAGTAAAGTGTCATAGTGGGCATTAGTTTGAGACAAGATACATAATCTTGAGGTTATAAATAAAAGGGAAAAGAAAAGAAACAAAAAGTAAAAGGAAAGAAGTGATCCAGGAATGATAAGTTATTATCTGGTGACCAAGAGGGACTTAATGTGCCCCTCCACTTGATTAAACTTTAGATTTTTTTTGGCTGACTATAAGGCCCTGATCCTCTTTTCTTAGAACATTTACTGTAAATTTGCAACTGTAATTCTTTCTCTTTCCCTTTGAGATAGATATCTTCTATAATTCAGGATTGTCTTTCTCAAGAGAGAAAGAGAGCCATCCCTTTGAAATGCAATCATCAAGGGGCTCCTGGGTGGCTTAGCTGGTTAAGCGCCCAACTTTCAGCTTAAGTCATGACCTCAGTTCCTGAGTTCAAGCCCCACATCCGACTCCATGCTGATAGCTGGGAGCCTGGAGCCTGTTTCGAATCCTGTGTCTCCATCTCTTTCTGCTCCTTTCCCACTCACACTTTCTCACTTTCTCTCTCACTCTCTCTCTCTTTCTCTAAAATGTAAAGATAAAAAATAAATTAGAAATGTAATCGTCAAGAGAGATGGTGCTCCCCCCATGCCCCGCCCTTCCTCCCAGTCTTTGTGGAAGTGTAGGAGCCTAACTTAGAACAATGAACAAACACAGATGGCCTAATCACATTGACCAAACCAGCCCATCATCCTGAAGTACTTTTCTACTAGCTCTGAGAGCAGTTAAGAGCCCTCCCGCTTTTTTTTTTGTTTCAGAGAGGTTAACTTCAGTGCTTCTCCCCTACTGGAATACAATAGTCTTCAATAACATCTTTCCTGCCTGTTTAACTAGTCTGATGCAATTTTTTTACACGGGGTAGACTGCTATAAAAACAACCACCTCCTCTTCCTCTGTCTCTGTCAATGGAAAAAAAAGCAGTTTAAATAAAACTGAGGATGTAGAAAAATCACAGGCAACATTCCTGATTCTCGCTAAATTATTTTTATTTGCTTTGTAATTTGGTGGAACTCAGCAGTCTCTTATAGGTAGAGGGCTGTTGAGAAACTAAGTATTGAATCTAATGCTTCTTTTCCTTTGTATGTGTATATATATACACACGACCAACACAACATCCTCCTGGGAGAGTGGGAAGAATAAAAGTCTGAGGTAGTTCACTAAAGGTTTAAGAGATAGTATTCAGTGTTTGATGGCTGACTTTTAAGTAGTTTTTAGACACTCACTCACAGCGATGCATATAGAATTGCCCTGTATCTAATTATTTGGTACACAGACTACCACTGAGAGAAATTTTCCAATGTTAATAACTTCAATTCAAAAGTCTACAAAATAAAATTTTGTTGTATTTCCTGGAAATATTATATGCTACAAGGAAGATTAGCTTCTAAGAAGATAGGAAAAGATAAAATGAGATTTGCAATATAAAACTTGTTAAAAGAAGAGATAACATCAGAGGAAATAGCAAAGGATAATGGATACATTTCTAAGTAGAAGACCTAATTGTTTTATATATTATTCTGTTTATAAAATACATTTTCTTATGCTGTTTGTACAAGATCTGGAATATGTAGAAATCTCTAAAGAAAAAATAAAGAATTGTCATGGGCATATTTATTCAATATACAGATACTGTACAATTAATACACAAATATTATCCACTCTGTGGATTCTATGATAAATGGCTATAGACTTATGATCCTTGACATCAGATGTTTGCATATAGCATCTGCAACCTATATAAAGATTAATATTTAGAATGCAATATAACAATTGCAATGTATTGTATACTAGGTAGGATTTTTTGGGGAGATGAACCTCACATTTTTCACAATACAGTAGCAGTTGACCAGATAGAAAGGGAAAAAGTAAAAACATTTTAAAAATTCAGCTGCATTTTGGGGCGCCTGGGTGGCTTAGTCGGTTAAGCGTCCGACTTTCGCTTAGGTCATGATCTCATGGCTCGTGGGTTCGAGCCCCGCGTCGGGCTCGTGCTGACTGCCAGCTCAGAGCCTGGAGCCTGTTTCAGTCTGTGACTCCCTCTCTCTCTGACCCTCCCCTGCTCACGCTGTCTCTCTCTCTCTCCTAGAAATAAATAAAAAACATTTAAAAAAAAAATTCAGCTGCATTCTGTTTTTCTAATTTTAGTAATCTTACATAACTCTTTTTTAAAATATTTTTTAATGTTCATTTATTTTTGAAAGACAGAGAGAGACAGAGCGCCAGTGGGAAGGGGCAAAGAGGAGGGAGACACACAGAATCAGGCTCCAGGCTCTGAGCTGTAAGCACAGCGTCTGACGCAGGGCTCAAACTCAAAAGCTGTGAGATCATGATACGAGCCAAAGTCAGATGCTTAACCCACTGAGCCATCCAGGTGCCCCAAATTATCTTACATAACTCTTAGATGACTTGCCCACCAAGGCAATTCACATGTACTTCAATGTAATTAAATAAAATGATAAATCTCATAAAATCTATAATAAATTAAAATATCAAGCATGATCAACTTAAATGTAGATAATCATATAATGTTCAGATGTACAAGAAATAAACCTTTTTGTCTTTCTGTAACTTCATCCTTTTGTGATGCCTTCCTGTTTTTGTTATTAGGAATAATGAAACAAGATGGAAAGATAATAAACTAAGCAATTAAATCAGTGTCCCTTTATTTTAAACAGTCTTTTAAGGGGCGAATATTAACTCAATTCATAATTCTAATCCCTAAGAAGACAGTTTTGTTTTTACTCATATGTAATTTATTTCCTTCTACTTTACTCAGAGGTATACAGTGGGTATACAGTGAAGATTACTTAATGTCATGATTTTGAGGAGTTCTGTGGCATACATGTTGTATTCAGGTTTTGGTGGCCTCCTGTGACATATTCTTCATTTAGTCAGACCACTGAGTCCCATGAGTTTCTGCTGAGATGTAGTAGGTCCACCAGAGAGCTCCCTTGATGCTTCTATGATGTGAGAACACAGATTATTGAAGGTTGAGAATTTGGGATAATATCCCCAGAAAGGTCATTAGGGCCAGCAGAGATGCTGTCTAAGGGGGTGTGGTATCTAGAATGGATAGTAGATAAGGAAGATGATGAACATCATTTACAGCCTGTGACCAGCAATAGTAGCTGTTCACCACAATGAACAGCGGACTATAGTTCATTCCATTAAGCTTTATTTTCTAAAGTTTCCCCAGGAAGAGGAACCATCTGGAGTCCTATAGGCACTACTTTCAGACTTGATAGAAGGAAGTGTAGTAAACAAGAGTTTACAAAACAAGAGTAGTTTGTGGTGGACTCTGTGATGCACTGTCCTGAAAAAGGGCTGCACTAAAATGGGGCAAAAATGAAAAACAGTCACAATGTAGGGAGGTACTCATTCTCAAAGAAATACAAGTCAACACCTCTTGAATTCCATTCCTTTGGTACCTTACTCACCTCACCCTAGTCTCTGTCCTGCCCCAGATCCTTCTTTGAGAATAGAGGATTTATTCCATTAGTTACTGGGGAAACTACCAGAACGAAGTCTTCAACTGTCAACCATCATCAAGAACAGCTTTTGTAGAATCAAACTGCTTTACTCAAAGTCACAATTCTTATCAGTGACAGCCCGTAACCCAAAACTACTGTTTACGCAGAAATGTAAATGCCCACTGCCCTCTCCCTAACTCAGGACAAATCTGATGCGCCATATAAGCATTAGAGCCCTCTGTGAGGTATCTGAGGCCTTCACTGGGACCAAAGCACAGCTCATTTTCCCCCTCTGCCTAAACCTACTTTCCCCTCTCTCACAGGTGTTCATTTGAAGAGACCTCTTCCATGACCTTCCTGCACAGTAAGCTTTTTCTTCAGAGTCTGCTTCTTAGAGGAAATCAACTTGTGAAACTAATAATAAATAACAAATTCTATTTTTTGTTAATAAATTTCAGGTCTTTAATCTGGATCATAGTATTATTCATTAAAGCATCCCACATAATTTTCCACTTAATTTTATTCATTGTACTTAATATCTGTGTCAGTTTGGACTTGAAAATCTCCATATATTTTTTCTTTCCTTTCCTCTCTCTTGCTTTTTGTTTGTTTGTTTGTTTGTTTTTCATCTTCCCCTTCTATATTTGAAGGTGGCCATATGACTGTAAGATATTTCCATAGCAGAATAGGGGCTTTATAATTGGAATTATAATTTCATAGCAAGCATAATCTGCATTGTTCTAGTGCCTGGACATGCTCAGGGGAAAGGTTAAATTTAAGAGCGATTTAATTTGCATGCCTAGGTTATACTTGAAAGTCTATAAAGACTTATTTATGAAAACCCTTCTTATTAAGGGCATTCCCCTCTTCTGCTCATATGTAGGAGCCAAAGATCTATTGGCCTATTTCTTAAATAATTCTTGTATCCCATTCTTCCAGGATCCATGTAGACACCATAAATATTAGCCAAAGCAGAATAATTAGATGTGATTAAATAGACACACTCTCCCCAAGGCCAAACTAGTTAGATAAAGATTCATTCTCTGGACTAAATAATTAAGAAAATGCTATATTCTCTTTAGACTAGGTGAGCTTGGAAATATGGTCATGGCTTGGGGCAGATTTGTGGCTGGATTTCTCATCTTTTGGCTATAATCATTTGTATAACATGTACAGCATTATAGCCTATCCAATTCCTACTCTCACCTCAAAAAATTCTGTCTGAAGACTCTAGTAGAATTTTACTAGATTACATCTAGATGATAAAATTGAGTTTGATGCATTTAAACTAAGTCTCCGTTAATTAATGGAGTGTACCTAATTGGATCTATGTCTTTCTATGAGTGCAGGTATGTTAACATTAATAAAAAAATATATATATTTATATTGTAAATTGAAGTTATATTTCCATAGTTGATTATTTCAACTTGAATTTAGACAAATTATCTTGAAATAATTGGGGTAAATGATTCCTCACTCAAACAATTTGGATATTTTACCCAACTCATGACAAGATAATGATTACTTATTTTGTTGTTGCTAATTTTGTTAAACTTTTGTCTCAAAAATTGTATTTTCCTTCAGAAATTGAACATTAGGAAAGTCTTTCTGGAAAATACTGGGTTAATAAGAGGGAGAAGGGGAGGGAGAGAACAAGAGATGTATTTGGTTAATTTACTTTCCTTGGATACATTTCTTTTAGTGATTGGGTGAATTAAACGGGGATCTTACCATCAATTTAGGTCCATTAAATACAAACAAGCCTATCACTATAATATATAGAAAACATTGAATAAAGTTCTATCAATAAATTAATCTCATTGTACCAAGATTTAATCAAAAGTATTTTGGGTAGGATTTTTCATAACTTTTTGAATATTAGAAACATTTTTAGATAATTTCTTACCTACTATGTTGTTTGGCAATCAGATTTTTAAAAGATGGGACTTGAAGTCTAGTGTGGTACAGTTCTTATTTTAACTTTTTAGTGAAAAAATAATAATGCACCTCCATGATTATATTTCAGGTAGAAAGTCTTCTCAGATTGTAGATACAAAGGAGATGAGTTCCAGGGAAAATATAATTTCTGAGCCTTATTAATCAATCAGAAAAGTTAAAACAGCTTAGTTATAGAGGTCCAGAATAGACCTTTCATCTATGAAAAGTAATGCAGTCTAGACTCTGGAATTCTTAACTCAAATGTTGTAGCTATTATTTGAGTTTTCTCCTGCTTTTCAATTAGTGATAGATAGGCTTACAGAGTTAGAGAAGCTGAGGTTTGGCTTAGTTGATCATGTGAAAAATTGGATATTCACCGGTTGCCACTCTGAATTATCCTGACATTTGAAGAGTTTGTTCCAACCAAAAGTCATTTTGAGCAGGTGCAGAAAACTCTTATTTACCAGATAAGTGAGATCTTCTTTTTCTCTTAGCTTTTATTATTCTCTAGTATATATCTTTTAGATGCTACCAAGCCTCCTAATCAGTGGCTCAACAAGAGAAGAAACTCAGTAAAACTGTTTATTCCACAACAACGCTAAAGGCTCTGTTGCAGAGGGATTCTTGTCTATATTTCTAACTCAGATTGTGGAAGTCTGGCATGAGAAAAACTTTCAGTGGAAAGGTCTTATATCACAAGGAAATTGGATTAAGCTTTGTTTGGGTTTCTTTCTTTCTTTCCTTTCTTTTTTTTTTTTTTTTTAGAATTTCACTAATAGTCTAAGCTCTATAAGGATAGAGATACTGTCCTTTTCTTACCATTACTTACTCATGTATCCCCAATGATTTTCAGAGTGACATATAATAGATGCTCAATAAATATATATGACTAAATGAATGTATAACTTCTTTAGATTTATTTTCAAAAGTTGAGTACTGCTTCAAATTTAGATTTTAACTTAACTTTCTTTTATTCAACCCTTTCTCTGCATTATGTAATTTTTAATTTTTTTAAATTTTCTTTTAACTTGTTTTAATGTTTATTCATTCTTGGGAAGGACAGAGACAGAAACAGAGCATGAGTGAGGGAGGGGCAGAAGTAAGGGGGACATAGAATCCAAAGCAGGCTCCAGGTTCTGAGCTGTCAGCACAGAGCCCCAGAGTCCGATGTGAGGCTTGAACCCAGGGACCACGAGATTGTGACTTGAGCCTAAGTCAGATGCTTAACTGACTGAGCCATCCAGGTTCCCCTGAATCACGTAATTTTTAGGGGCAGTCACATGCATTTACCCATTAGGTTTCCCTGAAACACTTCAAGAAAGGATAATTTTCAGTTTAAGATTAAAAATCTGAAGAACTACTATATTATCTGGCAATTTCAAGTAATAATAGTCAGGATACAAAGTCTTTTAAATTGATGGTCTATAGTCAAATCATAATGGCTTCTAAATGGAGTTTAGAAAATCTAGACTAGAAGGAGATCTATTATTTTATTTTTCCTATTAAAGAAGTAATGAAGTAGTAAGATTAAGTTCTGATTAAGTTAACACAAAGAGAAAACCTTGATGGGTTAGGTTTTGAAGTAGACAGGGAGAAGTGAAGTGAATAATGCTGTGTATTGTACTCATGCCATGTAAGAACTCCTACCACCTAATACTCTAATAAAATTTAGATTTCAAATTATAATTTTGCTATTGCCTAAGAATTAAAATAAGACACTAGAGAATCTGACTACTTCAAATACTCTTGCATTATAGTCCAAGTTATCTAATCTTCCACACAAAATGAAATGAGCATCATGAGTGTTTCTGACTCCATCATAGACTCAGCTTGGCTGCAGTGTGGTCGCTTAGCATGGATGCTATACCTCAAACACAGAAGAATGTCACAGCACTTAGTGAGTAAGTCAGGCACAGATGCATGATGGAAATGCTACTACTGGAAACAAATAAGGTAAAGAGATTCTGATACCACGAAAAGTATAAGAGGTAGAACCAAATATCTAAGAACTCTATTTTTTATTTTAGTCATTTCAAACATTATGTAGAATCTTACCTCAAATACCTTTCCATTTTAGGATCTAGATCCACTTCAGAAAATTTTTTAAAAATCATATATTCCTATATCTAGGAAACTAAGAATTGGCTGATGAACACCTTGTCGATTTTATAGATTTGGATTTTCCCACAGATAAATGAATATCCATATGTTTACAATTGGGCTAGACAGTTGCATTTTGCAATTCTTGTCCTGTTGTCACATCAAGTTTAGTATTTGTTACAGGTTTTTCATATTCAACAATTTTTATATTATAATATAGTTGAGTTTGGTAGACTTCCACTTTGTAAACTTCTACCGTGGTCTTATCTGGTAATGCAAGACACTCGTAAACTAAACAAAGCTTCCAATTTTACAACTGGTCAATACTGAAAGATAGACAGATAAAAGGTTTTTTTTTTTTCCTAACTTTTTCTAAATACCACATAACTAATACCTCTCTTTCAAGAATTACATGAATGATTCTTAGTCATGTTACAGTTTGTGTTCAGATGTGAGCAGTGGGCTATGTGTGTGTTCTCTGGGCCAATGAGGAAAGTAGTTTATGTGCAGGAAATAGGTTGTACTAACCAGTGAGGGCATGACCCATGCCTTGGCATCTGAAATGAATGAAGCCACCAGACTGAACAGTTAAGAGGCTCAGAAAAAAACATGAGGAAGTATTGGTTACATGTATATGGAATTCATTTGGGAAATAAGATTTTTACTGACTGCAATACTTTTAAAAATGTTACAATAGATCATTTTAGGTAGTAATGTACTGAAAATATAAACATGCAAGTTTAATGAGAAATAACACTGAATTTGCTTCTTCAAAATGTTGAAGATAAATAAGTTAACTTTCTCCAAATGCACCCCAACACTTATCATCCGCCAGGTGCAACAAAGTGACACATGAGATCACAAGAAACAAAAATGTTAAAGTAACAATATTAGCATCTAATTCGTGTTAAACATTATTTTAAGACACTACTATTGAAACCAAACAGGATTTAACACAGGCAGCTATAGCAGTTGCATATAGGGAAAGCATGACTTTTCACTGAGATCAAATGACTGTTCTTCTGATTAATTCTACTTGTTTTGATTTAAAGTTTTTTAAGAGTTTACAAAATAGAAAGTGATGGTTATGGGGCACCTGGGTGGCTCAGTCAGTTGAGCATCCGACTTCAGCTCAGGTCATGATCTCGTGGTCCACGAGCTCGAGCACCACTTTGGGCTCTGTGTTGACAGCTTGGAGACTGGATCCTGCTTGGGATTCTGTGTCTCCCTCTTTCTTTGCCGCCCCCCACTGCTCACTCTATGTCTCTCTCTCTCTCAAAAATAAATAAAGATTTTTAAAAATGTGATTGCCATAGAGGTGTTAGATTCATGAACAGAATACTTTTGCAAATACTTGAATGATGACATACTTATAACCATATTATTGCATAATTAAATAGAAAATAAATTATTGCTAATATTGGCTTGGTTTTGTATTTTGGAAGTTAAAGCAGTTAATGTAATCTTCAGGTATCATTTTGACAATTATTGCAAAATAATATTCAACATTGAAGATATAATTATCTTTGTAATGTTTATATGAATACACATTTTAGTAAAGCATATTGTCATGGTAAAAGCAATTATCCTACTAAGTTAAGAAACCTCTAGAGCAGAAGTGTTTGAAATTGATTGTGGTTGACTATATAATTCAAACTGTATCCAAACAACTTTAATATTCTAACAATAAAATTTATGTTTACAGCTGTCAGAAGTTATAAGATCTGATATTTACACAAACATTCTGAACTACAATATTTTGTGACACAGAAATCCAAATTAAATAATCACTTAGATAGTATACCACTTGTTCTTCATAACTATCTCTCAGATGATTGTAGAAACCTATGAACATTTGAAAAACTACTTTATGGGGCGCCCGGGTGGCTTAGTCGGTTGAGCGTCCGACTTTCGCTCAGGTCATGATCTCACGGTTCGTGGGTTCGAGCCCCGCGTCGGGCTCTGTGCTGACTGCCAGCTCAGAGCCTGGAGCCTGTTTCAGAGTCTGTGACTCTCTCTCTCTGACCGTGCCCTGCTCATGCGGTTTCTCTCTCTCTCTCTCCTAGAAATAAATAAAAAACATTAAAAAAATTTTTTTTTTAAAATGAAAAACTACTTTAACTAATTGACCTAAATATCATACAGTGGTAGTGATCCCATTGAGACCCATCCATGTTGCACTTGAAACTTTATTATTTTAGTCTACTGGGTATATTATACTCAAATATTAGATTTAACTATTAATACTATTAGTTCTGGAATCCTTTATTTTTGAGTAATGAAATCTCAAAGTAATTGATTGTAGGGATGTTAATATTGCTGTCATCTAATTGTGTCATAGATTTGCAACCAAAACTGTTGGCTCCTTTAGAGTTCCAATACTATCGTTAATGGCAAGAATTTAAGATTTTGCTGTAAAAACCACAGAAGGAATTGATTCACCTCCCTTTTTTCTCAGAAGAATCTTCCATATATTTATATTTTAATTATTCTCTACTTTCAATGAAATGATTTTTAAGCATAGATCATTTCTTTTTATACACTACATTTCTCTCATTCAAAAGGAGTTTCAGGGACACCTGGGTGGCTCAGTCAGTTGAGCATCTGACTTCAGCTCAGATCGTGGACTCAGTTTGTGAGTTCGAGCCCTGCAATAGGCTCTGTGCTGACAGCTCAGAGGCTGGAGCCTGCTTTGGATTCTGCTTCTCCCTCTCTCTCTGTTCTTCCCACACTTGCTGTCTAGAGAAAGACAGCAAAAATAAATAGACATGTAAAGAACAAACAAACAAACAACAGCAACAAAAAGGCAGTTTCATTCATAATCATATGAACAATTTTCTATGACTTGGCTGGTAAACCAGATTTCCTCAACTAAAGCTTCAGTGATTGGGAGCTTATGAGTGATTTTTAATATGACCTCCCTTGACCAGAATAGTCCAGTGTATGTGTGCATACCAGAAGAGCCTCCAAGACCAGCAATAATACCAATAGAAGGGGGATCCAACTAAAGCATCTGGCACCTACTGATCCATAATGCTCCTTGTGTGTTCACCTGGAACCACTCCACTCTGTTAATAAAGGCTGGACTATAATCAATAAAAAATGAATTATATGTTTGTATTTTGGAAACCCTAACAGAAAGTTCACTTATACACACCTGCTAGAATCCCATGCTGAGGATGGGCCACAGTCCTGGATATTCCCCTTCTGTAACACATTCTCTTACCATCTCAGAGACAGTGAAAGATGAGCACTAGAGGGCAAAGGCAACAGACTTTTCTAGTTTATTCATTCACTTAGTAATTCAGCCAATAAATTTTTAGAAAGCACCTAAAAATGTAATTCACTGTGCTAGAGTTAAGAATATATTGAATAAGACAGACTTGGTTCCTACCCTTCATGCTTAGTGCACAGAATAAGTAGTGCATAGTTTATAAATAAACTAATAAACTAATAAATTCCCATAACAGTAAAGCTCAAAGAGTTATAAGAGAGAATACAAATATCTCAATGCCCATTTGAATGTGGGGTGGTGAGAAATGAAGGATGAAGTAGAACCAGGCACGGCATAGAAGTGTTTTCTAGCACAGAGATTGGTCTGTGCAAAGACCCTGTAGCTGAAAAGAGTTTGGCATTGTCAGAGAACTTAAAAATTCCTCTTAGGCTGAGACATAATGTGTAAGCTGAGTTTATGACAGAAGATAAGGCCAGAGAATTAGACGAGGACTATATGAAGCAGGATCCTATGAGCAATGATAAGGATAGTGTGATGTGTAGGCAGAGAAGTAATATGAAATGGTTTACAATTTTAAACGTTCTTGATTACTGCGTGGGGAATTAGTTGGGGGAAGAGAACAGACATGGGAGCTATAAAAATTCTTAATAGCATAAGCCCATTGCAGTGGCATATTCCATTTGTCTAATATTGGAAAAGGAATCTAATCACTTTAAAACAAAACTGAGATTCCTTCAACATATTTATTTACATTCTTCTATTTAGAGACATGAATGGTCAGTAATAACTAGCTAGCTAGCTAGCTAGTAGTATGCTAAAATTGAAATTAATTCAGCTTTCACATTTTTATTTATATAAAGAAATCCTTGTGAAATATGGACATTAGAAATACAACTGTGTTATTTTTCTATTGCAAAAGTTTTGTAATTCAAACACATCTGATTTATATTGATTTTAAATTTAGCACAGAGAAAACACTTACATGCTCTATAACATTGTTAAGCATCACAAATAAAATTAGAACATGAATTGTCATTGTTTTTCTAAGTTGTAAATTAGATGACTCACCATGTAGGAAAAATGGCTCCATGATGTTTGGCTAGTTTATAATTTGAATTGTAAGTTAGGCATTATGATGTGTTTCCTGTCAGAAAATTTGTGGTCTGGCATTAGATTATGTATTCTTATCTTGAGCTCAATTAAGCAACAAAGTACTGAGTTCATTTAGTAAATAAAATTCAAGAAACAGCAGCTGGCTTTTCCCCAAATTATTGTGGTTGTATACTGTGCTGTATCTCTGTCACTTAGAAAACCTTCTGTCATAACATGCTCATTACAAATCATGTAGCTCCAAAGTGTTCCCTTTTTTACACTTATACCCTCTTTTGAATGTATTTTACATTCTTATATCATCCTAGAATAGAAAGTTGAATAAACATGGGTAGTCATGGAAAGTTGTTTTGTTGAAAGAAATAAGGTCCAGGGTAAACAGAGAGCTTTAATTAAAAATAATTGTATCTTTTGCATTCTAAATCTCTAAATCAGATTGTCATGAGAATACCTCATGTTCATATAATATTAATTTTTCAAAAATTGTGTGTACCTCTGCTCCATGATTCTATAGGCAAGTATCTTCCATTATGGACAGTTACCAATATTTATATCATTCCTACTGTATGCTACAGGCATTTAGATATGGTGCTGTTGAAAAACAACAGAAATACTAGACAAGGCCCATGACCTCAAACATTCTTACTTTCAGTAGAAATGATAACTCTTTGTATGCATGCAATACCAATGTATATGTTCATTTGCTCACTAGATTATAGGCTCCAGAAAAGCAGTGGCCATGACTTTATTTTATAAACCACTGAAACCCCAGATCAAAGCTTATAAGCAACACAAAGTGGACATGTGAACATGGGCTAAATGCTTAAGGAAAAGGATTTGGAGAATTTGGAGTGAAAGAATGCATTTGTTATTTTTTTCTTAAATAGTTTGTTGTCAAGTTGATTTCCACATAACACCCAGTGCTCATTCATCCTAACAAGTGCTTTCCTCCATGCAAAACAATGCCTTTAAAAAGACATTTAAGAAAGCATATTGTTGAAACACATAACCTACTAAGAAGTCAGTTAACGGCGGTCCTGTTATTTAAGATCCGAAATTAGAAAGGCGCCTGGGTGTCTCAGATGGTTAGGTGTCTGACTCTTGATTAGGCTCAGGTCATGATCTCACCATTCCTGGAATCAAGACCCTCGTTAAACTCAGTGCTGACAGCCTAGAGCCTGCTTGGGATACTCTCTTGCCCTCGCTTTCTTCCCGTCTCTATTCATGAGCTCTCTTTCTCTCAAAATAAATCAATAAACTTAAAAAGTAAAATGTGAAATAAAAATAAATACAGTTGCAAATTCTCTGCTACAGATGGAAAGTCTATTACGTAGAAGTCATTTTTTAAATTCAAACCATTGTGGGACAGGAAAAGTGTAAATCATACAAAAAAGAAGAGAAAAATATCCACCAACACAGGAAGAAATTTTAAAAATAGAAAATAGCATTTTAAAAATAAAATAATAACATACTAAGAAAACATTAGAAAGTCTCAATCACACTGGAGTACAATTTTATGTAGATTTTCAGTGAAGAAAAAATGAAATTTGCTACTTGGATCCCAATATAAGGCATATATGCTTAGTTAAAATTTTACATAGTAAACATTCTAGCACTGAATTAAGACATTAATCTTTCTTTTGTATGCAAATGCTCTACTTAAGAAATCTCTCAAATTATTGTTCAGATAGATATTTGTACCAAATGGAAGTTTGCCACAAATATTCTTGGACCTAGAGAAAGTAATAGTACCTACTAATCAGCATTATCAGCAATATTCTAGACTTCAAGGAAAAGCAACCTTCAAACACAGAGGCTCTTGGTAGCGCTGGCAGGTAACATGGCTATTGGAAAGCTGGGCTATGAGGCACCCAGAAGTGCATTATGTGGACAGGGAATTTGGAGTATCTTATAAACTGGCAGAGAACAGTGAAATAATGAGAAAAGGAAGCTAACTGAATGCATCAACAGAGAAGAAGTAATCATGATGCTGGGCTAGATTAGCTTTGAGTTGATAATGTGTGGTCAGACACATGCCTCACCAGTTTGGATATTTGGGAAAGAATAAAAGAAGACTTTGGTAGGCTTGTTAATGCCCCTTTCTCCTGTTCATGTCCTAATGTCTCCTAATTTCTGGCATTTATGAATATATTACTTTACATGGCAAAAGGGAGTTATTGATGTGATTAAATTAAGGGTTTTGAAATTGGAAGACTATCCTCAATTATCTGGGTGGGGCCAATATAATTACTAGAATTCTTATAAGAGGGGTTAGGAGGGTCATAATTAAAGTCAGAAGATGAGATGTGATGATGAAAGCAGAAATCAGAGAGAGACAGAGAGAGAAAGTGGATATGAAAATGTTACACTGCAGGCTTTGTGGATAGAAACAGGACCACAAGTTGAGGAATGTGAATGGCAATTCTAAACTGGAAAAGACAAAGGAACACATTCTCCTTCAGAGCCTCAAAAAGAGTAAAGCCATGCTGATCCATTTTAAACTTCTGAACTCCAGAATTATAAATTTTTAAAAACTTGTGTGTATTTTTTAAGCCACTAAATTTGTCATAACTTGTGACAGCAGTAGTAGGAAACTGCTATGTATGGGGGGAAGAGTTTCTGTCTAATTTCTGTGGAAGAAAAATCACTGTAAACTCATTATGTCACCAAAGCCTAACTATCATGCAAGTCTTTCTAGCTAGTGGGGAGCAGGGCAGCAGAAATTGGGAGAACTGGTTCTCAGCTTAGAGGAAATCAAAGAGATAACAGAAGTCCACAGACTAATTTTAAAACATCAGATAATAGTAAATACAAAAAAATTGAATGTGAGCTTAAAGTTGATTTGATACCGATGGTGTTTCGAAAGCTGACCTTTGATATTTGCTATAGTTCTTAGAAACTTCAGGTTTTATCTGTTAGACTATACAGAAATCTGTGAGTAAGCAGAACAATAAACTCCAGTTTTATAAGTGGACAAATAGAAGTCAATGCAGTAGAAGTCATTTGTCCAAAGTCACAAAATGGCATTCTCCTGGCTCAAAATGAAAGGGTATTTCTATACTACACTACACTATACTATACTATACTATACTATACTATACTATACTATACTATAACTCTCTCTGAAATTATTCTAAATTATTATATTTTTATAATGCAATGGATATGTTACCAATAGGTAAGCATCAAAGGGATGTTAAATAAGTGAATCATCTTCACAAGCATTAGTTGGAAAGAGTGTCTGGTAGGGGATGAGTTTTGATTACTAGTGAGTATAGTAGTACAAAGAGAATGACACTTGGGTCTGCTTTGAATGACACCATTAAGCTTATACAGACGTATTCAGGGTCATATCTTTTTTATGTTTTCTAAGATTTAACTGTGAGAATTGTCTCAACCCATGAATGTTTTCTATATTGTAGCACTGCCAGCCCCCAGACCATTCCTGATTGTCCCCTGGAACGTCACTGAAGGTCTGAATCATCCTGGATGCTACCCAACCCATCTGCTCGGAGTCTGACATGCCAAAGAACACAAGACATCATGCTGTCCTGCGACTTTGCTCTCAGTATCTGATAAAGAGCAAAAGCAGAGCCCTCTGAATTGGCACCAGGACCTGGGAGTCCAAGCTGTCTTGTCAACCAATGAGCGGGAGAAAGGGATGAAAGCATTTTCTTTGCACAGCTTGAATCATATTTATTTCAGAGATGCAATAAAAGGCAAGGTGTTCCAAGTTTACTTTAACATGTGAAACTGCAAAACTAGTGTATTCACTTAATCAGTGAATACTTATTGGCCAGACCCAATGCAAAATGCCGGTACAATATTGTAAACAAAATAGACGTGGTCCCTGACTTCCTGTAGTTTTCAGTCTAGGCTGAGAGACAGTTAATAAACAGGTGAATGAACACACAATACATAGTGACAACTTAGAAAAACAACCCAGAAAAATGCTTAGCCAGAATGGGTGGGGATTAAGAAACTATGTTAGCATGGATGGTCAGAAAGAACTGTTCTGAGAGAAACGTTGAAGTTGATACCTAGAATAGAAAGAAATCAAAACGTCGTGGAAGATGTTTCATACAAAGGTGTTAGCACTGGCAAAGTCCCGGGTAGGAAGGAACCCGGCCTCGAACAGAAACTGCATGACGGGAGAACAGTGAGAAAGAACGACAGTGATATGAGATCAGGGAGATCTGGTAAGCAGGTAAGTCAGTTCCTCAGGTGATATTGGAGGAGATGCAAATCAACTCAAATTTTTTCTAAACTCAGTGGAAAGTGGTGGTCAGTTTTGAAGCACAATCTTTATCTAAAAAAGACTCAGGTTCCAGTTAAAATTCACAAAAATTGTGAAGAGTCCATTTGGAACCTGAGAAGTAGTGGCCGAAGGTGAAGCTAGCTTAGAAAGTATTTTTTATGTTTTTCATCCCTTAATGAATGACCTAGCAATTAGAATTCAATAAATATCTGACAAAAAAAAGTAAAGGAAGGAAGGAGGAAAGGAAAGGAGGGAAGGACAAAAGGAGGAGGAAACACAGAAAAAAAGGAAGAAAAATGGAGTATTTCCAACAACAAATAAGAAAAAAAGCTTTTGCATAAAAGTTAAATTTGTACAGTGGCAGAGCAATAAGGCAGAATATCCTGAATTATTCACTGTCACAGAAGAAGAAAAAAGAGAGAATTTAAACTGATAAATGTAAACAAAAGAAATCCTATTGTTTGTAAAAGCATTGCAGAGAAATTGAACAGGATCTCCACAGTGAAATATTCATACCTTGCCTTCAATATGTAATATGCATTTGATATTAATGGAAGCTATTTAACCTCATTGAATATTAGTTTCACCATATATAAAATGAGATCAATAATAGTACCTACCTCACTGAGTTTACATGAATAATAATAAATAATAATATTTGTAAGTTGCTTACTGTCATTGTAGGCATATAGAAAACATTGTAATAAAATAATGAAGATAATAATGATACTAAACATGGTGATCAAAAATGAAACCATTATCTTCCTGATAAAAGAGATATTCTTTTCACAGTAAAGAATGTTTACATTGTGTCCTTAAGGCATAGAAATTCTAGGCATAATGTTAATGCACCTCCTTTTAAGCATTCAGGCTTCAATTTTCCAGTCATTCATTCAACAAATATTTACTAAACAGTTAATACATTCCAGATACTGTGTTAGGCATATTCTGACCTTGAGAATCTTACAATGTGGGAAAGAAATGTCTACAGGAATGCAAACTATGCCATTGGTCTACAGAGTATAAATTAATGGCATTATGACAAGCGGAAAGCACCCCCACATGGAGAGAGGGGAAACAACACCAGAGACAGGGTCTGGGTGGTTAAGTGTGGGAGGTAGGTGCTGTAAGGCATGGTCACATTTGTCTTTTAACCTAAGAGAAATGGAAAGCTGTAGAAAGGATTTAAGAAGTGAAACTACACAAGCAGGCTTGCGTTTTCAAAACAGCTTTGGCTTTAGGGGAGGTAGTATTGAAATTCTAGTTTAAGGGCGTGAAATTTTGATGCTTTGAACTGGGGAGGTGGCCATGAGGACAGACAAAAGTTAGAGTTACAGAGAGAGGGAGGATCTGATGAGCAACTGGCAGGATGTTGTCACCTTTCTAAAAGGGGACAAATGCAGAGAAAAAAAATAAACAGGTTAAGTGAGTACACGTTTAAATATGTTTTGTTTCAGATGCGTGAAAGCTATCCAGGAGGATAGATCCAGTTGAATACACATGTCTAGAGCTCAGAGGGATATCTAAGTAGCAGATATAATTTAGTGACCTCCAAACAAAGCTAAAAAATTCTTTTTTAAATACAAAACAAAAAAGTTGTTGAAGCCACACTTTAGATGAGACCTACCAAGGGAGGAAATATGGAACTAAATAAAATCAGGGGTTAGCTTTAAGCCCTGAGACCATGAGTATTTAACATTTTCATAGATGAAATAGTAGAATAGGAACACTAAATAGTAGAATAGGAACACTAAAAAGAGCTGTTATTGGAGGATGAGAAAATGGCAGTGAATGTCAATTCCTGGAAGTCCAAATGAATAAAAATTTCTAAGCAAAGATGTCTGGGTACCAATGTTAACTACTGCTAAGAAAACCATAAATATGCTTATTGGATAGAAGAAGTTGAAGAAAATAAGGGAATAATTGTTGGAATTTTAGATGGATAAAAAAGCATGTACAAAAGCATAATTTTATACAGTGACTACAAAGGCTTCTCAATGATTACAGCAGATCAAGTGGGAAATGAGGACGAGACAAAAGAACAGGGAAATGACTTGTAAACATAGCAAGGAGCCCATGCATCAACCCAGTAGTTCTTCTCAGTATCAAATATGGAACTGTTAAAGTTGGGATGTGTCACAATCCGGCTTGTATTTTAGAAACACTACACTGATTATTTTGACAGTATTTTGGAAAATTGTCTTCAGTGAGAAAGGAGGAGTTCTAAACCAATTTCCACAAGTCAGGTGAGTTGTTAAAAGGATATGAAATGAGCCAAACATGTAAGAAAGGGAGAGGAGGGATCAGATTGACAGTTGACACTTCTGGACTTGGGGAAGAACTGGATAAGAAGAATGAAGCCCAGGAAACAGAGCTCTCAAGGACAAGTCTTCATTTTTAATGTGGTACAGATGAGGATAGAGCATCACCATTCACCAAGACAGAAAACCAGAGGAGAATACTGTTCATTCATTTATTGAGCTGCCACAATGTTTACTGAGCTGCCGCAATAGTCAAGGCACTGGAGATACAACAGTGAATAAAACAGACAAAATTATTAACCTATGTTTATATACGACAGGCAAGAAGAGAAGTACCATTTTAGTTGTCTCAAATTGGTAAAATAACATCTCTACTTTGGTAAAATCTCAAAATGAGTGGCTCTTTAGGAGAGATTTTAGAGACTGAGGATTTGTCTTACATGAGCCAATATCATACCATGCAGCATATGGAGTAATTACAAAGAAATCAGTTTTAAATATATTTTTAATAACTGGTAAAATGGCCAAGTATTCTGAAGCTACAACAGAAATAATACCTGCCTTAAATATACATCAGATTCACTCTGCCCTGACCCTGCACAAGCAGGTCACTGACTAACAATAGTGAACCAGGGATACTTCAATTTCATTCATTGCATTCAAGCAAGAGCTCATCACTTCATTTAGCCGCTCTCCCATTGTGTTCCAGTTTCTTCTTGGTTCTTGATTCTTTGTCTCTCATTTTACTTTTAAGTCTGTCCTTAGGGCATTGTGTTGGTATTTTCTCTCTTTGTCTTTTGCTCTTTTTTTTTTTTTTGATGTTTCTTTTAGAGAGAAAGAGACAGAGCTCAAGCAGGGTAGAAGCAGAGAGAGGAGGAGACACAGAAGCTTAAGCAGGCTCCAGGCTTTGAGCTGTCAGCACAGAGCCCAATGTGTGGCATCAACTCAGTAACCATAAGATCATGACCTGAGCCGAAATCAGATACCTCAAACTACTGAGTCACCCAGGCACCCCTCTGTCTTTTAATGCTAAGCCTCCTACATAATTTGAATTGGTTTCACCACTCCAACTCTCTCTACAATTAAAATACCCCGATTTTTCCATTTTACGGCCAGATTTCAAGATTTCGAAGTTCTGCTATCCTTAATCCTTAGCTGAGGAGACTTCAGGCAAGTAATGTCTGAATAAATCACAAAGGACATTTTCTTCTTAACTCCAGCACTGGTCAAATATTTATTAGCATAGTGGGTTTCATTTGACATCGCCTAACTGAGTCATGATAAAGAGAATTTGGAAAGAAACCAAAGAGGAGTAATAAAAATGATTAACAACTGGAGAAATGGGCCCTGGGAGAAAAGGCTAAAGGAACCAGGTTAGTAAAGCCTAGAGACATGAATGTTAGAGCTAGGGGCAGAGACTTAAACACTATAAATAGTGAAGAGGCTCTCGATAGTGATGAAGAGAAAGTATTCTTTCCAGGAAGTAATAGTGAGGATGGAGTTTATAGCAAGGTGTTTGGCTTGAGAAAGAAGGTCTTGATTTAACGGATTGTGAGGGTTAGGTCTCTACGTATTTTTCTTGTGAGCCTGTGATCATTTTCTCATTAAAGACATACATCTTTACTGACAGTTCTGTCACAATTGTTTAAATAAATGTAAAGGGGATAAAGAGGGAAATCTAGAATATTTGGAATCTCTGAATACATATTACAAAAGACTTTCACAGCCTGGGTATCTATAAATACCCATAATATTTCACTAGATAGATGTGGTTTGACAATGGGCAAGGAAAGAAAATACTCCTTTGATTAATAAAATAATATTTAACTGTATTTAAATATCTTGGCTTTAAATCATCTCGAATCTATTACTATGCTACAAAAGTCATGAACTTCATGACTTTTAAAATGTCTCTCATGTCTTCATAACCTTTGGGCAAAGTTCAGCTGGTATCAAGTGGCAGAATGTTTGGGAGGAGGCAAAGAAAGGATACCTTAAACTTGAATGTGTCTCTTCCTTCCTGGCCATGACAATTAACCCATTTTTTTTTTGTCTTGACCCTAGGTCTAAATTATGGGAATTTTATTGTATTTAGTGTCTACATTTAAAGAAAATACATCAATATGTTTGCAATCCCAAGTTTATTTTCAGTAGCATTTATTAAAATACCAAAATACCATTTGTTCACATCAAAGCTTAGAACAACACTAAACATTTTCCTTACTGATTTTGGAACCCACTTTTTATTAATATTTGTGACTCATTGATGACACTTCTTAACACAGAATTGCAGCTATTTTCAAGTGTTTCTAACAGACCAATTAATATTTTAATTTTTTTACTAAGTATTCTTATGGGGGTATTACATGATACTCAGCTATAGAATCAGATATTTCACGAATATTGAGTGCTCATATAATTCATTCCAAGCTCACATCCACCTCTGCTACATTAATCATAACAGAAAAATACTGAAGGAAGCACTATGTAAAATCAGTCAGAGGAATTCTGTGTGATAATATTATCACATCTTTTTGTAGTACCTCTGCCCATGTAACCACAATGTCCTAACTCCAGTAAGAATGTTAGTCTAGTTGCACAAGAGTTATGCCACTAAAGACTTATAAGAAACTAAAAATATGTTCCCTTTAAGACATTTAAGAAAAGTGTTTATAAAATGTAATTTCATAAAACTCTCCAATGCTTAACAATAGCACATCCATGAAAAATTCTCCCCAGTGTTATAAAGTCCATTATCTCTTGGATTAATTTAGATGAAAAAAAAACAATAATTATTATTCCACATTAACAGTGTTTCAAATTTTTGGCAAACATTGATAAATAGATGCTTTGTGTTTATGTGTGTATGTATATATACACATACATGCATATACACATATATACATTTATATATATATATACACATATATATGCATTTATATATACACATATATATGCATTTATATATACATACATATGCATATTCATTTTTAAAGATTTTTTTATTTTTGAGAGAGACAGAGGAGGGGTAGAGGAAAAAGGAGACAGAGGGTCTGAAACAGGCTCTGCATTCTCAGTATAGAGCTTGATGCAGAGCTTGAACCATGAACTGTGAGATCATGACCTGAGCCAAAGTCAGATGGCTAACTGACTGAGGTAGCATATATATATATGTTATATATACATGTTCTCAGTGTCCTTTATGAACAGACTTTGAGTAAGACAATAACAAGAAGAAACATCAATGTGGAGTTAAATCCACTGAAAATATGTACCAAGTCCTTAATATGTAACTCGTTAATTAATGAGAACAATACTACTCAGGCTTTAGAAAACTGTACACAAGTTGGGAAAAATAAACATGCACAAATTAAGCAATCAGCTACATAACATTTACTGAATGCTGTGCAAAGCAATGAGACAGAGATCACTCTCATTTTCTTATTAAATCTTTATTTATTTGGGAGTATTCATTACTGTTGCCATTTTAAAGATAAAGAAAAGCTAAGGCTAGCTTTGTTAAGATCACAAAACCAATAATTAGCAGATTGGGTTTTCAAGCACAGATCTGTGTCCAGTGCCTGGGCTGTCTTTAGAAGACTATGCAGTCTCACTTACTAATTAAGTAATAAAAGTCATGAGAAATTATAGAAGATGAAAGGATAATTTTCCACTAATTATATGAGTTCAACTCATACTTAGGTTTCATTTCCATATCTACCTAATGACAGGATTATTTTCAGGTGATCCTGAAGCTTTCTTTCATTTATAGAATTAATAGAAGACCAATTTTGTGGTCCTCAGATGAACTGGATTGATTGGTGTTGTATTTCTTAAAGAAGCAAGAGCCAAGGTGATTGTTGAAGAGTAGGAAGTACCAGGACTGAGTTAGGAAAAGCCATGGTTTAAACTCAGCAGCAAGAAGAGACAGGGAAGAGGTATATGTAACTTGATCAGCATGTATTTGTTGGAACAGAGGGCAAGAAAGTCAGGTAGGTAATGTACAGTCACAATTAGGAAATGTTTGAAAGCAGAAATAAGGAATCTTAAGATCAAGCCAAAAATGTGCATAAGATGTTTGACACGCATGTCATAATCAATAGATGTTTTAGGCTTCAGAGGCAGCCGAGAGTAACATGGAGAACAAGAATAACTACAAGGCCCATAGATTTCATGTACAGAAATTGGTACTACCTCACTTATTTCTCATAACCCCCTTCCCTGCATTCTAATATAGTTACTTATATGTCTTGTGCAGTTTACATAACCACATATATAGTGTAAAATATAATTAATCTTCTAGCTTCTGATTCTAATGGTTTTTTGTTTAACTCAGATGCAGTACCTAACTCATCTTTATTGTTTATTCCCAACCCCCACTCTTTGCTTCCGATCCCTGTTCAAATTTTCAAGTCAATTTCACTTCTATTCCTATCTTCAGCCTTATTCATACAGCTTTGGGTAATTTGTAAGCTTAACCCATCTCAGTTACTAATGAAAAATTTTAACCACTGGGGTCTTCACAATTGCCTTCTATTAATCATGTTTTGCTCTATATCCCCATTGACAGATACTTGAATAAACCGTTGTGATTACAGCCCTGCCTGATCGTGTGACATCCTAAGAGCTATGGTATTTCAAACTGATGAAGGCTGATAGCATCATATGAGGCAAGTGAACAATTTTCTACACCAAGATCAATGGATGTCATGGCTTAATCATAATATACATATAATTACCTCACATATAAATACAATTCCTTGACAATTTTTTCATATTCTAAATTTGACAATTTGTAAGTTATATTTCACATGTATTTAAGAAAAATAGTTGTTGGATGCAATTTTATGTTTTACATTAATTTAAGTAAAATCTTTTGTTAGCTACTAATATTTGACATATCTCACTTTGCACAGCTGAATTTCATTTAGGCTGTGATTTTCATTATTTTCCTAGATTTTTCAAGTAGGTTTTTAGAAGTCTTAGATAATAACAATAGCATGTCACTCTCAATGAACGGCTTTTAAAGGAGATGAGCTTTCTCTTTTCTCTTGAGATACTCATAGCATAACGTAGAAGGTGTCAGAAGTAATTAAGATGAATGACTTTCTATCCAATCAAATGAAATTTATCGTTTGAAATTTTGACATGTTTCCTATGCTATGCATGTTTCTAATAAGAGCAAATCAAATGTGCATCTTCTCACAGGAGTGGAAAGAATCTTATATATAACACTTTCGAGTAATTAGATTGGAGAATAATATAAGGTTTTCAAATCATTAACAACCATTGTGTGCCAAATGTTACACAAACAGGGTTAGAACTTAATGGCCCTAAATATTGGCAATTTGACAGTCCTAAAACAAATGAAGAAACAGACTCTTAACTATAGAAAACAAACTGGGGAAGCCTGAGTGGCTCAGTCAGTTGAGCATCTGCTTTAGCTCAGGGTGTGATCTCACGGTTCATATTCGAGCCCCACATCGGGCTCTGTGCTGACAGCTAGCTCAGAGCCTGGAGCCTTCTTCGGATTTTGTGTCTCCCTCTCTCTCTGCCCTTCCCCTGCTCACATTCGGTCTTTCTCTCTCAAAAATAAACAAATATTAAAAAAAAAAAGGGAGAGAGAACAAACTGATGGTTACCAAAGAGGAGGTGGAGGTGGGGGGTTGGGGAATGGGTGAAATAGATGATGGGGATTAAAAAAAAATTTATGATAATGAAAAAATAGAATCAACTGAACTAAAATAGAATAAAATAAATTAAAATCGTAATAAATAAAAAGAATATATGTCATTTTCATGAGCAGAAATCTAAATTTCTCTGAAAATAATGTTGAGTAACAACAACAATAAAAAAGTTCATAATTTATATGTTCCAACTGTCTATTTCCTGGGGATATTATACATAGCAGTTTCAGGTAATGACCTGGTAACTTCCAGATAATCAGTTATTCCACTGAGCAGAACATTTATTATCAATATTTTGTTGATTTATTTCCTGAAAATGGTTTCCTGTAACTAGAGTTTCATAAGATTTAGATCTAGCTGTATTATCTATTCATTCATTCAATTGTCCAAAAAATCAGTTTCTATACATAGCAACATTTCTTCAAAGTGTATATGCTAGTATGTATTTAATATAGGATAACTATCTTGAAGGTTACCACAAGTGTTGATGTATTTACCCATTTTCAAGATGCAATATCGATGCTCCATGTACTAAGAAGTGGACAATAAAATTAGAAAAGCTTGCATGTTCATGTACATATTCTAAAGCTGTGGTATCATTCTAATTTGATGTCATCTAGCCTTCTCCACAGCCTAACAACATACCCCTAAGGGGAAAATCTAAATCCCGAGAAGTGAGTGCTTTCTAGCCAAGCAGTTAAGGCAGTCAAATTGTTCTCTGGTGTTCTGAATTTCATTTCAAATGATCTCAGGTGTCATGTATAGAATTACTTTTCCAATTTCAAGGAAAAGATGTTGAGTTTTTATCAGCATAGAAAATTGTACCCTATCTGAGTGCCCACCACACACAGGCAGAATTTGACATTAGAACCTTTGATTCATTTTCCCCAGATTGGTATCACTTCTCTAATTAGACACAAACTCATCTAACACCATCAGCCTGATATGTAACGAGAAGAGCCTAGTCAGAGGAAACATCTAACCAAGACCCTGACAGAATGGGAAATACATTATGCCAGCTGCTTTCCAAGATCACACCAAGTCTTCATATTTAGAAATGTTACAATGTGAGGATTTCAGCCCTATTAACACACAAAGAATATACGTGGTGTTAGCAGCATGACTGACAGTGATGAGAATTTTCTATTTCAGTATGAAAAGTTATAAAGTATCATAGAGCAGTGTAAAATTTCCTTCATAAAAATAGGTTGATTCCTTACTATAGCAAGTATTTTAACAATTAGTAATAGATACACTACAGAGTTTGGTAACAGACTTGAGTTTAGTTCTGGCTACTATATGACCTTGGGAAACATAATTTTTCTCTTTCTCATTTCCTTGGTTGAAGAGCAACTATTTCAGACTGATGGAAGCACATGATTTAGTTGTCATGCACTTATACAGTGCTGTAGCACAATGCCTGGTGCTTCTGAGCCACTCAGTATATCTTAGCTGTATCATCAAAATACCCTTTCAAAGCTTTCTATCTTCAGGCTTACAATTTTCCATTCCTAATATATACAACTTCCAGTTTCTGTGATATTTAGGTATCAGCCTTTTGTTATTATATTTGCCACAAGAATGTTATGACACAGTCAAATCAAATCACGTGTTACACTATGTGTAAAGTGAAATTTATTGGCAGAAATTAATTGGTCTAGAACAGTGGTTAGCATACTTTTTCTGTCATGGTCCTGATAGTAAATGTATTTAGTCTCAGTAGCCATAGTGTCTCTGTCACAGCTATGCAACACTGACATTGCAATTCAAATATAGGCATAGATAGTGTGCACATGAATGAGCATGGCCATACTAAGTCTACAGACAACTGGACTAGAAAATAACCTGAAAATTTGAATAAAATTATTGAAAGTATGTAATAATACAAATATTGTATAAATAAGATGATTCAAACAATAGTCATAATAACAAAACAAGATAAACATGCTCAAATCTTCCATTTTTCTTAAATGTGTGAAGGCATTTACCAATTGTATAATTTTCAGGAAAATAACATACATTCTAAGTACTTCAAACAGGAAGGGATTTAACACAGGAAACTAGACAGTTTGAAAGAGTTTGGGAAGTGAAAGGCTACTGACTTTCCAGCAATCCAGGAAGGAGAGAATTATAGAAAATAACTGTCAATGCTCTCAACTAAGTAAAATATCCAAGTAGCCGACGTCTGCCCAGGACCTCTAGCCTGCCCTCTGCCAAAATTTGCACGCCTGGCACTGGTAAGGCAGTTTCCTAATTCCTTTCTGTTACTACCTCCCATGTTTTAAAGAATAAACTTTTGGGTCACCTGGGTTGTTCAGTGGGTTGAGCATCAGACTCTTGATTTTGGCTCAGGTCATCATCTCCAGGTTTGTGAGTGTGGAGTCTGCTTGGGGTTTCCCGTCTCCCTTTCTCTCTCTTTACTCCTCACCTGATCATTCTCTCTCTCTCTCTCTCCCCAAATGAATAAATTTAAAATTAAAAAAAAAATTTTAAGAAGACTTTCATTAGTTGAATCTAAACCAGATATCTGTTGCTTAAAGAGTCTGGAAAGTATAGTTCCTATGATTCTTACTCCTGATATGCAGAGAAGCTCTTAGAAGAATAAAAATGTTACAGGGTCGGAATAGGTAGTAGCTAGCTCAGTATTATCCATGAGTAAAATGAAGACAATGGATTTTTAAGTTAATATATGCTTTGGTATGATTTCCAAGTTTGAAACTGGAATGTGTAAATATCAAAAATCATTTCAAGTTAGATAATAGCAAGATGAAATTTAGCTAAGGACAATACATTTATTTTTACTGAAAGCAAGGAGTATATTTTTCATCAGGTGGAATCAAAATCTTTTTTTTTTTACTTTTAAATGTCCATGGTTACAAGGAAAGTGAACAAAAAATCTTTAAAGGAATTGCTTCATGTTATTGACAAAAAAGAGAGTTTTCACATACACACACACAAATAGGTAGGCTGAGAGACTAATATAGTAAAGAGTGTTTTGGGGTGGAGAAAGACATAGAATTAGTGGTTTATTTGGAAATGATCCCAGAAAGTGAGAGAGCTGGCAAATTGAGTCAGAGCAGGGTGAATATGCAACATGAGAGTGCCTTTTCACTTTCCCTGCTGTGGGCAATGGAGTAGGACTCTGTCAGAATATCCTGAAATATAGTGTGTCTGTTGAAAGCCTAAACAGTCCATCAGCTCCCATCTCCCAGTGGTTGAAGACACTCCCAAGAGCACTAACTTCAGAATCCCCAGAATGAAGTGCATTGGGGCTATGTAGGCTCCCCATTACCTTGGGAAAGAAGGGCCAGAGGTAGAAAGATACTCTGCCTGAGGTGTCATGCTGTAAATTCAAGGTAAGCCTCACTTGCACTGTTCACCATATAGCTGCTGTTTAAATTAGAGTTGAGCCAAGGAAATTTGGCTCAGAGAAATAGAGTAGACTGCTACGATTTACCCCTTCCAGTGCTCAAATTTCCTCATGGGGAATACTTACTGTATACTCTTAAGGTAGTGCTGTAGAGCCCTCCTCCCATGGTACCACCTTCAATCATCAATTTCTGGATCTAAATATTGGCTCAGACCTGGAAATTGGCTAAGAGCTCACAATTGTACACTGCAGTATTGGGCATTAGTTTTCGTCAGGTATTAAGAAGTAATATCTCAGTGTAGTTTAAATTTTATTTTTTATTAGTATGGGTAGAATCCAGAATACTTTTATGTGTTTTATTTTATTTTTTTAAATGTTTTATTTATTTCTGAGAGAGAGAGAGAGAGAGAGTCTGAGCAGGGGAGGGTCACAAAGAGGGAGACACAGAATCTGAAGCAGGCTCCAGGCTCTGAGCTGGCTGTCAGCACAGAGCTCGACATGGGGCTCAAACCCACAAACCATGAGATCATGACCTGAGCCAAAGTCGGACACTTAACCGACTGAGCCACCCAGATGCCCCTACCTTTATATGTTTAAAGGCTAATTGTATATCTGTCTCTGTGAATCATTTATTCATGGTTTTCGTCCATTTTTTAAATGAAAAATCAGACTTTTGGATGCTTTTTCCTATCAAATTTTAAGGATTCTTTCTTATGTTAGAGAGATTACCACTTAAAAAATTATTCATTTATTTTGAGGGAGACAGGAGTGCAAGCTGGGGAGGGGCAGGAGAGATGAGAATAGAGGATCTGAAGTGGGTTCAGTACTGACAGCAGTGACCCCATTGCAGGGTTTGAACTCATGAACCATAAGATCACGACCTGAGCCAAAGTCAACTGTTTAACTGACTGAGCCACCCAGGCACCCTGAGAGATTGCCATTTTGTGATTTATATGCAAACATATTCTCCTATTTTGTCAAGTTTCTTTTGACTTTGTCTATGGTGTTTGTTATCACAATTCAAACACATAAATAATTACATTTGGCAACCTCATTTTCCTTGCATTTGGATTTTGAAGCAGTTTTAAAAGCTTCCCTCATGCATTTAATAGTATTTGTGCACTTGACCTAAAAGTAGTTAAAATCTATTTTTAATATATTCTATCATTGTGTCACTGAATTCTCTATAATATCTGTTTATAGGAAGCATTCTTTTTTATTTGACCCATAGATCTTCAAAATCATTATATACCTTCTGTAAAGTATGGCCTTTCACCTTTTTTTTTTTTAATTTTTATTTATTTCTAGGAGAGAGAGAGACAGCGTGAGCAGGGGAGGGTCAGAGAGAGAGGGAGTCACAGGCTGAAACAGGCTCCAGGCTCTGAGCTGGTAGTCAGCACAGAGCCCGACACGGGGCTCGAACCCACGAACCGCGAGATCATGACCTAAGCGAAAGTTGGACGCTTAACCGACTAAGCCACCCAGGCGCCCCAGTATGGCCTTTCACCTTTTAAAGGGTCTTTCTCTTCTTTCATTAATTTTGGCCTCAGTTCTGTCTTGTCTGATATCAGGATCACAATTTTTGCTTTTATAAATTTATGGACCAGTATCTCTAGCCAGGATTCCTGTGATAGTATCCTAACTGGTCCTTCATGCACCAGCCTTTGCTCCTTCAGTTCCTTGTCAACACGGCAGCTAAGACAATCTTTAGAAGCATTAAGTCACAGTGCATCATTTCTTTGTTCAAAGGTTTGCAATGACTCCCTATGTCACTCAGGGTAAAACTCAAATTCCCTAAAATGGCATGCAGTATCCCAAGTGCTCTTGACCCCAGTGCCTCTGAGGCACCCTTTTTTACCCTCTGCCCTCCCTACTCAAGCCACACCAGCCACCTTAATGTTTTCTGGAATCCTCATTCATGCTCTCACCTCAGACAGAGTCTTTACGCCAGCTATTCCTTACAGCTGGGGCATTTCTCAAATGTCCAACTGGCTAACTTCCTTGAAATCTTCAGGTCTTTGTTCAGATAGGAAATTGGAATCCTTCCTCGGCCATTTTACTTAAAATTGAAACATAACCCTCATACATCTTACACTGTTCTGCATTTACTCATTTATTATATTTATTGTCAGCGTGCCTTTCCCTACTAGAATGATAGCACCATGAGGACAGGGATCTTGCATAGTTTATTCACTGATGTATACTAAGAATCTAGAATGATGCCAGCATACAGTAGGGGCCTTATAAATAGATGTCGAATGAAGGTTTTTGTCTTCCTCTCTCTAATCTTACATCATGGGGTACAGTCTCATAAAACATAATAGAGTAATCTTTCAAAGTATAAGGCAACCACACTATATTCTTTCCTTAAAACCTTTTAGCGACTTTCCATCACCTTTAAAATGAAACTTAAACTCCCCTCATTTGAGGAGCAAGGCCTTTCACGCTTTATTCCTGGACGCTCTAACCTTTCACCATCCCTATCGCATATTGTGAATTCTAGCTATGATAAATCACTTGCATTTCCTCAAATATACTATGTTTCCTTACAACTCTGTGTCCCTGCCCTTAGGTATGGTGGCGGTATAATTTATTGTCCAAACCAGGGCACTTCTGAGAGTTAAAGTGGATGTTATTAATACTTGTAAAATGGGACTGTCCTAGACAAACAAGAATGAATGGTCAGCCACTTTATCCTCAGGCTGTCTTCCTGAAATGTCCTTCCTAATTTCTTTGCCCGAATCTGTCAAGGTATCTTTCATGTTTTAATCCCTTACCACATCCTCTCATGTGCTTTTTCGTACCCCTGGTCTAAATTAGACAACCTTGCTTTGTACCTAGTAATACCAATCATGCCCTTATCCTAATCACCATACTTCTTCAGCTGCCCACAGACTGCCTCCTTGAAGGCAATAACCACACTATTTATGCCTCAATTCCTAGCACTAGATACATCATATGCCAAGTAATGGATAACAATGACATAATATTGTATTAGAGTCAGCTTCGGAGTTGAGCTTTTGGGCTGGGGATCTGAACCAGTGGGTTTAAATCACAGCTTTATCAAATACTAGCTGTGTCATCTTGGGTAATTAAAGTATGCTTATAGAGTGGCTGTGTATATTGAAATGAATAGTCAGAATAAAGTCAGAACTCAGTAAACATTAAATATTTCAGCATTATTTCAATAAAAACTTGCTGAATAAATAACTAGTCCACTAAAATAAACACTAATCACCCTAATTCTATAACCAATATTCTCACTGGACTCTAAGGTGTAAAAATACTCTTATGTGTCATATTTTATTTGATCTCTTCCTCCATGAAACCCATCAGGAAGAAATAGTGGATATGTCAACTTAGAGTGAGGAAATTCATTCAAAGGGTTGAATGGTTTGCACAGAAATTGGGAGTTACTATGTAAATTAGCTGGAACACAAACCATGTATCTCCACACTTGCCCCATTTGAATTCGCTGCTTCAAATATATCTTCCCCTCTTCTCCTACCAATCTCCACAATGCTTCTGGATGAACGGTCTCCTAGTCTGCTTCTACCACCTCACCAGACAGGGCCCGTGACCCTCCCCTGATCAACATGGTGCCTAGTTTGTCAGCATTTCCCTGCATCACATTCTGCTTGTCTCCTTGTTTACCTATTGTCTCCTGTCAAGACTCTGATTCTCTCCACACCAGAAATTATGTCTTAACAGACTGTGCTTCTAAGCAGCTAAAACAAATATTCAAAAATATTTGTCGATATTAAACACAACTCTAATCCAATATTCTAAGTGCTGTCGAAAAACACCTTTAGAAGACACTGCCACAAGAAATATATTTCAGTGTAGACTGCCCTCTTTCTGATATGGTGGCAAGTCATTCATCCATTCAAAAGTAAGACAAAAATTTTTAGTGCCTTTGGACTACATGCTGAACACACACACAAACTCTTCTCCTAACCTAACTGTTCAGAAACCAGTGAAAGGGAAGGACTATGTTACTCAGGAACAAAATTTTTACTCCTGAGTTGGATACTAACTGAAATGTAGACATAGGTTTCCAGGGGACAACGTGAAATGAGTAGAGCAAGAACTGTCTCCATATTGGTATATTAAATCTTTGACATTTCCTGGAGTTAAACGTATTTGTTCTGAGGAAATGGGCTTTCCTATAGCCCAGTTGTCGGGGTCAAGGAGATGGGGTATTACTAAAAATTCCATTGTATTATTGTCCTTCAGACAGTTACACTTCTGGGTTTTTCCCCCATGCAAAATAACTTAAAGCACCAGAATGAGCAATGGGCACCTGTGGGATTAGACCTTAAATCATACTCCTGGTGAGGTGCCTGGGTGGTTCACGTGGTTAAGTACCTGACTTTGACTCAGGTCATGATCTCATGGCTCGTGGGTTCGAGCCCCATGTTGGGCTCTGTGCTGACATCTCAGAGCCTAGAGCCTGCTTCGGATTCTGTGTCTCCCTCTCTCTCTGCCTCTTCCACACTCACACTCTGTCTCTCTCTCTCTCAAAAATAAACACTAAAACATTTTTAAAATATCATATTCCTGGTGATATACAGTAGAGACACTTGTGCAACATACTCAAAGGATATGACATTCTCTGGGAAATAAGATAATATTACTATATGAATTTTATTTTTTAATGTTTTGTGTTTATTTTTGAGAATGAGAGACACAGAATGTGAGCCAAGAAGGGGCAGGGAGAGAGGGAAACAGAATCTGAAGCAGGCTAAGCAGCAAAGCCTGAGGGGGATGGAACTCACCAACCACAAGTCCATGACCTGACCAGCCACCCAGCTGCCCCTTACTGTATGGATTTTTAAAAATAGAATACTTGCATGTGATTGCTATAATATGCATTTTTGGGGGGTGCCTAAGTGGTTCAGTCAGTTGAGCATCCAACTCTTTATTTCAGCTCAGGTGGTGATCCCAGGGTTGTGGGATCGAGCCCCGCGTCAGGCTCTGCACAGAGCGTGGAGCCTGCTTGAGATTATCTGTTTCTCTCCCTCACTCTTGCTCTTTGTCTGTCTCTCTCTAAAATCAATAAAATGAAAAAAAAAAACTAATGTTCATAGTTGAAGTAATTGTGAAACTGCTGGCCTGTGATTTTTGATGTATTCTGTTGTAAATCCAAAAAGAGCTTGTTGAATTTTTTAATCTATAGTTTCAGAGGGTCTATTTTGAAATAAAATCTGTTATACCACTGAAAAAAAAGATTTTGCCATAAAATGGAAAAACATGTAGGTTAAAACAAACGGAATTTCTTATTTCAACAAGAGACATTAATCTGAAAGATTATATTGGCATTTATTAAACGTTTGTTCTGCACCAAATATCGTGTTAAGCACATCACATATATGGCTTTCCGTTTTTGACATACAGTAACCCTATGGGATAAGTATCGTTATTTCCCGTTTTACATAAGAATAAAAAATATTAAGACTATTCTTCATATTTTGTGTATTGTGTGCCTACAAAACTTTATGTCTAAATATCAGAAAATATAAAAAATAAAAATTACACACCATATATATATGTGTGTGTGTGTGTGTGTGTGTGTGTGTGTGTGTATCCATCCATTTATCTCAGTAAAGCCATAGATGATACATAGAGGGAATATTAGAATAAAATACATAGTTATATTATTCCCATTTTCTTACTTATACAAGAAAATGGTTTATATTCTACACAGCACGTTACAAAAGAAATCCTTCCTCAAATTATTATGTATACATAGCTCATTCATGTAGTTTTGCTCAATAAAATTATGTTTTATTACATATTATTCTGATAGCTGGTATTGAATACACTTGATTTTTTTTTCTTTTCAAAGACATTGCTTTGATCCTTTCACAATTCTGAAATAGTTTCTCTCTACTAAGATTTTGCATGCTAAATTAAAATTTTGCTCCACTTTTGCAAAACAAGATATTTGAATTACTAAAAATAGAGGCATCATTTTTTATATATTTATTGAATACTCATTTTCACAAACATTTCAAAGTGGTCCACCTGGTATTCTCTCTAATTATACACAACTGTATGAGTATTTGCAAGTTTTTACAAAGTGTGTACCTTTTTGCAAGATTTTACAAAGTGCCTCAAAAAACCATTAAAATGTTTGCCCCCAGCTCATGTGGAATTTGAATCTGCTTAGATAATGATATATGGGCTGTTGCCAGCAGATACAGAAGACCGTGGTAATAACCTTTGCTGAGTGTCATGACTATTATTACTAGAAAGCACTAAGATTTCTTGCACTGGGATGAATTAAAATGCTTTCTAGAATTTAGTCTGCATTTGACATCTAACCACCCTTTCTTACATGGATTCAAATTACTTGGAGAGTCTTCCTAGGACAGCGAGTCAGCCTCATAATATCCTTCAAGGTGGTTTACTGAGGCTCCCTTTAGCCTTCTTCCCCCTGTTCCATTAATATTGTGAATAAGTTTGGGGCTTCCAGGAAAGGAGAAAATTAAACTCCAGCATCACTATGGTCCCTGTCTCTGTTATCTTCGGGCTTGTAGTTCTCATATTCCAACAGTTTGATCTTTTAATGATATTTAGAGAACATAATTTAATTTGCAAAACCCAAAGCCTTGCCATGGCTTTATAAATCCATCAGAAATCCAAGACTAAGGGAGGGGGCAAGATGGCAGAGAAGTAAGGAGCTCCATACTTGCATTCGCGCCCATACATCACACGGAAAAGAACTGACGCCATTGGAAACCTTACAAAACCTTAGAGACTGGGAGAAAAAGGACACAGAATCCACTGAGAGAGCCTTCTAACGTGAGTGCGAACCGGGGAAGATAAAATCGGGCCGGGATCGGACACTCCAGGGTGGGAGGCGATTCCCCTCTACCCTCTACGGGGAGTGAGAGGGGAAAAAGAGAGAGTCCAAAACAGAAAAAACTCCGCTCGCGGTAAAGAAAGACCGTACTTGCCAAATACCCCAAATACCTGCACGCCAGGTCCCCTCGGGCCAACTGGTCCCAGGGGGTGGGGGTGGGGGGGCTGAGCGCACAGACTGCTGCTTTGTGCTGGCTCTTGGCGGCTGGACTTCAGGGTGGTGGCACACCTGCCGCCATTGTCCTCCCGTGCAGCTGGGGCACCTGAAAGAGCTGTGCTGAAACCCGGCTTCCATGCTCCTGGCTGGCTGGAACTCGAGAGGGAAGGCAGAGAGCTAAAAACTGGGAAATTTGCCTGTGAGTTCGTGTTTCGGGTGACGAGCCGTAGAGGGACCTGGTTTTCCTCACTCCAGCGGGCTCGGCGCACCCAGCAGGCAAGCCCCCACGCATGCGTTCCAGCCTGACCCAGAGAAGGAAGCAGCGATTCTGACTCCGCCCCCAGAGCTCAGCAGGGAGCCTAGAATTGCCCTGAGCGGGTTGCCTGGGAAGCTGTGTCTAAGGCAAATTCAGCGGGGCGCGCGGACTGGGATTTGGAGATTGGGACTGGCCTGAGTTGAAGAGTGCAACCAACTTTGGCTGCAACCCAGGTACGGGGAGTTTACACGCCCAAAAAAGCAAGGTTCAGCGCTTGGTTCAAGAAGGGACTGGAGCACCATCACTCTCCTCCCCACAAGCGCCAAGGCAGAGCTCCTGCCTGAGGCGTTGGATCACGCCACGCCCATCCCTGCCTGAGAGGTGCCCTCCTCCCTTTTTTTTCCCTTTTTTTCTTCTTTTGTTTTTTTTCCTTTTTTTCTTTCTTTCTTCTTTTTTTCCCCTTTTTTCCCATTTTTTTCCTCTTTCTTTTCTTCTTCTTCTTTCTCCTTTCTCTCTTTTTCCCCCAGAACACTGACCTGATGAACTCTGGTCGCCAGCTTGCTTAAACAATCACAACAAGTCCATTCTGTAAATGTAAATTCTACACCTACCGACATTTTCATCTCTTTCTCTCAGGAGTAATTAGAATATATAGTTTCTCTGGATAATACCAGCATCCTTCTCTCACCTATCCAACAATATGCTGCCTTTTAGCTCTTTGAAAAAAGCTTCTTATCCCTTCTGCCTGTTCATTCTATTTTCAATTTTGCCTCATCCCGCCCTGCCTTCTCTCTCTTTCTCTATGCTCTTCAACCAGCACTGCATACACACGGCTATTTAACTGCAGCTGGGAAATCTGGTTATATTCTTTAAACCGTTCTTTGTCCATCGGTTTTCTTCTTTCTTCCTTTTCTTTTCCCTTTTTGACCCTTTTATGTATTTTATACTCCCTATTATTTGCCCTCCCTCCTCCGTCTTTTCTCTTAACTTTTTCACTTTCCCTCTCGCTTTGCATTTTAGTTGAATTAGCCTGTGTGTTTGTGTGCTCCTGCTCCCTCTGTGTTTGTCTGTTTTCTTTTCCAGGGCTACCTCAAGAAACAAGCCAGAGTACACAAGGTGGAGAGTCACAAATATCACTACGAATAGGAAAATAAAATAACCAAAGTCCCAACAAGAGAGACCAAGGGATACCATTGAAAAAACAATCTCTGAAAGGATAGGCCCTGGAAAGTCAAAGAGTCTTCTTGGATATAGCAGCGCTCATAGACACAGAGAGCATAACAGGTCTTTTAAACCAACAAGAGCTGGAAAGCTAACTAAAATGACGAAACGAAAGACCTCTCCTCCAAAGAAATTACAAGAAGAAATGACAACTAATGAACTGCTCAAAACAGATATCAGCAGCATAATTGAACAACACTTTAGAATAATGGTAAAATTACTGGCTGGGCTTGAAAAAACATAGGGGACATCAAAGAAACTATGGCTACAGACAGAATGGAAAATAAAAATAAGCATGAGAATTAAAAAATGCGATAAATGAGATACATAATAAATCAGAGGCCTCCAATGCTTGGAGAACTAACAATCATAAATGTCTAGGCACCGAATATGGAAGCATCTAAATATCTAAAACAATTAGTCACATACAAAAACAAGCTTGTAGATAAGAATGTGCTAATACCAGGGGACTTTAATACTGGCTTACAGCAATGGATAGGTCAACCAGACAGAAAATCACTAAAGAAATAATGGACTTGAAAGACACATTGGACCAGATGGATCTGACGGATATATTTAGAAAATTACATCCTGAGGTCAGGGAATTTACTTTCTTCTCAAGTGCGCATGGCACATTCTCCAAGATAGATCACATACTGGGACATAAAGCAGCCCTCAATAAATATAAAAGAATAGAGATCATACCATGCACACTGTCAGATCATAATGCTTTGAAACTTGAAATCAATTACAGGAAGAAGTCTGAAAACCTCCAAAAACATGGAGGTAAAGAACACCCTTCTAAAGAATGAATGGCCCAAAAAGGTAATTAGAGACGAAATTAAAAAATATGTGGAAATAAATGAAAATGAAAACACAACAATTCAAAATCTATGGGATATGGCAAAGACAGTCCTAAGAGGAAAGTACATTGCTCTACAGGCCTATTTCAAGAGATTAGAAAAAGCGCAAGTCCAAAATCTAACAGCTCACCTAAAGGAACTAGAGGCAGAGCAACAAGAAGGCCCTGAACCCAGTAGAAGAAGAGACATAGTAAAAATTAGAGCAGAAATAAACAACATAGAGACCAAAGAAACAATGGAACAGATCAATGAAACCAAGAGTTGGTTTTTTGAAAAAATAAACAAAATTGACAAGCCTCTAGCCAGAATTATCAAAAAGAAGAGAGAGAGCACCCAAATAGACAAAATTATGAATGAAAATGGATTTATTACAACCAACTCATCAGAAATACAAGCAATGATCAGGGATTACTATGAAACATTATATGCCAACAAATTGGACAACTTAGAAGAAATGGACAAATTTTTAAACACACACACACTACCAAAATCCACACGGGAAGAAATAGAAAACCTGAACAGACCCATAACGAGCGAAGAAATCGAATCAGTGATCAAAAATCTCCCAACAAATAAGAGCCCTGGATCTAATGGCTTTCCCGGGGAATTCTACCAGACACTTAAAACAGAATTAATCCCAATTCTTCTCAAGCTATTCCAAAAAATAGAAATCGAAGGAAAACTCCTGAATTCATCTTGTGAAGCCAGCATCACTCTGATTCCCAAGCCAGACAGAGATCCAGCAAAAAAAGAGAATTACAGGCCAATATCCTTGATGAATACGGGTGCAGAAATTCTCAACAAGATCCTTGCAAATCGAATCCAGCAGCACATAAAAAGAATCATCGACCAAGATCAAGTGGGATTCATTCCTGGGTTATCGGGCTGGTTCAACATTCACAAATCAATCAATGTGATACATCACATCAATAAAAGAAGAGATAAAAGCCATATGATCCAGTCAATAGATGGAGAAAAAGCATTTGACAAATTACAGCATCCTTTCTTAATAAAGACTCTAGAGAAAGTTGGGATAGAAGGAACCTACTTGAACATCATCAAAGCCATCTATGAGAAGCCTTCAGCGAACATCATCCTCAACGGGGAAAAACTCAGAGCTTTCCCCCTGAGATCAGGAACACGACAGGGATGCCCACTCTCATCACTGTTGTTTCACATAGTGCTGGAAGTCCTAGCATCAGCCATCAGACAACAAAAGGAAATCAAAGGCATCAGAATTGGCAAAGAGGAAGTCAAACTTTCCCTCTTCGCAGATGACATGATACTCTACATAGAAAACCCGACAGACTCCACCAGAAGCCTACTAGAACTGATCCAAGAATTCAGCCAAGTTGCAGGGTACAAAATCAAAGTACAGAAATCGGCTGCATTTTTATACACCAACAATGAAGCAACAGAAAGAGAAATCAAGACACTGATCCCATTCACAATTGCACAAAAATCCATAAAATACCTTGGAATAAACCTAACCAAGGATACAAGTGATGTGTATGATGAAAACTATAGAAAACTTGTGAAGGAAATTGAAGAAGACACAAAGAAATGGAAAAACATTCCATGCTCATGGATAGGAAGAATAAATAGAGTTAAGATGTCATTACTACCTAATGCACTCTACACATTCAATGCAATTCCAATCAAAATTGCACCAGCATACTTCTCAAAACTAGAACAAACTATCCAAAAATTTGTATGGAACCACAAAAGACCCCGAATAGCCAAAGAAATACTGAAAAATAAAACCAAAACGGGAAGTATCACCATCCCAGACTTTTGCCTCTTCTATAAAGCTGTCATTATCAAGACAGTATGGTATTGGCACAAAAACAGACACATAGGCCAATGGAACAGAATTGAGAACTCAGAAGTGGACCCAAAAATATACAGCCAACTAATCTTTGACAAAGCAGGAAAGAATATCCAATGGAAAAAAGACAGCCTTTTTAACACCTGGTGTTGGGAGAACTGGACAGCAACATGCAGAAGAATGAAACTAGATCATTTTCTCACACCATACACAAAAATAAACTCAAAATGGATAAAGGACCTGAACGTGAGACAGGAAACTATCAACACCCTAGAGGAGAAAGCAGGAAACAACCTCCTTGACCTCCACCGCAGCAACTTCTCACTTGACACATCCCCAAAACCAAGGGAATCAAGAGCAAAAATAAATGATTGGGACCTCATCAAGATTAAAAGCTTCTGCACAGCCAAGGAAACAACCCAAAAAACTAATAGGCAACCGACGGAATGGGAAAAGATAGTTGCAAATGACATATCAGATAAAGCGTTAATATCCAAAATCTATAAGGAACTCACCAAACTCCACACTCGAAAAACCAACAACCCAGTGAAGAAATGGGCAGAAGAGATGAACAGACACTTCTCCAAAGAGGACATCCAGATGGCCAACAGACACATGAAACGATGCTCAGCATCCCTCCTCATCAGGGAAATACAAATCAAAACCACACTGAGATACCACCTCACGCCAGTCAGAGTGGCTAAAATGAGCCAATCAGAGAACTCTAGATGCTGGCGAGGATGTGGAGAAACGGGCACCCTCCTACACTGTTGGTGGGAATGTAAACTGGTACAGCCCCTCTGGAAAACAGTGTGGAGGTTCCTCAGGAAACTAACAATAGAACTCCCCTATGACCCAGCAATAGCACTGCTAGGAATTTACCCAAGGGATACAGAAATGCTGATGCATAGGAGCACATGTACCCCAATGTTCATAGCAGCACTGTCCACAATAGCTAAAACCTGGAAAGAGCCTAAGTGTCCATCAACAGATGAATGGATCAAGAAGATGTGGTTTATCTGTACCATGGAATACTACATGGCAATGAGAAACAGTGAATTCTGGCCATGTGTAGCAACATGGATGGACCTTGAGGGTGTTATGCTGAGCGAAATAAGTCAGGCAGAGAAGGACAGATATCATATGTTTGCACATATAGGAGGATTAGGAGGAACTTAACTGAGGAACAAGGGGGAGAAGAAGCGGGGAAATGGTGGGAGAGAGGGAGAGAGGCCAACCATGAGAGACTCTTGAATGCTGACAAAGACTGAGGACTGATGGATGTTGGGGGGGAAGGGGGGATGGGCATTGAGGAAGACAATTGTGGGGATGAGCACTGGGTGTTGTGTGGAAACTAATTTGATAATAAACTATTTGTAAAAAAAAAATAGATGTTTCATGTATTTTACCCTATACTTATTATTCTGATTTTATTTCCTTAAACACCTCAGTTCACCTTCCCCCCTTCCATACACTGTCTACTATGTATTTGTCAATATAGCTACTCTTCTGTTGCTGACACTTAAAGGCATACCTTAAAAGTGACTAGTAGGAAACTAAACTATTCTGTAAAATGGGAATTTTGATAGATTTAGCTCAAATCAAACTCAGATTTTGAAATGGACCTTAGGTTACATGTGTTCATGGGTCTCATGTGCAGTGGGCAGTGTAAGGATGTGGTCTCACTTGATGAGGCCAATGCACAGGAAGGGAAGCTCCCATTAAGCTGGGCCAGGGACACCTGCCTGGTTCAGTCAGTTAAGCACCTGACTCCTGATTTAATTCAGGTCATGATCTCATGGTTTGTGAGTTTGAACCCCACATCAGACTATGCTGGCAGTGTGGGAGCCTGCCTGGAATTCTTTCTCTCCTTCTCTCTCTGCCCCTTTCCTACTCCTGTGCTCTCTCTCAAAACATATAAAGAAACACTAAAGAATTAAAACAAAAATCAAAAGCTGGGCCAGGCTAATAAGAAAAGGTGGCATAACTTTCAGCTGAAAGTTCCTAGATATCAAAATTCCTCTGGTCAACAACTTTCTTTTCTTTAACCCTTAAATTTGCTGCAGGTAATTGATAATAAACCAATCTATAAAATAGTAGTACTTTCCAGCATCCGAAGTTGCATCAAGCATTGAGTATATTAACCATAATTTAAATCAGCAAATTTTTTTGTTTTGGGGAAGAAAGAGTTTAATCTACTTATGTGTGGATCTCATTAGCTAGATAGGACCAAAAATCTCAATTTGTGATTTTATGCATTACTGCCTATACACAATCAATGCCAACACAAGGTTTTCTGCAAGTTCTTGGAAGTGTGTAATAAACAAACAAATTAATTAAAAAACTAAGTTTAAAGACAGAAAAAAAATAAGAAAACAGGAATTTACTTAAAGTAATTTTTCTATTTTAGAAATTATTTATCATATTTGGGTATATAGTATATGCGAATATATTATAATACTTGGTTTGTACCATAATTTGGATTTTTGTATTAATGGCTTTTATTTTTAGAGAAGTTTTAGATTTATAGAAAAATTGAGCCCAGAGTACAGAAAGTTCCAATAAAATCCCTCACCTTCACATACACTTACTTTCTTCTATTATTAATATTTTGTGTTAGTGTTGTATACCTTTTTATAATTGATAAGCTGATATTGATATGTTATTAACCAAAGTCAATGGTTTACTGAAATATTCACCCTGTGTTTTACATTCTTCTGATTATGATAAAGTATAATGATATGTATTACAGTATTATACATAATAGTTTCACTACCCAAAAATACCTCTTTGTCCATTCACCAATAAAGGACATCTTGGTTGTTTCTAAGTTTGGCAATTGTGAATAAAGCCACTATGAACATTTGTGCTTCTATGGACATATATTTTCAACCCATTAGATTACATTTCAGAAGCACAACTTCTGGATCATAAAGGAAGAAATGTTTATTTTGTAAGAAATGCCAAAGAGGCCTTCCACAGTGACTACTCCATTCACAATAGCAATGAATGAGAGTTTCTGTTGCTCCACATCCTTATCAACATTTGACATTGTCAGAGTTTTGGATTTTAGCCATTCTAATAGATGTGTAATGGCATATTCTTGTTTTGATTTGCCATTGCTTGATGACTTATATTGTTGAGCATCTTTCATGTGTATTGACCAACTGTACCTGTGCTTCAGTAAGATCTCTGTTAAGATCATTGCCCCAATTTTTAATATGGATGTTCCTTTTCTTATTAGTTTCAGAAGTTCTTTGTATATTTTGTATGCGGTCCTTTATCAGCTGTGTATTTTGGAAATACTTTCTCCCAGTTTGTTGCATGTCTTTACAGTCTTTTAATAGTGTTGTGTTTTGTTTTGTTTTTGCAGAGCAGAAGATTTTAGTTTTAAATACATTTTTTTTTCTTTCATGGATCTTACTTTTGATGTTGGATCTAAAAAGACATTGCCAAACCTAAGTACACCTAGATTTTCTCCCGTGTTTCCTCTAGGAGTGTTATAGTTTTTTGTTTTATACTTAGGCCTAGGATCCATTTTAAATTCATTTTTGTGAAAGAGCTATGTCTAGATTCATTTTTTACACATGAAAATTCACTTGTCCCAACAGAATTGAAAAGATTCTCCTTTCTTGAGATGTTGTTGATCCTTTGTCAAAAATCAATTTGACTGGATTTTTGTCAAAAATTTTCAAAATTTTTGGCTGGATTTTTGTGGGTCTATTTCTGGTCTCCATCCCATTGATTAGTAGCATATTTTAGCACTATTTTTATACTTTCTAGTTCATTGTATAACATTGCAATATGACAGGCAATTTTTTAATTTAAAAATTATTTTAAAATACTATGTGCATTCTTATGTAATTAGCCAGAAATTAATTACTCAGTTCATTCTTCTTCTTTTTTTAATTTAAAATAATAATTTCCTTGGGAAAATAATATTTGCTAAACACAAACTGGCTTTATAGAAAATCTGGGATTATGTCTAATCCAAGAAGAGATGTCTCTAGATTAAGATATTTATCTACAGATACAAATACTGTGCTATATAATTATACATAATAATGAGATAAGTTTTTACTTAATAATATTAGTAATAATAATGAAATATTATCAAACTATTACTAGGTATATGGCACTTTTCAAAGATTTTTTAATCCATTTTTTCCAGTCAATAGGCTTTCAACATTAAGAGTCACAGACATTTGATAATGAATATAAATCTCTTTCCATATGAAAGAACTTCTATACATAGAAATTTCTGTACACAATTTGAGGAGTTGATAGTTCCTCTAAAATATATTGATGGATGGATCCTAGGATCAGACCAAGTCCTTATGATGTGTACCCTCAGAACTCAACCAGGTAAGTGTTGTGATTTCTTGGTTCTTTTAGTCAAATAATTTTGAAAATATCTAGTTCAGCAAAGTTAAGGCTTTTCTTTGATAGTACCTTTAAATATATTAATGTACATGTGGCTACCCAAGAGAGACATAAAGTACATAGTACTTAAAAATAATTTGTAAATGGTATCATTGTTCACTCCTCCTTTCTTTCCTCAGAGCATCATGTAGGACTAGTGTTGCCAGGAAAAATACCTTAGAAAAGCACTGACCTAGTCTAATGTCTGATAATGTCTTTCATAAAGGACTGTGCAAAACTAGCAATTGCCCTGTCTTTCCTCTTCCTATAGTCCTTTAGTATTTCTAAAATTGCATCAAATTTTAATGTATATTAAGGCAATACAGCATTTGAATTTGTTATCCAGTTTTCCATGTGGCATCTGGAGAAGGTGATTCTAGAGAATGACTGAAGAGTCAAGTCCCAATACAGTACCCTGAAGATAGCCTACAGTTGGTCCAAGGCCTTAAAAAATGACTTAGTATATTTTCATTACATCCCAATTTCTTAGTTCTTATCTTATATGTGGAGTCTTTTCCTAATCCCTCAAATTTTAATAATCCTTGACGAATTGAAAAAGAATTTTCTATTTTTTCATCTTCTATGAGCTTCTGTCATATTTCTCAAGCTATCCCTTGTAGCATATATATATATGTACATATATATACACACACATATATATGTACATATATATATTCCTTCATCTACATAATATCAATTTACAAACAAATTTTCCATTCATTCAGTTGTTCTTTTGACCTTATGTCATTTGGCATCAGTGTTTCCTTTCAGAGATTTTTAGCTTCTATGTGTCATATCAGTTTAGCTTGATTTTTAGAGCAGTCAATATTTCAACACATGTATGTAAACAATTTTAAGAAAATTATTTTAAATATCAATGACAAATTCCATGCCTAACATGAAGTACTAAATGTACTTATATATTTTCCAGTCATGATGGCTCAAAATTATGTTAACATGATATTTAAGTTCACAGGATACACATTGTGAAGTTACTTTTTTGAGACACTTTTTGTTGCTTTTATTGTTTAGTTTTAATCAGGGAATTACTTGAGAAGCCAAGAGATGGGTCCAGCCTTTTACCTGGGGAGAAAATTTATGAAAACAAATTGAGAACATTAGGACAAATAAAGACCCATTTCTCCTTCCTGCCCTGTATTACATCAACAAAAATCCATCAATTTAGCTTAATGTGTTTCTTTTTTAAAATATATGTACTGCCTGAGAGAGACTTGTTTTTCATATAGTAAATATCTGTCACTATTGGTTTACTGCTTATCTCATCCAGTAACTTGGATTTCTTAATATTTCTTTTAAATCTTCAAGAATGAGTAAAGAAAAACATACACTGAATACATGTTTGAATGAATTAATGATTCCTTGTCAGCTAGCTGAAAGAAAGGCTATTTTAGAAAATAACTATTGATAGGTGAGTAGCAGAAGGATAATTCAGACTTGGATGAGATATAGCTACTCACCCAGAAAAAAGCAAGTCCTTGCCCTGTCACAACATTAAGTGTTCAATAGATGTCTTTTAGAATAATTTGAAACAGAATCGAAATCTCCAGTTGCTCATATTAGATTGATAAAGATGTTTAGGTATGTAATAAAATATAATAGAAATGAGGATCCAAAGGAAACAATGGAAAATTGGGGAAGAGGAGTCAAACATGTGAATTTATGTGATTCTAAGAGCTTTTGGAGATTTCAGACAGCCTGTCAGTATGTGAGGGGAGCAGGTGTTTTCATTGGTTCTTATCTTCTTGCCTGTAGTCATCTTTCAAAATTTTACAGTGAAACACATCACTTTAAGATGTATAAGAAAAATTTTAATATAAATAACTATTCATTAATTAGAAATATATAATTGAGGATATCATAAAAGATACATTCTGAAATAGCTGTTGAAATTGTTTACCTTATACAAAATCATGCCTGTAAATGATAAATGCTTTCTATAGTGCCTTCAGTATATAACAAAGTTTTTGGTAATTTCACAAAGGCATCTTCTCACTTCTCTGAATGTGAACATATTCCAAAGAACATTTGGGAAATTAAATCCAGTAGATGCAAAATCAGTATATGAACACAGCTATAAAGGAACAAAGTACTGTCCTGTCCCAGTGAACACTGAACAGTGAAGTTAATCACTCTAAAATTATTCCTTTGCTGAAATTATTCAAAACACTAAGCCATGGGTTATTAAGTTTATTCTGTAGGGTACTATATAAAAGGTATTCTTAGGGTAGAAATAGTGCTACCACAACATACCAGTCTATAAATTCCAGTGAAGTTTGCAAACTCTAACATGACTTGGGAAACATGAATTCATATGCTGCAGTGAATGAGTTATCTCCTTTCCACACTCTTGCTTATGAAATATTTGACCACAAGTAAGCAAATTCAGGATGATCTCATTGAATGACATGTACTAGATTTTCTAAGGAACAGAAGAATAGGAAGAAAAGTGGTAATGTAACAAAAAATAAATACCCTATAGAGCTCTGTTAGGTTTTTGTTTTTATAATTTAAGAGAAGTTATTTCAATACTTTAGACTTTTGTTAAACGTAGGGCTTTCATTTTGGTAACAATTTCTAAATCATATAAAATAAGTTTACCGTACCTATGTTCAAATGTACCTGAACATTTGAGACCCTTTCTCCTTTTAAATGAAATCATAACTTTTTCTGGTTTGACCACTGGTGCTAAACTTAAGTAGGCGATCGAGATGGATAAAATGGACTCTGGAATCATCTGAGAGGACATGGAAAACACATCCTTGTCCCAGTGTGTAATTATTTCACAAGTAGTCACTAGTACTTTGCATTTTTAAAAATTTGTATCATTTGAATAGATATTTTGTAAGGTCTTTGTTTTTTTCTGAGCTACATTTGTTACATTTTTACGTTATTTCCTGATTTTCAAAAGATTCTATTTATAAATATACATAGATAATTATGGTATTTCTTTTTACAAACTACCACTGTAAAGGTAAATGTGTTCTTGCAAAGTCTTAAAGCAAGAGTTTCCAGAAATAAAATTCAAAATCTTTGATCAAAAAATCATGAGTAAAAATAGTGTAATGTTGCATTCAAATACTTTATTGCCTACTTAAAAGCTAAAAAAGTAAATATAAAGCAAATAAAACTTTTTTTTCCCTCTCTTCTTGTTTGTATCTACCGGCACACCAAAGCCTGCCAAAAGGTTAAGCCTACCAAAAATGGACTGACCTTTTTCTGTGTCATGTGTTCCACATCTATAACACTGGGAGTAGAAAAGAAATGAAAAAGATGTGGTTTAAGGTTAAAAGAAGATTCATGTTCAGTGCACCTATAGTATAGTATTAGTGTACATGTAATGGATAGTATCCAAAGGACAAAGTTTGTCCTTTTTAGTGTCATAAGCCTGGGACAATATCCACTAATATAAAAATGCTATGATGTCTTAAAATATCTACAGAACTTCACCTTTGGAATGTCTTCCAGATCACATTAAAACACAATTAACAGACCTTTATCACTTTATGTATAACCTGTCTATAATACTATTATGTATTTTAACATCATGTGAACATATGAATTACTCTTGAAAAATGTTTGCAAAAATACCTGAACCCCAAATAATAAAGAATTTCCATCTCATAGTGATTCATATATATCTCAAGCAAAAGCAGGATCAATGGTTTAAATGGCTACTTTGAGGGCCGTAAGGTAATACCTTTTCAAAGACATAAATTTTAATTTGTTTAAAATAAGCCATCCTAAAAATCAATTTTAAAGATTATTTTTTAAAGTGTGGCATAAAATCAAAAGGAATTAAGACATATCTTCAGAAAATTAAAAAAGGAAGACTAATAACTAGGTGGTCAAATAATTTAGATTATTCATTTGTCAAGCATCCAAAAATCTGGCAGGCAGTGGAGTCCAGTGGCTGGGAGTGTGAGGCCAGACTCCCTGTGTGTGACTGCTGGTGCTGACACACACTAGCTTAATGACTTGGACAAATTGCCCAAACTTCAAATGCCTCAGCTTTATCTGTACAATTGCTATGATGATAGCACTTATTTTGATGCTAGAAATATTGAAGTTAATTATTAAAGCTCTTCTATGTGCTTATCTAAGAGCAGTTCTTAGCCTAAGAGCAATTCTTAACCACATAGTAAGCACTGAACAAACAAAAAAGAGACTTGAACTCATGCCCAGGATCTGCTGCTCATAGCCAGATATGTAATTTCTCCAGCAATTTGTGTGCCTATTAAGTGAAGGGCTTGGATTTGCTGAATCCTGTTCCAATTAACCATCTAAGAGTCTTAAAAAGTACATTAAAATGAGATTCGAAAACAAGGAACTGGGGCCTAGAAAATTAGAACTGTTTTTTATATGCTAGTGCTTTAGAAAGACAATAAAGCCTATTATTCAGGAAAAAGATGCTTATGATTCCTGAATAAATACAAGTAAGCAACCTCTAAAAAGAGAAAATAAATTAGAACTTCAATTTAAAATTATCAAATGAGAACTATAAGTATCTCATAGGAAGAAAACTGTATGAATTACCATGAATAAATGCATGCTGGCCTTGGTGCTGCTAAGCTATACATGTTGAATTTCGAGGCATAAATATATTCAGGAAAATGATCCATTAATATAACACTTTGCATCTTTCCTATTAACTGTGTCACTATATTAAACATCATGACCATTGGGAATTGAGTAATAATGTCACTTTATTTATTATAACTCTTCTATCTACTGTTGGCACTAACCACTAAGAATCTGATTTATTATCCAGATACTTGGTTGCAAAATAAAGAAATTAACTCTGGATAACACAAGCAGATCAGAGATTCAAAGAGGGTATTTTGAGTAGCCCACCAAACTAATGGAAAAGTGACTAAAGAGCGAGCTTAGAGACCTGGACACTGAAAAATCAGAGAAACAAGGAGGTTAAGCAGCCAAAAGCATAGCTACTCATTGCCACTACTACTCGAGTGGACCTTTTTGACACTGGTTGCCACTACAAAAGTAAACTCTGAACTTCTCTTGCTTCTTTGTGATACTCACTGAAGCATCAAAACTTCAGTCTGGTATATCGAATGTGCCAGTTCTAGGTCATAGACTCTGATTCAGCCGGTAAAGGTTACAGATGGCAAATATCTAAACTTTCCAGCACCCACTATGGAAGGCAGAGAACAATGTTGTGTTCCAGTAATGTAAGTTTAAATGCAGGGTGTTCCAAACCAATAAATACCCATCTCACCTATTATGATGAGACAAATCAAGGAAGATATATTCTGAAGATATATAAGGTGGCTTACATTTCAAATGAGGGAATTACTACCTACGTGATCATTCACAATGTACTACAATTTTATGGCTATTATTTTTCTCACAGATAAACCCCGTGTAGACGATACTGCATGTGATGTGAAAGTGTGTTGTGAGAATTAAATGAGATAATTTATCTAAAAGTGCAAGACTCAGAGAAGTCACCTATGCATATTATTTAACAACCCCACTCTACTTCCTTTTACTTTAAAAAAAAAGTGCTTGATATTGAGAATTTTACATCTGCAACTGGTATGGAAACTTTCTGTTTTACATCTTTGGTTGACATTAATAAAGCACTTCAAGCTGATGTGGGTGGGTATTCCTTCCTGTTGAAAAAAGAACAAAACCTTCAACAGGGAGCAGCTGGAGACAAACATTGGGAAGAGGAAAAGCAGAAAGTGTTGGGTGGCTTAATCATTTAAATCACAGATTAAGTCTACATAATAGCAGAGAAAATGCAGAGAATTTAAAATGTGTGACTATAATGGCAAGCTCACAGGGTCCTTTCATTGGGATCAACAGAGGAAATGAACTAAATGAATACAACTTCATATCTCCTGAGAAAGAAATAAGGAAAAGGATTCATAAGCAAATGTTTTATTTTACACTATAAATTTATTAAAATTTCCTTTACATGCAAAACCCTTACACAACAGAACACAAGCATTAACTTCATGAAAAAAGCAATAATAAAGAATAAAAGCCACTAACTATTTAACTTTCTTGAGATTACACAGTGCATGCTTCCAAATTAATCTGATTTTTTTTTAAGAAAAAAGACTATTTTTCCCCTCTCTACTATCATTGAAAAATTAAAATAGGACATGAAACTTAAAAGATTCAGGGAAGGTTATATTTTCTTCAAAAAATCAAATCAAATCAGGCATCATCATATTATGCAATTGGAAAATGGATAGTAGTCAATCTTCTGAAACTGAGTTCTTTGTATGTCACTGATTCCTACATACAATAAATGTTAGTAAGGTTAAATTCTTGGTTGGTACTACCACCAGCTAATACTACTTTATAGCTTTCAAGTTAATGGTTCAAAGGATCACAGGCTCTCCATCTGTCAACAGGATGTCAAGCTGATGAATATCTTATATTTTGTTAATATAAAAGTTTTATCTGAGATACTTCCTAGTTAATTAACTCAGTAGGGAATGGAGATGGCTCTGAAGAGCAACCTTTGCTGTACATTATAGGAGGTAGTTATCTCTACTTCCAAATTAATTAGTCCCTCAGTATTTTTAAAATTTTATTTATGAATGTGTGAATTTATTTATTTATTAATTATTTATCTCCTCCTTATTCTAGGAGTGATATAGGAGCTTTGCCTTACAAAGCAATGGGATTAAGGGTTTTATGGAGGGCAGTCCATGCTGCAACTGCTGGAGATGCTTTTAAGACAAAATGGTTGTCAGTTTCACAGCTGATATTAGTCAGCAGTCTTGAAAGTTTTAAGTGACAGATAATTTCATTTTTTAACTTAAGACAAGGATGGTGGTGGGGTCTGGGTGGCTCAGTCATGTGAGCATCTGACTTTGGCTCAGGTCATGATCTCATGGTTCATGAGTTTTAGCTCCCATCCAGCTCTGTGCTGACAGCTCAGAGCCTGAAGACTGGTTCAGATTCTCTGTGTCCCTCTCTCTCTGTCCCTCCCCCACTCACATTCTGTCTCTCTCTCAAAAATAAATAAACATTTTTTTTAAATTAAAAAAGAAAGACAAAGATAGTGGCTACATTTCATTTTTTTTCACAGCTTCAATTGATCAAAATCTCAAAAGGCCCATATCCATGGAAGATCTGAATTTGTGGCATATAGTAAATACCAAGAGTAGCCTCCCAGAAAACATCATCCATTCCACTATATGGTTAACATGAATATTCAAACAGTATATCTTAAAGTAGATTAAGGAAACTTCAAACTTTGTTATGGAATGCCTAATTATTGTGAGAGTTGGTGGAACAATGAATAGTGATTATGACAGGTCTGTAGATTACTTTTTTTCTTGAGATAAGCAGCAAAGTCAGAGACCTGATAATTCTCAATTTACAGTCCATGTCTTTTTTTGTTGTTGTTGTTGGATCTTAAAGTCAATAAATATGGTGATCTTGACTTTTTACCTTTTTTTTTGACACTACATCTTCAGGTTGTCAGAACAGGAAATAAAAAGACAAAAGAAAATGCATCTTTAGCAGAGTGCTTTATTTATTTATCATTTCTTAAAAACTTATGATCTTGAGCAGATATTAATTGAAATGTTATCAACTAAAATCTTATATATCTGAAGTAGATAATATCTAACAAAGCTAATGGTAATATATTCTGTCATCTTTGTATAACATTTGTTATAAAACATAGTTGTTCTTCTTGAAATTAAACTTCAAAACGAACAACACTTTCAATTTCACTTTATGAAGAAATTTAACATAGATATCAAACACTGTAATTTCACATGCTACACACAAATAAGACAGGCATCTCACTTTTGAAAATTGATGAAATATTCAGTGAACCTTACTTATTACATGAAGGCACATGCAGTTGAATAAAGAAATTAGTCATTGTATGGGCACCTAGGTAGCCCAGTTTGTTAAGCATCTGACTCTGAATTTCTGCTCTGGTTTCCACAATCTCCTGGTTGTGGGTTCCAGACCTGCATCAGGCTCAGTGTTGAGTGTGGAGCCTAACTGGGATTTTCTCTCTCCCTCTCTGCCCTTTATCTGCTCTCTCTGTCTTCTCTTTCTCTCTCAAAAATAACCTTAAAAAGAGAAATCAATTATTGTAGTATATCATACGATATACCAAAAAAAAAGAAAAATCACATGATCATCTCCATAAATACCCCAAATTTTTGACAAAATTTGAGAAAATCCTGATTAAAACATTAAAAACATATATTTAATGGATATTAATATAACATAACAAAATTGGTATATGTGCTTGTGTAATTAACAGGCTTAAATTCTACATTTTACATAAGAGAGAAATTCTAAGGTCATTTCTTCTATTGTCAAGTAAAAGATATGCTTGACAACTATAACTAGCAATATTTTGGGCATATCTGCAAATGTAATCAGACAAGGCAAATAGAATCATAAAATTTAGGGGTGCCTGGGCGGCTCAGTCAGTTAAGCATTCAACTTCAGCCGAGGTCCTGATATCATGGTTCTTGGGCTCAAGCCCCATGTCGGGCTCTGTGCTGACAGTTCAGAGCCTGGATCCTGCTTCGAATTCTGTGTCTTCGTCTCTTTCTCTCTACCCCTCTCCCACTCCTGCTCTGTCTGTCTCGCAAAAATAAATATACATTAATTTTTTAAAAAAGAATCATAAAAAGTAGAAAAGAAGTAAATTTATCTCTAAGAAAAAAATGTAAGACAGATTTTTAAAATAATAATATAATTCAATAAAATAGTAGAATATAAAATTAGCACAAATATTAATAACCTTAATTTGTACAATTAATACCCAGTCAGTTAATATGATAGGTATAAAGATGCCATTTAAAATAGGAACAAAATATTAAATAAAACATCTACACATAAACCTAAATAGAAATCTAGTTATTCGTGAAAAATAGAAAGACAGATTTGAACAAAAAGAAAGACATAGTATTGCCTTGAATTAAAAAAATATTCATCAACCAAAAGCTACAAATGCTTTCTATGTTAATTATAAATTTCATACAATTGCACTAAAAAAAGTTTTTCTTTTATTCAGTAGGTAGAAATTTTCATTTAAAAGTTCCTATGGAAAAGTGACAAAGGGCAAAAATTTCTAAATAAATACTGATGATAGAAAAGCAAAATGTGTGTTTATATGTGTGTGGTAGAGAGACAAGAGAGGATGGAGCGGGTTTGTCAGATATTAAAGCATATTACAAAGGCCCCATACCTAAATGAGTATGATATTGATGCATGAACACACAGAAGTAAAACTGAATAGAAATGAAAGAAATGGATCCAAGTATAAAATGAAATTCACTAATTGATAAAAATGACATCTCAAATCTGTTTAAAAAAGATGAAAAGACATGCTAATAAAAATGTAGGGAAAGGTTATTTGAACAGAAAGATAAGATTAAATTTGTACTTCTAGAATATACCCCACTTAAAAATGTCAGTAATCTACATAATTTTTGAAAAGAATAATAACAAAATCTCAAAGATTATTAAAACACTAACTGAAAATAGAAGTAAATTTGCTTAAAACTTGACAGTGGGGAAAACATCTCTTTAATTGTTTTTAGTTTCGTAGGATTGCTGAAACAAAATATCACAAACTTGGTGGTGTCTCTTCACATCCTCGTCCCTCTAGGTGTGTCTGTCTCTGTACTGAATTTCCCCCTTTTTATAAAGACACCAACCATACTGGAGAAAGGCTCATCTGAATGACCTCACTTTAACTCACTTATTTCTGTAAAGCTTTGGTCTCCAAACAGGGACACATTCTGAGTGTCACATTCTGAAGGCTTAGGATTTTAATATATCTTTTTTGGTAAAACACAATTCAGTCTGTAACAGCATCTAATAATAGCTAAAAAATCCAAAAGCATAAAAGAAATACACAATAAATTAGAACTATATTAAAATGTAATAATACCATTTTTAAACTTTGGTAAAGCAGGAAAGAGATACCAGAGCAAACAGTAAGTGACAATCAATTGGAAAATATCACTAACAAAAGAAATTGGCTCTTAAAAGAAAAAGACATACTATGGAAAGATAACCAATATGATGATGGGTTGCAAGGGGGAAAAGACCCTTAAAAATATGAAAAGATAATAATTTTTAAGTGTCATATCAGTTCTCACTTATTAGATTGGTCAAAAATTTCATAAGCATTCTCTGCAGGTACTGTTAGCTATGGATATGGAAAAGGAAAAAAAAACTAAAAGGATATAGCAGAAGTTATACAGTAAAACCTTAGATTGCTAGTAACTGTTCTGCTAATGTTCCACAAGATGAGCAAAGGTTTCTAATAAATTTTAACTTGATAAACAAGTGATGTCCTACAATATGAGTATTATGTGATGCCGAACATCACATGATCATAACTGAGCCAATGGTTCTCCTACCCCATCCCCTTCAGTGCGGGATTGTGGGTGATTGTCTCCCATGCTTGGATGTTTGCTCTCAGGCTGCTGTGTTTCGCAGAAATCAGTGATTTTTCAGAACACTGGACAGTGCCCAAAATTGGCACTATTGTATTTTTTTGTCAAAGCACCTATGGACAGTCCTTTGCTTTTCCTTACAAGAGTGAGCTTAGGAATGCTTTGCTTCATTCTAGGTCAGAACGCCTGCAAATATAGACTTTTTCCTCTGCTGCCTTATTGCCAATTACATTAAATACTGCATTTAATGACAAGAATTTATTAATACTGTATTGTAGTCAACATCTGTGTGAGTGTATACAATAGCCCCTATGCAGAAAAAAAGATTGAAAAGAAAGGCGGTAAGAAGGAAATGATTATGCTGGAAGCTAAGAAGGAAATCATTGAGAAGTAGGAATGAGATATGTGAGTGGCTGAAATTGCAAGACTTTATAAGAAATCTACTCTAACCATTTGCATAATATTAAAGAACAAAGAAGAAATAAGGGGGTTAGATGTAGCAAAAGAAGTCATAGGAGTATCAAAGCAATGGCTACGTGTTCTGGGAGGTGTAGAAAAGTTGCTTCTGGGTTGGATAAATGAGAAGCAATTAGCAGGTGATACTGTGACTGAGAACTTTATCTATGTGAAGCCAAAGGCCTTGTACACCAACCCTGTAAGTAAACTGCCAGGTACATCAACAGAAAACGAATAAGTTTTCAATGCAAGTAGGGGATGGTTTGATAACTTTAAGAGTAGGAAGGGCACCCATAATGTTATGAGGCACAGAGAGGCTGCAAGTCCAGAATGCTAAGGCAGCAAAGGCATTCTCTACCAAGTTCCAGAAGCTTGTGGTTCCCTAGTGTTACCTGATGGAGCAAGTTTTTAACTGCAATGAGATGTAAGAAAGAGTGCAAAATTTTGTAGAAAAGCACCACTCAAATAAGGCTATAGTGGTGCAAGTGCTGAATCTGTTTAATGACAGTGCAATGTCACATTTCCACAAAATCCTCAAGAGAAAGCAAAAGCAAGTGTCATTGGATAGGTTCCTTGTTGAAGTTGCACGAAAAGAAGTTCCATTGAACCAATAGGGAGCAGTGATTCTGTTAGTGAGAGTGAAAGTTGTCCTATACAATAACCCTCCTCTCTCTTGTCTCCCTCACACCAGCCTTGAAGGTTTTCAAAGGTAAGAACAGGTTAACTTGTTTATTTTTCTTTATATTTTGTATTTTCTTTATTATTTTGCATTATATTACAGCATTGTAGTCATTTTTATATTAATATTTTTGGGTTGTGGAAAGAATCTTCTGCGTTTCCACTCTTTCTTATGGGGAAATTAGCTCTGATATACAAGTACTTTGGATTACAAGCATGTATCCAGAACAAATTATGCTTGCAAACCAAGGTTTTACTGTATATACATTTATCCATTGATCCAGCAATTCCACTTCTAGAACTACAGACCAAAAACATAATTTTGCTGATGACAACGATATGAAAAAATTTATGCACAAAATTATTAACTATGGTATTATTTGTTAATAAAAGAATAGAAGGAACTTCACTAACCATCAAGGAAATACATTATAAGAACAAATTTAATTATAAATTGTTTATTCTGTTAAGTAGTCTTATTGTTTTTTCATATTGGTAATATTTTTATTAAGTAATTAAAAGAAAAAAATCACAATATCAAAGTAATTCAGAAAGTCAAGTGGATCTGGAACACTATACACCCCAAATCATGGCACAATATTTACTGACTTTTTCACACAATGGATTAAATACTGTGGACCCATGCTAGTAGTTTTAAATGAATTTTGCCATTAATCCTCACAATTTTCAATCTCATTTAAATAATAAAGAACCTAAATCTAAGAAGCATTATATAACATCCCAAGGTCACAAAACTAGTGAGGCATCAAGCAAGATTTTATTGTTCATAATACCAGCAAGAAGACTCCTCTCAGTTGTCAGCATCCCACCTCAGTACAAGTACACACCTTAGGTCTTCTTCTAAGCAGAAAGATTGTAAAAACAGCAGATCACACTGCCCGGAAGTAATTGTCTGCATTAGTGGAGAACACAGGGGGAGCATTAAAATCACCAGAAGCAATCTTCAACTGAAGAGTATCAGGAATAAATGCCTCAGTGACCCACTATTTCAACAGATCATTGTGAATGTGTTCTGTACTTTTCAAAGGTCTTTCAGAATCCAGCTTCCTTTCTCACAGTAGCAACACTGATAATGTTGAAAAAAATGACTTACAAATTCTGCTTCCGGGAATTTACTATAGGCAAATAATCAGTGATATATAAATATTTAGGTGAAGATTGTGAATGGCTCTATTCTTCACATTGAGGAAATATACCCACATAGAAATATCGATTCTTAGTAAGTGATAAAGACTATGGATTTCAAGATTAGACCACTTGGGTTCAAATACTGGCTCTGACAATTGCTGGCTATATATGATTTTTGACCATATATGTGATCTTCTTATGCCTCAGAATCCTCAGTTATAAAATGGGATTGTTGTGAGTATTTTTTAAAAATTTTTAATGTTGTATTTATTTCTGAGAGAGAGACAGACAGACAGAGACAGTGTGAGCGGGGCAGGGTCAGAGAGAGAGGGAGATACAGAATCTGAAACAGACTCCAGGCTCTGAGCTAGCTGTCAGCACAGAGTCCAACATGGGACTCGAACCCACCAACAGTGAGATCATGACCTGAGCTGAAGTCGGACGCTTAACGACTGAGCCACCCAGGCACCTCTGTTGAGTATTTAAAAAACATCTGGACCAAAGAAAGTGTTCAGCAAAGGCAGCCCCCAATATTATCCCTTACCATACAGGATCGTGAAGTGGAAAGCAATAAAGGCATATAAATATAAGCTTGTACCTGGACATCTGGGTGGCTTAGTTGATTAAGCGTCCAACTCTGGATTTCAGCTTAGTTTCACGGTTTGTAAGTTTGAGCCCTGCATCCAGCTCTGCACTGACAATGCTTGGGATTCTCTCTCTGTACCTGCCTTGCTCACACCTTCTCTTTATTCCAAAATAAATAAATAAACTTAAAAAATGAAAAAAGCATGTACATAACAAATAATGCAAGGTGAAAATGCAGACTGGACTTTGAAACAACAGCAGAAAAGAATTTTAGTGAGGAAAACACTGATGAAATCTAAAACCCAAAACCAGTAAAATCTAAAGAAAGCTTGTGGTTTATTTAGTGATACTGGTCAATATTAATTTACTAGTATTAACTGTATTGTGTCTATACAAGATATTAATATCAGAGCAAGCTCATTGAAGTATACCTGGGTAATAGAAAGTTCTTAAAATCTTATAGGAAAAATATATAATGATATGGAAATATGCTCATCATATAGATTTGTAAATGGATTGTGCATGTTATGGAATATGTGCAGAATGATGCCCTATTTTAAAAAATAAATTAATGCATTAAAAAGCCAGAAATAAATAGAGTAATTATTGTATAGAATAATTAGAGTAATATGTTTCCAATCAGTTCATTAATAGTATGGGAATGTGTTTTTTTCTTTAATTCCTTTGTATTTTCTAACTTTTCTATAATGATTTCTTTATAAGTAAAAAGTTGACGCTAAAAAGTTTTTTTAACATATGAAATATCCTTTTCATGTATTCACTGCAATTATTTGGTTTCAATTCTGCCACATTCAGATTAAATCAACTTATATACATAGTATTTTGAGCTAAAAATAAAACTTACTGAATAAAAATTTTATCATTTTATCTTATATATTTCTATTTTAAGAAATTGAGTCATTACTTAAAATGTTGGAACATTAAAAAACATGGATATCTAAAATATGAATAAGATTAAGTGTTTACTAAGGTCGAAGAAATAAAAACATCAAGATTCAAGTAATTATTGTTAGCAAATATTGAGCATAAACTTATTTGTTTAGTTGATTTTTCTCTAAAGTTGAAAGTCTAAAAAATTTTTCACTAAGAACAATATACTTTGACACAAACACTGATAATCTTTCATTGTAATACTGTAATGATAGATACACGACATTATGCATTTGTCAAAAAAAAAGAAAGAAACAAAATCAAAAGTTAAAAAAAAGCAGTAGACACTAATGTAAACTATGTCATTTAGCTAATAATAATATATCCGTATCGGCGCATAAGTTATAGCAAATGTGCTACGCCATTGCAAGATGTTGCTCATAGGGAAACTGTGGGGTGGAGGAGGAGGTGTATTTCGTGTACTTTTGCTCAGTTTTTCTGTAATTTTAAAACCGAAAACACAAAAGTTATTTAAATATAATTAGCAAGATTGAAGGCCATGACAGCAGCTGAGAGTACTAATATAAATTAAAAAACTTAAAACTTCAAACTAGGACTAAGGTAATAGAACTGGAGAAAGGGGAGTGATATTTAAAAGTGCCATCAATATCACTTAGGATTTGATTGGATCATAGAGGTTGGGGACAAGGAAGAAATGGAAAGAATCTAGAGTAGCTCATAATGTTGCCTCGGGTACCTGAATGATATCAATCATGACAGGAAAGAACAGATTATGGTTAAGAACAAAAAATGATTTCATCTTTGAACCTCTTGAATGGTACATTACAGGAGCAAACGACAAAGAAGATACTCTATAAAAATAATATAACTGAAAATTTAAAAATTAAAGACTTTTTCTTGTCAAAGTTTTGGGGGCACTGTAATTTTAGAATAGACTTTCTCTCCTCACTAATCTCCTATGTTCAATAAACCAGTTTTAGAATAGATTGAGAGAAGAAGATTTGAAAATCTGCTTAGGCCATGCTAATGAGAACAAAAGTTAAAAAGGACTGAATAAGAAGAGTCAGACATTGTGAAAGAGCAACACTAAGCATTCTTTCTAAATTATTAGGCAATCTGATTTTGTCTTACACATACAGTGGAAGGAAACTGACTTAGATATGAAAGCACTACAAATCCCTGAGCATGAGATGTTTCAATTGTGTCTCTGAAAATATTTTGATTTCTTTGTGTAAGCGCTACCGCATATCATTGCCTCTAACTACACACTTACAACACTCTTTGAAAATTGAGCTGGTAATTTAGATAGCATATCACAACAAGTGTAGCAAAGCAGGAGAATATTAAATGGGATGCAAATTGATTCATGAATATGAATAGCATCTGAAATTACAGATACTGTCACAACATCATAAAATTAAAAATAAGCTTTTATTACAAAGGCTCAAGTTTTGTAGAATAAATTAAAAGTGGCTAACTATCCATAGGATTCCAGATTCATTAAAGACAGTCAGGCTCCTACGCATTTTTTTAAATGAGAAAATGAAAAGTATGCTAAGTATTAATAGAGTTGTAGAAGAGTTCTTGTAGAAGAAGAAGAAGAAATATACCTTATTGGTTTAATAGTATAATCCTAATATTTTGATAGTAATCTGTTTTTTACAAAGTACTGTCATAGAAATGTGTCATGGACTACTTGGATTGTGTAATGTAAGTGGAGTTAGTAATACATTTATTTATAGATGAGTAAACTGTGGTTCAGAGAATTTAAGAATGTTATTTCAGTCAAAGTCTACACTGAGTTCCAAGTCTGGTGACTCAAACATAAGACATTTTACATCAGATGAGTTTCTTAGAGTCTGCCAGAGATTAAACATGTGGTCTTCCTTTTGGTTTTGTTACTTTTTGTTCCACTTTACACTAAGAAATCTCTCTAATCATCTGAAAGAGAGCAAACCACTTTTGAGTTTCTGAAGTAGCTTCTTCTTGAAGGAAAAATATAGACATTCTTGAAGCATTGACAAGCAGTCACCTAAGAGGTGAGTAGGCACTCCAAAATCTGAAGGGGGAAAAAAAAAAAAGGTTGCAATGCCTTTTGTGTAAAGAACATGTGAAATGAGAAGGAGCAGTTTCTAACACATGCCATGAGTGAACTCAGCACCGGCCCAGCAGAGCATTCTGGATGGAGTGGTTTTATATTAAAACAGTATTGCACAGGGGTACCTGGGTGGCTCAGTTGATTAAGTGTCCGACTTCAGCTCAGGTCATGATCTCACAGCTCATAAGTTCAAGCCTCACATCTGGCTCTGTGCTGCCAGCTTGGAGCTTGGAGCCTGCTTCAGATTCTGTGTGTGTGTTTCTCTCTCTGCCCCTCCTCTACTCACGTTTTGTCTCTCTCTCCTTCAAAAATAAATAAACATTAAAAAAAAAACAGTATTACAGTATTGCACAAACAAGTAAGAAGTTCTGTTATGATGAAAATGTTTAGGAACATCAACCCTGGATGTCTCTATACCTCTTCAAGAACAGAACTAGTAACAGACCAAAGATTATACCATTATCGAATTCATTAGAGTAACCTAAAATAATTGTCATTTTGTGAATTTATTTTATTACAGTATAGTGAAATCATATAATTCTATTTAAACCTATATGATCTCCCAAATGCTATGGTCTTTATTTGTGTATGGGCTCACGTACGCCTGCTTTCATCTAGACGGTAACACTGAAATGGTAAAATAAAGCTGTGCTCCTTGAGTTCATAGGACCTCGAGGCATCTATTTTAATGAGAAAACATTTTAAATAAGTATGAATAACAAATTCTTTAATATTCAGCTTTTAGTATTGCCAAGATACATGCAAAATGGCAGTTTAATGTCACTTCTGAATCTCATCTCATTCTGATATCTAGATGGGAGATGGTCAGATGCATCAAAATGGCTAAGTTAAACGGGTCACATCAAAATTACTTACTTGAAAAACAAAACTGCGTGACAAAAAAAATTGAGAATATGTTTAAGTAAGAAAAGTTAGAGATGGTAGGCCCTATAAACTATATGTAAATAATCATAAAGATAACAGGCCAGGCCAAATGTGTATATATACATATATATTTAATATGTTTAATATATTTATTATTTAATATTGCTTTTCTAGAATACTCATGATATGTTTTTTTAATAAGCTTAAATGTTTTGAACACAAACAGGGGCAAACTACAACCCTAGAATTTACCAGAATGGAATAACAGGAACCAAAACATGCAGAAGGGTCTACTGAAACCAGTATCCTATAAAGCAGTGTTCCTCAAACTTCTTTTTTCATTATTACCCTCCTAAGAAGGCTTGTTACACATTTTATTTTAATCTCTCTCATGAAATTTTAATGCCACAGATATAGTGTATATCTCCTTATATATTTTTGTTATATCTGTGCCTTATGCATAAAAATAATAAGATACTTTTACCTTACCCAAGAGGGTGGTATTGCCTCCACTGAGAATGTATACTTTAGAAAAAGATCAGAAATAATACTCATTGGCCCAGCCATGAACACAATGTAACTTTTCCCGTTGTTTCCTTTAGCATCAGGAGACAAACTGAAACCTGATGAATTATTACTAAGATTGGTGCACTGCAGTGTAGCTATCAGTCTCCAGGGGCCTCTCAGGTCCCCTGTAAGTTCTATCAAGGCCTCCCTTGAGAATTTGTTTTTACTGATCTTTCTGCAAATGGAAGTGTCTCTAGAGAATAAGGACCAATATAAATAATAAGGGTTTCTGCTAAACTTGATAGGAGGACCTCCTTAAGTGTCTGCTTTCTCAATATGTATATCGAAGGGGCCGAGGGCAGACTGCCCCAAAATATGCCACTTTGTCATATTGACTATTTGAGAAAAAAGTTACTTAACAGTGCAAGAACACTCCACTGTACCCCTGAAAGCAGAAATCAAATCTCCCATATGAAAAATACTCTTGCTGTATTTTGTAAAAAGCCATCCTTATCACAAGAGATAGAAACTTTAAAGCCAAGAAAAGTGTACAAATACACTTTGTTACCTTTCTTCTAATCTACTCCCAAGGCCCAACTTCTACTTAGAATTTCTTACTAACCCAAACTCTTAAAATCTGTTTTCTTTATCTTGTCAATTCCTTGCAAATTTATTGTCTCTCTCTAAAATGTATAAAAACTGGCTGCCTTGGTCATTTCTTTAGGTCTCATTTTGTTATTGGGTCTCTGTGTGCATGTAATAAAATTCTGTGTTTTGTTTTTGTTTGTGTTTTGTTTTGCTTTTCTCCACTAACCTGTCTCATGTAAATAATTCTTAGTCCAGCTTGGTCCAGACGATGAAGGGTAAAGGAAGAACTTTTCCTTCTCTTCAGTGTTCTAGGGCTAGGATACTAATGGTGTGCCATCAAAATAAGACCTAGACTTTTATTTGTCTACCAGTAGGGAGGTAGGGCGATACAGGATGACTATTCATACCAAAAAGAAATAAAGGGAAATTTAGGGCACCTGGATGGCTTAGCCAGTAAAGCGTCTTGGTTCAGGTCATGAATTCATGGTTTGTGGTTCAGGCCCCACAGAGGGCTCTGTGCTGACAGCATGGAGCCTTTTTGGGATTCTCTGTCTCCCTCTCTCTCTGTTCCTCCCCTGCTAGTGCTCTCTTTCTCTCTCACTGTCAAAATCAATAAATAACTAAAGAAATAAAGGCAAGGCATCTATATCAAAGCTTTAGACTATCTGTGTAAACACAGGAGGACTAACTCTTCTCTTAAACAAAAACATCTTGAAGTTTTTCTCAGAGCTATAGGAGTCTCCACTCATCCTCTTTAAGGACCTACAAACAAAAGCAAATCCACATCAGTTACACACTACAAGAAACCTGTGACTCACTCAATAATTAAATTAATATTTATTGAGTAATGTCTTGGGATTTGAAAGACTACAGTTCTTGTAAATGTTTAAGGCAATAAGAACACTAATAATTTTAGAATTCAGGTCATTTTCAAAGAACATTTCTCCATCCAGGTGATATTATTTCAATCACAAGTAGTCTTAATACCTAATTGTCAGGCTCCCAGTAATAATGTATTTTCTTTTATTCTTTGTAGACTGTAGTGAAGTTATCATAAGATATTTTAATGCTAATGATGATTATTCTATTGAATTACACAATCATCACAGAACTCTCAAAGAGTTTCAGTTCCAGATCATGCTACATATACGTGACTGTAAGCAAGTCACAAATATTGAAGAACTTTTTCTCATACATGGACTGGAGATCATTTTGCCTGTTGCATAATAACAGCTTAACACATTACAGCTCACACAGCTCTTCAAATATTTCCAATTTTCTTAGGTCACCTAGGAAAATTAGCAATTTTGTGCTTATTGCAATGGGACATAAGTATAAAAATGACCAATCCTTTGAAATGTTAATGGTATTAAAACCTACTGGCTCTGAGAAGGGCTGGAAAGGCAAAAACTAAACTAGAATACCTATTAGGGCAGCCACGATCAGGTCTGGGATTACCCAAAAAGGGTGGAACGGTATGTATTTTTAGATGAAAAATTATAATTCGTTAACCAAAAATTATTTCCCTAGAACTATATTGAAAAGACAGATACTTGAAACTGATTTACTAGCCTCTAAAGAAGATCGCTTTACTACTCAGGGGAGAACATACATGGCTGGCCTGGCCAATGTGGAGGAAAATCCTTTCATAATCAGTGGCCCTTTCTAGTCAATCTAATGAGTATGTTTTATTACAAGGATAGCGCTTTGGAGAATATCATTCCATGGATTAGAGAGACAGCGTGAACAGGGGAGGGTCAGAGAGAGAGGGAGACACAGACTGTGAAGCAGGCTCCAGGCTCTGAGCTGGCAGTCAGCACAGAGCCCGACGCGGGGCTCAAACCCACGAACCGCGAGATCATGACCTAAGTGAAAGTCGGACGTTTAACCGACTAAGCCACCCAGGCGCCCCTCGTTCCATGGATTTCTGATGGACACAGCCATCAGACTGAAATTCCTTTTAGAATGCTACTCAGTGTGGGTGGAAGCCTAGTCATGTGGCTGAGAAGCTGCTGAAGTAGCAATTGTTAGAGTAACCTTGAGCAAAGAGCCTAAAAACTACTGTATGAATTTTTAAACATTTACTACAGCCTGGAAAGAAAGAATATATATATATACGCTGAAGTTGGAGACCTTGCCAGGGCAAGCATGGGCAGAGTGTCAGGCTGAAAAATGTGCTCAAATACTATTTGTAGCAGGCTGGACTATTTTTAGATGGAGCACTCCATTCAAAAACTAATCCAGAGTGGGATTTTCCACAATATCATTCAGCTATTAAAATTTCCAAAGGAATTTGGAAGCAAGGCAAGGGACATCTGAGAGGAATAATAACCTGGACAGAGTGGTGCCTGCCATTTAGCAGTGTATATAAATGAATATATGTTGAAATTAATGTAAAAATCAGCAACAACTTTACAGGTATTTGGAAAGCACAGTTACAGTTCTCTTCTGTAAAGACTTAGGAATCTACTACTCAGGTGCTGGATGGCTCTGCTGGTTGAGCTTCCAACTCTTGGTTTCAGCTCAGGTTATGACCCCAAGGTTGGGCTCCTTGCTCAGCGTGGGGCCTGCTTAAGATTCTCTCTTTCTTTTATGTTTTAATTTAAAAATTTTTTTAATGTCTATTTTTGAGAGAGAGAAAGAGACAGAGCTCAAGTGAGGAAGGGAGAGAGAGAGAGAGGGACACAAAGAATCTGAAAGAAACTCCAGGCTCTGTGCCCAAGGTGGGGCTTGAACCCACAAACCGTGAGATCATGACCTGAGCTGAAGTCAGATGCTTAACTGACCTAGGTGCCTCAAGATTCTCTCTCTTTCTCCCTTTCTCTTCCTCTCCCCTACTCTCATGCACTCTCTCTCTCTCTCTTTCTCTCTCCTTCTCTCTCTCTCTCTCTAAAATAAAAAAGTTCTACTAAGGAAATGGCACCTTGATACCACGTAAAATGAGGCTCTAAGTATACCTTGTGATTTTGAAAGCCTAGAATACATGCAGATGGATTGTAATAGGAAAGAAGTTCTTCAGTTCTAACTCTTAGAGAGCTGGAGAAACTAGAAAATAAAACTTATAAAAATAGCAAAGGGAGCAAAACTTTTAGCTTTCCAAAGGACAAACCAGGATAAGCTCATGCAACACTGCCTTGTCCATTTTTATCTGCCAAGTGAAGGTGGATGCAAACATAAAAGAGTCCTAGACAGTGAGTTACAAGGGTTACAAGGAACCACAGTGGTCAAATATTTCATTACAATTATCAGAACCATCTCCCATTACAGATCCTCTATGTATTACATCTATGGGTTTTCATCCCAGAACTGTTTATGTCTAGGTTGTGTGGTTGTTAAATTGGAATTTCCCTAAGGGCCCAAGGTGGCAAACAAAAACACAGAAATCCTTGAATTACAAGGATTGAAATTAACAAATCTTGAATGTACAGAAAAATTCTTAAACTTAGAGAAAATGGATTCTAGGATTTTAAAAATCAAAGGGAGACATCTAAAACCTTAACTATCCCCATGTTCCTGGTTTCTTTAGGAAATCTGTGGTCAGAGACACAAGTACTCCCTGTCTCCCATGCTGAGAGGAACCTATCAGACTTCACATTATATGTTAAGTCCTTTGATGTGGGGCTGTCTGATCCCCAGTGTATGAAAAAGAGCCTACAAGGAAAACTCCAAACCAAGAGTAATTGGTTTTTTGGGTTTTGTGGGGTTGTTTTGTTTTGGTTTGGTTTTGGTTTTTGGTTTGGGTTTTTGTTTTTTGTTTTTTGTTTTTTTGAGAGAGAAAGAGAGAGCACATGCTAGAGAGAGAGGGAAAGAGAAACTTAAGCGGGTTCCACCCTAAATGCAGAGCCTAAAGCAGGGCTTTAGCTCATGGCTGTGAGACCATGACCAGATAGGGGTCTGACTGAGTTGACTGAGCCACTGGGCGCCCCGTCTTTTTCTTTCTGAGGAAAAGTATGCAGACCCATGCATTTCTTCTTAGTGGTTTTTGGTCCTTTTTCATTTTAAGCCTCTTTCTCCTCTACACTTAATTAGTAATTATTAATCTTGAAAATCTATATTCATATGACTAAGGAAACTATTAGAAATATCAAGTAAGTGGGGCGCCTGGGTGGCTTAGTCAGTTAAGCGTCCGACTTTCGCTTAGGTCATGATCTCGCAGTTCGTGGGTTTGAGCCCCGCGTCGGGCTCTGTGCTGACTGCCAACTCGGAACCTGGAGCCTATTTCAGAGGCTGTATCTCCCTCTCTCTCTGATCCTCCCCTGCTCTCTCTCTCTCTCCTAGAAATAAATAAAAATATTTAAAAAAAAAAAAAAAGAAGAAGAAATATCAAGTAAGTGGAGCTCGTGGGTGGCTCAGTTGGTTAAGCACCTGCCTCTTGATTTTGGCTGACATCATAGTCTCACAGTTTGTGGGATCAAGCCCTGTGCTGGGCTTTACACTGACAGCATGGGACCTGCTTGGGCTTCTTTCACTCCCTCTCTCCCTGCCCCTAATAAGCTCGTGATCTCTCTCTCTCTCTAAAAATAAATAAATAAATTTAAATAAAAAATTACTAAGTAAGACTCTCTCAGGTTAACAAACAGACACTCTGCCCAGTAGAGATGCAAAATACTCTCACATGCACATGTTCACACATCTTGGAAAACTACTGCTCTAGTGAACTCATAACTTATTGAGGTATGTAATTTTATTTATTTTTTATTTTATATTATATTTTTAAAACTCTTATATTGTAGGGACACCTGGGTGGCTCAGTCCATTAAGCATTCAACTTTAGCTCAGATCATGGTCTCAAAGTAATGAGTACTAGCCCCTCATCGGGCTGTGTGCTGACAGCTCAGAGCCTGGAGCCTGTTTCAGACTCTCTCTCTCTCTCTCTCTCTCTATCTCTCTCTCTCTCTCTCTCTCTCTCTCTCTGCCCCTCCTTGGCTTTCACTGTCTCTCTCCCTCTCTCTCTCTCAAGAATAAATAAACATTAAAAAAATTAAAGTTCTTATATTGTAATTTATTTTTTGTTTAATTTACATCCAAGTTTGATGGCATATGGTGCAACAATGATTTCAGGAGTAGATTCCTTAATGCCCCTTATCCATTTAGACCATCCCACCTCCCACAACCCCTCCAGCAACCCTCTGTTTGTTCTCTGTATTTAAGAATCTTTTATATTTTGTCCCCCTCCCTGTTTTTATATTATTTTTGCTTCTCTTCCCTTAATGTTCATCTGTTTTGTATCCTAAAGTCCTCATATGAGTGAAGTCATATGATATTTGTCCTTCTCTGACTGACTAATTTTGCTTAGCATAATATCCTCCAGTTGCATCCATGTAGTTGCAAATGGCAAGATTTCATTGTTTTTGATTATAGAGTATTACTTCATTGTATATAAATACCACACCTTCTTTACCCATTCATTCATCCATCGATGGACATTTGGGCTCTTTCCGTACTTTGGCTACTGTTGATAGTGCTGCTATAAATATTGTGGTGCATGTGCCTCTTTGAAACAGCCTACTTGTATCCCTTGGATAAATACCTAGCAGTGCAATTTTTGGGTCATAGGGTAGTTCTATTTTTAATTGTTTGAGGAACCTCCATACTGTTTTCCAGAGTGGCTGCACTAGTTTGCCTTCCCACCAGCAGTGCAAAGGAGATCCTCTTTCTCCACATCCTCGCCAAGATCTGTTGTTGCCTGAGTTGTTAATGTTAGCCATTCTGACAGGTGTGAGGCGGTATCTCCTTGTGGTTTTGATTGTATTTCCCTGATGATGAGTGATGTTGAGCATTTTTTCATGTATCTGTTCACCATCTAGATATCTTCTTTGGAGAAGATTCATGTCTTTTGCCCACTTGTTTTTTGGGTGTTGAATTTTTTTTTTTAATATTTTATTTATTTCTAGGAGAGAGAGAGAGACAGCGCGAGCAAGGGAGGGTCAGAAAGAGAGGGAGTCACAGACTGAAACAGGCTCCAGGCTCTGAGCTGGCAGTCAGCACAGAGCCCGATGCAGGGCTCGAACCCACGAACCGCGAGATCATGACCTAAGCGAAAGTCGGACGCTTAACCGACTAAGCCACCCAGGTGCCCCTCCGGGTGTTGAATTTGTATAAATGTATAAAGAATGTACATTCTTTATAGATTTTGGATACTAACCCTTTACATGATATGGCATTTGCAAATATCTTCTCCCATTCCATCAGTTGCCTTTTAGTTTTGCTGATTGTTTCCTTTAATGTGCAGAAGCTTTTTATTTTGATGAGGTCCCAATAGTTCATTTTTGCTCGTTTCCCTTGCCTTCAGAGACAGGTTGAGTAAGACGTTGCTGCAACTGAGGTAAAAGAGGTTTTCACCTGCTTTATTCTCTAGGATTTGATGGCTTCCTGTTTTACTTTTCGTCTTTGATCCATTTTAAGTTTATTTTTGTGTATGGTGTAAGAAAGTGGTTCAGGTTCATTTTTCTACATGTTGCTGTCCACTTTTCCCAGCACCATTTGCTGAAGAGACTGTCTTTATTTAATTGGATATTCTTTCCTGCTTTGTCAAAGATTAGTTGGTCATACGTTTGTGGGTCCATTTTGGATTCTTTATTCTATTCCCTTGATTTGAGTGTCAGTTTTTGTGCCAGTACCACTCTGTTTTGATGATGGTAGCTTTTTAATACATCTTGAAGTCTGGGATTGTGTTATCTCCAGCTTTGGCTTTTATTTCAAGATTCCTTTGTCCATTTGGGGTCTTTTCTGGTTCCATACAAATTGTAGGATTGTTCTGGCTCTGTGAAGAATGCTAGTGTTATTTTGATAGTCATTGCATTGAATATGTAGATTGCTTTGGGTAGTATTGACATTTTAACAATGTTTGTTCTTACAATCCAGGAGCATGGAATGTTTTTCCATTCTTTTTATGTCTTCCTCAATTTCTTTCATAAGCTTTCTATAGTTTTCGGTGTATAGATTTTTCACCTTTTAGGTTAGATTTATTCCTAGGCATTTTTATGACATTTTATACAATTGCAAATGGGACTGATTCCTTGATTTCCCTTTCTGTTGCTTCATTATTGTTGTATAGAAATGCAACCAATTTATGTGAAATTGATTTTATATCCTGTGAATTTGCTGAATTCATGGATCAGTTCTAGCAATTTTTTGGTGTAATCTTTTGGGTTTTCCATATAGAGTATCATGTCATCTACAAAGAGCACAAGTCTCACTTCCTACTGGCCAGTTTGGATGCCTTTTATTCCTTTGTGTTTGCTAAAGCTAAGACTTCCAACACTATGTTGCATAACAGTGATGGGAATGGACATCCCTGTCATGTTCTTGACATGTGCTGACCTTAGAGGGAAAGCTCTCATGTTCTTGACCTTAGAGGGAAAGCTCTCAGTTTTTCCCCATTGAGAATGATATCAGTGGTGGGTCTTTCATATATGGCTTTTATGATCTTGAGGTATGATCCTTCTATCCCTACTTTCTTGAGGGTTTTTATCAAGAAAGGATATGGTATTTTGTCAAATGCTTTCTCTGCATCTATTGAGAGGATAATGTAGTTCTTGTCCTTTCTTTTATTGATGTGATGCATTGCATTGATTGTTTTGTGAATATTGAACCAGCTCTGCATCCCAGGTATAAATACCATCTGGTTATGGTGAATAATTCTTTTAATGTATTTTTGGATCCAGTTGGCAAGTATTTTGCTGAGGATTTTTGCATCTATGTTCATCAGGGAAATTGGTCTATAGTTGTTTTTAGTGGGGTCTTTGGCTTTGGAATCAAGATAATGCTGGCTTCATAGAAGAGTTTAGAAGTTTTTCTTCCATTTCTATTTTTTGAACAGCTTCAAGAAAATCAGTTTTAACTCTTCTTTAAATGTTTGACAGAATTCCCCTGGAAAACCACCTAGCCCTGGACTCTATTTTTGGGGAGATTTTTTATTACTAATTCAATTTCTTTACTCATTATGGGTCTGTTCAAATTTTCTATTTCTTCCTGTTTCAGCTTTGGTAATTTATATCTTTCTAGGAATTTGTCCATTTCTTCCAGATTGCCCATTTTATTGGCATATAATTGCTCATAATATTCTCTTATTATTGTTTGTATTTCTGTAGTGTTGGTTGTGACCTCTCATCTTTCATTCTTGATTTTATTATTTGGGTCCTTTCCTTTTTGTTTTGAATCAAACTGATTAGGGTTTTATCAATTTTATTAATCCTTTCAAAGAACCAGCTCCTTGGGGCGCCTGGGTGGCTTAGTCAGTTAAGTGTCCGACTTTCGCTTAGGTCATGATATCGCGGTTTGTGGATTCGAGCCTCGCGTCGGGCTCTGTGCTGACTGCCAGCTCAGAGCCTGGAGCCTATTTCAGAGTCTGTCACTCCCTCTATCTCTGATCCTCCCCTGCTCATTCTGTGTCTCTCTCTCTCTCTCTCTCTCTTCCCTAGAAATAAATAAAACATTAAAAAAAAAAAAGAACCAGCTCCTTGTTTAATTGATCTCTTCTATTGTTTGTTTGTTTGTTTTTGTTTTTATTTGGTTGGTTGGTTTTGGTAACATTGATTTCTGCTTTAGTCATTATTATTTCCTGTCTGTTTCTGGTTTTAGGGTTTTTTGCTTGTTCTTTTTCTAGCTCTCTGAGGTAAGCTTAAGTTGTGTGTCTGAGAACTTCCTTCTTTAGGAAGGTCTGGATTGCTATATGCTTCCCTCTTAAGACTGCTTTTGCTGCATGTCAGAGGTTTTGGGCTGTGGTGTTATCATTTTCATTGGCTTCCATGTACTTTTTAATTTCCTCTTTAAGTTCTTGGTTAGCACATTTATTCTTTAGTAGGATGGTCTTTAGTCTCCAAGTATTTATTATCTTTCCAAATTTTTTCTTGTGGTTGATTTCAAGTTTCATAGCATTTTGGTCTGAAAATATGCATGGTGTGATCTCAGTGTTTTGATACTTGTTGAGGACTGATTTGTGTCCCAGTATGTGATCTATTTTGGAGAAGGTTCTATGTGCACTAGAGCAGAATGTGTATTCTGCTGCATTATGATGAAATGTTCTTAATATATCAATTATGTCCATCTGATTCAGTGTGTCATTCAAAGCCATTGTTTTCTTGTTGATTTTCTGTTAGATGATCTGCTCATTGCTGTAAGTAGGGTGGTGAAGTCCCTTATCATTATGGTAGTATTATCAGTGAGTTTCTTTGTGTTTGTGATTAATCAAATTATATATTTTGGGGCTCTCACATTTGGAGCATAAATGTTTACAACTGTTAGACTTTCTTGATGGATAGACCCCTTAATTATGATATAATTTTCTTCTTCATTTTTTGTTACAGTCTTTATTTTAAAGTCTAGATTGTCTGATAGAAGTATGGTTAGTGCAACTTTCTTTTGGCAACCATTAGCATGATAGATGGTTCTCCATCCCCTTATTTTCAACCTGAAGATGTCTTTAGGTCTAAAATGAGTCTCTTGTAAAAAGCATATAGATGGATCTTGTTCTCATATACATTCTGTTATCCTGTCTTTTGATTGGAAACTTTTAGACAATTGACGTTAAAAGTGAGTACTGAAAGATATGAATTTATTGCCATTATGTCGCCTGTAGAGTTGGGACTTTATGGTGGTGTTCTCTGATCCTTTCTATTCTTTGTTGCTTTCAGTCTTTTTGGTTTTGTTTTTGTTTCATCTTTTCTCCCCTCAGAGAGTCCCCCTTATAATTTCTTGCAGGGCTGGTTTAGTGCTCATGAGCTCCTTTAATTTTTCTTTCTCTGGGAAACTTTTTATTTCTCCTTCTATTTTGAATGACAGCCTTGCTGGACAAAGAATTCTTGGCTGTATATTTGTCCGACTCAGTACATTGAATACATCCTGCCATTCCTTTCTGGCCTGCCAAGTTTCTGTGGGTAGATCTGCTGCAAACCTGATCTGTCTTCCATTGCAGGTTAAAGACTTTTTTCCCTTGCTGCTTTCCTGATTCTTTCCTTTCCTGAGTGTTTTCTGAATTTGACTATGATATACTTACTGATGGTCAGTTTTGATGAATCTATTAGGAGTCTTCTGTGATTTCTGGAGTTTGATGTCTGTGTTTTTACTTAGGTTAGAAAAGTTTTCCACTATGATTTGCTCACATATATTTTCTACCCCTTTTTCTCTCTGTTCATCTCCTGGGACTCCTACAATTCTGATGTTATTCCTTATAAGGAGTCACTGAGTTATCTAATTTTTATTCCGTGCTCTTTTACTGTAGTCTCCTTCTTTTTTTCTGCTTCAATATTCTCCATAAGTTTGTCTTCTATATTGTTGATTTTCTGCTGTGCCTCATGAATCCTTGCCACCGTGGCATCCATTTGAGATTGCAGCTCAGTCACAGCATTTTTTTAAAATCTCATCCTGACTAGCTCTTACTTCTTTCATCTCCACAGAAAGGGATTTTAATCCATCTTCAACCCAGCTAGTATTCTTATTAGTGTGATTCTAAATTCTAGTTCAGATATCTTGCTTGTATCTGTATTGATTACGTCCCCTGCTGTCATTTCTTCCTTTTCTTACTTTTGGAGGTGAATTCTTTTATTTTGTTATTTTAGATGAAGAAAAGGAATTAATAAAGTAAAAAAATAAATTAAGGGGAGCCTGGGTGGCTTAGTCGGTTAAGCGTCCGACTTTCGCTTAGGTCATGATCTCGCGGTTCGTGGGTTCAAGCCCCGCGTCGGGCTCTGTGCTGACTGCCAGCTCAGAGCCTGGAGCCTGTTTCAGTCTGTGACTCCCTCTCTCTCTGACCCTCCCCTGTTCACGCTGTCTCTCTCTCTCTCCTAGAAATAAATAAAATATTAAAAAATTAATTAATTAATTAATTAAATTATAAAATTAAAAACAACACAAAGAAATCAAATAAAGGGCGCTAGATCTTAGGTGTGTTTTGGTCTGGTTGTTGAAAGAAACTTTATATATTAGAGAAAAAAAGGGAAAGATAATAAAAAGAAAAAAGGTAAAGGAAAAAAGAGAAATGTTTGACAATTTGAAAAAATAATACAATAAAATAGAATAAAGTGAAATAATGAAAGTAAAATAAAATTTTAAAAATTTGCAACAAAAGTAAAAAATATAGTAGAAAAAAATTAAAGAAAATATTTTTATTAAGAAATGAAAATAAAGAGGAGGAGGCAAGATGGTGGAGAAGTAGGGAGCTCTGTACATTTCACTCAACCCCATCTCTCAAACAGAGAAGGCCTAAAGCCATAGGATCCCTTACAGAATCCAGGAGTTTGGGAGGAAAAGGAGACAGAGTCTGCTTAGAAAACATTATAGTGTGAGTGCGAACTGGGGAAGATAAAATTGGGCCAGGACCGGAGACACAGAGGGAAGGGGATCCCCCCTTGTGGGGAGCCACAGCGAGTCTAGGGGAAAAAAGAAAGAGTGGCCTAAACTGGTCAAGACACTGTCCCTGTCACTGAAGAAGAGATGAACCTCTGCTCAGGACACAGAGGGATCTGGTTTCCTGCTGTCCAGCTGACCCTCAGTGGGATGCACATATCCCAAGAAACCCGGGGTGAAATTGCTCCTCGCTTGCCGGCCCCCCTGGAGGGGATGGGAGCAGTGGCTTCTGGGTCAATCCCCTGGGGGAAGGTGAGAGGCTTGAATCTACTCTGAGGGACTCACCTGCGAGTGTGTATTTCGGGCAATATTAATGGGGCATGGACTAAGTTCTGGAAAAGAGGCCTGGCTTGGAATATAGAGCACAGCCCACCTTCACTATGCCCCTGACACAGGGAGATCACACCCAGAAAAGTGAGTTTCAATACTTGGTTCGAGAAGGGACTGGGGCGCCGCATTTTTCTCCCCACAACCACCAAGGCAGGATCCCTGAGGGATGCACTGGACCAAACCACACCCTTCCCCACTAGAAAGCTGCCCTCTTCTTCTTCTTTTTTTTTTTTTTCACCAGAGCTGGGCCAAGACCAACATGGATGCACTGCCCTGATTAATTCTGATCACTGGCTTACTTAAACAGTCACATTTAATCAATTCTATAGATATAAATTCTACACCTCCACTGCAACCTTTTTATCTCTTTCTCTCTGGAGTAATCAGAATTTATAGTTTCTCTGAGTAGCATTATCGTCATTTTTTTTGCCTCCTCTCCAGCCATATTCCTCTCTTTCTCTCTTTGAATTAAGACTCTTATTCTTTCTGCCTGCTCATTTCATTTCCAATTTTGCTTCCTCTTCACCCTGTCATTTCACTCTTTGTATATGCTCTTCCACCAGCACTGGATACACCTGGCTTTTTATATGTAGCTGGGATTCTGGTTCTATGCTTTGACTGTCCTTTATCTATTGTTTTTTTTTTTCTTTTTCCTTATCTTTTCTTATTTTTTCTTTTTAATGTATTTTTATTATTCATCTTCCCTACTTCCTCTTTTTTTTTGTTTGTTTTTCTTTTCTTTTTTCTTCTTCTTCTTTTTTTTTTTTTTTTGTATGTGTACCTTCCTTTTTTCTTTTTCATTTTCCCTTTCGGTTTCCGTGTTTGTGGGATTCATCTGTGCGTTTGTGTGCCTTTGTTCCCTGTGTGTTTGTCTGTCTGTTTTCTTTTTCAGGGCTATCTCAAGATCAGGCCAAAGTACACATGGTACAGGGTCCCAAATACCACTACAGGTAGGAAAATAAAATAAGGTCTCAACAAGAGAGACGAAGAGACACCATTCAAAGAACACTTTCTGAAAGGACAGGCCTTGGAAATCAAAGAGCATTCTTTGGTATAGCAGCAGTTGCAGGTGCAGCATGCATAATAAGCTTTTAAAACTAACAAGAGATAGAAAGCTAACTAAAATTACGAAATGGAAGAACCCTCCTCCAAAGAAATCCCAGGAAGAAATGACAGCTAAAGAACTGCTCAAAACAGAAATAAGCAAATAACTGAAAAATAATTTAGAACAATAGTCATAAAATTAAACTCTGGGCTTGAAAAAGGCATAGAAGGCATCAGAGAAACAATTGCCACAAACACTATGGATCTTAAAAATAGTTGTGATGAATTTAAAAATGCTACAAATGAGATACAAAATAAATTGGAGGCGTCCAATGAACAGATTGAAGAGGCAGAAAGGAGAATATGTGATTTAGAAGACACAATTATAAAAAAGAGGAAGCTTAGAAAAATAGATAAACTGATACAGAAACACGAAAGAAGAGTTCAAGAGCTCAGCGATACAATCACACAGAATAATATCCATATCATAGGACTTCCAGAAGAGGAAGAGAGAGGGAAAGGTGCTGAAGGAGACTTTGAACAAATTATAGCAGAGAACTTCCCAATCTGGGGAAGGAAACACATTGAAATCCAAGAGGCACAGAGAACTCCCTTCAGATGTAACTTGAATCAATCTTCTGCAAAACATATCATAGTGAAACTGGCTAAAAATAAGGACAAAGAGAAAATTCTAAAAGCAGCTAGGGAGAAAAGGGCCCTAACATACAAATGGAACCTATCAGAGCGGTGACAGACCTATCTACTGAAACTTGGCAGGCCAGAAATGAATGCTAGGAAATCTTCAATGTGATAAACAGAAAAATATGCAGCCAAGTATCCTCTATCCAGCAAGCCTGTCCTATAGAAGGAGAGACAAAAGCCTTTTCAAATAAATAAAAATTTAAAGATTTCATCACCACTAAACCAGTCCTACAAGATATCCTGAGGGGGACTCTAAGGGAAATGTAGCAAGGAATGTAAGATATCAGAGACACCATCACAAGCATAAATTCCACAAAGGACACGATGACTCTAAACCCATATATTTCAATGATAACACTGAATGTAAATGGAGTAAATGCCCCAATCAAAACACAGGGTAGAAGAATGGATTAAAAAAAACAAAATCCATCTATTTGCTGTCTATAAGAAACTCATTTTAGAGTGGAGGACACTTTCAGATTGCAAGTAAGGGTATGGAGAAATATCTATCATGCTTGGACGTCAATAGAGAGCTGAAGTAGCCATACTTATATCAGACAAACTGGACTTTAAAGTAAAGACAGTAACAAAGGATGAAGAAGGGCATTATATCATAATTACAGTGTCTATAAAGCAGGAAGAGATAACAATTATAATTCTCTACACACCAAATATGGGAGTACCTAAATATCTAAAAAAATTAATCACAAACGGAAACAATCTTATAGATAAGAACGTGTTAATAGCAGGGAACTTTAATATTCCACTTTCAGCAATGGAGAGATCAGCTAGACAGAAAATCACTAAAGACGCATGGACTTGAATGACACACTGGACCAGATGGACTTGACAGATATATTTAGAACTCCATATCCTGAGGCCATGGAATTCAGTTTCTTCTCAAGTGCTCATGGCACGTTCTCCAAGATAGATTACATACTCGGACATAAAGCAGACTTCAGTAAATATAAAAGACTTGAGATCATACCATACTCATTTTCAGATCACATTGCTATGAAACTTGAAATCAATCACAGGAAGAAGTCTGGAAAACTTCCAAAAACATGGAGGTTAATGAACACCCTACAAAAGAACAAATGGGCCAATCAGGCAATTAGAGAAGAAATTTAAAAATATATGGAAACAAATGAAAATGAAAATACAACAATGCAAACGCTATGGGATGCGGCAAAGGCCTTCCTAGGAGGAAAGTACATTGCTCTCTAGGCCTATTTCAAGAAATTAGAAATTAGAAAAAGTACAAATGCAAAATCTAACAGCGCACCTAAAGGAACTAGAGGGAGAGCAACAGGAGCACCCTAAACACATTAGAAGAGAAATAATAAAAATCAGGGCAGAAATAAACAATATAGAAACCAAAGGAACAGTTGACCAGATCGATGAAACCAAGAGTTGGTTTTTTGAAACATTAAACAATATTGACAAACCTCTAGCCCTCAAATAGCCAGGCTTCTCAAAAAGAAAAGAGAGAGCACTCAAATAGACAAAATCATAAATGAAAATGGACTTATTACAACTAACCCCTCAGAAATACAAGCAATTATAAGACAATACTATGAAAAATTATATGCCAACAAATTGGACAACTTAGAAGAAATGGGAGAATTCCTAAACACAAACTCACTACCAAAATTCACACAGGAAGAGATAGAAAATCTGAACAGACCCATAACTAGTGAAGAAATTGATTCATTAATCAAAAATCTTCCAACAAATAAGAGCCCTGGGCCAGATGGTTTCCCTGGGGAATTCTACCAGACATTTAAAACAGAATTAATACCCATTCTTCTCAAGCTATTCCAAATATTAGAAATCGAAGGAAAACTTCCGAACACATTTCATGAAGCCAGCATCACTTTGATTCCCAAGCCAGAGAGATACCCAGCAAAAGAAGAGAACTACAGGCCAATATCCTTATGAATGCAGATGCAAAAATCCTCAACAAGATGTCTGCAAATCAAATGCAACAGCACATGAAAAGAATTATCCACTAAGATCAAGTGGTATTCATTCCTGGGTTACAGGGCAGGTTCAATATTCACAAATCAATGTGAAACATCACATCAAAAAAGAAAAGATAAAAACCATATGATCCTGTCAACAGATGCAGAAAAAGCATTTGACAAAATACAGCATCCCTTTTTAATAAAGACCCTTGAGAAAGTCGGGATAGAAGGAACTTACTTAAACATCATAAAAGCCGTCTATGAGAAGCCATCAACTAACGTCATCCTCCACAGGGAAAAAGAGAGCTTTCCTCCTGATATCAGGAACATGACAGGGATGTCCACTCTCACCACTGTTGTTTAACATAGTGCTGGAAGTCCCAGCATCAGCCATCAGACAACAAAGGGAAATCAAAGGCATAAGAATTGGCAAAGAAGAAGTCAAACTTTCATTTTTCGCAGATAGCATGATGCTCGACTCCACCAGAAGCTTACTAGAACTAATCCATGAATTCAGGAAAGTTGCAGGGTACAAAATCAACATACAGAAATCAGTTGCATTTTTATACACCAACAATGAAGCAACAGAGAAATCAAGAAACTGATCCATTCACAATTGCACAAAAAAACGTAAAATACCTAGGAATAAACCTATCCAAAGATGTAAGAGATCTATATGATGAAAACCATAGAAAACTTATGAATAAAATTGAAGAATACACAAAGAAATGGGAAAACATTCCATGCTCATGGATTGGAAGAATAAATATAGTTAAAATGTCATTACTTCACAAAGCAATCCACACATTCAATGCAATCCAGATCAAATTGCACCAGCATTCTTCTCAAAACTAGAACAAACTATCCTAAAATCTGTATGGAACCACAAAAGACCCCAAATAGGCAAAGTTAAATCGAAGAAGAAAACCGAAATGGGAGGTTTCCCCATCACAGAATTTAGACTCCACTACAAAGCTGCCGTCATCAAGACAGTATAGTATTAGCACGAAAACGGACACATAGACCAATGAAATAGAATAGAGAACTCAGAATTGGGCCCACAAATATATGGCAAATTAATTTTTGATAAAGCGGGAAAGAGGATCCGAGGGAAAAAAGACAGTCTCTTCAACAGATGGTGCTGGGAGAACTGGACAGCAGCATGCAGAAGAATGAAACTAGATCATTTTCTCACACCTTACACAAAAATAAACTCAAAATGGATAAAGGACCTGAATGTGAGACAGGAAACCATCAAAACCCTAGAGGAGAAAGCAGGAAACAATCTCCTTGACCTCCACCTCAGCAATTTCTTACTTGACACATCCACAAAGGCAAGGAAGTCAAGAGCAAAAATGAACTATTGGGACCTCATCAAGATTAAAAGCTTCTGCACAGCAAAGGAAACAATCCATAAGACTAATAGGCAACCGATGGAATGGGAAAAGATAGTTGCAAATGACATATCAGATAAAGGGTTGATATCCAGAATCTACAAGGAACTCACCAAACTCCACACCTGAAAAACAAACAACCCAGTGAAGAAATGGCAGAATTTATGAACAGACACTTCTCCAAAGAGGGCATCCAGATGGCCAACAGACACATGAAACGATGCTCAGCATCCCTCCTCATCAGGGAAATACAAATCAAAACCACACTGAGATACCACCTCACACCAGTCAGAGTGGCTAAAATGAGCAAATCAGAAAATTCTAGATGCTGGTGAGGATGTGGAGAAATGGACACCCTCCTACACTGTTGGTGGGAATGTAAACTGGTGCAGCCCCTCTGGAAAACAGTGTGGATATTCCTCAAAAGTTAACCATAGAACTCCCCTATGACCCAGCAATAGCACTGCTAGGAATTTACCCCAGGGATACAGGAGTGCTGATGCATAGGGGCACATGGACCCCAATGTTCATAGCAGCACTCTCAACAATAGCCAAAACATGGAAAGAGCCTAAGTGTCCATCAACTGATAAATGGATCAAGAAGATGTGGTTTATCTATACAATGAAATGCTACATGGCAGTGAGAAAGAATGAAATATGGCCATGTGTAGCAACATGGATGCAACTCGAGGGTGTTATGCTGAGCAAAATAAGTCAGGCAGAGAAGGACAAATATCATATGTTTGCACGTATAGGAGGATTAGGAGGAACTTAACAGAGGACTGTGGGGGAGAAGAAGGGGGAAAATAGTTTGGAAGAGGGACAAAGGCAAACCATGTGAGACTTTTGAATGTTGAGAACAAACTGAGGACTGATAGGTATGGGGGGAGGAAAAGGGGAGTGATGCATGGAGGAGGGCATTTGTGGCGATGAGCAATGGGTGTTATATGGAAACCAACTTGAAAATAAACTATTTTTTTAAAAAAAAATGAAAAATTCTATTTTTATATTCAAAAAAAGAAAAAAATGAAAAAAAGACCAGCAAACAGAATGAAGTACAATTGAAATTACATTTAGTTTCCCATAGAAATCAAGCTATAAGCACTTTATAGTCCATAACTAAGGAGATTAAGGAGAGACGTGTTAGCCAAGAGCGCTGTTGGCCCATTAGGTACAGTTTAGTGTAACATCTCTGTTCTCCACTAGATGGCGTGACTTAGCTTACTGGAGTGGATTGCTGTAGCGCGGTTAGGCATGTATGCGCATGCGCCGGAAGGGTGAAAATGGCGTCACCCAGGTATGCATACTAGTATAGTAGTAACTCTGCTCTCTTCACCGTCAATCAAGCATGCCTCTTTTGTCTCCGTCTTCCATCCACTCTCTGCTCCTACACTGTTTGTGACTAAGCCATCAGGCTGCCAGAGGGCACCCCACTCCTGAGTTTTATCTCAAATGGAACTGTTTCCTGACCCCTCACTTCTGAGCGACCCATAAGAGCTGAGCATCAAAGTCTGGACGAGGTGAAAAATAGCTGTAGAAAATGGAGGCAGAGAATGGCCGAGTACCACCTGGACCACCTGTCTGATTTTTCCCTCTGTCATTAAGTTACCCTGAATTTAGTCTGTGTAAACTGTATTGAGTAGCCTACTTTGGTGTTTGGTCTTAAAGTACCTTCTCAATCTAGAGGATACTTTATTGACCCTCTTCTACTTTCTAACATTTTATTTTTTAGGTTTATTGAGATAGAGGAAAAGGTTAAAAGTATTCTTAAATGAAGGCATTTAAAAGCCTCAAGGTTTTGTGCTATTTTTACTCCACAGATCTAACCTAAATGAGATTATTCAATCTTGGGGCCAGTTACCATCTGTATGCCAACCCCTGTAAATCTTTCTCTCAGTCTGGTGCATCGATTTTGAAATCCAGAGTCATGTTTCTCACTAATTCCCATACCTAAGTGTGTACATACATATACTTGTATGTAGTAGGGCTAAATACAAAAGTGCCCTATTTCCTTGCCTCTATCTAAAAACAAAATGACTTTTGCTATAGATAGTTGACACTAATCAATACTTGTTGAACTGAAACTATGAACACAGACGTTGCTAAACATATCTTGCTTTTAAAGTAGCATATCTTGTTAACCAAAGAAGAGTTAATATACTTTAATTTATCCAGGATTCTATAGTGTGTGTGTCTGTTGGCAATAATATTGCTCAGGCAGGAATTGTTTTTAATTAAATATTCTGTATTGCCCTGGCTGCTCTAATCCTCAGGACCCTTCTGTTCTCTTTCTTTGGAGTCTTCCTTCCTTCTGGACCTTGGAACTCTGGTATCAGTTCCCTCTTTCCTGGCCTCACCGACTATCTAAATTTTATTATCAAGTATTTTTTCACTAATGCTTCAGTAGGATATATTTGTAAAGACTTATATGAATGTTCTAGAAAAACAACTCAGGTGGGTTTTTAGCCTCTCAGATAGTCATAATTATTATAGTCTAAGTTATAGTGTTGGATCATCAAATTACTGTGCTTGCTGCCAGGAAAAATGATTCTCCAGAAAAATTACAAGTAAATAGGTTATAAATTCTGATATTACTGAATATGCACATATATAGTATTATTTCCATATATTAGAGAATAATATATATCTTCTCGGGCTATGCTAAAATTTAAGGCTAGGTGTCTATTTCATTATTTACATGGAAAAAAGTTGAGAAGCCCAGGATCCACAAATTAAAAGAATTATAGATACAAAACGTAAATGCTTATTTATTTCCTAAAACTTCTCCTTATAAAATGCTCTTACTAGTTATAGTGAGGTAACTCCAACATTATTAAGACATTAAACCAACTGTAGGCAATTAAGGACACTAAAAAAATATGCTGTTTTTGATTTGCTAACTTTGTGGAGCAAAATGAGAAGGGAACATGTGAATTTCTAAAGTAAAGGAGGTATTAGAATGAGAAATCAAAACTTGAGAGTTGGCAATATTTTGGTATACTAAAAGAAATTTCAGATTCAGTGTTGCAACTCTTTGTAGGTACAGTCAATTCTTCAACAATCACTAAAGTCATGCTTTAGGGCTTGTCCTGTGCAGATACGAAGTATTCAAGTTCAGTGAAATTCAAAGCCACTTCCTAGTGCAATAAAGTTTGGTTCATGGGACAAAAAAGACAGCTGACATCCTAAAACCAATTCACTTCAGTGACGGGATAGAAACTGAAAAATCCCTGCCCTTGTCTAGCATTGTTACCCCTATGTTCTCCAAGCTTGCTCTAGGAATTTTATAACATTAGGCAGCTGCTTTGTTAGACAATTGTGACAAACTCAAAGAGATCTAGAGTAAAAAAAAAAAAATTAGGGAGAAGACCTTCTACCCCCTTTGTACTACTGTGGAATATTTTATTCTTTACTAAATGGTAAAAAGAGAGAAGGGGGAAAGAAGTACTATTTTACTTAAGTTGTATTCAACCAAAATATCAAATAGGAATTGTATAAATTAACCATTTTGTGTGCCTGGTTTTGGGGAAGTGGTGGCAATTGTTGACAAAAATGACTCAAACAGGTGGTTAATAGTCACTGCTGTATTATTGTGTTAGAAATATAGTGACAAGGAGGAGAACTGTGACATTCACATATTCTTGTTTCTTTTATGCCACAAGTAAACTTTGATATCTTTCTGAATTTTCAGACACTAAAATAGGTAAGATTTACTTCAAGTAGTTTTTGAAAGTGTTTTCAATTATGTCAATAAGCTTGTTTCTTCAGGCAGCTGAGAATTTGACTTTCTGGAGACTTCTATTTTGGATGAATTGGCTCACAAATGCCTGAACTTTAAAGATAATCAAACCAGGCATTTTTCTCCCAAGTTAATGGTGATAAAAATGATTGCTTCAGCAATGGTAGACCATCAACCTGATAATAGACAGATGCCCTAATTCAGTGGTACTAATTCAGTAAACATTTATAGAGTGAAAAAGAGCCAAGCCCAGTGTTAGGTGGATTACAACAATACAAGGATTCATGATATAGTATCTGAACTAAATGAAAATACACAGAATTCTCTATTTCAAATTTCATAGAGGGGATCCCTTGATTTATATGGTTGAGTTGAGATACAACTAAACATGAAGAGGATTAGAACATTTCTTATGGCTAAGAGATACTATAATGATAAGAAAACCTATAAAATCTATTACAATCTACCCTAATTATGTCACTGAAATGGCTTTGGCAATTCATGTCATTAAATGCAATGCATAGTCTTATTTTCTTACATTTTTCTATCTATTTGGAGTATTGGTACTTATTACTTTACTTCAGAACATCCTTTGGTTTTCATATACCAGTCACTCCATTTCCATTTCTCATTGTTCCCACACAGACTAAGTCAGAGAAAGGCTCCTCTTCTACCTCAAAACACCCTTAAAGTACAGCCAGTGGTCGTATGTTATGGAGGCCAGAATTTGACAGCCTAGTGCTTGCCTTTAGGTAGCTGTGTCCCTTACCACAAGGCAAGGACTGGCAGGGATGGAAAAGGAGAATAATGAGGAATAGCATGACCACCCAGAGCCATGGCCTCCTAAAACAAATCTCTTACCCAGGACCCCAGAAATCACTACTCCATAAAGACTCCACTCTAAATCAAAGGACTTCATGGAACCCTCTTAGTATTCATTACCCCAAGTATGGGCTATGCTGCCATATGCACATGTGAAGGTTTGAGAAGTAGTCAATGAACAGCTGTTTGGGGGCATGGAGGTTGAACAGATCACATTTAGCATCATCACCTGCATGCATGTGAGTGCCTATGGTATGGAAAGAAAGCACAAATATCAATAGATAAAGGGTAGGATATGGGCTTGATTCTCCATTATCATCCCTGGAAGACACAAAAAACTGGTAAAAGTGGGTGCTTCTTAGGAGGTACATCTATCCACAGGGAAGAAGAGGAGACAAAAGTCCAGAAGATTTCAGTGGAAGAAGTACCAAAATTTCAAGAAAAAATAATTATGGTCTTTTGAATTTTCCAAAAATAACAAAGAGTAGATAATTTAGTTACTGATTGAATAAACCAATTAATTTATTAGGACTATTATATCTTGATATAAACACAAATCATTAGAATAGAGAAAAAAGTATTATAGGCCATTGTCCTTTGTGGTCAAAAGCCGAAAGCAAATACATGCATACTGAATTGGAAATTTTTTTAATTACCATAAACTGATTAAATAAGATTGATGCCAAAATTGCAATAATTGTTAATATTTGATTATACAGTAACATAAGAAAAAGTGAGGATCCATAAACAGTGGAAATAAAGCAGAGTTTTGCTTGTTTAGAGGAGACTCAATCAAGGAAAGTAGAAATCAACAAAGAAATATATAGTATCAAAATATAAGTCACCTACTATTTTACCCTGAAATGTAACTCATAAAATCTTCAGGAAGACTGCCACTATTCTTACCACTACACTGATACACACACACATCAACTTGTAATTTATACATTAAAAATTCAATAAGAGGGGCACCTGGGTGGCTCAGTTGGTTAAGCATCCGACTTCGGCTCAGGTCATGATCTCACAGTTTGTGGGTTCAAACCCCACGTTGGGCTCTGTGCTGACAGCTAGCTCAGAGCCTGGAACTGTTTCAGATTATCTCTGTCTCTCTCTCTCTGACCCTCCCCTGCTCATGCTGTCTAAGTGGGTGCTTCTTAGGAGGTACATCTATCCACAGGGAAGAAGAGCAGACAAAAGTTCAGAAGATTCAGTAGAAGAAGTACCAAAATTTCAAGAAAAAATAATTATGGTCTTTTGAATTTTCCAAAAATAACAAAGAGTAGATAATTTAGTTACTGATTGAATAAACCAATTAATTTATTAGGACTATTATATCTTGATATAAACACAAATCATTAGAATAGAGAAAAAAGTATTATAGGCCATTGTCTATATGACAATGAAGAAAAAAAAACAAATGGAGGAAGGAAAGAAGGAAGAAAGGGAGGAAAGAAGAGAATTAGAAGGGAACATAAAGTGAAATGAAAGAGAACAATTGCTATAATTAATCAATAAAATGGTTTACCGAGATTGTTGATGTATATTACTATTAGTATTCAACAGCCTTAGACAAAGGGAATAGAATCCTTAGACAAAAGGAATGATAAAATCAAAAACAAATCTTAGAAATTACTTCATTCATGGCCCAACAAACTAGCAAAAGTGAAATCTAAGAAAAAGAAAAAACTTACATTATGAACAAAATTTCTGAAGATACCATTGAAAACAGTAAATATTAGGGGTGTCTGAGTGGCTCAGTCGGTTAAGTATCCAACTTCAGCTCAGGTCGTAATCTCACTGTTCATGAGTTCGAGCCCTGCATTTGGCTCTGTGCTGACAGCTCAGAGACTGGAGCCTGCTTCAGATTGTGTCTCCCTCTGTCTTTGCCCTTCCCCTGCCATACTCTGTCTGTCTCTCTCTCTCACATTCTCTCTCTCTCAAAAAATAAATAAAATTTTCAAAAATCTATGAAAACACTAAATATTATAATTTATGGAACAATGTTCCATACAAAAACGTCAGTGAAATTTCACCTCCATCACCAAGTAATTTGATAAGCTAATCTTCAATTCATAAGAACATAGAAGAGTGAGGAACAGTCAAGATAATTTTGAAGAAAAATAAGAGGGGGAACAAAACCTACAAGATACCATGCCCTATAGGTGGAGTATACTAAATTAAATATTTTTAACTAAAACACAGTTGTAAATCCCATTCGTAAGTATTTAGAGATGTTGGTGTATACTATTTTCTGGGTTTTTCTGACTAATCTTCATGTAGCAGTTACATACATTTCTCTGTTTTATGTATTTGGCAGCTAGATAGAGAGTCTTGAAGATTTTTCAGCTCATTTCCTTTTCCACGACTGTGTGGTTTTATGGTCATTTATCGGGATACACATAATTTCTGGTTTTGCTTTTTTTGGAGAACAGCAAGTGATGCTTAATACCTGTCTTTTAATTATTGACAGAGGACACAAATGATAGTATTCTGGATTTTTTTCCTGTCTCTTTGTCTTCATTTATTAGTTGGAATAATTTTGAATAATTTTATGACCTTCTCCTCTTATGTCTATAAGGTTTAGTGCATATGTGAAAGGTAGGATAAATGTTTGATTATGTCCTTTGATTTTTCTCAAATTTTAGTATAATGAATTTGTTTTCTTTAACCTCTGTAAATGACCAAATAATAATTATGAACTCATAGATTTAAGTATACGTGTTGGCTTTAATCTATGAAATTGCAATTTTCATTCATTTTGAAGCTTAAAATGTCATATCATTGGCAAATAGGAGTGGCTTCTGTGATTTAATTCTTTGATACTTCTATCTAGTATATCAAGATGTATGCTTATCTTGAACATTTCTGCCCCAAACCTGAGTCAACAATTTCTTCAAAAAAATTTAATATATACTGATAGAAATATATATTAATTTAAAAAATCTCCAATATATTTTGGTAGAAAATGATATTGCATGATTACCATTTGGACTCTATGAATGTTCATTGCCACTGTTGTTTATGAGTTCTAGAACTTTTCAGTTAATAAATCCTAGGGAGGTTATATTCATAGAGAACATATAAAACTCATATTATATAAAACTCATGTTTTGCTTATACATATATTTTAATTATATATTATATACTTATAATAGAGTTTTAGGCTGGTGTACAAATCCAATACCATATGGGTTTTACTTAATCTCTTTTATAACATATCTATATCTCCTTTCTTCTACAAATATTTACACAGAAAATCACCCAGGATTTCCAATTGTAGAAAGAATAACAGGGTATCTCTGATTACTCATTTGCTTAATCAAACTTTTTTAATGCAATATCTTGAAATAATAATACATAAATACCATCATTAAATCACTGAAAATAGTTAAATTTTTTGCATGTGCTACACCCATTCTCCTTCATTTTTACGTATGCATGTTGCATATATAACAATAAGGACATTATATTTTCAAATTATATATCCTTTTCATACTTTCATAATATCAGCTCTTTTTAATAGCCCATTTTATTTGTGTATTCCATACTTTACCACATGTTTAATACTCAGTTCAAGTCTTTATGTCAGTGTCTTCCTACTTAATTTTGGTTATCTCGAAGTTTCTTTCTAGTAGATACTTAGAATGACCTCAGGGGAACTAAACTGATGATACTCAGCAAATATATTTGGTAATAGTTTGTACCATTAATAACAACGTTGATTTTGGTTTAATTATTGCATAAGTAGAAAAATATATAGATTAGACAAATTTTCATTAAACAATATATCTTTATGACCTGGCAGAAATTTACATAGTCTATTCTATTTTGTATTTTTTTAATGTGTGTGAAATGAACTGTGTTGATTTCACTGTGATGCAGTGAGATTCTGAAATGCACAACAAGAAATGACATAAAATAACCTTTCTGGACCTATAAAATCAAGCGTACTATGGCAAAAATACTGAGACATTTTCTTTCACACAGTCCATCTACTTATCTGTGATTTCCATTTTCCTATTCCCATTGCCCTTCCTATACTCCCCCTCCCATTCCCCACATCTTACCTTTCACACGCCACTACCTTGCATTCTCATGTGAAGTTCTAGGAAACTTAAATCACAGTAAGCACTGAAATATCTCCACCTATGACTACAAGAGGTACTTGGCAGGAAAATACTATAAGACAGCCAGAGAGGGCACATAGCTTTGATTCTCCCACTGCAGAATGACCTAAAGCTCCTGTGACTTAGCCTCACATCCTATCTTCAGGTTAAGAGAATATGACAGGGCCTTATATAAACGCTTTCCAGGATTTCTAAGGTTAAGTTGATATTTAGATGGTTACCTTAACATAAATTAATTAGAGCTTGCTTATATTCAAAATGGGTTGCAAAATGTGTCCTAGGAGATAGTATTAACTATAAGAACCTGAAATTTCTATTTCCTTACTTTAAGGAGTTTCAATTATCAAGATTAATATTGAATTAACAATCAGGTTTTGCATTTATATATGACAGAACACCAAAATATATGACCTGTGAACAGAGCAATAAGTATGCTTTCCTAAATGTGTACTCTATGTCATTAGATCACTGAAACCATTAAATTGTGTAGATCAAGTATTACAGTTGAAACCTCACTTAGTTTTTTTCATGATCCTACTGGATTTTTATGTGCCATTTACTTACTTTTTAAGAAACATCTAACTGAATTCTACCAAAAAACTTGTAAACACCTTCACCCCAGAATTTCACTTATTTTTTATAAATTCTCATTACTGCAAATTAATGCACACTATCATTTCCATAGCTTATTAGTATAACTTCTGCTAGTTAAGAACCTTTATGCCCTAAAACTGAAAACTTTGTGATGAAAGACATCAGCATGTTAATACTGTTCTAAAAACACATCCCAATTATCTTCCTTATTACTCATAGAACCAGGCAAAATGAAAACAGCACTTTTCTTCAGGCAGTGGACAGAAGGAAAATGAGCTCAAATTCACAATGCAGTTGTCATGGGTCACTCACTAGCAGTGACCTAACACTAGCTGCTTCTGTTGTTTCACAGCTAAGATGAAATGATAAAAATTTGTCTTGGGTAAACTCCAAACATAAGCTTTGCACTATTACTATTCTTAATTTATGCATCATATCCATGTGAAGAGTTGAAGGTTTAATTTGCATTGATTTAAATAAATTACCCCTTGACTATAACTTATTTTCCAAATCTCCTATTATCTTTCTCATGGAAATATGTCTGTATATCCTTTTTCTCTTGATAGTCATTCTGTATACATGTGATCATCAATATTAGCTATTCTATCTGGATACACTCATCTGTATGTACCTCAATCCATTGATATTTGCATTCTAATTAAATTCATACCATCTCTACAATAGAGAATTCAAGCAGAACATATAGCTATTGCCATTAAATCCTAGCTAGAGATTGCAGAAGAGAAGTATCACCTATCTAAAGGACATTCCAGTCTTATGTTTGCATATAAACACATATTTTATTGCACATAATTCTTATTATCCTCCTAAGAAATCCCCGAATAAACTAAAGACATAAAAATCACTGATACAAGTCAGCTTGGTACTTCAATCACAAACCAGATATTTTTTTCTTTTTCTGATCTTATTTGCCTAGGGGTTCTCAAAAAGTTCAGAGAATAAAACTTTATTTTCTCTGAACTTAAGGATATACTGCGCATTCATTGCTAGAATCGGCATTTTCTTCTATTTCTCTGATCTCATTTCACTAGGGCTTACAATTTCAGCCATATCATTAGGCAGATCTGTGAATCCAAACCTCTATTCTCATGTTCAAAGACTCATTTTTCTTTTTTAGCCCCCAAAAAGGAACATATTTTGCACTTGGCCCCAAAGCCCACTCCCAACCCCCAGTCCACTTTTGGTTTTTGTAATCCATAGTAAAAAGCACCAGAGTACCAATGGTATGCAATAAATCAGGTAATACAAAGAACTGTTAATCAAATGAAATGATTCCCTGATTTACATCATTCTACCATCAGTGCTTCTCCCCAAGGGTGAAAATTTTAGCCATTTTCTCTGTCAGCCTCCAAAATTTTAAATATTCATTTTTTTTAAGACTATACCATAGACAATGTTGCTTCTCCTCTATAAAAGATAATAAATTTGTTTACTTACATAACAGGCATCTTCCTCTATAAGTATCTCTCAAATTTTAAGAGTTACATTATTTCTTCTTTCGATTAACTTTGGAACTTTAATTATACAAAATACCTATGATTATTTCTTATTTTGCATAATACTTCATAGTTCCCCACTATGTATAATAGAGCTCTTATACATCTACATTTTGCTGTCTCCTGAATCAAATTTTAAATTTTTGACAGATACAGTATCTACGTATATATGAGCATGACATGTTAGAGCTCAGAGAAGAAAACCTAAAGAACTCTCACAATCATTTGAGAATTGATAGAATATATACACATCTTCCCTGCAAGCCTGAGAGAAGAGAAGGGAAGCAGAAAAAAGGAAAATAGTTAGAAATAAGGAAAAAGCAAGACAATGTCAGGGCCAGGATAGGAGAGCAAATGCCAAGAAAAACTGGCAGCCAGGTTCTAAAGCAGTGTGATATCTCCACTGTTTGTAAAACTGGTACTTGGACTTTAAAAGAGAAACATATCTCTCTAATATCTATGGTTATCAGATTTCAAATTCAATGAAAGTGTCTGATCCCCCTCAAATAATTTAGATGCAGTGGTGAACAAAATCCAAAGCACCAAAATGCTGTGTCCACACAATATAGAGAAAATTGTCTCAACAATCCTTATCCAATACTAGACACCTGAAAAAAAATTCTGAATATTAATATCATATAATATAGTTTCTACCATTTATACCACAACATTTTTTTAAATACACGAAATACAAAGAAAGAAGAAAAGTTAACCCATGTCGAGAGAAGAAACATGCAATATAAGTAGAACCAGCAATGGTCTAGATGATGCCATTATCGACTTCATTCATGTTAAAATAACTAGTGGAAAAGGCAAAAGATTATATCTATCTCTCTATATATACATATGCATTTGTTTTCAACAGAGAGATGGAATATATAAAAAAGAAATAAAAATGGTTTATTGCTATACCTGAAAAATATTGTATCAGAGATAAAGTCTTATCATTGTCATAGCAGAGATAAAAATCAGTAAACTTAAAGAATGCACCAGAGAAATTTTCTCAATTCAATTAAAAGCTATAAACACACAGTGCTATGTAGGGCAATATCAAATGATCTAATAGATGTATAATTGAAATCCCAGAAGAAGAAAGAAGAACAATACATAGTTGACATTCAAGAATTGTTCAAAATAAAAGAAATTCCTTAGCCACCAGTAGCAGGAAATCAAGTAAACCTCTAAAAATTATAAATGGAAAGAGAAATACTGAGGCACATCATGGACAAACTGCTAAAAACCAAAGATGAAGGGTAACGTCTTAAAAAGCCACCACAGGAGAAATAACTACTCATCAGAGTAAATGGAGATCAGAGGACATTGGAAACACGTTTTTAAGGAGAACAAGAATATCATCAGTGTAGAATTATCCTGTACCCAGTAAAAAATATTTCCTGCAAAGGACGGCAAACTAAAGAGTGAGATTTTTCATCCAGCAATCTAGAGCTTCAAGATGTGTTAAAGAAGGAAGAAAGAAAAGATTGTTTCCAAGTTGAAGAAAGAAAATATATAATAAGAAAGCCAAATCTTCAGGGAAGAATGACGAATCTATAAAAGGTAGATATGAAACAACATTTAAATCACACCTACTGATACCTTCATAACAAACTGTTCACTGTTTAAAGCAAAAAGTTTATGTACTGTTAAATTTATACTATATGCATATGTGAATTTTGTGATATTAGAGCAAAGAGAGTAGGAGCAGAGTAAGGAAAGCACAGTGCCCTGGAGTTCTGATACTACTTACGAAGTAGTTGAGTTATTATCTATCTTTTCAACATAGATAATAAGATAAAGGTGGATATTGTATCTTTTATATTAACTTTTAGATACAATGTTGAGACATAATACAGTTAAAAGGAAATAGTCAATTATATAAGTACATGATTCACTAAAATCATACATAAAGAAAATACATCAAAGAGAAACAAACACAAGTATACTAGATTAAACTTATCAAAATTGCATTAAAAATTAAAATACATAAATTATCAGACAGGATTAAAAAGCAAGGCTCAACTGTATGTGGTTTACAAGAGTCATATTTTAAACAAAAATACAGATTTTTAAAAAAATGATAGAAAAGTATATGCCACATTAAATATACACATAAGGAAAGGATATGCTTATATTTGTCAAGTAAATTAACATCAAGAAAAGATTAGTACTAAAACTAAAAAAAAAAATTAGAAGCTGTAGCTAAAAATGTTGTAAAATGGAAATTGTGTATATTAGTAAAAAAGGTATAAAATCAGTAACTTGTTTTTCTACAGGAAAAGGTTAGAAAACAAAAAGAAAATTAAAGATACCATAAGAAGGGGAGCCTGGGTGGCTGTCAGTTAAGCATCTGACTCATGATTTCAGCTCAGGGCATGATCTTGCCGTTCATGGGATCAATCTCCATATCAAGTTCTGTGCTGGCAGTGTGGAGCCTGCTTGGGATTCTCTCTCCCTGTCTCTGACCCTTCCCTGCTCATGCTTGCTCTCTCCCTTTCTCAAAATAAATAAACTTTTAAAAAATCTCAGCTTTTTTGAATATAAACCATAACTAGAAGGTAGAAAATACAAAAATAAAAACTAAAATATTGGAAATAGTAAATGGACAAATAATAGATAATTTCAAAACAAAGTTTAAATTAGTTTTTGAAAGCATTCATGAAAATGGTAGAACACATAAGGAAACTAACCAAGAAAAACAAATCACAAATTACCAATATCATGAATAACAAAGGAGACTTCACTACATAATTTAGATATTAAACAAATAGCAGTAGTATATGATTAATAACTATGCTGACAGGTTTAACAATTTAGATTAAACAACATAATTTTAAGACCCAGCATGTAAAACATGACAACAAAGTAACTGAAAACCTGAAAATCCTTAAATCTGTTAAATACAGAAATGCTAATTAAAAGTCTTTGCCACCATCGTGCCCTTCCATACACACACATGCACAAACACACACTTTCACTCATTCCAGATCCAAATATCTTTACTGCCAAATTTTTTTAGTCACTTATGAAGAAATAATGTTAATATTATACAACCTTTCTTTTTTTTTTAAGTAGTTAACACTTCTAAGTAAGTTTATGAGGCTAGCATAAGCCTGATAGTAAACCTTAAAAACACATAACTCTCCAACTCAAAAAAAGAAAAAAAGACTAAGATACCTATAAACATAAAACATAATATTAAGAAATATTAGCAAATTGAACCCAACAATATGTCAAAGGAATAATGCCTCATGACCAAATACATTAAATTTCATCAAAATTTAAAACTTTGCTAAAAAGTCATTATGATTATGAATAGAGAAGCCATAGTCTAAAAGAATATATTTGTGATACTACAGTTGACAAAGACAGTTTAACCCCCCAAAACCTACTATGTAGGATTCATCTACTTATGCATTTCAAAAATGAAAGACATGCAATTATATAAACATGTGAGCAAAATCTGGGGCTCCTGGGTGGCTCAGTTGGCAAAGTGTCAGACTTCATTTCAGGTCATGTTCTCACAGTTTGTGTGTTTGAGCCCAGGTCAGGCTCTGTGCTGACAGCTCAGAGCCTGGAGCCTGCTTCAGATTCTGTGTCTCTCTCTACCTGTGCCCTCCCCCACTCATGCTCTGACTTTATGTCTTTCAAAAATAAACAATGTTAAAAAAATTTTTATAAATGTGGGCAAAATATTTGCACAGACCTTTCACAAAGCAAGATCTTCAAATGACCAATAAGCACACGAAAAGATGAAACAAAAATCTGTTATTTTGTGTCAACTAATGGAATAAGAAAGAAGAATGTGTGCTTTTTTGCTGGGATCATTCTTCTAGAAAGTTCATTAAATAAAGATAATATAGTATGGTCAACACATAATAGTTATCAGAAGAATAAGAATAAAACCCACAAGATATTGTTACTTCTTTTACAAGCCACAATGGCTTGAAAGAAATCCAACACCACCAAATATTGCCAAAGATATAACCGAAATTATGATATATAAGTGATGAAAGAGTAAAATAGAGGCACGAGAAAACTTTTAGTGATTTCTTTTAAATTAAGCACATAGACAATTAAGATGCAAAAAAAAGAAAAATATAACCCTACTTATTTATCCAGAGAAATAAAAATAAAACCTGTCTATGAAAATTTTTAATGTATATGAAAAATGATCACAGAAGCTATTTGCATTACCACTGAAAACTTAAAACAATGTAAATGCCCATCAACAGGTGAATGGACAAATTGTAGTCATTCATTGGGATGCTACATGACAAAAAAAGATGAACTAATAATACCACAGCATGTAAGATTCTCAAAAATATTTTGTTGAGTAAAAGTCACAAAAGAGTATTTTGTGAATTTTGTGTGTGTAAGTTCTGTATCAAGTAATGATAGAAATCATGGTAGAAATCAAAAGAGTAAGCAGTTGATTAGAGTTAAGGTACAGCTCAAGGGTTGACTGGTAAGGGACACTGAAGTAACTAGGGCAAATGAGGATGTTTTACAAAATTTATATATTCTTAAACTCTGTACATACACTCTATGTAAATACATCTCAAAGACAGAAAAATATTTGATCATTTTTTATGATTTGTATAAGCCTTGTTTATTGCATAGGCATGTGCATACTTCAGTCTGCACTGATATGACCTCTGTGATAATTTTGGTCACCTCAGTTATCCCTAGTTATCCCTCCTAGATTACTGTAGTAAGATATCATCTCCTCTAGATCAATTCTTTCTTATATTTTTTCATACTGTCCAGCCTTTGTCCTACATTATAAGACATATTTTACTTTATTTTATCCAAATTATTTTTATAATTATATTTTCAATTAATAGTATCTTTTATATTATTTTCCTTTAATAGTATCTTATTCTTATTTTATGTTTGAAATATCTTTTTAAACTCCTCTGTGAATATTCAAACCAAATCTTTTGGCTCCCTACTGGTCCTTTCTTGTTTTTTTGCTGGTTTGTTTTTGGTTTTGGTTTATTTTTTAATTGGTTCCCTTTCCTGCTAGTTTTCTTTGTATACGTGTTGATCTTGAGACTCTTTGCATATTTGAGAGAACTACATTAATTTTCTCACTTCTTCGGTTGAGTCCTCTGCTATTGTTCTGTTTTACTACTGGGTTTATACCTGTAAAGAAATGGTGAGCAGAAATCTGGATGTTTGAGAAGCCTGCTGCATTATAAACTCTGTTTGTCATTACTATGCAGATAATTGCCTAGCTGCAGAGAGGTCCATGAAATGTCAGAATAAACTTCCATTAATAATGGTTATTAAAGGACCTCCAAGTAATTTTGATTTTGTTTCATTCTTGGATAAAAATACCAGACTGTCTAGCTCTCTTGGTGGAGGCATAAGGGCCAACTGGAGAAACTTTGCTGGAGATGAATTTTCCGTGGGTAATTCCTTTTCTCATGGTTGCTCTTTTTTCATTCCTTTCATAATTTATTGTCAAGCTGGTTTCCATATAACACCCAGTGCTCATCCCAACAAGTGCCCTCCTCCATGCCCATCACCCCCCTTCCCATCAGCGCTGTTTGTTCTCAGGATTCAAGAGTCTCTCATGGTTTGCCTCCTTCACTCTCCCCAATGAATTTTCTCCTTCTCTTCCCCCATGGTCCTCCATTAAGTTTCTCTTGTTCCACTTGAGTGAAAACATATGGTATCTTTCTTTCTCTGCCTGACTTATTTCGCTCAGCATAACGCCCTCAAGTTCCATCCATGTTGCAACAAATGGCCAGATTTCATTCTTTCTCATTGTCATGTAGTATTCCATTGTATAGATAAACCACATCTTCTTGAACCATTTATCATTTGCTGGACAATTAGGCTCTTTGCATGATTTGGTTATTGTTGAGAGTGCTGCTATGAACATTGGGGTACATGTGCCTCTATGCATCAGCACTCCTGTATCCCTTGGGTAAATTCCTAGCAGTGCTATTGCTGGGGCATATAGGAGTTCTATTGTTAACTTTTTGAGGAACCTCCACACTGTTTTCCAGAGGGACTGCACCAGTTTACATTCCTACCAACAGTGTAGGAGGGTGTCCATTTCTCCACATCCTCGCCAGCATCTATAGTCTCCTGATTTGTTCATTTTAACCACTCTATCATGAAGTGATATCTCAGTGTGGTTTTGATTTGTGTTTCCCTGATGATGAGTGATGCTGAGCAACATTTCATGTGTCTGTTGGCCATCTGGATGTCCTCTTTGGAGAAGTGGCTGTTTATATCTTCTGCCCATTTCTTCACTGGATTGTTTTTTGGGTGTGGAGTTTGGTGACTTCCTTATAGATTTTAGCTATAAGGATACTAGCTGGATCTGCCTTGGGTCTTCCGCAGTTATTCTGCTGTGAAGCAAGAGTACCAGGTCCTACCATCATGAGAATGACATTGTCCCCTTCGTGCTTACTGACTGTATGCTGGGCAGGAGGACCGCCGATACTGGGAAAGAACGTGGAACTACAGGTAGGCCCAACCACAGAGTTGGTGCTGCCACTTGCAACCAAGGCTGAGGCAGTGTGGCCTGGGCAGGACGCAGGGGCTCTGTGGGGGGTGAATACACACATCTCTTGACATGAGTGTCTTCTCCAACATAGTGGCTCTTTCACATGGAGCAATTTGTTTTGTGTAGATGAGTCCCAGGAGCGCTTGTGGTTGTGAGGAACAGCTGAGTCTCTATCTGTGGCATCAGCGTGGCCTCTCCCACTACTCCACCACCTGGGTTTTTGACAGTTGCCCTTGCTGTTCAGATTAAAGGGGGGGGGGGGAGGCTGCCTGATCTCCTGACCAGCACCTCTTCTCCAGGATGACAACACTTTCACATGAGGGAACATTTTCTTTGCCTGGATGAGGCCCCAGTGCACTTATAGGTCATGGAGACTGTAGAGCCTCCACCTGTGGGAATGCTGCAGTCCCGGCCCACTGCTCCACTAACTGGATATGTGGGTGCCCCAGTGCCGGGACTTAAGCTGGAACTAGCATTGTGTCTGAATACGGGGACAGTATTTGCTCCTCCTACAGCATCAGTCACGCTGTCACCATAGGGATTCCAGGTTGTCTGACTTAATGCTGGAGCAGAAATCGTGCTTGGTCCCCTGTTCAGTCCTGCCCCAAGGTTGAATGCCCCAGATGCCTGTGAATGCGTGGGACCTGGGATGGGCACACCAAGTCCAATGCCTGGCTTGTCACTCGAGGCCGGCTGGATACTGATAGTAGTAATAGATGCAGAACCTGCCAAACCTGACTGCGCTGCGTTATCTCAGGATGGCTGTGCTACAAGAGCAGTCGGACCCATAGCGTGTGTTGAGGTTACTGGGGATCCTAACAGGTAAGAATTGGTAGGCTGCTGCCCATTACGGTGCCCAGTTGTGGGCTGAGAGGTGATTCCTGGGTCAGACTGGTTGGAAACTGAGGCTTGTGTAATGGGTGATTTTTTAGGTAAATGGATAGAGTCCTGGGCCACAACAGTACTGCTACTGGGTGATGTCCGGAACCCAGAAGCACTATGTAAAGTGGCACATGGCTGTCCCTGGACACAGGGGAGTAATAGATGATGGAAGCCCAAGATGGAGATGTAGTGTCCATGGCTTTGCAGTCAGAAGCTGAGTTGCAGTTTGCAGGGGGCTTGCCTTCTGGAGTGGAGGTGACACCAGAACCCCCAAGGGGCAAGCTAGTGGAAACAGCAACACTTGGTGGTAAAGATGGAGGAACAGATGGGATTGGGGGCCTGGCAGACTGGTCAGCCAAGTCAGCTCTAGCAGTAGGGACTTGCAAAGGGTTAATGCCCAAAGGCAGACAGTTAGCAGTCTCTGTTCCAAGTATGGAGAGTGCAGGGGCATGAAGAGTGTCTGAGCAGTTTGCTTTGATATCTCTTTTGTCCTCCAAGACCTTATTCCTCTGACATTTGGTATTCTTCAAGGTGTCCAGGTTTTTGTCAATGGCTATGCAAAGAAGCTTAGGAGGTGGGGGCAACTCACCGCGGCCCCACAACTATGTCTGTGGTGGTGGCAGCGGCAGAGAAGGTAACATGGATCTTTCCCGTTTGCAGGGCCTACTGCTGGCAGATACAGGGAGAAAAGAGCTCCTTGATGAGATGCCTGAAGGCTCCTTAGCCTGTTTCTCTTCCCTGTCGACAGGCTGATGCTTTTCACCCGACACTTCCTTTGTTGATGTGCCCTGCAGTTAAGTGGCAGCATGGGGTTGGGTTGGAGAGCAGGGCTGCATCTGTATGAGGCACGACATCTCTGGCAAGGCCATGTGAAGAGGTGACTACATGGCCTTGAGGGGATGAGTTAATCAGAGCCTTGTGGGTGTTCTTCCTCAAACCATCTTCTGGAGGATTGGGATGGAGGTCCAAGATTCAGGGCTGCACTTCCAGGAGCAGAGAAGTCCACTGGTCTCCGGGGGACTAGATCTTAGCCTATATCCCAGCAGCTATGGGGGGCTCTGTTCGCACCATCCTGCCCTTTGGTCTCTACGGGATCCTCCATCTTTTCTCTGGGATCTTTTTGGGCCTTCTCCTCCAACCCATTTGGGCACAAAAATGGGAGGTACCTGGATGGGGCTGGCTCCATAGCCCCCACTCCAGTCTCAGACAGCAAACGGTGGAGAGTTAATTTACACCCCGGAGGAGGGATTCTTACAGCTCTGGAGTGCCCAAACATCACTGAATTAGGAGAAGACAGCACAGGTTTTTCTGAAGGGTTACTCCAGTTCACAAAGGGGAGGATGCCCAGAGAGGTACATGCAGCCTGTGGAATGGGGCACCGCCTCCTCAGCTCGACATGAAAGCTAGCTGGTAAAGGCCTATGATCCTGGTGGAAGAGCCTGCACCCAGGGTCCCTGCCAGGTGGTGGATGGGGATCACGGGTGGGGAGGACCAGTGGCCGATCACGGCCAGGCAAGGGTCGGTGGTGGCTGAGCGGGAAATGTAGAAACTTACTAAGGAGATTGCCCATATTGAGCTGGTTGTGCGCCAAATGATCACGAGGTTGGAGTCTAAAAGCTGTAGAGCCCCTCCGGAGCTTCTGACTCCTCTCGAGGTCAAACACGCACTGAGCCTGAACGGCCCAGCCTGGCCCTAGGGATGCGTGCCTGGGACACGTCACAAAGAAAGGCGCGCATGCGCAGCTTCAGCAGAGACCACAGCATAAAGGCAAAAGGGAGGCCCCAGAGCCCCTCCCGTTAGGCTCCGGTGCCTGGGACTTCCGGTCGCCGGTGGCCGTGTATAGGCTTCCCGCTGCCCTTAGAAGGTGCGCCCGTTGGCCTGTGTATACAACCAGCAAGGCCACTGCGTGGGGACTGTCGGGGAGTGCAGTGGCTGTCGGGCCCCTCAGCACCTCGGTGTGTGTCGCCAGTCTTTCCCCCAAGAAAGACAAACGCTCGGGGGCTCCCAAGGCTGCGAGGGAGTGGCCCGCTGCCCTGGACCCTCTCTGCTTCCCTGCGAGGCTTAGAGCTAGCTGCATCTTCACTAGGGCTGCCCAGGCTTTCGGCATCACCCTCCAGACGGCGGCAGTTTCCAAGCAGTCCTGAAACCTTGGCCTGACGGGATGCTGCAGACCAACACCTACCTCCCTTCCTGGCAGGCAGGTTCTTGCTTTCTTCCTTTTGAGGAACTAGCGATACATAATTTAGACCGCCCCATAGGTCACATAGGTGGTGGTGGCTTAGCCGGGATTCAAGCCCAGCATAGTGACTCCCAGAGCTCTTACTCTGGACCATGGTGCCTCCTTACCATATATGCATCATGTGTTAGCACGTTGTCTTTTTCTTTTTCTTAGTTCCTAGTGTACTTAGCATGGTGCCATATTTACAGTGAGCACAGGCTCTGCCCAGGACCATGCTTTCCTTGAACAGAAGCTCAATTCATAAAATTAATCAGGGGCTGCAATGGGTTCTGGTCTCAGAAGATGTAGGTAATGGACCGCCAGTGGTAAGCATAGTACCATCCCGCATTTGTAACTGAGCCTTGCAGCCCAGATTTTCTCTTTGGTCTACTCTGAAGAATCCAAATATGTAAGATTATATGTAAAGACTATATGTAAAATTTTAAAGGGTTATATTCAGGATACATTGTGGTCTATCTGGAAATTCACCTGTGGATTATTCCATATGGATTAGAAGCCAGTTTCTCTGGCCTTCTAGGAATATGTCTAGTAAGGCATCTCACTAATGTCTAGAAAGCAAATATGTCATTTCTTATAAATTAAGAGTGGAGCAACATATTAGATTAAAGAAAGGTCAACACAATTTGGTCATTTTGAGCCTGCCAGACAGGCTCATTCTTCACCTCACATTGTTGGCACTTAAACAGAATTCTAGAGATTCTTAATGACCAAGAGGGGAGAGATATGTTTGGGTGTCTAGCAAGAGAAACATGTATTATTGTCTAGGAGCTGGAAGCTTCAGCATGAGGAAGAAGGTTTGAAAAATCTTGGCCTACATGTGCCTTTACCTAGTGTGAATCTCGTTTCTGTGGCTTACTTCACTGAAGTATTTTCCCTCTCATGGGACTGATGTTACGTGTTCAGGAAGTGACATGCATAAGTTTCAGAACCAAGAATCCTATAGATCAGTAAAAATGGGTATATTAAAAATTTTATATATATTATATATACATCTATAGACACAGTAAAATCTTGGATTGTAAGTTGTTCTGCAAGTGTTCTGAAAGACAAGTAGACAGTTCTGATAAATTTTAACTTGATAAACGAGTGATATCTTGCAATACAAGGAGTACATGATGCTGAACATCACATGATAATTGAGCCAGTTCTCTCTCGTGCTGTCTCTCTGTCAGTCTCTCTATTTCTCTGTGGAACTATAGGTGATCATCTCTCATGCTCTGATACTCTGTCTCAGGCCGCAGTGTTTGGCAGAAGTCAGTGATTTTTCAGGACATTGGATGGTGTCCAGAAATGGCACTGGTGTACTTTTTGTCACTTCAAAGCACCTATGGGCAGTCCTTTGCTTTTCCATACAAGAGTAAGCTTAAGAATGCTTTGCTCCATTCTAGGTCAGGCTGCCTGCAGATATAGACCCTTTCCTCTGCTGTCTTATTGCCAGTTACAGTAAATAGAGCATATGACAAGAGCTTATTAATACTGTAGTGTAGTCAACATCTGTTAGCAATAATGAAACTCATCCTACTCAATAAACCTTTTCTTTCTTGTCTCCTTCACACCAGCCACAAATGTTTTCAAAGGTAAGAACAGGTTAATTTATTTTTCTTTATATTTTCTATTTTCTTTATTATTTTGTATTACACTGCTGTATTGTAATGATTTTTATATGAATATTTTTGGGTTGTAGAACAAATCATCTGAGTTTGCATTATTTATTATGGGGAAATTGACTTTGATAGACAAGTGCTTTGGATTACAAACATATTTACAGAACAAATTATGCTTGTGAATCAAGGGTTTACTGTATTTGTTTTTTCATATTTAAAATAGCACTGGGCATAATTCATATCTTACAAAATTAGCTTTAGTGTTCTGGTTATGAGAGCTTTTATAGTACGTTAGAGTAAATTTGGATTTCCATCCCAAACTTGGGGGTTGGTAGAACACAAAAGGCTTTGCTCAGACCGTAATTCTGTTTGAAAAAAAAAAAAGGAGAAATATTATAAGCCCTTTCTAATTTCTCTAAGAGCAAAAATGATTTCCAGATAAGACTTTTAACCGTAAGTCCTTTGACATCATTTGAGTTCAGTCGGGAACAGTTTCTTGGTGGTATTTGTTTGAACAGATATAGCAAGCTTGTACAAATTTTGGACAAATATTTCTTATTAGAACTCTGAAAGAGATGATGATGTCAGATATATTTGAAAACAATAAACGACAATCATGCTATTTCCATCGTTTTATTTCCCAGGGAGGAAAAATTAGCATATGATGCATGTTAGGGATTCAGGACAATATCAGGAAATTTGGGTAAGGATATCCCAGAAAAATCTCCCTCTTGATTTCTCTTGTCAAATGGGAGTAGACAGGATGCTTTTTTGAAATATAGACCATTCTCTTACTTGTCCTTACAGGCAAAATATATTAGATGGCAAGTGGTTATTCCAAGATAATTTGCCTTGGCAGAAGCAAACATATTGTGACAGAATTTGTTAAGACAAAATATTTTTATTAATGATTAAATTAATCATTTAAAAAATAATCTTGCAACAACCTAAAATTATAGTTGCCAGGAAGATTCCTTCTCATTTAACGATTTATGAAGCAACATTCTCCAGTTATAGCACATGAAGCCATGGGTGTGTAGTTTTGAATGGAGTTGGTGGTAGTGACAATGAACCAGAGCTGACACCCTGTGGTTCAACACTCCCTTCCTGTTCCCTTGTCTTGCTCACCAATGATCTGCTGTAATTCTTACAGAGTTACTATGGAGAGAAGACCGAGTGACTCATGGAACTCATTAAATGAACATTTCCCCCTAAAATATCTTTTGTCTCCTTGTTTTCAACCCCTATTCTCTCTTCTCTTGACTATAAACAGGGCTCAGCAGAAGCAGACTGGCCTTGTGCAGCCTCTTCTTTGGACAGTCTTTCCTTATCCTATTTATCAGTCCTGCATTTCACTTTTTGCCTTCTCAAAATGTATCAAAATCTTTCTGTGGTTGATGACTTCCACATTCTCTTGGCTTTGATTGGTATTAATTTTGGTATTTCTACACTTGTATTAAATATGGTTTCAGGAGGAACAGAAAAGTATTTTTCTAGTCTACTGCCTTGAACTGAAAATACCTGTTGATTTTAGCATCCAAAATTTTCATATTAAAAAAAACACAACCTCAACGTTCACATTCAACTTTTCTTGAGATATCACTAAGGATTTAGGATGTGATCATTTCTAATGGGAAAATAATACCTATCTGATGAAGCTGATTTGAGGACTAGATGAGATAATGAACATGAAAATGATATGTAAAGTTTAACATTGTCTAAGAGACTTGTGTGAGAGGCAAGATGGTGAAGTAGGGAGCTCTGTTATCTTTGCCCACCCATATGTCTCAAACAAAGAAGGGCTAAAGTCATAGACACTGAACCGCAAGAGACTGGGGGAAAAAAAAGACAGAATCCATTAAGAAGACAGCCTCATAGGTGCATGATTATGAACTGGGGAAGATAAAAATGGGCTTTGAGGATCCGGAGACATCGAGAGGAGGGAACCCCCCACAGTGAGCCACAGAGAGAAGAGGGGAAGAGAAAGAGCAGCTGAAATTGCTCATAGAACTGTCCCTGGAGAAGAGAAAAACCTTGGCCCAGGATGGAGAGAGATCCTGTCATCCCCCATCTCTAACTTCAGGACATTTGGAGAGAGATCCTATCTCTAGCTGTTGCACTTTCTTTGAGCTGGGTGCCTGGGTCCCAGGCGACACCAGAAGAAACTGCTCCACAACTCCCCATACTCAATCCCCGGCTATGAAGTGGCCCAGCCTGCAGGATTACATTTCAAGCGCTATCATTAAAGTGTGTGGATTAAGATCTAGAAATGAGATGTGGTTTGGGACATAGAACACAGCCCACTTGGCTATGCCCGCGGTGCAGGGAGATTGGACACAAAAGAGTGATTTACAACGCTTGATTCAAGAAGGAACTGGGGTGCTGCAAGTTGTCTCCCCACAACGACCAAGGCGGAGCCTCAGGGAGGGGCCCGTGGGACCTGCAGTGGAGGCAAGACCTGCCTACACCAAACCACGCCCATCCGCCCTGGAGAGCTGCTTTTTTTTTTTTCAGTGGAGCCAGGGCAAGACCAACATTGATGCATTACTGTGATTAACTTGAGATCAATTCTTGCTACTCATAATTTTTTTTAAATATTTTTATTTATTTCTAGTAGAGAGAGAGAGCGTGAGCAGAGGAGGGTCAGAGAGAGAGGGAGATACAGACTCTGAAATAGGCTCCAGGCTCTGAGCTGGCAGTCAGCACAGAGCCTGACGCGGGGCTCGAACCCACAAACCATGAGATCATGACCTAAGCGAAAGTCCAACGGTTAACTGACTAAGCCACCCAGGTGCCCCCAATTCTTGCTATTCAGATATATTCTCCCTTGTCTCATTCTTATCTCTCCCCTCCCCTGGACTGGGCACTCTGATCATTGGTTTGCATATTTTACACCTACCTAGTTACCTTCCTTTCTCTCTCTCTCTCTGGAATAATCAGACTATACAGTTTCTTTGGATAACATTATCTTCACTTCTTTCTCCTTCCCTCACACCATATTATCCTCTTTCTCTCTCTGAATTAAGCCTTTTAGTCTCTCTGCCTGGTCAATGTTCAATGCACTTTCTCCCCACCCCTGTCATTTCTCTCTTTGTATATGCTCTTCCATCAGCACTGCCTCCACCCTACTCTTTATTTGTAGCTGGTATTTCTGGTTTTAAGCTTTTAGACTGTCCTTTGTCTTTGGTTGTTGTTGTTTTCCCCTTTTGGTTTGCTTGTTTGATTTGTCTGTGCATTTGCATGCTTCTGTTCTCTGGGTGTTTGCCTGTTTTCCTTTTCAGGGCTACCTCAAGAAATAAGCCAAAGTACACATGGTGGAGAGTCCCAAATATCACTACAAGTAGGGAAATAAAATAACCGAAGGCACAAAAAGAGAGACCAAGGGATGCCATTAAAGGAAGACTTCCTGAACGGACATGCTGTGGACAGTAAATGAACCTCCTTTAATATAGCAGAACTCACAGATGCAGAGTGCATAGCAAGCTTTTAAAACTGACAAGAGATAGAAAGCTAACCAAAGTGATGAATTGGAAGAACTCTAATGAAATTCCTGGAAGAAATGACAGCTAAAAAATTTCTCAAAACAGATATAAGCAACATAACAAACCACGAATTTAGAACAATAGTCATAAAATTACTTGGTGGCCTTGAAAAAAGGCATGGAAGACACCAGAGAAGTTATTGTTACAAAGATATGGGCCTTAAAAATAATTGTGATAAATTAAAAAAATGATATAAATGAGGTGCATAATAAAATGGAGGCGGCCACTGCACAGATTAAGAGACAGAGAAGAGAATAGATGAATTAGAAGACACAATTGTAGAAAAAGAGGAAACCGAGAAAGAGATCAATTGATCCAGGAGCACGGAAGGAAAATTTGAGAACTGAGCGATGTGATCAAACAGAACAACATCTGTATCATAGGAATTCTAGCAAAAGAAGAAGAGAGAAAAAGGTGTTGAAAGGGTACTTGAACAAATCATAGCTGAGAACATCTCCAACCTAGGGAAGGAAACAGATATTGAAATCCAAGAGTCACAGAGAACTCCCTCAGATATAACTTGAATTGATCTTCTGCATGACATGACATATAGTAAAACTGGCAAAATATAAGGACAAAGAGAGAATCCTGAAAGCATCTAGGGATAAAAGGGCCCTAATATACAAACGGACACCTATCAGAGTAGTTGCAGACTTATACTGAAACTTGGCAGGCCAGAATGGAATGGCAGAAAATCTTCAATGTGATGAACAGAAAAAACATGCAGCCAAGAATCCTCTATCCAGCAAGCCTGTCATTCAGAATAGAAGTAGAGATAAAGGTTTTCCCAAATAAACAAAAACTAAGAGACTTCATCACCGATACACCAGCCCTACAAGAAATCCTAAGGGGGAATCTATGAGGCAAATGTTGCAAGAAACACAGGTACCAGAGACACCACTACAAGCATGAATCCTACAGAGAACACAATGACTCTAAACCCATATATTTCAATAATAACACTGAATATAAATGGACTAAATGCTCCAACCAAAAGACAAGGGTATCAGAATGGATTAAAAAAAAAGCCGTCTATTTTCTGTCTACAAGAAACTCATTTTAGACTTGAGGACACCTGCAGATTGAAAGTAAGGGGATGGAGAAATATCTATCATGCTACTGGAAGTCAAAAGAAAGTTGGAATAGCCATACTTATAACAGACAAACTGGACTTTAAAGACAGTAACAAGGGAGGAAGAAGGGCATTATATAATAATTACAAAGTCTGTCCATCAGGAAGAGCTAACAATTATAAATGTCTATGCACCAAATATGGAAGCACCCAAATACATAAAACAATTAATCACAAACAGAAACAATCTTATGAATAAGAATGTGCTAATAGCAGGGGACTTTAATATTCCACTTACAGCAATGGATAGATCAACAAGGCCAAAAATCACTAATGAAACAATGGACCTGAACGGCACATTGGACCAGATGGATTTGACAGATATATTTAGAACCCTACATCCTGAGGTTATGAAATTCACTTTCTTCTTAAGTGTGCATGGCACATTCTCCAAGATAGATTCCATACTGGGACATAAAGCAGCCCTCAGTAAATATAAAAGAATTGAGATCATTCCATGCACACTTTCAGATCACAATGCTATGAAACTTGAAATCAATCACAGGAGAAGTCTGGAAAACTTCCAAAAACATGGAGGTTAAAGAACACCCTACTAAAGAATGAATGGGCCAATCAGGCAATTAGAGATGAAATTAAAAAATATATGGAAACAAATGAAAATGAAAATACAACAACCCAAAATCTATGGGATGCACCAAAGGCAGTTGTAAGAGGAAAATACATTGCACTCCAGGCCTATTTCAAGAAATTAGAAAAAGCACAAATACAAAATCTAACAGCGCACCTAAAGGAATTAGAAACAGAGCAGCAAGAGCAGCCCAACCCCAGCAGAAAAAGAGAAATAATAAAGATCAGGACAATAATACACGGCATAGAATCCAGAAAAAACAGTTGAACAGATCAATGAAACCAAGAGTTGGTTTTTTGAAAAAATAAACAAAATTGATAAACCTCTACCTGGACTTCTCAAAATGAAATTAGGAAGCACCCAAATAGTCAAAATCATGAATGGAAGTGGATTTATTACCACCAATACCTCAGAAATACAAGCAATTATCAGGAAATACTATGAAAAATTATATGCCAACAAACTGGGCAACCTAGAAGAAATGAACAAATTCCTAAACACATGCACTACCAAAATTCACACAGGAAGAGATAGAAAATCTGAACAGATCCATAACGAGTGAAGAAATTGAATCAGTAATCAAAAATCTCCCAACAAATAAGAGCCCCGGGCCAGTTGGCTTCCCTGGACAATTCTACCAGGCATTTAAATCAGATTTAATACCCATTCTTCTCAAGCTATTCCAAAAAATAGAAACGGAAGGAAAACTTCCAGATTCATGCTACAAAGCCAGCATTGCTTTGATTCCCAAACCAGAGACACAGTTAAAAAAGAGAGAGAGAGAGAGAGAGAGAGAGAACTACAGGCCAATATCCTTATGAATACAGGTGCAAAAATCCTCAACAAGATACTTGCAAATTGAATTCAACAGCATATAAAAAGAATAAAAAGAATTATCCACCATGATCAAGTGGAATTCATTTCTGGGTAACAGGGCTGGTTCAATATTTGCAAATCACTCAATGTGGAACATCACATTTGCAAAAGAAAAGATAAAAATCATATGCAGAAAAATAAATGCAGAAAAAGCATTTGACAAAATACAGCATCTTTCTTATTAAAAACTCTCAAGAAAGTTGGGATATAAAGAATGTACTTAAATATCATAAAAGCTACTTATGAGAAGTACACATCTAATGTCATCCTCAATGGGCAAAAACTGAGAGCTTTCCCCATGAGATCAGGAACACGACAGGGATGTCCATTCTCACCACTGTTGTTTACCATAGTGGTGGAAGTCCTAGCATCAGCAGTCTGACAACAAAAGGATATCAAAGGCATCAGAATTGGAAAAGAAGTCAAACTTTCACTCTTCGCAGTTGACATGATACTCTACATGGAAAACCCAACAGACTCCACCCGAAGTCTACTAGAACTGATCCATTAATTCATCAAAGTTGCGAGGTACAAAATCAACATATACAAATCGGTTGCATTTTATACACCAATAATGAAGCAATGGACAGAGAAATCAAGAAACTGATCCCATTCACCATTGCACAAAAAAGCATAAAATACCTAGTAATAAACCTAACCAAAGATATGAAAGATCTGTATGCTGAAAACTTTAGAAAGCTTATGAAGGAAATTGAAAAGACACAAAGAAATGGAAAAACATTTCATGCTCATGGATCGGAAGAATAAATATTGCTAAAATGTCATTACTACCCAAAGCAATCTATACATTCAGTGCAATCCCAATCAAAATTGCACCAGCATTCTTCTCAAAACTAGAACAAACGATCCTAAAATTTGTATGGAACCACAAAAGACCCCAAATAGCCAAAGTAATATCGAAGAAGAAAACCAAAAACAGGAGGGATCACCATCCCAGACTTTAGCCTCTACTACAAAGCTGTAACCATTAAGACTGTATGATATTGGTACAAAGACAGACACATAGACCAATGGAATAGAATAAAGAACTCAGAATTGGACCCACAAACGTATGGCCAATTAATCTTTGATAAAGTGAGAAAGAGTAACCAATGGAAAAAAAGACAGCCTCTTTAACAGATGGTGCTGGGAGAACTGGACAGCAATGTGCAAAGGAATGAATCTAGGTCTCGGTCTCATTCTTGCTGTTAACTGTCCACTTCCCTATTTTTCATCAGCAAGATCAGCTGCAAATTGTACTGCAGCCCTTTCCTGTTCACAATCCAGACTACAATTTTCTTTGTTCTGTGTATCAGTAGATTTCTTATTACTTTTTCACTTCTAGAAAATTACCAACATATATTCATCTTGATTTGCCGCCACTGTCATCTCAATGAAGGATTTCAATAGAAACATATGTGTTCTGTTCACAGTTTTCTAGACAAAATAAAAATTCTAGACTATAGTATTTAACAAACTGTGTAATCTCACAATATCTGAGTTCATGTCACTGCAATAGTCTCATAATAATAAACAGAAAATAATTTTTCTGTCTAATGAAATTACATTAAAATTTGTTTAAATTATGTGTTTGGGCAAATTATTTTCCTCCTCTTAGCCAATTTTTGTATTTTCTAAAGTACATAAATTGTAGTACTTACTTTATAGAGAGGTTGATAGAATTAAATTAAATGAGGCACATAAAGAAATGTAGCATTCTACCTGGCACTTACTAAGCTTTCAACAAATTTCATACATAATGTTGTAATACATTATCTTCCTTATCCCTTTGCAAAATTCTATGGGCTTTAGTAACATACTGAAATGAACACTTCGACTATTCCGTGACGTTTTCTATCCCAATTAATGCATGTGGGCAATAGTTAATCAATAATCAAATGGTTTATCATCTGTTGATCTATTTTAAACTTGAAGTTAATCATCTAGCTTACATCTAGCTTACAACTACATCTCAGTGTAGTTGGAATTCACTGTTTCATGACACAGCTGCCTTGTTACAGTTTACCTTATTTGCTATTTCTGGCTTATTAAAAAATTTTAAAAATTGAAGTGCCACATATTAGTTAATAACATTGACGTCTCTGAATATACCCTATCTGTCCTATCCTAAATGTATCATTATCTTCCTGCTGCAAAATAAGAATGCCTTCCCATATCATATACAATATAATAAGTTTGTTGATGGTGACTGATTCCCAATTGACAGTAATAGTTTAGCTAAAACTGAAAACATTCTGTACACTACAATTTGGTTGATTTGTTTGCTTCTGACCATAACTTGTGAGTAAATTCCTTACTCTATTCTAGTATTGAAGTATTATAAGGACCCAAATCTTGCCAGTAATTATTACCCATGGAAATAATTAAGTCAATGTTAAATGGCAAGAACTCTGCTAGGTTTTGTGACAAAAATGTTTCTAATGTCTGAAATGCAAATGTGTTTTCTGTTTATCATAAACTAAGCTCTAAGTCTCTCAAGCTGCTACCATAATGCTTCAACTAAAAACTAGTTTGGAGATTTTCTAATGGGATTTCATTTTTTTATGAGTATAACATATTCTTATTAAAGAAAATGTCGAAAACCAAAGTAAAATTATGTGTAACTCATTATTGAAAGACATTAACTTTAAATGAATCAAGTGAGAAAGAGAATAGACAATAGCAAAACATTCCTACTAATAAACAATTAGAGACAGAATAGATAATATGAGTCAATTAACAATAATTAGAAATCCATAAATCATCTAGTCTAAAGAATAGAAATGTAAAGGATCTTCATGAAAAGAAAAACAATAATGAGGAGGCAAGATGGCGGAGAAGTAAGGAGCTCCGTACTTGCACTTGCGCCCATACATCACACAGGTTTACAAGATCTGAAGCCATTGGAAACCTTACAAAACCTGAGAGATTGGGAGAAAAAGGACGCAGAATCCACTGAGAGAACCTTCTAACGTGAGTGCGAACTGGGGAGGATAAAATCGGGCGGGGATCGGAGACTCCAGAGTGGGAGGCTTTCCCCCTTTACCCTCTATGGGGAGTGAGAGGGGATAAGGAGAGAGTCCAAAACAGAAAAACCTCTGCTCGGGGGGAGGGAGGGGTGGGGAGAACCTCCACTCGGTGCATAGAAAGACCATACTTGCCAAATACCTGCAAACCACGTCCCCTCGCTCCAACTGGATGGGGGGGTGGGCTGAACACACAGACTACTTCTTTGTGCTGGCACCTGGTGGCTGGACTTCAGAGAGGTGGTGCGCCTGCCGCCATTGCAGCTCCCGGGCGGCTGGGGCCCCTGAAAGAACCGCGCAGACACCGGGCGTCTGCGCTCCTGGCTGGCTGGAAATCGAGAGGGAAGGCAAAGAGCTAAAATCTGGGAAATTTGCCTGTGAGTTCGTGTTTTGGGTGACAAGCCATAGAGGGACCCGGTTTTCCTCACTCCAGCGGGCTCAGGCTCAGCGCACCCGGCAGGCAAGCCCCCGTGCATGCGTGCCAGCTTGATCCAGAGAAGGAAGCAGCGATTCTGACTCCACCCCCAGAGCTTGGCAGAGGGCCTGGAATTGCCCCAAGTGGGGTTGCCTGGGAAGCTGTGTCTAAGACAATTTCAGCAGGGCGCGCGGATTGGGATTTGGAGATTGGAACTGGCCTGGGTTGAAGAGTGCAACCAACTATGTCTGCGCCCCCAGTACGGGGAGTTTACACACCCAAAAAAGGGAGGTGTGGCACTTGGTTCAAGAAGGGACTGGAGCACCGTCACTCTCCTCCCCACACCGCCAAGGCAGAACTCCCACCTGAGGCATTGGATCACGCCACGCCCATCCCTGCCTGAGAGGTGCCCTCCTCCACCCTTTTTTCTCCTTCTTCTATCTCTTTTCTCTCTTATTTCCACAGAACACTGACCTGATTAACTCTGGTCGCCAGCTTGCTTAAACAATCACAACGAGTCCATTCTGTAAATGTAAATTCTACACCTACCGACGTTTTCATCTCTTTCTCTCAAGAGTAATTAGACTATATAGTTTCTCTGCATAATTCCAGCATCCTTCTCTCACCTTTCCAACCATATTCTTGCCTTTACCTCTTTGAAAAATGCTTCTTATCCCTTCTGCCTCTTCATTCTATTTCCAATTTTGCCTCATCCTGCCATGCCTTCTCTTTCTCTATGCTCTTCAACCAGCACTGCATACACACGGCTATTTAACTGTAGCTGGGAAATCCAGTTATATGCTTTAAACAGTTCGTTGTCCATCGGTTTTCTTCTATTTCCTTTTCTATTCCCCTTTTTGACCCTTTTATGTATTTTATACTCCCTATTATTAGCTCTCCCTCCTCCATCTTTTCTCTTAACTTTTTCGTTTTCCCTCTCACTTTGCATGTTAGTTGATTAGCCTGTGCGTTTCTGTGCTCCTGCTCCCTGTGTGTTTGTCTGTCTGTTTTCTTTTCCAAGGCTAACTCAAGAAACAAGCCAGAGTACACAAGGTGGAGAGTCCCAAATATCACTATGAATAGGAAAATAAAATAACCAAGGTTCAAACAAGAGAGACCAAGAGATACCATTCAAAAAACACTCTCTGAAAGAATAGGGCCAGGAAAGTCAAAGAGTCTTCTTAGATATAGCAGCGCTCATTGAAACAGAGAGCATAACAGGTCTTTAAAACCAACAAGAGCCGGGAGCTAACTAAAATGACAAAACGAAAGAGCTCTCCTCCAAAGAAACTACAAGAAGAAGTGACAGCTAATGAACTGCTCAAAACAGATATCAGCAGCATAACTGAACAAGATTTTAGAATAATAATGGTAAAATAATAGTTGGGTTTGAAAAAAACATAGGGAACATCAAAGAAACTATGGCTACAGACAGAATGGAAAATAAAAAAAGGCATGAAGAATTAAAAAATGCGATAGATGAGATGCATAATAAATTAGAGGCCTCCAATGCACGGCTTGAAGAGGCAGAAAGGAGAATAAGTGATTTAGAAGACACCATTATAGAAAAACAAGAAGCTGACAAAAAAAGACACAAACTGATCCAGGAAAAGGAAAGAAGAATTCGAGAGCTCAGTGATACAGTCAAACGCAACAATATCCGTATCATAGGAATCCCAGAAGAGGAAGAGAGAGGGAAAGGTGCTGAAGGAGTCCTGGAACAAATTATAGCAGAGAACTTCCCCGACCTGGGGAAGGAAGTCAATGTGAAAATACAAGAGGCTCAGAGGACTCCCCTCAGACGTAACTTGAATCGATCTTCTGCACGACATACCATAGTAAAAATGGCAAAATACAAGGACAAAGAGAGAATTTTGAAAGCAGGTAGAGAGAAAAGGGCCCTCACATACAAAGGGAAACCTATCAGAGTGGTGACAGACCTATCTACTGAAACGTGGCAGGCCAGAAAGGAATGGCAGGAGATCTTCAATGTGATGAACAGTAAAAGTATGCAGTCAAGAATCCTCTATCCAGGAAGCCTGTCATTCAAAGTAGAAGGAGAGATAAAAACCTTTCCAAATAAACAGAAATGGAAAGAATTTGTCACCACTAAGCCAGCCCTACAAGATATCCTGAGGGGGACGCTCTGAAGGAAAGGTTGCAAGGAACAAATATACCAGAGACACCACCACAAACATGAACCCTACGAAAGATACAAAGAACCTAAACCCACATATTTCAATAATAACACTGAATGTAAATGTGCCGAATGCTCCAATCAAAAGACATAGGGTAGCAGAATGAATTAAAAAACAAAATCCATCTATATGCTGTCTACAAGAAACTCATTTTAGACTGGAACATACCTTCAGATTAAAAGTAAAGGGATAGAGAAATATATTTCATGCTACAGGAAATCAAAAGAAACCCGGATTAGTGATCCTTATATCAGAAAAACTGGACTTTAAATTAAAGACAATCACAAGAGATGAAGAGGGGCACTCCATAATAATTACAGGGTCCATCCATCAGGAAGAACTAGCTATCATAAATGTCTACGCACTGAATATGGGAGCACCTAAATATCTAAAACAATTAATCACCAACAGAAACAAGCTTATAAGAATGTGCTAATAGCAGGGGACTTTAATACTCTGTTTACAGCAATGGATTGGTCAACCAGACAGAAAATCACTAAAGAAATAATGGACTTGAAAGACACATTGGCCCAGATGGATCTGAAGGATATATTTAGAACTTTACATCCTGAGGCCAGGGTATTTGCTTTCTTCTCAAGTGCGCATGGCACATTCTCCAAGATAGATCACATACTGGGACATAAAGCAGCCCTTAATAAATAGAAAAGAATAGAGATCATACCATGCACACTGTCAGATCATAATGCTTTGAAACTTGAAATCAATCGCAGGAGAAGTCTGGAAATCTCCAAAAGGAGATTAAATGAAGGTTAAAGAACACCCTTCTAAAGAATGAATGGCCCAATCAGGCAATTAGGATGAAATTAAAAAATATATGAAAACAAATGAAAATGAAAACACAACAATTCGAAATCTATGGGATGCGGCAAAGGCAGTCCTAAGAGGAAAGTACATTGCTCTCCAGGCCTATTTCAAGAGATTAGAAAAAGCGCAAGTCCAAAATCTAACAGCTCACCTAAAGGAACTAGAGGCAGAGCAACAAGAAGGCCCTAAACCCAGTAGAAGAAGAGAAACAGTAAAAATTAGAGCAGAAATAAACAACATAGAGACCAAAGAAACAATTGAACAGATCCATGAAACCAAGAGTTGGTTTTTTGAAAAAGTAAACAAAATTGACAAACCTCTAGCCAGACTTATCCAAAAGAAAAGAGAGAGCACCCAAAAAGACAAAATTATGAATGAAAATGGACTTATTACCACCAACCCCTCAGAAATACAAGCAATTATCAGGGAATACTATGAAAAATTATATGCCAACAAATTGGACAACTTAGAAGAAATGGACAAATTCCTAAACACACACTCACTACCAAAATTCACACGGGAAGAAATAGAAAACCTGAACAGACCCATAACGAGTGAAGAAATGAATCAGTGATCAAAAATCTCCCAACAAATAAGAGCCCTGGACCTGATGGCTTCCCTGGGGAATTCTACCAGACATTTAAAACAGAATTAATCCCAATTCTTCTCAAGCTATTCTAAAAAATAAAAATCGAAGGAAAACTCCCGGACTCATTTTATGAAGCCAGCATCACTCTGATTCCCAAGCCAGACAGAGATCCAGCAGAAAAAGAGAACTACAGGCCAATATCCTTGATGAATACGGATGCAAAAATCCTCAACAAGATCCTTGCAAATCGAATCCAGCAGCACATAAAAAGAGTCATCCACCAAGATCAAGTGGGATTCATTCCTGGGTTACAGGGCTGGTTCAACATTCGCAAATCAATCAATGCAATACATCACATCAATAAAAGAAAAGCAAAAAACCATATGATCCTCTCAATAGATGCAGAAAAAGCATTTGACAAAATACAGCATCCCTTCGTAATAGAGACTCTAGAGAAAGTCGGGATAGAAGGAACCTACTTAAACATCATCAAGGCCATCTATGAGAAGACTTCAGCTAACATCATCCTCAACAGGAAAAAACTGAGAGCTTTCCCCCTGAGATTAGGAACACGACAGGGATGTCCACTGTCACCACTGTTGTTTAACATAGTGCTGGAAGTCCTAGCATCAGCCATCAGACACCAAAGGGAAATCAAAGGCATCAGAATTGGCAAAGAGGAAGTCAAACTTTCACTCTTCGCAGATGACATGATACTCTACATCGAAAACCCGACAGACTCCACCAGAAGCCTACTAGAACTGATCCAAGAATTCAGCCAAGTTGCAGGGTACAAAATCAACGTACAGAAATCGGTTGCATCCTTATACACCAACAATGGAGCAACAGAAAGAGAAATCAAGAAACTGATCCCATTCACAATTGCACAAAAATCCATAAAATACCTGGGAATAAACCTAACCAAGGATACAAGAGATCTGTATGATGAAAACTATAGAAAACTTAGGAAGGAAATTGAAGAAGACACAAAGAAATGGAAAAATATTTCATACTCATGGATAGGAAGAATAAATATAGTTAAGATGTCGTTACTACCTAAAGCACTCTACAAATTCAATGCAATTCCAATCAAAATTGCACCAGCATACTTCTCAAAACTAGAACAAACTATCCAAAAATTTGTATGGAACCACGAAAGACCCCGAATAGCCAAAGTAATCCTGAAAAATAAAACCAAAACGGGAGGGATCACCATCCCAGACTTTGGCCTCTACTACAAAGCTGTCATCATCAAGACAGTAGGGTATTGGCACAAAAACAGACACATAGACCAATGGAACAGAATTGAGAACTCAGAAGTGGACCCAAAAGTATCCAGCCAACTGATCTTTGACAAAGCAGGAAAGAATATCCAATGGAAAAAAGATAGCCTTTTTAACAGATGGTGTTGGGAGAACTGGACAGCAGCATGCAGAAGAATGAAACTAGATCATTTTCTCACACCATGCACAAAAATCAACTCAAATGGATAAAGGACCTGAACGTGAGACAGGAAACTATCAACACCCTAGAGGAGAAAGCAGGAAACAACCTCCTTGACCTCCACTGTGGCAGCTTCTTACTTGACACATCCCCAAAAGCAAGAGAATCATGAGCAAAAATAAACGGTTGGGACCTCATCAAGATTAAAAGCTTCTGCACAGCCAAGGAAACAACCCAAAAAACTAATAGGCAACCGACGGAATGGGAAAATATACTTTCAAATGACATATCAGATAAAGGGTTAATATCCAAAATCTATAAGGTACTCATCAAACTACACACCCGAAAAACAAACAACCCAGTGAAGAAATGGGCAGAAGAGATGAACAGACACTTCTCCAGAGAGGACATCCAGATGGCCAACGGGCACATGAAACGATGCTTAGCGTCCCTCCTCATCAGGGAAATACAAATCAAAATGACACTGAGATACCACCTCACGCCAGTCAGAGTGGCTAAAATGAGCAAATCAGAGAACACGAGATGCTGGTGAGGATGTGGAGAAACGGGCACCCTCCTACACTGTTGGTGAGAATGTAAACTGGTGCAGCCCCTCTGGAAAACAGTGTGGAGGCTCCTCAGGAAAAGAACTCCCCTATGACCCAGCAATAGCACTGCTAGGAATTTACCCAAGGGATACAGAAATGCTGATGCATAGGAGCACATGTACCCCAATGTTCATAGCAGCACTCTCCACAATAGCTAAAACATGGAAAGAGCCTAAGTGTCCATCAACAGATGAATGGATCAAGAAGATGTGGTTTATCTATACCATGGAATACTACAGGGCAATGAGAAAGACTGAAATCTGGCCATGTGTAGCAACATGGATGGACCTTGTGGGCGTTATGCTGAGTGAAATAAGTCAGGCAAATAAGGACAAATATCACATGTTTGCACTTATAGAGGATTAGGAGGAACTTGAGGGAGGAACAAGGGGGAGAAAAAGGGCGGAAATGGTGGGGGAAAGGGAGAGAGGCAAACCATGAGAGACTCTTGAATGCTGACAAAAACGGAGGACTGATGGATGTGGGGGGAGGGGGTGATGGGCATGGAGGAGGGCACTTGTTGGGATGAGCACTGAGTGTTATGTGGAAACTAATTTGACAATAAACTATTTGTTAAAAAAAAATAAAGAAGAAGAAAAAAAGAAAACAATAGTGATTAAATGTACTCAGAGACATAAGCAACTTGTAGAATAGAGAATCTTGTCACTTGAATGTCTTTCCATTATGGCTTAGTATCACGGAAATTTTAAATGATGATGATTAATGTAGCCACCTATGTTTATTTTAATTTCTGTAACAGTTCATCTAATATTTAACATTTTATGTATGATAGCATTTTTTGTATATTTGTCCCCTAAAAATGCTTGGTGGCATTTTTGTTGTTTTGGTTTTATTTTAGAATTAGTGTGATAACTTGTATTATAGTTCCTGGGAATATTCCCTACCTCTGTAAGATTTGTCCCACCTCCATTCCCCATGATATTTGCTGCTTCTTGTGAGAGGAATGTATACTCTCCCATAAATGGTATTCATGGATTTGTGATATACTTGACCAATGACATCTGAGGAAATGTGGTATATGCTACATATGAACAGATGTTTTAAGAAGCATCAAAAATCTCTACCAGTTGTCCTAGTTAGGGTTTTTTGGCCCTCTGCCAAGAGAATAGCATGTCCCAAATAGAGATGCTCTGCCAGCCTGGGTTTGGGGAATGGAAACCACCAGGAACAGATCTGAGCAAGACATAAATATTTGTTATGTTGCTAAGATTTTAGAATGGTTAGTCAACACAGCTATATACCCTTCAATTTTTCCATAGGCTTCTTACCATCACTGAAAAATAACATTAATTTGATCTTATTTCAGTAATGATATTAGATTATTGTATCATTTCCTAAATCGAACTGTTTTCACTTTTCAAGGTTAAATGTTAATTTGACATGATAAAATATTCCTGTAAGTCAACATTGGTGACTATAATCTGTTACTACTGTGTTTTATTTAAACTTTTTCCCTTTCTCTAATTATTGTCTGGGTCTATTACTTTCTGTTCTATCATTATCAAGGTTTAAAACTTATTGCCAGACTTCCCATATTTATCTATGTTAGAAAGGAGTTTATACATCCTAACATCATGTATTAATTAAAATGTTTGTTTTTTTCTCAAAAGAAACAGTTTATTTAGAATAAAACAAAAGCAGCTCAACTGTGAGTGCACATGTGAGTGACAGCTACTTTTAAGTTGTGCGAGCCATAAAAAGGGCTTTTCTTTACTTTTCCAGAAATCTTGTGTACACAGCACACAGCAAGAGGTCATTTTTTTCCACTTAAAACAACGGCATTGGCATCACAATAGCAGATACACAACTTTAAGTTGCCATTTTAGTAAAATGTACAAATACTAAACAGATTAGTTTTCTCCAATCAAGAGGCCCATGTAAATTGCACATAAGCCATAACTTCTCTTCAAAAAGGTCCATGACAGCTTTGAATACCATATCTTCAATCCGCAATTCACCAGTTTTGCTTGTGGGGGAGGGGGGAGAAAAGGTTATTCAGTAGAAATGTTCATTCCCCTATGCCGTTATAGAAAATCCATCACCTTGAAAATTATGTCTTCACCAAATATCTAAAATTTTCTTAAACTTTAGATACTTCAATAATTTAAGTGTTAGGTAACTTTAAAAACTTTATAGAAACGTGTTTTCTATGGCAAAGGAAACAATCAACAAAACTAATAGGCAACCGATGGAATGGGAAAAGATAGTTGCAAATGACATATCAGATAAAGGGTTAGTATTCAAAACCTATAAGGAACTCACCAACTCCACACCCGATAAACAAATAATCCAATGAAGTAATGGGCAGAAGACATGAACAGACACTTCTCCAAAGAGAACATCCAGATGGCCAACAGACACATGAAACGATGCTCAGTGTCACTCATCATCAGGAAAATACAAATCAAAACCACACTGAGGTACCACTTCATGCCATCAGAGTGGCTAAAATGAACAAATCAGGAAACTATAGATGCTGGCGAGGATGTGGAGAAACAGGCACCCTCCTACACTGCTGGTGGAAATGTAAACTGGTGCAGCCCCTCTGGAAAACGGTGTGGAAGTTCCTCTAACAATAGAATTCCCCTATGCCCCAGCAATAGCATTGCTAGGAATTTACCCAAGGGTTACAGGAGTGCTGATGCAGAGGGGCACATGTATCCCAATGTCTATAGCAACAATTTCAACAATAGCCAAATCATGGAAAGAGCCTAAATGTCCATCAACTGATGAAGGGATCAAGAAGTTTATATATATAATGGAATGCTACATGGCAATGAGAAAGAATGAAATCTGGCCATTTGTTGCAATGTGGATGGAACTCGAGGGTATTATGCTAAGTGAAATAGGTCAGGCAGAGAAAGAGAGATACCATATGTTTTCATTCTTTTGTGGAACAGAAGAAACTTAACAGAGGACTATGTGGGAAGGAAAGGGGAAAAAATAGTTAAGGAGATGGAGGGAGGCAGGCAAGCCATAAGAGACTCTTAAATACTGAGAACAAACTGAGAGTTGATGGGAGTGGAGGTGAGGGGAAGGGCAGTGATGGGCATGGAGGAGGTTACTTGTTGGGATGAGCTCTGTGTGTTAAATGGAAACCAATCTGACAATAAACTATAATAAAAATTGAAAAAAAAAACAAGAAACGTGTTTTCTAATTTTTAGTAGAGTAACCTGTTAAAAAATGTAACTTTTGTTTTAATGTAGTGTGGAATTCATTTTGCTAGTATCTTGTTGAGTACTTTTTCATCCAGTTCCATCAGGGATATTAGCATGTAATTCTCTTTGTCTGATTTTGGAATCAAGGTAATGCTGGCTTCATAGAATGAGTTTGGAAGCTTTCCTTCCATTTCTTTTTTTTTTTTTAAATAGTTTGAGAAGATTTGGTGTTAAATCTGCTTTCAATGTCTGATAGAATCCCCCTGAGAAGCAGTCTGGAGATTTTTGATAACGGATTAAATTTGTTTGCTGGTTATGGGTTTGTTTAAATTTTCTCTTCCCATTTGAGTTTTGGTAGTTGTGTCTAGGAATTTTTCTGTTTCTTGAACATTGTCCAGTTTGTTAGCATGTAATTTTTCATAGTATTCTCTTAAATTGTTGGTAATTTTGTGGTGTTGGTTGTGATTTCTCCTCTTTATTTCATGATTTTATCAATTTGGTTCCTCTCTCTTCTTTTTGAGAAACCTGGCTAGAGGTTTATCAATTTGGCTTATTCTTTCAAAAACCCAGCTCTTAGTTTCATTGATCTTTTCTACTGCTTTTTTCTTAATCTTTGTTGTTTATCTCTGCTCTAATCATTATTATTTCCCTTTATCAGCTGGATTTGGGCTTATTTGCTGCTGCTTTTATAGCTTCTTTGGGTGTAGGATTAGGTTGTGTAATGAGGACCTTTCCTCTTGAGGTAGGCCTGAATTGCAATGTATTTTCCTCTTAGGACAACCTTTACTGCATCCCAAAGGGTTTGGATTATTGTGTTTTCATTTTCAATTGCTTCCATGTATTTTTTTAATTTCTTCTTTAATTTCCTGGTTAACACATTCATTTTTTTAGTAGAATGTTCTTTAACTCCGTGTATTTGGGCACTTTCCAAATTTTTTCTTGTGGTTAATTTCAAGTTTCATATCATTGTGACCTGAAAATATGCCTGGTCTATCTCAATCTTTTTGTACTTGTTGAGGGCTGTTTTGTGACCTAGTATGTGATCTATTTTGGAGGATGTTCCATGTGCACTCAAGAAGAATGTGTATTCTGTTGCTTTAGGATGAAATGTTCTGAATATATGTGTTAAATCCATCTGGTCCAATATGTCATTCAGAGCCATTGTTTCCTTATTGATTTTCTCCATATGACCCAGTAATGGCACTACTAGGAATTTATGCAAGAGATTCAAAAATGCTATTCAAAGGGGCACATGCATCCTAATGTTTAGAACAACACTCGACAATAGCCAAATTATGAAAAGAGCCCAAATGTCCATCAACTAAAGAATGGATTAAGAAGAAGTGATATATATACACAATAAAATACTATTCAATGAAGAAAACTAATGAAAGCTTGCCATTTGCAACAATGTGGATGGAACTGGAGGGTATTATGCTTAGTGGAATAAGTCAGTCAGAAAAAGATAGATACCATATTACTTTACTCATATGCTGAATGTGAGAAAGTCAACGGATAAACATAGGGGAAGGGAAGGAAAAATAAAATAAAAACAGAGAGGCAAAGTATAAGAGACTCTTAAACAGAGAGAACAAACTGAGGGTTGCTACTGGGGTAGAGGTGAAGGGTTGGGTTAAATGGGTGATGGGCATTAAGGATGGCACTTATTGGAATGAACGCTGGGTATCATATGTAAGAGATGAATCACTGGGTTCTACTCCTAAAGCCAAGACTACACTATATGTTAACTAACTTGAAAATTTGAAAAAAAAGTAACCTTTTGCTCATCTTGTGCAAAACTAAACTTCTTATTGGCATCTTCCTCTGAAGATCCTTGGTATTTAATTTTGGCTACTATTTCCTTCAGCTGTTTCTCATGGTATCAAGTATTTTCTGTCTACAGCTGTCTGTGGGGTATATTTGATGAGGGGGTATATTTCTTTCATTCTTTTCTTATAATTTTACCAAGTATTTAAATGCTAAGGATTACCAAGGATTTACTGAGGATTAAAAAGGTAAAACTGGGGTGCCTGGGTGGCTTAGTCCGTTAAGCGTCCGACTTTCACTTAGGTCATGATCTCGAGGTTCGTGGGTTCGAGCCCCGCATCGGGCTCTGTGCTGACTGCCAGCTCAGAGCCTGGAGCCTGTTTCAGTCTGTGACTCCCTCTCTCTCTGACCCTCCCCTGTTCACGCTGACTCTCTCTCTCTCTCCTAGAAATAAATAAAAATATTAAAAAAAAAGGGAAAACTGTATTTAATTTGCCACATTTATTAGAATTCTTTTCATACATTTTATTCCTTCCTTCCTTCCTTTCAAGGCCAGTTTAAATGACACATTTTCTGTGCTAGATCTCTTGAAATTCTAAAGTACAACAATTACTTCTTCCTCTGTGCTCTTCTGGCACTTTGCTCATTATGTTAATATAGCAATCATATTATATTTTTGTTACACTTAGACATATATATCCCTTTTCTAAATTGTCTTATTTTGTAGCAATTTATTCATTATAGAAAACCATCAGGTATATGGTAGGTACTCAGTCAATTTTTGCCAAATTTAATCAGAAATCAAGAAATTGATATCCATCATCCTCATCCTCCCTAAATTATTAGTTATGAGATGGATCCAACTGAAATTCAAATGAGTAGATGGGATAAGAGACCTTTGTCCAATTTCCAGGAGTAAAGAGATTTGAGTTAATATTAAAGGGCAATGTTTTTCTTTGCTTGGATTTCTGCTCATTTAAATTCAAAGTATATGTGCTAAAGTAGAATGTGAAGTATTAAAAAAAGAAGAGGTCAACAGTTCTGCCTATGATCTTAAAAATATGTATATTGTGAAGTACATATCTGAGAACTTGATTCAAATAAATGGAAGTGGAGGGAGAATTTGAGAATTTCAGTCAAAGTTCTCAAGTCAGAGAACTTATCAAGGCATGTCTCCTGGTATGGAGGTAACAGTGGGGTGGGTAAGTTATCCTTTTCCAGGCTTAACGGAAACGGTTACTGTGAAGGACATTATGTATTTTTGGAGTATCCATATATATCATGCTGTTCATTTTGCTCTTTTTTCCATTTCTACATTGTTATTCCCTAATGTTAATGTCATAACTTCTATAAAGCTTGGTTAAATATAACTCTGCCCTGAGAGATAAAGGATGTTTCTAAGTATAGAAAGGATCCTGGAGGAATATGGACAATGGTAATAATCTAGAGAAGATGGTGTAAGATATTATTCATTCAGTCAGTCAATCAAATATTTATCAAGTTCCTAACATGAGTCAGGCACTGTGCTAGGAGGACGGACTTAAAGCAGTGAACAAGATAGCTGTGATTCCTACTTACAATCTACTATGGGAGATACGTAATAAACATATAGGTTTAATATTGCATTTTTTTCTGATTTTGAAGGTTTTCTTCCATTGGCTTATTTTGTGAGCCAGTATGCTGCTGCTATTAAAATTGCTATGACTTTAGCAATGAAAGACAAAGGCAACAGAAATTGTACATACAAGTCATAAAATATAGAATTGCATTTTAAAATAAGGAACCATGCCAAACCCTGTAACCACAGATTTATGCACCATTTAAAATAAATAACTATCAATGAACTAATCATTTTACTTCCTTTTGGGACCAGCATTTATGTTGGAGTTATTCTCATGATGGTTATGACCAACACCTGCTGACTTTATATTCTGAATCACCATCACCTATTTAAGCCCTAAAGCTGCCTCTGTGCCAGCCCTTCAGAGATTAGGGAGTGAACCACTTGCCACACTTAGTAATGAGGCACAGCGGATGTTAAATCTAGCATTTGAAATGAGAGAATATAAGTTAGAAGATAAACTTCTGGGAAGATGAGTGTGGAATTTTTTATGAGGTTTATTATACAAAGAGGGAGAGAGACACAGAAGAGAGGAAGGGAGAATGAGCAATATGAAATACAACTATAAGAGTGGAACTTGGAATCTAAGAACAATAAAGGGACAAAAAAGCTTGCTTTCATTTTGCATTTCTCCTGTGTAAAACACCAAATGTGAAAACTTAACATTGCTAGTTTACCAAAAATATGCTGCTAACATACTTATGACTGCTTCTCTATTCTATGGACAAGGACACATGCAGTTGAATTAAACTACTCACTGTTATGTTTTTCATCTTAAACCCTGAAGATGTATCTCTCTCTTGAGCTTCAGGTTTACCACTGTCTGACTCATCAGCATGTTCAAATTTCAAGTTCTTTCCAATTTAATTAAAATGAAAACAGTGAGGAAATTTCTGTAACTTCATGAAATTACTGATTCAACACCTGGTATTTTGTCCTATGTAACAGAGAGCAAAAATGAAGAAAATCCAGAGGGATGGAATGACTCAGGAGAGTACCTTTCATTTTTATGTCAGTAGTTAAAATCCAGCACAGAGCTGTAGTAACTAAATCTGCTTCCATCTGAGAGTTCCATAAAGGCATGTAAGAAAATGAGGAAAGTGAATTTCTCATGGTTTGATAATTTCTGTTGACTGGTAAATTTCCAAGAAGTCAATGAAAGGACAGTGGTAATGCTGGAGAGACCGAGGGAAGACTGATGAGTACCAGAGTGGCTGTCCCCCATTTTTTTCTGCCAGGTACACAGCACTCTATTTCTATGCTTATTTTAATACCTGAATCTTTGAACTGTCTATAATATTGTTTGGTATAATTAAAATTATTTTGTACTTTTAAAAATAGAAAGTGTTTGGAATCTCTGTCGGATATAGTTCAAATAATGAGATTCAAAAAATAAAAAAGTCCAAAGGATGGTAATTGTGTTTACATTGTCCATAGGCTATAAAACTTAGATAACAGTGAAGTAAGATGTTTAACTTCTACTTGGAAGTCAGCCCATGTGTGCATTCTGCACATCTGAAATAACTTTATAAAATAAGACGTCTCTCATCTGAGACGAAATGTATAATTCAGAGCTGTTCTCTTTCATTTATATTCATAAGTAAAAGGTAAATTCACAAAACCAGTATTTTTTTTTATTAAATGGAATGGGATAAGGTGGAGAAAAATAGTTTTCCTAGTCATAGTTTACTTGAATTCTCTAACTTTATATTCTTTTCTCTTAATTTCTTTTCCACAAAATCTCATCATAGTTAAGTCAAATGGGAGAACATGACACAGTCCTGTGGTTATTGCTATTTCAACCTGTGATATAGCTATAAATATGTACATATCTACAACTTAAGCATATATATATCAGATAGTGAATATAAATAAATGTCGTTTTCTAGGCCATATTTTCTACGCAGCCCCTTAATCAATATCGATGGGAGAATGGGTTTTAGTAGTCTGCCTTTTAATAACTACTCATAAAGAATGTTAGAGAAAGAAAAAAATGTAAGAGAAAAAATAACTAAGATCACCCCAATTTTCTTTCTTTATCCCAATTTTCAAATGAGAAAACGAAGGGTCAGATGACTTAAGTGAGATACCCTAAAGCAGATAGAGGCAGAGATATTTCTTCTGACTCCTACCTATGCGTATTTTTACCACACAGGGTTGTGTGTGTGATTGAGTTTGCTCTTTTTCTTCTGGTTGAAACTCATTACAGAAGGCAAAAGCAAAGTAAATTTATTGAGAGTTTGCTTGGGCACCTCAGGAAAGAGAAACAAAGTGAAACATGCAGGTCTTGGCCAGGAGAGGATCCAGAGCAGCACTGATGCTTCAATCACAAGAGTTCACAGGAATTATTTCTAAGGTACCAACTTATCTCTAAGGTCTCAGATCCCATGGATCACAATCTCTGTATCTCTGTTCAAGTTTCAGTTCTGGGAAAGAAAATTAGATTTGCTGAAATTGGATCAAATTTTGTTCGTTAGGTTGAAAACTATTGCCAGGGGAACAGATCCTAGGGCATAGATATGGCCTCCGGGGCAATTATATATATTGAAATCTTTTCCAGCAAAGGGGGGATAATTTTGAGTGGTGACACCCAGTGCTAATGTGTGGACATAGTTTTGGATCTTGAAGGACAATTTAAACAGAATATTCCACTTTGGGTAGCCAATAAGAACAAGCCAATAATGCGGTTGAGTCAGAAGTATTTAGAGAACAGATGTAATATAGTTGAACAGAGAACCAAATCCAGAATTGTTTGGACAAGAGCAAAGGGTGGAAGTGAGGTCAAATATGTCATAAATTCTAGGTTTGGGATCTGATTAGAACTAAAATGGAAGGGTGGTGAGACAAGACATAGGGATTGAGGACATGGGATAACTGCCGTAGTGGAATGAAAGTATCTTGAGCTTGATTTATTGGATGTAATTGCCTTAAATGTGGTTGAAGAACTAGATTTTCTAACAACTTGGATTGTAGGCAAAGAGAACTATTAGCCTCAATGGTGACTAGAGTTTTGATCCCAGGGAATATGCATACTGTATATATATTCTAAAAAAACTCTTTCTTGATCTGACGTCCTGTTAAAGTTTCTAAGTTTTATTTCCCTTAGCTACCTTATAAGATTTATTAGACCACAAAGTAAAATGTGATTTTTTTTCCAAAAATTTTTCTCTTCCTTCCCATATTCATAGTCCATTAGTCGCTAACAGCATCATACTCTTTGTTACATCAATTCAAATCTAAATCTAAATCTATGGATGTCTGATGATTTTGACTCAGGTCACAATCCCAGGCTCGTGGGGTTGAGCCCTGTCTGGGGTTCCAAGCTGGAATCGTTCTTTCTCTCTCTCTCTCTCTCTCTCTCCCTATGCCACTCTCCCAGTCATGCACATATGATCACTTTCTGTCTCTCTCAAAAATAAAAAAAAATATTAAAAATCTAAATCTAATGGTTGGCTATATTACATATTATATAAAAATATATATATGAATATATACCTGATATGTGAGTTGAATTATATATAATATGAAATATCCATATAGTACGTTGATTGGATCAGAAATACCCCGTCATGCAAGTTTATCACATCAGCATCTGATACAAATAACCTAGACATTTTCTTTCCAGTTTATCACCATAATTCATACTGATAAAATATAAAATATGCAACCTTGCTCTTAGACTTCACCTTGATTACCAAACCTTACAGAAATTGTCAAGTGTTCACCATGTTTAATATTTCATCTTGTCTGTTACCAGCTTGCTTCTTTGACTGCTGTATGTGCCTCTGAGCTCTCATTTTATATCCTCCACTTCAAAGAATCATCCTTGTATGTTACTGTAAGATGAGTCTAGATGTGCTCTCCCTTTCTTTTATTATGCACAAAGGTTTATTCTCAAAAGTCTTTGACAAATTAAACCAACTTAAAAAAGCGTTTTTGTGGGATACCTGTGTGGCTCAGTCAGTTAAGCATCCGACTTCGGCTCAAGTCATGATCTCACGGTTAGTGGGTTCAAGACCCAGGTCGGGCTCTGTGCTGACAGCTAGTTCAGAGCCTGGAGCTTGCTTCAGATTTCGTATCTCCCTCTCTCTATGACACTCCCCTGCTCCTGCTGTCTCTCTCTCTCTTTTTCAGAAATAAATAAAACAAAAAAAATTTTTAAGCATTTTTGCCTAACGATAGATATTAATCCTTCTCTAAAGATCCAAATTGTATCAAATACAGCTATGGCAGACCACATGACTATTTTTTAAACTTGTTTCTGGGTTTTGGATGAAAAACACCAAGAGATATAGAATTGGAATATTTTTATACTTATTTTTGCATGAGAATGCAAAACTACAGCAGTTATTAGTTTTTTCCCAAAGCCCACAACTAGCTGCTTTGAGAACTGGAATGCCTTTCCTCAAGCTTCCAGTGTATTGATTTGTTGCTGTTTTTCACGGTATTACAGCTTGCATCATTCTCTGCAAACTTGATAGGTGCTTAATTTAATTATTAGTAGTTCATAATGTCACTTACTTTGCATATTCAATGTATTAATGAGTTCCTATAGCAACTTATTAATTTCTTTTTTTCCCTTTTTTATTTTTATTTATATTTATTTATTTATTTATTTTACAAATAGTTTATTGTCAAATTAGTTTCCACATAACACTCAGTGCTCATCCCCACAAGTGTCCTCCTCCATGCCCATCCCTCCTCCCCCCACATCCATCAGTCCTCAGTTTTTGTCAGCATTCAAGAGTCTCTCATGGTTTGCCTCTCTCCCTTTTCCCCACCATTTCCGCCCTTTTTCTCCCCCTTGTTCCTCCCTGAAGTTCCTCCTAATCCTCCTATACGTGCAAACATATGACATTTGTCCTTCTCTGCCTGACTTCTTTCGCTCAGCATAACACCCTCAAGGTCCATCCATGTTGCTACACATGGCCAGATTTCAGTCTTTCTCATTGCCCTGTAGTATTCCATGGTATAGATAAACCACATCTTCTTGATCCATTCATCTGTTGATGGACACTTAGGCTTTTTCCATGTTTTAGCTATTGTGGAGAGTGCTGCTATGAACATTGGGATACATGTGCTCCTATGCCTCAGCATTTCTGTATCCCTTGGGTAAATTCCTAGCAGTGCTATTGCTGGGTCATAGGGGAGTTCTTTTCCTGAGGAACCTCCACACTGTTTTCCAGAGGGGCTGTACCAGTTTACATTCCCACCAACAGTGTAGGAGGGTGCCCGTTTCTCCACATCCTCGCCAGCATCTCGTGTTCTCTGATTTGCTCATTTTAGCCACTCTGACTGGCGTGAGGTGGTATCTCAGTGTCATTTTGATTTGTATTTCCCTGATGAGGAGGGATGCTGAACATCGTTTCATGTGTCTGTTGGCCTTCTGGATGTCCTCTTTGGAGAAATGTCTGTTCATATCTTCTGCCCATTTCTTCACTGGGTTGTTTGTTTTTCGGGCGTGTAGTTTGGTGAGTTCCTTATAGATTCTGGATATTAACATTTTAACTGATATGTCATTTGCAACTATCTTTTCCCATTTCATTGGTTGCCTATTTTCTGGGTTGTTTCCTTGGCTGTGCAGAAGCTTTTAATCTTGAGGAGGTCCCAATCATTTACTTTTGCTCTTGATTTCCTTACTTTTGGGGATGTGTTAAGTAAGAAGTTGCTGCGGTGGAGGTCAAGGAGGTTGTTTCCTGCTTTCTCCTCTAGGGTGTTGATAGTTTCCTGTCTCACGTTCAGGTCCTTTATCCATTTTGAGTTTATTTTTGTGCATGGTGTGAGAAAATGATCTAGTTTCATTCTTCTGCATGTTGCTGTCCAGTTCTCCCAACACCATGTGTTAAAAAGGCTGTCTTTTTTCCATTGGATATTCTTTCCTGCTTTGTCAAAGATCAGTTGGCTGGATACTTTTGGGTCCACTTCTGAGTTCTCAATTCTGTTCCATTGGTCTATGTGACTGTTTTTGTGCCAATACCCTATTGTCTTGATGATGACAGCTTTGTAGTAGAGGCTGAAGTCTGGGATGGTGATCCCTCCCGTTTTGGTTTTATTTTTTCTTTTTCTTTTTTTTCTTTTTATTTTTTTTAATGTTTTATTTATTTTTAGGAGAGAGAGAGAGACAGCGTGAGCAGGGGAGGGTCAGAGAGAGAGGGAGTCACAGGCTGAAACAGGCTCCAGGCTCTGAGCTGGCAGTCAGCACAGAGCCCGACACGAGGCTTGAACCCACGAACCGCGAGATCATGACCTAAGCGAAAGTTGGACGCTTAACCGACTAAGCCACCCAGGTGCCCCTGGTTTTATTTTTGAGTATTACTTTGGCTATCCGGGGTCTTTTGTGGTTCCATACAAATTTTTGGATAGTTTGTTCTAGTTTTGAGAAGTATGCTGGTGCAATTTTGATTGGAATTGCATTGAATTTGTAGAGTGCTTTAGGTAGTAACGACATCTTAACTATATTTATTCTTCCTATCCATGAGCATGAAATATTTTTTCATTTCTTTGTGTTTTCTTCAATTTCCTTCCTAAGTTTTCTATAGTTTTCATCATACAGATCTCTTGTATCCTTGGTTAGGTTTATTCCCAGGTATTTTATGGATTTTTGTGCAATTGTGAATGGGATCAGTTTCTTGATTTCTCTTTCTGTTGCTCCATTGTTGGTGTATAAGGATGCAACCGATTTCTGTACGTTGATTTTGTACCCTGCAACTTGGCTGAATTCTTGGATCAGTTCTAGTAGGCTTCTGGTGGAGTCTGTCAGGTTTTCGATGTAGAGTATCATGTCATCTGCGAAGAGTGAAAGTTTGACTTCCTCTTTGCCAATTCTGATGCCTTTGATTTCCCTTTGGTGTCTGATGGCTGATGCTAGGACTTCCAGCACTATGTTAAACAACAGTGGTGACAGTGGACATCCCTGTCGTGTTCCTAATCTCAGGGGGAAAGCTCTCAGTTTTTTCCTGTTGAGGATGATGTTAGCTGAAGTCTTCTCATAGATGGCCTTGATGATGTTTAAGTAGGTTCCTTCTATCCCGACTTTCTCTAGAGTCTCTATTACGAAGGGATGCTGTATTTTGTCAAATGCTTTTTCTGCATCTATTGAGAGGATCATATGGTTTTTTGCTTTTCTTTTATTGATGTGATGTATTGCATTGATTGATTTGCGAATGTTGAACCAGCCCTGTAACCCAGGAATGAATCCCACTTGATCTTGGTGGATGACTCTTTTTATGTGCTGCTGGATTCGATTTGCAAGGATCTTGTTGAGGATTTTTGCATCCGTATTCATCAAGGATATTGGCCTGTAGTTCTCTTTTTCTGCTGGATCTCTGTCTGGCTTGGGAATCAGAGTGATGCTGGCTTCATAAAATGAGTCCGGGAGTTTTCCTTCGATTTTTATTTTTTAGAATAGCTTGAGAAGAATTGGGATTAATTCTGTTTTAAATGTCTGGTAGAATTCCCCAGGGAAGCCATCAGGTCCAGGGCTCTTATTTGTTGGGAGATTTTTGATCACTGATTCAATTTCTTCACTCGTTATGGGTCTGTTCAGGTTTTCTATTTCTTCCCGTGTGAATTTTGGTAGTGAGTGTGTGTTTAGGAATTTGTCCATTTCTTCTAAGTTGTCCAATTCGTTGGCATATAATTTTTCATAGTATTCCCTGATAATTGCTTGTATTTCTGAGGGGTTGGTGGTAATAAGTCCATTTTCATTCATAATTTTGTCTTTTTGGGTGCTCTCTCTTTTCTTTTGGATAAGTCTGGCTAGAGGCTTGTCAATTTTGTTTACTTTTTCAAAAAACCAACTCTTGGTTTCATGGATCTGTTCAATTGTTTCTTTGGTCTCTATGTTGTTTATTTCTGCTCTAATTTTTACCGTTTCTCTTCTTCTACTGGGTTTAGGGCCTTCTTGTTGCTCTGCCTCTAGTTCCTTTAGGTGAGCTGTTAGATTTTGGACTTGCGCTTTTTCTAATCTCTTGAAATAGGCCTGGAGAGCAATGTACTTTCCTCTTCGGATTGCCTTTGTCGCATCCCATAGATTTTGAATTGTATTTTCATTTTCATTTGTTTTCATATATTTTTTAATTTCATCTCTAATTGCCTGATTGGGCCATTCATTCTTTAGAAGGGTGTTCTTTAACCTCCATGTTTTTGGAGGTTTTCCAGACTTCTTCCTGTAATTGATTTCAAGTCTCAAAGCATTATGATCTGACAGTGTGCATGGTATGATCTCTATTCTTTTATATTTATTGAGGGCTGCTTTATGTCCCAGTATGTGATCTATCTTGGAGAATGTGCCATGCGCACTTGAGAAGAAAGTAAATTCCTGGGCCTCAGGATGTAAAGTTCTAAATATATCCTTCAGATCCATCTGGTCCAATGTGTCTTTCAAGACCATTATTTCTTTAGTGATTTTCTGTCTGGTTGACCTATCCATTGCTGTAAGCGGAGTATTAAAGTCCCCTGCTATTAGCACATTCTTATCTAGAAGCTTGTTTCTGTTGGTGATTAATTGTTTTAGATATTTAGGTGCTCACATATTCGGTGCATAGACATTTATGATTGTTAGTTCTTCCTGATGGATGGACCCTGTAATTATTATGGAGTGCCCTTCTTCATCTCTTGTGATTGTCTTTAATTTAAAGTCTAGTTTGTCTGATATAAGTATAGCTACTCCAGCTTTCTTTTGATTTCCTGTAGCACGATATATATTTCTCCATCCCCTTACTTTTAATCTGAAGGTATGTTCCAGTCTAAAATGAGTTTCTTGTAGACAGCATATAGATGGATTTTGTTTTTTAATTCATTCTGCTACCCTATGTCTTTTGATTGGAGCATTCGGCACATTTACATTCAGTGTTATTATTGAAATATGTGGGTTTAGGTTCTTTGTATCTTTCGTAGGGTTCATGTTTGTGGTGGTGTCTCTGGTATATTTGTTCCTTGCAACCTTTCCTTCAGAGCGTCCCCCTCAGGATATCTTGTAGGGCTGGCTTAGTGGTGACAAATTCTTTCCATTTCTGTTTATTTGGAAAGGTTTCTATCTCTCCTTCTATTTTGAATGACAGGCTTCCTGGATAGAGGATTCTTGGCTGCATATTTTACTGTTCATCACATTGAAGATCTCCTGCCATTCCTTTCTGACCTGCCAAGTTTCAGTAGATAGGTCTGTCACCACTCTGATAGGGTCCCTTTGTATGTGAGGACCCTTTTCTCCCTACCTGCTTTCAAAATTCTCTCTTTGTCCTTGTATTTTGCCATTTTTACTATGATATGTCTTGCAGAAGATCAATTCAAGTTACGTCTGAGGGGAGTCCTCTGAGCCTCTTGTATTTCCACATTGACTTCCTTCCCCAGGTCGGGGAAGTTCTCTGCTATAATTTGTTCCAGGACTCCTTCAGACCTTTCCCTCTCTCTTCCTCTTCTGGGATTCCTATGATACGGATATTGTTGCGTTTGACTGTATCACTGAGCTCTCGAATTCTTCTTTCCTGTTCCTGGATCAGTTTGTCTCTTTTTGTGTCAGCTTCTTGTTTTTCTATAATGGTGTCTTCTAAATCACTTATTCTCCTTTCTGCCTCTTCAGTCCATGCATTGGAGTCCTCTAATTTATTATGTATCTCATAATAAAACGAAAAAGTTAAGAGAAAAGACGGAGGAAGGAGGGCAAATAATAGGGAGTATAAAATACATAAAAGGGTCAAAAATGGGAAAAGAAAAGGAAATAGAAGAAAACCGATGGACAACGAACTCTTTAAAGCATATAACTGGATTTCCCAGCTACAGTTAAATAGCCGTGTGTATGCAGTTCTGGTTGAAGAGCATAGAGAAAGAGAGAGAAGGCAGGGCGGGATGAGGCAAAATTGGAAATTGAATGAACAGGCAGAAGGGATAAGAAGCTTTTTTCAATGAGGTAAAGGGTAGAATATGGTTGAATAGGTGAGAGAAGGATCCTGGAATTATCCAGAGAAACTATATAGTCTAATTACTCCTGAAAGAAAGAGCTGAAAATGTCGGTAGGTGTAGAATTTACATTTACAGAATGGACTCGTTGTGATTGTTTAAGCAAGCTGGCGACCAGAGTTAATCAGGTCAGTGTTCTGGGGGAAAAAGAGAGAAAGGAGAAAGAAGAAGACAAAAAGAAAGAGAGAAAAAAGGGAAAAAAGGGAAACAAAAGAAAAATGAAAGAAAAAAAAGGAAAAAACAAAAGAAGAAAAAAAAGGAAAAAAAAAGGGAGGAGGGCACCTCTCAGGCAGGGATGGGCGTTGCGTGATCCAACGCCTCTGGCGGGAGCTCTGGCTTGGCGGTTGTGGGGAGGAGAGTGACGGTGCTCCAGTCCCTTCTTGAACCAAGTGCCTCACCTCGCTTTTTGGGCGTGTAAATTCCCCATACCAGGGGCGCAGCCAAAGTTGGTTGCACTCTTCTACCCAGGCCAGTTCCAATCTCCAAATCCCAGTCTGGGCGCCCAGCTGAAGTTGCCTTAGACACAGCTTCCCGGACAACCCCCTCGGGCTATTCCAGGCTCCCTGCTGAGCTCTGGGGGTGGAGTCAGAATCGCTGCTTCCTTCTCTGGGTCGGGCTGGCGAGCAGGGGCGGGGGCTTGCTTGCCGTGTATGCCGAGCCCGCTGGAGTGAGGAAAACCAGGTCCCTCTATGGCTCGTCAGCTGAAACACAAACTCACAGGCTAATTTCCCAGTTTTTAGTTCCTTGCCTTCCCTCTCGAGTTCCAGCCAGCCAGGACTGTGACGCCCGGTGTCCGCGCGGCTCTTTCAGGGGCCTCAGCCGCCCAGGAGCTGCAATGGTGGCAGGCGCGCCACTACCCTGAAGTCCAACCCCCAGGAGCCAGCACAAAGAAGCATTTGTGTGCTCAGCCTCCCCCAGGACCAGTTGGCGCGAGGGGACCTGGTGTGCAGGTATTTGGCAAGTACGGTCTTTCTAAGCACCGAGCGGAGGTTTTTCCCCCCCAAGTGTAGGTTTTTCTGTTTCGGACTCTCTCCTTTTCCCCTCTCACTCCCCATAGAGGGTAGAGGGGGATCGCCTCCCACCCTGGAGTCTCCGATCCCGGCCCGATTTTATCTTCCCTGGTTCACACTCACATTAGAAGGCTCTCTCAGTGGATTCTGCATGCTTTTATCCCAATCTCTCAGGTTTTGTAAGGTTTCCAATGGCTTCAGATCTTTTCTGTGTGATGTATGGGCATGAGTGCAAGTACGGAGCTCCTTACTTCCCCGCCATCTTGCCCTCTCTCTGATTAATTTCTTTTTTTTTTTAAATGTTTTATTTATTTCTAGGAGAAAGAGAGAGAGACAGTGTGAGCAGGGGAGTGTCAGAAAGAGAGGGAGACACAGAATCTGAAACAGGCTCCAGGCTCTGAGCCGGCAGTTAGCACAGAGCCCGACGCGGGGCTCGAACCCACGAACCGCGAGATCATGACCTGAGCGAAAGTCGGATGCTTAACCGACTAAGCCACCCAGGCGCCCCTTCAACTGATTAATTTCTTAACATGAAGGTCAGTTGTGTAAAAGCCTTAGTCTGAAAATTATTTTCTTAGGTTATATTTGGAAATGAAAAAGTATAAAAAATATTAACATCTTAAGACTTTTGGTATATATTCCTAATATTCATTCTAATATAGCATTAATGTGCACTTGCATAATAATTTTAAGGAATATTTTCTTGGGGTGCCTGGGTGGTTCAGTTGGTTAAACAGCTGACTCTTGGTTTAGGCTCAGGTCATGGTCTCACAATTCATGGGTTTGAACCCCAGTGCAGAGCACTCTTAGGATTCTCTCTCTCTCTCTCTCCCACCCTCTCTCTGTCCCTCCCTTTCTTGTGTTCTCCCTCTTGCTGAAAACAAATAAACTTTAAAAAAGTAAACTAGTATAATTTTCTAATAATATCAATAAATACTCTAAGGCTGTGTTGAACAATATGATAGTCACTAATCACATGTGAATATATAAATTTAAATTAACTAAAGTAAAGAATTCAGTTCTTCAGGGGGCACCTGGATGGCTCAGTCAGTTAAGTGTCCCAATTTGGCTCAGGTTAGCCCCTTGTCAGTCTTTGATTGGACAGCTCAGAGCCTGGAGGCTGCTTTGGATTCTGTGTGTGTCTCTCTTTCTGCCGCTCCCCTGCTCACACTGTTTTTTTCTCTCAAAAATAAGTAAACATTAAAAATGCATTAAGGTCTTCACTAGCCCTAGCCCTACCTAAAGTAATCAAATAACTACAAGTAACTACAACCAGATTATCAGGGCTGATGTGAAATATTTCCATCATCAGAGAAAGTTCTAGTGGGCAATGCCATTCTAAAGTATGATTAGCTCCATTTTATAGAAGAAAAACCTGGAATCTAGCTCCATGTTCATCTTCATACATGTAGGGAGTAGACAAATAAGGTTATGAATAATGGCATCTAATTACACATAACATTATTAACACTCTTTAGCCTTGAATGAGTTTTTTGTTTTTCTTCTGTTTTTACTACTATGCTACTAGTGATAAACATAGAACTTTTTTTCCCAGCCATTTGTACTTTCTGTGTTTTAAATTGTTTATTCACATGAAATAAATGTCTATTGAGTAGATTAACACACTTTTAAAAGTTCTATCATTAATTTAATAATCTTCCTATTTTTGTTTTTATGCTAATCTACATTATTCTAAAGTAAATACTGTGTGACAATCAAATAAGTATTATATAAAATTGCATAAATTATTCTGAGATTATTCCCGCTGTTTTCCATTATCCACCATGGAGGATTCTGCTTTGACCAATTAATTTCTTCTTTTCACTGAGGTTTTTCCTTGTCAGACAAGTTGTTTATCTTCCGGAGAAAAAAAAATTGGAGAAGTATTATGGGAGATGATAATGGAAGGACATCAGAAGTATTTGTTCAAAGTTTACAATATAATGTAGATGGAAACAGCAGAACAGGAGCATTTAAAGAGAGATAAAATTTGAAGGATTTAAAGGAATTGCTCTAGCTTATATCTAGCTTCATATTGTCCTTTAAGAAATGGATGGTGATTAATTGAGTTATACTGAACATCAGTTTTTGGTGCTGAATTGTACTTAACAGCGGTTTGAGACTGGTTCCTATGGAAAATGGTGTTTTCATTGCTAACTGTTGTGATACAGTTTTGCCGTGGAAATCTTTTAAAAATACTCTGCTGTTACATATATGCCACACTTAAGTGAAAGAGGAAAGAAGTGCTAAGTGAAATACTTTTAGTACTTTTATTAACGCTAGCATTAATTACCTGTGGGAGAGTCTGCCTTGAATGAATGGAGCTTCCTGTTCTTGGGTTCTCCGTGAAAAGATTTACTTGAGGATCCACCCTCCCATAAAGACAGCAGAAGGGAAGTACCAAGCACGAACAGCTTATGAAAGCATCAGTACACTGTCAAGGTGGGAGAGCAGGCAGGCCGAGAGGTGGCAACTGCCCCGGGGCTACGGGGTCCTTGTTATGTGTTTTTGTTTTGTTAAGTCAGTGGGGTCTTCATGGATAGGGTGGTTTCTAATAAATGCTCCTTCCAGTCATCTGGGGGACTCCTCCCACAGGTTGGAAGAGGAAGTTATTGTCTCTACAAGATTTGTACCAGAACTGTCATGGCATCCTTTCTCCATGGGGTTAGAGGCTTATAACCACAATACTAATCTATGTTAATGACTGTATAACTAGCTAAAGGTTAAGCTGGGCATGCATCTCCCCAGGGGGAGTGCCTGTAGGCTGGGACGTTCTGTCAGAGGAGGATGTTGGCCAGTTTTCTTGACCACAGGGGTATTCCTTTGAGTGTTCCTTCCACTGCATATGTCTAGCTATTACCTAATATGTCGGGAGAAAGAGTGGCAGCTGGGGGTAGAGGGATATAGGAACTATTAGAAGTTGGTCAAAAGAATGACAGACTAAGACTCTCATTAAGAATTTGTCGGGCACCTGGTTGGCTCAGTAGGTTGAACATCAAACTTCTACTCAAGTCATGATCTGATAGCTCAGAGCCTAGAACCAGCTTCAGATTCTCTCTCCCTCTCTCTGCACCCCTCCCCTACTCACATTCTGTCTCTCTCTCAAAAATAAACATTTTAATAAAATTTTAAAAAGTAAAAAAAAGAATTTTCTTCTCTCCCTCTCCATCTCTTGAAATATGTACTCCCAGGGTCTGCAAAGATACTCTTTTTCTAAGTTAAATAGAGCTTTTCCTAATTGTAAAAACAAAATTTTCTTTTTGTAATTGTACTAGCAAACATAGATTTCTTAAGGAAGACTATTTTAGGGGCACCTGGGTGACTCAGTTAAGCATCCAACTCTTAATCTAGGCTCAGGTCATGATCTCATGGGTTCATGAGGTCAATTCCTGCTTTCGGCTTTGTGCTCACAGTGCACAGCCTGCTTAGGATTCTCACTCACCCTCTCTCTCTCTCTCAAAATAAATAAATAAAACATTTTTTTAAAAAAGAAGACTAATTTAATAAAAATGAAGTCCCATTTTAAAATACAAATTCCCAGTGACTATCTTCATAAGATAGATTATATCCTTTTGGTTCCTTTCCCACATTTTAATTGGTTGTGCTTAGAGCTATAGAATAGCCTTGGCCAGAAAATTAACCAGGGAGTAACTTCCAAATGTCATCATCTATATTAAAATGACACTCACCTTGTTTTAAACATCAAAAGTTCTTGGGGTTATGCTTCTTTTAATTACTACTTACTTCTTAACAAATGGAAATGGAGTTTGTCTTTTTGATTATCCTATAAAGTTCCATGCTTTTCCTGGCATGCCACTTTTCCAGTCCAGATTTTTTATTTAAATGCATTGCGACAGAATTTATAGGAAATTTAAAAGTCAGAAGCAGCTCAGGGCAAAGTTGCAGTAAATGTTGATAATGTAGTCCTCAAGCAATGCTATGAGCACATTTTTATTTTCACATCAGTAAAAATCTATAGTTTGTTTGAAAAGTAGATACAGAAACATTTTATTATCCTACTTTTCAGATGATATATTGAAATATCTGTTTGACTTGCACAGTTAATGAATGCTCAGGGCAGGTATGCTTCCACATTGAAATCCTCCCGAGATTAACAATAACAACTGCCTCGAGGTGTTCTCGGTTCCATTTCACCACTTCACCATCTGGGTAGACATATGAGGATCAGTTCAGCAGATTTTGGGAGTGATGATTATGGAGGTTACTCTTTTTAGCAGATGATTTTTTGTTTTGCTGCTCCCACATAAATGTAAAACAGAAATATGTTCTAAGTAGAGACAAACATGGAACATGCATATTTCAGCTTCCCTTTCCAGCAGACAACAGCGCTGCAAACTGAGCTTGACAAGTCACAGCATGAAGGGCAAATTTTAAACTGAGTGTGCATTAGTGTGATGTATACTTCTCCTTGCCCCCCCCCACCCCCGGATAAATTACCTTCTTTTAAGATAAATATAAATACAAAAACAAACTGAATACTACTTGACATTTAATTCTTCTTCAACGTGTTCTTGAAAATTCTGACAAAGTATAATATTTTAGAAGCGATTAATTCATAAAGTATCAAAACACTGCAACATTCCAATAGGTTTTCAAAATTAGACAAGAATTTATTTTTAAAACACTTTTCAATTCATGTTTTTATTAACATTTGTCTTGTGTATAGAAGTAATTTTATGTAAGCTACAGATGTCCCTAGGCTTTACAATTCAAATACAGAGTGTGGAGTTTATTGTATAGTTTACATCCTTCTTTGTTGACAATTAATAACAACCAATCATTACAGATTTTTCTCATGAATTTAAGTAGAGTTTACAAGCTAAAAGACTATGGTAGTAGCTTTGACCTTATCATTTTGTATAGATTTTATTAAGTAAATCATCACAATTCCCAAGTTTATTTGGGCAACAGAAGATATAATGGAAAATTTAAAGAATATAGCAATTTATAAAATTGAAATTATATTATGTATTTACAAAGGATCTGTGTATGATAGTTTCTGTAAGTTTCTTTACTGTATCATTCCCTCTAAACAGTGGTTCTTAATAGGGGCATTTTGCCTCCCACAGAACATCTAAAAATGTCTGGAGAAGTGTTTAGTTGTCACAACTAGGAAGTTGTCTACTCCTAGTATCTGTGCGTAGATGCCAGGGTTGCTGCTAAGCATTTTATATTGCACAGAAGTACCTCATCCTCACAACAAAGCTTAATGCAGTCTAAAATGTCAAAGTGTCAAGATTGTAAACCCCTGCTCCAAAGCATATGTAAAGATCCACATAATTCCGAAATTTGACAAATAAATGCAATAAATTATGCACAGATAAATATTTAAGTAGTTCAAAATCTCAGAATGGGCAATCTGCTATGACTGGCTTACACATCACGTTCTCTCACACATACACACTTCTCATGCATACATTATACACATATATGCATATGTATTTATACGTGTGTATATATATACATAGTCAAACACACATATGCCAACTGATGCTCAAATTATGTTTGACTCTGAATAATGCTTTGGAACAATTGCTCTTTTCCTCTGTTGCTAAACTACTATAAAGTCTATAATCTTTATGTATCCAGTGATCAAAACCACAGTTTTGAGTTAGTATAGACTTTCTCCTCCTGGTTCTCATGGCAACTATACAGAAACAAGGTTTTTCTATTGTGGAGCTCGTTTTTGGAAAATCTTTATTTTTGTGTGTGCCTATCAGATCTCTGGTTTGTTGGTCTTCAGCCTCTATGACTGATTCATCTTCTAAATTAGATGTTTTTCATCTTCAAATGAAATGTTATCTTCAGTCATTTACTAAAGTATAATTGTTGCTTTTGATAACTCAGTATATATTTAATCTGATTATCTACACTATGACTAAGAGACTGAGCTGTCATAATTTTGGAGACTAAAGAGAATTATAGTCCCTATCTTCCTCTGCACTCCAACCACTGCCTCTATATGGAAAATACCCAAAACTCTGTATATAGTTCAGCATCTGGAAGGAAACTAATATTATACTCTGAACACTAGTCTACCAGTCACACAAAATTTCCTTATTTTCAGGTTCTATCTTGAAGAACCATTGAAAAATCCTTGCTGGTAGGTAGCACCTATAGATATCTGGAGGGAAATTTAAAGTGACTTTCTCCCATCTATACAATCTAAAATAGGTTACCACTTTTTTTTCCTAAAACTCTTCTGCTGAAGAACTCCTGCACTATGAAAAGCACAGAAAAAAGGGAATTTATAGAGTAGAGCAGTTAGAGAAACTGACAATTATGTTGCAGAATGTGTGTGTGTGTGTGTGTGTTTGTTAATCATGTGTAAATGGTGAACCTTGTCTACTATGTAATTTATTATCAAGGTAATCTATTTGAATAACTGGGAAGCCCATCTCCACATAGCATCAAGTTATACTCTTTTGCTATCCAGTGGAGAAACTTACTTCCACATGTTTGTTTTGTACTCAGTTCTTTGTTATTGGTTTAAAAACACATTTCTATTTATTTACATAATGCTTAGGTAAAGGCTCACTATTACAAAACCTAATTACAAAACACTAGATTTAATTCTACATAAATATTTTTAAATTGTGAACTATCTTTGAAAAAATAAAATATTTGCCTTGTGAAATAACCACATGAGTATAAATGCAGAAGTGGAAAGATTATTATTACTTTATCTTCATAGAAAGCCATCAGTCTCATAAATTTAACACTGTGGGAGAACAATTGTGAAAATGGGCAAATGAGAACACAAAATTTTTGTGGTAATACTCAATTATAATATAGTTAAATTTAATTATGTCCTTATAGTATCTTCCTTAGGTTTCATTAAAATGGAAAGAAAAAATATATCAAGAATTCTCAGAACTCATGCACCTTGACACAGGCAACATTTAGAAAAGCGCTAAGTTGGAGGCAGTGTTTCAGAAAGCTATTGGCAGAAGGATTGTAATTGACAGAAGTTATCTCAAAACTGGGTATTTCAAGAAAAAGTGCATGTATGATTGTTGGTGTAGAGGTGAAGAAACTCTTTTTATTTGCGGTGGGGACTACTAAGACGTTACGTTCAGACAAAAATTAACAAGAATTGGTAGTGCTTTGAAAGCTAAGATGTTACCATAGATACAAGAAACAATGTCCTGATATTGAAAGATTATTTTTTAATGATGAAGTAAAATTTTAAGGAGAGATTTGGAAACGTCCTACAGTAGTTCTTTCGAGTTTCTGGACCTGATTCTAATATGTGTATATAGGAAGATTCCCCATACCAAATAGCAGTTCTTGGACACCAGCTGGGTGTCTGGGAAATCAATTTAATTTTGAAACTATCCACCCAGACATAGCATTAGATAAAAGACTTTGTGCTCTAAGACTGCCTGCCATTTCAGGTGCCAATTGCAAGCGTAGGTTATTATCTGTGCTTCTAAAAGACTGATGATAAATTAAAGGTTCCCACAACCCCCTCATTGGGTTTGATTAATTTACTGGAACAGCTCAGAGATCTAAGGAAGCCCATTAACTCACTAGATTACTGATATTTTTCCCCCATTGTGTTTATGGAATTTTTTAAATAAATTGAGCCTGTACGTAAACTTTAATAACAACACATCTCAAAGATTTCAAACTTAGGAAGTTTACAAGTAGCATGTCTACAAAGAATAAAATTAAATTTATCCAACAAAATTAAAAATTAGAAAAAGATGAAAATAAATTTTGTAATTACTAGGGGATTGTGAAGTAAAGTACTAAATATTTCTCCATCAAAAATAAAATCTATGTTAAAATTACTATCTACTTAGAGAGCAATAGAAAGAACAATCTAAGCAAAAATAAATGCCACACAGGTAAATTTATTTTAGTTTATTTCATTTCATTTTTGTTGATGTTTATTCATTTTTGAAGGACAGAGAGAGACAGAACATGAGTGGAGAAGGGCACAGAAAGAAAGGAGGACACAGGATCTGAAACAGTCTGAAGGCTCTGCACTGTCAGGATAGAGCCAGATGTTGGGCTCAGACACAAATAGCAAGATCATGACCTGAGCCAAAGTCATATGCTCAACTGACTGAGCCACCCAGGTGCCCCAGGTAAATATATTTTAAAATATTTTAATTGCCTTCAATACTGGAAAATTAAAGATGGAAAGTAAAGGACATAACAAATTTCTTATTTGTTATAAGAAATTAAATAATGAACAGAAAAACAAATCTGAAGACATTGAAGAGAAAGACATAAAATTAAGAGCTGAAAGTTCAGAGATTTTTAATGTGGAAATGATCAATAAGTCAAAAATTTACTTATTTTAAAATATGAATTGAGTAGATAAGTTCCTTAGAATTAAGATTTTTCTAAGTGGAAGAGAATAACTATATGAGATTGAGACTAAAGAAGAATTCTCAATAAAAAATATAGAAAAGTAAAATAATCTCAATTGTAAATTAAACACAAATCAATGGCAAAAAATCTTAAAATATCTTTTACTATAAATATATATAATTAAGTATTAATTGCAAAACTGGACCAATAGAAAGTTATGGAATAGACAAGCTCTATAAAGACTATAAAGTGGTAATTATTTAAACATTCTTTGTCATGAGAAGTTTTGCAATTCAACTTAAGTTAATCTATATGACAGAAAATGAATCCCTCCCAATTTTGTTTATGAATTTAGCATAACTTATTTCTGGAATATAAGCAGAAAAGCCATAGAAACATTTTATGTAATGAATATGGAAATAGACATTTAAAAGTTTTAGAAAATCAAATCTAAAATGATTAGAGAATATTACATAAATGTGCATTGTTAAAATGACTTAATACAAATATGTTTTTTAAAACCACTGATCTTTTTTCAATAATACTTAACAATGGGTTACAAGATGATACTACATAAGAAATTAAGATAAATTCAATAAGAAAAGTAAAAGACTTCAGGGATGTCTATAAAATATTATTGGATAATATAAAATTAGATATGAGGAAATTAAAAATATGGCATTCTTGGATTGTAACACTCTCAAAATTAATATATATATTTAATAAATTTTTAATGGGTTTTCCAGTGTGAGGAAGATAAAATAATGTTAAAGTTCATATGGATCTGAATACCCAACAAAATTTGGAAAAATAACAAAAAAAATTTAGAAGGAGGATTTGCCAATGAGATAATAAAATACACCATAAATTTTCTAATTGAATAAAATACTGACTTAAGAAAAGTAAAAATATATCAATGAATATTGAAGTTTGTGTTTTAGTATATATATGAAAATATTGTATATAGCAACAAAGTCATTTCATTTCATCTTGAGAAGCATAGTGCATTTAAAAAATCATACTGGCAAAAATAGTCATCTAGGAAGAAAATAAAGCCAGAATCCTATTTTCATTATACATAAAAATACATGTCAAGTAGATAAATGTTTAAGTGTAATTGTTTCTCTTGATACCTCAATATATATTCAATCTGATTCATAATCGGATAAAAAGTAAATTTTTAAAAACTAGAATATAATTATGGAGACCACATGTATAAATCTCAAGGATCAGATGTATTAGTTTTAGTAAAGGGAAATCAAAGACACTACTATAGAGAAGAAGTGCATACCTGATTAGATAAAAATGAAAACTGCATGGTAAAAGTTTTCACAAAGGCAAAAGAAAAAATAAATATGTTGCATACATGATAATATTTAAAAATCTATAACAAATACAGAATTTCTAAAAAATAGTATAAAATATTTGTTTATTTGAGAAAAAGAATATGAAAAGAAAGTTGAAAAAAGTGCCAATAATCAATTAAACTATACTCAATCATCTTTAGAGTTAGGCAAATGCAATTATTATGAAATATCACTTCTCATCAATTACAGTGTCAAAAATAAAAACTTTCTGATTCCCCATGGTACTAGGGATATGGTAAAAGAGGGCACCCATATTGTCATACCGAAATGTAAACCTATTTCTTAAAAATGTTTTTTATTTATTTCTAGGAGAGAGAGAGAGAGAGAGAGACAGCGTGAGCAAGGGAGGGCCAGAGAGAGAGGGAGACACAGACTCTGAAACAGGCTCCAGGCTCTCAGCTGGCAGTCAGCACAGAGCCGGACGCGGGGCTCGAACCCATGAACTGTGAGATCATGACCTAATCGAAAGTCAGACGCTTAACCGACTAAGCCACCCCGCCGCCCCTAAACCTATTTTTTTCACCTTTTGGAAAGCCATAAAATATTATATTTTAAATTAAAATGTATAAAAATTTTATTCACCATTTTCCGGCATGAAAATATATACCATAAAATCAGGCATCAACATGTTAAAACTAGAGTAAAACTATTTATTAATTTTGTATCCATCTGAATGATTGCCTATTAAATAATAATTGAGATATGTTTGTGACCAGGAATATATTTGGCAGCAATGAAAAGAATGAGTTAAATCTGTGCCATTTTATTTATAAACATAGAACATTTCCTTAAAGGCAGGTGTAAAAGTTGAAAAGAAAGGAGAAACATGGATGTTTCCAAGTAGGAAAGAAAATAGAAAAGCAATGATTTTAAGACTCAGTGTGTATCAGAATCACCTGGAGAGACTGCATGAGAAAACACAGATCACTGGGCCACATACCAGGTTTCAGATTCAGGAGGTCTGAAATGGAGCCTATGTGCATCTCTAAAAACAACTTTTAATCCTGACTTCACATTAGAGTCATCTGAGGAGATCTGTAAGAGTATCAGTACTTGGGCACTATATAAAACCATCTCCATAGGTAATCCAGGGTTGGGATTCCCCGCCTCCCCCCCTAGAATTCTTGTGACATTCTGATGAGGACCCAAAGTTAAGAAGTAGTCTGATAAAATTTCAAGTAGAAATTGTTGGTCCTTCAATATATGAAGATATTTACTTGGGGGAAGAGGGCTTGAGACAACATCCAAGTTGTTTAATGTTAGCATGAACTGAGACTCTAATCTTATATATAGGATTGGTTCTTTAGAATAACTAGATCCCTGTAGAACTCACTACATTAATGGAAATGTATTTTGTATTCTTGTGTCTAGTGTAATAGCCACTAGTCATGTGACCCCTGAGCCCTTGAAATGTGTCTAGTGCAAGTAAGGAACTGAATTTTTTATTTCATTTTGGTTAATTTAAATATCCTCATATAACTAGTAATTGCATCAGACAGGGTAGCTTTAGAATTTCAGCAAATAAATTTAGCCACAAACTGTCTTCTAAAGGAAATAGTAGAAAGCTACACAGAAGCCTAGTTGCTCTAATGTACTGCTGTTTAGACGGACAAAATAGAGAAGATGTTTGACTGCAAATTAATATCCAGATTAGAGGGTGAACAGTTAAAGACACTGAGATGAAGATTTCCTAAGTCAGGTCCTTTTTCTAACCAAATTTGAAATTGTGTACGCTTTCTACTTAACTAACTGAAATAATATTCCTGCTGTATTTTCTTCAACTGTTGAAGAAGTACACATTTCTTAACCCCATACCATTCTTATACTACTGAAATAAACACCAAAGTAATGAGTTTTTCCCCTTAACGTTGAACAAGCATCTTTCATACATAAAACATTTCTTAATTCCCTGTAGTTTGTTTTTCCAGACCCAGTTTTAATGTGTGTCAGTGTGGAGGCTTCCCTGTAGCAACAAGCAATTCTTGGATACCAGCAGAGAGTCTGAGAATACAACCTAATTCACTTTACCAGAGATAGCATCAAATCCCTCAGGTTGAGTTGAGTCCTACAGAACTGACCCCTTTCAGATGCAAGTTGCAATCCTAGTTTGTTACCTGTTACTTCTAACCAACTGGCTATTAATCAGAGATTCCTAAGGCCACTGTCTTTCTTGAGTTTGATTAATTTGTTAGAATGGTTCACAGAACATTTCACTAACTAGATCACTGTTTGTTATAGAAGGAGATATATAATTCAAGAACAGCCAGATGAAGAGATGCATGGGGCAAGGGATAGGAAAAGAATATGGAGCTTCAATGCCCTTTCTAGGGGCTCCATTCTCCTTTCCTTTTCACCTGTTCACTGACCTAGAAGCTTTCCAATCTTGTTACATTGGGTCTTTATGGAAGATTCATTACACAGACACAAGTAATTAAATTTTTGGTCATTGGGGATTAATTCAAAAGTCAGACTCTCTCCCCTCCCCTGACATCAAGGGGTGGCACTGAAATTTCAAACCCTCTGGTGGATAGGTACTTTCCAAAAGTCATCTCATTAACATAACAAAGGACCCCTTTATCACTCTCAACAAGTAGGAAATTCAAGGATTTGGGAAACTATGACCAAAAACTAAAACCAAATATATATGACATATATATTTTTGTCATCAGAATGACCAAATAAGTATTTCTTATAATTCACAATATTGTATTCTGAGACAGAGCAATTCTTAGGTCCATATTACTCTATAACTAGTATTCTTATAGAGGTACAACTAGTATCATTAAAATTATAGAATATAATTAGTATAGTTCTAATTTAATTTTTGAGTAACATATTCAAATGTCTCAAAAACTAAAAATTAGGGCACCTGGGTCAATTAAGCGTTCGACTTTGGCTCAGGTCATGATCTCATGATTTGTGGGTTTGGGTCCCACATAAGGCTCTGTGCTGACAGCTAGCTCAGAGCCTGGAGCCTGTCTTCAGATTCTGTGACTCTCTCTCTCTCTGACCCTCCCCTGCTCACGCTGTCTCTATCTCTCTCTCAAAAATAAGTAAAAAACAAAAAAGAAAAAAAAACTTAAAAAAAAAAGAAAACTAAAAATTATGAAAAAGAAATAATAGTGTAGTGTTTCATTCCCAGTACTATCTGCTGTACGAACTCTCACAGATTTTTTATTTGTATCATTCCTGAGGTCTAAATATATAGTTAATATTTGACTGCCAATATATGCGCAAAAAGTTATATGCCCATTGCAGCTTAAACCTCATAAACTGAAAATATTTCAAGTTAGCAATAATATTTTAGCCAGAGTTGTATTGAATATCTAGATATATTTGAGAAGAATTGACATTTTAACAGTATTGAATCTCCCAGTTTATAGGCATAGCATCTTTATTTCTTAAGGTCTCCTTTAACTAACTTTTGCAGTACAGTATTTCTCCACACCTTTCTTTAAACGTTTTTCTCAATAATTTATCATTTCAATGTTTTTATATACTAAGTTTATTTTTTTTTATTTTGCAGTAAAAAAATGCATACCATGAAGCCTATCCTTGTTAATAAAGTGTTCACCATGCAGTAATTGTACATGTATGGTTATACAACAGATCTCTAGACCTTGTTCTTCTTACATGATTGAAACTTGATACCCATTGCACAGCAACTCCTCACCAGCTCCTTCCAACAAGCCCTAGCAACCATCATTCTGCTTTCTGCTTCTGTGGTTTTTGACTACTTTCAATATCCCCTATGAGTGGAGTAATGCTGTATTTGGCCTTCTATAACTAGTTTATTTCACTTCGTAACATGTCCTCCAGATTTATCCTTGTTGTATATGACAGGACTTTGTTCTTTTTTATTGAAAAACAATTTTTAACGTTTCTTTACTTTTGAGAGACAGAGCATGAGCAGGGAAGGGGCAGAGAGAAAAGGAGATACAGAATCCAAAGCAGGATCCAGGCTCTGAGCTGTCGGCACAGAGCCCAACATGGAGATTGATCTCATGAACCCCAACATCATGACCTGAGCCAAAGTCAGCCACTTAACCAACTAAGCCACCAGGTGCCACAGGACTCTGTTCTTTTTTAAAGCCAATTAATATTCCATTTATGTACATATAACATTTTATTTGTCCATTCATCTGTTGATGGACATTTACACTGTTTCTCCCTCTTGGCTATTATGAACAAGAACAATGCTACAATGATTATGAGACTACAAATATATCTTTAGGGTTTATTTTTCGTTCTTTTAGATAAACCCCCAGAAGTTTTATTGTTGGGTGATATGATAGTTCTATTTATAATTTGAGGTCCATATTGTTTTCTATTTGTGGCTATACCACTTCATATTCCATCAATAGTGCACAAGTGTTCTAGTTTCTCCACATCCTCATCAACACTTACTAGCTCTTGTCTTTTTGGTAATAGCCATACCCACTGGTGTGTGGTTATATCTCATCATGATATCGATTTGCATTTTGCTTATAATTAGTGAGTTTAAACATAATTTCATAGACCTGATGTCCATTTGCCAGTTGTATATCTTCTTTATAGAGATGTCTATTCAAGTCCTTTGCTAATTTTTAAATTGGGTTATTTGTTATTGTTTTTTGATATTGAGTTGTCAGAGTTTTTTATGTATTTTGTATTATATATATGATTTGAAAACCTTCTTTCCCATTCTACAGTTTGCCTTTTCTTTCCATTAATCACAAAGCTTTATTTGATATAGTCCCATATTTGTTACTTGTAAGTTTGGTTATCATATGCAAAAAAAAAAAGTTGCCAAAATGAATGCCATGAAGGTTTTTCTTTGTGCCTTTTTTAATCCTATCTTCACCATCTTCCCACACATTAATTCAGACATCTAGGTGCCCTGCTTTGACAGATAATTTTCTTAGAATTATATATTTCAACCTGTATGTGCATGCTGAGCCCCCAACTTACATTTACCATTTTACATAAAATCATCTCCTCTGTCATAACTTTAGGCTCACTACATTTATGAATTTATAGTAAATATATTTTCACTAACACAATAAGAACTCATAAGCAATATTTCTAATATTCTTTTAATGTGGAAGTGACATCTTTAGAAATTCTAGACAGAAGATTCATATGAGTGTATGAGTCCTCCTAACCTTGAGAATTTTTTCTCCTCTCATTTCTATTATACTGGCAAATTTTAACTTTAACATAATAAATTCTTTCTGAGTATCTATTAAATAGTTCAGGAAGAAAAAAGGTGCCACCTCCCCAACAGGGACTCCTTTCAATCAAGAGTTGGCAAGCTATCCAGCCCTTTGCCTGTTTTCGCAAACAAAGTTTTATTGGAACATTGTCATGTGCATTCATGTGCACTTACCTATTGTCCGTTTGTTCACATATTGAAGTCACTACATTTTAGAGCTTGAAAGGACCATAAAGATCATCCAGATTTATTTTATAGATGAAGAACCTGAGGTTTATGGGAGTTATGTGATTTGTCCAGAATTGTACATGTATCCAATTAAAGAACAAGAGCCAGAAAAAAAAACTCCACCACTCTTTTTACTTTATTACATCTGCTCGTTTTATTTTCTAGCACACTCAGAGGTAGGCAAGGGCATTGTTATCAGAGGCCACTGGTCTGGCTTGATAGTGACATGTGTCACTTCAACCAAAGTAGAGAAAATCCTCCATCTGTCTCTCTCCAGATTTTGTGACCAAGAAGGCCATATGCTCTACATAATACACTAGGAATTTCCAATATTCTGGGTACCCAAATGTCTCCATGTAGTAGAATTCCATCTGCCTGCTTTGGGGCACAAATTAGGAATTTGAAATAAACTATACTTTTTTAAAAGCCACTAAGATCTGGAAAGTTGTCCTACATCAAATCTTGTCTATTATGACTAACACATTGCCTTTCAAAGAGTATGAATTCTAGACTGGTAAATGTTTTCAAATATAAAATTAATTCCAAAATGCTAAATTAAAATGGCTTGCTAAAATAGAATTCACTGAAATGCATTATTCTACATAAGGCCTACCTCCCTTAAGATTCTTATATACTTTTTAATATAGATCATAATATTGTAGCTTTATAGTAGATAACTTCTGATTTCATGTCTATCCAGGTTGGAGAGAATTTGAATAGCATATAGTAAAAGTGTCTTATAAATAAAACACTCTATAAAGCTGGAAATAAAAGAACTGTTTTAATTTAGGTCATCTTCTCTATATGCAACATCTTGTATAAAAGTCCAAATACATTGAAGATATTTTGTAGTACAATGCGTGAGAACCATAACATATTCCACAACAAAATCGTATATTATAAAGCCTTATAGTTTAATCCATTTTGAACTACTTGTAATTCCTTTCTTTGTCTTTTTTTTAAATTTTATGCAATTTTGGTTTACCTGTTTGAATATTTTTGATATAAAATACTATGATTATTGTTTGTGCTTTGCCTAAATCTAAAATTTTTATGATGGATGTATTTTTACCACTATTAAAATAAATTAATGTCTTTACTCTAACGAGAGATCTTTTTAGGTGAGAGCTTATCAACTTCTTTATGAATATTTTTATTAACATTTTTTTCTTAGGTTTACCTTTTCTATAACCAGGCATGAAGACTGATATACAAATAGCTGAATTACATAAAAACTAAAATAACTCTGTTATTTTAATACCATATATTTAATACCACCTTCATTTTCATTTCATTAGTACAATTGTTTTAATTTACTATTAAAAAACACATGTTTATATTTACCTTTTTGTATTTCCTTTTATTGTTATTTTCATTTGTTCTTAAGTTCAGTTTTTCTCATGATCCTTTTTATTGTATTTATTGCCTTACATTTATGCTCTATTTTACATAGCTGTATTTAATGTATTATTAATGTGGCTTAAATATGTATAGGACTTGCAGTTATTTGAATTATTTTGTTAAATTATCTTAGATTTTTTTTAGTTCTCAAACATTGGAACATACAGATTTTAATTACATAATTATGAATATTAGTTAACAGATTTTATTACAAAGTATAATTAGAAGCCCTTATCTATCCTTATGTAATCTGATTTTTACCTATAACTAAGATGACCATAATACATCCAAATATCGCTTGGGATAAACCCAGTTTACACCTGTTATTCTGGCATTATGATTACCTAAATTTGCCTTTCACTGGAAAATGTTAGGACTTCAACAATAAAGTATATGATTACCCTACCAACAATCATTTTGATAATATTTTTCTTCCCACCACTACATATAGTAGAATAAATGATAAGGCCATCTTCCCATCTAAATGAATATACTTTGAATGCAATGAGCTCACAAGAAGAGTTGTATGACTATTCTGTCTGATAGTGAATATTTGAGATAAATTTTAGTAACTCAAAGTCTTGGCAACAGGTTGCTGGTAAAGAGGCTGGCTCATAATCCTTCCCTACCCTTTATTATTGGACCTAGCATTGTGAATAGCCAGACTGGATACTGATGCTAACATACACCTATATGATTACTGTTCATTTTCATAGTCAATGGAACAATGACTTCCTTCACTCAAGAGTCATATCTTTTGCCTCTGACTAGTACTTGAAACGCATGGCAGTTAGCACAGGGCATCAAGTTCATACATTATGTTTTATCATAGAGATATTCTAATGCTAATAGGCAGCAAATTGGACAATTTTAGAATAATGAGGAGAAAAACAAAGAGGTTAATATAAAATAATAACATAATAATCTACTCCTGGATAATCAGGTTACTATACACAGATTTCAGTTTGAACTGGTACTCTCTCTTAATTTCCTCTTTAGTGAAAATTTTGTCAAGCCCTTTTATTCTCTGACCTTTCAAAATCCATTTTATATTAAATACTTCTCTTCTCCTTGAAACTTAGTTTAAATGAGTTGCCTGACAGATCATTTAGCACCGTTTTCACTGCTTTGCCAAACCTTTCAAGTACAGAGGTTACCTCACGCTGATTTCAGTTATTTTATTATCAACTCAGTCTCCAACAATTCCCATTCTGAAAATAGGAAGGGACTACTCTAATATGATTCCTTTCCTATTGAGAGAATCACACTGTGTTCACATTGAAAGGAATTAGACAAGCCTCCCTTTCTGTATTTTTATGGGAAATAAAGGAATAACTACTGCTAATACAGTTGTTTCTAAGCCACAATTAACTGTGAGCACAAAAGCATAGACATCAATGTCTCCTAATTCACTATAGCAGAGTGCTGCAGAATATCACAGTATTATGATGCAGCTGCCCAGATCCACTCTATAGATTCATGTGGATGACAAACTGGGTGTTAGGGTGCACCCGTCTCCATAAGCTCCTTCCCTCTTGCCTGCTTCACATGAAAAGAACACGCTGTATGTGCTGCTTCCTATCCACATTTTCAGATGTTGAGATATACACACTTTGAATAACATCTCTATTAGTCATAGCACATGTAAGATCCAAAGCACAGACTCCATGTCTCTACAAAAAAGGAGATTTTATTCCATTTCTGTGTATGCTTCATCGTATTGATATTTTTCTTCTTTGAAAATTTCTATTATAATATTTTAAAAGTTTAAAAAATGTAAGGAGATAGAGCTTGATCATTTTTACCATTTTTTTGAGGATTTTGATATACTTTCCCTGTATTAAAAACTATTTATAGGGGCGCCTGGGTGGCTTAGTGGGTTAAGCGTCCGACTTTCGCTTAGGTCATGATCTCGAGGTTCGTGGGTTCGAGCCCCACTTCAGGCTCTGTGCTGACTGCCAGCTCAGAGCCTGGAGCCTGTTTCAGTCTGTGACTCCCTCTCTCTCTGACCCTCCCCTGCTCACGCTGTCTCTCTCTCTCTCTCTCTCTCTCTCCTAGAAATAAATAAAAATATTAAAAAAATTATTAAAAAACTATTTATTGAGGTAAAATTAACATAAATAACCATTTGGAAGTGAACAAGTCAGTGACATTTTGTGCATTCACATTTGCAATCAGTACCTTTCTCTAGTCTCCCTCGTTCCAGAGCAAACCTTTGACCAATTAAGCAGTTTCCACCCACTCTCGTCTCTCAGTTCCTAGCAACTCCAATCTGCATTCTATCTGTACACATTTATCTATTTGGGGTATTTTATATTAATAGAATCATGCAATATGTGACCTATTGTGTCTTTTTTTCTCACATAGGATAATGTTTTAGAGATTTGTCTATGTTGTAGCATGTATCAGACCGTTATTTTTTTTATAATTGGATAATATTTCATTGTATGTATATGCTATCATTTGTTTATACATTTATCATTTGATGGATATTTGAGCTGTCTCCACATTCTTTTCACTATTGTGCATTGTGTTACTATGAACATACATGCACATATACCTTTTTGAGCACTTGATTTAATTATATTGAACATAAATCTAGGAGAGGAATTGCTGGGTCATATGGTATTTCTACATTTAACTTTTGGGGAACTCCCAAACTCTTTTCTACAGCTGCTGAAAGATTTTGCATTTCCAACAGCAATATACTAGGATGCTAATTTCTCCACATTTTTACTACCACTTAGCATTCTCTATTTTATTTCATATACATCCTAGTGAGTAGTATATCAGTAGGCATTTTCTTTGCATTTATCTTTCTACTTTTGAGTGTTTTTATCATGAAAAGTGTGCTGGAATTTGTCAAATGATTTTCCTGCATCAAATGAGAGAACCATGGGGTTTTCCCCATTCTTTTTATTAATATAGCATATTATATTAATTTTCGTTGAAATTCTGAATCCTTGTTAGGTTAATGTTACTAGTATTTTCATGGAGTATTTTAGTGTCTATATTTATAAGGGAAAATGATCTATAGTTTTCTTTTCTTCTCTTTATCTGGCTTTGGTATGCTAACCTTACAGGATGAATTAAGAAATGTTCCTACCTTGGAGTGTCTGGGTGGCTCAGTTGGCTAAGCTTCCAGCCTCAGCTCAGGTCACGATCTTGCAGTTCATGAGTTCAAGCCCCAGCATCCGGCTCTGTGCTGACAGCTTGTAGGCTGGAGCCTGCTTCAGATTCTGGTTGCCCTCTCTCTCTGCCCTTTCCCTGCTTGTGCTCTCTCTCTCAAAGAAAAAAAAAAACAAAAACAAAAAAACAAAACCATTTAAGAAATGAAAAAAGAAATGTTCCTACCTCTTTTTTTTCTTTTCTTTTCTTTTCTTTTCTTTTCTTTTCTTTTCTTTTCTTTTCTTTTCTTTTCTTTCTTTCTTTCTTTCTTTCTTTCTTTCTTTCTTTCTTTCTTTCTTTCTTTCTTTCCTTTAGATTTTGAGATGAAGTGGTGTTAATTATTATTTAAAGGTCTGGCAAAATTCATTGTCGGGTCTGTGAAACCATATGGTCACGGACTTTTTTAAAAAAACAATTTAATATTTTTACTTGCTGGGAATCTTTTAGATTTTCTATTTCTTTTGAATTAGTTTTGGTAATTGTATGTTTCTGGGAATTTATGCACTTCATGCAATCTATTGATTTGTTGACATGCAATTGTTCATATTATTCTCATAAGACTTTTTGTTTCTAGAGGGTCGGTAGTAATATCCCCAGTTCATAGTATTCTCACAAGATATTTTATTTCTAGAGGGTTGATAGTAACGTCCCCACTTTCATTTTTAATTTTAGTTATTTATGTCTCCTTTTTTCCCTATCAGTTTATGTAAAGATTTGTCAATTTTGTTAAATTTTTACAGAAACAATATTTTGTTTAATTGAATTTTTTACCAACTTCCTGTTTCTGTTTTTACCACTTTCAGTTTCTGCTCTAATTCTTTTTATTTTCTTCCACTTTGAATATAATTTGTTCTTTGTATTCTAGTTTCCTAAGTTAGAAACTTATATTACTGATTTTAGATCTTTCTTCTTTTCTATTTTTTTTTAATGTTTTTATTTCTGAGAGAGAGACAGCATGCGCAGGGGAGGATCAGAAAGAGAGGGAGACACAGAATCCGAAGACAGGCTCCAGGTTCTGAGCTGTCAGCACAGAGCCTGATGCGGGGCTGGAACCCAGGAACCGCAAGATCATAACCTGAGCCTCTGCTGGTTGGATGCTTAACCCGCTGAGCCACCCAGGCGCCCCTTTTCTTTTCTAATAGATGCATTCAATGTTATAAATTTCCCTGTAAGCATTGCTTTCACTGGATCACTCAAACTTTGATATCCTGTTTTCATTTGATTAACTGTTTATATCTTAAATTCTCATTCATTTTGCCAAACATAAAATTGTTGAAAATATTTTTCTCTCAGCACTTTAAATATGTAATCCTTTTGCCCACTGTTCTCTATGGTTTTTGATGAAAAATCAGGTAGTATTTATGAGGATCTGTTGTGCATGAGAAGGCTTTTGTCTCTTGTTGATTTCAAGATTCTGTCTTTGCCTTTTAGCAGTTGAATTACAACATATTTTGATATGCACCCCTTCACGATCATTTTGCTTGTAGTTTGTTGAGTTCTTTGATGTGTAAGATTCATGTTTTTGTTGTTGTTGTTGTTAAACTTGGGATGTTTTGGATCACTATTTCTTCAGATATTCTTTCTGCCCTTTACTCAGTCTTAATCTCCTTCGGAGAGTCTCACAGTGTATATTTTATTCTAGTTGATGACATACTACCCGTTCTTTAGTTTGTGTTCATACTTCCTCATCCTTTTTCCCCCTTCTAACTAGGACACTTCAAGTTTAGTTGTTCTTTCTTCCGCCACTGTTGTAGTATCCCTCTGGCAATTTTTACATTTCAGTTATTTTACTTTTCAGCAACAGGATATTTATTTGGTTCTTTTTTAACAATTTTTATTTCTTTATTCATATTTTTATCTTACTCATCTATTATTTTACTGTTTCTTTTAGTTCTTCATTCACAGCTTATTTTAGTTGTTTTTATTTTATTTGTTTGTTTTTAATATAGTGAAGAGAGTTGATTCAAAACATTTATCCAGAAAATCCAGTGTTGGTCTTCCTGAAGGGTGATTTCTGTCTTCTTGTTTGTTTGTCCTTTAAATGGATAGGGATTTCCTTTTTTTTTTTTTTTTGGTATGAATTGTGATTTTATTTTTAAAATGAAATGTTAAGGTATTATAATGTGATAAATCTGGCAATCAGTCTCCCCACTCCTCAGAGTTTATTATTGTCTATTAGTGAAGGCTGCAATTGTCTCTTTACTAACATTTCCAAATTATTTTTGCAGACTCTATTCCTTAGTGTATGTGGAAGGTGAATTCTCTGGTCATTTTGCTTGTGTTTTAGCTATTGTTCTGACAAAAATTTCTTTGAATGCCAAGAACAAAGTAAAAATAAAATACATTTTCCCAGTCTTTGACAATTGGCTTCCTTTAACGCTTGGCCAGATGGTTTGCCTTTCTGCTTTAGCCTTCATTTCCTGCTTGCCCCAAACCTAGACATCATCCAGTTGTAAAAAAAAAAAAAAAGGAATTCTTTAGGTGTTTTTTGACAGTATATCCTGTCCTTGACATGTGCATAGCTCACCATTCCATAGTATATATAGGTGTCTTTTAATGCTCTACTTCTTCAAAGAAACTTTCTCCTCAGATTTTCTTTTCAGGCTTTATAATAGCCTATTGTATATTTCAAGTATAATCTTTTCCCCAGATGGCTACAAGTTTTTCATTTGACTTACAATATTTTTCAAGCAATAGCTATTGCTTTCCCACCCTAAGTGAGTTCTAAGTTAAATGAAACATAGATGAGCATGTCCTTCAGGTAGTCCCTAGATAGGTTAGAAGAGGTGAGCGTAATAATATGTGAACAAGGTGTGCTACGCTTCTCCGGAGCCAGGGACCACCAGGAGCATGGACTTCATCGTCAGCCCTGCTGCTGATCTGTAAAGGAGATATGACAAGGGCAAATTTAAAAAATGCCACAAAACTTCCCTATCATTTCTAAATGACCCCTTTCTTGATTCAGGATTGCTTGGCTGTATATTCTTGACTATTTTCTGATAAAGTTGATTCTAACTATTTCTATTTGTGCTTTTATGTTAGTATGGAGGAATGAGCATTTTGATTTTTGGACTTCACCACTTTGCTCTCCTTATAATTTTAAAGTGTCTTTTCCCCCATGAGTAATTCTTTTCATTATTTGAATTACAGTAGCTCTTTGAATTCCTCCAAGACCCTGCCCACAATCTAGTGTGTTCCATAGCTATATATGACTCCAGGAGAGCAACTTGTTCCTTTTGGAAACATTAATTGTTAATTGATTTTAATTTTTCTTTTCATTTCAAAACACCTAACATAGTTTGGCTACAAAGAATTTTTATGGTATATTAATTTTCATACACCTACACATGTTAGAGAGTAGTTAGTGTAACTGTTTAACATCAGTTAAATATTTCAGATAATCTGAAAAAAAGATATAAAAATGTGTATCAGTGTTAAACCCAATTGCTACATTGTTAACTCTGATCTATTGCCTCAGCAAAGTAGATTCAAACTAACTGATCAATTCTGTCTTCTATTATAATTAAACTATACTAGTATTTACTATCAAACTTGTGGTCAGCTACTATCTACTGTAAACAATATGAATATTTTAATTTTCAACAAAAATGTACACTTATTAAAATTAGTCAGCATATCTTTTATGGTTTCTCGTTTTGATTATAAAACCTGTAGATTCAATGCACACCCCCATAATTTGTTTCATTTCTTGCAAAGAACCATAGGTATCATTAGCTCTATTATATTTCCCTAATTGTTACTATTTGCAAAGTGTATGGCTTTGGACTGACACCTCTTGGCTCAAACTCTTATTTCCCCATTATTCTTATGCCTATATATTCTTTAATTTTCAGCAATAATGTCAAAGTTCACTTCTGTCAGGGAGTCTTTGCAGAGTAAATGAGCTACTGTACATTTGAGCCTACATTACATCCTAAACTAAACTTGCTCATAGTTTTTATTTTATTTTGTTATTTTATTTTTATTTAATGTTATCTTATTTGCTTACTGTTTAATTATAAAGAGGATGGATTCTCATGCTAAAATATCTGGTTTGGAATTCTGACTTTGCCACTCAGCTAGTATTGTAACATTAAAAAATTACCTTGTCTGTGTTTCAGTTCTCTCAGCTATAATGTGGTTAGTATAATAGCACTTATCCTATATATATGTTTAAAATGATTAAGTGAGTTAACACATATTAAAGACTATGTGAATGGTAGCTGTAATATAATTGTACTATATATGTGATACAATAACTGTATCATCATCATCATCATCATCATCATCGTCATCATACACGGAGTCCTTGAGGACAAATTACCATGCTTTTATTTCTATAGATTTAGATCCAAGATAAAAGTCATACATAAAACACTTATTCTGTAAATACTTTGAGAATGCGAAATAAAGGAAATTTATCACCTAAAATCAGCAATCACCAACAATCACCAATCCTTCTCATTCAAAATTGACAGAGTCATAGAAAAAGGCACAAACCTCTCCTTGTTCCTAAGCAGTTTATTTAATTTGTCCCAAGTCCTGAGATACCACACCTACTTTTCTCTGAAGCCCATTCTATTGCTCTTGTCTTGAATTGGGAGGATATAACTTCTTAGACCAAAGATTTAGTCCCTGTATGGACCCTTGCAGTCTTTGCTGTTTTAGTCTGTCTTCAGTCTCATTTAATGTATAGGTCTTCCATTCATCTACAGCCCACCTGTTCCAAACTCTCCCCAGACTAATGAAGCAAAGTGCCCTTCCTTTGCATATGCTTGGTTCTCTTGTTTTCTTATACTGTCTATCTGAATTTATTTGTGTATAAGTTTCACTAGTGTGTGAAGTCTTTGAAAACAAAAAATAGATGATAGATGATAAATATTGAAATAGGTATCATTCATCCTATTTTCCAGAATTTATCATTTGATTGACCTAAAGGAGATGCAAAAACAGGTTCATTGAATTAAATTGTGAAGAAATACACTAATGTCCCTTTGGGTAATTAGTTAATAATTTATGCCTCCTTATTCAACTACATAATATTGTAGAACTTACAATTCCATTCTGCAAAGATAGTATTTGTCTATTCATTTTTACTTTCCACTTTGCAAGGAAAGTAGTGAATAGCTACTTATCATGGTGAATTATATTATTTTGAAGTGTTATTGTCTTGGTTTTCTGCTTCAGTGTATGGTTTTCATAAAGCTAACACTGAAATTTTAATAAATATGATATATTAGTCCTTTTGAAAAAAATTAGTGTCCCTTTAAATACCATTTTATTCTTCTACCAATGGAACATTGCCTGCAGGATAGATTTTAGAGGTACCTACTCTTACAGAATATCTCTCTCGTGAGAATAACAACTACAATTCAAAAGCATTACAGGGAATATTTATAAAATTTATGTCTGCATTTTTAAATACTATCTTGTAATTTTAACACCTTTATGTTATATTGAACTAATAAAAAGAGAATGGGCAGTACAATTCTGAGAGTTTCTATTATGTTTTATATTCCTTGATCATAAAAAAAAATATAAATTTACCCACTAAAATTCTTGAAAGTTATTTTTAGATGATGCAGTGGATATTTTGATAATATACAAATTTAAACCCAAGATTAAGAACTTAGAAACATATTTAAAACACTAATTGTAACTAATCATAAGAAAGTTATTTCGTCACAAAAATAGAGTGTTTCTTACTCCAATTTTGTTTTGTTTTGTTTTGTTTTTAGAAATGATTAATCCAATTCTAGAATATGGCTTCAATCTATTTTTTCTCTGGTAACTTTATCACAATTAAAAAAGAAATACAGCGCGCATGGGTGGTTCAGTTGGTTAAATGTGCAACTTAAGCTCAAGTCATTATCTGATAGTTCATAAGTTCAAGGCCGTATTGGGCTCTGTACTGACAGCTGGAAGCCTGGAGCCTGCTTCAGATTCTGTATCTCCCCATCTCTGCCCACCCCCCCCCACCCCCACACACACTGTACTCTGTCTCTCTTTCTCTCTCTCTCAAAAATAAATAAAGATCAAAACATTACATTAAAAGAAAACTAAAATACAGCCATGGGTTCTACTTAAAAGTTCGTTGTTTTGAAAAATGCAGCTCATTTAAGGTCCCCATCATCACTTTAGCCATTCAGAATATTTTGCCGAACTTCTGGGGGGTAGGGGGGAAGATGGAGGAGATAAAATCTTTTACCCCTATTCTCAGCTTTACTATCAAGAAACTCTGTAAATAGTAAAAAAAAAATCATAGATAATTTATCTTTAAAATACAATCACAATTACAAACAGACAAAACAAAACGAAAAACTATGAAGGATTTTCCAAGATAGTGAATTATAAACCCAAATAACGAAGGATGTTGAGAACATGTACATACCTCCTTAAATATTGAAGAGTGTGTAAATTTCTCTGATAGTTTAAAACTCATGAAATGTCCACTGGCTAATCCTTTAAAGAACCTTTTCCTAGGGACAAGGGTGAACTAAAAGAGAATAGAAAATGTTCTTATTTGGGCCAGAACCCATATCACAAGGTAGATAACTTGGAGCTAAAGGAAAAATCACATAGATGTGCCACCTCATCATCTGTGACATACCTCTAATCTGAAGGAAATTCCAAAGATGAACTCTGGTCTATGATGGGCATGGGTGAAGAGGAATATTCACATGATCAACAAAGAGACCTGTAAAAAGGTGTAGAGGCTGAAACCAGTGGAAGATGACAAGAAGGCAGAGAATATAGTATTGTTAGCAAGATTTTGAGAGACCTAGATTTGAAAATACTGGCTGCCCTATCATACATCTCCAACCCCCCATATTTCCAAAACAAAACAAAATAAAAATAAGACAAGCACATCCCCCCCCCAAAAAACAACAAGCAAACAAAACAAAAATAAGATAGAATAGTCACTCAAAATCAAGTAACAACTACCTATTAATTGGCAGAGTATCTTTGGAGTAGGAAGAAATGCTAGTGTCTATATTCTTTAATCTCTCAAATGAGAAGTATTATATAAAATTCAAATATTAGGAAAATATTTTTTTTATTTTAAAGATTTTATTATGTTTTACAGAAGTTTTAGATTGACAACAAAAAAGAGATGAAGGTACAGAATTCTCCTTACTTCATTCCCACACATATGCATAGATTCTGCCATTATTCACTTTTCCCAATAGAGGGGTATATATATATTTTTTTAAATCAAGAATGAGCCCTACATTGACACATCATAATCACTACAAGTCCATAGTTTATCTTAAGGTTCCCAGGGTTATCCAAGGATGTTGTATGTTCTATGGGTTTAGATAAATGGATTTGGGTAATGACATGATTCCATCATTATAATATCATATAGATGATTTTCACTGTCCTTAAAAGCTTCTGTACTCCACCTATTCATCTCTCCCCTATCACCATAAACACTAATCTGTTTAGTTATCTTCATGGGTTGCTTTTTCCAGAATTTCATATAGTTAGAATCATAGAAGATATGGCCTTCTTAGATTGGCTTCTTTTACTTTATAATATGCAATTAAGTTTCCCACATGTCTTTTAATGGCTGGATAGCTCATTTTGTTTTAGGACTAAGTAATGTTCCATTGTTTGGAGGTACCACAGTTTATCCATTCATCTAATGAAGGACATCTTGGTTATTTCCAAGTTTGGACAGTCATGAATAGAACCTCTATAAGCATCAGATGGCAGAATTTTTATGTGGACACAAGTTTTCACTTCCTTTGAGTAAATACCAAGGAGAATTACCCTGCGTTGTATGGTAAGATGATATTTACTTTTGTAAAAAACCTCCAAATTATCTTCCAAAGTTGCTGTACTATTTTACATTCCAACCAGTAATGTATAGGTGTATTTGTTTCTTCATATAAATAATTTTTGAAACTTAATTTCATATGCAATAATATTGTTGTATGTGTGTGTGATTTTGAAAGTGTATAAGGGTTATTTACAAAAAACCCCTAGAGTCTAGCAGTTGTATTTCCATTGGTTCTCCTTCAGGTAATTTTACCTTGTTCAAAGCAAAGTAAAATTTATGTTTTTTCTTTTTTCTTAAATAGGAATGGTCCCATTGTTTAAAAATAATTGTTATTTATCTTTCCTATATATGCAAAAATAATTTCTCAGGATTATGTTCAGTAGATATATTAATGATTAGTAATAGAGGTAACATTTGGAGTGACCTTGATTTTTATACTCTGTAACTAATTCTCTATCATAATATCTTAATTTGCTTAAAAAAAAAACCAAGAAAGTTTCTCTCTGGATTTCACCTTGATGAACCCATTTCATTCTTTCCCCATCCTGTCTTCGTTGTTGACAATTTCCACATCCTCTGGCATCCAACATTCCATGGTTCCCTTATGTAGCCCATAAGTATACTCCAGTCTCATCTAGTTACTTTTGCTCATATTTCCTTATCTCCTTTTACCCTATCACATCACTGAAGGGTTCTACTCTCTGACACAACAATGAAAAAGAAAGAACATGGGGAATAGGTTCGGAAAACTGAACGGCACACACAGAAGGGATTAGGGAACACAAGGGAAAAACATATTCTTGGAAGAGGGACAGAAACTTGTTAGAGCCACACCCCTGAGAAAACAGTCCCTCTTTATATTCACTCCCTTTCCTTTTCTTCTTTGCCCCTCAATCCACAGTGTCTTTTCTCCACCTCAGAAGGAATAATTAAATCCAATAAACTGGTCGCTTTTGTTTCTGCTGATAATTATTCTTATTCAGTCTAATCTATTTCTCAAAATATTTCCTCAACACATTTTCTAATCTAAGATTTCTGGAGCAGATTGGTTATATGTTTAATCAATTATTATATAAAATAATTCTCATATTTCTAACCTCTTGAATTTCTCATAGTTTATATACATGCTAGTTGTGGTAAATAGGAATGCTCTCTATTTCTCCACAAACAGCACCCAAAGAAATTTAAATGAATAATGCCCCCAAAAGACAAGTTACACGTTGGATTTCCATTTATCACTGCTTTCCACTTGAAGTCCAAAATTTCATTTCAGCCTCTTACACTTCATGATGATTTCTCATCTATATGGAAAAAAAGTAAAGTTTTTTTTTTCTAAAAGAAGAACAGAGTGAAGGAAATAAAAGGAGTAAGAATGTGTCACTAGAAATTTATAAAGACACTACTGTTGAGAAGATGAATACTTAGGAACGAGGCAGTCTATTAATAAGAATCTACTGAGCACTTAGTTCTCTTTGCCCAGAACTAAGATAAAAGCACTGAACAATGTTTTACTTTTATTTTAAATTTAAGGGAAAATGAAACACATGTAGAAGTAAGACAGGTGAAGGTGCCTCTTTTTAATGGCTTAGGGAGAAGTCCAAAAGAAGAGCCAAGCCAAGTCCAAATGTGTGAGGTATTGAAAGACATCAGTCATGAAGAGCCTGGTAGCTTGAATTTGGAACTGAAATCTGTCTTGATTATCAATCTCCATAATCCTGGAATAGGGAAATGTTTGAAAGGTAAACAACTGTTGGTGGAGATGTGCTCTGGAAATATAAACAATATAACTCAATTACATCATTGTGATTCAATAAGGTTCAATAACTGATAAATTGCCATGGTAATGAAGAATTCATTAACACAAATGAAGTAAATTTGCAAGCATGTGGTGATGGCCTACTAAATTTAAAACTTTGTAGGAAGTCTTAGGAGGGACAAGTTGGGAAACAAAGGTGTGATTCTCTAATCTGCTTAGTGAAAACTGAAAATTTGAGATTATAAAAGCAATTGTAAAACAAAACTTGCAACAATAAATTAACATCCAGAAACAAGAACAACAATAAGAAGAATTTACATCATGGGTAATTTCAGTGCCCATAGACATTGCTACTTTTGTTTAGAAATTGTGTTTCAAATCTTTTTTAAGTATTCTTTTAATGTTTTCACTACTTCCTTTATTATAAAATATTTCATTTGTCTGTGTGTTATGGTTAACCAGGGTATCTTCTCTTTGGCCCTGTGTCCATTTTACCAAGGAAAAGGAGCTTGAATGGTCTAGCCAAGGTTTGCCGTATTGAGTCTGTTTCTACCTTGAGCTCTTTGGGCAGCAAGTACACTGTTGATGGGGATGAATAATGTGCTCTTTTCAGCCTCTGCCCTGCTCTCTCTTCCTCTGACCTTGAGGAGCAAATGTGGGAGAGCTCCTCATCCTTCATGTTCTCACCCACATGATGGAAGGTGTACGTTTTTCCAAGCCTCAGGGAAATGGTTAATTATGTTATTGGCTCAGCTTTCTATCTCTGTCTTGTTACCTGTCCTGGTGCTAAAATCCGGCAAATATATTTGTATTTAGAATATATGTGTCCTGAAATACTTTATAGTTAGACTATATACATTTTAGGGTTTATGGATGCCATTTAGGTGATGCACAGACTCACAAAAACTTTTACAGATAGTTTGAAATGTCCTGCTTTAGAACATGTTTTTGAGAACTTACATTATTAATCTTCTTAAACCTTGACTATTGAATTTACTACACAGAGTTCTCCTTTTTAATACCTACTGTTTACTGATAGACTTGGAATGTCAGAAGTTTAATAGTTTTTTCTTCTTTGAAACTGCCTGACATTGGTACTATTATTCCATTTATAAAGTTTGAAGAAACCAAGGTTCATTAAGGTTATTAACTAAAATTGCAAAAGCATTTAACGTGGTAGGAGCACCTAGGTGGCTCAGTCATTTGAGCATCCGACTCTTGATTTTGGTTTGAGTCACGAACCCAAGGTTGTGGGATTGAGCCCCAAGTCAGGCTCTGCACTGAGCATAGAGAGTCTGCTTAAGATTCTCCACCTCTCCCTCTGCTTCCTCCCCTGCTTGCTCTCTCTCAATCTCTCTCTCAGTAAAAGTAGGTTCATACCCAAATATCTTCAATCTAAAGTCTGAAATTATTCCTCACACCACTGAAAGAAAACAATATGAAACAAAGCAAAATAGTACTTAGGAATTTTGTCTACATTTTCAGAAGTCACAACCTATACTTCTGTATTAATATAAGAAAGCATTAGAGAATATAGAAAATGAGAAAGTGAAGCTAAGCTATTTAAACATATTAAGAATATCTGTGTTTAAGAAATTGAACTAACTGAAAGACATTTAATATTTCCTCCCTAAGGGGTGATATTCTTGTGATTTTGATAAAATGATCATACATGAATCAAACATAAAACCTTAAAGTCATGAAGGCTAGTTGCATGTGCATTTCACCCTTCCATACTTCCCTATGGGATGGTATCTGTCACTTAAGAATAGTTATACCACTTGGGGAAGAAATTTTTCTGTTTTAAAAATATTTCTTTCTTTGGAGATGTTTAAGTAAGTTCCTTCTATCCCGACTTTCTCGAGGGTCTTTATTAAGAAGCGTCTTTATTAAGAAGCATTTGTATCTTGTCGAATGCTTTCTCTGCATCAATCAACAGGATCATATGGTTTTTATCTTTTCTTTTGTTAATGTGATGTATCACATTGATTGATTTGTGAATATTGAACCAGCCCTGTAACCCAGAAATGAATCTCACTTGACTATGATGAATAATTCTTTTTAGGTACTGTTGAATTTGATTTGCAAGTACTTTGTTGAGGATTTTTGCATCCATATTCATCAAGGATTGGCCTGTAGTTCTCTTGTTTTGCAGAGTCTCTGGCTTGGGATTCAAAGTGATGCTGTCTTCGTAGAATGAGTCTGGGAGTTTTCCTTCAGTTTCTATTTTTTGGAATAGCTTGAGAAGAATGGGTATTAATTCTGTTTTAAAGGTCTGGTAGAATTCCCCAGGGAAGCCATCTGACCCAGGGGTCTTATTTGTTGGGAGATTTTGATAACTGATTCGATTTCCTCACTAGTTATGGGTCTGTTCAGATTTTCTACCTCTTCCTGTGTGAATTTTGGTAGTGAGGTGTGTTTACGAATTTGTCCATTTCTTCTAAGTTGTCCAATTTGTTGGCAAATAATTTTTCATAGTATTCCCTGAGAATTGTTTGTATTTCTGAGGGTTGGTTGTGATAAGTGCATTTTCATTCATGATTTTGTCTATTTGGGTGCTCTCTCTTTTCTTTTTGAGAAGCCTGGCTAGAGGTTTGTCAATTTTGTTTATTTTTTCAAAAAACCAACTCTTGGTTTCATTGATCTGTTCAATTGTTTCTTTGGTCTCTATGTTGTTTATTTCTGCTCTGATTTTACTATTACTCTTCTTCTACTGGGTTTGAGGTGCTCGTGTTGCTCTGCCTCTATTTCCTTTAGGTGAGCTGTTAGATTTTGGACTTGTGCTTTTTCTAATTTCTTGCAATAGACCTGGAGAGCAATGTACTTTCCTCTTAGGACTGCCTTTGCTGCATCCCATAGAGTTTGGATTGTTGTATTTTATTTTCTATTTGTTTCCATATATTTTTAAATTTCTTCTCTAATTGCCTGACTGGCCCATTCGTTCCTTAGTAGGGTGTTCTTTAACCTCTGTGTTTTTAGAGTTTTTCCAGACTTCTGTGATTGATTTCAAGTTTCATAGCATTGTGATCTGAAAGTGTGCATGGTATGATCTCAATTCTTTTATATTTATTGAGGGCTGCTTTATGTCCCAGTATGTGATCTATCTTGGAGAATGTGCCATGCGCACTTGAGAAGAAAGTGAATTCCCTGGCCTCAGGATGTAGGGTTCCAAATATATCTGTCAAATCCATCTGGTCCAATGTGCCATTCAAGTCCATGTGTCTTCAGTGATTTTGTGTCTTGTTGATGTATCCATTGCTGTAAGTGGAATATTAAAGTCCCCTGCTATTAGCACATTCTTGTCCATAAGATTGTTTCTGTTTGTGATTGTTTTTTTAATGTTTTATTTATTTCTGAGAGAGAGAGAGAGGCAGCGTGAGCAGGGGAGGGTCAAAGAGAGAGGGAGACACAGAGTCTGAAATAGGCTCCGGGCTCTGAGCTAGCTGTCAGCACAGAGCCCGATGCGGGGCTCAAACCCATGGACCGTGAGATCATGGCCTGAGCTGAAGTCGGATGCTTAACCGATTGAACCACCCAGGCAAGCCTGTGATTAATTGTTTTATCTATTTAGGTGCTCCCATATTCGGTGCATAGACATTTATAATTCTTAGCTCTTTCTGATGTAATTCCTGTAATTATTATATAATGCCCTTCTTCATCCCTTGTTACTGTCTTTACTTTAAAGTCAGTTTTTCTGATACAAGTATAGCTACTGCAGCTTTCTTTTGACTTGCAGTAGCATGATAGATATTTCACCATCCGTACTTTCAATCTCATGGTGTTCTTAAGTCTAAAATGAGTTTCTTGTAGACAGCTAATAGATGGATTTTGGTCTTTTATCCATTCTGCTACCCTATGTCTTTTGATTGGAACATTCAGCCCATTTACATTCAGTGTTATTATTGAAATATATGGGTTTAGAGTCATTGTGTCCTTTTCAGGATTCATACTTGTGGTGGTGTCCCTGGTACCTTGCGTTCCTTGCAACATTTCCCTCAGAGTCCCTCTTAGGATATCTTGTAGGGCTGGTTTAGTGGTAACGAATTCTTTCGTCATTTGGAAAAACTTTGATTCTATTCTTCTATTCTGAATGACAGGCTTGCTGGATAGAGGATTCTTAGCTGCATATTTTTTTCTGTTCATCACATTGAAGATTTCCTTCCATTCCTTTCTCACCTGCCAAGTTTCAGCAGAGAGGTCTGTCACCACTCTGATAGGTTTCCCTTTATATGTTAGGGCCCTTTTATCCGTAGCTGCTTTCAGAATTTTCTCTTTGTCCTTATATTTTGGCAGTTTCACTATGATATGTCGTGAAGAAGATTGATTCAAATTACGTCTGAGAGAGAGAGAATACTCATGAGTTGTGGGGGTGAGAGCAGAGAGAAAGGGGAACAGAGGATCCAAAGAAGTGGGCTATTGCCCTAACAGCATAGAGCTCGATGGGGGGCTGAAGTTGGACACTTAACCACCTGAACCACCTGGGCACCCTGAGAAGAATTTTTTCTGATTTCCTAAATGGCTGTTGCTCATGTGACTTGGTTTACTGAATGGAATTCATGATTTTTTTTCCAGAGGAAAGGAAAGAGGCAGGTGGTATTTAGAGACCATGTTTAACTTACATTTGACCTAAAATTCTATTTCCAAGGAAATTGGCCTTTGGCTCCAAAACCATAAAAATTCAGCAGCATATAGCATAAAATATATCCAATTTTAATCAATGTAAATTACACTGGTAGAAGAGAAGTGGATATGCAACCAACAACCATATAATTTTTCAGAAAGGTATTCTTTGAATAAATTCTTACAGTCCAATTTAATGAATGAGATTCCAGTGCACTTTTCAAATGAGAAAGTTGAATGATCTATTAATTTTATAAGTTTTATGTTTTATTTAATTGGCTAACAGACCTGTTATTTTCATTTCATCTGTCCTTGGAAACTTCTGAGTATATTGCTATCTTTGCCTTCTTTAAGCTCTGTGAACAAATTTTTATATCAAGGAAAAGAAGACATTATTAAAACTTAATTTTCAAAGTACTAGGTCTTAAAGTATATATGATCATGGTAAAAAGAGAAATTGTAAACATAACAAAATTTGTTCTTTGACAACGCTATTACTTGCTAATATTAAAACATAGTCATTTTTATCATTATGTTATCAGTGTGTTATTCTTCCTTCCAAATGAATACAATCCAGGTTTTTACTCATAGGTTTATCACTGTCACTAATATTGCCTGAATTAATAATAAAAATGTAAATGTCATAACTCTAGTTTGGTATAAAATACTGAAAATAATGATGTCTTTATTATGCTCAGTTATGATGCACTATCCTAGTAACAGAATTTCCTAAAGGGAGGGAAAAGTCTCTCCCACCTAATGAACAGTCTGCAAATGAAAAGCTGCTTCTCCTATTTTACTTTGGCACAATCACTAAAACTGCTTTCTATTACAATCAGACTATATCAGAGTCCTGTTAATCTCGATTCTGCTTTCTCCAGTGTGTACTGCATTTATCGTCATCATACCAGCCTTCCAGCATTCAGGGAGAACTAATGCTAACGTCTACTTCCTGCCATCTGAGAGAAAACAGTCTATAGCCTTTTTTCTCACATGCTAATCTAATTAAATTTACTGTAGAAAATGAAAATGACATATGTAGCAGAACACAGAGGTGTTCACATAGCAGTTTTCAAGTGGATAACAACAGTGGTTAAGGTGCTAGATTGTTTATTTACTTATTAGAAAGCAGCCAGTTTCAACTCAATGTAAAGCAAAGATAGAATTTTTGTGTAAATTATTCTTATGGGAGTTGAGTACCATTCAATAATGAGCTATGGAAGGAACAACTAAAACAATCCGGTTGCAAATTAAATAATTCCATTATCTTCTACAGTGGCTGGGGCAAGACCAAATGCTAATGTGATCTAAACAAGAAGGTGCTTTGTCATGAATCTCTCATTATATGGGAGGACAGCATTATGCCCTTTGTATTTGATTTATTTTAAACAACACCAAATCCCTCTGATCTTAGTTGGTGGGTAAAGAAGTATCAATACAGGAGGAGCTCTGTTTATATGTTTTCTGCCCACCTAAAGGAGATAGATACATATTTTCCTGACTATTTTTCTCTTTTCCTTTCCATTTAATCTAAACCTCACTATGGTAGACCAAATAAACCAAGTAATTAACAATGCACCAATTGTCTAACAATAAGTAATGCTATAATGCACATTAGCTAGGCTTTTCCAAAATATATTAGCGAGGGTATAAGCACATTACTGGTGTATGAATCCACATCTACATACCAGGTACCTTGGGGATGTCCAATAAATATTTATTGGTAACAATGAATAGAGCAGTTTAGCTATCCAAAGAGGAGGAAGCGAGCAAGAAAGCTGTGCGTACCCATACTACCACGTTACTGGGTCATCAATCTCTTTTTATAATATGTTAGTAAATTTTCATAGTCCCGGTTCAAACTTCCTTTTGGATATGACAGAATACTTTTATTGCCAAGCTACCACCTCTAGTTTTATACCTTTTTCTGGCTTAATTCTTGCTGACAATATTTGAATATAAACTTCAAGTAAGTAGAAACTCTTTATAATGAAAGAACACACTACATTGTGACAAATCAACTTTAGACAAAACTTACATAAAGACACTCCCATAAAAGCAGTATTTGGATTGCCCTACTTATGCACATTAGTTCATTAAAATCGATGCTACTCTATTCTTGTGGTGATATGTCATTGGTATGGTTGTCATAGAAAAGTAAACAAACAAACAAAAACAGATGAAATTACAGACTCGATGGCCCATCCGTAAAGGAAGGAATGTGTATTCATCTTGAATAATCTAAGTGATGGCGCCCTTGCTTTAGTATGTGTCAATGATAAACTCTTGTGTTGCATTTCAATATTTCTCATCCTCTTCACCAATCAGTTAATGAAGTAATAGCTGTTTCTCCTCTGTGTGCAGATACTGTACTGGGCTTCATATCTTGGGATATGAAGTAACAGTGCACCCAGTGTCTACTTTCTGAGCTAAGGAGATTTAGGTTTTTTAAGCTGGAAACAGTAATACCATTACCAGGTGTTACATAATAGAAATGCGATAAAGAAAAGAGGCTTTATCATTCGAATAAATGCTCAGGAAAATTGGAAGCAGAGGGAACAAACCAAAAACTTAAGACCAAGATTTCTTATAATGATTTTAGGTGGGTTTGAGGAAACACTGGTAGCAAAAAATGTTGAGCGTGAAGTGGACAAAATTCAATAGGTTTCTTCTTATGTCACTTGTTTCATTTTTCTTTGGTGTTCATCAAAATTCACAGAAAACCCAGGTGTAGCCAAGATGCCTTGACAAGATTTCTGAGGGAGAGTGACTTTGATAATCAAGTTCAAGAGTATTTTGAGGCTGGAAATCATCCTGCAGAAATGCTACTAGTGCAACTACTCTTATTTAGCTGCCTGCAGTGTCTTTAGCACCTATCCAAGGTCTCCTTGGGCTGCCTGTTAATCAGCAATTCTGAACGATGCCTTTGGTCTTTTTCTCCGAAGGGTAAAGATGTGGCTGTGGTATTTTTGAAATAGAGACAGAAAAAAAGTGGAGATTGTATTCACAGTGTGCCCCTGGGACTTCAAGGTTACAGGTGTATTTCAGTGGATTCTCTGTCTATTGCTCTGTGAGCTACTCGTAATGATCAAGCATGAAAATATCTTGACTGGCACCTGCCTGGAGCTTCACTTAATGAATGACTTCAGTGTTCAAATGCCTGGACTACATGAAAATGTGTACTTTGGGTGAAAATTTCTGAGCATTTCTTTTATTTCTTTTTCTTCCAAATTCATTGATTGAAAAAAAATAGTTGAGCATAATAACGTAAAATGACAAAGAGAATTGTAAAAGTGAAGGAAGAAGGGGAAAAAAACTCAGGAAATCCTGTTTATGTAAATTAGAGGATGTTCCAGCCTTGGCTGGTATTGTGAGTGAGAAATTTTTTTGCTAAAACAGTTAGGAAGAATCCATATTCCACACACTCACACACACACACACAAAAACACCTTTACACAGGCAAGCACCTTTACACCAATAAATTCTAATTGAATGAGAACAAGAATAAGTAGATTAACCTTTAAACAAAATTGCTTTACATTCATTATAACTTTGCTAATGTAAATTCTTCATGGTTAACTGTAAGTCAGTTAACAGCTCATGATAAAAGCAAAAACATCCGTTTGGGTATCTCTTTATATGATAAAATTAATCAATTTTATTGTAGAAAAATTTGGAAAAATATAACCAAAATGTCAATAATTCCATCATTGCACAATAATTAATTTGTAAGATTGTTATATTTTATATATATATATAATATATACAGAATGACTATGCTGTGATATGTGTGTAAAATTACATGGTCTTTATTTTAGTGTTTTCAAATTTCAGCCCATTAAGCATCAAGAGCTCATTAAATATTCAAATTATTTCCTCTCTCACACTTAAATGCATCACATATATGAGACTTTTAGTTTTGTTTATAATATTTTTTGACATTCACACATTTAAACATTCTTATGCCATTTAGTTTTTCAATATATTCCTTAGTCTTCTTTTGCACTTCAGTCATGTTGTTGATTATTGTTTCTGCCATATCACTTTGTTTCTCCCTTAGGTATATGAAACCTCTTAAAAAATATCTTTTCGAATTACACCATACACAGTTAATCATTTCTCACATTGCTCTCATTGCACTACTCTCAATTACATTTTTGGAGATGGTCTTAATTGGTAATTTGATTTTTTAGAATCAAGTCTCGCTCTTTTTATCTCCAATATTGACCCAAACATTTCTGTAGTCTTATTAAATGATTTCTTATATCATTTTTATCTCTTTTAATCTCAGTCCCTTTGTTCTTGTGATTTATAGTTATTTTTCAATTTACTTGTGGATGCAATGCAACTCTGTCATTATCTTCCTAGGCTTTAGTAGACTATTTGTAGGGAAACACATAGGTATTGGGGCACCTGGGTGGCTTAGTCGGTTAAGCGTCCGACTTTCGCTTAGGTCATGATCTCGTGGTTCGTGGGTTCGAGCCCTGCGTCGGGCTCTGTGCTGACTGCCAGCTCAGAGCCTGGAGCCTGTTTCAGTCTGTGACTCCCTCTCTCTCTGACACTACCCTGCTCACTCTGTCTCTCTCTCCTAGAAATAAATAAAACATTAAAAAAAAAGAAACACATAGGTATTATTCTTATCCTCTTGTTTCACAGTAATCATGTAGATACCAAGATAATCATTTCTACTTTTTTGCTTATACACTGATCAATGAAGACATAATTCAATGTATTTTCCAACATAGAGGCAGCCATATTATTTTTAAGTCATGTTCACCTGAGAGATAGTTGGGATCTTTCATATATTTATGTATTAATGTGTCTAGGACAAGTGAAAGTACATATTTCTTATTCAGGAAAAAAATCTCAAGAAAATTGTCCTTAATCTAACTTGATAAACCATATTGCAAGTGGTCATTCCTCCAAGAGTTTGGTATAAGTAGAAGTTGAAAGAAGCTCTTAAGCTTCAAATTGATGATGTTTACAGCTCATTTAAATCTTCCCAGAAATACTTGGGGTGCATACTAACTGGCATAGCAGGTCACATCCTGTTCCTAAGGCACCCAGGAAAAGTGAGATAACAAAAAGAATTTTAATAATGAAATATAAATTAGAAATTACAACACAGGTGAATTTTGAAAAGCAACACCAAGGCTCCTATTAAAAAAAAAGGGGGGGGTTATGGGGCGTCTGGGTGGCTTAGTCGGTTAAGCGTCCGACTTTCCGACTTTCGCTTAGGTCATGATCTCGCGGTTCGCGGGTTTGAGCCCCGCGTAGGGCTCTGTGCTGACTGCCAGCTCGGAGCTTGGAGCCTGTTTCAGTCTGTGACTCCCTCTCTCTCTGACCCTCCCCTGCTCACGCTGTCTCTCTCTCCTAGAAATAAATAAAACATTAAAAAAAAGGGGGGGTTATAATAGAAAAAAAAGTCTTAACTGTGAAGTCTCTTATTTTCCTATCATTAACACTGGTGGGGGGGGGGGGGAACCAACCAACAGATGAGGAAAAAAAAACAAAAACAAAAAACCTAAGAGAATGTCTGTAGTTACTCTCTAGCTTTATAATGAATAAGAAAAGAAAAGAAAATTTATATGAGTACATTAAGCATTGGTGTGGGAAATTCCAAACTTGATATGATTTTATTTGAGGCCTTTACTCTAGTTTCCACATCTCAGTTTCCTTGTTAATGGCATAAAAACTTAACTAAACATATAAGAATATTAATTTATATCCTTTAAAGTGCTTAGTAGACACTGCAAAGTATTATGTAAATTTAAAAAGTGATGTTCTTTAGTGTGTATGACACTTAAGAAACACTTATTTTTTCCTGATATAGAAATGTCTTAAAAGTTTTTGAAATTTAAAATTCTGCATTTCAAATATGACAACTGTCTGTAAGCAACAAGGTGTCTATGAATACAAAAGGGTAAAATGTACCCTTGGAATCAAACACTGACTCCAATCAAAGCTAGATTTTGAAATTTAATTTCTTAAAGTTGATTGACCTGACCAAATTATACAGTATTGATTCATATCTTAACTGATATATCTCTTCAAACTTTTTCATCACTTTGCCAAATTATTTCAACAAAAAGGTCATAGGCATTAAACTTGGTAATAATTATTCAAGATATTTAAAGTTTTTTTAATGTTTATTTATTTATTTTGAGGAAAAGACAGTGAAAGAGAGCAAGTAGGGAAAAGGTAGAAAGAAGGAGAGAAAGAATACTAAGCAGGCTCTTCACTGACAGCAGGGCTCAATCTCATGTACCAAGACATCATAACCTGAGCGGAAATCAGGAGTCAGATACTCAACTCATTGAGGCACCCCAATTATCCAAGATACTTTCAAAACATGAAGGCTGTCATTTGATAAATAACTGATATTGCTATTATTGGAGACATTTTTGTTTGATCTACATATTTTCATCATTTAAGTGAAGCAGACTGCTTAAATGTTACAGGTTTATTCAATATTTTAATTCACTGAAGCTATGCTCAAGAACTTAAGAACCAAAGCATAATTAACTTTTACATGAGTCTCTGGCTTTATGGGGAACTCTTCAAATTTAGTAAGCTGTGAGTCTCACCTAATGCACAGTTTTGGGTATTAGTATATTCCAATTGAAATCATTCTGAAATTTAAAATGTTAGGAAAGTCACATTAAAAATATACACGTATCCCTAAATTACTTTATTAATATATTTTAGCCCATACATGTATATGACTAAGGCAAGAGTGTGTCTATCACCAAATCAAAAGCAAACCAAATTAAAACAGTGTGATACCACAACACACTTATTAGGTCAAACCCCGTCACAATGACAGCATCAAATGTTGGTGAGGATATGGAATAACAGAGACTCATATTTACTGCTGTTGGTAATGAAAAAATGGTACCATGACTTGGGAAGATAACTTGGTAGTTTCTCACAAAACTAACCCTAGTCTTACTATCCAATCGAGTAATTGTACTTTTTGATACCTTCACAAAGAAGTTGAAAACTCATCCCTAAAACAATGGCGTGGATACCTCTGTTTATAGCAGCATTTCTCATAATTTTCAAAACTTGGAAGCAACCAAATTGTCCTTAGGTAGGTGAATGAATGGATAAACTGTGGTACATCCAGACAATGGAATAATATTCAGCATCAAAAAAAAAAAAAAAAAAGAAATGAGCTGTCAATGCATCAAAGACATGGAGGACAAATTGGACAACATTTTGGGCAACAAATTTGATAACCAAAGCTATGGTAATCAAAACAGTATAGAATTGTCATAAAAACACACATTGGTCAATGGAACAGAAAAGAGAAGTTGTAATACACCCTCACATTAGTGGCCAATTTGGAGGTGATAGTACACATTGAGGAATGAACAGTTTTTCAATAAATGGTGTTGATAAAAACTGGACCGCTATTTTATATTATACACAAAAATAAACTAAAAAGGAGTGAAAATTTTGATGTAAGGCCTGAAACTATAAAACTCCTGGAAGAGAATAGGTGGTTAGCAATTTGACATTAGTGTGAGAAATGTTTTTTTCTTTTTTTTTTCTTTTGGAGATGACTCCAAAGATAAGGAAAACAAAAGCTATATAAACAGGTAGTACTACATCAAACTAAAAAGCCTCTGCACAGTGAAGGAAACCATCAACAAAATGAAAAGGCAATCAACTGAATTAGATAAAATATGTGCAAAACATATATTGGATAAAGAGTTAATGTCCAGGATAGGAGGCAAGATGGCGGAGAAGTAAGGAGCTCCGTACTTGCACTCGCGCCCATACATCACCCAGAAAAGATCTGAAACCATTGGAAACCATACAAAACCTGAGAGACTCGGAGAAAAAGGACGCAGAATCCACTGAGAAAGCCTTCTAACGTGAGTGCGAACCGGGGAAGGTAAAATCGGGCCGGGATCAGAGCCTCCAGGGTGGGAGGCGATCCCCCTCTACCCTCTACGGGGAGTGAGAGGGGAAAAGGAGAGAGTCCGAGACAGAAAAATCTCCGCTCGGTGCATAGAAAGACCGTACTTGCCAAATACCTGCACACCAGGTCCCCTCGCGACAACTGGTCCTGGGGGAGGCTGAGCACACAAACTGCTTCTTTGTGCCGCTCCTGGAGGTTGGTTTTTAAAGCGGCGCGGGTGCGCCTGCCGCCATTGTAGCTCCAGGGCGGCTGGGACCCCTGAAAGAGAGGCGCAGACACCGGGCGTCCGCGCTCCTGGCTGGCTGGAACTCGAGAGGGAAGGCAAAAAGCTAAAAACTGGGAAATTTGCCTGTGAGTTCGTGTTTCGGGTGACGAGCCATAGAGAGACCCGGTTTTCCTCACTCCAGCGGGCTCAGGCTACGCGGACCCGGCAGGCAAGCCCCCGCGCATGCGCACCAGAGCCGACCAGAGAAGGAAGCAGCGATCCTGACTCCGCCCCCAGAGCTCAGCAGGGAGCCTGGAATAGCCCGAGGGGGTTGTCTGGGAAGCTGTGTCTAAGACAACTTCAGCGGGGCGCAGACTGGGATTTGGAGATTGGAACTGGCCTGGGTTGAAGAGTGCAACCAACTTCGGCTGCGTCCCCGGAACGGGGAGTTGACACGCCAAAAAAAAAAAAAAAAGTGAGCTGCAGCGCGGGGTTCAAGAAGGGACTGGAGCACCGTCACTCTCCTTCCCACAATCGCCAAGGCAGAACCCCCGCCTGAGGCATCGGATCACGCCACGCCCATCCCTGCCTGAGAGGTGCCCTCCTCCCTTTTTTTTTTTTTTTTCCCTTTTTTTTTCTTCTTTCTTTTTTTTCCCCTTTCTTTTCTCTTTTTTTCTTCTTCTTTCTCTTTTCTCGCTTTTTTCCCCAAAACACTGACCTGATTAACTCTGGTCACCAGCTTGCTTAAACAATCACAAGTCCATTCTGTAAATGTAAATTCTACACCTACCAACTTTTTCAGCTATTTCTCTCAGGAGTAATTAGACTATATAGTTTCTCTGGATAATTCCAGCATCCTTCTCTCACCTATCCAACCATATTCTACCCTTTACCTCTTTGAAAAAAGTTTCTTATCCCTTCTGCCTGTTCATTCTATTTCCAAATCTGCCTTGTCTCACCCTGCCTTCTCTCTTTTTCTCTATGCTCTTCAACCAGCACTGCATACACACGGCTATTTAACTGTAGCTGGGAAATCCAGGTATACGCTTTAAACCGTTCTTTGTCCATCGGTTTTCTTCTTTTTTCCTTTTCTTTTCCCCTTTTTGACCCTTTTATGTATTTTATGCTCCCTATTCGCCCTCCCTCTTCCGTCTTTTCTATTAACTTTTTCGTTTTCCCTCTCACTTTGCATGTTAGTTGAATTAGCCTGTGCGTATGTGTGCTCCTGCTCCCTGTGTGTCTGTCTGTCTGTTTTCTTTTCCAGGGCTACCTCAAGAAACAAGCTAGAGTACACAAGGTGAAGAGTCCCAAATATCACTACGAATAGGAAAATAAAATAACTAAGGTCCCAACAAGAGTGACCGAGGGATACCATTCAAAAAACAATCTCTGAAAGGATAGGCCCTGGAAAGTCAAAGAGTTTCTTGGATATAGCAGTGCTCATAGAAACAGAGAGCATAACAGGTCTTTAAAACCAACAGGAGCCGGAAAGCTAACTAAAATGACGAAACGAAAGAACTCTCCTCCAAAGAAACTCCAAGAAGAAATGACAGCTAATGAACTGCTCAAAACAGATATCAGCAGCATAAGTGAACAAGATTTTAGAATAATAATGGTGAAATTAATAGCAGGGCTTGAAAAAAAACATAGGGGACATCAAAGAAACTATGGCTACAGACAGAATGGAAAATAAAAATAGGCATGAAGAATTAAAAATGCGATAAATGAGATCCATAATAAATTAGAGGCCTCCAATGCACGGATTGAAGAGGCAGAAAGGAGAATAAGTGATTTAGAAGACACCATTCTAGAAAAACAAGAAGCTGACAAAAAAAGAGACAAACTGATCCAGGAACAGGAAAGAAGAATTCGAGAGCTCAGCGACACAGTCAAACGCAACAATATCCGTATCATAGGAATCCCAGAAGAGGAAGAGAGAGGGAAAGGTGCTGAAGGAGTCCTGGAACAAATTATAGCAGAGAACTTCCCCGACCTGGGGAAGGAAGTCAATGTGGAAATACAAGAGGCTCAGAGGACTCCTCTCAGACGTAACTTGAATCGATCTTCTGCACGACATATCATCGTAAAAATGGCAAAATACAAGGACAAAGAGAGAATTTTGAAAGCAGCTAGGGAGAAAAGGGCCCTCACATACAAAGGGAAACCCATCAGAGTGGTGACAGACCTATCTACTGAAACGTGGCAGGCCAGAAAGGAATGGCAAGAGATCTTCAATGTGATGAACAGTAAAAATATGCAGCCAAGAATCCTCTATCCAGCAAGCCTGTCATTCAAAATAGAAGGAGAGATAAAAACCTTTCCAAACAAACAGAAATTGAAAGAATTTGTCACCACGAAGCCAGCCCTACAAGAAATCCTGAGGGGGATGCTCTGAAGGAAAGGTTGCAAGGAACAAAGATTCCAGAGACACCACCACAAACATGAACCCTACAAAAGATACAAAGACTCTAAACCCACATATTTCAATAATAACACTGAATGTAAATGGGCTGAATGCTCCAATCAAAAGACATAGGGTAGCAGAATGGATTAAAAAACAAAATCCATCTATATGCTGTCTACAAGAAACTCATTTTAGACGGGAAGATACCTTCAGATTAAAAGTAAGGGGATGGAGAAATATATATCATGCTACAGGAAATCAAAAGAAAGCCGGAGTAACGATACTTATATCAGACTTCTTCTCAAGTTATTCCAAAAAATAGAAAGCGAAGGAAAACTCCCGGATTCATTTTATGAAGCCAGCATCACTCTGATTCCCAAGCCAGACAGAGATCCAGCAAAAAAAGAGAACTACAGGCCAATATCCTTGATGAATACGGATGCAAAAATTCTCAACAAGATCCTTGCAAATCGAATCCAGCAGCATATAAAAAGAATCATCCACCAAGATCAAGTGGGATTCATTCCTGGGTTACAGGGCTGGTTCAACATTCGCAAATCAATCAATGTGATACATCATATCAATAAAAGAAAAGATAAAAACCATATGATCCTGTCAATAGATGCAGAAAAAGCATTTGACAAAATACAGCATCCCTTCTTAATAAAGACTCTCGAGAAAGTTGGGATAGAAGGAACCTACTTAAACATCATCAAAGCCATCTATGAGAAGCCTTCAGCTAACATCATCCTCAACGGGGAAAAACTCAGAGCTTTCCCCCTGAGATCAGGAACACGACAGGGATGCCCACTCTCACCACTGCTGTTTAACATAGTGCTGGAAGTCCTAGCATCAGCCATCAGACACCAAAAGGAAATCAAAGGCATCAGAATTGGCAAAGAGGAAGTCAAACTTTCACTCTTCGCAGATGACATGATACTCTACATAGAAAACCCGACAGACTCCACCAGAAGCCTACTAGAACTGATCCAAGAATTCAGCCAAGTTGCAGGGTACAAAATCAACGTACAGAAATCGGTTGCATTTTTATACACCAACAATGAAGCAACAGAAAGAGAAATCAAGAAACTGATCCCATTCACAATTGCACAAAAAACCATAAAATACCTGGGAATAAACCTAACCAAGGATACAAGAGATCTGTATGATGAAAACTATAGAAAACTTATGAAGGAAATTGAAGAAGACACAAAGAAATGGAAAAACATTCCATGCTCATGGATAGGAAGAATAAATATAGTTAAGATGTCATTACTACCTAAGGCACTCTACACATTCAATGCAATTCCAATCAAAATTGCACCAGCATACTTCTCAAAACTAGAACAAACTATCCAAAAATTTGTATGGAACCACAAAAGACCCCGAATAGCCAAAGTAATCCTGAAAAATAAAACCAAAACGGGAGGGATCACCATCCCAGACTTTAGCCTCTACTACAAAGCTGTCATCATCAAGACAGTATGGTATTGGCACAAAAACAGACACATAGACCAATGGAACAGAATTGAGAACTCAGAAGTGGACCCAAAAGTATACAGCCAACTAATCTTTGACAAAGCAGGAAAGAATATCCAATGGAAAAAAGACAGCCTTTTTAACAGATGGTGTTGGGAGAACTGGACAGCAACATGCAGAAGAATGAAACTAGATCATTTTCTCACACCATGCACAAAAATAAACTCAAAATGGATAAAGGACCTGAACGTGAGACAGGAAACTATCAACACCCTAGAGGAGAAAGCAGGAAACAACCTCCTTGACCTCCACCGCAGCAACTTCTTACTTGACACATCCCCAAAAGCAAGGGAATCAAGAGCAAAAATAAACTGTTGGGACCTCATCAAGATTAAAAGCTTCTGCACAGCCAAGGAAACAACCCAGGAAATTAATAGGCAACCAACCGAATGGGAAAAGATAGTTGCAAATGACATATCAGATAAAGGGTTGATATCCAGAATCTACAAGGAACTCACCAAACTACACGCCTGAAAAACAAACAACCCAGTGAAGAAATGGGCAGAAGATATGAACAGACACTTCTCCAAAGAGGACATCCAGATGGCCAACAGACACATGAAACGATGCTCAGCATCGCTCCTCATCAGGGAAATACAAATCAAAACCACACTGAGATACCACCTCACGCCAGTCAGAGTGGCTAAAATGAGCAAATCAGAGAACTCTAGATGCTGGCGAGGATGTGGAGAAACGGGCACCCTCCTACACTGTTGGTGGGAATGTAAACTGGTACAGCCCCTCTGGAAAACAGTGTGGAGGTTCCTAAGGAAACTAACAATAGAACTCCCCTATGACCCAGCAATAGCACTGCTAGGAATTTACCCAAGGGATACAGAAATGTTAATGCATAGGAGCACATGTACCCCAATGTTCATAGCAGCACTCTCCACAATAGCTAAAACCTGGAAAGAGCCTAAGTGTCCATCAACAGATGAATGGATCAAGAAGATGTGGTTTATCTATACCATGGAATACTACATGGCAATGAGAAACAATGAAATCTGGCCATGTGTAGCAACATGGATGGACCTTGAGGGTGTTATGCTGAGCGAAATAAGTCAGGCAGAGAAGGACAAATATCATATGTGTGCACGTATAGGAGGATTAGGAGGAACTTAACAGAGGACCAAGGGGGAGAAGAAGGGCGGAAATGGTGGGGGAAAGGGAGAGAGGCAAACCATGAGAGACTCTTGAATGCTGACAAAAACTGAGGACTGGTGGATGTGGGGGAGGAGGGGTGGGCATGGAGGAGGGCACTTGTGGGGATGAGCACTGGGTGTTATGTGGAAACTAATTTGACAATAAACTATTTGTAAAAAAAAAAAAAAAAAAAAAGAGTTAATGTCCAAAATATACAGTGAACTTACACAACTCCTTGACAACAACAATAACAAAAGGAAAATGAGCAGAAGATCTGGATAAACTTTTTTTCAAAGAAGACACACAGATGACCAATAGACCCATAAAAATATGCTCAACATCACTCATTATCAGGGAAATGAAAATCAAAACCATAGTGAGATGTCACTTCACATCACTTAGAATGGCTAGTATCAGAAAGACAAGAAACAACAAGGGTTGGTGATGACGTAGAGAAAAGGAGCCCCTCATGCACTGTTGGTGAGGATATAAATTGATGCAAATACTGTGGAGGAACATTATAGAGTTTCTGCAACAAATTTATAAAAGAATCATTGTATGATCCATCAATTCCACTAGTAGGTATTTTTTTAAAGAAAATAAAAAGACTAATTTAAAAAAATATATTCACCCCTATGTTCATTTCAGCATTATTTAAAATAGCCAAGATATGGAAACAACCTATGTGTCCATCAGTGGATAAATAGGTAAAGATAAGGAAAATGTACACACACACACACACACACACACACACACACACACACACACTGGAATACTAATCAACCATTAGAAAGAAAATCCTGCCATTTGTGATAATATAGATAGACCTTGAGGGTATTGTGCTAAGTGAAATAAGTCAGAATAAGACAAATAACCCATGATTTTATTTATATATAGAGTTTAAAAACAAAACAAAGAAAAAACCAAACCAAACCCATAATCACAGAGACAGAGTAAAGACTGATGGTTTCCAATGGGAGAAAAGTTTGGGTTGGGGGTGAATGGGTGAAGGATATCAAGAAATAAAACTTCCAGTTATGAAATAAATAAGTCATGAGAACATAATCTACAGCACAGAGAATGTAGTTAATATTGTATTAATTTTATATGGTGACAGATGGTAATAACACTTACTGTGGGAATCATCTCTCAATGTATAAGTGTGTACAAATGTTGAATCAATATGTTGTATACCTGAAGCTAATAAGATATTGTATATCAATTACACCTAATAATAAAAAAGGTTAGACAAACAATAAATCCACATTATGCTGAAGACATGCAATCCTAAATCATGTTTTTTATTCCATGTCTTAAAGCTTTCTTGTAATAGAAATTTTCATGAAGAGAGATTACACATTGTTGATCCCGCATTAGGGTTCAAAAAACCTGAGATAAAACTTATAGAAAGGTATAAATGTTATTTCTTCTTATGCTCCTAAATGTTCAACTTTCTTTAAAAATTCACGTGTCTTTCTGTCAGACGGTGCATTCTAGCTGAGGCCCTGCTGTGTAGAACATATCAAAATCCTTTGAGCTAATAACGGCATCTCGCTTGATAAACAGAGTTTTGTTTTTTCGATGACTATTATGTATTTGCCCAAGTTTGTTTTTTTTTAAGGAAATGTTCAGAACTTATTTTTAAAAACATAGCAAATTCACTTTCATACATCAAAATGGTTTTAAAAGCACATCTGTATTCACATATTCTTTGTGTTGAAGGCTTAAAATCCTTTACACATATAGCTAAGTACACAAAGATAATAGCGTATAGAAAGAACATTGGTCTTTCAAATATCGTGTTTCTCATCTGATTAGTTAGCAATTTGTACAATTACACCTAAATGGATGCAATGCTGATATCACTGCTTATTTTATTATAGCAGTAAAATAGGTACAGTGCTATCTACCCTGCCTGTTTATAATATTACTCATAAACAATTTTGTGTATACTCTATTTCAATTTCCCAGCTTGATTAGCTAACAATCTGCACTAAAACATTCAAGGTAAAATGGAAAGCTAATTGCATAGAGATTTTTAAGCTCATTTGCACACACCAGGATTTATTAGTGCCAATGAAGGTAAAAACCAGTATGACTTCTATCGTATCCTCACTAATTCCTCCTGCTAATTCGAAACATCCACAGACAACCTAAACGGAACAGAACATAGAAATAGCAATTTTTTAAGAACAGTGTTTGGAGAGAAGAAAATGTTCCTTAGGTCTATGTATAGGATATGAATTGTCTTTATTCTGGATTATTGCCTGAATTTAGAATGCTGCATCAAATGACATAGAAAAAGATAAAGCTTCTTTATATTAAGGACCGATTTCCATTCATTGCAATCTCTTTCTATTAGATTTCTCTCCCTTACTCCTATTGGCTGAGTAATACCAATTAGAGGATATCTAGTAAAGGAACTCATGTGATTAAAGTCTCAAAATATATAATGGCATTAGCATAAAAATCCACTGTCCTAGAGTGGAAAATAGAAAGGTTGAATGTGAAATTTCTTTAAATAAAGTAAACTAGGCCAAAACTGAAAATTTTAAACTTTGAATGTATCTTTAAAAAATGACTGTAAAATATATGTTTTAGCACAAATTACTATTGATTCACAATATTTTAAAGCTAGCTATTTGTGGACTTATAGGTTAATAAATTCAAGGTACATTTAAAATGATTAATGGGGCGCCTGGGTGGCTTAGTCGGTTAAGCGTCCGACTTTCGCTTGGGTCATGATCTCGCGGTTGTGGGTTCGAGCCCCGCGTCGGGCTCTGTGCTGACTGCCAGCTCAGAGCCTGGAGCCTGTTTCAGTCTGTGAATCCCTCTCTCTCTGACCCTCCTCTGATCACGCTGTCTCTCTCTCTCCCTCCTAGAAATAAATAAAATATTAAAAAAAATAAATAAAATAAAAAAATAAAATGATTAAAAAAGATATAAAAATTTTCTGGTAGATAGTCCATAAAAGGAAGTCTGAAACTTTGTCAATCATCTAGTTAAAAGTTAAAGAAGAAAATAAACAAAAATTGCCTATGTTCACTGCTAGCCTGGAATGAAATTAATAATTTTATTGTTTTCAAAATGAAGCATTTCTATCAGGATATTAAGACATATGACTTTATTTACCCAGCCTGTTTGGGTAGGAACAACCATATCATTTTTCTCCTCACCACTTGCCCTTACAAACCCTCCCTCTGCGTTCATTTTTCTCTGTCCTTGGATGAAATCCCAGTCATACATCATTTTTGAGAAGTAAATAAATTGTCTCCTCTTTTGGATACATTAAAGAATATTCAGTCCATTGTAGTGTCACACCTGCAGCCTTTCCTCCAATTTGGTACTTCTCTGCCCTGTGGCAGTCCATTTTAGTCTCATATCCCTGTGGGTGGATTGGGTGCTCTGAGCCCTTCTCCTTTCTCATTTAATCTCTTCCTCCATCAACAATGGCAATATTGCCTCCTCCAGTGGTTTGTTCTGGGTGTGGAGATCCCACTCTGTCTCCAGCCCTAGAGGGGGAAGGGATGTTTCTCTGGTGGCCTTTTCTCTTATTCCTATTTAACAGTTCTTTTGAAGCCAACCATGCCTCCTCTGACCCCTGTGATTTCGTTCTCTGCTATCTGGTTTCTGAAGTTCCTCTCTGGAGAACTCACCTGTCCCTTCTACTGTCCTCTTGGGCAGAATTCCATTCAACGTGGCCTGGTGCACTTGCCTTTTCTGGGAACACAACATGCTTATATTAAATGTGAATGCAATCAGGCACTGCATTTACTCTGAAAATGAAGCCATTCACAAACAGCCATCGTTACTTCCCTATGTCAGGGAGACTTGTTAACCACTGGCTGTAGACTTCCAGTTTTCCAGGATGTGTCAGATACTTGTCCCTCTCACTTCAGGGAATATACATCAAGTTCTCCAGGTGGTCATCTTGGACGCTTGAAGTAAGAATTATTCACCTACCCTTCATGTGAAAGTTTAGAAACTGGACCTAAAAATATCTTATTCCAAATAAAGCACTATTCTTGGCTCTTCAACTGCTGAATTAGCACTTTGCTTTATTTTATATAGACTCAAAGTCATTCATGGGCTAATGCTGACTAAATTAATTTCACAACCTCCTATTAAGACCAGCCTATATATTCTAGTGTATAACATCGGGATATAGGTACCTGGTTCCTACTGTATTTTTCTTTGGAAACATAGCTATAAGCATATTGAAAAGGTTACATTGTTGCATTATCTCTCTCTCTCCTCTCTCTCTCTCTTTCTCTCTCTGTCTCTCACACACACAAAGTAGACCTGATTTGTTAACAACTAGATTCTTTATGCAATTGTAAGCTTCCACACAAAGGCAATAGCAGCAGAATTGCTGCAGAATGGTCCTCAAAGCATGTCAGTGGGCCCTTAATTGTCTCCAAAACCCAAAACAATTTTTATAAGAATACCAGTATCTTATTTAACCTCTTCACTCCATTCTTTCATGAGTTTACAGGGGAAATTTCCTGAAGTTTATATGACATGTGACATGGCAATAGACTGAATCCAACCCGAAATTAAAGACACTTACAAAAATATATAAAATTCTACTCTTATCACTAAATTTTTGTCTTCAAAATATAGTTACTTTCCATGATAATACATTATTATTTTAACATATAATGGCTTTATCATTATTATTTTAAATAAATGGATAAATACCTGACCTAAAGGTTGAAGCTCCCATGGGCTTGGCTGGACCTTTGTTCTTGTTCTATTACAGTTAAATTCCTTCCTCTGTCCAAACTTCCTTCCTTCAGTCTTCCATGGGTATCTTTAAGAACACTTCTCTAAAGTCCTGCATGCAAACACTCCATTTATATTAGCTGGTGCAAGGAGTGATTCAATGAAATGAACTCTAAAATTGGATTATAGAGTTCAGTCACCCACTCCCCAGTGGGCATCAAGGGTCCTAACATGGGTGTGAAGTGAACACTGATAGCACCTGTGAAGCAGCATTTGTGCATTTGTTAACACTGACACTAGTGGTGAAAGGCAATAGGATACCAAGAGTGCACTGATGGATACTATGTGCCAGGCATTTCAGGAAGGTAGGGTATAATAACATGAGAATTAGAGAATTAAATTACTTTTTCTGGAAACAATTAATGATTTGGAGAAAGACAATAAAAGACTAAGAGTGATTAATCACCAACTAACTACAAAGGAGGAAAGCAAGTGGACCTTGGGGCATACAAAGAGAGTCAATACTTTCGATACTTAGAGAGGGAAAGCATAATAAGTCAATGATCAACTCAGAGTTTAATTGTAAGAGTAGCGGGGCCTGGGAAGAGGTTGAATTTTAAACTCGAAGGCTCCTACCCCAGTGTCTGGTCCCTGTAGGGAAGAAGTGGGATCTGGCAATATTATGAATTTAAAAACCTTGAAACCTCAGATTCTTCTGAACTTTCTTACAGTAACCCAATTGTAGCTGTTGTGCTAAATGCAATGTATTTTCTACAGCAAATCAGCATTATATCAGGAACACGCCATGTGGCCACTGGCCTGACAGAAATATTCTTTTATATTCCTATCAAAAAGGGGATTAAAAGCATTTTACATGAATCTGGAATGGATTACAGGAATATTTGTGGTTTTGCTACATTAGTTTTCCCACCCTATGTCATAATATAGTCCCTAGGGACCCGGGCCATCTGGACATTTCACAAAATATCATATTGGTCCATACTACAGATAGAAACAGGAATGACTGAGGAAGAAATTGTACAAGCCAAAAAACAACAAGTCAACAAATTGGAGTTCATCAAAATTGAAAATGTCTACTCTTTAAATGTTGATGTTAAGAAAATGAAAAGATAAGCTGCTGACTGTGAGGAAATACTGACAAATCATATATCTGATAAAAAACGTGTATCTAGAATAAAGAATTCTCAAAATAAATAATAAAATCACTCATTTTAAAAAATGGACACAAATTTGAACAGACTATCAAAGAACATAGAGAGTATGGGGAATAAACACATGAAAAAGAATTCACATCATGAGTAATTAGGAAAAACACATGAAAATCACAATGAGATACCACTACACACCACAGATAAAGAAACGGAGTCATGGAACACCAACTTTTTTATACTTCCCCCTCCAAGAGTCCCCAGAAAAGCTAGGACTCGAATTTCATCCTGTCTGACTTCACATAAGTGACTCCTACCCCTATACTATGGTAACACACTGGAGAGGACAGAATTGTTCAACTATCTTCTCGTGCTTTACACAGAGTTGTTTTGAAACTAACAACTGTGGCCTTGCATACACACACACACACACACACACACACACACACACACACACACACAATCAGTAAACTTCACTTCCATTGACTTTTTAACAGTTCATCGACTTGATAATATTTTTCCCTAGTGGGTCTTTAAGTGCTTTTCAGCATTTATTGGAGCCATGTGCTTCATTAAAATTATAAGAGGCAGTATTGCATAGTGGTTAAGAGTTTAAGAAATTAGTTTTCCCAATAAGGTGGACGAGACTGATTTAAGAAGAATCAAAGGACCTGAGATTTCTCTTGCCTTTTCTGGAAGGCCCTACCTCAATCACACATCGACTTCATCCCTGCCTGAGAATATACTCCATTTCATAAATAATACCACCATGGAACATTCAGGAAACAGGTTAAGTTATGCTCCATCAGTCTCTCAAAACTGGTAAACGTTTTTATATTTCAGTTTCAATCTAGCCCTCTAGGTTTTATATTTTAATTCCATTCATGCCCTCTTCTGTACACAGTCCTGTGGACTTTCTGATGAGTAGAACATACAGGTATTTTTATACAAACAAAAAATGTGACTTGAAAAATATCCATCTGGATTAAATAACCTTAGAGAAATCCAGTATTTGGACCTATAGCTACAGGAGTTTAAATAAAGACACCTACTAACTGGGAGACATTTGGGCACATTTCTTAATCCCTGTCAATTTTGTTTGCTTATTTTTTAAATAAGAATACTAATACATATATTTTAGGATATCATGAATTAAATTAATTCAAGATACTGGTTTACAAAACTCATTTTTTTAAAGTGGAAACATTTGTATTTTATATGCATCAGAGGAAAACATTTCTATTTTAAAAGACTACTTTTAAAGGTTTATGAATCCTTTTAGAGAACACAGAAAAAGATCAGTCTGGATCAGCTAAGTATTTGAAAAGATTTAGGATATGCAAATGCAGACTTTTTTTTTAATTGCTGAATTTAAGAATTGGAACTAGAACTGAGTTGAAATGCTCTGCAAAGTGATCCCAGTGCCATTAGGTAGGGAAAAGAGCAGTAAGAGAGAAATAGAGAATGAAAATAGGGCTAAAGAGTTAGCCTTATTCCAGAAAAGTTGAAACGGTCATTATGAATCATAACCCCAGTAGTAGAGTAGTCAAAAAACTTTAAAGAACAGAGGTGTGTACTATGGATATATATATATATCTTCATAACAGCAGATATCTGCTGTTATGAAGATTGGGAAATATAAGCCTTTCTCAGTGTTCTTGTATTTTATTTATTGTATTTCTTTATTTTTTCATCATGATAAGTGTAATCTTCAATCCTCATCACCTATTTCACCCATTCCCCAACCCACCAACCTCTCTGGTAACCATCAGTTTGTTCTCTATAGTCCTTTTTCGTGATTTTTCTCTCTCTCTCTCTGTTTGTTTTCCTTTGCTCTTTGCTTCTTAAATTCCACATATGGGTGAGATCATATGGTGTTTCTCTCTCTCTGATTGGTTTATTTCACCTGAAATTATGATTTCTACTCATATGGCAAGAATTCATTTTGTTTTTGAGAGAGAGAGAGAAGGGAGAGAGAGAGAGGGAGAGAGAGAGAGAAGGGGGAGAGAGTAGGGGGCAGAGAGAGAGAGAGAGTGAGCTAGCAAGTGAGGCAGAGGGGCAGAGGGAGAGAGAGAATCTGAACCATGCTCCATGCCTAGTACAGAGCCTGAAATGAGACTTACCTGTAAAACCCTGGGATCATGATGTGAGCCAAAATCAAGAGTCAGCCACTCAACTGACTGAGCCATCCAGGCATCCCAAGATTTCATTATTTTATGGCTGGGGATACTATTCTGTTGTGTATATATACCACTTCTTTATACATTAATCTATCCATGGACACTTGGCCTCCTTCCATAGTTTGGCTAATGCTACAGTAAACATAGTGGTGCATGTATCCCTTTGAATTAGTGTTTTTATATGTTTGGGGTAAATACCCAGTAGTACAATTACTAGATCATAGGGTGGATCAATTTTTAACTTCTTAAGTCAAGTCCATGCTGTCTTCCACAATGGCTGCACCAGTTTGTATTCCCACCAGTAGTGCATGATAGTCCCTTTTTCTTCACAACTTCACCGACATTTGTGGTTTCTGGTATGGTTGATGTTAGCCATTCTTACAGGTGTGAGGTAATATCTTGCTGTAGTTTTGAGTCACATTTCCCTCATGATTAGTGATATTGAATATCTTTTCATGTGTCTGTTGGACATCTGAATTTCTTCTTTGGACAAATGTCTGTGTCTTCCGCCCATTTTTAAGTTGGGTTATTTGCTTTTTGGGTGATGAGTTGTATCAAGTCTTTATATATTTAGTATACTTATCCTCTATTGGATATGTCATTTGCAAAAATATTTTCCATTCCATAGGTTTCCTTTTAGTTTTGTTGATTGTTTCCTTTGCTGAACAGAAACTCTTTTCTTCTGATGTACTGCCAATAGCTTATATTTGCTTTTATTTCCCTTGCCTCAGGAGACATATCTAGAAAAATGTTGCCATGGCCACTATCAGAGACATTATTGCATGTGCTGTCTTTTAGAAATTTTATGGTTTCAGGTCTCAGATTTAGGTCCTTAATCCATTTTGAGTTTATTTTTGTGTATGGTGTAAGAAAATAGTTTTGTTTTTCTTTTTCAAGATTATTGGCTATTCAGAATCTTTTGTGGCTCAATAAAAATTTTAGGATTGTTTTTCTAGTTCCATTAAAATGATGTAGTATTTTTATAAGGATTTCACTAAATGTGTAGATTGCTTTGGGTAGTGTAGAAATTTTAACAATATTTATTCTTCCAATACATGAGTATGGACTGTCTTTCCTTTTGTGTTATCTTCAATTATTTTCGTCAATGTTTTATAGTTTAAGAGTACAATTCTTTCATCTCGTTGGCTAAATTTATTCCTTGATACTTCATTGGTTTTAGTGCAATTGCAAACGGTAGTGTTTTAATTTGTTTTTCTGCTGTTTTATTATTGGTGTATAGAAATGCAACACATTTGTGTATGTTGACTTTTTATCCTGCAATTTTACTGAATTCATGTGTTGGTTATGGTAGTTTTTCAGTGGAAACTTTCAGGTTTTCTATATATAGTGCCATGTCATCTGTAAATAGTGAGTTTTACCTCTTCTTACCAATTTGGATGCTTTTTATTTCTTTATGTTGTCTAATTTCTTAGGCTAGGATTCCCAGTTCTAGGTTGAATAAAAATGGTGAGAGTGACCATCCTTGTTTTATTCCTGACCTTATGAGAAAAGCTGTCAGTTTTAACCCATTAAATATGATGTTTCCTGTGAGTTTTTCATCTATGGCTTTTATTATGTTGAAGTATATTCCCTCTAGACCTGTGATTTTATATTAATTAACATTTAGAGGATACAAATTTGGGTGGTTTGGGGACTCACTCGTGGGACTGATTAAGAAAAGAATGTTGCACAGGTGAGGTCAAATTTAAGCTTTAGGTAAAGGAAGAGCAAGAAGTCAGAACAAAGAATCACAAACAGGTAGAAAATCAGAGCCGAGAAGATAATGAGAATGAAAGCTCTCTGGGTGTTTTTTGATATCTTGGAGAAAGAATGTGATGTGCTACAAGTTCATGTTTACCCCAGCTAATATTTTTGATATTATAATATGTTAATGATATATACTTATAATATTCATAACTTTTTATTTATATCTCTGTCTTGATGGTTCCTTTTCCGGTAAAGATTTTAAGACAGGAAAGAAAATCTAGATAATTAATTTATAAGACCTTTAACTAATTCCGGGGGAAAAAGGCACAATACACTTGATACTAAAGTAAAGGATTGTCTTAACCTCTTATCAAGAGCTAGTGTTATCTACTTCAGGCCACCCTCCTGTGCATCAGCTACTTTTTGAATCCCAGTCAGAATGTGATCTCCAAAGTCTTGTAGAATACATTGATTCCTATTCTCCTTCAGAATAGATAAAACCTTCTATTGCCATTAGAGTATGGTCCCTTCACATATAACTCAGTTTTGCTGAAAGCAAGCAGTCTTTGTTTCATTCCACTTCCAGTGTGTGTTGGTCTTTATAATGATGCTTTTATTTCTTTGAGTCTCTGCTGGGCTGCAGTTGTTTGATTTGTTCTCAGATGATTTATGTATTTTCCATGTAGAAGTGCTCAGAGGCTAAGATAAATAGGGGTATTTTTATAGTAAAATATGAAAAATAGTTCAAGGCTTGAAAAAGCAAAGCTTATTAGGTGCTCAAAATTAAAATGAATGCTTTCTCTGCTGTGCTATTTTTGCAAGGGACAAAATAAGACATGTGAAGAGAAGGTTTCTGATAAATATTCTAATTTGTGCTCCTTCTCCACAACATATCAATGTCTAAGATAAATATTAAGTCATTTACTATAAGATATCTGGATATTTTAGAAGAGAATAATCCTGAAAGTTGTAACCCTCAAACTGAGGTACATGAATCTTGGGATACCTAGACTTCAATTCTTTAAGTTCTGGAGATAAATGTGTCAATATGCCAATGTAACTAATATACATAGACTTTCTTATGGCATTTCTTCTTCATGAAGAAGAATCCACTAATGAATCCACTAATACGTTAATGCATTTTATATGGTTATCATCATTATGTTATAAACAAATCTTCACATTGCTTAATTCTGTACTTTGAACAATTGTAAGGTCATGGATGGATATTTTAACGCTTTAGTGGATCATCCTCCTGCCTATGCTGTGTGGACAAGGCATCCTTACATGCCACATACTATTAAAAGCCATAGATAAGACCTACTTTCCTAAAACTCGTTTTGAATATATTATAAGATAATAAAGTGTTACTGATATTTTCAATCTTATCAGTTTTGTAGCCATATGTTAATCTGCCATAAAGCTTACCCCTAAAGTTCCTGATGTTAGTTATGCTCATGAAGATTAATTGCTGTTTATGGAGGTTACATGCATGTTTACTTCTGTATATATAAATTATATGTGGCACAGAAATCACTTAAAAGAATTCAGGGTAAAGTATTCTTATTTGGAACAAGCTAACTAACTCTCTTGGGTCAACTATTAATAGCTGAAGTCATTTGACAAAATGAGCACTGAGTGGTGGAGAAGTGTTCTGGAAAGGACTGAAGTCAAACATGAGTTGCTGATGCACCTTATTACTCTTAGAAATAGACACGACTTCTAATGTTGGTTCATAACCTGTATGAAGGTGATTAAGATAAGCATTCAAGCAATCAGCATCAGTTTTGATGAGGTATGCAGGGGCAATGGATAAATGGGAAAAAGGACAGCCTCATTGTTGGGCCCTGGTGAACATGGATATGAAATAGGTGAGTAGAAAAAAAAATGCTAGTGAAAGTATCTGAATGGAAGCCAAAGATGTTGGAGAAAAACAGAAATGAATATTTTAAGGAAGTAAATGAATGTGAGATTTTGGAGAAGATAATTCAAACACCATGATGGAGAGGGTGATCTCTATTGAGTGGTGAGGGCTGGAGCCAGAAGATAGTGGACTAATGTATAATTGGAGGGTGATCAAGTAGACACAGAGCTAATTAATAATTTTTTAATAGCTTATTGTCAAGTTGGTTTCCATATAACACCCAGTGCTCATTCCCACAAGGGCCCTCCTCCATGCCAATCATTTTTAAGTCTCCTCTTAGTATGACAAAGAAGTCACCAAATGGAGAAAATGTGATTTAAGGAAATTTGTTTTTAATACAGAGTGTTGAATACTAAAAAATTTTAAATGTTGAATAGACTTTGTTGAATGCATGTATTTGGGATAAAAATCTAATAAAACAAATGTTTATAATGAAGGAAAACTGTTGATTGATGGAACAGCATATTGGAAATATGGGTAGGATGGAAATCAAAGCCCATGTGCAGGGATTACTGGGCATAGGTGAAAGCATACCACTTCCACTGATAAGGGAAAGAAGTAGGAAAGTGAATAAATGAATGGCTACTCATTTTGTAAACATCAGGAAAGACACAGAAACCTACTGGTTTTACTGTCCTAATGTGGTAGAAAACAAAGTTTGCCTGAGGTTGAGGCAGTGGCTTTGTAGGTAGGGAGTTTGAAATTCAAAGTCAGAAAGAAGCACTTAAGGCACTTGAAGAAGAATCTGGCTAAGATATGTTTTCAGAGGATTCATGGGTAGTGTTAAGTTTCCATATGAAATGAGAGAACAGGAATTTATATTGGCTTCAATATGTTAATGCTGGAACATTTTCTGCAGACACACTCAGAGGCTAAGGTGAAGGAGTGGCTAAATCCTGTGGATACATCAGTTCAAAGCAGTTATTGTGGAATAATAATGAAGTAAAAATATTTAGAATAGGGAGAAGGGGATTGCATGTTTCATGGTTGGGTGACAGGTGACAGTATAATTTATCATCCCAACTAGGACATATTTAAGAGTAAAAGAAGACAACCAAACAGGATGCTAGGAAAATAAGAATAAATTGAATCTGCCTCCAGTTAAACCAGGATAAATGGTCGTCATGCTTTTATTGATTAAAACTAATTTTTAAAAAGACAATTTAGGTTAGGGGAAAATTTCTAGCAAATGGTATAAATACGGTTGAGGTTGTAGAAAAGTTATAATTAAGAGAATGAAAATCCTGGAAGTGTAGAATGTCATGACTTTAAAAATGTGCTGTATTGGGGTGCCTGGGTACCTCAGAGGGTTAAGCACCCAACTTGACTTCAGCTCAGGTTATGATCTCATGGTTGTGAAAGATGGAGCCTCACCTACACTTCCATGCTGATGTGGAGCCTGCTTAAGATTCTCTCTCTCCATATGCCCTCCTCCCCCCATTTCTCTCTCTCTCATTCTCAAGAAAAAAAATGAAAGAAAAGAAAAGGAAGGCTATAAAAATTTAGATTTCGTAAGTTTAATGGATTCTGTGACTCTGGTTAATGAAACAATTTAGTAATGCAGGAGTACAGAAGGTGAAAAGTTCATTGGGGTTCAGAAAGTCACAGTGGTCCAAGTTAAGGTGTGAATGTTTATTTTCCCACACACTCTAAAATCGTCCAGGAAGATAGTGGAATTAATGGTGGAGAAAAGTTTATAAGCCAGAGCCCAGAATCCTCAAGGACCGTGAAAGAATGAGCTTATGGGAGGTCAGTCAGTAACAAGAATGAGGTCTGGGTGACATGAGATTCAATAAAGATAGTTTTATAAGAGGGCACAAGAGGATTGGTAATAGCTATTAAGAAAATGAATACATTTGTCATTGCTTCATGTCATTAAGTATTTGAATCACCCTTGATCAATGCTCATCTCCAAACTTCTTTTATAATTTTACTTCCAGTGCCTACAGGGAGAGAATTCACTGTTTGTGCTAACAAGATTGTCAAGTTGTACATATCAGTTATAATCCTAATTTTAAATTAATAACTTGGATTTCTTATTCACGTTTGATTTTGATTAAAAGAATTCATCTACAAAGGGAAATCTATGCTTTCTCTGATGGTGAAAACACAATTTGTTGCCTACAAGAGTCACACTTTATACAAGCGAGAATATCCTATGTAAATTGAAAAAACTTGAGGCTTCTTTAACATCATTTATCATGAGGTCCTGACTATTTTCTTTTTCTTTTCTTTTCTTCTTTTTAAGGGGGCAGGGGTAAAATGGCAAAGGGGGAGAGAAAGAGAGAGAGAGAGAGAAAGAGAGAGGGAGAGAGACAGAAAGAGACAGAGAGAGAGAGAGAGAGAGAATCTTAAGCAGGATCCCTGGACTTTTATCTGACAGAGCCACCCAGTCGCCCCACTGACCATTTTCTATACACAAATTTTAAATATCAATAGAAGGTAAAACTGAAGGGAAAATATATTCATATCTTCTTTGCTAACATCATGAATACTGGTATCTTCATTCTTTTGTCTCTAGTTTTCATGCACAAAAAATTCATTGCACATAAACCTAGGTTTCATATTTTATTCCATTTATCATTACTGAAAGGAGTAGTTACTAGGATTTATAAAATGTCTTGGTATATCCCTAATAAGTCCCTAATAAGAGAAAATTGGATATTAAAATATTATTTGCCATATACATGGCAATATGTATATAACACTATACATAACAATAACTATATATATGTAAATATATGTATATATGTATATGTGTGTATATATATATATATATATATACATATATATAACGCTGAAATCATAGCTTCCAGTGGATAGTAGCTTTTTTTTCTGAAAACTTAGAGAATTTTGTTGGCATTCAAATGTCATCACTGAACAACCTGCAAGTAGACTGAGTCATTGTGATTCATTAGCATAATCAAGATTTTATTTTATTATTATTTTTTTTACAAATAGTTTATTGTCAAATTGGTCTCCATATAACACCCAGTGCCCAACCCCACAAGTGCACTCCTCCATGCCCATCTCCCCCCTCTCCCCCACATCCATCAGTCATCAGTTTGTTTCTCAGCATTCAAGAGACTCTCATGGTTTGCCATTCTCCCTTTCCCCCACCATTTCCCCACTTCTTCTCCCCCATGGTCCTCAGTTAAGTTCCTCCTAATCCTCCTATACGTGCAAACATGTGATATTTGTCCTTATCTGCCTGACTTATTTCGCTCAGCATAACACCCTCAAGGTCCATCCATGTTGCTACACATGGCCAGATTTCAGTCTTTCTCATTGCCATGTAGTATTCCATGGTATAGATAAACCACATCTTCTTGATCCATTCATCTGTTGATGGACACTTAGGCTCTTTCCAGGTTTTAGCTATTGTGGACAGTGCTGCTATGAACATTGGGGTACATGTGCTCCTATGTATCAGCATTTCTGTATCCCTTGGGTAAATTCCTAGCAGTGCTATTGCTGGGTCATAGGGGAGTTTTATTGTTAATTTCCTGAGGAACCTCCACACTGTTTTCCGGAGGGGCTGCGCCAGTTTACATTCCCACGACAGTGCAGGAGGGTGCCCGTTTATCCACATCCTCATCAGCATCTAGAGTTCTCTGATTTGCTCATTTTAGCCACTCTGACCAGCATGAGGTGGCATCTCAGTGTGGTTTTGATTTGTATTTCCCTGATGAGGAGGAATGCTGAGCATCATTTCATGTGTCTGTTGGCCATCTGGATGTCCTCTTTGAAGAAGTGTCTGTTCATCTCTTCTGCCCATTTCTTCACTGGGTTGTTTGTTTTTCGGGTGTGGAGTTTGGTGAGCTCCTTATAGATTTTGGATATTAGTCCTTTATCTGATATGTCATTTGCAACTATATTTTCCCATTCCGTCGGTTGGTTGCCTATTAGTTCCTTGGGTTATTTCCTTTGCTGTGCAGAAGCTCTTGATTTTGATGAGGTCTCAATCGTTTATTTTTGCTCTTGATTCCCTTGCTTTTGGGGATGTGTCAAGTAAGAAGTTGCTGCGGTGGAGGTCAAGGAGGTTGTTTCCTGCTTTCTCCTCTAGGGTGTTGATAGTTTCCTGTCTCACGTTCAGGTCCTTTATCCATTTTGAGTTTATTTTTGTGCATGGTGTGAGAAAATGATCTAGTTTCATTCTTCTGCAAGTTGCTGTCCAGTTCTCCCAACACCATCTGTTAAAAAGGCTGTCTTTTTTCCATCGGATATTCTTTCCTGCTTTGTCAAAGATCAGTCGGCTCTATACTTTTGGGTCCACTTCTGAGTTCTCAATTCTGTTCCATTGGTCTATGTGTCTGTTTTTGTGCCAATACCCTACTGTCTTGATGATGACAGCTTTGTAGTAGAGGTTAAAGTCTGGGATCGTGATACCTCCCGTTCTAGTTTTATTTTTCAGTATTACTTTGGCTATTTGAGGTCTTTTGTAGTTCCATACAAATTTTAGGATAGTTTGCTCTAGTTTTGAGAAGTATGCTGGTGCAATTTTGATTGGAATTGCATTGAATGTGTAGATTGCTCTGGGTAGTAATGACATCTTAACTATATTTATTCTTCCTATCCATGAGCATGGAATGTTTTTCCATTTCTTTGTGTTTTCTTCAATTTCCTTCATAAGTCTTCTATAGTTTTCATCATACAGATCTCTTGTATCCTTGGTTAGGTTTATTCCCAGGTATTTTATGGTTTTTTGTGCAATTGTGAATGGGATCAGTGTCTTGATTTCTCTTTCTGTTGTTTCATTGTTGGTGCATAAAAATGCAGCCGATTTCTGTACGTTGATTTTGTACCCTGCAACTTGGCTGAATTCTTGGATCAGTTCTAGTAGGCTTCTGGTGGAGTCTGTCGGGTTTTCTATGTAGAATATCACGTCATCTGCGAAGAGTGAAAGTTTGACTTCCTCTTTGCCAATTCTGATGCCTTTGATTTCCTTTCGTTGTCTGATGGCTGATGCTAGGACTTCCAGCACTATGTTAAACAACAGTGGTGAGAGTGGGCATCCCTGTCGTGTTCCTAATCTCAGGGGGAAAGCTCTCAGTTTTTCCCTGTTGAGGATGATGTTAGCTGAAGGCTTCTCATAGATGGCTTTGATGATATTTAAGTAGGTTCCTTCTATCCTGACTTTCTCTAGAGTCTTTATTAAGAAGGGATGCTGTATTTTGTCAAATGCTTTTTCTGCATCTATTGACAGGATCATATGGTTTTTATCTTTTCTTTTATTAATTTGATGTATCACATTGATTGATTTGCGAATGTTGAACCAGCCCTGTAACCCAGGAATGAATCCCACTTGAACTTGGTGGATGATTCTTTTTATGTGCTGCTGGCTTCGATTTGCAAGGATCTTGTTGAAAATTTTTGCATCCGTATTCATCAAGGATATTGGCCTGTAGTTCTCTTTTTTTGCTGGATCTCTGTCTGGCTTGGGAGTCAGAGTGATACTGGCTTCATAAAATGAATCCGGGAGTTTTCCTTCGACTTCTATTTTTTGGAATAGCTTGAGAAGAATTGGGATTAATTCTGTTTTAAATGTCTGGTAGAATTCCCCAGGGAAGCCATCAGGTCCAGGGCTCTTATTTGTTGGGAGATTTTGATCACTGATTCAATTTCTTCACTCGTTATGGGTCTGTTCAGGTTTTCTATTTCTTCCCGTGTGAATTTTGGTACTGAGTGTATGTTTAGGAATTTATCCATTTCTTCTAAGTTGTCCAATTTGTTGACATATAATTTTTCATAGTATTCCCTGATAATTGCTTGTATTTCTGAGGGGTTGGTGGTAATAAGTCCATTTTCATTCATAATTTTGTCTATTTGGGTGCTCTCTCTTTTCTTTTTGATAAGTAAGGCTAGAGAAGCATAACCGAGATTTTAAATTGAACTGATTTTATAAGATTATTGAAATTATAGAATGTTACAGCAGACAAAAAGTAACAAAAATACTATTTTAATGTTTAGTGAACATATTGTTTAAACAATTGCTCTAGCAATTGTTGCATTAATAACATTTTAACTATATAAGTTATATTGATATTTAGTATAGTTACTGAGTAAATTTCCCCCTGGCCCTTCCTTTTTCTCCTGAGGTTGGCTTATTCATGAGAATTTTGGCTTTTGTCTTTCTCCTCTTTTCACTCAGGTCTCTCTTGGAAGAGTTGAAAATTAATTTAATTTTTTCAACTCCCCTTCCAAATTCCATTACGTTTATGTGGTCCCTCTAAACTCATTTCACAAACAATGGCAATCTGTAAGCTTCTTCAAATGTAGTCGACCACCTGATTCATAATTTATAAATATGGTACTGTATAATCTAAAAGGTAAAAGAGATTAAATTGTACATTCACCAAATATTGCTAAACATTTCTTTTAATCACATTGCACAAGTCTGCTAAATATTTTACACATATGAACAGAGAATGTTCTGGGAAGCATCACCTTCAAGTAATGGGGTGTGGGAAGTTTTATATGAAAATGCTCAGAGCTCCCCTAATCTTGGAAAAATACAGAACCCAAAACACAGTTAAGGAAGTATAGGTTCAAACCAGTCTGTTCTTCTATGTTAATGAGAAATTGCAGCTGTTTGCTGATCCTTTAAATTACTAAGCTTATTTTAAAAGAGAGCACAACCTTCCCTGTAAAAGCAAGCATGCTCAATTTTTGACAGTACAATAATGTGAAAGAGATGAAAAAGGAGATTTTTGTAAAAATGATAGTTCCTAAAAGGAACCAATCCAGAGGAAAAAGAAAACTTTAAATACATTCAACAATGTAATTCAGATACGCCTTTTATTTTATTCAGCTGTTTTTCCAGCTTCAGACCCTACAAAGCTTTTGGTCTTAATTTTCTCCTGTTACCTTTAATCTTTTTTTTTCCTTCAAACTCTGGATGTCTCTATATCAGACTTAAAAGATATGTTATATGTGAATAAGCAAAGCAATGTGGATTTTATTATTTTTTTTGTAAATTGTATTCATTAGTGGTTCCTAAAGTATAATATGCCTGGGCAATGCAAATTCTAGTTACCACATCAGGGAAAATGAAGCAGAAAGTCTGGGTGTGGGGCCAGAAATCTACTTTAACCAGCCTTACCTGTGATTCCGATGTTTGCTAAAGTTGAATAACAGTTGTGTGAAGAAATGTAGATAATTATTTGCACTTTAGCATACAGATTTCTTTGTTTAATGCTTATTTATTTATTTTGAGAGAGAGAGAACATGAGCAGGAGAGGTGCAGAGAGAGAGGGAGAGAGAGAAAATCTCAAGCACACTCTGCTCTGTCAGCACAGAGCCCAATCCTGGGCCTGATTCTACAAATCCGAGCTAAAATCAAGATCATGACCTGAGCTAAAATCAAAAGTTGGATGCTTAACTGACTGAGTCACCTAGGCACCCCTTGATTTCTTTTTCTTCCTCCCTCCCTCCCTCCCTCCCTTCCTTCCTTCCTTCCTTCCTTTCTTTCTTTCTTTCTTTCTTTCTTTCTTTCTTTCAGTTTCCAGGGTTATTTTTCCCCCTTGATTTCTTTTCTGTTAGAAATTATGAGAGATTGTTAACATTGGAAATATCAATGTTATAAGAAAAAAATCATTTCCTTTTTCTACCATTAGAATTTTCCAACAAAGTTCCTTTTTTATTTCTATTTCCTCAGGACTTAACTATACATTGGCATAATGACACATTTTCTTGTTTACATTTTTATAGTTCCCTACAAATATAAAATGCAAGTAAAAGTAATTTTTTTAAAGACAAGAATTGAATCCAGCTCTTCTCAGACAATTTACTCATTCAGCAGTCCCATTCGCTACATTTGTAAGTGCTTATTTGTGGCAGAAACTGGGTTGAGTCCTTGAGTAAGGAAAATGAATGATAAATCAGACCTAATTCTTTATGCTATAATACTCCAATACAATACTCCAAAATCTACTATAGAAACTACTATAGTTGTTCAGAATTGGGAGGACTAGACTAGTCTTAGGCTCTTTTCTCCATAAAAATCTACATTAAAAATTAAAACAGTTTTATTCATTATTTTTCCCAAAAATATTTGGGTTGAGTTCTGTCATACATAAATATTAATAAAATAAAATGTCAGTACAACAGACTGGATGATAAGCAAAAGAATCAACCAAGCAGACTTATTGAACTTTCATTCTTTCAAGAAACATTCCTTAAGCACCTATTTTATGCTGGGCATTATGCCATGCACTGAGGATTCATAGGATGGAACATTTACCCTTAAGATACTCTCTGTCTGTCTAGTAGGAATGATGGATAGCCAAGTCAATTTAAAATAGTTATTTCTTAGGGGTGCTTAGGTGGTTCAGTTGGTTAAAAGTCTGACTTTGACTCAGATCATGATCTCCTGGTTTGTGAGTTCAAGTCCTCCATGGGGCTGTGTCCTCTAAATGCAGAGCCTCCTGCAGATCCTCTGTCTCCCCCCAACCCCTGCCAACCCTCTCGATGAGAGAGAGAGAGAGAGATGGATATGATCTTGACAGGATACCAAAAGGATGGCATTTATATGACCAAAAAAAAAGAAATTTGTCCATTTTTCTGGGACTATATTTTAAACTTCTCTGATTGGTTTTATTCTCTTATTTTCAAAGTAATAATTATCAGTAAAGGCCAAAAGTAGAAGAATAAAACTTTTGTTCTCATAATTCATAAGCGACTTCCATAGAACAGTTGTGTAATTTTTTTTGGTCTGTTTCACTATCAATTTTCCTTCCATAAGTGAGTTTATGTTTCATTTAAATGTTGTGTGATGATTTTTTTGGCTAATGCATGAGGCTTTTCTAACAATTTTTTCCACAATATCCTTTATTTAAAATGCTTTTTAAAATATTTGTATTTTTTGAGAAAGAGAGAGAGAGCAGGTGAGGGCCTGAAAGAGGGAGACACAGAATCCTAAGGAGGCTCCAGGCTCTGAGCTGTCAGCACAGAGTCCAGTGAGGGGCTTGAACTCATGAACTGCAAGATCATGATCCAAGCTGAAGTCAGATGCTCAACTGACTGAGCCACCCAAGCACCCCTACACAATGTGCTTTAAAATGGCTATCAGTAGTCTATCATAACTTAATATCCCCAACCCCCTCAAAGTTTGGAATTTTTTATTTCATCATAGCCTATACTACCATTAGAATCTCATATAGTGTGTTTCGTAGGTATTTACACATGGACTTATATTTATTCTCTAGATGTGAACTTGTGAAGCTGAAAAACAAATATTTAGGGTTCTTGATACATATGGCTGCATTGCCTTCAAAACAATGCACTCTCAAAGAATCATCTGTTTTTTACTCTAAAATCATGCCCAAAAAAGCAAAAGCAATAATATCTATCTTGCAAGTGTAAAATGAAATCAGTGCCTTAGTTTTTTGAAAGTAGAAAAATATTTTCTTGGTTTTAATACTAGACTAAATTCTGATATAGAGATGTATGAAAGAAAATACAGGTAGGAAACATAGACTATTTCCTTGGTAGCTGTTTGACATTGACTTAAGACTTAGCTCATGTAGCCATTTCAGTATGATATTGTTCCTTGAAGCACAGGATTTGAGATCAGGCTGCAAGGAATGAAGTCTCAGCCCCACAACCAAGAGGCTATATTATTTGAGCAAATCTTTCTGAGTTTCAGTTTCCTAGTTTGTAAAGTGGGTTGAGATATGATTTTTTCCCAAAAATCTTTGATAAGATTAAATGAAATAATGAATAGAGGCACATAGCAATAAATGCAAGCATATGAAGAAATCAATAAAGGTTAACAATTATTATTATTGATGGCCTTTGGTAAATGTAGATGTTGGAAAAATTTATTTAGTTTTCTGTGTCTCAGTTTGTATAAAGAAAGCTTTGTACTATCCTTCATCAGGCAGCTTCTGAAATAGCTTACAATAGTAACCGCTTCCTGGTGTTCATGTGTTTCTGTAATTCCATGCCTTTGAATGTGGGGTGGATCTAATGATTTGCTCATAGCTAGTAGAAGATGGCAAAAGCGGAGGGATGTTGTTTCCAAAATGGGGTTACATAAGTCTGTGACTTATCTTTCCCACACTGTCATTCCGCTGTGATTCATTCATCTCTCTGATGAAGCCAGTTGTCATATTGTGAGCTGTCCAAGGGAGAGGTCCACGTGGAATTAAACTCAAGGAAGCCTCTGAGGAATTAAGGTTCTCTGTCCGATAGCCAGTGAGGAACTGGCCAACTTCCATATGCCAACTGCCATATAAGTAACCTTGGAAACTGATTTTCCCCAATAGTTAACTAATACACTCTAGTTTTTTATGAAATTAATGGTGAAAAATAATCCTTTCAAATTTATCTTTTCTAAATTATAAGTACTTGTGTGTCTTGTAAAAAAATGTTCACTGAAGGTAAGGAATTTTCCTAAGAGTTTATCACACAAGTATTTACAATAAAACCTTAGACTGTGAGCAACTTGTTCTGTGAGTGTTCTGTAAGATGAGAAAATATTTCTAATAATTTTTTAAAATGTTTTATTTATTTCTAGCAGAGAGAGAGACAGCGTGAGCAGGGGAGGGTCAGAGAGAGAGGGAGTCACAGACTGAAACAGGCTCCAGGCTCCGAGCTGGCAGTCAGCACAGAGCCCGACGCGGGGCTCGAACCCGCGAACCGCGAGATCATGACCTAAGCGAAAGTCGGACGCTTAACCGAGTAAGCCACCCTCGCCCCTCTAATAATTTTTAACTTGATAAACAAGTGATTTCTTGCAATATGAGTAGTATGTGGTGCCGATGTCACACAATCACAGCTGAGCCAATGGTTCTCAAAATTCGCTTTGATGTATGAGTGCTTTGGATTACAAGCATGTTTTTGGAATGAATTATGCTTACAAATCAAGGTTTTACTGTATATACATTTATTATAAACTTTGGGAGTTAGTTACTTCCCACGTTAGCTTTGGGAGACAAGGCATTTACATTTATAACAAATACCTCCCTTAACTTCACTGAAAAAAAATCTTTCTCTTATTTGCTCATTGATCTTAGTTAACATAGCATTCAAGTACCTATATTTAAATTATTCTGGGACTAAATCTCTAGTTTGTTCTTCTGAAAGAATGTTGTAAAACTACAGAAGAAATTTAAATTAATTTACACTCATGTTAGTTATAAAAAGAGAAAAAATGAAAATTTTAAATGAAAGAGTTAAAATTTAAGGTGCTTAGTGGAAGTTATAGGTTATTTGAGTAATAATTTAAAGTATCTTCACAGTCATTTTATTTCAAAATATATTCTCCCTACTTAATATAGAACATTCTTAAATACATGTTATTATTAATTTTAACAATTATTTCTAAATCACAAATTATCTAATTAATACCAATAGAAATGTAATCCTTTAGTGGCTTAAAATATACACATTAATGTTTATTTAATGGATTTAAAAATTTTTATAGGTAAATAAATTTAGCTTTGAAACAAAAGAAAATGGACTATTATCCAATTTTGTTCCAAGAAAAGATCCTTCCAAATTCACAATTTTGGGTGACTTCCAATATTATACTAAGTGGAACATATTAATAAACCATTTGGCAAGAGAAACAAAGAATTCTGTGCCTTAGTATGCCTAATACTGCTCCTTTTTGGCTATCCTAACTTAAGGGAAGATGTTTCAATGGGAATTGTTTAATAATTTAGTAAAAGATAGAGGTATTTTGGACACAACACTCAGAAACAGAGCATTTAATGGCCAGTGAGGAATATGGGGATGAGAATAGCTTGCACAATGGATACCATAAATAAGAAATAAGAAAGATTTCTGGACTTTCTCTTAAAACTGAATAAATGGAAATTCATGTTGTGTCAGAATTAAGCTGATTTATTTTTCAAAGGGAAAATTAAAGAGTCAAAAATAAATTATCTCAACTTTCTGCAGTACCTAATACATCATGACAAATAAGTTACTTTCATGTGATTAGGTGACTACTCCTATTGTGGTTGATTTAAAGACACACAAACTGCTAAACAACACTTTAGGCAGAACTGTTTATTCTAATTGCTAAATATGCCAAATATAAACATAAGAAGCAGTTAAGAACTTGGCTATATGATAAGCCAAATTAGATCTTTTCAGGCCAAATAAACTTACTTTGTGCCCAGAATTACACCAATAGTTTTACTACATTGATCTAATTAATCAGATACAGATATTTGCCAAATTGGTAATAGTCGTTATATATATATATACTAGAACAGAAAACAAGTCATCCCAAAGGATTTAGATCACAGGAAGCATCCTAAGGTCAGAGATATCCCTATTCAGTTAGAATGAGGTAATCTCACTGCCCAATATTTAGCAAGAGTCTGAGTGTAAGAGTCCTGTAGCCTATTGTAGCAGTTCAGTACTTATACTGAATTATATGATAATTGGATTGTATGGGCTTTCCTGAAAGCCAAACTATCTCTGGTTACACTGCTTATATGAAATGACATATTTGGGTTCCAAATAACTGACTCCGAATAAATAAATAAATAAATAAATAAATAAATAAATAAATAAATAGGTTTTGGAGAAGAATCTGTTTGTTGGTTGGGACCTGCCTGCAAATGCCAAATGCATCGTTTGCTTTGAGCTTTCTGAGTGCACTATGGGCAGACAATAACATTATGGCTCCCCTGGGACCATTCTCCTGCCTCACTGTGTTTGAGGAGCCTGGATGCTAGACAGAGTCTGGCTCAATAAAGTCTTAAAATATAAGGTAATCTGTAGGTTGAAAGCTACAATATTTTCAGTCTTCTAAAAAAAGATTATGAATTCTGAGTTGTTAGTCTCCCTGCAGGTTAAATACAAGTGTTTTTTTTTTTCCCCTTAAATATGATCCCCCCCCCAAAAAAAACAAAAACAAAAACAAAAAAAAACACCTGCAGCTCAGTTTGTCTTTCTCATCTGAACAAATTAAAATGGAGTTTTGGGTAAGTCAGTGACAGCTACGTTCTCTGCAATAAAACGCATGCTTTCAGTGAGCATGAATGTTAGGTGCCTATGACCTGTTGGAGCTGTCAAACAGAATGAACCCTCCAAATAAAATTATATACAGAAAATAAATATACAAAGAGTGAAACAAATATGTCAAATTGTATATTTCTAGGGACATTAGGTTTGGTTTTTCTAGTTAAATTGGCTGATAAGAAGTTAAACCTCTTTCTTCTACATGTCCCTAAATCCTTACACTGAGCCCTTCCACTAGAATAAGACAAGTAGATTTGTTTTCCAGTGGGCAACTAGTAAGGAGTTATTTATGCCATTTATCTTCTTGAGCACTACATATGGGAAAGTACATGGAGCATTGATTGACTATGGGGTATAATAGTCCTTTCTTAAGTAGGTCAGTTCTGGCACATTTTCTCCTATTAGAAACCAATACACTTTTCTGAACTGCTGTCTCTATTCTTACATAGTAATGTATCAACAGCAGGATTTCCATCATTTGTTCATCACTCATTTTCTTTCCTAAAATCATTTATTGAGACTACAATGTACAAAAGCATATCAAAGGGTTCTTCATCTCTCTAAACTGGATCTATTCCAAAAATTGGCAGCTCAGACAGATCTCCCCTAAAACAAACAAGAATGTTGGCTACAAAGGGTCAGAGAAAATGATATAACTGTAACTCTTCTGCCATAATAATAAGGAGGCTGTACCTTGAGAAAGATTAGTGTTTTGTTATGGGTCAGAGAATTTCTTGAAGATAACTTTGGGATCTACTTTATAAACTTGAACTTTTTTCCTCCTAAATGGGTCACAGTAGAGAGTAAGAAGTAGATTCCCTTTTGTGTGCAAATGCCAGTCATGACTAACCAAATACATGTAACTCACCTAGCTTCACAATAGGGCCCAAGATCCAATTTAAGGATAAAGTTTATAAAGCTCCCTCTGTGATGGATGTCTCTTTTCAAATATTGCCCAGATATTAATGTTAGTAACTAGAAAGTTGTGTCAGTTTTGCATTTACATTCTTTGATTAAAAAGTATGGAGCACTTGGTGGCTCAGTCTGTTAGTGTCTGACTTTGGCACAGGTCATGATCTCACAGTTCATGGATCTGAGGCCTGCATCAGGCTCTATGCTGAAAGCTTGGAGCCTGCTTCAGATTCTTTGTCTCTCTCTCTCTCTCTGCTCTTCCCTGTTCACACGCTCTCTCTCACTCTTTCAAAAATAAATAAGCATTTAATTTTTTTTAAGTACCTAACATATATTATGAAAATACATACACATATATGTTTATGTTTTAATGTGACAAAAATAGAAGTTTTTATTTGAAGTTATTTTCTATTACACTCTCTAGTTTTTAAATTAATACACTTTCATGCAAAAAAATATATCATCTCTTCCCTAAACCATTATGTATTTTTAAAATATCTACTTTTATCCAAACAGTACTTTTCCCCCTACCTAAATACCACTCTTGGTCTCTCATTCAAGTCTGGAAGACCAGACATTGAGACATAGATCACTGATAAGAGCATCACTACTCTGGAGCAAAAATAGAGGGTGGGGGTAGTTGTAATGATAGGTGCATGCTCATTGGAAAGAAGCAATGCCTAAGAAAAGAGCCACTCCCCTGGCAAGAAAAGCAAGCAAAATGTTTCCAGCAGTTGAAATAATAGAAAAAACTCACAAAGTCCAAAGGAGTTGACACAGTGACAGGAACCACATTTGCAGTGGTACAAGGAGAGATTAATACATTGGAGGGCTTGCTGGGATGGGCAAAGGAAGAGAGGCCATGCAGCACATCTAAAGAGATGCCACACTGCGTGCTGAGTCTGAGGCACCTACTCTGGACTGTGACAGAGGCTAAAGCAACTTTCCCAGGTTTCTGACCAATCATCAGACCCCGCCCAGGGCTGTAGGAGAACCATAAAAGAGTAGCCCTGAGTCATGTGCAAGAACCATGGTGAAGATTATACATGGATCATGGGAATTATAAGGGGAGATTCACAGAAATTAGCAAGAGATTTCCACTACCACAACCCAGGAGTAAGAAAGTCCTTTGGAAATGTAGGAGATACAAACAGAAGTGCTATGAATCATCCATTATATTTTTGTCCCAAAATGGGAGAGATAAAGGTGAGATTAGTCATTGGACTCCTAATTTGCAAAGAATATTTGAAGAGACTATTGCAGATAAGGAACTTTTCTAATTTGTATTTACTCATCTTCAGTAATTCAACCAAATCCTTTGCTCTTGTAATGCTGTTGGACTTCTTCATATGATATCTTGGAGAACATATTCTAGCCCACCATGGAAGGAAGCATCTATTTTGGGTCTTCTCACAGAGTCAAATTCATCTGCTAGGAAGATTCACTTCATAATCCTGACCACCAGCCTCTGTTCCTTCAGACCTTGTTGGGCCTTCCTTGTGCTAAGGACCTGTTCCAAGTCTCTTCTCTGAATGATGTTTCCCATTCCATCTTCCTTGAATCTTACCAGGTTAAGGTAACTGGCATTCATGGCAGTAAATAGTCCCTGGAAAGTTATCACTGTTTCTACCGGTCTTCCCAGAATCCCTATTAGGAGAGGATACTTTTTCTTCTGCCCAATACCCTGGCATCCCAGATTGTTGAACTCCCCTCTTTCACCCATCTGATCTTCACCTTACTGCAAACATACAGTCATATAATCATATTTTATATCAGGGGTCAGCAAAGTACATCCCATGGGCCAAATCCAGCATGTACCTAGTTTTGTAAAGCCCATGAGCCAAGGATAGAATTTACATTTTTAAATAATTATATTCGAAATGGTTATGTAATTGTCAACATTATATCTCCACTTTTGCTTGTTGGCCCACAAAGTTTAAAATGTTTACTACCTGCAGGGGACCAGCCTCTGCAAGCCAGGGTTGGCCCGGAGAGTGATGGTTGGCGTCGGCAAAAGAAGACACGGAGCCAGCCTCTTCAGGTGGACTGCTCAAATTTATTTTTCAGCTTAGGGTTTTTATATAGCAAATTCAAACAATCATGCTTAAACAATTTACATTTTTTGAGTACAGTCATAGGACTTAACATTTCTAAGTTTTCTTTGCAACAGTGATTTCACGGTACGTAACTTTCACTTCAACCAATAAAATTTAACCAGGTAGTCATAACAAAGTTTTACATATTCTTTACTACGTATGACAGGGTATCTAAGGATAAGTGAAGTATATTGCCAGAATACATGAGATCACGGTGCCCTTTAATTGTTTAAATTCAGTGGGCATGCAAAAACAGGATATACTTGTACCCGCAGTTGTAGGTAACAGACTCTCACAACCCCTTAATAAGAAAGAACAATATCAACATTTATCATAGATGACGTATGGAAATGTTTTACGTGGATCAACTAGAATTTGGTCTCTGCATTTACCAATGTCATTCTTTGACCAGAACAATCCATAAGTTGCCTTACAGGCTTGAGGTCAGCAGGCAAATATTTCTCTAACACTTTTTCGAGAAAGTTCTCCACAACTAGTAAGTCTTGTTTTTGTCTCTGCTTATGGCAAAATATGTATTCTTACTGCCAGTTAGACTCATAGAAGGAAAATGAATTCTAGGTCTCTTATAGACCCAATGCATACTGGGCTGTCTCCAATTTTGCTAATTGCTACAATATTTATTAGACAACATCTGATTGAGGGGGTTTGGAAGAAGCGGGGAACTGTGGGCGATTCTGGTTTCATATTAACCCTAGAATAGACTAACAGCAGAAGTGAGAGTAAAAGGTACAGACAAAGTAGAGAAGAAGAATTCTCCCGGGGGTTCTTCTGACTGCATTGCAGTCTCTTCCCTGGGCCTTGCCATCAGGGATGACCTGTGCAGTTTCGGTCTCCGGCAACTACTCTTCCCTTTAAGCAAAGTTGCTGACGCTACTCTAGATCTTACTGTTTCCAGTAACTATAGTCCCTCCATAGTCTCAATTTCAAAGAAATTATGCTTTGGTCCCTATTTCCAATACTTCCTATTTACTCACTCTCGAATCCTGCCTCCCCAAATCCTTACATTTCACTAGAACCGCTAATCCACTGATGTTATGACCATCTCAAAATGCCTCACTTGTCTGCTACAAGGTATATGCTTAAAGAATATTTGTTGTGTTAATTATTTGAGTGAGTATATCCACCTCACATTCAGTTTCAAATCCCCTCATGAGTCCCATTGCCTAGGGATAACTTGATTGAGTCATTCTCTAGTATAAACTTTCTCATTCCTCCTTCTCTTACTTCAAAGCAACATGCCTGTCCTTATTGGCACTTCTTAGTTACAGCCAATCTGTGCCTAGAATATAAGAGCTGAAAAATAAACCTATGCCTCAAATAGCAGTTATCAATTTTTGAATAAATGGTTTGAACCAGTAACTTTATATTTTTAATTTTTTAAATGTTTATTTTTGAAAGAGTGCAAGTGGAGGGAGAGGGTAGAGAGAGAGAGGGAAACAGAATCTGAAGTAGGATCCAGGCTCTGAGCTGTCAGCACAGAGCCTGATGCAGGGTTTTGAACTCACAAACCCACTCATGAGACCACAAACTGAACAGAAATCGAATGCTTAATCGACTAAGCCATCCAGGCGCCCCTGAACCAGGAACTTTAAAACATAATCTTATTTGATCCTCTCAACAATCCCACAAGATAAATGTTATTCATATTTTAGAGATGAAGAAAATAAGCCTTCATCTCTAAGGTTAATGGATTGTAAGTACTGGAGTTCCATCTGAGGCCTTTAGATATACAAATCCTATGTTGTTTCCACGATGCTAGGTGCTGTACATATCAAAGAGTGACTTAAGGAGTAGAGTTAGAGAGACCATATTAGGTTTGGAAGGTGGTTTATACATCACTAAGAAAACTGGTTTAAAGGGTCTTGCTCTATTCCTTGAATCATAGCACCTAAAATACCTATAGAGTGGTAAATAATGCAGACTCACCCACCTGGCTTTTCTGTGCCACAGCCTGAAAGTTCTTTTAAAGGCAGTATATGTGCAGGCAACTTCTTCTTCTTCCTCCTCCCCTTCTCGTCCTCCTCGTCCTCCTCCTCCTCCTCCTCCTTCTTCTTCTTCTTCTTCACACAAAGATTACTATATATTAAGTTGTATTCCATAACCTTGTCATTTTCCAGCTGGAAAAGCATGATGGGCTGCTGGGAAGATCTTCCCACTGATCCACAGAGGAGCTCTTTCCTAACTTTCTTGCAAAAATAAAGACAAAGTTGGCCCTATAGGGGAAAATAGAACTTCCTATGATAATTTAACTGAGGTTAAAATTATTTTTCGTTAAGAGCTTACTGAATTTTCTCACCTTCTCATCACCAAGAATCATTAACATAGTTCTTCCTTCTTCTAGCCCTAAGGTTTTCTAATAGGTCTAACCAGTTCCAGTGAAGAAATCTGTATCTGAAATAAAGTAGGCCCTTCTGGTGTGTAGTTTTAAAAATGAGCTGTAAATTTTATTAATCATATTATTATTCTTTATAAGGCACTCTCTCTTTAAACAAAAAGTTATCTGTGTACATTTCAATGTCCCCACTACATTATTTTGATTGAAGAGTTTGTAACTTTTCGGGGCGCCTGGGTGGCTTAGTCGGTTAAGCGTCCGACTTTCGCTTAGGTCATGATCCCGCGGTTCGTGGGTTCGAGCTGACTGCCAGCTCAGAGCCTGGAGCCTGTTTCAGTCTGTGACTCCCTCTCTCTCTGACCCTCCCCTGCTCATGCTGTCTCTCTCTCTCTCCTAGAAATAAATAAAACATTAAAAAAAAAAAAGAGTTTGTAACTTTTCTACAAATGCCTCCTATGCCCTGCACCACTGACATTCTCTTGATTTTTTTATCTTTGCTATGCACAATTGAAATCCAGTGACTCACTTTCTTCACTGAGCATCTTTTTTTAAATAATAGTTTATTGTCAGGTTGGTTTCCATATAACACCCAGTCCTCATCCCCACAAGTGCCCTCCTCCATACCCACCACTCCCTTCCCCTCCCCAAACCCATCTGCTCTGTTTGTTCTCAGCATTTAAGAGTCTCTCATGGTTTGCCTCCCTCCCACTCCCCAACTACTTTTCCCCTTCTTCTCCCCCCATGGTCCTTCGTTAAGTTCCTCCTAATTCTCCTATATGTGCAAACATATGGTATTTGTCCTTCTCTGCCTGACTTATTTCACTCAGCATAACACTCTCAAGCCCTATCCATGTTGCTACATACTGCCAGATATCATTCTTTCTCATTGCCATCTAGTATTCTGTTGTATAGATAAACCACGTCTTCTTGATCCATTCATCAGTTGATGGACATTTAGGCTCTTTTCATGTTTTTCACTGAGCATTCTGACATGTGTTTTCTTTACAGCTCTGGGTCAGATAGTCGAGTACTAATTTCTAATTTTAAAATTTATAGAGAAAAAGTATTTCTCTGTGTGCACTTCCCCAAGTCTTATTCAAGCTAACTTTTCCTTGTAAAATTAGAGCAACAAACTCTTTACAAGCATAAAAGATGCCGTCTGCAGGCAGAGGACTGAAGGAAATTTCTCAAAGCATCTCTTTTTGCATTAACATTCACTGCATGCTTACTGTGCCATAAAACAACTCCAAAATAGCTCCATGAAATAAATACTATTGTTCCCATTTGTACAAATGAAATAAGCAACTAAAGAAAAAAAGATAGAATATGTCGCTCAAGCTCACATAGCTAATGTGGTGTCAGATCAGAGATCCAAATCAGCCAATCTGATTTCAGAGACTGTTTGACCACAAAATTGTATACTGTTTTAGGATATTAATCAGAGTTAAGCTTCCTTGAGAAGGTTTGTGAAGGTTGTAACTTTTCCTTGAAGTAAGCAGAGTGCCTCTTAAAACCTGGCCTCATTAAAATATGATGTCTTTTTCCCCCAAGTTAGTGAACATGTATGGAATCACCAAACACCTAGAAGCTTTCAAATTCCCTGAAAAAACTTTTGTTGCTAACCCAAGATTTTTTTCCAAATTCAAGTTAATTTTTCCATCTAGCTCTATTGCCTTAAATTCTGGCTTTGAAATATGCAAAAATATAAATGTGTACTTCTAAACTAATATTTCCCCTGTTACATCTCTCAACCACAATATCTGGCATATAATAAGCACTTGCCAAATATTACCTTCCTATAAAAGAAGTACTTATAGAGAGATTTTCATAAAGAGAGGGACAAAGATCACTGATTTTCTGAGACTAGTGTGGAAGATATTAATTCCAATCTAATGAGTGCAGTGAAAATATGTATAAATGTATATATATCATAGCATATACAAGTGTATATTCAAAAACTTTAGTATTAATAAAATTAATTTATAAGTAATTGAGTTCTAAGTGTTTTGTATTATATACTATACATCTTTGTGTCAATATGAAGTCTGTTCCACTTTGTTGGTGATATTGAGCTGTGTGATGTTTTTAAATTTTATTTTAATGTTTATTTATTTTTGAGACAGAGAAAGAAAGAATGTGAGCAGAGGAGGGGAAGAGAGGGAGACACAGACTCTGAAGCAGGCTCCAGGCTCTGAGTTGTCAGCCCAGAGCCCAATGTGGAACTCTAACTCATGAGCTGTGAGATGGTGACCTGAGCCAGTCAGACACTTAACCAACAGAGCCACCCAGGTGCACCAAATTTTGTGATGTTTTTAACCCCAAGAAGATATTGGGGACTGAATTGAGAGGAAATTCACTTTCCACAGTAAAAAAGAAATATTAGTTCAGCATCTATATAGTTCAACAACCCAGGCTTTATACATAATTGCCACAAATAAGAAATGTAGTTTTCACAAGCTAAAATATTTCACAATTTTTAAATCATTAATTTTGAAATCATAGTTTGATTAAAATTTGAATCTTATAACTTGGAAAGGAGACTTCTACCCAAATGCAACCTCCTAAAAACAAACAAACAAACAAACAAACAAACAAACAAACAAACAAACAAACAAAGATCACCACTCCTTTTCTTTGGTTCAGGTCTTCCAAAATGCCTCAGCTCTCTTGTCTGGGCAGCATACAATATTTATCAATTACTGATAAAAACATGCCACAGCGGTGCCTGGATGGCTCAGTCAGTTAAGCTTCCAATACTTGATTTGGTCTCTGCTCGTGATCTCACTGTTCTTGAGTTTGAGCCCATGTTGTGTCAGGCTCCCCACTGACAGTGTGGAGCCTGCTTAGAATTCTTTGTCCACTCCTTCCCCACACTCTCAAAATAAAACAATCAACTAAAAAAAAAAAAAAAAAAAGCAGTGCCACAAAGTGGATGTTCCCATGAATCAGACTGAGTTTAGGGTTCACACACACACACACACACACACACACAAACCTTGGGAAAATTGTTTTTGTTTGTGGAAAACATTCCTAATTGTTAATATTGTTTGCTTTGCCAAGTGCCATATCTAATTATTCTCAAAGAAATCTTTCAGCTAGTGCTGGAAAGCAGGCTTGCTTATATAGTTGCTCTTTTATTGCTGCTAGCAAACAGTCCAATTTACCTTCTCCGTACATAACTGCTGTACCTATACTTGAGATTTCTTATGAAAGAGACAGCCTGATCCCTTGTGTATTTGTGAGTGGTGTTTGTGTTTGTGTGTGTGTGTGTGTGTGTGTGTTTCCTTGACCTACTTTAACTGCTAGGGAAATCAACAACCACTTAAATCATCCAACTAATTTTTTCTCTCCAACTTCCCTCTCCTAAGAAACAAGATTCATCTGCAGCTGCTTTATTTCTGCAAAGTTCTATTATACTTAAAGTTCACAGTTGAATGAGCAAATGCATTTCTAGAAAGAGTTAATTTGTTTTCTGGAATTTTTGTGCAATATAGAATAGTATAATATTGTTCTTTGGCTGTATGCATGCATATCTATAAGGGAAAATATTTCATTAGTTTAGATGTTCACGTTCTCATACTGAGGATTTTTTTTTTAAACCACACAGAGGAACTGGACTTAAAATGACAATATGCCATTTCTAAGTAGTAGTGGGTGCGTCTAGATTATATGAATTCTTCTGACAATTCCCAAATCCATAAAAATTACCAAAAACATTTTTCTCCAGATTTCCATATTTCTCTAACTTAGCAAATCAAGACTTAGGTAGATACATGTAATTTTAGAGGGTAATTCTCATCCTCAGGCAGATGTATGGAAATAACAAATCTAAGCTACCAGATTTAAGTAACAAGTGAACTGATAAATCCAAATAAGGAACAGCCCAGTGAGTAGACATTTATTAGAGCAGAGATCATGTATTATCACTTTTTTTTACCACTGTATATGTTGAGCCCTAGTGTCAAGTAAATATTTTTTTTGAATAAAATAAGAAGAAAGAAAGAAAGAAAGAAAGAAAGAAAGAAAGAAAGAAAGAGAAAGAAAGAAAGAAAGAAAGAGGAGGAGGAAGGAAGAAAGTAGGGAAGAAAGAATGGGAGCGGGAAGCAGAGGAAGGAAAGATATATCAGCTATTTTTGTTGTTTGTCATAGATGATATACTGGTAGACAGCAAGTACAAATCAAGTGTTGGAATGTTAACTACAGATAACACAAGGTGTTACTGTTTGAACTTTCCAGGATGCAGACAATGAGTCAGAGTTCAATGTGCAACTCTTTTTATTGGGAAGTATCACCAGTGAAAGAGAAAGGGAAGAAGAAGGAATGACCAAATTTGAACAAGGGCACTATCTGCCCAACAGTGAGCTCTAGAATAAAGGAGTAGCATCTCAGGTGCAGTTGGGGAGGCTCTTACACCACAACCTTGTTCAACCATTGGTTGGCAGCCATTCCAGGAAGAATGTTACCTCAGCTTGAAAGATGAGCCTGACCATGAACAAGCTAACAACTAGAGGCATTTGGATAACCACTCTCCTGGAAGCTAGCATGTTCTTTCTTGAAGGGAAATCTGGAAGGCATATCTCAACATCTACATAAGTTTCTTTCACTCCATAAAGCAACCCAAGAAAAATCAACTTCTTACTATCAAATTTCCAGCACCAAACCAAATGTGTGTGTGTGTGTGTGTATACATATATATTTTTTTTTCCTGTGGAAAAGATGACTCCAGCAGAGGAATCTATGCATTCATCAGCCTCTGAACTATATTTCTCTATGTGTCCACCTTTTCATTAGGGGCTTTCACAACAAATACATTTGTGAATTTAACATTGGAAATATAATATTGATCAAAATTTTAAAGGAAAGATAAATATCTATTTCTCATATAGAACAAGAAAGTAAGGCATTCAAATGGATATCATGTGGCAAGCCAAAAATGATTTAATATCTTTGTTTCTTCTTTTGCCTCCCTTTCTGTGGGTTTCCATGGGAATCTTTGTAGAGCAACTAACTACAGCTGAATCTATATGTGCTCTAACTGAATCAGTTTCAATTAAAGAATTGCTGCATCTGCTCCTTAAGGCTCATGAAAAACAATCAACATGAATTTATTGACTGATTAATATGTACCCAAGATTACAGAAAATATCTATGAGAAATTAAAAAGCCAAGGAAACTATTGTCTGTGCTCCCCTATGGCAATGGAAAATAAAGCCAGACTGAAAAACATGAATATATTAGTTTATTTTTTCCACACCTCTATTCACACTCTCTCTACTGCAACCCCAACTCAAATGACTTTTTCCAATTTCAGGAAACTGCTAGGTTTGGAGTGGGTAAAAATGGGAGTTAAAAGAATAATATTATAGACAGTCAACTAGTACATCATTTGGTATCTCAATCAGCTGGTGAATATAAATTGAACATCTACAATTTGTCAGTCACTATGAGAGGAGCTCAGGACATAGAAAATAATGATAGAGACAATGTTCCTCTCTTGAATTAACTTATATGTGATAGTAATAATAATAATTATTATCAAGGCAAAGAATTAAATGAAATAAGAAGTATGATAAGGAGTAAATAAGGTGGAACCAAGAAGCTGGTAGATTTTATTTAGGCTCTCCAAGGAAAATACTTTGAGGAGCTATAATTAGAAATCAGATCTGATAGGAGGGAAGCCTGGGTGGCTCAGTCATTTAAGTATCTGACCTTCGACTCATGATTTCAGCTCTGGTCATGATGTTGGGGTTTGTGACGTGGAGCCCCACAGTAGGCTCTGTGCTGATAGCATGAAGCCTTCTTGGGATTCTCTCTCCATCTCTCTCTCTCTCTGCCTCTTCCCACTGCTTGTATATGCAAGCCTTCTCTCTTTTCTCTCTCAAAATAAATAAACTTAAAAGAGAAAAGAACTGGGATCTGAAAAGTGATAAAACCTTAAAATGCTGGTGGGAGAATAGTCAAAAGAAAATAAACTAGAAGAATAGCGAAAGCTTTCTCCAATGGAAGTAAGTTTAGTCTTTATAGAAATATGCCATATACTAGCAACATAATTGCAGACAAATAAAAAATTTAAAATTTTCTAGGAAACTTTTTTCATAATTTTTTATTAATTTCTTTTAATTTACATACAAGTTAGCATATAGTGCAGCAATGATTTCAAGAGTAGATTCCTTAATGCCCTTTACTCATCCCCCCTCCCACAACCCCTCCAGTAACCATGTTTGTTCTTCATATGGAAAGCTTTTTATGTTTTTGTGCCCCTTCCTGTTTTTATACTATTTTTGCTTCCCTTCCCTTATGTTCATCTGTTTTGTATCTTAAAGTCCTCATATGAGTGAAGTCATATGATATCTGTCTTTCTTTGACTAATTTCGTTTAGCATGATACCTTCTAGTTCCATCCATGTAGTTTCAAATGGCAAGATTTCATTCTTTTTGATTTCCAAGTAATACTCCATCACACAGACACGCACACACACACACACACACACACCACATCTTCTTTATCCATTCATCCATAGATGGACATTTGGGCTTTTTCCATACTTTGGCTATTGTTGATAGCACTGCTATAAACATTGGGGTGCATGTGTCCCTTTGAAACAGCATATCCATACCCCAGGATAAATACTTAGTAATGCAATTGCTGTATCCTAGGGTAGTTCTATTTTTAATTTTTTAAGGAATCTCCGTACTACTTTCCAGAGTGGCTGCACTCATTTGCATTCCCACCAGCAGTGCAAAAGAGATCCTCTTTCTAGGAACCACATTTAAAATGTAAAAGCAAAGTGATTAAATTACATTGATACTTAATTTTGCTTTATTTTATCTAATATATACAAAATAATAGTTTTTATACATGTTATCGATGAAAAAGTTAATGAGATATTTTATACTAATTTGTGTATTGTCTTTGAAATGTGGGATGTATTTTATAGTTACAGGAAAAATAAACTTAAATTAGAATATTGTAAAAATGGTGATCATATATTAAGTGATCAATGGTTACTTATGATTGATAACAACCATATTGGACAAAGAAGTTTTACAGATTGAAAAAGACCACTGTCTCTGGAAGGTAGCTGAAGAAGAGAGGGGCACCTGGGTGGCTCAGTCAGTTAAGCGGCCAACTTTAGCTCAGGTCATAATCTCGTGGTCTGTGGGCTCAAGCCCTGGGTCGGGCTCTGTGCTGACAGCTCAGAGCCTAGAGCCTGTTTCAGATTCTGTGTTTCCCTCTCTCTCTGCCCCTTCCCAGCTCGTGCTCTGTCTCTCTCTGTCTCAAAAATAAATAAACGTTAAAAATTTAAAAAAAAAGTAAAAAAGAGACTAGATCAAGGAGAATTTGGAGGGAGAGATAATATGTGGATCAAATAGGGCCTTCTAGGCAGTGGCAATAAATTAACACCATATTCCAATTACAGTGGAAATTCACTGTTGGATTTTAAGCAAGACATGGACATGATATGACCATTGCTTATTTTAGTCCATTCAAGCTCCTATTCAAAATATCACAGGCTAGGTAACTTATAAGCAACAGAAATTAATTTTGGAAATAAACATAAACAATAGAAATTTCTATTGGAAAATGGAAGCCCAATATCTTGGCTCTGGTATGGTTGGGTAGACTCTCCTTCAAGGTTTAAACTTCTAGTTGTACTCTCACTGGCAGAAGGGAATAGGGAGCTCTGTGGGATATCTCTTAGAAGATCACTAATCCCATTTATGAGGCCTGCAGGTCCATGACCTAATCACCTCCCAAAGGCCCCACCTACTGACACCATTACCTTTGAGGATTAGGATTTTTAGCATATGGATTTTGGAAGGTCACAAACATTAAGACCATAGCATTGCTTTAAAGAAAATTCCTCAGGGTACCTGGGTGGCTCAGTAAGCTGAGTCCGACTTGGTTCAGGTCATTATCTCACATTTGCATTCTGCTTCAGATTCTATGTCTCCCTCTCTCCCTCTGTCTCTGTCTTTGTCTCTTTCTCAAAAATAAATACACATTAAAGAATTAAAAGAAAAACCTCTCTGTGTGTTCTGTAGAGAATGGGCTATAAAGGGGCAATAATAGATTCAGGAAAACCAACTTAAAGAACTGTTTTCAAAATTCATTGGGATACATCTAGTGACATGGACAGGGTTGTGGCAGTGAACCTAAGTGGAGACAATATGGAAATGGATTTTGGAAGTAAAAGTCCACCAGACTAAATTGTCTCAGAGAAATCAAGTGTGGGGTAAATATAAAGAGAGGAATTAAGAATGAATTTTTTTCTTTGTTTTGTTTTTATACTTTGCTGGGGTCATTAAGTGAGTGGTGTTAGCACACATTGCATGAAAAGGACTCCAGGGTTCTAAGGATTAAAAATAAAGATTTCTTCTGGATGACAATTATGATTGAAAGCGCTAAGTAGACAATATGCTTGGTTGGTGTAGAATTCTGATTCTGGAGACATCATTGTATAGATATTTCTTCAAGTTAAGAGACAGATGAGAAGATCTAGGGAAGAGAAGGGTAGGGAAGAGGTGGAGGATATCAGCTATTATAAAATGTTGGGAATTGGCTAGGAGACTAAAAGCAGTTTTTACTGAGAGGTGGGGCATGAAGCTCAGTTGGAGGGCTATGCAGAAAAATGGGGGTAAAGGAATGAGACAAAAACAAATAACTTCTTTAAGGTATATATAAGGAGGAGCAGAGAAATGAGGCAGAACTGTAGAAGAGTTAGGGATCAAAAGAAAAGATGTTAATTTTTGAAGGTTGAAGATAGCAAGGTATCTTTTGATACAAGTTGATAATTCATTAAATAAGAACTGATGATTCAAGACAGAAGATGTTAATTACAGAAAGTGTATTTGGAAGAATCTGAGACTAAACTGAATCAGTTTACCCAAGATCCCAAAGTACATATCAAAATTAATGTGCAAACACAGATATTTCTGATACCAAGGTCCAGGCCCTCAAAAAAATGTTTTAGTGCACTTTGGAGTAGAAAGCATAAGAAAAGAAAGAAAGAAAGAAAGAAAGAAAGAAAGAAAGAAAGAAAGAAGGAAGGAAGGAAGGAAGGAAGGAAGGAAGGAAGGAAGGAAGGAAGGAAGAAAGAAAGAAAGAAAGAAAGAAAGAAAGAAAGAAAGAAAGAAAGAAAGAAAGAAAGAAAGAAAGAAAGAAAGAAAGAAAGAAAGAAAAGAAAAGAAAAGAAAAGAAAGGAAGGAAGGAAGGAAGGGAGGAAGGAAGGGAAGAAGGAAGGAAGGAAGGAAGGAAAGAAAGAAAGAAAAGAAAAGAAAACAGAAGGAAAGAAAAGAAAAAAAAGCAAATCTCCTTTACACGCAATTGTGGTACCATGTAAGAGGATCACAATGCGATCCCAAACTAAGAAGAACCCAAACTAAGAAGGAAATTGTGTGAAGAAGGAAAGGGATAATGGAAAAGATATTAACAACCAAATGAGACCTCCTTAACCAATGCAAAGCTCTACCTCATTAATATGGAAATAAGAGTCAAAAATAAATTGGGACTTATAAAGTTCTGCAAATGTGAGTATATGGTGGTCTGTCTGTATCTATCAAGAATTTGACTTTCACAAAACACTCAGTACATAATATCCCTCATCTGTCTTTGTTGTTTTATGTAAGTTCTGTTTTTCACTCCTCAGTGAACTCATGATGATTTTTAGCTGTTACATGGAAGGACTGTCCCCTACTTGCATCAGGATTTTTTCTTCGGAAAGTCTGCTTGACCTCTTGATGTATTTTTCCGAAACCTCTGATGTATGAAAGCAAGTTGATCCATTTAAGGGAAGTGTTGACAAAAACAATGAACAGAGGTAAGATCAAATTCAAAAGAATTAGTTTAGACGATTCGATTCTGATATGACATAAGGAGATTTAATTTAAAATGTATATAGGCGTTTGGGTGTCTCAGTTGGTTAAGAGTCCAGCTTAGGCTCAGGCCATGATCTCACCATTCGTGAGTTCGAGCCCCGCATCAAGGTTTGTGCTGACAGCTCAGAGCCTGGAGCCTGCTTCAGATTCTGTGTCTTCTCTCTCTGCTTCTCCCCCACCGCATGCTCTGTCTCTCAAAAACAAATGTTAAAAAATTTAAATATAAATATAGATATCTTTGGGATCTAGGTCCTATGTAACAGTAAGAGTGATTGATTGCCAACCTTCTCTTTGGAACCTGAGCAATGATTGTAGCCTGTTGACTGAGCTAAGAAATTAGTCTCACCAGGATTTTCCAAAGGACTTGAAAGTTGTATCAGGCTATTTATCAACACATCTCTAAGGATGGCCAGAATAGCATAAGGAAGAATCTTGAATACTAGCCAGTTAAACATTCCCAAATTTGTTAAAGTTTTATTTTTAAAAATCTAAGCAATAAATAATTTAGTCTCACTTCAGAGATAAGTAGACCAAGATCTCTACAATTAAGTGATTTAACCAAGATCTCAAGCTAGAAAGTGGCAGAGCCAGGATTTAACCCAGTTGTGTTGCATAGCAATGTATGTACTCTTCACAGCAACATGGAACTGTCTCCTGAGGAACTACTTAGGAAGTAGATCAGTTGTGTAGCTTCATCATGGTAACCCTTGCCATTTCTCTATGATATGTTAAGTTCTAACACATTACTACTGCTTTTCAGTGGTCTGGGGAGTGGAAGATTGCATTGGTTATGACAAAGTAGAGATGGTTATAATTAGAAGCAATAAAAGAGAGGAAACAGGAGTATTAAGCCTCAACAAATCAGTGACATTAGATAGAAGTCTATAAATATGAATTATGCAAAAAATTTTATCCAATAAAAGGGCTTCAATTTATCATTATTTTCCCCTGAGTTTAATCATCACTAATTGCTTTCTTTGTTATTTATTTTAATTTTAGTACTGCAATTTTGCAATTTCCTGCCAATCTTTCCTTTGTGCTTTTTTTAAAATTTATTTTTGGGTCCTTTTCAATCTTGCTGCATCCAAATATATGATATAATCAAACAAGTCCATGCAGCACTTAAGGAATCAAAAGATGCTCTAATGCCTTTGGACTAGCTAATTGATCAATCACGTTAATAATAACTTTGAGTAAAGTCAATGCAATGTTTTGTGTACCAAAGAACTTTTTTGAGTATATAATTTTGTAAATTATTTTAAAGATTCATTAGGACATCGTAACTGTTTTTATAAATGTTGGAAAATTATGCATTTTTAAGTGTACCACCTCTACAGTCACAGATTGTTGTTCAAATGGTAAAATTATGGTTAAACAAGCACCTATTGGAATCGACTGATTTAACAATAGTGTCCACATTGGAGTTCTGAATAGATCTGTAGAGAGAAATAACAAACCAAACCCTGTGAATTGTGAGTCTTCAATAACTAAAACTATTCATTCATTTATTCATACATACAGTGATTATTTACCTCGAGCCTACTATGCATTTGTCAGAGGGTTGAGTGCTGAAGATGCAATAATTGACAGACCTTGCAAAGAGTGTAGACGAAATGGACACATGCTTGAATATCTAGTTATGAATATCCATGTGCTAGAAATATGCATAGAATATACTACTACTACTACTGCTACTACTACTAGTACTACTACTATTAGTACTACTACTATTAAATATATAAAAGCATTGTGCTTGGTTGTGCTCAACAAATGTTTATTCTGTAAAATGCATATGTTCTTGTGAGAATAAGAAGCCAAAATACCATTTCATTTAATCTGGAAAATTTTCCTATACCTATGTAAATTATCACAGCTAATTCATAGCATACTACTTTGCTTGAATGGAGAAAAATTAAAAGTGCCTCTTTAACAATGATACACATGGATGGATCTCGACACAGATTAGAGAAAACAGACCCATTCGTTAATAAACTATGTACATTTGGGAACTGATTCATAGGATTCTGATAGGAATCTGATTCAACAGATTCATAGGAAATGATAAAAATATAGTTACCTAATATCATATTTACATGTTATTGTATCATTTAACTAGCTGCATTGTTCTGATTAGGCTCATGTTATTTATAATTCCTTAAGACAACAGTGTTTGAATATGTCCAGGTTAAAGTTATCACGTTTATTTATCTGAGGATAGTCCTCTGGTCAAAGGTTAATTTCAGAGAACTTGGAAAATAATATTTTTAATTAAAAGGAATAAAATCACTTGCAAATTTTCTAGTTCCTATCGACAGGAGATATAGTAAAAAAAATTTAGCTGAACCAAAGAAAATGACTGGCTGTGATCAGTCAATACTGGTGTACCAGTGGGCATTGGTCAAATGTTACCTAGGCTGGATCAAACTGGTTTTCTATCTACATATTCAAAAATTGTTACATAAATGCAGAGCAATGTAATAAAATCAGTGTATCTTATCTGTTGGAAAAACATCCAAAATCAATTATTGATTGATTTCTTGTTTTACAAACTTGGGAACAAAAAGATACTCGTTTACAAAACAATACATATGTGATTTGCCTAAGTATGTAAGGCAAGGTCATGTGAACTAGGCCTTGGGGCCAGAAGTTGAGTAAAACAGAGGGTCCTGGATTAAAATTTAGGACATCTAGACAAATAAAAAAAGATAATGCATACAAATGGTTCAGGCACAGCCAGATAATTCTGATGTGGCAGTGGTAGGTCCACTTATAGCATTTATACTTGTTATCATATTTTATTTACTATCTGAGACAAAGTTTTATATTTTCAAATTGGTACAAAGAATATGAAACAGATTTTATTTCATATCCTTTCAGTGGTTCTCTAATACTTTCCAAATATACATTCACACCACCTGTTCTACCTGCCACACATTCTAGGAACTAACACCATCATTGTGTTGGATATCTTTTGTTGAGACTGTAGTAGAAAGGGTACTTCCCAAAATTCTGCTCATGTATGGAAAAGATAAAAGTTTCAATATTTAAAGATCCTCAGATAGTTAACATTCAAGAAGGTAAAAATCTGCGTCTCATTATCACACATTGGAAATCTAATAGTGATGGAGTAAGTGAGCAGAGGGAGAAGGGACATTGCTAAGGAGATTTATGTTTCCGTGGCTTTATCTTCGAGCAGAGATTTAAAAATCCAATTTTATTATATCTCCTCTCTTTGAGGGGTTAACGTGGACTAGATTCCCTCACTTACCATCAGGTTCCAAAGAACCCCAGCCAATTGTTTGGTTAAGAGGGGAAATAGCTGTGGTTGTTTTATTTCTGTAAGTATTTTTATATTTGTGCATTTGTACTTTGTACCATTCTCCTAACCCAGCTGTCTTTCTGAGTCACTGTCTTTTCCCCATCTTCTTAGATGTGACATAGCACATTTTAAATAGAGGAAAATAAAACTTACAATTATAATGGAAAAAACTAGTGACATCTGAATAAATTAGCAAATTACATTAAATAGTAAATATCACATAAATAAATGCCTGTCCTAGGTTGTTAAAAACTTCACACGAAGCCAATAATAAGATATGTGAAATATTAACACAATCATTTAATTATTTAACCAAAGAAAAGTAATGGAGAAAGTTCCATTTGGTTTTGGGCACATACCATACAGTGGACCAAAATGTACAATGTAGCTTATACATGACAAATAGCTTATACGTGACATCATTTAATGAGCATGGAAAGAGCCAATAAGCACAAAGTTATCTTGTCCTTCTAGGTCATCTGAAACATCTCCCATCAGATTTATTTCTTTAGAGTAAGACATAGCTTATGGAAGTTGAGTATTAAAATAAAATTTCTTATCTATGAAAGTTATACCAGTATATATACCAGTTTTACACCTATAGACCCTTTCTCTTAGATGTGACCAGAGCCCTAAGGAAACAGGAAAAGTGACAGATAAAGGCTGATATTAGGCAAATGTTGAGATATAGCTCATTGCCCAGAGTAAAGCTCTGCTTTACTGTATTGATATGAAAGGGTAAGCATAAAACACTTCACAAAAACACCTCAGTGGAGAGGAAGAATGGAGAGCACCCAGTACAAACTGTTCGAGGGTCCCTGAACATTATCCATTACTTTCAACTATTCCATATATCAGAGATTATTGTCTCCATGTTATAGATTAGGACATCAAAGCTCAGGGAAATTAATAATGCAAATAAGTAACAAAGACAAAAGTAGAGGTATTGTTGACAAGCATTCTCTGGGAAAACTTGCATGTCTAGGATAATATAATAATTCTAGTTATTTATTAGAGAAAGAAAGGAAGGAAGAAGGAAGGAAAGAGAGAGAAAGAGAAAAAGGAAGTGAAATAGAGAAAGCGATAGGTAATGAACAGGAGGAGAGGAAGTAGCATGAGGAAAAAAGGGAAGAAAAAGGAAAAAAAGAAAAGGAAAAATTATGAAACAAGTAACCATTTATTGATTATGCACATGCAGCAAATGCTTCCAAATCATTCAAAATAATGATGATTATGATTATGATCATAATGAAAGAGCATCAAACCAATAAAAAAAAAATTACTCTGTGAGAGAGTAAATTTTGGTCATGTAACCTGACCTTATGATATTACCAAATATTTTTTGAAATTAGGGATTGTGTTATCTGCCATCTTCTGAGCCTTCTCATTCAAAAAACGAATCTGCCTCAGTGGTGCTTCAATTGTCCTAACTATTTTTATCCTTGACTAGATTCATTGACTCTAGAATTTTCAATTATGTTTGTGGAGCCAAACCTCTTAATGTGACTTTTCATTTTCTGTCTCATCAAGGCTCTGGAGCTTGCTTCTTCATTAGAAATGGTTGCAAGTGATTGACAGGTATGGAAACACTAGACTATCTCCCACAGAATTATTCTTTTGTATAAAAGATAAAATAAATGCCTGTTTATACAGCATGGTTAGGAATTGGGTGGGCTTGGTTAATTGTATATTCTCATTAGATGAGGAGTTGTATGACCACGGAGAATTAACAGATTGATATAAAAATGTAGTGTGTGGATTATACCTATTAGTCCTGGGCCTCTGATTTCTTTTCATTCATTTTTAATATATTCATGGAAATATTTTTGATGCTGTGCAAATTAAGCATCTAGCACTCAGAAATTGTTTATAGAGTAGATAAGATGGAGGGCATAACTTATAGATGATTTCATTTCTGAGAGTGTGAACTTTTTAAGATTTTCATGTTTATTAAGCTGCCATGATTGTTGATTTCTTATCCATGAAACAAATCAGTTGCTATTGTGTACCTTGGCCAAAGCTGTATTTTTGTTCAGAAGAGTTGAGGAGGTGGCATTCAAGATATGTCTACAGGAGTCACTTTCACTTTTAATAATATCATATCATTTTCTTCCCAAATACCATATCTAACCACATTTATAATGAAGCTGTGGACAAACTTTTTATGTCACTTTCTTTATTTCAGCAACAATTACAAGGAACTGCATGTCATATACAATCAGCATTCTGTGAAGCTTTCATTTCATTATTTGATTGTATAATACACACATCTGTTGACTGAGTAATGTTCAGTTACCTGGGGTCATTTTCATTCATGGGTATTTCACAGACCAGCCATATCTAAATGCCTGGGGTCCTTGGAAACTCAACTATAAACTGTTCATTAAAATTTCAATCATTTCACACCTAGTAGCATACACCATATGCTAGATATCCAGTGAAGAAATTGCAGAACGCTCTAAAACTCCATTGTTGTCAGCTCTGGGCAACTCTTTGAGCAGAGGCTAGTCTTAGTTGCCCACCTTCCTTTGCCGAATAGGGAGAATGTAGCTGTGAACCTAATCAGTTCCTATTCTTCTGAATGAAGGGAGAAATCACAGTGTAGTTATTGTGACAGATGAGAGCTGAAAGCTCTTCGACAGACACAACCTTCCATAGCACCGTGCAAAGTATCATTAGGAAACTGGCTAATTGTCACAATTCTATATTTCTTTATTGATCGTTGGGCTCATTTTCTAATCGTGGGCTTATAGGAAAGGAGATATCCATTTCCTGATCATAACACCCTGAAGATACATATAGAAATGTTAAAGCAGATGAGGTGTGCTATCCTGTAAGTATGGGTTCCTCACATTTTCATTTGATGCATCAAAGAGTGAAGATTCAAACCTCTTCCCTAATGTGTTACATACATATCTTTTTCACAACAGAATTTCTATAAATCAGTGGTCCCTATTGTTTCTTGGATTCATTACACAATATTTTTCTATAAAATTGCATAGGCCCTCTCATGAGACACATGTACATACAAATACATATTAATAACATTGCTTCCATTTCAAAGTGTTTCAGAAACAATCAAATAATTTCTATGTTCCCATGAACTCAAAATTTACAAAGGAGCAAAGTTGTTGGCATCAATTAGAAATTAAATCCACAGTCACTCAATGCAGGAGTTTTATGTTTAAGAAAATCCTCAAAATAATTAAATTTCAAACAGGTTCCTTTCCCCCAGTTCAAGGCCCTTTCTGGGGTGTGTTTCTAGAGCCCAGAGCAGAAAAAATCCTCACTGGAGTTGTCTGGGGGAGTCAAATGCCTTATGTGCCCTTGAGACAGCTTGTTCCCCCACATGCAGAAGAGGCCAGCTTATGTAATCACTTAAACATTTGCTTCATTTCCGTACTAAATGTACTCATACATGTTGAAAGACTTTAAAGTGCTCAGCTAAAATCTGCTGAAGAATATTCATTTAAAACAGTTTTATTCAGTTCTTGCCCAGAATTTTCTGTACCTCATGATTCAAATTTATTGATTTATTTTATTTGTAGGCAAAGTATTTTGTACAGCAAGTTTTTTTTAAATTTTAAGGTAATACTAAGAACATACCAGAGGTCACTGTATTTGATCAATAAATATTGTAAAGGACAATTTGGTGTGTAGAAACATATTCTCTGCAATGCATTTCTTTCTGCTGTATCTCCTAGTTTCTGCACAGGAAAGGAAAGAAGCTTCTTTCATGCTCCCATCTCCTCCACCCTCCTCAGCACAAATAACACATATTTTGCACATTCTATTGGGACTGTTTAAATTCATGGAGATAATCGCCATTCTGGAAAATGAAGCTCTCACGTATCTCTGAGCTGAGCCAACCAAGATGAGGAAAAGAATGTTGTCAGATAGTGTCTTTGGTTTCCCCAGGAAGACCAGGCCAATCTCTGGGAGCAGTCCAGCATAAACTGTGAATGTTGTATCTATTCCTTCATCTGGCTACCTTATTCTTGGTCTTCTTGCCTCAGAGTTTTAAGATGATCTTACTTCTTCTCCCCCATCCAAGCGTATGTGTCATATTAAAATGGACCATTCTTTGTCTTCACATTCAGTCTTTGAGGAACCTTCATCATTTCACAGTGATCCTACTCAGTCATTGTGTTTATAATAAGACTCACCCACTTCTCACTCTCTGCCTATAAGTAGGTGACCCGGACAATCGGAGTACACCATCCATCAGATTACATCGTCTACTTAGACATAGTGATCACTTCAGAGAAGACACATGATCCAAGCCATGCTAACCAGAGTTTCTCCCATAATTTTGTCACTGTTGAGAGAAATATCTCCACTCAATGGGATCTGGATGTATTTGGATCACACAAAAGGACACAGAAAAACTTTGGTAATCAAGACAAATAATATTTGAATAATCAAAGCTAATATACAATATCAAAATTGTATGCTGAACAAAATATCAAAACTGTAAAGAGAGGGCCTTACCCAAACACCCATCATGTACCTCCAGAATTAACAAGAAAATAGGAACCCTATTGTTAAGAATTATGTACTCTTCATGCAGCCAGGACAGGTTAGTGTGGTCTCAATGCTCCTGGCAGAAACATTGAAATGGGTTGCTAAGAGACAGAAACTAATGTATAGCGTAAAGCGAATTCAAAACACTGTGTTGCACAGTTGAAACTAATGTAATGTGTTTTAACTGTACTCAAATTAATTAAACAGAAACTATTAGAATAAAATTCAGATTTAATATGAGACTCATCAAGTTTGCACACTGGTTACCTGTTCAGGGAGGAGGGAGGGAGCAGTCAAACAAAAGTCAGCTAAGGTTTTAAGGACAGTATTTTGTTGGAGAAACTTTAACCCTGGCAACTTTTCAACCTTTATAACAATTTAAATATCTCTGGGCTTACACAAAAAAAGGAAGTTGTTCACCAGAGCAGTGTTGCACCCAAAAAAGACCACACCAAAAATTGTCTCAGCTGCAACAATGAAGGAAAATGGACAGAGGACATCCTGCAAGAGGAAGGAGAGACAGATGTTTCAGCTGGTAAAGAACAGGGGCCCCAGGTTTCTGTGCCGCTGAAGTGATACGATCCAGCTCCACTATGTGTTATTTATTCTTCTATCCTTTTTCATAAGAAAGTGTTTATTCTCTGTGTTCTACCCATTCTACCTACTTCATTTTGGCCTTAATACTTTGGGGCTTTTTAGGTTCATCATGAAGCATCATATTGCAAATGTATGCAGGGTAACACCTGATTGAACAAAAGCACCTAGATCACCCAAAGATCCTGACCTTGGAACTGAGTAGAGACACTGATTAAGACTTTGGGTTGTCCACCTTTGAGGAAAGGTAAATTGCATTTTCACTCTTATGTGGAAGTAGTTGGCATTAAACTGGCCTTTTTATGTATATGCACAAAAAGACAAGTGTGTGGACTACTATGGGGTAATACGAATGGACATTTATTTTTTCTATCTATATTTTGTTCCATCAAGAATGAATTATGCTACATTGCGTGGTAATCCTACCAAATCTAGGTGTTTTTGTGAGACTGACCTTACCTCTCCTCATGCTTTCTTTAGTGTACTCTTTTCCTCTGAGCTGAGCCTAGAGGCCAGGCCTGAATAATCAAAGTAGTCCAGCTCTTTGCTATATTTTTCCCAACCGTCTAATCCTCCAGTTTAAGTTGCATTTTAGTCCTGACTAGCACACCCATATTATACATCAGTCATCTGTTTTGGCCTCCTCATGAGGCAAATGATTAATGTAATATATTCAACTCTTATAAAAAAAAAAAACTAAACAAGTATATTCTATTCTTTGTACATCTTCTAGTCCTACAAAATAAATCTCCACTTTTGCAGTGACCATAACAGACAATTCTCTACTTAATGAAGAGAAGTTAATTTATTAGAAAAAAAGAATAGCCGCACAAAGAAAAAGAGGAAATAAATAGAGTCTCAGTGGTTTCATATACATTGCACAAATAGCTCATAACTATTGAGTTCCAGGAACTATGATATAGGAACTATTATAATCATCATTATCTTACTGATGCCTTTAAGGAAGCATGGGTATTTATGTTTTGTTCAAGTAACCTAGCTAGTAAATGGCAGAGTTGGAATTCAAACTTACACAGCCTAGATACAAATCCAGGCACCTAACCCCTTTAATAAATCTACTTACTCATAGTAGACACGAGTAAAGCAGTGTGGAGTGTATGAGTGAATTGACTCAAGCCCATTTTGGGCCAGACTAACAATGAGCCTAGACATGTGAGGAAGGACATTTTTAGTGGAAGGGCATCATGCCACTTTGTAAGTCATGCTACACAGAGGTACATGCTGTTTGCACCTAGAAAATCCCTTCCCTTTCTACACATGAGTGTGCACTGGCCATGTTTATGCAAGTTTTACCTCTATAGCAAAAAGGTGGAATCACCTCTATTTTCTGTTTCACTTATTCTTCCTATATCACATCCCTTCTCCCAAACATGCACAGAAATACTGCCTTCTGCACATTTAAGCAAATGGTGTCTCTAACCTTCCTCTTGCTTTTGCTGTTTAAGTGTGTTAAACTATGTGCTGCATAGACCTTTTCTTTTTGTTACTTGCAAAATAAAAGCTACTCACCATAAGTGCTTTATTTTCACTGTGCTTCCAGCTAAATCCTGCACAGTCAAACAAATTAAGCAGATGGCAGACTTAAATGTTAAAGATAGAAAAAAAAGCATGAAGAAATCTTGAAATAAATTAGAATATAGGATAGAATATATTGAAATGTGATGAATCAGAGGTTAAAGTCACAGAGAATTTTAAACAATTCAGCTTCCCTGAATATATGTGAATGATTTAGGATAGTAAGTGAAAGTGCCCTTCCACGACAAGTGTGCCTCTATAATGCTTAATTCCCAAATCAGTCAAATGCCTTATTAGGTGGCTTTGTTGCTTCACAAGGGCACACACATAACCACAGCCATCTTTCCTTTCAGAGTAAATGTGAACAGTCTCAATCAGCACAGGGAAGGTACAAAGGGCAGAGGTTTATGTCGCTTAATATAAATGACACCAATAGAGAATCCAGGTTAAAAAGCAAATAGATTCTCACCTGCTGTCTATTACTAGCTTCCCCAAATTTTACTACCGGGGAACACACATTCACTGTAAAATTTTGAGCTCTGTTAAAATGCAAATTTTCCTGGGAGTGTTTAATCACATGAGTCATTTTCAACTATGAGTACATGAAATTAGCAGATCATTTCCTGAAAACTGGTTTAGGTAGGAGAAAAGGAGGAATAAGGAGGAGGCTACCAGAGACGTGCATTAAGGAAGAAAGACTTGAAAATGAAGTTCCAATGATGGATGGAAGTGATCTAAAGTCAAACTATGTCTCATAAAGTATTTTTCCAAAGCCAGTCTTAATTTTTATCTGTTTAAAGATATTTTGTATAAAGTGAAGTAGTAATATTTTGATTCCATTTAAAGAGGAAAGGTGAAAAAGGAGAAAACAAAGAAATTATCATGTACCAAGTGCTCATCATGTACTAGGTGCTTTATCTCCAACCGGTACACTTCTCTGAAGTCTTTTTCTAAGTTTATTTATTTATTTTGAGGGGGAGGCAGAAAGAGAGGAAGAGAGGGAGTCCCAAGCAGGCTCTGGGCTGTCAGCTCAGAGCCTGACGTGAGGATTGAACTCACGAACCATGAGAGCATGACCTCCGATGAGACCAAGAGTCAGTTTCTTAAGTGACTGAGCCACCCGGGTGCCCCTATGGTTATGAACCCTACTTCACAGAGGAGGAAACTGAGTGTCAGAAATGTCAATTTACTTGCTAATGGTCACACATTTAATAAATAGTATAGAGGAAAAACTCTGGCTTCAATTTGTCTGCAAAGCATGGTCCACTCCACACTGAATGGCAATGGCCATCTTGTTTCAAATCACCTATTTGCATGATAGCATTTTAAAATCATTAAAGAGAGAATTATATATAATGTCAGTCCATAAATAAAGGCATGAAAACTACCGATACCAGTAAGATGTAACTAATATCTTTGTGATCAGGAAGAGGTAATAAGAGAAGAAATGCTGGAAAGAAGGAAAGAAGACATCGCCAAAAGGACACAGAAGGCAACTTGAACTAACATAATTGTACCCAGATTCCCTTAGGATCCACTTGAGTGCTCATGTAATTTCCACAGACCAAAGACTCGCTTGCTTCTGACATAGCATATTAATCTAAAGATACACAGTAAAGGGCTTAAATAAAAAAGTCTCAAAACTCTCTTAATTTTATTGTAAACAAAGGAAAAAATCCAGTAAAGCACTCCTAGGGCAATATCTGCTAAAATTATTTTTATTTTCACCATGTTGAAATTCAGGCATGTCAGACTCCATCTTTATTCTCAATAGTTAAAATTTTCCGACTTTCAATGAGCCAGAGCAGGTAACGACATACAATTACACTGGTCTCTTTTTGTGGCTCCGACTTTGGATAGAGCAAGAAGCATTGTCTCCAAAGTATAAATTACAAAAAAAAAAAATCTGCGTGGGCATGTTCAAGTAAATGAAAAGCTACCTTTTAAGTGTTTATATCATAGGGGGAAAAAAGCCTCTAATAATTTAGATTAAGTGCAAAATTGCCCGCAGAAGATTGGATTAAAAGAAAAATGTTGTAAGAACCAGGAGGGAAGAGACACATGAATAGCTATCCAGAACAGAGACTATTTCCTTGGGGAGTTTGTAAGGAACACATTTTAAATAAGCTTAGGACAAAAATAATTCTTTACTAAATGTGAGAATGTTGAATAGCCAGAGACATTAATACAGAGAAACCATATTTTGTTTCTAACTGTATGCATTAATATATGTATTATTGAAGCATTTGGAGTCACAGGCTTATTAAACTGAATACTTTCTTATAGATGTCTTCTCAGAAGTGGTGGGACACTTCTTTAGGAAATGTAATGTTTCCAAGGTTAGTATTTAATAAAATATCAAACTTTTATTAAAAATTAAATATTCTTTTCAGAAGGAGCATTAACTTTTCCTCAGGTATTTATCATGAGCAATAATGATAGGAGAATCCTTCTGTGGATGAGGACTACCCAATTCTTAAATCTCTTCAAACTCTGCCTGCTCTCCTCCCCACACCCGCTGCCTTGGCCTACAGGTGCAAAGGTATTCAGAATACCTCTTCAAGTGTGCATTTAAGACCACGTGTCCTAACTCCCGCTGACTCCACCAGTTTCCTGTATTTTAAAGAAATATAAGCAGCATTTCTCAGCAGAAAGCAGACAAGCCCACTAAGCATATTGGAGAATGAACTATTGTTATAATCTGCCTCGAGACAGAACCACAAATGACTGGATCACTTGTGAAGGAAGAGGTGTGTGAACTGGCTCTTTAAACTCTGGAGAAGACAGCTAGGTGTGTTATGTCATTAAACATATTAAGGACGCTTCATTCTATTAATTACACAAGTCCAGCACAACATTTTATATGCTCTAGTTGCACAATGAGTTTCTGGCTTCCTCTGTTGATCATTTTTACCACTAGAACTTAACAGAAACAATGAGAAACTTCTTTAAACTTAATTCTGAGCAACAAGGAGGAAAAGTTGATAAATAGAAATGACAACAGCTTTAGAGAAAATGTCATTGTCCTTTTATGATTCAATTTAGTATATATATTTAAAACAAATAACTTTAGCTATTTATAATTTTATAGTCTTCTTGAACATGATAAAAACTTTCACATATTTTAAATCCTCACTGAACCCTCTCACCATTACATTTTCTTTCCTTTTTCCCTCCCTTTCTTTCCTCCTCCCTCTTTCTACCTTCTCTTTCTTTCTCTCTTTCTTTCTTTCTCTCTTACCATATTGAAGTGTAGTTCCATATTTTCGTATTGAAGGATTGTTTTTATGGATGACCTATGTTTAATAGGTTAGGTTATATATATATTTGCCCAACACAACTTTTTAATATTTGTTTATATATATATTTGCCCACAACTTTTTGTTTTCTTTTGTTATTTCACCTACTTTATTTCTCTGGTTCATACTTCTTTGCTGGAGGCCGGCTCCAGCATGTCCAGGGGTCCCTGAAGGATGGACGGTATCGGAGAGAGGGAGTGAGAGAGCCCGGAGATTCTTTCTGATCACCAGGCAGGCATCTCTGCTCTGCTTGGGGCTCAACTTTATTTTAAGGGTTTTGGAGATGGCATAGAAGCGGCATTTGCCTTAGACAATGATTTCTGACAACAAACTTCTTTGATATGTAAGAATTTCCCAGAACATAAATTTGTAGAAGACTCACGCATAACCTTTATCAATAGCGATTGAGGTAGGGGATTTAGATGCTTATCTTATGGGGTAGGGAGGCATCTTTAGCATACCAGACAATGGTTTTAGCATAAGAGGGTGAAGTTACTTCTCTGTTAGCAGGGATCAAAAACAGGTCTTTCAGGAGATACCTTTGCTCTCATAATCACAAAAGGAAGAAGTTCCTCAATAGGTTCCTACACAGGGAGTAGTCAGCATATACAAGACCAGAAAATGCTCCAGGCAGAAACAAATGGGTGGGGGTAGATATTTGCCCTTAACTCAATATTAGACTCTTTGCCTCAGGGCCAGACTCAAGTCCCCTTTATTATGTAAGTCTTGGATCTGCAAGACCCTTAGGAAGAGCCTTTGACAATCATCTTTGGAAAGTCAAGGACATACCTTTCCTTATGATCAATCTGTGTGGGTAATATCGGTCTGATCTGGAATATTGTGAGACCTGGTCAATACCAGCAGCCTCATTTACAACATGAGCCAGTAGTAACAGAAGGAGATACCAGTTTCCTTACTGTGACTGCCATCCAGAGAGGCCGGTGCGGCTCCCGGCACTTCTTAGTGCCAAAATATATCCCTTAGGATTATTTTAATGATTATGTGTGAAAAATAAACTCTGTCTTTGTCTAAAATTGTCTTTATTTATCTTCTTTGATGATCTGTACTTGGGTATAGAATTACAGGTTACCTATAATTAGGTTCTATCTTAAGGAAATGTATTGTTAATTTTTGTATGAATTTAATTTTCACATTTTGAAGGTAATAATTCACCCCTATCTGTATTTTTTAAAAGTTTGTTTCTAGGGGTGCCTGGATGGCTCAGTCGGTTAAGCCTCCAGCTCTGGCTTAGGTCATGATCTTGCAGGTTCGTATGTTTGAACCATGCATAGGGTTCTGTCCTGACAGCTTGGAGACTGGAGCCTGCTTCAGATTCTGTCTTCCTCTCTCTCTCTGACCCTCCCCCATTCATATTCTGTCTCTCAAGAATAAACATTTTTAAAAATAGTTTGTTTTAGAAATATTTCACGCTTCTGTATGATGTTTCCTGGCCAGAAATGTCACAGTACTCTTGCATACAGAATAACTTATCTAAAATGCAACATCATTATAATATTGCTTAAATTCTTCAACACCTACCCTCCTCCTCACTATCTGCAGGATAAAACCCAAGGTTCTCATGAAAAGATGTTAGGTCATGCCAATACGTATAACCCCATTTCTCACCATTCCAGGCCTCACACTTTCTGCCCCAGACACATTAAACTACTTTTCATTCACTGAACACTCCACATTATTTTGAGCTGCTAAGCCTTTATTATGTTCTCTCTGCTAAAATGTCCCTACTCTCATTCCTATTTTTATTTTTAACTATAATTAATTCTCTTTGAACAGTTATGATTTAGTTGAAGTCTTAAATCTTCAAAGAAACCACCACCTCAGGGTGAGGCAGGTGTGCTATTTCTGTGCTCCAGTAATAGCCCAGTGAAGTACCTTAGTCTCTCCGGGAACCTTAAGTTCCCTGACCACAGGTTCTATGTTATACATTTCCAGTTCCCATCAGGCCATTTGTTACCCAATGCTCAGAATATGCTTGGTATGTATTTTCTGTTGTTGAAATAATAAGGAAAGGAGAAAAGGTAGGATGAAATATACTCTAATTTCATGAACACATATATCTACTGCACTTAACATTTAAATTTCAACTCCCATGCTCTCTTATTAATTTCTTACTCTATAATACTTAAATGATATGAATGTTTGGTATGGACAATAATCCAGGATAAGAGAAAGGAAATAGTGTTGTCCCTACCTCAATCAGTTCCCACAGAAAGATAAGGATGTGAAAAGAGAAATTCTTTTATTTCTAGGGAGAGAGAGAACACACAGTTAAATTAAAAGAATTTGAAATACCCACTATCACTGCAATCCTTAAAACATACAATGTTCTTACTTTAAAATGAAATATTATAAAAGATCTTTAAAGTATTTTTAGTCATTTCTCATTTCTGGACTTTAGGCTTCATTGCTTTAACTTGATTAAACTGTAAATATAATTTTCATGGAAGTGTGTATGTAAGGCTAAAAAGAAAAGGTAAATAATACTTATAGCAATTAAGCTATATATAATTAGCATTGCTAATTTCAAATAAAATAGCCAAGTTTTGTTTGTTTGTTTGTTTGTTTGTTTGTTTTGGGGGGATTTTTGGTGTGGTAATATGGGCACCAATATTCAGTGCTTTAAAGATCCAATAGATATGGCTCTATTTTTCCATTATTCAGAAAGACACTAACATTGTATTTGGTCTCTGAAGAGCATTAAATCTCTTTCTTTGATATCTATTTCATTTCCTCATTTATTCAGCAAATACTTAATAAGTGCCCACTAAGTAATGAGTCAATGCTAAGGACTGGGGATACAATAGTATCCCAATTAAACAATAAGATTAATCATTGAGGACAGTCCAGCGGTGTAGGTTAGTGTGTCATATCAAACCATGATAAAGATATGAATCAAACCATATCAAACTTGATAAAGAAAGTACAGAGGTTATGAAAACAGTTCTTTAACAAGGGTTAATTACTAATATAATAAGAGCCAAGTAACATAGTGGACACATGGAAGAAATACCTTATATAATCCAATGGGTATAAGGAAAAAATACTTGAGAAATCATATTAAATATTGTGCCTAAGAAATCAAGTAGGAAATCACTAGACAGAAGTCAAAAGAATCTTTAGGAGGGGCACCTGGGTGTCTCAGTCAGTTAAGCGTCCAACTTCAGCACAGGTCATGATCTCACGGTCAGTGAGATCGAGCCCTGTTTCGGTCTCTGTGCTGACAGCTCTGTCTCCCTCTCTCTCTGCCCCTCCCCTGCTCACACTTGTCTCTCTCTCTCTCCCAAAAATAAATAAAACATAAAAAAAGAGTCTTTAGGAAGAAGGAAGAACATGAACAGGCTTAGGTGAGAAGCCATCACAGAGTCAAGAAGTTGACTTCAAAATGGCTGGAACTCCTGGGTGAAAATCCTGGGTGAAAAGGGGGATAAAGTATGGGGAAAGAAGTGCAGAATGTAGCTACAGAGGGAGTCAAGGGCAGAAAATACATCTACTTTCTGAGGACAATTAAAGAATGTAGAGGTTGAGAAATAAATAACTTGCTCAAAATCAAGAATGTGCTACAGGTAGCTTGGGGATCATGTTTCAGGAGAGACTATTATATATCCTATCTCATGATAATTTATATATATTTTTTCATTTATCATCTTCAGCATAAGATTTTGAAAAATCAAATACTAACTAATGCCTAATGCACAAAAATTGAACAAAATTAACCTTATCACAAATTCTTTCTCATCAAAATAAAAATATAAACAGTTAACTGTATGTTCTTTACTTATATACAATATTTTTTCTTTTACAAAATATTTTACTATATTAATACTCTACTATTTTGTAGTTAACTTTATCTTTAATGGTTACTTTTTTATTTTGAGAGAGAGCATGAGTAGGGGAGGCGAGAGAGAGAGAGAGAGAGAGAGAGAGAGTATATTCCAAGCAGGCTCCATGCTGTGAGATCATGACCTGAACCAAAATTTAGAGTTTGATGCTTAACCTACTGAGCCACCCAAGCACCCCTGTAGCTTGCTTTATTTTATTTTATTTTATTATTTAAAAAATTTTTAATGTTTATTTATTTTGTTTTTGAGAGAGAGAGAGAGAGAGAGAGAGAGAGAGAGAGAGAATGAATGGGGGAGGGGCAGAGAGAAAGGAAGACACAGAATCTGAAGCAAGCCCCAGACTCTTAGCTGTTAGCACAGAGCTCTTTGGGAGGCTGGAACCCATAGACCATGAGATCATGACCTGAGCTGAAGTCGGACATTTAACGACTAAGGAACACAGGTTTCTCTGTAGTTTGCTTTATTAACTTTGTATTCTTTCATGAACTTTATGTCACTTCTAACCTCTTCCATAATAACATTTTATTGCCATAGTATTATTGCTTCAACCAATCTATATTCTTAGATATTTGGATATTCCCAATGCTTCATATTTTGTACTGTCTTTATTTTATATTGGCAAATAATATTAAACTACTATATTATTATATACAACAACCATTTTACTACATCTTCAAAAACACTAAATGTAATATTTTAAGCTACTAACATTTGCTATTCCTTAATATGTTTATTAGAAATTTTATTTAAATATCACTCCTTGATCCATATTTCTGTAGTGATGTACATATTTTCTGCTTCATTTTTTATAGATTTTTTAAAATGTTTTTTTAAATTTATTTTTAAGAGAGGGAGAGACAGAGCATGAGTGGGTGAGGGGCAGATTGAGAGAGGGACACAGAATCTGAAGCAGGTTCCAGGCTCCGAGATGTCAGCACAGAGCCTGACATGGGGCTTGAACTCACAAGCGATGACATCATGACCTGAGCTGAAGTCAGAAGCTTAAGCAACTGAGCCATTTTCTCTTTCATTTTTAAAGGTCAAACAAATTGTCAGTATTATCTTTCTGTCATAAATGTTGCAAATATTTTCTAATATTTGACTTTTGCTTTGAGTTTTGTGGTTTGTGATACACACAAGTGCTTAATTCTGGATAGTCAAATATATTCATCTTTTAGTTAATCTTATTAATTTCTAACCACTGAAACCATTTTTCTGTTTTTGCTATCTGAATTACAATTTTCTGAGGGGCCAAATGTTAATGCTGAAATAATACAAGTACCACCTTATGTGGTACCACCTCCAAGTACCACCTTCAACTACTCTCAGATTTTTCATATTTTGAACAGAACTCTACCCTTTAATGTCCACAAAAATAAAGTTCTTCATATTTAATATGATAAAGTATGGCCATCTTTAACCTTTGATGAAGGTCTTGAAAAAGCTTACATGTCTTATATGTGGCTTGTCCTATTTTGCATTAGACACATGAGGAATTAACTTCTTCCTCTGCTGCTGGCATCTCCTCGTCAATTCATTCAAAAATATGGATGGTGGTGCCTCCTTTTGTTTGGCAAAAGTGAGGGTAAACAAGGTTGATGATTTTCAAAAACTTTGCTAAAATAGTACAAAGACAGTAAATATGGATATAATTTATCCCATTGTTTATGGGCTAGTGTTGTTTCTCCAGGAACTATATTATAAAGCTCTTTCCCTTCTGAGCTCAAAGCCAGCACAGGGTGCTTAGAGAATTAGAGAATCCTCTCTGTAGAAAGAGGAATTCTCTCTCTCTCTCTCTTTCTCCTGTCTTCAGAAATTCACTCATCCTCCCCTGATTTTTAAGGATGTCCAAGTTTAGCTAAAAACACAATCTCTGATAAGAATTTGCCCTGTCCTCAATGAAAATCATATGCATAATATTAAGTCACATTTATATCATCAGTAGGTATTTTTGATTGCAAAAACAAAACACTTACGTCAGGTTTGGTAAAATGGATCATTCCCAAGAAGAAAAACAAGGATGTCTGGTGCAATTGGACCTAGGGAATAGAACACTGCTAAAGTTATCATCCCACCTCAATCCCCTTTCCCAGTATATGTAGACTGCTCTCACTACTCCATTTTCCAGCATGCTGGGTTCAGTTTTTCTTATTGTGGGCTGGCCTCCTCTATATCATAGACATATAAGTACCAGCACATCCCACACTTCCCATTTCAAACCTTAACCATCAGAAAGAAATAGCAGATTTGCACCTCCTAACTTATAATATCCCTCCAGTGTTTAAGTGACCATTATGTCCTCATTCAGCAATCATGGGCTCAGTAATAGGCAAGCGTGATTCCCAAGTAAATCTACTACAAGGAAAACATGTATATTTGTATCAATCCAGAGGGAAATTTTTGAGAATTTAGGGGATTCTAAGGATTTTTGCAATTAATTTTTTGACACACAAGCAATTTCCTTTTTCTTAGACCTTTAAAACTTTATTCCTACTCAACTTCAAACTCTGTTAACTTTTTTGTGGTGCCTGGGTGGCTCAATTGGTTAAATATCTGACTCTTGATTCTGGCTCAGGTCATGATCTCAGTTTGTGGGTTCAAGCCTTGCTCTGTGCTGATGGTCCAGAGCCTGCTTGCGATTCTTAACCTTTGTCTTTGCCCCTCTCCTACTCGTTCTCGCTTGTGTGCTCTCTCTCTCTCTCTCTCAAAATAAATAATCTTAAAAAAAAACTCTGTTAACTTTTTTGAGCCTAGCTTTTCTTTGCATGGAATATGTGTCATAGGATTATGGTACATGAGGAGGTGGCACATACTAGTGGCTAAGAGCATGGGCTCTGGAGGCCAGCTGCCTGCACCCAAATCCTGGCTCTGTCATGTATGAGCTGTGTCACTTGGAAAATTACTGAATCTGTCTGGTCTCAGCTTCCTCATCGTTAAAACAAAGATAATAATAGTACGTGTCATGTAGGATTCTTTTGATTCTTAGTATGCTAAAATATGTAATGCACCTCGAACATGGCCTATTATAGCTTAAGCATTTAAAGGAAATAAACATTATTATCAGTTATCAAATCTTACAAGTATCAAAACAATGCAATACTTTTTTTCTGTGCAAGTCACAGGTTCCAAATGTACACTTCAAAGGTACTTATAATTCTTTCTTTGTCGTATTACATTTGATTATTCTTTTGAAGCATAAATTTAACATGTTTAATAACAAATTTATATTCCTATATGTAGTTGGAATAGTTTCAGGGCCTGGTACACAAAGTGCTTCTCATATATTCTTCCTTCACCTGCCATTCCCCAACCAAGCATAAAAATTGTCAGAAGCAGGAAAATTACTTCCTCACAGGAAACCACTTAGTAATGATTTAAATCAGTGGCTTACAAATCAACTGTCTTGAATTTTGGTTATCTAATGTATCCTTGTATTATCGTGACTCTAATCTCCAAAATGACAAAAAATTTAAAGAGCAATTATCTGTATCACTAAATGTTAAGAATCTATGCATTGTACATGACCTGGACTTAAACACTATGTCACCAGAAATGACAATACATAGGATGGTACCAGAACAGCCTCCAACTGAGTTTCTCTGGTTTAAACTGAAGGGATTCACTGGTCTGATGACATTTGCCTTGACCAAGCTCAATACCATGGCTTCTCAAGTCTCATACAGAGTGATGCTTTGAAGTTAGGTATTTGTTCTCCTCCTGCCCCAGATGAGGAAATGAAAACATTTCTTTCTTTTTTTTTAACATATTTTTAAATTATTTCTGAGAGAGAGAGAGAGACAGTGTGAACAGGGGAAGGTCAGAGAGAGAGGGAGACAGAGAATCCGAAACAGGCTCCAGGCTCTGAGCTAGCTGTTAGCAGAGAGCCCCATGCGGGGCTTGAACCCACAAACCATGAGATCATGACCTGAGCCAAAGTCAGGGGCTTAACCGACTGAGCCACCCAGGTGCCCCAAATGAAAACCTTTCTAATGTCCTTCCTTTTCCTCCATGGAGTTAACTGCTTTTCTGAATTTATAGACTGACTTTTTATTTATCACTATTTCAATTTACACCTCCCACCCCCACCGAATAACTGAATTTTCTTAGATTTTGAGGATTTTTTGGTGGCACTTAATAAAGGAAATATTTTATGAGATATTTTTTGGAAACAGATATATAATGAAGTTCTCATGATTTTGTTTATCCCAAAGCCCAAGGTTTAGCTTTGCCAACTTTTTTGATTTTTCATCCTGAATTATCTATGGATATACTAGATTCATTGGACATCACAATATATTTTTTCAGTCAGAGTCCATCCGGGAAAGAGAAACAATTTTAGATCTTTAATAAAGATATTTAACAAACACAGATAATTGGTTACATTTGTGATGGAATAGCTATGAAACCACCAAAGGTTAGAGAAGCAATTTAAAGATTTGCAGGAGCAGAAAGCCACTATCAGTCTCCAGTTTAGAGAAGCAAGAAGAAAAGTGATTCTGGTTGACCAATCTTCCCCAGAAATGAGAAGGTAGGGGAGCTTGGGAAATATGGTGCCCATGATACAGAACAGAGCCAGGGTAAGACAGGAGATGGAGCTGGGAGCGAACTGGCAATCATCTGTTACATCAGGAGCATATAAAACGAAGAAAATTCTCTAGGTCTATTCTGGTGATTGTCAGATTGCTAGCATCAATAAAACCTGGGAGCTTTAAGAGAGGAAAATTCTTATGCTCACCTAAACAAACAGATGCAGAAAATCTGAGGGTAGGTCCAGGCATCTGCATTTTAACTTTTATGTCAATAAGTTATTAAACAAGCTTATGATCAAATAAATTTCATCTTCTTCCTCCCTTTTTTACCTGACACTGTAACATTCTGGGATAATAAAGCTCAGATAGGTCAGCAGTTTTGAGGATCAAGCCAGTCTATTAAATCTTCTGGCAGGTTTACTAACTAGAATGAAACATTCTGTTTTTACTTCCATATCTCATCCAGAAAACAGTGGAGATACCTCCTGAGTATAAGTGAGCACTACCTGAGTTGTTTAGATTTCCTGAGATGGTTGTTGAGGGTCAGGGTGAGTCATTGTATACAGCTCTGATTGGATGTCGTTCTAATGACTCTGGGCAGTGACATATACAAAGAAATATGCCTCAAGAATCTGGGCCTCTCTCTGTTCTGATGGTAGCAAAAAATAAGCTGCTTAGCAAATTTCCTTTCCCTTATCCACAAGATACAATTCTCTCCTGTCACTTTAGAGAGCCAATTTTCTCTTGTCTTCTGTCTGCTATGAATAGATTTGAAGAATACAATGTTGTTAGCTGAAATATTCTATTCAGTTTGACACAGTAAATTTGCTCCATTATTTTCTATCTTAACTTGCATTTGCTTACCCTTCCCAATCAGTTTCTTAACTTCCAACAGTCTAGGGAAGCTTTCTGCCTAGTACTTACGTTGTTCATTGAATTGTTTCATTAACTCCACTGCTTTGCATATCTTTCTTTGTTAATTACACCCATAAAGATTATGAATAATAGTTTCAGCATTCCAGTGTACTTTAAAATTTTCCATTGCTTGTGTTGTCAATAGGAACACAAGCAATACAGCTTAGCACTTAGTAACTCTCTTTTGTCTGCTCAACATTTGTGTAATGTAAATATTAAAAATATGTCCAGTAGAAAATATTTAATAATTTTGCTATCAGTAATCTCAATTTTGGATTGAGGTATACTCAACTCTTATACCTGTTTTAAAAATATCAGTGAGGAGAGACAGAGGAACATTTATCTTCGCATTCCTCTTTTACAAATACAAGTATGACACATTACAGCAAAATAAACAACAATGTGTGTGTTACATAAATTAATAGTTTCTATAACTACATTGATGGTCAAATACACTTTGCACAAATCTCCCAATAGCCAACATTTTATGCAGTGTACATGCAAACAATGTTTTTGATAAGAAAAAGGAAGAAAGCCTGTAAACATTTTTCCATATGTTCTCAATATTAAAAACTTTAAATGTTAACTGGTTTGGAAGATCTGTAGTCTCATTCTAGAAATTCCCAGGAAATGCCCCTTGTGTTCAGTTCTGGTTTTCAGGGAAAAGACGCCTCATACAAGGCAACACATTGAGGTAGGAGGCACCATCGGGAGAGCATCCTGGGAAGCCTATTTATGGTTGTCAGCCTGAAATGCTGAGGAGAGAAACAGAATAATTATGTAGAGAATCAAAGTTCCATGTAGCAAAGTATGCAAGGCCTGACAAATCTCCAACTATAGGAGCAAGGAGAAGAAAGGGGTAGAAAGTGAAATTAGACCTGAGGCCACTGGATTCACAGTCACAGTCAATCATGTACAAGGACCAATACAAAGAAAAATTCAGAGTTTGTTTGCTAAATATTATGTGTTGTGACACTCTTTATGCAGATCTTGATGACAGTGCAAACATGAAAAAAAGGAAAAAAAAAACAACCCTAAAGTTTGCTGTAAAGACTAAGAAGGGAAACATGGCAGTGATCATGGAGATATTAGGGACAAATAAGACAAAGGAATTATCTGTGGGATTGAAAGTCTTTAATTTTTTCTTTGAAATGTGTTATATTTTTGTTCTAGGAAACCTCATTCTGATTGAAATACAAAAGGTGTTAGAAATCAGTTCTGGGAATCCCTCTTGTTAAAAGCTATCTGCTTCAAAGATAGTTTCTAAATATGCAACTCACTAGGGCCGAGCTCCCCATCTAAGAAATATAGTGATATTTGGAACTCTGCTATCCCCAAGTCATTTGTTACAAAGATTTCTGTCAGAGAAATATATTTTAGTCTGTACCTTTCATACATGACTGTCTTCACAGCACCTAATATAATCTCATCCGTGTAGAAAGAGCTCAGTATTTTATACAGATGAATTAAAGGGTTTTAAAAATTATTTAATTTTTGGGGCGCCTGGGTGGCTTAGTCGGTTAAGCGTCCGACTTTCACTCAGGTCATGATCTCGCGGTTTGTGGGTTCGAGCCCCGCTTCGGGCTCTGTGCTGACTGCCAGCTCAGAGCCTGGAGCCTGTTTCAGTCTGTGACTCCCTCTCTCTCTGACCCTCCCCTGCTCATACTGTCTCTCTCTCTCCTAGAAATAAATAAAACATTAAAAAAATTATTTAATTTCTAGGATCCTCTACACACTTGAGAGTTTCCGTTGACCTTGGGATCTTGAGGGCAGGGTCCCCTGTCTGTATCTCTGATTCTTCTCCCTCCTATCACAGGGTCTGGGGCCTAGTTGTAACTGGCTTTCAAAACATGCCAGTCCCATTAATAATTTTAATTGGAAAAATATAACCATGTGATTTTCACTTTTGTCACCAAGTCTGCCTCCTTCCTCCTCATATATTTGATATATACAAATGGGGTCAAGGAAATAGAGCCACTAAAAAGAGTAAAAGGAAACCAAAGGAGGGACACATTTCTTTTTTACCAGTTTTTGTTATTTTAGTAAAGAAGGAGAATGAGACTGCAAACATAGAATTTTTCCTTAAAATAATGCATGCATGTAGGAACAAAATCCCAAATGATACAATGGGTATAGAATAAAACGATGCCTTCCTCCTACCCTTTTCAGTCTTTTAGTTTTTTTTTTCAAGAAGCAATGATTTATACCAATTTCTTTCATATAATAATCACAACCATAAAGTTTAATTTCATTTTTGTAAAGTGTTCAAATTGTGCATAGTGTTCAAATGTAAAGTTATTATAACATACTAAATCCTCTATTAATGGTTCAGTGAATATTCCTATAGGTGGACATTTTACATCAGCAAGTTTATTTGTAAATATATTCCTAAAAGTGGAATTTTATTGATTTTGCCAAATTATCTTCCAAGGGGGTTGTTCCAGTTAATACTCTGATAAAGAATGTATGGTCATACTATGATATGATCTTGTGGTTCATGATTTCCAGCCCTGCTTCGGGCTCTGTGCTGATGGCTCAAAGCCTGGAGCCTGCTTTGGATTTGGTGTCTCCATCTCTATCTTGCCTCTCTCCCACTTGTGTTCTGACTCTCTCTGTCTCCCTCAAAAAATAAACGTTAATTTTTTTTAAAAAAAAGTAATAGATCTACATATATATCATTTGTAAAGAAATTAATAATCACAGCAGTTAAGGATTATAGATAAATATAGGGCACCTGTCTGGCTCAGTTGGTAAAGCATGCGGCTCTTGATCTTGGGATTATGTGTTTGAGCCCCACATTGAGTGTAGATATTACTTTAAAAAAAGATTATAGATAAATATACTTAATTTTTTCTAGGTCAGATTTCCCCAAGCTTAATACATAGAATTATAATTGGTCAGGATAGTATTATTTAAAAAATATTCTGTGCTTAAATACATTTTGAATATGTTGAATTATACAAGAATAATAGGTTTTTTTATTATTGTGGCATTATTAAAGTGTTTAATAAGGTGATGTGAAGAACTTCATATGTATTTGTCTCAGATTTATATTTCATCCATGTCCTCTCCCAGAAGCAGAGTCTGAGTCAAGGATTCTACAAATGGTTTATTTGGGAGGTAACCCCAGTAGACATCAATTGGAGAGTAGAGACATGACACTGAAAAGACAGAAAAACCCTAAAGATTATATAACAAGTGGATTCTCCCTGTGGGCAATTGGGATTCCATCTCAATGGGAAACCTTGAGATTGGGCAGAATATGCCACTGAGATGTTCTGCCCAGTGGTGAAGATTCTGAGGTGTTTATCCCAACCACTGTCCACCACTACTTGAGAACCATACCAGTGGTATTAACTGCCTGGCATTTCCTTAGTAGGCGACTTCTGGGTGCTCAGGAATGATGAGTGCCAATGGGATTTGACCAGTGCACCAAAATCTTCTGCTATTTTTTAAGTGGATTCACCTAGGGGTTTGTAGAGGCAAAAGAAAAGTTCCATCCCTGTCCAACTCTGTCCACTCCATCCTCCTGTCTTCTCTGCACAGGAGGATGGGTTGCTATCAGCTTGGTCAATTTGCAAAGTTTAAGATGTATCATATTGTAATAGAATCCTGTGCTTTCAAAAATTGTGTTTGTATTTACAAATGTTAAAATTCTCTTTCATTTCCGCTTTATATCCAGCTCTAGGAACAGCTTAATCAAATTAACCTCCTCTTTTTAAACACTCCTAGTTAAATATTTGCTTTAGGTCTTTATACTGAGTTTCTAATCTTATGGTGATAAATTACCAAGATTTAGATTTTGTGTCAAGGAAGAAATGATGTTTAGTTTTATGTGTCAACTTGGCTAGGCTATCATACTCAGTTTTTTAAATCTATCACTAATCTAGGTGGTTCTGTGAAGCTATTTTGTAGATGTGGATAACAGCTAAATCAGGTGACTTTAAGTAAAGGAGATTAGCCTCAATAAGGTGGGTGGGCCTTATCCAATCAGCTGAAAACCTTAAAAGCAAAACCTGAGGATTCCTGAAGAAGAAATTTTGCCTAAGACTAAGGCATTAACTCTTGTTTGACTACTCCTTTGTCCTACAAGTTTGCTGATAGCCTATTATCAGAACCCTGAATTTCAGTATTAGGCACTAGTCCATCTAACAATAAGATGGTATTTTCCCTCATTCTGTTATGGGTCCTTATTAGTGTAAGTTCCCTCAGAAATCTCACAGGAAAAGAAGTAGTTGGCTGATGAGATTCAGGTGGTCTTTGAATCTCAGGCTACATACCATCTAATATTACCCAAATCATATCTTAGTAAACTCATACTTTTGAAATAACTTAAATAATTTAGTCCTTAAAAGAGATTTAGTCCTGTCCCCACTATGCTTTCTCTAACTCTACTGAAGACCAATTGACTACCACTACTGACTTAGGTCTCTAGAACACATATATTCCTTTATCTCATTATCTCAACATAAGGTTATCTCATAAACATAGCTTAGGGAATTGTCATATGGATTACCTATATTTGTGATTGGCTATGCTATATGCCTGAGTTGTGCCTCATACACTTTTTGAATAAGTGCTAGGCTGGGGTGTCTGAGTGGCTCAGTCGGTTAAGCGTCCAACTTTGGCTCAGGTCATGATCTCACCATTTGTGAGTTCAAGCCCATGGTGGGCTCTGTGCTGACAGCTCAGAGCCTGGAACCTACTTTGGATTCTGTGTCTCTCTCTTTCTCTGCCCATCCCCTACTTGCACTCTGTCTCTCTCACTCTCAAAAACAAATAAACATAACATTTTTTAAAGAATAAATACTAGTTTCTGTGATAATCCTAATTACATGTTACTTTATTTTGTTACAATTAGGGTATTTTGTTAAATTCATATTGTATATTTTAGTTTTATGTAATTTCAGTATATTTTATATAAATAAATTCACAAACCATAAAAAGTCTTCAGACAACATGTCCCCATTTATAGTTTAAAAAAATCATCATAATGTCCTCAGTGACCTTATCAGGTTTTTTCATTTTTACTTACATATATATGGCTTTAATTTCTACCTCAGTGACTACACTCATGTACTTGAGGGAAAATGGAAAACAAAACACCTATCCTTACCTAGAAGCAGCTTATTTTAATCTCAGGTCAACTAAATTTTTTATTATTTCTTTTTATAAACAAAAGTACAAGTAGAATTTTCAATACCTAAAATGAAAATAAATGTGATAATGTAAAAAGTTGGAAAATAGAAAAAAGTCTTGAGAAGGAGATAAGAAATGTATTTTCTGGGAATAAAATTAGTAAGAAAATGTACTTAAATCTGACTGAGAAAATGTTAAAAACAGAATATAAGAAACAGGGTAAAAGAGTTCATAAGATCTCCTTAACTTAACTGTATATAGAATTTAATAATATTTCTGTTTAGTTATTTCCCTAGAGAAATTGTAAAATAATAAGATTATCAACATTATGGAATTCTGACAACATTGTAAAATATTAATTGGCAATATTAACAGAACAAAGTTAAGAAATAGTAGCAGATAAACCTAAAATATCCCTAGTTGTAGGAAAGTATGTCTATCTATAACATACAAAGAGAAAAGCTAAAAGGATATTTGTATTAAATTTGTTCATGATGTAAATTTGACTAGTAACACATGAAATATCTGTACTATTTGATAGAGGCAACATTAAGATATAACTTAATCTGTTTAGGGGCAACTACAACGATTTTAGTTTTTCAAAACAAAACCTGTTCTTAGGGTGTCTTTGGGTTCTTTCTTAAATTATGAATATTTTAAAAACATGGTTATAACCTTGTGAAATTTAAATAAGCCTCTGGCTAACATATTTTAGCTACATGCAAAAGTCAGGATAGACTAGATTATGATATGGTGACAGCCAATCCCAAAATCCCACTTATTCACATAAAGAAGATTGATTTTTCATTTGTCAAAGGCTATTTAGGTTTTTGGGATCTTCCCGGGATATCTACCCTCCATGTGGCTTCTGAAAATTCTAGGTCTATGGAAGCTTTGCCATACTGCTGCTGCACTGTCTGTGTGGTGTAGTATCCTTGGTCAAAGCAGCAAGAAAAAGAGAGCTGTGTGGTCTCAAGCCATCAATTAAATGCTTTGTCTGGCAGGTGACATATGTGCCTTCTACTCAAAACACGTTACTAGAAATAGTCCCTTGTCTCAATGTAATTATAAAAGAGCATGGGAATGTAATCTGTGCATTCACCTAGAAGCAAGTGAGAATTAAATGTGCAAAATATTAAGTCTCTACCCCATACTACAAAACTTTAAAGGTCCATTCAGAACCTATAATACATAAGGTGCCCAGTAATTATTCCATGTTGCCTAACCCACAAATGTGCAACACTAAATATACTGCATTGTGTATTATTGTAAATATAACTTTGTAGTAATGAGTATGTTACTCACTGTACCTGAAGGGCATGGTATAAAGCAATTTTTGGAATGATACTGTACAATGTAAAGTATAATAAAAATATAATAACACACATCATTAATATAAAATTTTTCATATATTGTTTTAATGTCTAATCAGAAAAATTATTACCTTAAGAGATCTGTAAATGTCAAGAAATTAAATCAAACTCTAATCTTTGCCACATGTGCACAGACTTAGTAAACGGGCTAACATTTCTGCTCAGTGTTAGCCCATGGTAATTCTACAGGGCTTTTTTTTTTTCTTCCCCAGGGTGGTTTCCTCCAGAGAGAAGACCTGGCAGTTCCAGCAGCTGCCTTCGCTGAATGAGGATGTTATTATATTCATGGTAACAGATGTTACACCTGGAGGTTCATCTTTTACTTTCAGAAAATTTCATTCCAGAACAGGAAGTTTTATGAAACATCAATAATTTCACAAAATAAATGTTCAACCACAAATTTAAACTGTTTCATTAAAAAAATAATAAACATGGTTTCATTTCACAAAGTTCATACGATTAACTTAAGTTGGCCATCATTTCAAAAGCTTTCAAATATTACTACCAGAAAATGAATGAGCATTTACATATACGGGCTTCAAATCTGGAATTACTCACATGTAGGATCTCCTTCTCTCTCCCCCCCCTTAAATTAAATATAACTTGATCTTAAGTTCTAATGGTAATTAGAATGAGAGTTAACCATATTTTTATGTTTAATTGTTTTATTCCTGAGTATAACTGAGGTACTGGAACTTTCTCACTTCATTATTATCAAGGGATAAATCCTTCTTTACTTAAACCTTCAAGAGAAAAGAGAATAAAAACATATTGATTAAAATTAATCCTGTTACACCATATTCTATTATTATCTAAATGTTTTATGAACTTTTAGAGAACAACAAAATGAAAATAATTCACAGCCTGAGGACCACTCTATGTACAGCTTACATTTATTTTACTTCATCCAGCAAATATTTCTTGCACACTCCACATATACTTGCTCTGCACTTGGTTCTCGGTAGACAGTAGTGTTGCAGATTAGCATTACTGCTAATCTCTGACAGGTGAACATTAGATCTTCTACAGGTGAAGAGGCTTGGCCCTCCGAAAAGTCAGTCAGCAGATGCAGCAGTCCCTGGGAAGGAGACAAAGCCTTGGGCAAGGCAGCCAGCCACTGCTAGAAGCTAGAAGCTTCTGAAGCTGCATGAGCAAGTCTTTCAGTCGGGCGGGGGCCGGGGTGGGGTGACTGATCAGCACAGAGACCATACAAAATTTCTCTCAGAGGGTGTAAGCATAATTAATCATATAACCTATATTACATACCAGCTTACTTGTGGTTCCTAGTTTAATTTCTAATTCCTTTCAATGAAGAGGCTGGTAAAATTTCTGGAAGGTAAGTCTCAGATCTCTTTTGATTCCAATCACCTTTCTTGTATGTATTCCATTGTTGGCTAAGTATAAGTAATATCCTCACATATTAACTCAGAAAAAATATAAATTCAGCTATAGCCTTAACACATTTTCCTCAATTGCTCAACAGAAAATGAATGTGCTGTTATATTTATTGCATCTTATTGGGGTACAGGAAAATTTATGTATATAATAGAGTATTCATAAAAATTTTGAGATGAAGAGTAAGTAATATTATGATGTTCCATTTAGAAGCATGTTAATAAAAATGATTTAAATATGGTATCATAAAGAATGGTATTACACATAGTAATCTGAAGCAGGCACTTGATATTAACTTGAGGAGAATCGTGTAGATTTGCCTACATCAGTTACTGCGTGTAATTTTAAATGACCATTTAACCTTCCTGCGGATTCAACTACTTTTGGTCCAAGATGGGATTAAGGGTTGTTCAAATATGATCTAAATGGAGATGTTAAAACTGCTTGTAAATGCACTTGATTCTGCAGTTGTCTTACAAAAAGTCACCCTTCAGGGGGCCTGACCTCCAGGATATGTTTTCCATGCTCAGAGGAACAAGAGATAATAGAGGTTTTAATGCAGCTATTCAGAAACTAATAGAGCATTTTAGACCTCAGAAAAAATGTTCCCCCTGAGAGACATATGTTCAGGGAGATAGCCAAAGAGCCTGGTTAGCCTGTTGATTCCTTGGTTAGCAATCTGAGCACCTCGTCTCATAACATGACTTAAGGGCATAAAATACATCATGCTTTAGAGGCGAATGAGAAGTAGTATCATTTTCTGAGAACATGCCGTATGAAGAACACTTATCTAGGATTTTATTCCATTGGGAGTGTATGTTTTCTTAGGTCATGAAGGTAGTCTACCACCAAGTCACACCTGGTGTACCTTAGTACATGAAGCAAATCAAATAGCAAAAGAGCCAGAAGGCCCAGAAAAATTTTGTCAGCAATTCTCAGATTTTGAAGCATATTTTATCAAATAGACCTCTCGTATGATGATTCTGTAGATGAGGGTACTTGGCAACTGGAAAAGCAAAGCTACTCTTAAATTTGCAATATCTATTGACAAGAAAGATATTCATGTTATGTACTGAATATTTGATGTAAATAAAACACTTAAATGCTTTTGAATGGGAATTACTGTGACAACTTCAGACTTGAAATCTGAAATTAGAACATCCTTTCAGAGTATAAAATATCCACAGTTCTAAGTAGTGGCAAAGGAGATATTTTGTATATTTTCTTTTCTCTTCATAAAAGGCTTCAAATCAACTAGCTTACAGTGCGTAGAGTCCACCAAATTGACCTACACAAATTGTGTGTCTAGCTAAGGGGAAACCTACCTAAACAAAGCAAATATAAATCCCATAGCCAAATCTACAACAAACAGATTACTCCTGTCAAGCAATATAAACTCAGGGGAAGTTATTGAGGAGCTTAATGGCTTTGCTATCGACTCTGTTGGAAACAGTTTTCAATTAAGTTCTACAAAACTTTACACTACATCATTTTTATTTACCTGCATGCCTGTGGCTGGCTTCTTCCTTTGGGCTTTTGGCTAACTGTGTCAAAAGGGAAGAACTGCTGTCATCCAAGATCAGTGTAGAAGGGAGAAAGCCTCCCCAAAGATATAGGGAAGAGAAAGCTTGTTACAGCACCGGTGTGGGTGGAGCCGCCAGCACTATTTCCATACATCGTGGGAACTAAGAATTTTTGACCTTATCTGATTCATTTTGAAGAATGCTCCCTGAGAGCTGTGCACTGGCTATACTCATCTTTTTAAAGAGCATCTTCAGGAAATGGGGTACATAACTTACACATCCTTCCTTAGAAGGATAATAGTATCTAGAAGAAATGACTTCAGAGATCAGAAGAAGCAGAGTTCTTGCGTTAATTTGAATAAGAAATTAAGAATCATTGACCTCAGATTTTTATTGATCAAGCAGATTAGGTTTTGATTGACCATTGGTGGTGGTGGTGCTGGTGCTGGGTTGTTGTTGCTGATCTTTTCTTCTCTGTGTTATTAAATTTAATTAGTGGCTTACGGTTAAAAGTTGGATAGTTTCAGGGCACTTGGATGACTTAGTCCATTGAAGGTCTAACTTCAGCTCAGGTCATGATCTCCCAGCTCAAGGGTTCAAGCCCCAGGTCGGGCTCTGTGCTGACAGCTCAGAGCCTGGAGTCTGCTTCTGATTCTGTGTCTCTGCCTCACTCTGCCTGCCCTCTGCCACCCTTGTTCACACTCTGTCTGTCTCTCTCAAAAATACATAAACATTAAATTTTTTAAGTTGGACTGTTTCTAATAATATCTGATAAAAAAAGAGTTAGATTTCTGACTTAGATGTAGCAACACTGAATCAACATTACCACATTGTATAACCAACTGGGCTATTTCCTTGAAAAAGGGTGTTTCCTCAGGTTTTCTTGTTCCTTCAACTTTTATTCATATTCACAACACAGATTTATCAAACAAGAATCAGTTACTATTTTCATGGAAATCACTCAGGTTTGTTTGTTATAAATGAGCAGCTTCCCTCATTTGTTATCTGGCTGCATCCTATATGCATTTGAGTTAACTCCAGTCTACACTAAGAAAACCTGGCCCAGATATTCCTAATGTCAACGTTGAAATAAACAGGAATAGAAATATTTTTATAGATGAAGACTAATATAGATTTTACAGCTCAACCTTGAATTAAAATCAGAATGTTTTTGAGCTCAAGAGAGAATAGAGTTTATTAGCAGTTTAAGCAATTCTATGAAACTAGTGGTTGAAATTGACTTATTTGCTATGGATTTTTCCCCTCCAGGCATGCTCTTTTGGAGATTAAAAAAAATATATATGCATAATAAGGATGACCTCTTATAATTCTATTTTTAGATTTCCATATGTTCCCATGTATTAGGCAAGTGGGCAAGTGAGATTGATTCTATTTTACTTTTTTTCCATTATATGGAAATAGGAGTCATTATTCAAATTTTTCTCAGATAATAATTTTAAAAAATATACTAAAATTCTGAATCTTACTGGATAATTCTCATCAGAACAGTTTTGATATAATGTAGAAGATATAGGATTATATTTTTCCTAAACTATCAACTTTGTATATGTGTAGATTTCGTTTTTCACTTTGCAAGTTATTGACTGATAACTTTACAGTATTCACAATGTTATCTGAAAGATAGTATAATGGTAATTGTTCAACATAGGCTGAAATGCCTTGTTCTATTTTATATTTATTAATTTTGTCTCTAATATTTATTTGATCTATTACATAACCTAACAACAAAAACTATGAAATATTTAGATTATAAGACAAGAGGGAAAACAGGATCCAGAGAATATTTTTATTTACTTTAAGATTAAATACTTTCCAAATTGAAATGCACTGTTCTTCTCTGTCAGAAGCATCATAAGTGTGTGTATATCTTTAATATGTATTTATATTCATTTCCAATTTTGAAGATCGTTTTTTAAATGAAACTTTTTGAGACTTAAAATAAGAAATATTCTAATTTGTTTGCAGTTTTGGTGTTTCAATGAAGAATTTGATCAGTTTTTATATGATTTGCAGTAGATAACAGTATAATTACTTAAGCAGTATAAAATATCAGTTTACCTTTTGCTTTAAGAAAACATGAACTTTGGTGCTACTGTTTTATATAATGCACTTAGGATGAAGTAAAAAAACATCCTGTTATAAAGTGGATAAGTCTCAAATTAACAAATATAAAAGCACTATTTATTTAGTGGACATATATTATTCCCAGATTCAGTATAATTATGTATTAAGGTCTAGTTTATTTTAACACAGACAAAAAACTGGATTTGAAAAAGTCAGAAGCTAAACAATCATATCACAAAAATGAAAAACATTTCCAGACAAAAATCCATTCACTAAATATAATGACATAATAAAAATGCAAAGATTTGTGATTCTTAGGAGACAATAAATGTTGAGATACGGCAATAAATTCAAGCAATTTTCAACACACATGTAATTTTCAGTTGCTACTCTTTTTTTTTTTTTTTAAATATTTTATTTACTTCTAGGAGAGAGAGAGAGAGACAGCGTGAGCAGGGGAGGGTCATAGAGAGAGGGAGACACAGACCAAAACAAGCTCCAGGCTCTGAGCTGGCAGTCAGCACAGAGCGCGACGCGGGGCCCGAACCCACGAACCGCGAGATCATGACCTAAGCGAAAGTCGGACGCTTAACCGACTAAGCCACCCAGGCACCCCATTTCAGTTGCTACTCTTGTTTAAAACAAAACAAAAATTCCCAAGTTTAGGAAGGGTTACATACAAACCAAGCAACAAATCTCCTGCCCCTTGGAAGGAACAAGTAACTACTGTTGTAGAAGGTGATGGAAAAGTTGTTTACTTTGGTTTTTGCATATTATTTTTATTCCCAGCATGGAGGACAAAGTAAGCAAGAATTAGGAGGGGAATCCTCACAGAGAAGGCTAATATCCAGACTTTAAAGTATAATGTTCTATCCTTTGTTTGAAGATTCTATGAGATCCATAAAAGAAGAAAACTCATTTTCAAGCTTAAGCTCAAATGTACATTGGGAATCAATTATTTGTTACCTTATACATCAAATAATTTAAAACTAGGCATATATTCTTTAAAGATTTTAGGACAACCTTCTGAAGAGGAGAAAAATACCTGTAAAAAAAAAACAGCAAAAATATTATTTTTATTTTATTTTTTTAATGTTTAATTTTTATTTTTTTAAAGTTTTACTTTTATTTTCAGGTAACATACAGTGTTATATTAGTTTCGGGCGTACAATAGTGATTCAGTACTTCTATATAATACCAGGTGCTCATCATAGCAAGTATACTCCTTAATCACCATCACCTATTTCACCCATTTCTCCAATGACATCCCCACCGGTAACCATCAGTTTGTTCTCTACAGTTAAAAATCTTTTACTGATTTGTTTGTCTCTTTTCTTTCTTTTTGCTCATTTGTTTTGTTTCTTAAATTCCACATATAAATGAAATTATATGGATTTATCTTTCTTTAATTTATGTCACTTAGCATGACACTATGCTCTCTAGATTCATCCATGTAATTGCAAATGGCAAGATTTCATTCTTTTAGGGGAGGGCTGAATAATATTTCACTACATATATATACACAACATCCTCTTTATCCATTTATCAATCAATGGACACTTGGGCTACTTCCATATCTTAACTATTGTAAATAATGCTGCAATAAACAAAGGGACACATGTATCCCCTTGAATTAGTGTTTTTGTATTCTGTAGGAAAATGCTCAGCAATTTGATTATTGAAATATAGGGTAATTCTATTTTTAAATTTTTGAGGAATCTCCGTACTGTCTTCCAGAGTGGTTGCGCTAGTTTGCATTCCTACCAACATTTCATGAGGGCTCCTTTCTCTCTACATCTCTGCCAATACTTGTTTTGTATGTTTTTGATTTTAACCATTCTGACAGGTGTAAAGTGACATCTCATTGTGGTTCTGATTTGCATTTTCCTGATGGTGAGTATGTTGAGTATCTTTTCATGTGTCCATTGGCATCTGAATGGTTTTTTTGGAGAAATATATGTCCATGCCTTCTGCTCACTTTTAATTGGATCATTTGTTCTTTGGGTGTTGAGTTTTATAAGTACTGGATATATTTTGGATACTAACCCTTTATCAGATATATCATTTGCAAAAATCTCCCAGTCCATAGTCTGCCTTTTAGTTTGTTGGTTGTTTCCTTCACTGTGCAGAAACATTTTGATTTAATACAGTTCCAATAGTTTAGTTTTGTTTTTGTTTCCTTTGACTCAGGGGACGTATCTAGAAAAATGTTGCTAAGGCCAATCTTAAGAAGTTACTGTCTGTGCTCTTTTCTAGCATTTTTATACTTTCACATCTCACATTTAGTTATTTAACAAATTTAATTTATTTTTGTGTATGGTATAAAAAAGTGACCTAGTTTCATTATTTTGCATGTAACTGACAACTTTTCCAACACCGTTTGTTGAAGAGATCACCTTCCATTTTATATTCATTCCTCATTTGTCAAAGATTCACCATATATTTGTGGGTTTTTTACTGTGTTTTCTATTCTGTTCCAGTGATCTATGTGACTATTTTTGTGTCAGCACCATACTGTTTTGATTACTCCAGCTTTGTAATATAACTTGAATTCTGGGATAGTGATGCCTACATCTTTGCTTTTCTTTTTAAAAATTGCCTTGGATATTTAGGGTCTTTTGTGGTACCATACAAATTTTAGGATTATCCTAGTTCTGTGAAAAATGCTATTGATATTTTGATAGGAATTGCATTAAATGTGTAGATTGCTTTAGATGGTATAAACATTTTAACAATATTTGTTCTTTCAATCCACAAACACGGAATGTCTTTCCATTTGTTTGTGTCCTCTTCAATTTCTTTCACCAAAGTTTTATAGTTTTCAGAGTACAGTCTTTTACCTCTTTATTTAGGTTTATTCCTTGGTATCTTATCATTTTTGGTGCAATTGTTGTAAATGGGATTGACTCCTTAATTTCTCTTTATGCTGCTTTATTATTGGTATATAGAAATGCAATACATTTATGTACATTGATTTTTTTATCCTACAACTTTACTGAATTCACTTATCAGTTCTAGCAATTTTTTGGTGGAGTTTTTTGGGTTTTGTATATATAGTATCAAGTCCTCTGCAAATAGTGAAAGTCTGTCTTCTTCCTAGCCAATCTGGATGCCTTTTCTTTCTTTTTATTGTCTGATTGCTCTGGTTAGGACTTCTAGTACTATGTTTAATGAAAGCAATAAGAGTGGACATCCCTCTTTTGTTCCTGACCTTAAGAGAAAAGCTCTCAAATATTTTGAGATAAATATGTATTAATTCTTCTTTAAGTATTTGATAGAATTCACTGGTGGAGCCATCTCATCCTGGACTTTGGTTTGTCGGGAGTTTCTTTGTTGGTAATCAGTCTGTTCACATTTTCTATTTATAACTGTTCCAGTTTTCCTAGGTTATATGTTTATTAGAATTTATATTTTTAGTTTGTCCAAATTGTTGACATATATTTTTTCATAATATTGTCTTACTATCTTTTGCATTTCTGTGGTGAGATTATTGCTACTCTCATTTATGATTTTGTTGATTGAGTCATGTGTGGTTCCATGGTGTAATGGTTAGCACTGTATATTCTGATTTTGTTGATTGAGTCCTTTCTCTTTTTTTCTTGACAAGTCTGTCTAGAAGTTTATAAATTTATTAATATTTTCAAGGAATGAGCCTCTGGTTTTATTAATCTCTTCTATTGATTTTTTTTTTTAGTTTCAGTATCATTTATTTCTGTTCTAATCTTTACTATTTCCTTCATTTTGCTGATGTTAGGTTTCATTTGTTCTTTTTCTAGCTCCTTTATATATGAGGTTAGTTTATTTGCAATTTTTCTTGCTCTCGAGGTAGGCCTCTATTGCTATTTACTTCCCTCTTAGGACAGTTTTTGCTATATCCCAAAGGTTTGGATTGTTCTGCTTTTATTTTCATTTATTTCCAAGTACTTTTTAAATTTTGGTTTTGATATCCTGGGGCCCAGGCCTATTTCTGGGGTATTCAGGATGCTTTGATCATTATCTAGTTATATTCATGAGATGAAGTGAACCTCAGGTCCTCCTACTCTGCCACCATCTTCCTCTAAGCCAAAAAGATAATTTTTAAATAATACTGCTAAAGGAATTAGGTTTATATATTTAAAAAAACATTTTAACAGTGATACATATGTTGAAATGCCTATGACTAAAGTATACTGATGTCTACAACTTATCTGTGATGGATTAATTAAAAAAACCCAACAACGTGGATTAATGGTTCAATATAAGGATAGAGAGCTATAAAGCAATTATAGTGGAATATTAATTACAGAATCTAGTTGATCTGTTCATGGATATTCATTGTAAAATTCTTTCAACATTTATATATTTGAAAAGTGCATTTTTAAATTTTATATATTTCAAAAAATTTATAATAACTATTAAAATTATTGAAAATTTACTAATGTAAGAAAAGATGGAAATAATAGCCTTTTCATGCCAGAGCCACAAATAAACCCTGTATCTAAACACAAACTTTCCTGAAGGTAGTAGACTCACATTCAGTGGAATATTTTCCTGTGCCATATTTAAATAACTCACAAACTACAGATCAATTTATATACAGAACTTGTAGAAGAAGGACATGGGAACTAATGTTAGCTGCATACAAAAGAAATATTACTGGAACTAGTTGCAGTATTTTTTTTTTGCAACATGAATAATAAGAGATCTATGACATTGGTCCCAAGTTGACATTTTTGAGATTCTATATAAATTTCTATATCTGGGAAAATAGAAAAACATTTTAAATTATGTCACAATACAAGGAGATAAAAGAGATGCTTACACGATCAACTTAATGCAGGCAGAAATATTACTAATGTATAGTATACACAAAAATTTTCCTAGTCTCTCACGTAATTGAGGGAAGGTATATGTGAATATTATCACAGAAGAGAATATATGTTATTGATATTATTGGTTTAAGGGACATATCAAATAAAAAGTCATCTTTTAAAAAAAGTTTATTTATTTTGATAGAGAGAAACAGCATGAGCAGGGGAGGGGTAAGGAGAGAGAGAGAGAATCCCAAGCAGGGTCCCACTGTCAGCACAGAGCCCAATCCAGGCTTAAACCTCCAAATTGTGGTATCATGACTTGAACCAAAATTGAGTCAGACCCATAACTAACTGAGCCACCTAAGTGTCTCCAAAGTCATCTTTTGCCATAGTTCTTAGATCAAATCTAGATTTATTCTTACTACTGAATATTTCTAATCATTATCTTTAGACCCAAGATATATATATTTCTAGTGGGAATCTTGAAAATCATTCCCCGTAAGAATTAAGTCTGATGGAACTACCTTAAAAATTGGTTTTGTAATTGCAAAATTGGTCCTTTGCTGGTATCTGTTTCTGCACTCTCTTTTTTTTTTTTCAGCAAAATGCTCCTAGTCCTTAAAGCAAAACAAAACAAAAAAACACAGAAAATCTTGGCCAAGTGTTACTCCATTTTTATTTCATACATTAAAACTTAAAATTTCTACTTCTCAGCAACAATGGGTGAAAATAACAGCTATAGTTAAACTGAGAACTTCTGAGTGGTTTTGATACAACAATTTCTTGTTTATTATCTAAGCTTGGTGGAGGAACTCTTTAAGTGATCCTGCTTGGCCCCAGGCACATTTGGCCCTGTCAGAAGCCTTGTATTTAACCATGAGATTCCACCAGAGTCTCTTGTGAATGGTTCTTAAATATACATGTTAGTAAATTGAATGTTACTCATTTTTCAGAGAGCACACATTTCCAGAGATTCCATTCTAAGACCTGAATAGGGGATGGTGCAAATGCTTTGTTAAAGTCCATCATGCTTAGTGCAGCTTTAGGTAATAGATAATTATAAATAGTCTTAATGATTTACAAAGTGATTTTACCAAGTAACCAAGTCACTAAAAGACATTTTTGAAGTAAGGTTTAAGGTATTTCAGCCAAAACAAAAACAAACACAAAACAAACAAAAACAGAAAACACATACAGATAAGTAGATTGCATTAAGGCTCACCACCTATGACTTTTTATAGTCTTATATTTTTCCCAATCATGAATAAACTTAAAACCAAATGACTTAGAGTTTGTTCATTATAAGTCAAGTAAGCTTGTATTTATAGAAATGTATAAGAACCTTATAAAAATATTAAAAGAATCTCCTATTTTATCCAGTGTTTTAGTCTGCCAGGATTCTAGGTTTGGATAATAAAATACATCAGACATATTTTAAAATAGCAAGTAGTATTTTTCCATGTTGTTCACTCCAGATCTGACTCCAGATCTTTTATTTCATCAATCAAAATAATATGCTCTGAACACAAATATGTTCTAGTTACACAAATTTAACATTTTGACATTCTAATATTAAAATGTGCAAGTTCTGAGGTAGAAATATTAATAGGTTCCCTTTTACTTTTAACTAAACTAGGAGAAGCCTACAATCAAGATAAACCATCCCTCCTAGCAGATGCATGTGGTATAGTTGCCAATAGTCTTGTCTGTTACCAATATCTCACAGATTTACTTTCAATTTACAAAAATGTACTCAATGCCTCTGGGCATATCTATGAAACAGTAAACAAAGATCAATAAATGTTTATTTTTAAAGAAATTTGTACAAATTTTAGCTTTTTTTGCCCATTTGACTAAGAAAAATATCATCTTAAGTTGTTAAAAGAAGGGGAGAAAAGAATTTCCTTTTATGTCAAAGCATAGAATGCAAAACTTGAACTCCATGCCTGGAAATTAGTTGGCTTTTAGTGTATGCATAGTAATATTAATTATATTAAAATACCTATATTTTAAAATTCCAACTATTTCATATATATATATATATATATATGTGGAGATGGGAATGTGGGGATTGTTGAACAGTGTGAATGCACTTAATGTCACTGAACTGTATACTTAAAAATCGTTAAGGAGGAGAACCTGGGTGACTCAGTCAGTTAAGTGTCTGACCGGCTCAGGTCATGATCTTCTGTTTCGTGGGTTCAAGCCCCGCGTCGGGCCCTTTGTTGACAGCGAGCTCAGAGCCTGGAGCCTGTCTCCCAATCTCTCTGACCCTCCCCTGCTCATGATGTTTTTCTCTCTCTTTCTCTCTCTTTCTGTCTCTCAAAAATAAATAAAACATTATTAATTTTTTTTAATGGTTAAGGGACTCCTGGGTGGCTTAGTTGACCGAGTGTCTGACTTCGACTCAGGTCATGATCTCACAGTTTTCAAGTTTGAGCCCCACATCAGGCTTGCCGCTGTCAGTGTAGACCTGCTGTGGATCCTCTGTCCTCCTCTCTCTGCCCCTCTCCTGCTGTGCTCTCTCTCTCTCAAAAATAAACATTTAAAAACAATTTTTAAAAAAATGATTAAAAACACTGAAATATATATATATATTTGAATGAATGAACATGTGAAGAATATAAATGAATGATAGTAAACACCTGGGATAGGAAATTGTTTCTAATAAAAATAGTAAAATCCTCACATCCTAATGGCAAATTATCTGACAATTTTTATTTGGCCTGATGAACATTTTATCTTTTGAGTTGTGGGAGCAGGAAGTGGAACTGATAACATCTTGACTTAATTATCATTAAGAGGAGGGAACTATTTAGAAGTTGAAGTGGCAAGGACTCTAGAGAAAGTAACTATGTATGACCTCTTGGAACGAATACAGAAAGAGTGTTAAAATGTGAGAGGAAAATGATTTTGGAAAGAAAGAGAAGAGGAGAGAGAAGTAAGTACATTGACAGAATTTACAAACAAATTCTACTCAAAACAACTGAAAATTTCAAGAAATATTGTCCTGAGAAACCATACTGAAGAGGTGAAGGGATATGCCCAAAAATACAGTGTGAATGATTAGGAAACTCTCTGGTGAGTGTCCAGAGCCTAGTACTGCAGGAACAGAATCAGTGCCCAGTAAATATATTTGAGGGAAAATTAAGAGGAGGACAATGATTCCCACCATGAGTCATGATTGACCTGTTCCTCATATGTCCTCACTGATTTTCTATTTGGACTTTGCCATTTTTGATCATTTTGCAATTCAATAATCACTCCATTACAGGAAAAAACAGAAAAATGGACTCTGATGAATCTTAAATCACTCATTATGGCCAAGAGTCAGCACTTACGCAAACATGTAACTAGAGAGATGATTTCTGGACCAACCAAAATTCAGAATGCACAATATCATACTAATTCTAATTTACATGATTCATGCAATTCTTTTTTCTCATCACCATACAATGATAGATTTTTGTTCATTTTAATCACAAAAATAAGAGGAACAATACTAGGAAGTCAAGCCAAAGCACTTGAAGTAAGAAAAAAAAAAAGGCTCCTCAATTCATGCCTACTAATCACTTATCAAACTGCTTTTTTTAGTTAAAAAGTCTTTTTTCCATATGTAGTTTAATCCTGTTGACCTGCTTCTGTCAAAGATCAGTAAGAATACATGATTTAGTATATAAGCTAATGAGAATTGTTTCATTAAAAGAGCATGTATGTAAAGGAATACTCTTTACAAGTGAATACTCTTTACAAAGGAACACTCTTTTACAAGTGACTGGCCCTTGTCACTCCATGTTAGGAGATACCAAAAGATGTGTGTTCCCTGCCTCTGCAGATATTACTGTCTTATGAAGCTAGGGCCTACATAAATGATTTTTTAAAAAGTACTACTATGAGACTATACTGAAAACATTGGCAGAATAGGTGTATATACTGAAAGTACTGAAAGAGGTAAAAAGAGAAGCATTTGTTTGGGTGGATGTAGGAATATTTAATGCATTGTAAAAGTGTTTTAGAAATTGATGGTCAATATAATGGTGTGCAATAAGACATCAAAATCTCTAAAATTATACTGATATTTTTGTACAGAATTTTGTGTGTCAAGAAAAAAATGTTTGCACATTTGCTTTGTTGATAAAACTCCTACTCCTAAAAGGAGTAGGAATTTTCTTTTAGTCATGAATGAACATTTATAAGAATGAAAGTGAGTTTCACTGACTACACTCACACAGATTAATGTATAGGTGAATGTTAATTTGCCAATTTTTTAATAAGGAACATTCTTTCTAATGACCAGAATTGTATGTACCATCTATCCAGAATACATTTTTTTCCAGATAAATTATATGGAACATTAAATTTGCCATTAAAATTTCCTTGATGAATAGAGAATAAAAGAGAAAGAAAAGGAAGAAAGAAGGGTAGTAGAAGGGAGGGAGAGAAGAAAGGAGAGAGGAGAAACAAAAGAAAGAAAAAGAGAATAAAAAATAGTCTCAAGTGATACTTTATACAATCTTGGTCACCACATGGACTATCTCTACCTGGAAAAAAAAAGCATGTCTTAATGTCTGGATTATACACGCTCCCAGATTAATTCCACCTTCTTAGTATTCTATCAACTGTATTAGTTTTCTATTACTGCTATAATAAATTATTGCAAACTCTGTGGTATAAAATATGTGATACTACTTTACAGTTCTGTATTAGATGTCTGACATGTGTCTTACTAGGCTAAAATCAAAGCTACATTCCTTTAGGGGGGCTGTCTTGGAGAAAATGCATTTCTTTGCCTTTTTCACCTTCTAGAGTCTGCTGCATTCTTTGCCTCATGGACCCATTCTTTCATCTTCAAGATCAGCAACAACAAGTCAAGTTCATCTCATATTGCATCATTCTGACCTCTTCTGCCTTTGTCTTCCATTTTTAAGGACAATTGTGATTACACTAGGCTAGTCAGGTAATCCAGGATAATATGCCTATCAGAAAGTCAGGTGATTAGCAACCATAATTCCATCTGCATTTTAGTGTCTTTTTGTCATGTAACATATCTACAGGTACCAGAAATAGTACTTTAATATTTTGCTTGGGAGGGCACTACTGTTCTGCTTATCACATTAACCTTCTGTGATACGTTCTATTTTAATACTGTTCACCAAGTGTCAGCCTGGAGCTCTTCCTATTGGCATAAGAGACATTTTGTTTCTCAAATTGGGTGACTTAATTAGTTAAATCCTGGTATGTGTTTTCTCTCCTATCAGAATCTATGGAAAGGAGTCCCCAAATATCGAATACTATAATGATAATTGTATCAATCTTTCATGAGAAATATTATTTTTCTTATGTTTTTATAAAATACAAACCAAGTTGCATAATACTAATTTCTCCTATCAAAGAGTTTCCATTATCAGAGTGTTTGGTAATTTTTTCAAGTCTAGCTACCGATGAAAATTACTGAGGTATATTTGGAAATGCAGTTGTTTGGTCCCATTCAAGAATTAGTAAATCAGAGTCTGAGATAGAACCTGAATAATTTTTTTAAATATTCAAAATATAATTCTATTATGCAACAAAGTCTGGATCCCTTTATTATTCATGCAGATATATCTTCAAATTAGATTCTCTCTCTTCATCTCGCTTGATTGATTGTTTTAATGAAGATTAGGGTCAAAGACTTCCCACCCTCAAAATATGTGTGTTCTATATGTTTCCAAATATGTTGTCTCACATTTAGACTTAACAATAAATGAATCTTATTTTCTTAATAGCAGCAACGCTACTAACTGAAATATCCAAAAACATAAAAAAAGAAAATTAATAAACACCCAATAAACAAAACAGTCTTAAAACTCCACAAATGGCCATACATACAATTTGGTATAGGATAAGGTTGGTATCTATTGACAGTAAACTATGGGATCAGAGTGTTTTCATTATGTGTTTGCTGAAAAGCTTTTCATTACCATATGGCAGGTTTTGAATGTAGCAGTTAGGATAACATCATAAATGGTCATTGATGAAAGAACTCAATGTTCTCATGACCCAAATTAAACCTTTTGTTGGACAGAATTGAACACTTTTTCTTTAGGCTGCATTTCTAAAAACATGCGTGGTTGTATTATATCTAACCTATATTTTACAGGGAGTGCTGAGCTGCAGATCTGGATTGCTTCAAATGTACTTTTATTTGCAATTATAAAATAAATGATTTATAGAGTACATTTATTTTTAAAAGGTCAGTCAAATAATATTTCAATTCAGACACAATTCTGAGTTACTAAGGATTATCTTCTTTAAAAAATTTTAATAGCCATAATTAATATCACATGATACAATAGGAAAAAAGCAGCAACAATGATTATATTTCCTACACAGTCACATCTTAAGTAACCTGTAATAAAGTGCCTACATTTTCTTCTTTAATTTGTCAAGCTAAAGTACTGTAGATTTCTACTGTGCTAACAGAAAAAATATCATTGATGAGTTACAATCTCTAAGAAGACATGAGGAAGAAACCACAATTTATATTGATTTCTATGAAAGGGCAAGCATGGTATTTTTCATATGAAATGTTATCCTTTTCCAGTGGTTCTTACTACAAAAATTAGGAGAATTGAAAAGCTCAAGGGATAGAATAGCAAAAAAAAAAGGGTGATGTACAAATAGTCTAAGTGTTGATTGTAGAATGTCACAAGATCTAAAAAGATTATTCAGAAATGTGGGGCACTTTGAAGGTTTCCTTTTAAAAGCAAGTAATAACAATTTGGATTGACCTGTTAACATTCGTTTAGACAATTAGAACACTGTTGTGCTTCAGAGCTTATTTTAACAATAGGTCCATACTGCTTTCAGAAATGTGAAAGACAAAAATTTACATTTATAGACAAGTAGATTAAGTGGGAATACTTTGTATTATAGTAGAACTACTTCAATGATTTATAAATAGATACTTCACAAGTCTAGTTAAGTGTTTATGTATAAATCAATATCTACTTGAATGAGAATTTGATCTTGAGGGGAAAAAGCGCCTAAACTTGAAATATTTGAAATCCCCCCTTACTGAAATTTATTTGAAAATAGAGAAACTATTTAAAGTATTATAATACAATTCAACAGGAAATATTTAATTCATATCCACTGGCAAAATTCTTATACTTCTGAATGTGGACTCTGATAATTTTATGAATCTTCCTGATGATGTGCATTAAGAAAAATAAGGAAGAGGAAAACAGAACTCAAAAGATACTGTTGTAAGACTTGATAATTTCCTCTTCTCTTGAATGAAATGTTCACTTCAACTTGCAGACTTGTACAGACATTCAAATAGGACATTGTAATTTGGAAAGTAATAATAATTGAGAATTATACTTGATATTTAAATATACATGTGAATATAAAATTGTCCTATATTAGTAAAATATTATTTTAAATTGATCACAATATTTAATTTAGAATCACTTCCTTAGTATTAATTTTAGTGTTTAACATAAGAAATCAGTTTTATATCAGAAATAATTTGTAATCCAAATAATTGATTTTGAGAAATGACATAATCAGAAAATAGATCCTCATCCTCATCTGGGAGTCATATGTATATAGATATAGATAGATATCTTATAATCAATATGAATAAAGTCAGCTCGAACTGGTGCCCAAGCGGAAACTTGACCATAACCTGATCAATATTCTAAAACTTCTAAAAAAGATTTTGCTTATTAGATATGGCCTTTCTAGAAACAGAAAATTAGAAATGGACAATAAAGAGCCAAGCAATCATAATGTGCTCCAGGACATAAACTTCATTGGGTTATTGACATACCTGAGAGTATGGTATTGGAAGACTGGGATTCAAATCCTGACTCTTGCACAGATATGCAGTGTGGTAGGCTGGGTTGTATGATGGTCTCAAAAGCTCTCCATCTCCTAGGAGTCATGACCTATGTAAGCCCTTTCTCTGGAGTGTGGTCTGGGTCCAGTGACTTGCATCTAACGAATACAATATACCAAAGGTGATGAGATGTCATTTCCATGATTAGGTCACAAAAGATTATCATTTCAATTTGGCTAGCAGACCCTGTATTGCCTTCTCAACTTGCATGCTTTGATGAAGTAAGCTGCCATGTGGGAGAAGCCATGTGTCAAGGAACTGAAGCTGATTTCCAGCCAGCTGCAGCCTACAAAGAGCTAAATTGTCATCCACAACTGAGTGAATGTAGAAGCAAGTATTTCTCCAGTGGAGCCTTCAAATGACATTATAGTTCTCAGGCCAACAACTTTTTTGCAGCCTTTTGAGATACCCTGAAGCAGAGGACTTAGCTAAAGTGTGGCTGGATACCTGAAATTTTGCAGGTGTTGTGTTCAACCCCTAAGTTTTGGAGTCATTTGTTAAACAGCTATAAATAGCTCATACATGGAATATGACTATTGATAAATTTCTTAACTTCTCAAGACTTCAGTTTTCACACATATAAAATGATAATAACATTAACCATCTCATCTATGAAAAGAAGTAAAGCATTTAGTACATATCCTTTGGATAGTAATTAAGTCTTAAGGAATATAGTAAGGGCCAACAAATAATACACACCCTGTCTGACTGAATTCTGAAACAATTCAGAAATAGAAAGGCAGATGTAGAAAAAACATCTTAATATGGATAAAGCTGAATCTGTAGCATTATGGTGCATATCTATATGTAGCTAGACTTAAAAATATTGAACCTCAAATTAAGACAGAATTTTGCAACAATTAATAATAGCACCAGATCTAATAAGCCCTCCTCATATGAATGGTTTACTTCTATAAAAGTAATAGCATGGAGAAACAAAACAGTATTAGTATTGCCTATCTATAGAGTTCCCAGAAAAAGAGAGAGGAGAGGAAAGGATTGATCTAGGTGTGTTGATTTTCCCTTCTAAATCAACTAATCAGGGGCACCTGGGTGGGTCAGTCGGTTAAGCTGACTTCGGCTCAGGTCGTGATCTCATGGTTCGTGGGTTCGAGCCCTCGGTTGGTCTCTGTGCTGACAGCTAGCTCAGAGCCTGGAGCCTGTTTCAGATTCTGTACAGCCCTCTCTCTCTGACCCTCCCCTGCTCATGCTGTCTCTCTCTCTCTCTCTCTCTCTCTCTCTCTCTCAGAAATTAAAAAAAACAACACTAAATCGACTAATCAGATAAAGTCATTTCAGTATAGCAATAGAGTACATGAGAAAACAGAAGACAAAGAGGGGCCTCAAGGGTTGTGCCAATGAACACACTTCCATGGAAATGTCAAGAACAGCTAGTAGAACTAGTGGGGCAGAGGTATAGTACAGTTGTGGTAGCAGTAGCAATATCAATAGTATTAGTAGTCATAGTAATAGTAGTAGTAGTACTAGTAGTAGTAGTAGTAATATTACTAGTATCTAGTTGATGGTGTTAGTAAAACCTGTCAAAGAAAATGGGAATATCAGTGTTCTTGTCAATAAAATGTGCTAAAACTGAATAGCATTTCATGTTTTCCCTTGATAAATTCCACACATATTAAGAAACCTTATGATTATAATTTGATTATTGTGTAGAGCTGCCTATAAACAAAGTATAGTCAGTGACTATCAATCCAATAAACAACTATTATAACATATTTATTAAAATAATAAATTAATATTATGACATTTATGTAAGTCTTATAGCTACCATGGAGTTCATTGTCTCTGGCAGCTCTAGGGGAATCCAATTTTTAAGATTAACAGACTCTCATTACAGAAGCAGATCATGCTACATAGTGATAATACCAACATGCTGCCATCCTGTGGATATTTATCTAAGTAACCTACTAGATGTCCCTCCACCTCCAAAATGCATTCTTCAAATTACAGTAAATGTTAATAATCCATAGAAGTCATCCATAAGGGGATTCGTTTGAGAGTACTTATCATTAGTGTTATCATTATTAACTTACATATTTGCTTTGTTCCACTTAAACCACTCACCTTTACTGATCTTAGACTTAAACATTAGATCTGGTGATAGAAAAAAAGAAATTTCCAGGACATTACTATGATATCAAGTAACCCAGAACACAGAATATCAAGGTAATCTAAATACTAGAAAATTACTGGAAGATTTTACTCAGACAATAGTGATTAACTAGTATCAGTAAGAGATTAATATTGGTAGGCTTCACAGAGTCCGTTTCCTGCTGATAGATGCTTATATTTTCCACCAATTATAGATATGGTCATTGATCTTAAAGATTATTTATAAACACCTTGAAAAAAGGCCTATAAATCATTTTACTTTAGTGGATTCTGAAATAGAGGTTCATTATTAATATTGATGACATGGATGCAAACAATATTCTCAGACTGTAAGATTTAAAAGAGGCAAAAATTAACAAATTCCAAGATACAACTACAAAAGTCTGAATAAAATGCAGTATAAATAAAATAATGTATAATAAAAACTAGCATTTAATTATGCCATTAATTATATTTTTTCCTATAATAAAATTTTTAAGAAGTCTCCAGTAAATGGAAGAATCTTGAATGTAAGGCCTATGTTCTTTCTTCCTGGCATTTCTCATTGACCATAGAATCATGTGGATTAAAATGACAGATGATAAATGATATTCTTCCTTAATATGAGCTCAGCATAGTAAGGTTGTTTCATTTTTCTTTTCAGGCATCTTTTGCCAAGGCTTTTGACACATAACACTCAAATGCATGAGAAATATTTGATAGAGAAATTATTTATTTTTAAAACTTTCTCTTTTAAAAATTGTATTAAAGTAACTTCCAGAAAAGAAAATAATAAGGTTAACACAGCTGAAGCAGGAATAGAGAATTCAGACACAGGATTAAAAAAATATGAAAAACCTGAAAAAGTTGAGCAGGAAGCTGCAAAAATGAATAACTTTTGGAAAATAAGGTCAATGGGAAGCAGCTCAAAGAACTGAGTTTTAACCAACCTGAGAAAAAGAAAAGAGTTTTCCTCTTCACCTTGTTTCTCCAACTACCTCACTAATTCCAATTCTTAAAGAATTCACTGAAGAAAAATTCACACTGAGAGAAGAAGAAAATATTTACAATGAAGAATAAATTTATTGACTTAAATTTGTCTAAACAAGAAAAAACAATCAATTGTGGGGCAGAGGGTAGTAAGGAAAAGATGAGGTTGATCTATCAGAAAAGTAAGACCAACTCCTTTTAGAAAGTTGGCATATGATGCTCAGGTATGAGGTTAAACATTAATATTTCTAAAGGGGTCTAAGGACAAGAGGGGTCATTGGCAAAACAGTCCAACTGTTTTTTATTCTTGATAAAGCTTTGTCACAGACTATGGGTCTGGAGTGCTCTCTTGTCCAGCAAAAGAGCAGATGCAGAATTGAATACCAGAGAGGCTAATGTCTGGGAGGAGACAAAAGCCCCTAAATGGCATTCATCTCCATGTTTGTTGAGCTCTCAAGATCTTACATTCATAGTGAATGTGCAGAAGAAAACAGTCAGACAGTAAGCATTAACTTGTGTGTGTAAGAAGCAAAGTTTCTGAGGGGCAAGTGGGGTTTGAAGTGTGGCCAAAGTATATATTGGTACCAGGTGGAAAGTAGTTTCCTGTAGGTGATATAAGTTACTTGTGATACCATTATAATATCTCATTAACTAACCTATGGCCCTTTTGCCCCCAGGTGGTGGCTTTCTGCCCTAAGCTATTTTAACCCATTTATGTTAAGTATAAGAAATTCTTGAACCTATTTCCCCACAAAGCTTTGAGTGTCAACTCTGCCCATATTAATATAAAAACCCAGCCTGTATAATTAGTACAGATTGACACTAAGAGGGAAGAGAAGGACTTTTCAGTCGCTTTCCAGGGGTCTGAATGGCTAACTGAAGTTGAAGGATAAAAACAGTCTTAGGAATGGTCACTTGTATTAACAACCTGATTAAGATAAAGATGGGAGGGTTGGCTCCTATTCATGTGTTTTCACATCAGGAAATTCATCTTAAGTATCTTCATCCATTCTCTGAAATAACTATCTTAGTACCTTATCCTTTACCGTTTTTTTAAATGTTTATTTTGAGAGAGAGAAAATGTGTGTGGGGAAGGGGCAAAGAAGGAGACACAGAAACCCAAGAAGGATCCGCGCCATCAATCAGCACAGAGCCCAATGTGGGTCCTGAACACATGAACTGTGAGGTTGTGACCTGAGCTGAAATCAAGAGTCAGATGTTTAATGGACTGAGCCACCCAGGTGCCCTGTATCTTAGTACTTGAGTGAAACATTAGACAAAGTCTTCATGACCTCTTTCTACAGTCTTAAATGGGCACTTGTAAGAATCATAGTAACATAGCCCTAGGGAAACAATCATATCTTTTTATTTCCCCTTTGTTTAGTATACCTTTGTGAAAGCAAGATAGGAGAATGCTAAAGTATACAACCAAAAGTAGTTCCAAATTAATCATAGTTAACCAGGAACTTTATTAATCACTACATTACTTTTAATTAGTGGAGAGTTTATAGCAAAAGTTAATCATGTTCTTTAGTATTTAAGAGAGAATTGCAGAATACTGCAGATAGACTTTAAAGTGGAATTTTTGTTTAAAGTGCTAAGGAAAACAGATTATATAAAATTTCTCAGCCTTGTTTTTGTGATATAATATGGATTATAATTCACTATAATTTAAATAATGCAATTTATAGAAATAGGACATAAAACATTGCCTCTTTATCAACTTCAACAAAGATTTCTTTGTCATATTTCCTATTGCAATTCTATTTATGGGCAGAGGCGATAGATCCTATGGCTATCAGTTTTTCATATAAAATTGAAATTCTTTTTTCAAATGTAAATTCTAAAATGTATGATTTATTCATTTAAATAGATTTGCACATACCTGAGATGAAAAATATCTGGAATGAAACATTCATGAAAATTCAATGGACTAACTTGGTTTAAGAACTAAAGAACAGACTGCACTTCATCCTGTTATAATGTTTACAAAGTGTTTCTTTAAAACTCAATAGCATCTGTTGAGTGATTATGAGGCTTTTCATATCTTTCCTAAGAATTACAGCCAAAAAAAAGCAGTATATTTTATTTTTGTGAAAGTCTTTTGGCAGTATATATCGATAGACAAGGATATAGAAGGTACATTATAAGCTTCTGCAAAGATGAATTTGTCAGTGTTCTTAGTTTCAAACAACAGAAACTGATGCAGGTTAATGGGACCAGGAAAGAAAATAATTGCAAAGCTAACAGAAGGAAAGCAGAATCATCCAGAATACTGGAGAATTCTGTTTGCATTGAGATTTTTACAATGTGATTGTAGCTATGACTGTAATAAATTCTAACCTACCCCATAAATTCCTTGTGTCATTAAGAATGTGAAAGGTGGTGGCACTGAACTGGGTGAGTTTGGCTAACTATCCAGCACCCTGAGTAGCAAGGGTTCAAGAAAGCCAGTAGATATTTTTCCAGCCTGTAGTGGATGCTGGAATCTTGTTTGTCATGAAACTTACAGAATAGCTTACTGCTCCAACTTTGGAAGGGGTCTCAGATACCATATTGTCCTTCAAAAGAAATATGGCTGCTGAAGTATATGAAGGTTGAAACTACTTGTGAATGTGAGTAATTTATATATATATATATATATATACACACACACATATATACATACATATACACTAGACATTTATAAAGAAATTAATGTTCTTCAATAGTATCTCTTAATAAGGCTGCCTTTACAAAAAATTCTCTGCAACTTATACATAATTTTATAATAAAGTATATCAAACATATGTATATCTGTATGTTTTCATATTTTATAGTTCACTGGCTCTAGGTCAAGTAGATGCCTTTACTTCCTGAAACATTTACTGAATAAGTTTTATGGTCTCTTTGGGCCCCTTTTTGTTTCTGTGTTTTATTTTAATAGTTATATGATAGCTAAAGTAGAAGAATGTACAACAAATTGTTTTTGTATAGATTATGTGCCATGATGTTGATTATTAGCAACACTAAATGATTGCAATCTTTAAACTTTTAAAACTACCATAAATGATCTAAAATGAGATAAAATTATATTTAGAGTCTGACTTACTGTTAAGATTACCTTCAGAATGATGTTCTTTCTATAGAAGACCTATTTTTGAGTGAGAAATGATATACAGTGCTATGATAAAGAAACAATATTAGTTTTAAAGCAACATGCATAACAAAGATATTGTCTGAAATTGGCATTGACATTATATTCATTAGTATGGGTAATGTTATATTATACTAACAAATTAACCACCAGAATTCCTCTGGCTTATCAGAACAAACTTAATTTTGTTTACACTACAGGCTAATGTGGTGACTGTGTGGTTTTGCAGGGGAGGTCTGTGATTTCTATAATTTCTGAAGAGCTCAGACTGACAGAAGCATCACTATCTATGGCTGTATTTCTTGCACTATATAACCTTTTTATCAGTCACAAAAGAGGTAAAAGAAAAAAAAACTAGAGAATTTTGCATAAGCTTGGTACTGCTTCAGCCTAGAAATGACGTGTGTTATTCATTGGTCAGCACAATTATGTGGCTGTCTAAGTAGGGACAAGAAATACAGAGGGGTAAATAGAGCACTTGGTGAATATTTCTGTCTCTGCCACAGACAATTTTATATTCCCTTTATCATATGGTGTTATCTTTTTGACTCTTAAAGCTAATAAATTTGATTTCCTCTAACTGGATGCATTTAAGGCATATGTTTAATGCCATTAGAAGGAAACATTTAGTAGTGTGGATTCTGGCTCTCCAGCTATTATTTCAAATATCTAGATAAGTGTTCTTTTCAACCCACTAGCACAGTTTGAAGGAATTGTGTACAAGATTGGGGAAAAAAGCTATAGAACACAAAAGGAAAAATATTATCATCTGTTTTCAGATAATAACAATTCCATAAATTAAATGTTTTTACCTTAGAAGTAGTACAAAATATTGTATTCTCTTAATAATTTAATTCCTCAGCATATATAATTATATACATCTATCTATGATGCATATATCAGGAAAGAAACAATGAGAAAAGAAACCTAATAAATTCAGAATACATACACACAAAAAATCAAAAAGCAACATTTTAAAGCAGAAGACCTTTGCTTGATGATTCTTTTTCCTTCCCCCTCATTTTCACACAGTCTGCTCTTTTCTAATTATATACAGTATAAATCAAATCTTGGACATACAGAAAAAAGTATGATTTTCATGGAGAACATAAATGCCTGTTCAAAATGATCAAAGTACATTAAAAAGTGGGGAAAGACACTCAAATAACTAAATAAATTGGATGTAAATAAATTGACTTCAGTTTAAAAAATACTCCCAAACCTAGATGCAGGATTAGCTAATTTTATATATTAATATAGATATGTATATATTACATTATGTGTATATGCATTGATATGTGTATATATGGTGCATATGTATACATGTGTGTATGGAGAGAAAGAGAGAGAGGTTTTTCTGTTTTTGAAATTTTTTTAAGCTTCCAAATTCTTTAGAAAATACATAATTTCCCAAAGAAGCTCATTTTAAAATGCAATATGGCTTAGTGTTTTTTTTTTTATTTTTTTTAATGTTTTAATTATTTCTAGAGAGAGAGACAGTGTGAGCAGGGGAGGGTCAGAGAGAGAGGGAGTCACAGACTGAAACAGGCTCCAGGCTCTGAGCTGGCAGTCAGCACACAGCCCGACGCGGGGCCCGAACCCACAAACCGCGACATCATGACCTAAGCGAAAGTCGGACGCTTAACCGACTAAGCCACCCAGGCGCCCCTATGGCTTAGTGTTTTTAAAACAAATACTACACATAGTGTTACACATGCACACATGCATACACACACACACACACACACACACATGCACCATAGTTCTTTCAAATTACTTATGATCTAATATAATTGATAAATAAAACATAATATATGTATGGAAAGGAATTGTCTTTGTCTCCCAGAAACACAAAGATGTATAAGTGAGTATTTCTTGTTTCTTTAATTCCATTTGGCTTAGAGATCACTTTTGGGTTATTTGATTCATGAAAGAACTTGGGGCTCTAGAAAGGAAGGAATTGTCTGCTAGAATTATCTCATAATGGTCCAGCAATGAGCTATTGATATAGCCTAGGCAAAAACAGTGAGGGCTTGATCAACTTTATAGCATTTCCAGTGGAAAGAAGATGATGGTTAGGAGGTATAGTTATCAATAGAATAAACAACAGGATGACTGAGGTGAGTGGGAATCAGAATGCTCTATTTTTTTTAATGACTAATTAGCTGGAAATGTTGAATACAGAAGGTGTAATAGAAACCAAAATTCTTGGGGATGGGGATATATGGATAGAAGGAGGAACAAGTGTAGGAGAAATAATGCATTTGAGTTCAGATTTAAGTCGGTCGATCTGGTAAAGACACTTGACATTATAAAAGATGATGTTTTCATGGGCACCTGGGTGGCTATTGTTTAAACATTTGACTCTTGATTTTGGCCTAGGTCATGGTCTTAGAGGTCGTGAATTCGAACCCTCCATTGGGCTCTGCACTGCCTCTCTCTTCCTCTCTCTCTGACCCTTCCCCACTCATGTGCGCGCTCTCTCTCTCTCTCAAAATAAATAAATAAACCTAAAAAAGGTGATATTTTCAGAGAACAAAGCTTAATGAAGACATAGAAGGGACTATAATGAAAACATAGGAAATGTCATAATATGTGGAATATAAGAAAAAACAGAGTATAGAAGTATACTAGGCTTGAGGAACTAACATAGGCTCTATGAGCCTCATTTCCTTGATCTGTAATAATGAAAAATTTCTAACCTGAAGGACTCTCATTAAGACAAAATGTAATAAAGATGTAGAGATCCTTGTAGAGTCATTAGCATACAATGTATTATATATATTGTTTTTATAAGGAGAAATAGATTATTTTGTAACAGAAGCCAAAATATAAGAATGCTTCAAGAAATTGGAGGGAATCATATAAATAAATGCATGACTTAAATACAAAATATATTTAAATACACAAATGTGGCAGAATTGATGACCTTGTGAAGAATATTTTATAAAAGGGGTGGAAGTAGATGCCAGACAGCAAGGGATTAAAAAGAAAGTGGTTTCTGAGACAGTGAAGGCCATAAATATAAATTATTCTCTCAGGTAGGTAGACGGTTAAGGAAGGGATTGAATTTTGGTGAAAGTATATAATAGGTTTGAAGACAGGTGGGTTTTATTTTTTATGTTATCCACTATTGAAGGGAAGAACAAGTTTAACTTTAATATAGTCTGTTGATTTTTGTGCCAGTACCATACTGTTTTGATTACTACAACTTTCAAATATAACTTGAAGTCTGGAATTGTGATACTTCCAGTTTTGATTTCCTTTTTCAAGGTTTCATTGGCTATTTGAGGTCTTTTGTGGCTCCACAGATTTTAGGTTTGTTTGTTCTAGTTCTGTGAAAAATGTTATTGGTATTTTGATAGCGATTGACTTAGTATATAGATTGCTTTGGGTAGTATAGACATTTTTAACAATATTTGTTCTTCCAATCTATGAGCATGGAATATCTTTCCTTTTTGGTGTGATCTTCAGTTTCTCTCATGAATATTTTATAGTTTTCAGAGTACAGGTCTTTCCCCTGTTTGATTAAGCTTATTTGTAGGCATCTTACTATTTTAGGTGCAATTGTAAATGGGATTATTTTCTTAATATCTCTTTTTTCTGGGTCATTATTAGTGTACAGAGATGCTATGGACTTCTTTATTTTTATTTTGTATCCTGTGACCTTATTGATTTCATTTATGAGTTCTAGTAGTTTTTTGGTGAAGTCTTTAGGGTTTTCTATATATAATATCATGTCATGTTCAAATAGTGAACATTTTACTGCCTCTTTACCAATTTGGATGCCTTTTATTCCTTTGTCTTGACAGAGATTACAGCGAGGCTTCCAGTACAATGTGGAATAGCATTGGTGAGAGAGGACATCCTTGTCTTGCTTGTCTTGTTCCTAACCTTAGGGGTTAATAAGATGCCCAACATCACTCATCATCAGGGAAATATAAATCAAAACCACAGTGAGATATCATCTCACACTTGTCAGCATGACTAATATCAAAACCCAAGACACAACAAGTATTGATGAGCATCTGAAGAAAAAGGAACCCTCAAGCAGTTTTGATGGGAATGGAAACTGGTGCAGCCACTGTGGAAGACAGTATGGAGGTTCCTCAAAAAATTAAAAAGAGAACTACTTTATGATCCAGTAATCACACTACTGGGTATTTTTCTAAAGAATACAAAAACACTAATTCAAAAAGATACATGTATCTCTATGTCTGTTGCAGCATTATTTACAATAGCCAAATTATGGAAATAGCCCGTGTCCATCAATAGATGAATACACAAATAAAAATGGTCTATCTATCTATCGACAGAGAGAGACAGAGAGAGAATGGAATATTATTCAGCCATAAAAAGGAATGATTCTTCACATTTGCAACAGCATGGATATACCTAGAGAGTATTATGTTAAGAGAATAAGAGAAAAACAAATACCATATGGGTTCACTCTTAAGCAGAATTTAAGAAACAAAACAAAGGGACAAAGGGAAAGAGAGAGAGAGAGAGACCAAAAGCAGATTCTTAACTATTGAGAACAAACCGATGGTTATCAGAGGGGAAGTGGGTGGAGGGATGGCTGAAATAAGCAAAAAGAAGTAAGAGTACATTTATCTTGATAAGCACTGACTAATATATGGAACTATTGAACCACTATATTGTACATCTGAAACTAATATAGCACTGTGCAGTAAGTACATTAGAATTAAAATAAATGTTTTAAAATAAAGTAATAGTTTTTTATTTAAAAATTTTAATTCTAGTGTCATAATGGCTAAAATTAACAATGCAGGAAACAGTAGATGCTGGTGAGGATGAAGAGAAAGGGAAACACTTTTGCACTGCTGGTAGGAATGTAAATTGGTCTTGCCACTCTGGAGAACAATATGGAGGTTCATCAAAAAATTAAAAACAGAACTACCCTATAACCCAGCAACTGAACTACAAGGTATTTATCCAAAGGATACAAAAATGTGATTCAAAGGGGCACATGCACCCCAATGTTTATAGCAGCACTATTAACAGTAGCCAAATTATGGAAAGAGCCCAAGTGTCCATCAGCTGATGAATGGATAAAGATGTAGTACATATACAATGAAATTAGTCTTGTTGATCAAAATGAAAGAAATTTTGTCATTTGCAACAATGTGGATAGAACTAGAATGTATTATATTAAGTGAAATAAGTCAGTCAGAGGAAGACAAATATCATGATTTCACTCATATGTGGAATTTAAGAAATAAAGCAGATGAACATAGGGGAAGGGAAAAAATGAGATAAAAACAGAGAGGGAGGCAAACCATAAGAGACTCTTAAAGAACAAGCTGAGGGTTGCTGGAGGGTGTTGGGTGGGAGGAGGGCTAAATGGGTGATAAACATTAAGGAGGACACTTGTCAGGATGAGCACTGGATGTTCTATGTAAGTGATGAGTCATTAAATACTACTCTTGAAACCATTAGTACACTATACATTAACTAACTTGGATTTAATTAAAATAAAAAAATAAAATGAAATAAAAATAGTTGAAAAATGGTTTAAATGTAGTTAGAGAAGGTTGAAACTGGAGGAAATACATCCTGGAGAAGGCAGAAACAGGAGTGAGTGTAAAGGCAGAAAGACGTTTAGCCTTGGCAAAAAGGAGGTGTGCATTTTGGGAAGCAGCGTGGACACTGGAATCACACAGTCCTGAGTCAGAATCCATACTCTATCATTAGCTCAATCCGAGATTTTTAGCAAGCCACTTGAATTCTCTGGGCCAAATATTCTCATCCCTAAGATGAGAGAATGAGGGGCACCTGGGTGGCTCACTTGGTTAAGCATCTGATTTGGCTCTGGTCACGATCTCACAGTTTGTGGATGTGGGCCCCCACTGATGGTGCAGCGCCTGCTTGAGATTCTCTCTCTCTCCCTCTCTCTCTGTCGCTTCCCATTTGTGCTTTCTCTCTCTCTCTCAAAAAAAAAAAAAAAAAGATATGCGAATGACATTAAGATCCATGGCTGTTTTGAGCACTATGATAACAGTAGGCCCTCAACAAATGTTAGTTCCTTCTCTTCCTCCCCTAATCCTCCAGGAAAGCTGAGAAATGACCCACATCAATGGATAAAATAAGTTTGGGTATATAAGGTAAGTGGAGTGGACTCTGAGTAGCTTTTGTGGAGAATGTGGTGGGAAGGAAAAAAAGAGATGAATAAAAATAGTAAGTGGTCAGATTTTTTGACAGTTTAGTTGAAATTGGAAAACTTATAAATTCACTGAGATCATGGCTTACTAAATCTTACTAAATTTCCTGCAAGCCTGGGTACTGTCTTACCAATGTTATCTTTACTAATTTAAATACATACTCGTTTCCCTGCAGAGTTAATAATATATAAAACCCAGGAGTAGCCTAGACCCTGGAATATGCTCGCTCAGAGTGCAGAGCCATCAGTGTATTGCTTTCTGTGAGCTGTTACAGATAGGCCCTTCAGTAATCCTTAGGGATCCAAGTTCTATTTCAGATCATGAGTTTTAAATCATTCATCATTTCTCAAAAGAGTGTGTGGCATCTCCCTGACCAGTGAGTCACTTACACACTTACAGCTGGTTGATAGCACTTTGTGTCTGAGCGTGAGAAATGAATGCTATTTCGGAAGAAAATGTGACTTTTATTTTCCCTCTTCAAGTTTAAGACTCTTATATTTCCGGGAAAAAATATTATTTAGGCATCTGTAATTGAATGTGAGAGGAATATTCGCCGTGTTTAATGAGGAGATGCAGTGCAGTCCATGAAGACAAAGTTTGTTCTCTGGGCTGCTTAGGCTCCAATTCTTTTATTAATATTAACCAAGGTTTGCAAACCTCCTCGGGCAAGCATGTGTTCTAACTCAGAGAAAAGAAGCACATAATAACTCACAGAGTCCACAAACTTATCTTTAGAAGTGAGGGGAAAAATGGGGGCAAAGAAGTAGTGTTTGGCAGGTAACGGAGAGGCTTTCTGCCACTGGGGAAATGTTGCTACTCTTTAGGAAAAATGTGGCTGTATTTGCAATTGTGTCACAGTGACACAGAGTTAAATTTGTGGCATGCATTGCTTGCCCTAGGGGTTTCCTTTTTTTAAAGGTAAGCAATGCAACATTTGGCATTAGAAGTTAAGCAAAATAATTTTTATTTTATTTAAATGATCATGATTTTGAAGCAAAAGCAATGTTTAGCTATATGTTGCTAAAAAGGTGACTCTGGACTAATAACATTAATATCTAACATTTATCGTGCTAATTATTTAGTTTGTTTAATGCTCATAACAAGCTATGGGATGGATTCTTTCTGTACGTTATTTATTTATTTTTTTACAAATAGTTTATTGTCAATTAGTTCCCACATAACACCCAGTGTTCATCCCTACAAGTGCCCTCCTCCATGCCCACCCCCTTTCCCCCCACATCCATCAGTTCTCAGTTTTTGTCAGTATTCAAGAGTCTCTCATGGTTTGCGTCTCTCTTTCCCCCACCATTTCCCCCCTTCTTCTCCCACTTGTTCCTCAGTTAAATTCCTCCTAATCCTCCTATACGTGCAAACATATGGTATCTGTCCTCTGCCTGACTTCTTTCGCTCAGCATAACACCCTCAAGGTCCATCCATGTTGCTACACATGGCCAGATTTCATTCTTTCTCATTGCCACGTAGTATTCCACGGTAGAGATAAACCACATCTTCTTGATCCATTTGTCCATGGATGGACACTTAGGCTCTTTCCATATTCTAGCTATTGTTGAGAGTGCTGCTATGAACATTGGGGTACATGTGTTCCTATGCATCATCATTTCTGTATCCCTTGGGTAAATTCCTAGCAGTGCTATTGCTGGGTCATAGGGGAGATCTACTGTTAATTTCCTGAGGAACCTCCACACTGTTTTCCAGAGGGGCTGTACCAGTTTACATTCCCACCAACAGTGTAGGAGGGTGCCCATTTCTCCACACCTTCACCAGCATCTAGAGTTCTCTGATTTGCTCATTTGAGCCACTCTGACTGGTGTGAGGTGGTATCTCAGTGTGGTTTTGATTTGTATTTCCCTGATGAGGAGGGATGCTGAGCATCGTTTCATGTGTCTGTTGGCCATCTGGATGTCCTCTTTGGAGAAGTGTCTGTTCATATCTTCTGCCCATTTCTTCACTGGGTTGTTTGTTTTTCGGGCGTGTAGTTTGGTGAGTTCCTTATAGATTCTGGATATGAACCCTTTATCTGATATGTCATTTGCAACTATCTTTTCCCATTCTGTTGGTTGCCTATTTTGTGGGTTGTTTCCTTTGCTGTGCAGAAGCTTTTAATCTTGATGAGGTCCTAACCGTTTATTTTTGCTCTTGATTCCCTTGCTTTTGGGGATGTGTCAAGTAAGAAGTTGCTGCGGAGGAGGTCAAGGAGGTTGTATCCTGCTTTCTCCTCTAGGGTATTGATAGTTTCCTTTCTCACGTTCAGGTCCTTTATCCATTTTGAGTTTATTTTTGTGCATGGTGTGAGAAAATGATCTAGTTTCATTCTTCTGCATGTTGCTGTCCAGTTCTCCCAACACCATCTGTTAAAAAGCTGTCTTTTTTCCATTGGATATTCTTTCCTGCTTTGTCAAAGATTAGTTGGCTGGATACTTTTGGGTCCACTTCTGAGTTCTCAATTCTGTTCCATTGGTCTATGTGTCTGTTTTTGTGCCAATACCATACTGTCTTGATGATGACAGCTTTGTAGTAGAGGCTAAAGTCTGGAATGGTGATACCTCCCGTTTTGGTTTTATTTTTCAGTATTACTTTGGCTATTAGGGGTCTTTTATGATTCCATACAAATTTGAGGATAGTTTGTTCTAGTTTTGAGAAGTATGCTGGTGCAGTTTTGATTGGAATTGCATTGAATGGGTAGATAGCTTTAGGTAGTAATGACATCTTAACTGTATTTATTCTTCCTATCCATGAGCATGGAATGTTTTTCCATTTCTTTGTGTCTTCTTCAATTTCCTTCATAAGTTTTCTATAGTTTTCATCATACAGATCTCTTGTATCTTTGGTTAGGTTTATTCCGAGGTATTTTATGGTTTTTTGTGCAATTGTGAATGGGATCAGTTTCTTGATTTCTCTTTCTGTTGCTTCATTGTTGGTGTATAAAAGTGCAACCGATTTCTGTACGTTGATTTTGTACCCTGCAACTTGGCTGAATTCTTGGATCAGTTCTAGTAGGCTTCTGGTGGAGTCTGTCGGGTTTTCTATGTAGAGTATCATGTCATCTGCGAAGAGTGAAAGTTTGACTTCCTCTTTGCCAATTCTGATGCCTTTGATTTCCTTTTGTTGTCTGATGGCTGATGCTGGGACTTCCAGCACTATGTTAAACAACAGTGGTGAGAGTGGACATCCCTGTCGTGTTCCTAATCTCAGGGGGAAAGCTCTCAGATTTTCCCTGTTGAGGATGATGTTAGCTGAAGGCTTCTCATAGATGGCTTTGATGATATTTAAGTAGGTTCCTTCTATCCTGACTTTCTCTAGAGTCTTTATTAAGAAGGATGCTGTATTTTGTCAAATGTTTTTTCTGCATCTATTGACAGGATCATATGGTTTTAATCTTTTCTTTTATTGACGTATCATATTGATTGATTTGTGAATGATGAACCAGCCCTGTCACCCAGGAATGAATCCCACTTGATCTTGGTGGATGATTCTTTTTATGTGCTGCTGGATTCGATTTGCAAGGATCTTGTTGAGGATTTTTGCATCCGTATTCATCAAGGATATTGGCTTGTAGTTCTCTTTTTTTGCTGGATCTCTGTCTGGCTTGGGAATCAGAGTGATACTGGCTTTATAAAATGAGTCCGGGAGTTTTCCTTTGATTTCTATTTTTTGGAATAGCTTGAGAAATCTTTCTATATTTTAAAGATGAAGGAATTGAAGATAAATAGGCAAACTACCTTGCTCACAATAAAAGTCAGTGGAGACTAAAGCTGAATTCAAAGTCATGTTCTCAACATATATTGCATAGCAGATATATATATATATATTTGATATTCATAGAAAACATTTTTAATATTTATGTCAAATATATTGAAACAAATTATATCAACCTTTTGAAATATTATATGACATACATTCCATTTGCTAATCCCAAAATTTTGTTTTCTCTACCATGATCCTATGAATTTTTTCTTTTTTTAAAATTGTTTGTTGTCATGTTGGTTTCCATATAACACCCAGTGCTCATCCTAACAAGTGTCCTCCTCCACGCCCATCACCCCCCTTCCCTTCTCTGCCACCTCAATCAGCCCTCAGTTTGTTCTCAGCATCCAAGAGTCTCTCATAGTTTAACTCTCTCCCTCTCCCCCGCTATTTCCCTCCTTCTTCTCCCCCATGGTTCTCTGTTAAGCTCCTCCTAATCCTCCTATATGTGCAAACATATGGTATCTGTCCTTCTCTGCCTGACTTATTTTGCTCAGCATAACACACTCAAGGTCCATCCATGTTGCTACACATGGCCAGATTTCATTCTTTCTCATTGCCATGTAGTATTCCATTGTATAGATGAACCACAACTTCTTGAGCCATTCTTCAGTTGATGGACACTTAGGCTCTTTCCATGTTTTTGCTATTGTTGAGAGTGCTGCTATAAACATTGGTTACATGTGCCTATGTTTTGAAGTTGAAGATAAAATGAATACACTATCAAAAGGAACATTGCATTTTTGGCAAAGTAGGTATGGATACTATCGTAAAAAAAACAGAATTAAAAGTATTTGGAAAGTACACCATTAATGCTTTGGAAATGTCTTATTTCACTTGAGGGAAGGTAAACTTGTATTCACTAAAAGTAGCTTTATTTTTAAGAATTCAATTTAGCGCTATGCTTGTCTCCTCTGTAAACATAACTTCAAAGCTGTACTACTTTCATTACACTGGTAGGTAGTTCAGCTAGATTATGAAAATCTTCCATGGGAAATCATACTTATTTCTTTCCAGGTTTATATGGATTTTATTCATTTTTCCATAGTGTATATGTATGCATACATATATGCATATATACATATACATACATGATTTGTTCAGAGTCTGTTTCCCATTATTTGTAGGTCAATAATGGCATTAATGACGATGAATCAGAGATGACTAGATGTGAGAACTGATTCACATTCACCAAAAGCACAGATATTTGATACAGTACCAAGAATGTTATCGTTTATGGTGATGCTCTTATCTAACTAAAGAATTGGGATGTGTATACTAACTTCCCAGTGCCTGTGCTTTGTATCTATTAAAGACTACATGGGGAAATTAAATTACTAATAATTCCTTTAACATTTATTAAATATGTTATTAATTCTTAATTTTATATGTTGTTTGGAAGGTTTACAATTTAAACAAGTTAATAGAATTAGTTCATGTTAATTTGCAATCTGGGGAGCCTCTTCAATGGAATCTGAAATTGACCCCATACAGAGAGAGCAAAAATAGACCAAAGAAAGAGACAGATCACTCCAGATTGGTAGGTGCTAGTTTTAATAAACAAAGAAAACTTATATATGAGGCCTGTTTGGGGTGCCTACCAGAAAGTAGATGTCTGTACCAGCCTGACAGAATCTTAAAAGTTTATATAGAGGCCCTAACTGGGTTCATTCTTATATACCACCCCATTGTTTCAATAATGCATTGCTCTCTCAAGCCTTTATTCCTGATAATGGCCCCCACTGTGGGAACAGCAAAGAGAAGGTACATTCCTGAGGTGCTCAGTCAGTTAAGCATTCAACTTCAGCTCAGGACATGATCTCACAGTTTGTTAATTGAGCCCTGCATCAGGTTCTTTGCTGTCAGCACAGAGCCTGCTTCAGATCCTCTGTCCCTTTATCTCTGCCCTGCCCTTGCTCACATTCTCTGTCTCTCTGTCTCTCTTTCTCAAAAATAAATCAACATTAAAAAAAAAGAAGCAGAAGGTACATTCCAAGGACAGGGAAGGGGATGAAGAGGCTTGATTGTTCTGGTCAAGTTCTAAGACCAAACAGCAGTCATATCCTTTAAATGATCTTCTCCGACAGTTCAATAGAAAATCATTTATTTAATTACTATTTATTGAACTTCTACTATGTACTAAGAAGTTATATTTCTCATATTTATTGTCTTGCTTCATAATATTTAATTCCTTAGTTTTTTTCTTCAGTTTACATTCTTATCATGTATTTCTAGGCCCAGGGCATTTATAAAACTCTAGATTTTACCTGGGAGATACCTCAGATTCAGCCTCAACCTCATTAACTCCATACTTATCAGTTGGATATTTAGTATAATATAATAATAATATATATAATAATTATATATAATATATAATATAATAATTATATATTATATATATATAATAATATATAATAATAATATAATATACTAAATATCAATTATTAAATGTATGAAAAGTATTTTTATGTTTAGACTCACTTTTATTAACATTAATGTGTATATATACACATGTTAATGTATACATATATAATATATGTATATATCATGTGCATATACAGTATATATGTATATAATATGTATATAACATTTATAGTATACATTATTATAGACATACTCATACATTACATGCGCATGTAATGTATAATGTATACATAAAGTATATAATGTATATAATATACATTATTATAGACACATATACACATAATGTATATATATAATATTATATACTGTACATAATACATAATGTTAATATATATATATACTATTAATGGAAAATGAATCTCTCTATATAAATATATATATATTTTTAAGAGAACAGTCAGTGTAAGTATCTTACACACACACAAATTGTTGATCAGTACAGTGGGAATAATAATTACTAACATTTACTGAGGCTTTATTTTGTGAGATATTATGCTAATCATTTTCATTTTTAGCCACTTATGGCTAAAGTGTGTAAATAAGTCAGTCTAAGGCACATAGCTGTTAAGGGATTGAATTAAAACATCATTCCTAAGTTTCTTAAGCTTTACATACATAGCATCTACATAGTCTTCAAGATGCATGATTAACAACTTAAACAGATGATTATTTCTACAACCTTTGACTTAGGACTCTCTATCCTATTTAAGAAAAACATACATAGGAGCTCTGAGCAGTAACATACAAAAAAGTAAGGGTAGCTTGTGATGTACATTCCTATTTCCTCCCACAGCTGCCCTTAGCTGACACTACTAATCAACCATAACTTGTTTGCACTGGACCAGAATGGAGTTTTAAACTCCTTTTGAAAAGAGTGATACAGAGTTTCAATCACTAAACTAGGTCAGTGTTGGCAAATGCAAGAGAACCCATTGGTCATTTTTGAACCAAACTGTAACTAAGTATCTCTCTCCTATCTGCACAAAGCCATTGAAATCAGAGTAACTGTTAAACCTACAGAAACATCCTAAAACCTTTTTATGGGAAAGACAAATCTCAGTAGGGATGAGAGTCTTATCTTTTTCAAGTCTTTCATTCTAATTTTCTTATAGATGTGAAAAATTTTGCATATAGAAGATACAACTAATGAAAGGCAATTTCATTTGTTTTCAGGTAGCGTCCTGATACAAGGTGACTTAAACACTTTTAACAAAGAATTAAAAACAACCTGTAGTAATATAATCCATATTTTTACCTTTTGAGAAATTGACATTTCAAATGTCTAAATCATAACTAACCTAGTTACAGCTTCTCCATATGCCTATTGATTATCAAACATACTGCACAGGAATCACTTGTCAGTTTCTTCATGATTTAAGTATTTTTAATGTAAAAGCTACTAACAATGTTCCAACAATGTTTACAAAAATTTACATTTTATAACTTGGACATCTCCCTTTATTTGCATTTTTAGGAAATGAATGTCATATCAAATTAAGTGCCAAATAATTTTATTCAAATTAATTTGATTTAATTGTTTTGATTCACTAAATATTAAACTTTTATTTCACCCCAAATATTTGACACTAGGCATGTTGAAATGATAGAATTCAAGTTAATCTTTAAAATATTTTTAAATAAAGAAACAAACAAACAAAAACTCTAAAAAGGGGCTCCTGGGTAGCTCAGTTGGTTAAGCATCTTACTTCAGCTCAGGTCATGATCTTGTAGTTAATGAGTTTGAGCCTCTCATCAGGCTCTGTGCTGACTGTGTGGAGTTGGCTTGGGATTCTCTCTCTCTCGCTCTCTCTCTCTGCCTTTACCCCACTTGCATGCTTTCTCTATCTCAAAAGTAAATAAATAGGCTTAAAATATGTTAATCCTTTTATTTGAATCCATTGGATTATGTGAATCCAACAACTGAATACTGCAGTTTTCTTCTGTCCTCAAACATGTCAGGAAAGCATAAGATTTCTGTCTAGTGTTAAACTATGCCAAGCTGAAAATACACAAAATATGTAAGGAAGAGCGCTCTGAAAATGTTTTTCATCTTTCCTTTACAAGTGATGCTAAATACCAATAAGTTTTAATCAACATAATATATATTTTTTCATTTGGGCTGCTATTTTCTACTGTTGTTTCTGAAGGAATAATCCCTCTTTCTAATATCTAACTTTAAGGGGTGCTTGGGTGGCTCAGTCGGTTGAGCATCTGACTTTGGCTCAGGTCATGATCGAATGGTTCATGGGTTCGAGCCCGGAGTCGGGCTCTGTGCTGACAGCTAGCTCAGAGCCTGGAGCCTGTTTCAGATTCTGTATCTCCCTCTCTCTCTGACCCTTCCCTGCTCACGCTGTCTCTCCCTCTCAGAAACAAATAAAACATTTAAAAATTTAATATCTAATTTTAACCTTTAAGCTCATGAAATCTCCTTAAGCAAAGAACGTGCTACAAAAGATTGGCATTGTTTACTGTCATGTCTCCTCATGTGCTTGGCTTATGAAATGCATGTCTTGAAGTCATCCAATCAAATTCATGTCGTGAGGTCACATTCCAACACAAAATATTAAAAGTCACACACAGAAAAGATCACAATCCAATTACATTTGCAAAAATATTGACATATAGATGAGGGAGAAAATTATATATATATTTACACATATACTGCATATGTATTACATGTTATGCATATACTACATATACTATGTAGTACATAGCAATATAAAAGTTTTATATATACATATGTATTTTGTGTATTGTATAAATATATATTTATTTATAAAATATTGTTATGCACACATTCACATACATTCTAGTCATAAATAGAATTATTTACAGTGGTTCAGATAACCTAAATCAGTCAAAAATTAAGAATAATATTTGAATAAACTTGATGGTTTTCATAATTGAGAACCATCAAATGGATGGAGGTTGACCATCTCACCACTGGCTTCTATCTCTATGGACATGTTGTATAATTAATATACCACACACAGTACAGATGGCCTATGGAAACCTTTTCTAAGAGCATTTTTTATTTTACTGATTCAATGTTTTTAACAGGATCTCAACCAATACAATATCTACATAAGGAGGTATAAAAATCACTGTAAAGTCACTCTAATTTGATCAATAAGGCTATCAATCCAAAAATTAAGCTGTATTCATTTTCTTCCCTATGAAAATAGGAAACTCCTTAGAATAGTTTATCTGTTGATGACTTTCATTACTTGTTCTTACATTCAAATTATACTTAAGAACTGAATAAAACTATATTGAATTTGTGTTTTGCATTTTGCTATTTATTTAGAACAAGAAAAATCTCTAAGTCACACTGTGCATTCAAGCTAGGTTGGAAATGAGCTAATAATTAGCTCATGTTGGTAAGAAACATAGGTAATAGTTATCTTCCCGAAAAGGTATGTTGACACAATTCTAAATGATAAAAATGATAGTGATGAGGAGGAGGAAGAAGAGGAGATGATGGAAAGAATAGTTACAGTTTTTGAGGGTTTACTATGTGCTAGACACTTTTTAAATCATTTCCCATGTATTACACAGAGTCTTCACAACACTGAGATATGTAATGTTATTATCCCCATTTTATAGATGAAAAATAAGCTTCAGACAGGATGAGTTACTGAAAGCCCCTGAGATAAAATACTGATGAAAGTGGCATTTCAGGTCTATCTCCAGAAGTTTATTATTACTCTATATTTAAACTGCCCTTTCATCATTAGCTGTACCACACTCTGTGAAAGAGAGAATTGTCATTATCAGAGAATGATTCTTTGTGACAAAAATCTTGTAATGGAAGAAAGTATCCACAATCAATTTGCATGTCTGTAGGCTGTAGCTTGTGTTAAGGATTATGTGTTTTTGTTTTTTTCAATCCAAACCTCATAAAATGAAAGGATGAAAGGATTAATGTGTTGTTTTTGAGTTTATACTCAGCTGAGTTCAAGTCTTGCTTTTATAACTTTTTAACCATGAGGTCTTATGTCAGTGATATTGTCTAATTCTGAACATCCTGGTATGCAAATTACAATTCATAAAACCTATTTCATAGAATGCCTTAATTATTAAGTGTAAAGTTCTTAGCATAGTACCAGACATATTGTAAATGGTAAAATGTTGCTATTTTTGTTCTTATTGTTATTGTTGCATTTCTTTGTTTTGTTTTTAGTAATTTTCCCATCAGTAAATTTTGGATGGACATTTATTCATAGTCAACTTCTTTTCTTTTTCTTTTTGTTTTTTTCTTTCTACATCCTAAGACATTGTTGATGCCAGTCAATAGCTAGAGCCTGGAATTAGAATAATGAAATAAAGAAACAAATCAATATTACTTTATGTCAAACAGAAAATGATCCAATTGCCTGCCATCACTGGCACACACAAGACAACAAGGATATCAGAGAAAGACTGATATCTGGAGCAGTGGTGTTTTCTACTCCATGAGTTCTTAACTGTGACATTTAATGATTTCAAGAAAATGATGGGAGAACAGTTATTAGCTATACCTACTATTTAGAAAATGTTAGTAATCAGCCATTCTCATTTCAAAAATCAATGTAAAATAGAGAAAACTCAATCAAAAATTAATAATACCAGTTATTCTAAATTAAAACTAATTATACTTCCCAAGAGACATCTCTCTTTTCAGCCACTAAACAGCTAAACTACAGTTTTTAATAATTATGAGAATCTTGATTTGTTTTAATGAACAAAACATTAAAAAAATCCCCCTTCCCAAATTTAAGTGAGATCCTTAAAGAGACTTATTACTTACATCTTAGATTGGCAAAAATTCCATTTCCCTATAACAATAATGAGCCACATTCTAGTATAACCATGTTACATTTCTCTAGAATGCTCTTCTAACTACTCTGTACACTCTGCTTTTTTTTTTGTATCCTTAAACTTTGTTTCCTTTACTTATTTTGATAAATAAAATTATATATTTAAAGTATACAACATGACGATTTGATACATGTATACATTGTGGAGTATTCCCATAATCAAATCAATTAACAAGTCCATTGCGATACATAGTTACTTTTTTGTTTGGTTTTGTTTTTATTTTGGGTGAGAATGTTTATAATATACATTCTTAGCTGATTTCAATTGTGTAAACAGTAATATTACATGTAGACACGGTGTTGTACATGAGACCCCCAGAAAGCACTCATCTTATAACTGAAAGTTATGCCCTTTGATCAACCTCTTCCCATGTCACCTACCCCCGAATCCCTGGCAACCACAATTGTACTCAGTTTCTATGAGTTCCATTTTTTTAAGTTTCCATATTTAAATGATACCATATAGTATTTGTCTTTCTCTGCCTAGCATAATGCCCTGCAAGTCCATCCATATTTTTGCAAATGGCAGGATTTCCTTCTTTTTTTAAGGCTGATATTTCATTACATATAACCTTTCATTTATTCATTCATCCATGGACACTTAGATTTTTTCATACCTTGCATATTGTGAATAATGCTGCAGTAAACATGAGAGTAGAGTTATCTCTTTAAGATAATGATGTGGTTTTCTTTGGATATATAACCATTATTGGGATTGGTATACACACACACACACACACACACACACACATATACATCATGGGCTACTACTCAGCAATAAAAAAAAAATGAAATCTTGCCATTTGCAACAATGTGGCTGGATGGAACTAGAAGATATTATACTAAATGAAATTTGTCAGAGAAAGACAAATATATGAGTTCTGTTTTTAATTTTGTTAGGGAACTGCATACTGTTTCCCATAATGGTTTTACCAATATACATTTTACCAACAGTGTTCATGGGTTTCCTTTTCTCTATTCCTCACCAATGCTAGTTATCTCTTGTTTTGATAATAGACATCCTAACAAGTATGAGTTGATATATTGTAGTGTTGATTTTTCATACCTCTGATGATTAGTGATGTTGAGCATCTTTTCAAATACCTATTGGCCACTTATATGGCTTCTTTGGGGTAAATGTCTATTTAATTCCTTTGACTATTTTTAATTTGGGTTATTATTGATTTTATGCCATTAGCTTATATGAGTTCCTTGCATTTTGGATAACAAACACTTATCAGACATATGGTTTGCAGAGATTTTTCCTATTTCATTCTCTCATTTATGTTGTGCTCCAGCAATGCTAAATCACAAACTTCCCTTTTTGAAGACAAATAAGTCTTGGGATTTGATCATGTTGTTTCTTTTGCTTGAAACAATTATACATCCCCATTTCATTTTTTTTCTGTTATACTCTTATTTATGCTTCAAAACACAGATCAACTATTTCCTCTTTGTGAAGTGTTTCCACACTCATCAAAGTAGAATTTATCATGCTTTCCTTTACATAGCCACTGAATTATTATTGCAGACATCTCAGTGGAGTGTATTGTTTTGTTTGTCACTATCGAGATGCAACCCATATCTTGTTTGTTTCTGTGTTCCCTGGAAACCCATATCTTTATATAGCATCATATAAATTATCAATAGTGGTATGAACCAGATATCCCAGCTCTTTACCTTTCAGATGGATGTTAAGTTTGCATTTTGTAGCACTCATTTTGGGGGATAGGACATCTTACTATTTAAGTTCAATGAGTTGTGATTAAAAATATCTATATTATATCTTGGGAGAATCATTACAGAAAAGAGATTCTTCAGAGCGCTATTATTTCCCAATTACAGTGCTCTAATTGGTGGCTGATCTTTCAGCTTGGATTCAGGATGAAAAAAACATGGATCAGAGACAGCAGCTCACTTAAGACAGATAGGTAGCATGAGTGAAAAATAACTTTGATGTTTTAAGCTAATAAAAATTTGGAATTACTTTTTTATGAAGCATCATCTAGTCTATCCTGACTAAAATTAGAGTCTTGATAAGTTTTATTTGGATATACAAACAAACTAACAGATATCTTATAAATTCATAAATGTTATATTAAAATAATCTGAAAAATATGATTCCATAAAATGACAATGCTTTATAGTTGAATTATCTTATAGTTTAATTGACTAGAGTCCATGTATGAATTGATGTGCTCTAGGAGACATAGTTTTTTTTATGTGAGAAGTTGATTTATCAAATGCATCACTGTTTTTTTTGTAATTCTTTTTTTAAATTTATTAATTTTTTATAGTTTATTATAAACTATTATAAAAAATAGTTTATTGTCAAGTAAGTTTCCATATAACACCCAGTGCTCATCCCAACAAGTGCCCTCCTCCATACCCATCTTTCCCCTCCCCCCCCACATCCATCAGTCCTCAGTTTCCTCTCAGCATTCAAGAGTCTCTCATGGTTTGCCTCTCTCCCTCTCCCCTACTATTTCCCCCCTTCTTCTCTCCCATGGTCCTCTGTTAAGTTCCTCCTAATCCTCCTATACGTGCAAACATATGGTATCTGTCCTTCTCTGCCTGACTTCTTTCGCTCAGCATAACACCCTCAAGGTCCATCCATGTTGCTACACATGGCCAGAGTTCATTCTTTCTCATTACCATGTAATGAGAAATCGTATTCCATCGTATAGATAAACCACAACTTCTTGATCCATTCGTCAGTTGATGGACACTTAGGCTCTTTCCATGTTTTGACTATTGCTGAAAGTGCTGCTATGAACATTGGGGTACATGTGCTCCTATGCATCAGCTCTCCTATATCCCTTGGTTAAATTCCTAGCAGTGCTATTGCTGGGTCATAGGGGAGTTCTAATGTTAATTTTTTGACGAACCTCCACACTGTTTTCCAGAGGGGCTGCCCCCGTTTACATTCCCACCAACAGTGTAGGAGGGTTCCCGTTTCTCCACATCCTCGCCAGCATCTAGAGTTCTCTGATTTGCTCATTTGAACCACTCTGACTGGCGTGAGGTGGTATCTCAGTGTGGTTTTGATTTGTATTTCCCTGATGAGGAGGGATGCTGAGCATCGTTTCATGTGTCTGTTGGCCATCTGGATGTCCTCTTTGGAGAAGTGTCTGTTCATCTCTTCTACCCATTTCTTCACTGGGTTGTCTGTTTTTCGGGTGTGGAGTTTGGTGAGTTCCTTATAGATTTTGGATATTAGCCTTTTATCTGATATGTCATTTCAACTATCTTTTCCCATTCTGATGGTTGTCTATTAGTTTTATGGATTGTCTAGGAGACATAGTTTTAAGTGAATGGGTCCCAAACAGGAACCACGAAACTACTATGAAAATTAAGGTTACTTGAAAATATGGAAAAGAACAAATTGATCTTATGATTTAAAGGATTTAATTTAAATTAGTAATATTAGAGATAATTATTAATTGATAAAAAATGTACCCTGATTTACCAATCTATTATTTCTGTGAGGTGAACATTGACTGAGGACTATGGCAATATCTGTTTTGCCTATAATTTGTCTTATAATTGTGCTAGGCTTCACTGTTTGCAAAAAAATTTCACCATCATCAGCATATCTTATTTTATTTTTGCATTTACTCCAGAAAATTGGTATTAGTATTTTCCTTATCTCTATTTTTCAATGAGTAAATAGAGGCAAAGAGATATTAACTATCTTGCCTAAGGCTCCATACATAAGCTCCAGGGTATAATATAGGTCTGAGAGTCCAAAGCTTGTTACTTTATAAAGATAACTTTCCAAATATTTGAGTTTAAGGTGCAGTTTATGGAAATTAATGTTCACGGTAACCATAATGCTAAAAAATCTAACAAATTGGTCTATTTTCAAGTTAAGACATTTTGTTTATCAAAATAAACCATGAAGAGAGGGAAGAAAGATCCAAAGGGTGAAAAAAAATATTTTCAATGCATAAATTCAACAAAGGATTAAAAAGCTTCTATAAATCTATGTGAAAAGGACATTGAAGCTAATACAAAAAATGGACAGAAAACTTGAAAAAACACTTCATAAAAAAGGATACTCAGATGGCCAGTAAACATAAAAATCACTTTATTAAACGTTATTAATCATCAGAGAAATGTGACTTAGAACAATGTATCCCTGTTCCACTATACTCTGCAAGATGGCTGAAATTTAAATAACAACTACAACAATAACAACAACAATGTAATAATATGTGTTAGCAAGGATGTGGAGAAACAAGAACTCTCAAACACTGCTTATAGGTGAGCAAACTGGTGAAACCTTTGTAAAGTGTTTAACTGTATATACTAAAATTAAAAATATGCATATCCTGTGATTCTGAAATTCCTCTCTGGGGTAGACACCCAACAGAAATACATATATGTTCATAATAGAACTGTTTATAATAGCCAAGACTTAGAGATTCCCAAAACGTTTATTGACAATGAAAAGTTGTACTGTATGCAAATGATAGAATATTGCACAACAATGACAATTTACAACTACATCCATCAGTGTGGATGTCTCATTAACATACTGTTGAGAAAGAAAACAGAAACAAAAGAGTACACACTATATTATATCATTTATGTGAAATTCAGAAACAACCAAAAATAATCTCTTGTGTTTAAAGTCAGAATTGTGGTTAATCTGAGGGGAGGTGGGTGGTGACTACGATGAGCCTGGGGAGGCAGGTTATGATGGTCATATTCTATATTTTAACACGGAATCCTGTTACCTTAGTTAAAGTCTGTGAAAATTAATTGTAAATGTTAATTAAATTCATTTTATATAAGAACATATATGTGTATTATATACTTCATTGAAACTTAAAAACAGTGAACTCAGTAGCCAAAATGTGGTTTCTTTTCTTATATTTCTGTTAATTTTATATTACTATTCTTAAGAAAGTTGGTAAAGGCAATATTTATCTTCATTCCACATCATGATTTTTCCATATATAACCTAAATAAAAGCAAATAAATTACCATCTGGCATTTCAGGCAGCCACATTTAAGAATAAAGAAAACTAAGGCAGTAGCACATGATATTAAAATATGGCAAAAACATAAACTTGACATGTGAAAATACTGAGATTGTGTTCATAATTCTAAAATGTAAAGTCTATTTGGACAATGTCATGTACTTAATAACCAATTGATTCTGTAATTGTCTGCTAGGCAAAGGCATGACACCAATTATAAGAATTCCATTATAATTATTATAGTCCATTTGTTCTTCAGCAAATTGTAAGAGGTCTTAGAATAAACAGAAACCTAGAACTGACAAGTGCAACTTTACTGGGGAGAAACTATTGTATTATTTTTTATCTTTATTTTATCTTATTTATTATCTTATTTATTTTTAATTTACATCCAAGTTAGTTAGCATACAGTGCAATAATAATTTCAGGAGTAGATTCCAGTGATTCATCTCCGACATGTAACAGTCAGTGCTCATTCCAACAAGTGTCTTCCTTAATGCCCCTTGCTGATTTCCCATCCTTCCTCCCACAACGCCTCCACTTTGTTCTCTATATTTATGAGTCTCTTATGTTTTATCCCCCTCCCTGTTTTCATATTATTTTTGCTTCCCTTCCATCATGTTCATCTGTTTTGTGTATTGAATTCCACACGAATGAAGTCATTTATTTGTCTTTCTTTGACTAATTTCTCTTAGCAGAATACCCTCTAGTTCCATCCAAGCACATTGTTGCAAATGACAAGATTTCATTCTTTTTGATTGCTGAATAGTATTCCATGGTGTGTATGTGTGTGTGTGTGTGTGTGTGTGTGTGTGTGTGTGTACCATATCTTCTTTATACATTCATCTGTTGATGGACATTTGTGCTCTTTCCATACTTTGGCTATTGTTGATAGTGCTGCTATAAACATTGGGGTGCATGTGTCCCTTCAAAACAGCACACCTGTATCCTTTGGATAAATATCTAGTGGTGCAACTGTTGAGTCATTAGGTAGTTCTATTTTTAATTTTTTGAGGAACCTCCATTCTGTTTTCAAGAGTGGCTGCACCACTTTGCATTCCCACCAGCAGTGCAAAACAGTTCCCCTTTCTCTGTATCCTCTCCAATATCTATTATTGTCTCAGTTGAAAATATTGTATTCTTAAAAATTCCCTAAGAATATTATTCATTTGGGGGGATCTGCATGGCTCAGTCAGTTAGGTGTCCAACTTCTGCTCAGGTCATGATCATGTGGTTCATGAGCCCCATGTCAAGCTCTGTGCTGACAGCTCAGAGTCTGGAATCTGCTTCCGATTTTGTGTCTCCCTCTCTCTGCCTGTTGCCTGCTTGTACTCTGTCTCTTAAAAATAAATAAAAACACTAAAAAAAGAATATTATTCATTTGACAAGATTTGGTAATTCTTGTGCTCTTAATATTGAATTAAGAAAAAAAGCTACTTTGGGGTGCCTGGGTGGCTTAGTTGGTTAAGCGTCCGACTTTCGCTTAGGTCATGATCTCGCGGTTCGTGGGTTCGAGCCCCGCGTCGGGCTCTGTGCTGACTGCCAGCTCAGAGCCTGGAGCCTATTTCAGGCTGTGTTTCAGAGTCTGTGTTTCCCTCGCTCTCTGACCCTCCCTTGCTCACGCTGTCTCTCTCTCTCTCCTAGAAATAAATAAAAATATTGAAAGAAAAAAAAAAAGAAAAAAGCTACTTTGTGTTTCCTCCTTTGAAAGTAATTATTATTTAGTGCCTATATGTGCCAGTATTAAATATATTTGTCTAGCACATATTAGTGAGGCTGGCAGTTTTATGTTCTGAGACACACCGACAAGGTAATATCAGATAACCATAGTCTCAACCAATCTCTTGGTAGCAGGAAGTGATAGATGCATTTTACTTAGCTTTTAGCATATTTACTTCAACAAATGTTTACTCAATTTTATGCAAGCCAGCCACAGTGGGTTTGTTGTTGTTGTTGTGGGGTTTTGTTTGTTTGATTTTTATAACACTAAATAAGAAATGCATGTCTGTACAAGAGCTTTCAGTCTTGTAAAGAACATAGACAAATAAACATTGCCACTATGATATATTCTAACAAGATCTAACATATGGAAAGCAGGGGAAGTCTCAGAACACAGAAAGGGGCACTTAACCAAGACTTGAGAGAGAGGGAAAATGAATGGCTTTTCGAAGGAAGTGAACTCTAGGTGGGAACCTGAAAAATGTGTAGGAGCGTGCCCCATACAGCAGGAACAGGATGTGGAGAAGTGAAAGTGTGTCTTACACAAAAAAGACAGTCTCTCAGACTGTGTAGAGCATGTCAAGTTGAAGAAAGGTAAATGGTTGGTACATCAAGGAGTTAGGAGTCTGAGAGGTGGGGAATATGAGGGCCTCAGAGATATGGAAGGTCAAAGAGGGCTTTGTGCTTCTTCCAAGAAGCAAGAAATCACTGAGTTTTTTGGAGCAATAGGATACCAACATCGGATATGTATTACAGCGAAATCATATTGACTTTAATGTGAAAAAAGGACTGGAGACCAAGAGAGAAAGGAGAATATGAGCATTGAGCAGCTGCTATGGTACCTAAGGCCAGAGAGGTCAGTAACCTGGATCAGGATCCAGGGACTATGGGGATGAGAGTGTGAATGAGTTGAAAAGATGTTTAAGAAGTACAATCTATAGGACAAGACAATTAAATAAATATTAAGTTCTAAGGGAAGAGGCAATGATTAAAATAAGGTTTCTTTCTCCAGAACTGGGAAGGTGTTAATGATTTTCACCAGCACTGGGAACATAAGAGGATGTGTACTTTGGCAGTGGTGGTGTTGGTGTTGAGATCTTAGTTTTTGTGGTGGGTGAATTCAGTGATAAACTAAAACTTTTAGCATTCCATATGGTCTAGTTTTGTACTGAATCATATTCATGGATGCACAGATGTGAGACCATGTGTAATTAAAAAGGACTTTCTATCTTTATTGATATCGCTTGAAGAATTTTAGAGGTTGTTTAATTCATTACCAGAAGTAACATTTTCAAAATCACTTTTCCATGCCTTTCCAATTTCATTACTTGATTGTGGTCCTGAAGATTTTCACTAAACACCCTCCAACATCCAGTCTGCAAGGTTGTTATTTTTCTTTATTGCATCTGCCTTTTAATTCTTTATTATTTAGATCTACTCTTTTATTTTCTTTTGCAGGTTTTTTTTTTTGCCTCTTTGTACTCATGTACTTTGTACATGGCTTCTCCACAACAAGGAAAGTGTGGAATTGCCATTACTCTCTAGAAACTTTTCACCAACCTCATCCTGTACCATTTATTGTATGTCAAATTTACGTAATTTGATAAGTTATATTTAGGATCAGTAATACGAAGTATATTTATAAGATGGTTTGGAAGCATGACCTGAGGGAACTTAAACTAGGTATGGAAGAAAAATCGTCCTTAAATGATTCCTATGAAAGAGGGGGAGGGGATAGGGAAGGCCTAGAGGAAGAAGAGAGTTGTTTGATGTTTACAAACTGCCAGGGTAACTCAGGTGGAGAAGAAAGGAGTAGAAGACTGACAGAAGATCATGTTTTTCTTAGGCAAACAGCCTAAGAAAAAGACAGGCACAGATGAGTTTCTTTTTCTTATTTAAGCATTAATAAAATTGAAAGACTGTTGAGTGGCTAGAGGACAGTAAGCTAAGAGATGAAGTGAAAAACCCTGAGACTGAAGTAGGCAACAGCAATATTTCACCAAATTTGAAGTTTGTTCCAAAAGTAAATTAAAATCTACAAAATTAAATTCTTGCATTCTCTGAAATTTCTAGGCTTGTTTTCTTTTAGTGAAATAAAACACATCATACTTTCAAATTTATAAGCATGGCGTATTTGATATATATCAGATTGTGGGCAAATTGCTCAAGGGAAGAAACATGATTTTCATCTCTCTCTCCCTGATGGCTTCTCACTCTCTCACTGTGGCTTCTTTTTTGGAATTAATGTTATCAACAAAGCCACAGCTATTCTGGGCTATTCTATTTCGAGTGGGTGAACCCTGGAAGAACACTTGAAGAAAGCCAAACAAACAGAAGCTGAAGAGAGCTAAGAGGAAGAACTCAGAGGTGTTCTCTGGAGATATGCAAATGTTTCAGAAAATAAGGCAGGCTTCCTTCCCAGACTAATGTCATCAGTCTATGCTGTTCTTTTCCAGCAAACCAAACACAGGTAATCTCCAACTGGATGTACTTTGTCCATGTAGTGGATACCTCTTTGTTGTCCTTAACCCATTGCCTCTCCTTCAGAGTATTAGTATTCTGAATTCTCTTTTGGTGAATCAGCCCACCTTCATTCTTAACCAGGTAAATTGGTTGGAATTGGAGCTCCCTCAGTACCAGGAGCAACTTTGCATAGTTTAAGACCATCTGCAACAAAGTTTCCCTGGGCCATCATCAGATAAGGGCTTGTCATACAATTGTAGTCAAAGATACAATACACACACAAAAAGTTCAGCAATGATCTAGAGGAGTCCGTCTTTTGTCTTTATTGTCAGATATAGATGATGGAGAGTAGGTTTAGTCCAGGCTGGCAAGATAGTGGTAGCAGAAAGGCAAGAGATTTGTAAAACTTTCTGACAAAGAGCAAAATTTATACTTTAGTGGATATTAGGGGCACCTGGGTGACTTAGTTAAGTGTACGACTTCGGCTCAGGTAATGATCTCATGGTTCGTGGGTTCGAGCCCCGCATCGGGCTCTGTGCTGACAGCTGGCTCAGAGCCTGGAGCCTGCTTTGGATTCTGTGTCTTCCTCTCTCTCTGACCCTCCCCTGCTCACGCTGTCTCTCCCTCTCTCAACATAAATACAGAAGTAAACATTTTAAAAAATAATTTAGTGGATGTTAAAGGGAAATGGAATTTTTTTAAAAAATATACCAGGACCCAAATTTGCTTGCAGTTATGTTTTCTTCCCAATGTCAGGGAAACAAACATAAATGTTCAGTGAAGATCAATGACAGAAAAATTTAATATATACTGTGTTTCACATTTGAGTTAGCTCCTGTTCCCCTCTATATCTCTATATGAAAGACACCGTCTGGAATTACTAAGAATCTGTGTGCTTTACGTACCTGCTCCATGGGCCAGTTACAAACTCTTAGACCAGAAAACAGGGAGCCAAATCATTTTAAGGTCAGGGTTGCAGTCTCATGAAAGGAAGAAAGTATAAGGTAAATATAAGGTAATCAGCAGGTAGAAGAAAAGCACTTAGCAGCATGGAAGTTACTTTATGATTAGCAATACCATTTGAGATGACAGGTAGTAAATATTAAAGCTTAGACAATAATATTTGTGTATATGTCTACATGCATGCATGCATATCCATTTTATTTTTTTTTCACAAAGTTACATACTTCACATGTTTAAGACAGAAAGGGAACCCACTGGTATGATACTAATGTTATCTTAGGAAATCATGCTAGACAAGAAACTGAAGTCCTGGCTTCATGAGTGTTTAGGCATTACTAAAACTATTTCCCCGAGTCCAGAGACTGGATTATAAAAGAAGTGGGAGTAAGAAGCAATGAAGGATAAATGTTATTAATAAAAGTGATGTTTTCTGAGATATTTCAAAAATATCCTAGTAAAGAAAACATTCATTGTTAGGTAAATTCAAGACAGAGTAGGTGCTATGGGGACAGTAACACAGCATAAAAGAGACTGCCTGTATGATGCTATTTTGATGACTTCATCAGGAAACAGTGTTTGAGAAACTGATATTTTAACTGAGAACTGAATGAAAAAAAATAGTATCTAGCCAAGTGAAAATGTGGGGAGAGCATTTAAGGCAGAGAAGATATTAAAGATATTAATAGTAGAAGATATTAAAAATTCTTAGGTGAGAAATAAACCTGACTTGTTGAATTGCACACACAAAAAGATCAGTATACATGGGATATTTTAAATGTGAATAATAAAAGATTAATCTAAAGACAAAATCAGATCATGGAAGGCTTTCTAAGCCATTGTATATGCAAGCTCATGTTTATAAACCAACATATATGCTTGTTATTTAGATTTTTTGTGTAAAAAAAATATCTTTAGATTTTCTGCTATTTGGCAATATCTGGAAAGAGGAGTGAATTAGTTCCTTGAAGTCTATTGAAGTAAACTGGGACTAGAATGTTAGAAGTGAAGATGTATAGTGTAATCAGATACTTGATGGCTATAAAACCAACAGATTTTGTCAATGGATCTGATGTACAAGAAATCAGGGTTGAATTCCATTTTTCATATTAGCAACTTGGTAAATAGTGTTGCCATTACCTAAAATAGGGAAAATTGACTCTTAAGCGTTAGCTCTGAATAGGTTCAAATTGGGATCCTCAAGGGAAGGTGTAGGTGTGTGTATGTGTAGGTATACCCCAAAATATAAAAGTGGTATCTCTTTAGGTACTTCAGGTAGTAACATTTTGAGTGGTTTAATTTCTTTACATTTTCTAAAATTAAAATGAATTCTTATAAGACCAGTCATTTCTTTACAACTGAAAAAAATCTTGGGGCACCTGAGTGGCTCAGTTGGTCAAATGTACAACTTTGACTTAGGTCATGATCTCACAGTTCCTGAGTTCAAGCCCCACATCTGGCTCTGCACTGACAGTACGGAGCCTGATTGGGATTCTTTCTCTCTCTTTGTCCCTCCCCAACTCATGTTTTCCCTCTTTCAAAATAAGTAAATAAACTTTGAATAAAACCAAAACTGAGGGTTGCCTTCATGGCTTAGTTTGTTAAGCATCCAACATCAGTTTAGGTCATAATCTCACAGTTTGGAGTTGGAGCCCCACGTTGGGCTCTGTGCTGAAACCTCAGAGCCTGGAGCCTCCTTCAGATTTTGTGTCTCCCTCTCTCTCTGTCTGCCCTTCCCCCGCTCACAACCTGTTTCTGTTTCTAAAAAAAAAAATGAATAAACAAATTTAAAAAGAACTGAAATTACCTAGGAATAAACTTAACCAAATAGGTGAAAATTAAAAAGAACTGAATTACCTAGGAATAAACTTAACCAAATAGGTGAAAGACCTGTACTCTGAAAACTACAAAACTTTGTTGAAAGAAATTGATGGTGACAAAAAAAATTGGAAAGGTTCCATGTTCATGGATTGGAAGAATAAATATTGTTAAAATGTCTAAAACTCACAAAAATCTAAGGCAATCTTTATCAAAATACCAACAGTATTTTTCACAAAACTAGAACAAGCAATACTAAAATTTGTATGGAACCACAAACAACTCATAATAGCCAAAGCAATCTTTAAAAATAAAAACAAAACTGGAAGTATAAAAATTCCAGACCTCACGTTGTATTACAAAGCTCTCCCTCTCTCTTGCTCTCTCAAAATAAATAAATAAACTTTTTAAAAAAGTACTTACAAGGATACAATGGAATGTGACATACCCCTTAATCAAAAGGAGAATCCATATGTATAGATAAAACAGTATTCTTGAATATATCATAGAACTAAATAATGGTAGATCACATATACATTTTCTCTTTGAATATTGTCTGATAAGCATTTTCCAAATATTTAATAAGCTTAGAAAATATTTTAATGACAAATAATTACCTATTTTCTATTTAATACTCTGATAAACCTTTTATCAGAATAAGTACTTAATAAGTTCAGAAATATTTTAATGACAAATAATTAAATATTTTCTATTTATCAAAGCACTGCAATTTATTTAACCATTCTCCAGTTATTGGCCAGTTAGAAGAAAATAAACACACATAAAGAGTCTCTCTCTAATCTTCATTAACTCTATGTAGAGTCACATGGTTAAAGGAAAATGCATTATATAACTTTTCCATTACTAAAAGAAGCTCTTAGATTATAACACATGAGAAAAAGAAAGCACATACTTACACTGGGAATATGAAAGTTTGACACATTATCCTTTAACAGAAGATAAGAAAACTTCTTAATTATGCAGAAGGTTCTAAAATCTAAAATTGTTTCTTCGGGTAATTGACTGTCTTGGATAGCAATTTTTATCATGTATTAGCAGAATATTATGATATTGATCAAATAAAGGAAAATAGAGTTAATATAAATACACAAACTTTGAGTTTTAAGGTAAATAAGTTCTAGGAGTGTAATATATACCATGATTACTACAGAAAGAAATATATATATACTATTACCTATTATTCACCAAACAAAACATTGCAAAAAAGGATGCTTGAAGTATGTAAAATTTTTGGTAAATAATAGCCATACATCTAGTATGGAATTATTATGTAACTGGAATTATGTATAATTATGTAATAGGACATTAATGCAAATACTTTTAATTAATGGTTATATAACATCAGAGATTTTAGAGTTTAACTTATTAGCATAAAGTATCACTTAAACATATATTTTATCCCACAAAGATAGAGGCCAAAATCTGAAAATTGATGTTTTCTCTTAACCTAAGAATACTAAACACACAACTTCTTCCTGTCTATTTAGGCTATAAATGATACAATGTTTTAACTGACAAATAAAAGTTTATTACATCTAAGAAACATTGTTTATCTTATTTTTAAAAATTACTTAGAAATAGGATTTTAAGATGGGGATAAAATTAAAATGTGATTAACATTTAAAGAATTCATGTTAGATTTTCTTATTCTTTTTTCTACCAATTTCTTAATCCATTATGGGCTTTAAGTATTAGTAAGATTCAAGATGTAAATGAATGAATTTGAATATTGAGGAGACCATCTAACAGTATCAGATGCATGAAAAAATTTATAAGTATGATTAAAATTGCTGATGGAAAATTTTCTAAACCCTTTTGGTTTTAAAGATACACCTAGACAAATATTCTCTGATTCTGTCATAGTTTGTACTTCATTTCCCAACAATGTCTAATTTATTTCTTGAAATAGAACTTAGAATCAGAGGTGGGATGAAGCAGTAAAGAATGAGAATGCTATTTGCATACTTTCTGCCCTAAAATCAGCTAGAATATATTTATTGGATTACCTACATGTATCTCAAGAGTTTCCATTCCCTAACTCATTCCATGAAGAATGTTGTAGGCGTATCAATTTCTATAAATTATCTGAATGTAGGGCACCAGTGACTTCCAAGTAAGCTCCAGATTTTGAGACTTGACTTAGCAATGCCTCAACATACATATGCTTTGCTCCACTTGCAGCTGTTCAAGACTCTCAGAAACTTAACAGATGGTCTATTAGGTAGGCTCTAAGGTTATCACAGATTCTAATAGTCAATGCTGTCCTTGCCTCCTGGTAATTCAGAACTTGCTACTAAAACAGAATATATGTTACATACACTTTAAAGTGCCTTCAGGGGTGCCTGGGTGGCTCAGTCGGTTAAGTGTCTGACTTTGCCTCAGGTCATGATTTCCAGGTCATTGAGTTCAAACGCCACATCAGGCTCTGTGCCAACACCTCAGAGCCTGGAGCCTGCTTCAGATTCTGTGTTTCCCTCTCTCTCTGCCCCTCCCCTGCTTGTGCACTCACTCTCGCTCGCTCTCAAAAATTAAACATGAAGAAAAAAGTGCCTCCATGTACGAAGATGTCCTGTAGTCCATCATGTATCTCCATAACGTGGCTACAAAACAGAAAACCATTCCTTAAGCCCATCATAATCTGAACTCAAAACACACCTGAAAATGCCATGTTAGAAACACAGGACATATAGCTTCAACCTCAGAAAATAGAATGGAGACTATTGCAAATTACAGGATATCCCAGAACTATTCCATTTATCGATCAAATAATTTTTTTAATGTTTTATTTATTTCTGAGAGAGGCAGTGTGAGCAGGGGAGGGTCAGAGAGAGAGAGGAAGACACAGAATCCGAAGCAGTCTCTAGGCTCTGAGCTAGCTGTCAGCACAGAGCCCGACATGGGGCTCAAACCCACAAACTGTGAGATCATGACCTGAGCCGAAGTCAGACACTTAACCAACTGAACCACCCAGGTGCCCCACAATCAAATAATTTAAACAAATGCACAAATGGCCATTCTTTCATTGGATTTATTTTTTTTTCTCTTCAAATAAGAATATTTTATTTTAATAAGACTGTTGTAGGAATAAATAGATAATGATAAAGTGCTTTGAAGATTATCACATAAACCCATACATAACATGAAATGCTAAAATATTATTAAAATTAAAATTATTTAAAATTCAGAATAAGTAAAATACAAGTTTTGCTAAAAAGTTGTCAAATTCATATAAATGTTCAGAGTTGGGGGAAGGGAAATCACCCAAGGCATGTATGTGTATATCTATATATCTATATCCATATCTATATCTATATCTATGTATCTATCTATATCATCTATGTATATCTATATATCTGTATCTCTATATATATCTATATCTAATCAACACTTGGATGAGTAGAATTGTCACAAGATGGTAATGAAAAACCAGTACACTAATTTAAGTAAGATTTTCAAGCAATTTGGCTAGTCAGATTTTGAAGCCCTTTTTAAAAAGTGCGTGTTCGGGGAGCCTGGGTGGCTTAGTCGGTTAGGCGTCCGACTTTCGCTTAGGTCACGATCTCGCGGTTAGTGGGTTCGAGCCCCACGTCGGGCTCTGTGCCGACTGCCAGCTCAGAGCCTGGAGCCTGTTTCAGAGTCTGTGACTCCCTCTGTCTGTGACCCTCCCCTGCTCATGCTGTCTCTCTCTCTCTCCTAGAAATAAATAAAACATTAAAAAATTTAAAAAAAAATTAAAAGTGCATGTTTTACTTGAGAGAAGTTTGAAGGCATTACTTGTTACTAACATCATGAGTGTATCTTGCCTTTTGTTTTTCCTTACCACGTTCTCCATTACAGAGGAAGGCAGCTGGCAGTCTTTGGAATTAAGTATGTTCAAGGCATGTGATTTTGTGGAATTTAGCCTCACTGAACCTTGGATTCCTAAACTGTAAAAAGAAAATAGCAATAACTACTCTGGTTCTTGTGGCAATTAACATATTAGGGTTTTACTACTGTGACATTCAGGTGTTATTTCTATGAAAATAGAAAATTAACGAAATTCTTGTATTAAGTCTTTAAACTATATATTGGTTCACATTTCATACTGTACTCCCCTTTCAAAGAAAGGGGTAGTATAATACACTATTCCTATATCAAGAGACTATCTTTCAACATTCTCCGGAATCCCTAGAAATACAAATTGCTTTACAGAACTGAGGGGTGCCATTTAAAAGATATATTATAATATAATAATCTTCATTGTGTTATAATTGTGCTATATCTTGTCATTTATAAAACAAAGTGGGACATTTTAATTTCAACCTTTGTCATTATGTAATAAATTTCTCATAATTTGCAGTATAAAAAGGAGCCAAAGAACTAGCTAATACCCTAATGTTTACAATGGTGTTTGTGTGCTCCTAGCTACAGTGTGGTCCTAAAGGTCAATAACTAATCATCAGTAAATTAAGGGGTATGAATAGGTACAATGGAACATAGTTTGCTTTGTTTTTAGTCTATTTTTGTCTCCTAGACCTTAAGAAATTCAGTCCTAGTTGATGTTTCCAAGCCTATGAGGACTTAAGAATGAACTCAAGAAAATAAATGTTTATCAAAGAGACTGGAGTGCAGGGACAGAGGGATTGTTTAAGTGTGACAGGATCTCCATTCCATCTGTGTGTATAGGTACCAGAAGAAATAGATGTTGTCATCTCCAAATGCAGAGAATGATTGCCCAGCAGGAGCTTTCATGTTCTTGAAAAGTCTAGTGCATTCAAACTGCCTCCTCCATAAAGCAGCAGAATCCTTGGAGTGCTCTGTGAAAACCAGAGCCATGGTCTTTCTCTTCTTCAACTTCATTCTCTAGCAGTGTCCCTTCATGTCCAAGGGAAAGAGAGCTGTATTTTCAATTCTAGGAGAAATGACAACACATACCAGGAGATGCTAGCTCTCATAAAGTGATAATATATAAATTATCCTTTAAGCTTTGTATATTTACTGATAATATATCAAGAAAAATTATATAACAAGCATTTACAACTGCATTTATCCTTTATAAAAATATCAATAGGTATGTAGACTGATGGGAGCCTAAATATCAGAGGAAGATAAAATGATATATTTCAAAAATGCTGCTTTGTTATAATAACTATAACTTCTCATTGCTGAGATATTGACATTCATTGAATAATCCATAATGAAACAATAATTTACTAAAAATTAATATTTGAGAAAACTGTTCAATTCTTCTGTATAAATTAAAATAACATTTTTTAATCTTTAGGAATTACTACTTACATTCAAAATATCATATGCTATATCATCTTAACCATATTAGATTATTAGTTTTTACTATTATGTAGATTCTACTCTGTTTACCACTGGGGCAAATTAAATTGGCAGAAGACTAAGGAAATGTTAAGCAATGCTGTGGGTTATGCTTTCACTGAAACGTTATTTATAATACATTATATACCTTCAGAGTACAGAAGCAGAAAGACTGGACATGAGGACTAGATCTTATATTCAGGAGTGTGAATTCAAACTCATAAAGCTAAAATTGTATTGTAAATGCATTTAGTTCCACAAAACCTTCAGATGACAACATGCTTAATTCTTTTTCTTTTTTTCAGGATTATATATATATATATATATATTTAAGTACAAGTGCACTCCTTAATCCCCATCATTTATTTCACCCATCCCCCCACCCACCTTCCCTCTGGCAACCATCAGTTTGTTGTCTACAGTTAAGAGTCTGTTTAAGAAACAAACAAACAAACAAAGGGGGGAAAAGAGAGAGGGAGGCTTAATCCTTACAAAATTACATTCTTTTTACATTTACATTTTACATTTTTACATTACATTTCACCTTCCAGTACTTCTGAAATCTCTGAAAGAACAAGAGAAATGCAGTCACTACCAAGTTATAGTAAGATGTTTAATGGCCATGGGACACATTCCTTTCATATAATATTAGAGACAGAACATAGAGACTTTGAGAATCTCTGAATGATCTTAGAATGCAAAACCTCCCCATATTTATGGGAAACCTGCAGGTATATTTTGAGTGCAGGTCAGGCTTTGGTTTTATCCTTTTACACAACTCCACCAAATTCAAATTTACTTCCTCTTCACAACCCACACACAAGCATCTTGTGCACTGCGTGTTTTTCACTCTGTTCCCCAATATGCAGTATGAAGCAAGTCATGGCACTGGGCATAAAAGCTTTCAAAGAATTGTAGATGATAGTGACTAGTCCTTACAAGTAGTTGGGAACATATTACAGCTCTCACAGTCCTTGATGCTACAAACCATGGAAAGTATTCACCTGTAAACTCATTAACCTTTAATTCACTTAACGAATGAGAAGACGTCCTGTTGATTTTTTCACTTTCCACCATTCTTTTGTTGAACTTGGCAGAGAATTATTAAAATCTTATATTTATATAGCCATGTTTCCAAAATCTCTCCCACAGACTTTTCTGCAATGTGAAATGAAGTAAACACTTAAATCTTACAAACTGGGAAGCAGACAATAAGAGTGCATGGTAGGAATTGGAATGCTATTTGTATTTTGTTAATGTCAATTGTAACTGTCCATTTGAACAGATTTAACTAAAATTCATAAGCATAATTATTAAATTAATAATACCAATTTTAGTTTTCTGACAGTCTAATTTCTCAGCATAAAGTAAATTAATCTAATCTATTTTAATCAGCAGATACTACTTTTATTCCTGAATAATCAGTTGGTTAAAAAAGGTAGGAAAATATGTGTAGTTGAGTTTATAACTGAGGATACATGGAATCTATTTATAAGTGTCGGTGATGTTCATTAGAGGAAAAATATGAGGTTCATGTTGTTACTAAGGAATCCATGAGGATAGATGCATCTTAACAATATATTGACCTCAGAATACATAAATTTTGACCTCATCTGCTATTTTCTATTATGTTTATAGATAGTGAAAATCTCTAAATTCAATATTAACTTCACTTGGAAAAGAAACAAACTGATGCAATATTAAATATTTTAACAAAAATAAATAAGTTAATATCAGAATATTTTGGCCAAATTTAAAAATTAAAATTCTTTTAGGCCTAAATATTAGTTTAAAATTCTCAAACATAAAAAGAGTCAAAATGAGGGGCGCCTGGGTGGCTTAGTCGGTTAAGTCTCTGACTTTCGCTTAGGTCATGATCTCGCGGTTCTTGGGTTCCAGCCCCAGTCGGGCTCTGTGCTGACTGCCAGTTCAGAGCCTGGAGCCTGTTTCAGTCTGTGACTCCCTCTCTCTCTCCCGCTGTCTCTCTCTCTCTCCTAGAAATAAATTTAAAAAACATTTAAAAAAATCTCTAAAAAAGTCAAAATGAAAAGCAGATGGGCCTATACTTCTTTAGAAAAGAACTGTTTCTCCTTATGATCAACAGAAACATAAGAAAGGAGAAATGGGATAGAATTTCACTCAAGATTTCACACACATTGCTACACATTGCCATGTATTCATTAGATAATCCAATATATTCATATTAGAACACTCATTCAATATGTTTATACCATCATGTTCAAATGCTTAATTTTTTACATTCAATTAAAGTTAGGTATTTTACACTTAAATTATTTGGGGTAGATATTAATCTAAATTTTGCTTTCATCTAAGGTTTTTGACATTCTTATCAAATTTTCAGATATTGGTAATCTTGGTTTAATCTCCTCATTATTTCAACTGTGACATATACTCTTGCATCTATACTATAATAAATATGAGAGCTCAAAAAAAAAAAAGGTAGCTCAAAGGCATACTCACCACATCTAAATGGTTAGTTTTACTTTATTATGCTTCTAAGAAAAATTATGAAACACTGTGTTTATAATTATAATCACTAATACTCCAAATTCTTTAGCATGGTATAAACACCTAATTGTCATCAACATTGATGAGGAACTTTTGGTATGGCACCCGAGGTGAGAGAATTTGACGTTAAGTAGAAATGGGAGAGTAACCAGGAATACAGTTTTAAGGTTTATAAATTCTTTGTCCTTCAAATACTGCAAACTTGGACTAAATATAGGCCAATAATGAGTTAAAAGTAGAACTAACTAAGACAGATTTGCTTCTTCACTTTCTGTCACACATGTTGCAAAAATATATCACAGGATCACCTTCTGGTTCCTGGGGCATAACCAGCATATTATTTCTCAGATCACATTTCTGCCATATCATCCTTGTTCAGACTGAGAGTTTATATGATTTTCTCAATCTCATCTTGGTGTGCTACCCCACTGACAAGATACATATGTTCCCAAGACATTCATAAACCACATTTATGTCAAAAATTGAACTTCTCTTACTGAATTATATTACAATCAAATGCTCTTATGAGGAAATAATTTTATTTCAAGCTAAAATACTTGCTTTGTATTACCACTATTTCATGTCAGGAGATTTTCAAAACTACTAATAGGCATTTGTCTTCCTCCATTTCAGAATCAAGCATCTTTCACAAGACTTTGGTCTCGTTTGGATGTGTAAGCATTCCAATGTCATATCCCATATTCTCTTTTTGCAGTAATCTGGATTTTGTTACCTGTATAGGAATTACCCTTGTCTATTGCATTATCCATGAATTGTTCTTACTCTGTCTTTTAAGTATCTCTCAAATCTATTATTTTTCTCTTTTCCTCCAGTAACATTGCTTTGCTCAGGAACTCATGATCCCATTTTTGTACTGGTTCAATAACCTGATAACTGGTTTCTGGCCTCCAGTCTCTCCATGCTCCCAATTTAAAGTATCTACTAAAATAAATTTTTGAAACATGAAAAGGACATTGATGTGATGCCATATTCAAAGCATTCTACAAAGCCCATAACGTTGTCTTCCATATTGTGTTCCATGAATATCAGTTGAAATCCAAAACAGGGCTGGAGTGGGGGGTGGGACAAAAAGTTCCTTAGACAAATAAGCTCAGGAAATTGTGGGTGTACCTGTTTTTTACTGTAGGTTTCTCAGCATATTTTAATATATAGGCATTTTTCATATACAAGAATATAGAACAGCATTCAGTACTTCCCAGACGTATTTGGTTATCGAACATCAGGCAGAGAGGGAAAGAGTTTAAGTGTTCAGAACACATTTTGACAAATGTTGGCCTATGGAATAATTCCAGACTCATGTGTGGCAATGTAAGAGTGCTTTTAATCCTGCCTCCTTCTAAAACCTGCTCATATCAACTCCTCTCTTCCCTGTGATTCCTGTCTTAGTAAAACAGTGCAGTGCCTCAACTGGTGGTCAAACCTACTTGTATATTTGCCTAAAATGCTCCCTTTTAGGAATATACTTGTCTCACTCTCAAAAATCACCTTGAATATCTTTTTTTTTAATTCAATACTTTTTCCCACCTATCTTTTCTTCAGAATCATTTGAGAAGTTTCTATATCTCTAGGATGTTTATGTGCTTATGTGTTTTGTCATTAAATCAGGACTAGTATTATTGATGTTTATATGTCTGCACATTATTACTACTCTGATGCAGGGTAAGTATTCAGAAAGCATATATTCTTTTTTTTATTTAATGTTTTTTTAAAAAATTTATTTCTGAGAGAGAGAGGGAGACACAGAATCCAAAACAGGCTCCAGGCTATGAACTAGCTGTCAACACAGAGCCCAGCGTGGGGCTGGAACCCATGAACCCTGAGATCATAACCTGAGTCGAAGTTGGACGCTTAACCAACTGAGCCACCCAGGTGCCCCTGGGAGTACATATTCTTAATTATAAAAATAGTTGGTCTAAACTTGGATTTTAAGTTCCTGTAAGTATGGGCATTTTTACAAATGTTTATTATTTGGCCTTAACATAATAAAAGGTGAAAAAAATACCCTCATAGAATTGTTATCATGAACATAAGATTACATGAAACAGCAAAGAAAGAAAACATCATTTTGGGAATTATTTAAGTACAAATTTTATCTTCTAATGTTTGGGAAAAGATTGTAAAAAAAACCAAACCCAAATAGGCCAAATTAATAATTATAATTATTGAACTATTATAAATTATTTGAGCTTTGGAAATATAGATTACACAGGAACTCAATGAATTTATTGTGGTTTTAGTCTTCAGCATAATGAGATGAAAATCACTATATGGAAGACTACATATGTAGTAAATGATTTATTTCACCAAAAGCATAATATAAGTTTATGAGAAAAACTATTAACAGAATAGGCATAGAAAAATAACTGTCAAAGTAATAAATAAGAAAATTGACATTATATGTAAATAAAGTGTTTGAAGTTCTCCCATCAATACTTGGAGCAATATTCTTAAAAATCTACTTAAATACAGTAATAGCAGAAACCAGTTAGGAACATTCAAATATGAATAAAATCCCAGGCATAACAAATTTAAATAAAATTAAGGCATTAATACACAAATATCAGATTTTTAAAAAATAGCTTCCTAGAGGGATTAAAACACAGTCCAACCGTGGAAAAAGTTTATTACCTGTCCCAAGCCTATCACTTTCTTCTTCCTTAGTAAAAAACTCTGATTTTGTTGGAGTGGAATTGTGTCCAGCTATAAAACTTTATATTTTCAGTTCTCTTAGCAAGATCAGTTTGTGGCCAATGAGATAGGAGTAGAAGTTTGGTGAGACTTCTGGGAAGCTGAATTCAACTGTCAGGATTGTACAGCCCTTTCACCTTTTATGGAGACATGATGGCTAGAATTGTAGTGACTACCAATGACAATGATGCTCAAAGATGGAAGTCACCTGCAAAGAATGAATGATGGTGCTGATGATAGCCTGTGGTGTTATAGCAACATAAAGAATATGTACTTTTGGGATTTTTTACTTGATTTTGCTATGTTCATTTTTCTTATGTCTGTTGCTGGTAAATAAATCAATCCCACATCAGTAGACAATGCTACTTCTTGAACAGCTATCATTTAGAGGTGCCATTTAGTACTTACCCAGGACATATGCCTAAATATTTGCTGTGGATATGTAAAAGGGGAGACTAGAGGGATGGAAATGATCAGCCTCTGGCTTTTCTGAAGGTCCTGTCTGTCTCCTGGATGATTAACATCAAGATGACATACTTTTTAAGAAGAACCCAACCTCTACCTGTGAGTAGTATATGAGATACACACGAAGTTCTTTCACAACGGTAGTAAACCTTATCCTGTGATACATTAATAGGGAAGCTTTAAAATGTACAATAAGCTTTATCATCACCACATTTGTCTAAATCATTTATTTGAGACATTCTTTGTGCACCTGTAATCCGATCAAAGTGACCCAAGAATGCTCTAAGGGAGGCATGACTGCATTGGACTGTAACTAGGGTAACACACATTAAAATAATTATATTTAACTGTGTTCAAAGAGCTTGAAGTATTTATGAAGAGAAGGGAGATAGACTTTAAAAAAGAAGGGACAAAAGACAATATGTGGTAATGTCTTTTGCATTAGGCAGATGAGAATGTGCCTATTTCAAACAAATAAATTTGTATTCTCTGTGAGTTTCATTAACATGAATCCAGTTCTGACAGTTAAGCTGTAATGAATTCACCAAAATAGCACCACCCTATTGGGTTGTGTTTGATTGGCCAGCTGCTATTCTTCAAGTGATTTCTCTCCCAGTAGCTAGCATGCAGTGTCCCCAAACACACCACCCCTACAGGAGTGTGGCTTTATGCAGTACCTTCATTAAACACTTATATTCAGACTATAATCTAGTTATTCCAAAACCCATATAAGGAATATAATATAGAAAAAGAAGAGGAGTGTTTGAGCAATCTTATGTTTCTATAAAGTCTCTGCTCTTATTGCTCTTTACCTTTTATCTGGTGATTTTTTTTCAATCACTTACAAATTGCAACCATTTCACTTTTCCCTAAGTCAGTCTTTCTTCTTACTCTTCAGTTTTTACTCTAGGGAATAATGTCTTTTAGCATACAAACATCTTACATATACATATATGTATACACATATATACACATATATCCCTTAAGAGTTACAGTTTCACTTCATTCTTCCCTTTGGCAGTAAAATTTCTCCAGAGCTGCTACATTTGTTTTCTTCCCTCCTTCTCCCATTCTCTGTTTAATCTACTCCAACCAACCTTTACACTCATTGCCCCATGAAACTGCTAAGTAAATGTCACCAGTGACCTTCATCTTGCTAAATCCAAAAGTTTCCATTTTACTTGATCCATCAGCAGAATCCCATATCTTGATCATTCCCTCCTCATCAATAATATTTAGTTTCTTGTTTCCCAGAGCTCTGCATACTTCAATGGCACTCAAAACTCCTTGCTTTTTCCTCCTTTGGTTCTTCTGCTCACTCCTCTTTTCCACCCTTCATGTTGGTGTGCAATGGCTGAGTCTTTATCCTCTTTGTTCTCCATTGATACACATTCCTTTGTTATTGTTAGGGCTTAAAATACCACTGATATGACTGAATGTTTTATCTCTAACTTAGACCTCTGTGACACATCTCAGATCATCTACTTTAGGTTTCCACTTGGAAATCTAATGTCCATCTCAAATATTATCTATAAAGCCTTAAATAGTAATCTTTCTGCAAAAGCATGTTACTAGAATTTTTCTCTCTTGGTTGATGATAAATCAATTCTCTCAGTGCTCACAAAACAAATGAAATGAAACAAAAAAATGGATCTATCATTAATTCCATCCATTCTCTTGGGCCCCAGAAGACACTTATGAGGAAGCTTTACTGTCTCTGGTGTCAAAAAAAATTAGAAGTTGACTACTTCCGACTATGTCTACTGTTCCTATCCCAGTAGAATTCAATGTGATCTGTCACTGGGATTGTTGCAAGAGCGTGTCCTGACTGCTATCTCAAATTCCACACTACCTCCCTACATTTTTCCCAATGCACAATCAGAATGACTTTTTAAAATGTAAATTGGTTCAACTCAAAACCTTCTCATGGCTCTGCCTTGCTCTTAGAATAAAAGTCCAACAGAGCTTTGCCTGATTTGTCCTCTTGTTACATCTCTGATCTTGTCTCCCAACTACTCTTTTCCTCAGGCTACTTCTACCACTGTGGCCTTCTTGATGTTCTTTGAAATACCAAGCAATACTCACTTCATAAGGAGATTTATACTTACTTGCCTTCTTTCATCCAAATGCCTGCATCTCTATCTTTGAGTATTTACTCAAATCTCAGCTTTTCAAGCAAATCTAATCACACTACTCTATGTAAATTGTAATGATCAACTCTTCAATCCTCTCAAATCCCACACACTCCTTTCTTTTCAACAAAGTACTTATAATTTTTTAACAAAATATAAAATTACATATGCATTATCTTTTCTGTTGTTTTTCATTGAGCATCCTCTCCAACTGGCCTATAAGATTCACCAGAAGAAAGAATCTTTGTCATTCTATTCATGGCAGTAAACTAGTGCCGAGAATTGATCAGTGTAGAGTAACTGCTTAGTAAATATTTGCCGAAGATGTTGTCTATGCCTCTTAGTCGCCATTTCTCTGGTTATGGCCAATAATAAGAAATGGCTGGTGCAAGTCTAAGGGAGGAAATAAATTCAGTGACTAATACAGATCGGGGGAGAGGGGGCGAGGGGGGCGGCGGCTGGGTGGCTCAGTTGGTTAAGCGTCCAGCTTGGGCTCAGGTCATGATCTCACAGTTCATGGGTTCGAGCCCCATGTCGGGCTCTGTGCTGACAGCTCAGAGCCTAGAGCCTGTTTCAGATTCTGTGTCTCCCTCTCTTTCTCTCTGACGCTCCCCTGCTCACACTGTCTCTCTCTCTCTCAGAAATAATTTTTTTAAAAAAATTTTAAAAAAAATACAGATCCAGGGGTGAGAATAATGTATCAGATCATTTCTGCTGCTCAATACCTGTAAACACATGCATAACTTAAAGAAATTTTCTGTATATCGCTTCCATATCAGTAAAATAGAAATAATAGTACCTACCTCATAAGATGATTGTGAAAATTAAATGTTACTGTGAGTAATTTAGCTTGGCACATAATAGGCACTCTATATACATGTTAGCAAGTTAGTTCTTCAGGCATGGCCCAAGATTTTCATATCATTTTTCTGAGATTTCCATTTCTGCTTTTTTCCTGAGAAATCTCTATGGCCTTGAGTAACTCACATAAGTGCTCTGGGCTTAGTGTTCTTGCCAGTAAAAGGAAGAGACTGATCTAGCTGATTTCTTAGGTCCCTAAAAGCACTAAAGATTCATGATTTTTTGAAAGTTCAGAAGTGAGTAAAAGTTTCTCAGATCAAAATCAGTCCTTAGCCAGTGAACATAATTGTTCTTAGCTATTTCTTTTTACATTGAATTTAATGGTTATATTCAGGAAAAAGATGATTGTTGTAGTTCTATATTGATTAGGAGATGGAAAATAGTTAATATTCATCCTCATCCTCTGGAATTGCCCAATATGTTTTACATTTCTGGATGCTGAGAATTCTTAAAAAGAAGGGGACTATCTGTAAATAAGACATCGACAATGGTAATGACATAAGCAGGGGTGATAATCAATATAATTAACAATATGAAGATAATGGCCACTGACCATAAGAATATCTGTCAAGTATGCAGGTGCACTCCTGAGTGTGGGAAATTTTTAGAGAATCAAGAAAGGTCAAGAGCTTCAGGAAGGAAAATGAAAGAAAAAATAAAGAGTGAATAATATCAGATCATTTTAAGAATAATTAAAAGTTTAAAACTAATAAGGTCTGGAAGGGGGAAATACCAAATTATGTGGCTTATTAATCCTTTAAAAGTATTTTGTGATTCACAGGCTGTCTTAGTCTGTTTAGGCTGCTATAACAAAATACCACAGACTGAGTATCTTATTAACAATAAAAATTTATTTCTCATTGTTCTGGTTGCTTGAAATCCAAGATCAGGTGCTCGCATAGTTAAGGGCTGTCTTCCAAGTCATAGATTTCTCATTGTGTCTTCACGTATTGAAAGGGGAAGGAATCCCTCTCAAGTCTTTTATAAGATACTAATTCTATTATTGATGGTTTCACTCTCCTGCTTTAAGCACTTCCCAAAGGCCCCACCTACTAATACCATCACATTGAGCATTATAATTTCAACACAAGAATTTTGGAGGACAAATGAATGTTTATCCAGACCATAGCACAGCCCATCCCATAATCTGCCATTCTGAGTCACCAAGATGGTGATCTAACTTCTTTAAAGATGACTGTGATTTAAGAATATCCCCTAACAGGAAACAGTGGAGATACTTCAGTGGAAGGGTTTGTTTTCATCACTCAATATTGAAAAACCTTCGGGGCGCCTGGGTGGCTTAGTCGGTTAAGCGTCCGACTTTCGCTTGGGTCATGATCTCGCGGTTCGTGGGTTCGAGCCCCGCGTCGGGCTCTGTGCTGACTGCCAGCTCAGAGCCTGGAGCCTGTTTTAGTCTGTGACTCCCTCTCTCTCTGACCCTCCCCTGCTCACGCTGTCTCTCTCTCTCCTAGAAATAAATAAAACATTAAAAAAAAATTTAATATTGAAAAACCTATTTTGGTCTCAGTAGAAATGGATTCACTCTTGCAACTTCATTAAATTCTGCACATTTATTTTTCTGGTAATATAACTCTAGTGAGACAGAGGCCTCTTAGATCTGCCTCCTGTCTCTCATTTCTACTCCCTTGCACTATAAAGTACTAGCAGCTTGAGTACTCTGAGCCCCTCAACAGCTGATGCTCCCACACTCTCCCTGCCACTTGGCTCCCAGCTGCTGGCAGCTCACACTAGCAAGCATAGTCCCCACTGTTTCTAGGCTCAGCGGAGCAAATGCACATAGCACAGCAAATGCACAGTAGTTAAGAATACAGGTTCTAGTGCCAAGTTGCTGGGATTCAAATCTTTACTCTGACGCATACTAGGTATGACTTTGGGCAAGATGCTTAAATCTTCATGCCTCACATTTCCTTATCTGTAGAATCAGGGTAATAATAGTATCTTACTCATACCATTGCTGAGCAGACTAAATGAGTTTGTATATGTAAAGCATTGAGATCAGTCCATGGCACTTAGCAGGTACTCAGCACATGCACACTGTGATTTATTATTAAACTTCAGTTAATTCATTAATGTTAAACTGTTTCATTGAAACCAGAATCTTCTTTTGAAGTCTTGTTTATTATAGAAACAAATCCTTTTTAAAAATCACCAATAGGCTATGAATAAAGATGAAATCAATATTCAAAAAATGCATATGGTATAATTTCTTATTATTCAATGTACTGTTCTTTTAACTAGCAGCCTCTACAGTTTCAATGATTCTTATGATTTTATATTACTTAGACTGCAACCACACACACACACAGACACACACACATGAAACCTCACTATATTACCTTTCAAATTGTAAAACTGCTAAAAATTAAAATTGTAAAGCTGTTCAAAATATAATGATAGTGTATTTTACTATATACATTTTAAAAATAAACTTGTTTTCAATGACTGGCATTAATAACATTTAGCTGCAACGGTTGTATTTTAAAAATACTTGAAAATGAATTTTAAGAATGCATCAGTTACATGGAAGAATGCTAACAACTAAACTGACCTTTAGTGACAGTAAGACAATTTCTGACCCCTGGACCTACAATGGAATATAAGAAAAGGGGGGCAGCAACCAACTTTGACACTCTCTGGGACATTCATCATCATTTCAATAAGGGAGGGAAGACAAGGTGGTCACCCCAGGAGATCTTCTTCTAGTCTTTACACGTATAATTCCAATGGCTGACAATACAAAGCCAGTTTTGCCAGTTTAAAGATATGGGCAATATTTCTTAAAGTCTTGTGTTGTATAAGGCATTCTTGGGAGTTGAGATAAAAAAGAAAAGCTGTGGGAAAGTTTCATGGTTAGAACATTGGTATACCTTTCTCTCCTTGAAAATTTAAGTAAAGTTTAGAATCACACTGTGAAAATGTTTAGCCCCAAATGTATTATGAATCAAAGCTTTCTTTATATTAGTCAGCAAAACCAAGAGGCGAGAGAAGTGTTCTAATCTAATAAGTAAGTTAAAGTAGATACAATTAAATCAGTGAATCAATATTAATTAACCTTGCCCTTCTCACACACATTTCTTTGGCAGGAGTTTCAGAAAAGAGAGACCAATGAGGTATAAGCTTTGAGGTATAAGTGCTTTGATACCACTGCCTTTGGGGAAAAAAATAATGAAAGTTAATCCTACTCTGATTGGTCGGCACTGGGGGTATATTTTTTAATGGCTGATCCCTGGCCAGAAACTAAGACCACTGGAGTTGGACCATCCCTGTACGGAACTAGCATCCATCTATAAGCCTCCAGCTCTCCCTGGCTTTAGAAAGATAGAAACCTCCATAGATAAACATCTTCCAGAAAGAGCCTTTAAAATCTCTTCTACTAGAGGGCACAATCCTCCAGTGACTAAGGAAGGCAGAACAAACTCCTCCCAATTTAGAACCAGTGACAAAGAAAGGACGGGGACACATATATCATTTCATGTTTTGTGCATGAACCGAATGAATGGCTTCTACCCTTTAAATACGTTGTTAAACGTGCTTACTTCAGCTGGACCAATATGAGTAGTTCAGGAAGATTTGAAACTTATTATAAACTGAGACAGTCCAATAGTCATTCTATGAAAGCATTACCTTCTCCCAGTACACAGACTTTCTCCAGGTATGGATAAGTGAAATAATATAGAATAAATTTTGGTTATATTTTTTCAATAATTATATTATGCTTATTAACATAACTTTAAAGATTTCCATTGACAGTTTCTTAGCAAAGGTCTCATTACATCTCATCAGGCTATATAAATACTATTGCAACTGGCTTGTTTTCTTTGCTGTCTTTCTAGTCTTTACATGTGCTTCAGAATGACTTCTGTTATAGTTCTTCTGTGTTATCTCCAGAGCTGACACCGTGACTGTACCAGTGGCCATACTGCGAAAACTGGTACCGAAGTAATACATGAACTCCAAATCAGAGCTCTAAAATTGCTAATTGTCTGCTTAAAAACTTTATTGGATTCTCATGACTTACAGCATAGCCTTTATACTTCTAAACTTATTTATTATATCCTCTACAACCAACGCCTAATTTTTCTTCCAGAAACATCTAATGCAATACTTGAAAAAACATACATTCCAGGTAGAGTAGTCTCTTGATCCAGTTAAAATGGATCATTCTCACAACACAGCTTGCCCTTAGATGCTTTTGTACAATACTCTTCACTCAGACTAGGATCCATCTCCCTCCTTTTCTATCCTTTCAAGTTGTATCCATACTTAAAATACAAATTCAATTTTCATCTAACTTGTGAGTGATTATCTAAGTGGAAAAATTTTCTAAGTTTATTAGTTCTTTGGTTATAGGTGTTATCAGCAAATATTTAGTCTTTTTTTTCCTCTCCACTTTTTAAAATAGTTTATTGTTAAGTTGGTTTCCATATGACACCCAGGGCTCATCCTAACAATTTCCCTCCTCCATGCTTCAGCTCCCCCCACCCTCATCAGTCCTCAGTTTGTTCTCAGCATTCAAGAGTCTCTCATGGTTGGCCTCCCTCCCTCTACCCCACTGTTTTCCCCCCTTCTTCTCTCCCATGGTCCTCCATTAAGTTCCTCCTAATCCTCCTATACATGCAAACATATGGTATCTCTCCTTCTCTGCCTGACTTCTTTCACTCAGCATAACACCATCAAGGTCCATCCATATTGCTACACATGGCCAGATTTCATTCTTTCTCATTGCCGTGTAGTATTCCTTCCTATAGATAAACCACATCTCCTGATCCATTTATCAGTTGATGGACACTTAGGCCCTTTCCATGTTTTTGCTATTGTTGAGAGTGCTGCTATGAACATTGGGGTACATGTGCCCCTATGCATCAGCACTCCTGTATCCCTTGGGAAAATTCCCAGCAGTGCTATTGCTGGGTCATAGGGGAGTTCTATGGTTAATTTTTTGAGGAACCTCCACACTGTTTTCCAGAGGGGCTGCCCCCGTTTACATTCCCACCAACAGTGTACGAGAGTGCCCATTTCTCCACATCCTCACCAGCATCTGGAGTCCTCTGATTTGCTCATTTTAGATACTCTGACCGGAGTGAGGTGGTGTCTCAGTGTGGTTTTGATTTGTATTTCCCTGATGAGGAGGGATGCTGAGCATCATTTCATGTGTCTGTTGGCCATCTGGATGTCCTCTTTGGAGAAGTGTCTGTTCATATCTTCTGTCTATTTCTTCACTGGGTTGTTTGTTTTTTGGGTGTGGAGTTTGGTGAGTTCCTTATAGATTTTGGATACTAGCCCTTTATCTGATATGTCATTTGCAACTATTTTTTCCTATTCCATCGGTTGCCTATTAGTTTTATGGATTGTTTCCTTTGCTGTGCAGAAGCTTTTAATCTTGATGAGGTCCCAATAGTTCATTTTTGCTCTTGATTCCCTTGCCTTTGGGGATGTGTCAAGTAATAAATTACTGTGGTTGAGGTCCAGGAGGTTGTTTCCTGCTTTCTACTCTAGGGTTTTGATGATTTCCTGTCTCACGTTCAGGTCCTTTATTCATTTTAAGTTTCTTTTTGTGTATGGTGTGAGAAAATGATCTAGTTTCATTCTTCTGCATGTTGCTGTCCAGTTCTCCCAGAACCATCTATTAAAGAGGCTATCTTTTTTCCATTGGATACTCTTTCCCGCTTTGTCAAAGATTAGTTGGCCATATATTTGTGGGTCCAAATCTGAGTTCTCTATTCTATTATATTGGTCTATGAGTCTGTTTTTGTGCCAATACCATTCTGTCTTCATGATGACAGCTTTGTAGTAGAGTCTAAAGTCTAGGATGATGATGTGTCCCATTCTGGTTTTCTTCTTCAATATTACTTTGGCAATTCGGAGTCTTCTGTGGTTCCATACAAATTTTAGGATAGTTTGTTCTAGTTTTGAGAAGAATGCTGGTGCAATTTTGATTGGGATTGCTATGAATGTGTAGATTGCTTTCAGAAGTAATGACATTTTAACTATACTTATTCTTCCAATCCATGAGCATGGAATATTTTCTATTTATTTGTGTCTTCTTCAATATCCTTCATAAGTTTTCTATAGTTTTCATCATACAGATCTCTTATATCTTTGGTTAGTTTTATTCCTAGGTATTTTATGGGTTTTTTTGGTGTGCAATTGTGAGTGGGATCCGTTTCTTGATTTCTCTTTCTGTTGCTTCATTGTTGGTGTATAAAAATGCATCAATATCTATACATTGATTTTGTACCCTGCAAGTTTGCTGAATTCATGGATCAGTTCTAGTAGGCTTCTGGTGGAGTCTGTCGGGTTTTCTATGTAGAGTATTATGTCATCTGCAAAAAGTGAGAGTTTGACTTCTTCTTTGCCTATTCTGATACCTTTTATTTCCTTTTGTTGTCTGATTGCTGATGCTAGAATTCCAGCACTATGTTAAACAACAATGGTGAGAGTGGACATCCCTATCATGTTCCTGATTTCAGGGGGAAAGCTCTCAGTTTTTCCCCATTGAGGATGATGTTACTTAAAACTTACAATGTTTAAGTAAGTTCCTTCTATCCCAACTTTCTTGAGGGTCTTTATTAAAAAGGATGCGGTATTTTGTCAAATGCCTTTTCTGCATCTATCGACAGGATCATATGGTTTTTAGCTTTTCTTTTGTTGATGTGATGTATCACATTGATTGATTTGTGAATGTTGAACTGGCCCTGCAACCCAGGAATGAATCCCACTTGATCTTGTTGGATAATTAGTTTTATGTGCTGTTGGATTCAATTTGCAAGTATCTTGTTGAGGATTTTTACACATGTATTCATTAAGGATATTGGCCTGTAGTTCTCTTTTATATTTATTGAGGGCTGCTTAATGTCCCAGTATGTGATCTATCTTGGAAAATGTGCCATGCACACTTGGGAAGAAAGTGAATTCCATGGCCTCAGAATGTAGAGTTCTAAATATATCTGTCAAATCCATCTGGTCCAATGTGACATTCAAGTCCATTGTGTCATTAGTGATTTTCTGTCTAGTTGATCTATCCATTGCTGTAAGTAGAGTATTAATGTCCCCTGCTATTAGCACATTCTTATCCGTAAGTGTGTTTCTGTTTGTGATTGTTTTACATATTTAGATGCTTCCATATTTTGTGCATAGACATTTATAATTGTTACTTCTTCCTGGTGGATAGATCCCTGTAATTATTAAATAATGCTCTTCTTCATCCCTTGTTAACTGTCTTTACTTTAAAGTCCAGTTTGTCTGATATAAGTATAGCTACTCCAGCTTTCTTTTGACTTCCTGTAGCATGATAGATATTTCTCCATCCCCTTACTTTCAATCTGAAGGTGTCTTCCAGATTAAAATGGGTTTCTTGTAGACAGCAAATAGATGGAGTTTGCTTTTTTATCCATTCTGCTACCCTATGTCTTTTGATTGGGGCATTCAGTCCATTTACATTCAGTGTTATTATTGAAAAATATGAATTTAGAGTCATCGTGTCCTTTGTGGGATTCATGCTTGTGATGGTGTCTCTGGTATCTTGCGTTCCTTGCAACAATTCCCTCATAGAGTCCCCGTCAGGATTTCTTGTAGGGCTGGTTTAGTGGTGATGAATTCTTTCAATTTTTGTTTATTTGGAAAGACTTTGATCTCTCCTTCTATTCTGAATGACAGGCTTGCTTGATAGAGGAGTCTTGGCTGCATATTTTTTTCTGTTCATCACATTGAAGATTTCCTGCCTTTCCTTTCTGGTCTGCCAAGGTTCAGCAGAGAGGTCTGTCACCACTCTGATAGGTTTCCCTTTGTATGTTAGAACACTTTTCTCCCTGGCTGCTTTCAGAATTCTCTCTTTATCCTTATATTTTGCCAGTTTCACTATTATATGTCGTGCAGAAGATCAATTCAAATTACATCTGAGGGGAGTCCTCTGTGCTTCTTGGATTTCAACGTCTGTTTCCTTCCCCAGATTGGGGAAGTTCTCTGCTATAATGTTCAAGGACTCCTTCAGCGTCTTTCCCTCTCTCTTCCTCTTCTGGAATTCCTATGATACAGATATTATTCCGTTTGATTGTATCGCTGAGCTCTCGAACTGTCCTTTTGTGTTCCTGGATCAGTTTATCTCTCTTTTTCTCAGCCACCTCTTTTCCTATAATTGTGTCTTCTAAATCACTTATTCTCCTTTCTGTCTCTTCAATCTGTGCATTGGACGCCTCCATTTTATTTTGCATCTCATTTATAGTATTTTTTAATTCATCACAACTATTTTTAAGTTCCATAGTCTTTGTAGCAATAGTTTCTCTGATGTCTTCCATGCCTTTTTCAAGCCCAGAGCTTAATTTTATGACTTTTTTCTAAATTCTTGTTCAGTTATTTTGCTTATATCTTTTTTGAGCAGTTCTTTAGCTGTCAGTTCTTCCTGGAATGTCTTTGAAGGAGGATTCCTCTGTTTCGTCTTTTTGGTTAACTTTCTATCTCTTGTTAGTTTTAAAAGCTTGTTATGCACTCTGCCCCTGTGAGTGCTGCTGTACCAGAGAAGGCTCTTTGACTGTCCAGTGCTTGTCCATTCAGAAAGTGTTCTTTGAATGGTGTTTCTTGGTCTCTCTTGTTGAAACCTTGGTTATTTTATTTTCCTACTTATAGTAGTATTTGGGACTCTCCACCATGTGCACTTTGGCTTGTTTCTTGAGGTAGTCCTCAAATCCTGGGGAGTCTTGGTTTGCAAACTGGCCTCAGTACACCGAGGGCACAAAGAGGTGAAGAAAAAGGCAGATCACTCCAGATGGGTGGGTGGCAGGGTTGATAAGCAAGGGAAATTCCAAGAAATTACTCACGTGGCCATGAGTAAGTGGACCTCGGAACCTTCCTGACAGAATTTTACTGGTTTATATAGAGGCTTTAATAGTCATTTCTTTATATTCTGTAGATGGTCTCCACAACCCTTTACACTCTCAAGGCTATGTCCTTGGACTGGCTGCTGGCTCAGGAATTTTGGCTCAGCAAATATTTAGTCTTTGATTCATCAAATAGTTTTTGCAAACTTTTATGTATGAGGCAGCAAGCTAAGTGAGAAGGATCTAATAGTCAGTTAAACGTAGCATTTGCTTATGAAACAGATAGGGTAGTAGGAAATCCAGACATGTAAGCAGATCATTATGATGGAGATATTTTAGTAGTTATAAGTATAGAATTCTAGACAACCAATAAGGGAGGCATTCAACCCAGGGTCTTGAGGTATCATGAAAGAATATCTGGAAGAAGTAAAACCTTTTGTGCCTGGGAATCAGTGAATCATTATTTGAAATATCAGATGAGTTCCAAATTAAAAGTCTCCTTATTGTCTACAAAATAGTGCTCATGGTCTTAGGCACTTACAGCTGTGCAGGAGTTAGTCAAATGAATGCAGGCCCAAAGGAGGAGAGGAAGAATATTTGCAGCATATGAAAAGGCATGAACAAGGGACAGCATGGCACACTGGGAAATTGCCATATTTTCTCTCCCTCCTAACCCCTGTGTTTCCCCTCAATCAATGAACTGCTAAACAGGCCTCTGGTGTCTTTGTGTAAAAATGCTGGAGCAAGTTTTTTTTTTTTTTTTTTAAATCTTCACCACCATATGGTAAGTCCTTTATTTGAGAGAATTTGTCTTATATTCTCCAGAATGTCATACACACAGGCAGGGTCACTGATCAACTAATTGTGTTAAATGTAGTTAAATAGTATCGTAATAGTCAAAGAAGAAAGAATCAGGGTGAAGGGAAATTGGGTGTTTTCTCTTTATATACTGTCAACTGCTATTAATTAATACTGAACTTTTTTTCTGTTTTTTCTACAAATTACTTTAACTTATTCTTCACTCTAATGCTTCCAGTTTATTCACAGAAACCACAACTGTATTACCTTCCACCTGTCAGAGCTCTCCACTTCTTTCATCTTTCTTTTTTTTGTTAAATTCTACATATGAATGAAATCATATGGTGTTTTTCTTTCTCTGAATGATTTATTTTGCTTAGCATAACACTCTCTATCTCTATCCATGCCATTGCAAATGGCAGGATTCATTCTTTTTTGGTGGCTGACTAATATTCCATCGTATATATGTGTCATATCTTCTTTAACCATTCATCAGTTGATGGGCACTTAGGCTGTTTTTACAATTTGGCTGATGTAGATAATACTGCTATAAACATTAGGGTGGATGTATCCCTTTCAATTGGTATTTTTTTATTCTTTAAAAAAATATCTAGTAGTGCAATTGCTGGATTGTAGGGTAGTTCTACTTTTAACTTTTCGAGGAGCCTCCATACTGTTTTCCAGAGTGGCCGTACCAGCCCATAGTCTAACAAATAGGGTAAGAGTGTTACTCTTTCTCCACATCCTTGCCATCATTACCTTGATACCAAAACCAGATAAAGGCAACATGGAGAAAAAGAGAACTACAGGACAATATTTCTGACGGAAACAGATGTAAAAATTTTCAGTAAAATATTAGCAAACTGAATCCAACAACACATTTAAAAAATCATTCACCACAGTGAAGTGGGCTTTATTCCTGGGTTGCAAAGGTGGTTAAATAATTGCAAATTAATCAATGTGATATGTCACATTAATAAAAGAAAGGATAACCATATGATCGTTTCAATAGATGTAGAAAAGCATTTGACAAAGTACAACATTCATTCATGATAAAAACCCTCAACAAAGTAGGTTTAGAGGAAATATACCTCAATACAATAAAGGCCATATATGAAAAACCCACAGCTAATATCCTCAATGGGCAAAAACTGAGAGCTTTTCTTATACAGTCATGAATAAGACATGGATGTCCACTCTCACCACTGTTACTTAATATAGTACTGGAAGTCCTAGCCATAGCAATCAGGCAGTGAAAACAAAGAAAGACATCCAAACTTTCACTATTTGCAGATAACATGATACTATATATAGAAAACCCAAGAGACTCCATCAGAAAAAATTGTTAGAACTCATAAATGAATTCAGTAATATTGCAGGATACAAATTCAATGTACAGATATCCATTGCATTTCTATACACCAATAATGAAGCAGCAGAAAGGGAAATTAAGGAATAAGTCCCATTTACAATTGCACCAAAACAATAAGATACCTAGAAATAAACCTAACCAAAGAGGAGAAAGACCTATTGTCTGAAAACTATAAAACTTTGATGAAAGAAATTGAAGACTACACAAAGAAATGGAAAGACATTCCATGCTTGTGGCTTGGAAGAACAAATATTGTTAAAATGTCTATACTATCCAAATTAATCTATATATTTACTGTAATGCCTGTCAAAATACCACCAGCATTTTTCAAAAAACTAAAACAAACAGTCTTAAAACGTGTATGGAGCCACGAAAAGATCTTGTATAGCCAAAGCAATCTTGGAAAAGCAAAGCAAAGCTGGAGTCATCACAATTGTGAACTGCAAATTATATTGCAAATCTGTAGTAACCAAAAGCATGTTGTTCTGGCACAAAATAGACACATATATCAATGGAACAGAATAGAAAACCCAGAAATGACCCACAGCTCCATGGTCAGTTAATCTTTGACAGAACAGGAAAGCATATCCACTAGCAAAAAGTATCTTCAATGGCGTTGGGAAAACTGTACATTGCAACATGCAAAAGAATATAAGTGGATCACTATCTTATACCATACACAAAAATAAATTCAAAATAGAATAAAGACCTAAATGTGAGACCTGAAACCATAAAATTCCTAGAGGAGAATATATGCAGTTACCTTGTTAACATTGGCTGTAGCAATTTCTTTCTAGATATGTCTCTTGAGAGACAAAAGAAAACAAAACAACGGAACCAAAGGGAAACAAAAGAAAAATAAACAATTGGGACTACATCAAAATACATATTTGTGGGGAAATAGGTTCTACTTACATAAATGGGTTAGAAAAATCTTAGGGCAGAAACAACCACCATGGGGAGAAAGTGCCCGAAGTTAGCTAGGGAGATATTGTAATGGGATCATGAGTAACTTGTTACATACCACCTGCAGAAAATTACTTTCCATCTGATGGAAATACTATCATATTTTGATCACAAACTCCACTTGTCCCCTAGACCCTATGCCTCTTACACAAGTTAATGATGAGTATATGATTGTTTTCTTCATGTTCACCACGTGTGTAATATCTTGTTCTCCTCATGTTAATGACGTGTGAAAGACCTTGAATGTCCAGTAAATAAAGAGATGAAACTCCTGTTCAGGGCTCTTGTCTTCTTCTGGAAGTTAGCCTCTCTCGTATTCCATTCTGTACCTGCTCTATTGTTCGACAAGAGAGAACTCCAGACTCATAGTCTGTGACACATATTTATTTATTTTAACGCTTTAATCATCCCTGTTTTCAACAATGGGGGCCTCCTCAAGTTCCATTCTATGTTCTTTTGATATGTCCCCAACGTTCTTTGAAGACTTTCTTAAGAAGATATTTCAGGCTCATTTATTTACTGACCTACTCCTGGAATCAGCCACTTCTTCAAGAAGAAATGGTTCCTTTTAGTGACAAGAGTATTTAAAAGCCAAGAAATGGGCACTAAATGAGATCATTGGTATTGGGGTGGCACTGCTCCCAGACGCTTCCCGTGGACAAAGTGCACACACACACGCACTCACACAGATGTGAGTTCACACTGATAATCCAATTGCAATCAAACATCATCAGAGGGTTTATTGTAGTTTTCTTCCTTTCTATATTTACACCTCCATTCTCTGTCAGTGAGAAATTTGGACCCTTAATATCTTACCTGTGTCAAGTTGCAGGCTCAGTCCTCATGTATGTACCTAATCTAGTGCTGACACCAGACTGGCACAGACACCGTCCCCACCTTTCTGGGATTTTGGTGCTTCATACTTAGCCACACCCATCATCCCCTGTACGATCACCCCCTGTCCCTGCTCAGAATAGCAACCCCACCCCACCAGTGCATCATTAAATTGGAAGAAAGCAAACTAGTTTTAAGTTAAACATTTTGTCTAACTAAGAATTAAAAACTAGATATCCCAGGTCTTACCAAAATGTGTGTTTTTAAATGATTCCCAAATTGCAATAGCCCCTTCTCCCACAGGTGTTCAGTTAGGCAATCTTATGTATTTCAGGTACTCCACTGAGATTACAAACAGGTGTGCGACTGGGTTAGCACTTTAGTCCTTTCATTTTGTCTTCAGAGTATTGAAAGCAGTTGTGCCCTTCTAATTGAACGAAGAAGCATAAGGGAATGTTTAAAAACCACTGATGCACTAATCTTGCTTCAAAACAATTAAATCACAAACTCTGGTGTTGGGCCCAGTCAGGAACATAATCTAAAAACTCTTGATGTAGTTCACTCTTCTGTTCACCACTGATTTACAGTGTTTTTCTCTTTCCTAAAGATTTACATGTCATTATAAGAACATATGACGTAATCTTACTGTGAGAGGCAAATACTTAGATGGACTATATGATCTTCTCCTCCCACCTTATATTCACACCCATACACTCCCTTCTCCTTGAGTGTGGTGATACAAGATGGCAGAGGGAAAAGGATTTTGCAGATGGAGCCCAGGTTCCAAGACCGTTGATTTGGAATTAATGAAAAAGGTCATCTCAGGTGGGCCTGACTTAATTAGTTGAAAACTTTTAAAAGAAGACTGGAGGGCTGAGGTGGGAGGAAGTGGTATCCCTGATGAGAAGGATTCTCTTTCTTCACTGCCTTTAAAAATATAAGCTTCCAGATTGTGAGAAGGCTAATGGAGAGGTTAACATAGCAAGGAGCGGAACAGCTTCTAGAAGGTGAGGGTGGCTCCTGGCTGACAGAGAAGAAAACTGACCTCAGCCTCACAACTACAGGGAAGTAAACTTTTTCAACAACCAGAGGGATCTTGGAAGATGATCTTTCCCCAGTTGATCCTCTAGATGAGACTGTATCTGACCAGCACCTAGATTGTAACCTCGTGAAATTCTGAACAGCAAACCCAGGTAGGTTGTATCAAGACTCCTGACACACAGAAATGTGGAACAGTAAAGGTGTGTTGTTTTAAGTTATTATTACTGCAATGATTTGTTATGCAGCAATGCAAAACAAATAGATAACAACCTCTTTTTGGCTGCCAGGCAGCATTTCCAAGTGTTACAAGTTATGGATCTTATTTGGATCTGAAGATGGGAAAACTAGAGCACTGAACATAGAGTAGGTGACTAGAAAATATCTTTGATTAATTGTAATGTCTGGTTAAAAAAATTATCCATGGTATGATAAACATGTATATTCTATTTCAGTCTCACAAAGAATATTCATGCTTTCAAGCAGTGCTTTTGATGTTACCTGCCCTCTTTCTCTATGCTGAAATCTAAGTCGGCCATTTGTCATTCTTTTCCGAAAGGGTCATATTCCCTACATTGTGACACTGGTGCATAAATGCTATACAAATAAATCAGGAATAGGATATAACACTAAGATTTTTGAAATTGTGATTATCTTTAATGAAAATAATATTAAGTTAAGCCTGATTTTACCCCACCTGTTCATATTTCCTCAAACCTTCAATATGTACCCTTTGATCATGAAAGCTCTTTTCTTTTCTTTCAACAAACTTGATTATGTCTCTTACAGTGTCTTTTTAAAAAAAACTATTTTACAAATATATTCCTAGGATAGAAATATTAACTTTCTTCTTGAGGGAAATTTGACCTTGGGTGGGAGAGTCAGGGGTTGGGAATGAGATACTGTAGGCTAGAGCTGGAAATTACAGCAAGCAGCTTTCTGGAAGTACTACAATGGCCTTTGGTAAATACTGAACATGGCTGTGCGCAAGAGGTTGATTTGGTCTGAGATTTTGTCATTTCATCTGTCCTATAGAACCCCATACTTCAGCCAAACTTGTTGCCTTATGTCTCATGTGCTCTGGGCCTAGTTTTTTTTAATTTGAAATGGACTACTTGCCTTCACACTTTTCTCTTCTATTCTATTAGAGGAATAAATGCAAGTTCTACCTTAAAGAAGACTAGTTCTTCCTTGAACTTTAATTATGTAATACAGCAAAATACATCTTCTTGAGAAAGGAAGGAGAGAAAAAGAGTAAGACAGCATGCTATGAGGATTTTACAGTAACGTCCTAAGAGGAATATTCTTAACTCCATCTCAACAAATATTCAAGTAGATGTAAATGACCTGTGATTATAAATGGTTTTGGATCAAATAATTTGGAGAGATACTGACTTGAAGAAAACAACAATGTTCTTAATGTTAGGGCTTCGTAGAACTTCTGTTGTAAAGCTCCAAGAAATAAGATCATAGAGTCTGCAGGATATCCATAACTTTCTCAATTATTGAGCATCTTTTAACTCAGGAAGATGATGGAATAAAGTTAAACTCCATGCCCGTGGTTCTTAAAGTGTGCCTTCTAGACCAACAACTTCAGCATCAACATCACCTGGGCACTTGTTAGAAATAAAAATTCTTGGACCCCACACCAGACATACTAAATCAGAACTTGCAGGGGTGGAGAGCATTAGTCTCTGTTTTAACATGCCCACATGACAGTTGATTTTCATACACTCTGAACTTTGAGATCCATTATTTTATTCCACATACACTCATTCCACATATCCTAGTGCATCCCTTTTCAGAACAGATATTTTCTGTAGGGATATTTTTAAAGAGTAAGAGGATTAACACTGGGAACTATGTAACCACTGACATTGGGAACACAATTTCTCCCTGTGGAGTTTTTAAATGCTCAGCGAGAGTAATTGAATAGATCTGAACATGTTTAACAGCTTTGAAAGACTTCTCTAAAGACATTGACTCTAAAATCAAAGGTGTTTAATTGATAGGAAAAATATAGATATTTTCCTTCTCTCCAGTCTGTCACTCTAATAACTTATGACCTAAGAGATTTCTTTTCAAGTGAGCATCCAAGAAATAAATGTGTTAAACATTAATATCTATTCTGAAGTAATTTGTTAAGAGTTTCCATACACAGATGAGATGAAACTTTCTTAAACACCCATTTAAGCCACTTAAAGTTGCATGTGTTAGTAACGAATATTAGGTATTTAACTTCTAAAATCCCAATGAATATGGTAGCATATCACAGCTTTATAATTATTAATGAAATAGTTATGTGATACCAGAAGGTGATAAAAATCAGAAGGAGGGGATTAGTTTCTATTTGTACTGCATGGAAAGAAACTATAACAAAGTTTAGGCTAGTAGACTGTCATTTATTTAGACTATTTGTTGTTATTTAAATTTGTAGATCAACAAAAGAGGTCCCACTGGACCTGTCAGTAAGAGATGTAAGCTATAGATAAATAAATCAAGACCAGTTCTCCATTGAACTAGATTACCTAGTTAATTATTGACTTGGAGCACCTGCTGTTTCATTTCTATTCATCTTAATTCATTCGAGTGTATGAAAATACCTGATACAAAACATATCTGTATTATATTACTAGTAGTCTTGCCAAAAATTGTTCACCATATGATTTAGTCAGATTAAAGCATGTAAAAATAATGGGTTTGTGGTACTATGTAGCATGTAAGTAAAGGAAACTTTACCTTCAAAAAAATTGACAGTATCAAAACTGGCAATTTTGTAAGAAATTAATTGCTCTCATCTTAATATGGAAAGCATGCATAGTGTGAGTAAATTCTTGTTAATTATTTCCTTAAGAGCTATTTATGGTTTTGTTTTTCTCAACAAACATTACCAGTTTTCATTTTTCAATTTCTGGTTAGGTGTGTAGGGAAATAATGTTCGGTATTTTTTACTAACTATGTGATCCTCCCCCATAACAGGACTCAAACATACTGCCAGGTGACGGATGTGATAAGGCATTTTTAAGCTCTTGTAAGAGTCCACCATAACAATTTTTAGTGAAAGGACTAAAGCTCTATGAACTCTCCAAAACACCCATATACTGCCCAATGGAACATTAGAATCTGGGGTTATTAATTAACTTGAGTAAGACTGGGGGAAAATTCATTTCTTAGTTCATGTGCATGACTTAAAGTATTTTCTTTGTTGATTTTTGGATGGTAAGACTGAAAGAGAATTAAGCTAGAACCTCAATTATAATTCGCCTATAATACCACAATCACTATTTGACATCTAATACTTCTAAATCATTAATCAATACTTTCATCCAGTAGATAACCCAGCATTTAACCTGTTAAAAGAAGTTTAAAAAAATACAAGTGACCTAAAATCCTATATTAATCTTTTCCTTTCACTCTAACTCTTTCAGTCTGTTTTCTTCCACAAACAAGTGAAGATACAGCTACATACTTGAATGAGGTCTTCCTGAAAATTTAAATCAACTGTATGTAAAGTGCTTAATTTAGATTCTACCACAAAGCTGAAACTCAAGTTATTATTTTTGTAATAGCAATTATTATTTAGATGATAGGTTAAGCAGTGCCATCATGTGTTTCAGTTATTGTATGGTATATATTTGAGGGTGTTTTTTTTTTTTTTTGTATCAGCATATAGGAATAAACTAGAGATCAATTACCAAATTGAATGTGAATAAACACCATCATCTGGCAGAGAAGAGACAGTTTAATGATTAAATCCAGTGGTCACCTTGACAAATGATTTCTTTTTTCCCCCCAAAGCAAAGGCACAGTGAGCTGTCTGGTCTTCCCATCCCCTTACTCTCCCTGAGAGATTTCATCTCTTCTGTGGCTTCACTAACCACCTATGCATTAATGTGACCTGAGCCTTTACTTCTAATCCAAAATCATCATTCCTGAGACCCAGGTTCACCCATATTGATGCCTACTAGATGTCTTTTGGTTTTTGTTATTTCACAGATGTCTCACTTTGAACATAACCAAATCAGACTCCTTCTCTAAATTAAAGAAAAATATCACATACTTCTCTTTCAATATCAAATACTTGAATAAATGATAGTAGCACCCAAGAGATCAGATTCAAACTTGAAAATCAGCTTTTACCGCTCTTTTCACTAAAACCATCATATTTGACTCCTGAACAGACTATGCCCTTTGTTCCCTTCGTGCCATCCCCACCCTTAGGCATTACTGCCAAGTTTCCCTTTATCTTTCCTTTGTCCGAGGCTCTTTCCACATTCTGCCTCCTGATTTGGTCAGATCCTCACTATTCCCAAAGCTTAGACATTTCATAAGGACTATGGTTTGCTCACTGACTTTTGCTTAAGATGTGTCAGGTTTGAAACTTCTGTAATTTGTATAGATGCTCTCCTCATGGCTGAAAGCATTTTACCTTCTGCTGTCTCATGGAGTGTGTCTTCATTATCATTTCAGGACCCTTTGTCTGGGGAACTGGATTGGGAGGAAGCGATGGGTCATACAGACTTAAGCTGTTTAAAACCTGTGGTGAGCTAAAAGCAGAATTTGCAGATGTTACCTTCGTGTTTTAGTGGGGCAAAGAAAGCTTGAGCACAGAGAGGCAGACGTGGACCATTCTTGGGGGCGCCTTCAACTTCAGCTCAAGCCATGATCTCATGGCTGGTGGATTCAAGCCCTGCACTGGGCTCTGTGCTGACAGCTCAGAGCCTGGAGTCTGCTTCAGATTCTGTCTCCTTCTCTCTCTGCCCCTCCTGCACTCATGCCCATGCTCTCTCCGGGTCCTTCTCTCCGGGTCCTTCTCTCCGGGTCCTTCTTTCCGGGTCTCTCTCTCCAGGCCTGTCTCTGTCTCTCTGTCTCTGTCTGTCTCTGTCTGTCTCTGTCTGTCTTTGTCTGTCTCTGTCTCTGTCTCTGTCTGTCTCTGTCTCTGTATGTCTCTGTCTCTCTCTCTCTCTGTGTCTCTCTCGCTGTGTGTGTGTGTGTGTGTGCGTGTTTCTCTCTCGCTCTGTGTGTGTGTGTGTCTGTGTGTGTGTGTCTCTTGGTCTGTGTGTGTGTGTGTCTTGCTCTGCGTGTGTGTGTCCCTGAGTGTGTGTGTGTCTCTCTCTCTAGTTCTGTGTGTGTGTCTCTCTTTGTCTCTGTGTGTGGGGGGGGTCTCTGTGTGTGTGTGTGTCGTGTGTGGAGTGTCTGTGGGTCTCTGGGGGGGGTCTGTGTGTGCGTGTGTGTGTGTCTCTCTCTGTCTCTCCCCCTCCATGCTATCTGTCCCTCTTCCTCTTCACAAAAACGTTTTAAAATTTTTAATTAAAAAATAAAAAGTGGGCTATTCTTGGAAGATTGAGATTCCTCAGGGTGATGATCTCTGGGATATTGTCTGTTAGGAGATGGAGACAAATCCCCCATCAGTGGGCAATGCCTCAGATTGGAGCTTGCTGTGGAAATTAGTAGGGACAGTATACCCTACTTCACAGACTGAGGAACAGCTTGAAAGATCATTGTGGGCAAGTATGTGGGAAGTGGAGTGTGACCAGTATCTGCAGTAGGCCTTGGTGCTATTTGCCAAATATGTTTCTCTTTCTGTGTGCATGCTCCGATTTTATTTTGCTGACCTTGAGGATTTAAGGGTACCCTTATGACTTACTTTAGCTAATGGTAGATATAAAAGAGAGTAGCATTTCATTTTCTGGTAGAAGCTTAACCAGTCAATGAAAGATGTATGAAACTTCTTTCTCTCTGTACTGTGACTGGAAGGGTTTTGTTATCCTGGGTCCCAGAGTGTTCACAATGCACAGCACCACTCTCCAGCATGAGCAAGAAAAAAGTTAGTTTCTGGAGGTTTTTGCTATGACAGCATAATCTGAGCAATAAAATATTGAGTCTACTAAGACTACTGTCCTCCAACAGTGTTTGAAGACCATCCTTTGTCCTTGTACTGGACAGCAGAAGAATCCAAGGAAAGGATGGCATCAGTTTGGATTAAGGGCCTGGATCCTGCCTTAGATTTTTGGTAGCCTATGGGACCTATAGAAGAGAGGGAGCCCCAATGGTTCCTGAGGTTGAAAGTCTCACGTAGGGAGAGGCCTTAATGCAGCTTTAGTATGAAATATACCTTAGATTTGTGCATTAAGATTGACACCTGTTACATAGGTCTGTGTCTAGAAATCTCTGTAGCTTAGTGTACTAGACCTGCTCCATCAACTGCAACATTAATCCTGACCTCTAAAACCAAAGCCCGAGTTAATGCTCCATGTCCTGCTCCCTCAGAAAGCTGTTAAGAATTGATTTTGCAAGTAAATATGATAGGATCACTAATTTATTGAATAATTAAAATGTGCCATGCAATATGTTACACAGTTTACATAATCACCTTTATTTCGTTCAAGAATTCTATGAAGGAATTATTAACCTCACTTACACTTTAGGAACTTGGAAGTTAGAAAGGTTAAAAACTAGCCCCAAGTCACACAGCTGGTAGGTGGCAGAGCCAGAACGATAGTGCAGATCTGCTTGTTGCCACTGTCATTGCTCTGCAGAGCCCTCATTAATCACCTCTCACCTGGATTATTGGAACAATTGTCTAGCTTATGTCTCTGCTTCTTGTCTGGCTTTCTTCTTTAACCCTCTCCCATAACTCTGGGTAGAGTTATAAATAAGTAATACAAATCTGACCTTGGAAGCTTTTTTTTTTAACTAAAATTATACTGGCTTCCAGTGCTTCTCATCTAAATTCCTCGTCATGCCATATGAGGCCCTCAAGAACAAGGCCCCAGCCCACTTCTCAGCATAACCTTCAGCCACTTCTCTCTTTCTACACTAAAATTCAAATACTACACTAAAATCTACAGATCACTTTTGCTCTATTGATGCTACAGATAGTCACCTTACTATGTGCAATGCCCTCTATGAGAAGACCCATGTAGTCTTTTACCTAAATCCAACTACTACTTAGTAAGATAGTGAAGTATAACTTGCTCCATGGAGACTTTTGCAATGTTTCAATCTAGAATCAGACATTGCTGTCCTCTCATTATACTTTATGCAGTCCATTATCATTCTATAGATAATATAATTTTAGTACATGAACCCTGGAATCAGAGTCAGAGGTTTGAAGATCAATCCGTCCACTCTAGTTATATATGCTTGACAAGTTATTTAGCCTCTCAAAATCTCAGTTTCTTAGTAAAAAAAAATAAGCATAGAACATCCTTGGAAAGATTTTTATCCTGCTTTTAGAATTAAATGACCTTAATACAATGTCAGGCCATTGTCAGAGTTCAATACAATATTTGTTGATTTTTATTTTACTTACCACATTATGTAATGATTATCTAAATATTAGTTTGTGAATGCCTTCATGTCAAAACTCCCTTCTTCTTCGTTCTTTAGGCCTACTGCCTAATATAGTAAGCCCTGAATAAATGTTTATTAATTCAATGGATAAATTAAAAAATTAGGAGAATGGCATTTAAAATGCTTAAACTCAAAGGGGTTAATGTGCAGTTAGGGCTCCTCAGGCTAACAGAAAATGGCATCAAAAATATGGTTCTGCATTTTAGACAATTCTACTCCATTCCATTCCTGAGACTATATGAAAGAATAAAGGTTGGGGGAGAGGGAAGGGGAATGGTAAAACCATGAAAGGCTTTAATCTAAAACATTCAGTGAAGTAAGAGAGCTACTCTGAGATTGAGGAGCAAAAATTAGAAGCTTATGGACTGAGAGATTTGGAACATCACTGAGAGCGATGAGCCAAGGAGTCAATGAGGGAGAAATATCGGGCGTGCTGAGAAGTGGTCAGGGCCAGGTTGCAGCTGGTTGGTATAAACATTGAGAAGGCCAGGTCTACCTGGCTATCCTTCTTTATCCAATACAGATATGGGCAGATAGAAGGTAGCCATCATGGAGGATCCCGTGAAGGAGACCATCAAGGGCAACAAAGATTAAAGAGGGAGCTTATCGAATTTTACTGTAATCTTTTGCAGCAAACCAACTGGAGATAGCACATATTAAATTTTTTGTAAATACTTTACAAAACTTTTAGTGATATGAATAAACAAGTAAGTTATTCCTCCATCACATGTTTCATACATACATACTGAAAGCACTAACAGTATTACTTTCATGAATAATACTCCTCCTGGAGAAAAGTATTTTGTGATTGAGTTACCAGATTCCTAGATTTCCCTTTCTAAAATATACCCAGAGCAAGATTAGTAGAAATCTGTAAACAATTCCACAAATAATGCCGAACAATCTGCCCATGCTTAATTATGCCCACAGAAGATTAAATTTATAAGGTAGTGAGTGATTCAGGGTAAAAATAATTATCACTTGAATTTTTCTTTAGAATCACAATAACCACAATAGAGATAATGAATTCAAGTCAACCTGGAGAATTAACCTATAGAACCATAATATACTTTGCTATGATGAAAACTGATAGGCTTTACAATAAATTAATATAGACATAAATTTTTTCTGACTCCACTTTTCCTTGTATATGCATTTAGTAGCATAATGGAAAAGGGACATGATAAAGGAGAAGGTTATGAAGAGGAATTAGGAAGCAGTGTGAGCCACACGTTGAACTTGGGGCATTTATACTTACAGAAGGAAGGGAAAAATTGTTTCTTTTAGACTATTGGTTCTGACTTTCAAACTCATTAGTGCCTCCAGTAATTACCTTTAGTGGTACCATGGGATAGTATGACAAACAATTCATAGGAACAAGCAACAGGGTACACGGATGGCCAGGCTTGGGGGAATTAAACACTTGAAAGCATTGAACTCTTCCTCTACTTAAACTTTCACGGGAGGAAAAAAGTAAATTCAATTCCCATGTGACTCCAGAAACTTTGGATGCATTAAAAAAACATTACAGAGCTCATTGGTTTCAATAACCAGTCTGTAAATGTATATTAAAATATACAGCGTGGGGGTTTTTTGGTGCCCATAAAATGCATCTCTTTTCATATACCTGTAAATCTTACAAAAGGGAGGTCTGACTTTTTTTCATAATAATGAAATTTCCCTGGGTTAGAGCTGTTGCCTCCCCCCACAGCTCTACCACTGCAGTGGACCAAGGCACAAGTCCAACCACTTTCATAAGTACCATTATGTCTGCTTACCCCAGAGAAGATATGCATAAAAACACAGCTGGAGGCTTCAGCATTTTTTTAACCAAAAAGTCTCCCAGAGGAATCAAAAGCAAAGAATCAAATGACCCCATCTAATTCATGCATTTGTATCAAATAGGGGAGAAGTGAATCAAGCTTTTATATTAGTTTTGGAAGGATAACCTATCTGAATCTTCTCTGCCTCCACATCTTGTTACATCTCTCCATTATTCATTCTACTTTCCATAGTGCCTCTCACCTGTCCATTTGGTTTATTTTCACTGACTCAGGTGAGAAACTACACTCTCTTCAATGCAGAATACACCTGATTCTTGATGGTTGTGTTCTGGTACTTAGAGACTGAGGGAGATGTTAACAGGGCTTACCTTTTCCCAGGAAAAGTATTAGGCTGGGCTCTGCCATTGGAAAAAAAACTGTTTTAAAGTTTCTTAAAGGAGAGCTTTAACTGAGAGCATACATGAGAGAGACTCCTCAATTTTGAGGTGTCAGGGAGATTTTAGTGAAGACTTTGAGCTGAAATATGAGAATAATACAACAACTCCAGGAAAAAATGGAACAATGAGTTACCAAGGGAGAAAGAGGGCACATAAAATAGTGCTTTGCCTTCGTGGCAATGTTTGAATATTATATGTATTGAATTAAGATATACAGGGGACATTACCATTTTTATTTGCTGCATATTACATATTGACGTAAAAATAGATATCTGAGAATTTTCATAGCATGTATTTTCAAACCATATTCCATATAAATCTTTATAATTTATACTAAAAATTAGCCTTTCCCTTCTTCAAGACAAATCTGATAACAATTTAAGAAATGTAAATAGTGATTAAAGAACTATTAAATGTTCTAAGATATAACAAAAAAATCTCTTGCATGTATCGAGGATAAACTAAATAATGATAAATTGATCTTGAATTATATTGGCCCAAGAGGCATGATTAATAGAGTGGATGTAATTATATTTTATTTGTATTTGATAATATAATATGAATTGTATTTATTTTCACTGAGAGATGGTAGAAAAGACCTGTTCTAAAATTCATGTAACCTGGTCATAATGAGGAAGGATGGTAGTAAGGAAGATACTTCATTGTATCTAGTTTGGCCAGCTGACTTGTAATACAGAATTACACTTCTTACACTGCAAATTCAACCTGGCCTATGTCCATATGCTAGACCAGTAGGAAATACCCAAAGGGAAGACTCCCTGCTGCTCCTTCACCTTAAATATCAGAGACATACACACATGTGTGGGTACACATAGTTATCCAATAATCTTATTGTCTTTCTCGCTGGAGAAGAACAATTTCTACTTCAATTATACATAGGAAGAAAACCAGAAAATGCAATCAGATAACATAACTCTGCTTCAGACTTTGTTTTTGTTTCGATCACATAGTATTATTTTTATACTAGTCTCATGGACCCTGTTGGAAACTGCATCTGTTTCTTTTTCTTTTTTAAAAAAATATTTTTATTTATTTCTAGGAGAGAGAGAGAGACAGCGTGAGCAGGGGAGGGTCAGAGAGACAGGGAGTCACAGACTGAAACAGGCTCCAGGCTCCGAGCTGGCAGTCAGCACAGAGCCCGATGCGGGGCTCGAACCCACGAACCGCGAGATCATGACCTAAGCGAAAGTCGGACGTTTAACCGACTAAGCCACCCAGGCGCCCCTGCATCTGTTTCTAAGAACTTCTTGATAATCCAGATTCCTAGCCAGGCTACATGTCTGTTCATGGAAGGGAAGTCTTGCTTTTCATTCTCCAGCTGCGTTCATGGAGCTCTGTATAACATGGTATATTCCGAGGCATGAAAAAAATGCATATGTATTGCGGAGTGTGTTTATTATATTATTTTTCAAGTGATAAGTAAATGATAAACTAATGGGGAACATAGAATCCTTGCTAACCCCACATGGTTTTGAAATATAGGTAAGCAAAGAAGGCAGGTGGAAGTGGAAGAAAATTCATATGGCACACATGTGCTCGGTTTATTTTGAACATTTTCTGTCTAGCTATTTCATATTTCTAATTTCTAAAGCCCTCCAGCCCCATTCTCCATTTTCTCACCCTGTCAATTGCAAATATCAGTGTTACCACTAAAGATTGGTGCTTTAAACTGTTTATCAATGATTTGTAAGGGGGAAAAAAACATAAGTAGCATCAGATTGCCAATAATACCGCTAATCACAAGCATACCTCAGAGAGATTGTAGGTTGAGTTCCAGAGCACCACAATAAGGCAAATATTGAAATAAAGCAAATCAAATAATTTTTTGTTCCCCATTGAATATAAAAATTATGTTTATAGTATATTATAGTAAATTATGTTTATAGTATATTATAGTCCATTGAGTGTGCAATAGCATTATATCTTTTTAAAATAGTATTTGTCTGATAAACAAGAACATATCTTAATTAGAAAAACACTTTATTGGTAAATAATACTAACCATAATGTAAGCTTTTGATGAGTCCAATCAAAATCTTCTGCAGGTGGAGATTTTTGCCTAGATGTTGATAGCCGCTGACTGATCATGGTGGTGGTGGCTGAAGGCTGGGGTGACTAAGAACATTTCTTAAAATAAGGTAATGAAGTTTGCCCCACTGATGGACTCTTCCTTTCACAAACAATTTCTCTATGGTATATGATGCTGTTTAATAGTATTTTATCCATAACAAGACTTTTTTAATATTGGAGACAATCTTCTCAAAACTTGCAGCTGGTTATCAACTAAGTTCATGTAATATTCTCAATCCTTTGTTGTCATTACAACAAGCTTCAAGGCCTCTTCACCAGTAGTAGATTCCATCTCAGGCAACCACCTTCTTTGCTTATCCATAAGAAGCAATTCCTCATTCATTTAAGTTTTAGCATGAGACTGAAGCAATTCAGTCATATCTACAGGATTCACTTCTAATTCTCTTGCTATTTCCACATCTGGTGTTAATTTCCTCCATGGAAGTCTTAAACCCTGCAAACTCATCCATAGTGGTTGGAATAAACTTTTTCCCAACCTCTGTTAGTGTTGATACTTTAACTTCTAGTGAATCACAAATATTCTTAGTGGCATCTGGAATGGTGAATACTTTCCAGAAGTCTTTCAATGTACTTAGTCCAGATCTATCAGAAAAATCACTATGTATGGCAACTATAATCTTATAAAATGTATACCTTAAATATTAAGACTTGAAAGTTGAAATTACTTATTGATCTATGGGCTGCAGAATGGATGTAGTGTTAGCAGGCATGAAATCTCATTGTATATATAATCAAAGCTCTTGGGGACCAACTGTATTATCAATGGATAGTCATATTTTGAAAATAGTTTTTTTCTGAGCAGGAGTTCTCAATAGTAGTCCTAAAATATTCAGTAAATATTTCAGTAAATGTTCATGTTGTAAAAGGTAAGCTGTCACCCAGGCTTTGTTGTCCCATGTATAGAGTATAGGCAGGGTAGATTTAGCAAAATTCTTAGGGGCCTTAGGATTTTGAGAATGTCAAATGAGCAATGGCTTCAATGTAAAGTTACCAACTGCATTAACCCCCAATAAGACAGTCAGCCTGTCCTTTGAAGCTTTCAAGCCAGGCACTGACTTTTCTTCTCTAGCTATGAAAATTCTTAATGGTATCTTCCTCCAATAGAAGACTGTTTCATTTACATTGAAAATCTGTTGTTTAAACTGAGGACTGATGGGTGGAGGGGAGGGGGAAGATGGGGATGGAGGAGGGCACTTGTGGGGATGAGCACTGGGTGTTATATGGAAACCAACTTGACAATAAACTATTTGTAAAAAAAAAAAAAAAGAGAGAAAAGAAAAAGAAAAAAAAAGAAAAGAAAATCTGTTGTTTAGAGCAGTCTCCTCATTAATTATCTTAACTAGATGACATAGAAGCTGCAATAAGTTATTCATTAACATTTGCTGTTTTACCTTGTACTGATGTGATATAGATGGTTTATTTCCTTAAAACTCATAAACCAACATCTGCTAGGCTTGAACTTTTCTTCTGCAACTTCATCACCTCCCTTGGCCTTCATAGAGTTTAAAGAGAGCTTTATAAGCATCTAAAAATTATTTTTAATAAAATTTTAATGTTTATTCACTTTTTGGAGACAGAGAGAGAGAGAGACCATGGGGTGGGGGGGCAGTGGTTGAGAGATAGCATAACAGAATCTGAAACAGGTTCCAGTCTCTGAGCTGTCAGCACAGAGCCTGATCCAAGGCTCAAACTCATGAACTGCAAGATGATGACCTGAGCCGAAGTCGGATGCTTAACTGACTGAGCCACCTAGTCTCCCCTAAAAAATTATTTAAAAAACGGGAGGCACCTGAGTGGCTCACTTGGGTAAGTCCCTAACTCTTGAATTCAGCTCAGGTCATGATTTCAGTCATAGGATTGAGCCCCGCAATGGGCTCCATGCTCAATCCAGATGAGCTTCAGATTCTTTCTCTCCCTCCCTCTCTCTGTCCTTCCCCTGCTCACACTTTCTATTTCAAAATAAACGAATAATTTTTTTTTTAATTTTGAAATAATGATATTTGGTCTGGATTAGGCTTTGACTTAAAGGAATGTTGTGGTTGGTTTGATTTTTCTATGCAGCCTTGTATAACTTCCTCCATATCAGCAATAGGGTGTTTTCACTTTTTAAAATCATTTGTGTATAATCACTGGAGTAGCATTTTTAATTTCCTTCAAGAACTTTTCCTTTGTTTAAAACAACTAACTACTAAGCACAAGAAGACTAGCTTTTGGACTATCTTGGCTTTTGATAACGCTTTCCTCACTAAACTTAATCTTTTCTTGATTCAAAGTGAAAGAAGTAGGCCTCTTCCTTGCACTTGAACACTGCAAGGCCATTATAATGTTATTAGTTTGCCTAATTTCAGTTTTGTTGTCTCAGGTAATAGAAAAGTCTGAGGAAAAAGAGATGGGAGAAGAGTTGATCAGTGGAGCAATAAGAATACCTAAAATATTTACTAAGTTTTGCTGTCTTACATGGGTGTAGTTTTGGGCATCCCCAAAGAATTATAATAGTAACAAAGAGTACTGATAACAGATCACTATAGCAATATAGTAGAGAAGTTTGAAGGATGTTGAGAATTACCAAAACATGACACATAAATATGAGGTAAGCAAATGCTGTTAGAAAAATGGTAGATAGACTTATTTGACACAGGGTTGCCATAAACTCAGTTTGTAAAAAAAAAACTAAACTAAAACCAATGAAATACTTGGGTTTACATTTTTTTCATCTATTGATGTACACTTGAGTTATTTAATATCTTGGCTATTATAAATAATGTTGCAGTAAACATAGGAATGCAAATATCTTTCAAATCAGTGTTTTTATTTTTTTTAATTTTTTAAAAATGTTTTATTTATTTCTAGAAGAGAGAGAGAGAGACAGCGTGAGCAGGGGAGGGTCAGAGAGAGAGGGAGTCACAGACTGAAACAGGCTCCAGGCTCTGAGCTGGCACTCAGCACAGAGCCTGACGCCGGGCTCGAACCCACGAACCGCGAGATCATGACCTAAGCGAAAGTCGGACGCTTAACCGACTACGCCACCCAGGCGCCCCATTTATATATTTTTAAATGTTTTGTTATTTATTTCTGAGAGAGAGAGACAGCGTGAGCAGGGGAGGGTCAGAGAGAGAGGGGGATACACAGAATCTGAAGCAGGCTTCAGGCTCTGAGCTAGCTGTCAGCACAGAGCCCAAAGTGGGGCTGGAACCCATGTACCATGAGATCATGACCTGACCAAAGCTGGACGCTTAACCAACTGAGCCACCCAGGCACTCCCAAATAAGTGTTTTTATTTTCTATACCCAGTAGTGGAATTATTGGACCATACGGTAACTCTATTTTTAATTTTATCAGAAACTTCCATACCGTTTCCCACACTAGCTGTACCAATTCACATTTCCACCAGCACTGCAAAAGGGCTCCTTTTTCTCTATCTCCTTGCAAATACTTATTTTTTTTTAAATATTTTTTTTATTTATTTCTAGGAGAGAGAGAGAGAGAGAGAAACAGCATGAGCAGGGGAGGGTCAGAGAGAGAGGGAGTCACAGACTGAAACAGGCTCCAGGCTCTGAGCTGGCAGTCAGCACGGAGCCCGACGCGGGGCCCGAACCCACGAACCGCGAGATCATGACCTAAGCGAAAGTCGGACGCTTAACCGACTAAGCCACCCAGGCGCCCCGCAAATACTTATTTTAATCTTTTTGATAATAGCCATTCTGACAGATGTAAGGAGATATAGATCATCATGGTTTTGATTTGCATTTCCCTGATGATTAGTGATAGTGAGCATTTTTTCATATGTCTTCTGGTCATTTGTAGGTTTTCCTTGGAAAAAATGTCTACTCAGGTCCTCTGCCCATGTTTTAATCAGACTTGTTTTTTTGGTTTGTTTGTTTTTTGGTGTTGAGTTGTATATATTTTATGTATATATTTTTATATTAACTATTGAGTATAGCATTTGAAAATATCTTCTCCCATTCAATAAGTTATCTTTGTTTTATTGGTGGTTTCCTTCACTGGGAAAAAACTTTTTAATTTGATGTAGTCTCACTAGTATATTTTTTGTATTTTTACCCCTTGTCTGAGGAGATATATCTAGGAAAATATTACTATGGTTGATGTCAAATTACTGTCTGTGTTCTTTTCTAGGATTTTTATGGTTTTAGGTTTCACGTTTAGGTATTTAAACCATTATTTTTGTGCATGGTGTTAGAAGGTGGTTCAGTTTCTTTTCTCCCTGTAGCCGTCCAGTTTCCTCAGGACCATTATTTTAAGAGACTGCCACATCCCCATGGTATATTCTTACCTCCTTTGTCCTAGATTGATCAACCATATAAACATGGGTTTATCTCTGTATTTTCTATTCTATTCCATTGATTTTTGTGTCTATTTTTGTGCCAGTGCCATACTGTTTTGATTACTACAACTTTATATTTTGAAAACTGGAATTGTGATATATACAACTTTGTTCTTCTTGCTCAAGATAACTTTGGCTATTTAGGATCTTTGGTATATTTATACAAATGTCGATACTGTTTTTTTTCTCCCTAGATCTGTGGAAAAATGTTGTTGGTATTTGATATGGATTGCATCAAAGTTTTAGATAGCTTTTGGTAGTATGGACACTTTAAATGTTTACTTTTGGGAGAGAGGGAGCACACATGCACACAAGTAGGGGAGGAGCAGAGAGAGAGGGGTACAGAGGATCCCAAAGTGAGTCCAGTGCTTACAACAGAGAGCCTGATGCAGGGCTTGAACCTATGAACTGTGATATCATGACCCGAGCCAAAGTCAGACACAACCAGTGGGCCACCCAAGTGTCCCAGAACAGACATTTTAACAATATTTGCTCTTCCAACCCATGAGCATGGAACATCTTTCCATTTATTTATGTCCTCTTCAATTTCTTTCCTCCATGCTTTATAGGTTTCAGAATACAGGTCTTTCACCTCTTTGGTTAAATTTATTCCTAGGTATGTTTTCTTTTGAGTACAATTATAAATGAAATTGTTAATTTCTCTTTCTGCTACTCTTATTAGTGTTAGAACTACCTAATTCTGGGTATTAAGTTTGTATCCTGCAACTTTACTGGATACATTTGTGACTTCTAATAGTTTTTGGTAGAGTCTTGAGGGTTTTCTATAAATGTCATGTTACCTGCAAAGAGTGAATTTAAATTCTTTCTTACCAATATTTATATTTATTTCTTTTTCTTGTCTGGATGCTATGACTAGAACTTCCAGTAATATGTTGAGTAAAGGCGGTGAGAAGGGACATTTTTGTCTTGTTGCTGATCTTAATGAAAGTTTATACCATTGACTTTGTTAACTGTGAGTTTTTCATACAGCCTTTATTATGTTGAAGCATGTCAAGGACAAATATAATCAATATTGGCTCTTAGGTAATACATTACCATAAAATCAGTGGCTGAAAACAACACACATTTATTATCTCACATATTCTGTGCATCAGGAACCAGAGTTTAATTGGTGCCTCTCTTAACCCACTTTGGTCAGAGCTCTTATTATTAAACTGTTAAATTTTATCAAGTGCTATTTCTGCATCTACTGAGAATATCATGTGATTTTTTTTTTGATATGTTAGGTTACATTGATTTGTAAATTTTAAAAATGTCTTATTTCTGAGAAAGAGAGAGAGACAATGTGAGCAGGGGAGGGTCAGAGAGAGAGGGAGACACAGAATCTGAAGCAGGCTCCAGGCTCTGAGCTAGCTGTTACACAGAGCTCGATGCAGGGCTCAAACCCACAAACTGTGAGATCATGACCTGAGCCAAAGTTGGAAGCTTCACTGACTGAGCCACCCAGGAGCCCTTGATTTGTGAATATTGAACCATCTTTACATCCCTAGAATAAATCTCATTTTATCTTGGTAAATGATCCTTTTAATGTATTGTTGAATGCAGATTGCTAATGATGATAATTTTTGCATTTATGGTTAGGAATATTGGCCTGTAGTTTTCTTTTTCTGTGGTGTCGTTGTCTGGTTTTAGTATCAGGGTAACGCTGACCCTACAGAATCTATTTAGAAGCTTTCCTTCTATATTTTGGAATAGTTTTCAGAGAGATAGGTATTAACTCTTCAGCTATTTGGTAGAATTCACCTCTGAATCTGTCTGGACTTGGATTTTTAGTGTTTGGTAATATTTTGATTTCCTGTATGCCTCTTTAAAATGAGGACAGTGCTAGACATGAAAATCGATAGAATGGAGGTGTTCAGCTTTTATTCCTTTTCTTCCAGTAGTGCTTAATTAGTTCTTAATTCTTACATAAATATTGCATGTGTAGCTATTGATTCAGTCAATTTTATAGACTTTGGAGAAAAATATTAATATTGTATGGACCTGGTATAGCAAAGCTTTAAATCTGGAAAGGCATACAAGTATGTTAATCACATACAGCTTTTTAGGCATCTTATAAAGACAATGGTAAAGTATCAAGGAGTACAGAAAATAAAATAACTCCAAAAATTTACCTGGTAGCCTTCAGCCAAAAGATACCATTTTATTTGTTCTTTGACTGATAATGGCAAAGAAGTAGGAAAAAATTATCCTGAAGATGGGGCTGGTACTATAAGCAGTGCATCCAGAAAATAGGATATATATATGGAAGCTATTTTTAGAATGGAAATTAACAGATATTGATCAATTATATGGGAGAAATAAGTCAATTAGAGGTATTCTTGGGAATGCCATATTGGAAATGTTGATATGTAATGAAGAATGTCTTTAAAAATTCATGTCCTATTCTCTTTTTACTTTTAGAAATAACCAATCTTTGATCCAGTCTGTCATAGATATCCATAAGCACGAAGTACACTTGATTTGTTGCTGAAAGAGTGCATTATGAATTACTGTTCAGATGATGCATGCTGGGCTATCTTAATAGGAGAATTCCCAAATTTATTTTCGTTTGTATCCAATCTGATAATCTGAATAGTTTGTTTAGGTAACATTTGATGTATTTTCATAGAAATCAAACAGTAAACAAAATGTTTTTATCATCTGGTTAGTGCATGGCATGAGGTGGACATTTTGGGGAACCAAGCCAGTAAAGACAGTGAGTTTGTCTAGAGTATCAGTTCTGGGAAAGTGTAGAAGATGAGGTTAAGGGATTCAGATTCATCAGATCTTAAAGGATGTTGCAGGACATGGTAGACAATCAATGTGAAGTGTATTTGAGAGGGGTATAATACTTTTTGTAGGATTTTGCACTAAGTGGTGCATTGATATGTCACATAATCTGATTGTGTTTTTTTAAAAGATCATTCTGTCTGTTGGGCAGAGATTACATCATAAGTGTGAAAGAATGTAAGAATTAGAGGGATTTAGTTATCCTGGCTTGGATGCATGTGGTTATGGTAGAGGTCATAAGCAGTGGTTACATTTTTTTAAAGTTTATTTTTTTATTTGGAGAGTGTGCGTGTGTGGGAGGGCCACAGAGAGAACCCCAAGTTGGCTCCACATTGTCAGTGGAAGGATCCCTATGTGGGGCTTGAACTCATGAGCCCGTGAGATCATGACCTGAGCCAAAATCAAGAGTCAGGCACTTAACCATCTAAGCCACCCAGGTGCCCCATCTGCAGTTACATTTCAAAGGTAAACCTAATTAGAATTATGAATGAATTAGTTGTGGCATGTCAGGACAGATAGAATCTGATTGGCTCTTATGTAATACATCATAAACTTAGTGGCTGAGAACAACACACATTTATTATCTCACATATACTGTGGATTAGGAGCCTGGGCATAGTTTAATTGGGCCCCATGCTTAGGGTTTCCTAAGGTTGCAATTAAGATGTCCAACTGTATCCTCATTTGGAGGCTCTGCTGGGAAAGAATATGCTGCCAGCCTCACTCAAGTTGAAGGTAGAATTAATTTTCTTATGGTTGTAGGATAAAGGACACTAATTTATTCTTGCCTGTTGGTTTGAGTTGTCCTTTGGCTCTTAGAGGGAACTCTCAACTTCTTGACATGGGAGACTCTAGAATATGGCTGCTTTTTCAAAGCTAACAAGGAGAGCTTCTAAAGTCCACTAGCAAGATTAAAACCATAAAGGAATGACATCTTGTCACCTTTGCCATATTCTACTGGTTAGAACCCAGTAACATGCCCTACCCACACCCTGGGGAATAAAGATTATACAATGGCATGAATACTAGAAGTTAGGGATCATCAGGGTTCATGCCTTAAGCTATTCACCACAAATGGAAAGTGGCTAGGCTTGTAATGATAAGATTATGCAGCTGAACTAATCCTGGAATTGTGTACTCAAGAGCTTTTTCTTAATGAGGCAATAAAACACTTTACTATCAAAAACTACTTTTGGTAAGGAGTTGCACTACTTCCATGCAAAAATATCCTGTCTGAGATAGGGACAAGAAATATTAAGAACTACTCAGTTGAGAGCTTCTATTTTCTCTTTGAATTAGAGGGTATTGCAAGTAGGAAAGCAAGCTGGTTAGAATCACACACAAGGAATTTCAGATCACGTTTAGGGGCAAGATGAGATTAGAAAGTCTGAATATTGAATCTCTACAATCTGTAAACTGAATTTTTCCTCACTCTGCTCAACAGCCTAGATCTCAGAGTGGAGAAAGTAGATAATTAATTGGCCAAATGAGAACTTATAAAGAAACCAGGTTTGGGATATGAGACTATTGGAAAGAGAATGGGTGAGTTTATGAGTAACATGATCTAACTAGATGGAATAAGAGGCAAGAAAGATTTTCCTGGTAAGCTGGGGGAAAAAATAAGATAGTCAAAGATAGGCTCTCTAAATGTAGTCAGAAAACAGATATAAAATGGATAAAGGAGTGATCAACTTGAATAAATATCCAGAGTGATATATAGGACTCCAGAAGTAAAAAATATATGTAATATATAGTCACAAAAACCCATTCCAGAGTGTGAAAGATGTGGGAGTAACTGTGGAATGAGAAAGAGTCTAAGAAATTGAAGGCAAAGAAAAGGGAAGTCACAGTGCTCTAAGACTTGTCCATGTGGACTCAGAATAATGGCAAGGCTTTAAGGCCTAGGATAAAACTCTTAACCAGGGTCTGAGACTTCAAGAAAATTGGTTTTGGGAGTAGGGTACTGACAAGTGGTGGGTAGATAGCAGAGATGACAAAAAGGTGATAAAGCCAGGTATCATGAGCATCAAAATAGAGTATGCATATTTCCATTGGTTTTGAGTCCTAATGGTTTAGAAAAAGCAGCAAGATCCAGAGACTCTTAAATTAACCTCCATATCCTTCATTAAATGGTCTTTGGGAAGCTAAGAAAACTCCTCTTGAGAAACTGGAGGTGCAGCCATCTTCTTAGTAAAGAACCACTTGTTAATAATATCCAATAGAGGAAAGAACATTCTGTATCATGGTAGGGGGGTTGTGTATATGACATTGGTGTTCCTGCATGAAATGCAAAGGTCTGGGTAAAGTTGATGGATAGGTCTGTTTGGGAGAATGCTGAGACATATGGGGATGACATTAATGGAAAGAACATGTTCACTACCACTACTGAATTTATCAGATTTGTTACTTTTAGCAAAACAAGACTTCCAGCAGATGTCCAGACATTTGAAGTCCCACACTACTACTATATCTTGCTTCTGTGACAGTTTCATGATCTGTATTAGGGAAGCATCTGCTGGGCTGAATGAGCTGTCCTCTACTTCCACAGCAACATCAATTATGATTTTCTTTACTTTTATTCTTTCCCAAATGTTCTCTACTGTGATCCACCCTCAGATCCATGGATTCCCATTCAATGACACACCTCCTTGGCATGCAGAGATACTCCTCCACCACTTCTGTTCTATCTCTTTTCATTAACAAAACAATGCAGTTCTTGGCTCCCTCCTCAAAAAAGTTTACATGATACGTATGAGGTGATATTAACTGATTTATGCTAAGGTATTTCTTTCATATTATATATTATATGTTCTCTCTATTTTTGTGTCCATATCTAAGGCTCTTAGTATGTTTATTGAAAAGATTCAATTACTATATCTAACGTGACAGAATTTAGTTCTGTTTTTATTACCTTTATTTATTGCTTTCTATTCTCTGTAATATTCCACTTTCCAAATACTTTACTGAGTAGTAATCATTTGAATTTCTACAATGACTTTTGTATAGATGGGTTTAAGTCCTAACAAGGGACTTATGGGCATCAAGAGATGCCCTTTTTTTTACTTCCAACAGCACTTGCTATTATTAAAGGTGTTTTTATTCAAATGCCCTTTGGCGTATGCTAAAAAAGAGTTTGTATACATGTGAACTAAAAATGTCTTTGATGATGACAACTCCTGTTGTATCAACTGAGTATGTTGGGTCCTGGGTAGTCAACAAATCTTCCTGATCTGGAGACAGCCTCAGAACACCTGAGCTTTCCCTGCATATGACTAAGTCAAGAGATAGAGTTTAGATCCAAGGTGGGCCAATCAGATTCACACCCTGCTTGAGAATTGCTACCTAAACAGACAAATAAAGACTAGAATCTCAGGAGGGTTGGGGCACCTTGATGACAATGCTTTGGTTATTGCATCTAGGATTTTCTTATCCCTGGAGTTGTTCTGGAACCTGCTCTTCCCAAGGCTTTGCTTCTCTATTTCATTGCTTTTTGAGTACTATGAAACTTTATAATACTCCTTTGTATAATAGGCCAAGGTCCATTGCTTTCTATCACATTTACCCAAAATAAACTTAACAGATACAGTAAACTTCTTAGTACTATACAGAGAACCATTCTATGTTCAAGGACATCTGACTTTTTAAAAAATTTAACTCTGCTGTGGTTAACATGTATTATTATACTAGTTTCAAATATACAATATAGTGATTTAACAGTTCCATATATTACTCAGGGTCCATCAAGATAAGTGTACTCTTAATTCCCTTCATTTATTTCACCCATCCCCCCACCCATCTTCTCTCTGGTACCACCAGTTTTCTGTAGTTAAGAATCTAGTTTGTTTTGTTCTTGTTTTCTTTTTTTTCCTGCCCCCCTTTGTTCATTCGTTTCTTCAATTCCACATATAAGTGAAATGTAATATTTCTTTCTCTGACTCAGTTCACTTAGTATTATACTTTCTATTTAAAATTTTTTTTTATTTTTTTAATGTTTTATTTCTAAGGAGAGGGGCAGGGTGAGCAGGGGAGGGTCAGAGAGAGAGGGAGATACAGAATCTGAAGCAGCCTCCAGGCTCTGAGATAGTCAGCACAGAGCCTGACTCAGGGCTTGAACCCATGAACCATGAGATCATGACCTGAGCTGAAGTTGGATGCCTAACCAATTGAGACACCCAGGTGCCTCAGTATGTGTTTGTGTGTGGTATATATATGTGTGTGTGTGTGTTCTTTATCCATTCTTCTATTTATGGACACTTAGTCTGCTTCCATAGTTTTGCTATTGTTAAGTAATGCTGCTATAAACATTGGGGTGGATCTATTCCTTAGAATTAGTATATTATTACTCTCTGGGTAAACACCCAGTAATGTAATCACTGGATCAGAGTGTGGTTCTATTTTTAATATTTTGAAGAACCTCCATGCTGAAAGGAAATCATATTTAAATTTAGGTATTTCTTTAAAATCAGTGCCATGAAATAAAGTTGAACTTATACACACACACACACACACACACACACACACACACACGTATTTTTTGGTCTATGTACGTCTATATACATACATATATATTTATATAGTCTGTGAAAGTAAGTCGTTTGTTCCAAAAAAGCAAAAGAACATGTAGAAATCATTCTAAAAGTGGATTTTAACTTAAAAGCATGCTTGAAGTATGTTATATGTATGGGGTTTGATTGTAAAGAGTTATTCCTCAATTATTACATGTGTCATGGAAGTGATTTCGTTGCTATTTATATCATATGTTTATCATTTATAAACAGAATTTTTATGTGCTGTACTTCTGTGGCAATTCGTCTTTGTGCAATTTACCAAGAAAAAAATGAAGAGATAAGATTAATCCATCTCTTATATGTACTCTAGTTCACTCTATAAAATACAGTGAAGGTAGTTGAAGGAGGCAATTATAAGATTTAGTTTTCTCTCTAAGAAGCTCAAAGTACTTATCTGTCGTTATTCAATTGATTTTGTAGGATCCCCTTGAGAGTTGTAGGAAACAGCTATTTTATAACCAAAGAAATTAATGCAGAAAGGCCACATGCTGTGCTAACTATAAGAGCAGGATTAGGAATCACAACCCCTGAGTTTATGAAATGTTGTTAGCCCATTAAATTATGCTGGGTCTGTCCCAGTGCTTCTCCAGTTTCCTCCTCCTAACTGTGCTTCCAACACAGCAATGAACTAAATGGCTAAACATTTTATGAACCTTCTGGTTTGAGGTGAAAAAAATCATTTAGTATCAATTAACTCCATTTATGAATCAACCCCTGCCTTTCTCTATGAAAACAAGTGGATCACTGTTAAAATGCCACGCACATAATGAGTAGGCAAACCATTTTAGAAGTTATAGTCACTCGTTTTAGTCTTCTGTTAAATGTCTTCATATGGTTTTCTATGTATTATCTATTGTGTCTTTCAGTGTTTGTTTTTAATTTACCATCCATTTCAGAGAAACGTGATTTTCTTTCCTCCTTCCTTTCCTTACATTTTTTATTCTATGTTTTTTAAGTCCTGCTGCTTCCCCCCCACGTAATGTCATGTCCTTCCACTGGCTTTACCTAAATCCTGCTTATCCTACCTTCTCCATAGAGTCTTCCCTGGAATTTCAAATTAAGCTGTCCTTTTCACTTTATATTCAGGCTGTATTTCTATGTTGTTAGTAATTCAAGCGTTGTTTACCTCCCTGCCTCCTCTTCCCTTGAACATTTATTTAACTCCTATTTTGCTACTTCCTGGACTTACCTTTTCTTTCTAAACAGATTAAAATCTTCCAAGGACAGGGACAACGACTTCCCTTATTCTAGCTCAGATATCATCTACGACAGTATTTTGCGCTTATCCGGTGTTTAACAAATGGACAGTGTAGTGTTAATTTACTAGCATGCTTAAGTGAATTTGAGGGTATTTTGGAAAGCAGGGGAAATTTATAAATGCTTAATTTGTAACTATTAATAATACAGGGTGGGAGAACTCACTCCAATATTTATGAAATGAAGAATGGTTCACAAAAACATGATTTTTGCTTGTAATTTCCTTACACTGAATAATATGCCATTAGACAGCAGTTTAGTTTACATATGATCAGCTACCTAGTGCATTTCCTTGAAGTTCCTGTAGGTTAATATTAGTCTTAACTGTCTCACAGCCTAAAGTAGGATAACATTTTTGTTTTTTGGACATTTTATATTGCTCTAATCAGGCACTCATTGGCTTCTGTATAAAGATGCAAGGGCTGTCCTCGAACCTACTTAAAAGCATTTTTCTCTGCTTGCTATTTTGATCACACCCATCCAAATTTGTTATAACCGATTGCCCCCTTATTGTGTAGTTGATAGCTCATAAAGTTCATGGTTTTTAACCTCTGTGTATAAGTACTTTCCAGTATTCTAGACCACCTCCTTTCTCTGAGCTCCTTTTACATCTCACTCTATTCCTTTACACAAAACCTACTCATCCAATGGAACACTATCTCTTGAGTTCATATTAGCTGCAGGGTCTTGGACTAGCTATTGCCAGTGAATCTACTGCTGTGTCAAAATATTTAAGAATTTGTAAAATGTCAATCATTTGATCAAGCTATTCCTCTCTAGGATTCTTTCCTAAGGAAACAATCAGAATTAGGCAACATTCTTGTACAGAAATGTTCATTATAGCATTATTTGAAATGTGAAAATATTTTAAAACAAGGAAATATTACATTTTCATAAACAGGAAAAAACATATCAACATTAAAGAATATTGGGGAAGAATATTGTATAACAAGAATAAATGGGTACCACCTACTGTGATAGGTCATTAACTATTAAATCACATACACATATTTATCATCACCTGCAATATGTCACACATAACTCAAGGTACTGATTATGTTGCCATAAACAAATAAGCCCTGGCCATATGAAGCTTATATTATCATGGTGAAAATCATAAAAAGACAAGCAAATAACTATACAGTGTCAGGTAGTGACAAACAGAATAAGAGGAAGTCTGATCAGGTACTATTTTTAAGGGTGGTCAAGGAAGATAAATCAAGGAAATAGCTGGGAAAGAACATTTCAGACAAAGCAAATATTAAAGCCTTGTTGAAGTGTGCTTGGCATTGAATGCAGTTGACATTTAAAATGAACAAATGAGTGAATTCAGTTCTTTCAGCTGTGATCTTCAGAATTGCCTGAGTTTTACTGATCAGTACTAGAGAGATATGTACTATGAATTTTAGCTAGTCCTTAGGCTTATAATAATTGAATGCCTATCATTTGCCAGGTATTTTTTTCTAGGTTATAGGAAATTTTTCTCAAATAAGAATTTCAAATCTATCAAATCTAAAATTTAGATGTTCTGGGGTGCCTGGGTGGCTCAGTTGGTTAAGCATCTGACTCCAGCTCAGGTCATGATCTCATGGTTAGTGGGTTTGAACCCTGCATCAAGTTCTGTGCTAACAGCTAGCTCAGAGCCTGGAGCCTGTTTCAGATTCTGTGTCTCCTTCTCTCTCTGACCCTCCCCTGCTCATGCTGTCTCTCTCTTTCTCTCTCTCTCTCAGAAATAAATAAAACATTAAAAAAATTAGGGGCACCTGAGTGGCTTAGTCGGTTAAGCGTCCGACTTTCGCTTAGGTCATGATCTCGTGGTTCATGGTTTTGAGTCCCGCGTCCGGCTCTGTGCTGACTGCCAGCTCAGAGGCTCAGAGCCTGGAGCCTGTTTCAGTCTGTGACTCCCTCTCTCTCTGACCCTCCCCTGCTCATGCTGTCTCTCTCTTTCCTAGAAATAAATAAAAATATTTTAAAAAAAACATTAAAAAAATTAAAATTTAGATGTTCTGTCTCCTCTTTTACTGAGAACCAAAGGACTAATATTTTTTTTTCTATATAGCTGCATAAATCCAAGACTCAAACATAGCCATATGTTGTTCTTTATCCAAAACTTTCTACCATATTCTATGGACTTTCATGAAAAATGTATGAGCATCTTCATGTTTTCATAAAACAAGGAGGTGTCTCAGGCATGGATTTCTTAGAGAAAAGTAGAAATTTGTACATGAGCTTTGGCTACATACACATACACACACACAAATACTAAATTTTAATATAATTAACTGGACTCTGCTAAGCTTAACAAAGGAATATCTGGCCTATATGATTTTAATTGCAAATACTCTGAAAAACTGCCATTTATAAGTTCCTTATACCAAGTCCCTCTCAACTCCCACCTCTTTCTTCAGTAATGTGTTTTATGTTGAAATAATCTGTTTTACTAACAAAATTTCACATTGTTACTTTATGAATAAGAGTAGGGTCTTTAATATCAGACAGTGCTGAAATACCAGCTTATGCTCTTACTACGTATGTTACTTAAGCTTTAGATTCTTAATTGTAAAATGGAATAATCCTATTTCATACCACACAAGGTTGTGTAAGAATGTTTTTTTTTTTTTTTTAATAAAGTGCTTAGGAAGGTATTGGGTACAGGGGCACCTGAGTAGCTCAGTCAGTTAGTCCAGTGTCTGACTTTGGTTTCAAGCTCAGGTCAGGATCTCATGGGTTTGAGCTCAGCATCAGGCTCTGTGCTGACAGCATGGAGACTGCTTGGGATTCTCTCTCTCTTCCCTACTCTCAACTCCTACCCTGCTCTCACACTCTCTCAAAATAAATAAAGAAGGTATTTGGTATATAGAAAGCATTGTAATTATTATTTTAAATCCTTTTCACATATTTGTTATTTGTAAAAGTGCTAGCCCTTTTTTTCCTGAAAATTACATAAATACATATTTCAACAAAATGAAACCTGATTCGTTAGAAATGGGGTAACTGGACTTGTGGTTGTGATGACTTTATCATGTAGAAAGATGCCAAATTAGAATGTTGGTACACATAAAGCTTATATAGCAATTTTACCTCAATAATTTTTAAAAGGAGGTACTGAGAATATTTATATACACAAATAATTCTGTCTTATTGTATATGTGACCAAACGTACCTTAAGTTTTTCATCTTATTTTGGCATAATGAAATATAACACAAAACATTGGTAAAACCATGTTAACACATTGATGATATTCAGAAGGCCCCTATTAAATGAAGAGAGTTTAGATTTGAAATAAGTTTTAGATTTTACCCATTGTGGACCCTTTTGTTAAGGTATTAAAACTTCTCTGAGCCTCTGTCTCTTCCCCCTCTAAAATGAGAGTAACACATAAACATATCATGAGCGTATAGAATGATTCATTAAAATACTACATTTAAATCAAAAATCATATGGTGAGTGTCACATACTTTCCACCCCCCCATACACACAGCTTTATAAAATAGAAGGAGTTTATAAAGAAAACAACTTAACAAATTATATCATTAAAGAAAGGCAGGAAGACCTACATACAAAAAGGGTAAAAAAAAAGCACAATCCAAAATTTAATGTTGCAGATACCAGAATAAATGTAAAACTCAAAAAGATTACTTTCTTAAATATAACTTATGAGAATTGTATAATATGGATTACAAACTATTTGTTATATTGTCAAGGCTTAAGGGAAAATATATTTATTACTGATGAGGGTATATATTCATATAACCCTAATGGAGAATAATTTAGTAATCCATTAAATTTTATAATTCCACATACACTTTGACTCAACAAATTCACATCTTTATCTCAGATACTCATACATGTGTGAAATGATATACATGTACAGAAAATAATCTAAATACATATTTGCTATATTATATTGGGACCATACATAAATAGTATGCTGCTACTAAATGAAGAATGAAATTGCTCCCTAGACATTGACACAGAGTGCTATATATTGTTCAACGAAAGATCAAAGAACAGAGTGAGAATATATTTCCACTTAATGAAAGAATTCTGTGTATATGTAACATACAGACATAGACTTTCACTAGAACGATCTCCAGAAACTCACTAACTGTAGTGGCTTTAGGTAAAGGAACAGAGTAGCTGGAAAATAATTGGGGTAAAGAGATTTTTTTCTCCTTTTAAATTTACTTTTTAACTTTTTAAAAACTTTTGTATTTTACTTAAGATTCACATTTTTTTCCAGTTCTATTAACATATAATTGACATACATCACTGTATAAGTTTAAGGGGTACAGCATAACGGTTTGACTTGGATTATCAAATGATTACTGTAATAATTTTTGTTAGCATCCAAAGGAAATACAAAAAAATCCAAATCCATCCAAATATAAAGGAAAATAAAAAAAAGGAAAAAAATTCTTGTAATGAGAACTCTTAGGATTCATTCAACAACTTTCCCATATATACTAGTGTTAACTATAGTTATCATTATGTGCATTACATCCATAGTACTTATTTACATTCATAACTACAAATTTGTATTTTTGAGGACCTGTCTCAATTTTTCCCCCATCTATCCCCCTCCTCTGTCTTTTTTAGGAGTTTCGTTTTGTTTTAGATTCCACATGTAAGTGATATATAGTATTCGTCTTTCTTTAATTTCACTTATAATACCCTCAAGGTCTATACATGTTGTTGAAAATGGCAGAATTTCCTCGTATTTTATGGCTGAACACAATCCCGTTGTATATTTTATGTCTGAATAATATTCCGTGTGTGTGGGCATGTGTGTATTTCACAACTTCTTTATCCATTCATCAGTTGATATGTAGGTTGTGTCCATGTCTTGGCTATTGTACACAATGCTCTTATGAACATGGGGCACATATATCTTTTTGAACTATTGTTTTTTGTCCTTTGGATACATTCCCAGAAATTAAATTGCTGGATCATATGGTAATTCTAGTTTTGATTTTTTTGAGGATTTTCCATTCTGTTTTTTAGTGTGGCTGTGCCAGTTTTCAATCCCAGCTCCAGTGCACAAGAGCTCCCTTTCCTTCACATCCTCATCAGCACTTCTTCATCTCTCATCTTTCTCACTATGGCTATTTTAACAGGCATGAGGGAGTATCTCACTGGGATCCTCTGATACATCATGGTTTGATTTGCATTTATCTAATGACTAAAGATGTTAAGCATCTTTCGACGTATCTGTTGGACATTTGTATAGCTTTAGAAAATTGTGTTTGGATCTTATGTTCATTTTTAAATTGGATTATTTGGGGGGTGGTTGCTACTGATGTGAAAGTGTTCTATACTTCAGGTATTAACTCCTTATTGGATGCATAGTTTGCAAAGATTTTCTCCCATCTAGCCAGTTGCCTTTTCATTTTGTTGATGATTTCCTTCACCATGCAGAGATTTTTTAGTTTGATGGAGAGGCACGTGCTTGTCATTGTTGCTAGTGCTTTAGATGTCCTATCTAGAAACCATGTCAAAGAGTTTTTTTCCTACTTTTCTTCTAGGGGTCTTTATGGTTTCAGGTCTTACACTTAAGTCTTTCTTTAAATTTTCAAAGAAAGATTATTTATTTTTGAAAGAGAGAGAGACAGAGTGAGAGCAGGGTAGGAGCAGAGAGAGAGAGAGAGAGGGAGACCCAGAATTTAAAGACAAGCTCCTGGCTCTGAGCTGTCAGCACAGAGCCCAATGTAGGGCTTGAACTCCCGAACCATGAGATCCTAACCTGAGCCAGAGTCGGACACTTAACCAACTGAGCCATGCAGGTGCCCTTTACATTTAATTCTTTATAATGAGTTGATTTTTGTGAATGGTGTACAATAGGAATGGTTTTTCTTTTTTCTTTTTACATGTAACTATATAATTTTCCAGCATCATTAATTGAAGAGACCATCTTTTCTCCACTGAGTATTTTCACTTGCCTTGTCAAACATTAGTTAACTGTACATGTTTGAGTTCATATCTGGGCTCTCAATTTCATTCCACTGATCTGTTTTTATTCTAGTACCACACTGTTTTGATTACTATAGATCTATAGTACAGCTTCAAATCAGGCAGAGTGATTCTTTCCACTTTGTTCTTTCTCAAGATTTCTTTGGCTGTTGCAGGTTTTTGTGGTTCCATATGCAATTTGTTTTTTTTCCCCCCACCTATTTAAAAAATACCATTCTAGGGGCACCTGGTAGCTCAGTTGGTTAAGTGTCTGACTTCAGCTCAGGTCATGATCTTGCAGTTGGTGGGTTTGAACCCGTATCGGGCTCTGTGCTGACAACCAGTTCAGAGCCTGGAGCCTGTTTCAGATTCTGTGTCTCCCTCTATCTCTGACCCTCCCCTGCTCCCGCTGTCTCTCTCTCTCTTTCAAACAAATAAAAACATTTAAATTTTTTTTAAAAATAGAAAAAAAAACATTGTAATATTGATAGGGACTGGAGTAGTTTATATATGGCTTTTGGTAGCATGGACATTTTAACAATATTTTCCTAATCTGTGAACACAGGATACCTTTTCATATATTTTAGTCTTTTTTTATTATTATTTCAGTGTCTTTTAGTCTTCAAACTATAGATATTTCACTTCTTTGGTTAAATGTATCCTATTCTGTTTGATACTATTGAAAATGGATCATTTTATTTTTTAGACAATTCATTGTTAGTATCTAGAATATCTAGAAATACAAGTGTTCTTTGTATGTCAGTTTTGTTACTATAACTTTACTAAATTTGTTGATTAGACCAAAAGTATTTTTGGTGGATCTTCTATGTATAAAATCTTGTCATTTTCAAATGGAAACAATTTTACTTAATTCTTTTCAATCTGGATGCCCTCTGTTTCTTTTTCTTTCTTAATTGCCCTAGCAAGGATGTCTAGTACCATGTTAAATACAGTGGTGAGAGCGGGCATCCTTATCTTATTCCTGACCTTAAATGATAAGCTTTCAATCTTTCACTGCTGAGTAGGCTGTAGTGTGCTTGAGTAGTGGCTGTGGGCTTATCATATATGGCCTTTATTATATTGAAGTATGTTCCTTCTATATCTAATTTGTAGAGTTTTTATCATGAACAGATGTTAAATTTTATCAAATGCTTTTTTTTTCCTTTGCATCTGAGACAATCCTAGGACTTTTTTTTTTCTTCATTCTATTAAGGTGATTTATCACATTGATTTATATATGATGAACTATCTTTGCTTCCCAGGTCCTGGTGAATGATCCTGTCAATGTGCTGTAGAATTTGATTTGTTAGCATTATATTTAGAACATTTGCACTTATATATATCAGGTATATAATGGCCTATGGGCTTTGCAGGTAGTGTCCTTTTCTGACTTTTGTATCAGGATAATACTGACACTATAAAGTAAGTTGGAAATTTTCTGTCTTTGAGTTTTTTTAAATGTTTGATAAATATTGGTATTCAGAAGAACATCCTTTTGTAATTATTTAATAAAATTCACCAGTAAAGCCATTTGGTCCTATGCTTTTCTTCAAACCAGTAATTGAAATTTCTCAATCTCCTTACTACTGATTATTGAGACTTTCCATTTCCTCCTGATTTAGTGTTGGTAGTTTGCATATTTTAAGATTTTTTAAACTTACTCTTTTTTTGAATGTTTATTATTGAGAAAGACAGAGCATGAGCATGAGAGGGGTAGAGATAGAGGGAGACACAGAATCTGAAGCAGACACCAGATCTGAACTGTCAGCACAGAGCCCAACATGGGGCTCAAACTCACAAACCGTGAGATCATGACCTGAGTCGAAGTTGGATGCTTAACTGACTGAACCACCTAGGTGCCCCAGGATATTTTTAATTTATTCTAAGTTGTCAACGTTTTTGTTTTTTGTTTTTGTGGCATATAGTTGTTCTTAGTAACCTCTTAGGATCCTTTGTATTTCTGTGGTATCCATTGTAATATCCTTTTTCATTTATAATTTGTTTATTTGGGTCCTCTTTTTTTTCCTTGGATAGTCTAAAATTATGTGCATTTTGTTTATCATGCCAAGGAACTAACTCTTAGTTTGGTTAATGTTTTCTATTTTTCTGTTCCATATTTCATTTATTCCTGCTCTAATTTTATTATTCCTTCCTTCTGCTAACTTTGAATTCAATTTATTTTCTTGCCTCCTTAAGGTATAGAGTTAGGTTGTTTCTTTCAGATCTTTCTTCTTAATACAGGCATTTAATACAATGAATTTCCCTCTTAGAACTGCTTTTGTTGCATTCCATATATGCAGTATATTGGTATATTGTATTCATCTCTGTTTGTCTCAAGATACTTTTTATTTCCTTTTTAATTTCTTCTTTGACCCATTTTTTGTTCAGGAGAGTATTTAATTTCTACATATTCATTAAATTTTTCTGTGTTCCTCTTATTGGCTTCTAGTTTCATAACATTGCAGTCATAGAAAATACTTGATATGTGGGAGCCCGACAGTGACCACAAGAAAGCGTGGTTAGGGACGCGGGGATGTGCCTCACACGGGGCTCCCTGCCTGGGCAAAGCATGCCTGCAAACAGGGTGCTCTGCCAGGAGGCCTGCACACAATATCCAAGTTTAATGGTCTGCTCGCAAACGAGGGAACATGCCCTCCTTAGAAGTAAGGAGAAGACTGGAGTTGTGGGCAGGCCTCTTAGTAAACATGTTGTGGTTGCTTCCTCCCTTTGCTCCCCCCTGTCCTTGAAATGTGTTTGGCTACTTGCCCTTAATTGGTAAAGGAATGCATCTTGTTGATTTCAGTTTGTATCCAGTTACCAGAGTATAAAATAAACCTCAAGAGGGGCTTGTGTAGAATTGTTCCTCCGGCCGGAGTTGTGTCTGTGTCTGTCCTTTGTGTGTGTCTTGTCCTTTGTGTCATTTCATCTGCAACATGATATGATTCAGTCTTCTTGAATTTAAGACTAGTTTTGTGGCCCAAGATATGGTCTATCCTAGAAAATGTCTCATGTGCCCTTGAAAAGAATGTATATTCTACTGTTGATAGAATGTTTATTATATGTCTAAGTTCATTTCCTTTATACTGTTGTTCAAACCTACTCTTCCTATTTCTGGATGGTCAAGGCTTTTTTGAGAATGGAATATGAAAGTCCCTAACTATCATTATATTGCTATTTATTTCTCCCTTTGCTCTTTTTTTTGCTTTGTGTATTTAGGTCTTCCAATGTTGGACGCATAAATGTTTAGAAGTATTATATCTACTTGATCATTTTTTAATTATATAATTATCTTCTTTGTCTATTTTTACTGTTTTCTTAGTTGAGTCTATTTTGTCTGATATAAGGATGGTTACACCTGCTTTTCAGGTATTACAGTTTGTTTGAAATTTCTTTTTCTATCTTTCACTTTTAAGTCTGTGTGTGTCTAAGTCTAAAGTGACTCTTTTATAAGCATATCATTGGATCTTTTTTTTTCTTTAATGCATTCAGCCATTTTATGTCTTTTGGGAAATTTAATCTGTTTATATTTAAAGTAATTATTGATAATTAAGGATTTACTATTCATTTTGTTGTTTTCTGGTTGTTTTACAGATCCATTGTTCCTTATCCTGGTGTGTATGTGCGTGTGTGTGTGTGTGTGTTTTAATGCCTTTTGGTATCAGTATGCTTTGACTTCTTGATATCCATGTAATTTGACAGTATGTTCTTTTATGTAACCCCTACAGGGTTTTTTTTTGCCTGTGAATACCATGAGGCTTACATAAAATGTTAAAATTACAAAACCCTATTCTAAACTAATAATGATTTTACAAGAATTTATGAACTATGCTTCTAATTGTCCATCCCCCTCACATTTTAGATTATTGATATTCCAATTTACATATATTTATATTTTATAACAAATTATGTTTTAAATGTTTATTTTTGAGAGAGAGAGACAGACAGACAGACAGGCAGAGGGTGAGTGGGCTTTGAGCAGAGAGAGGGAGACACAGAATACAAAGAAAGTTCCAGGATTCAAGCTGTCAACACAGCCCAGCACAGGGCTCCAACTCTCAAATGGCGAGATCATGACCTGAGCCAAAGTCCGTGCTTAACTGACTGAGCCACCCAGGCACAACAGATTATTGTAACTATGGCTATTTTTATGTTTTAACTTTTTAAGTAGAATTATAAGTGACTTATGTACCATCAGTACCATATTGAAGAATCTAACTTTCTTTACATATTAACCATTATCAGTGAGTTTTAGGTTTCCTTTATATGTTTTTATGTTGGATAAAGTTCTGTTATTTCCACTCAAAGAACCCCTAGTAGTATTTCTTGTAAGGCAGGTCTTGGGATGGATTTCCTCAGATTTGTTTGGAAAAGCATTCCTCCTTCATTTCTGAAGGATGGCTTTGCCAGGAATAGTATTCTCGGTTGATACTTCTTTTCTTTCAATAATTTGAATATGTCTAAACATTCTCTCCATATTATAAAAAGTTTCTGTTAAAAAAATCTATGAATAGTCTTGTAGGGAGTTTCCCTTGTATATACCTTTTCTTTTTTCTGGTTATTGCCTTCATGATTTTTTATTTGTTTTTGACTTTTAAAAATTTACTAAATTGTTTTGGTGTAGTCCTCTTTAGTTTTAACATACCTGGGGTCCTTTGGGCCTCTTGGATCTGGATGTTTATCCCTCTAGGTTTTAGATGTTTTCTGCCATTATTGCTTTAAATATACTCTCTATCCCTTTCTTTTTCTTAAGTTCCATAATGTAAATATTACTTATTTTCAATTTGTCCTATATGCCCTGTGGATTTTCTTCATTCTTTATAATTTTTCCTTTTTGTTCTTCTGAATGAATAGTATCAAATGTGCTTTTTTCTAGGTTGCTGATTCTTTATTCTGCATGTTTGAGGTGCTTCTGAAGTTTTCAATTGAACTCTTTAATTCAGCTGTATTTTTCCATTCTAGGGTTTGAGTTGCTTGTGTATTTCTTTGTTGAACTTTTCATTTTGTTCATACATTACTTCCCTAATTTTGTTTAGTTGTTTATGTGTTATTTAGTTTATGATCCTTCTTTAGGAATATTCTGAATTTGTTTGATAGCTTGAATATTTTTAGGGTTAGTAATCGAAGATTTATTAGTTTCCTTTGTTGATATGATACTTATCTGAATTTTATAATCCTTGATGCTTTGCATTGGTATATATCCATTTGAGTAAGCATTCTTCTCATCAAGTCTTTATAGGCTCACTTTAGCAGAGACTGTTCTTTACCAATCATCTCAGTTTGGGTTTCTGGGTGTGTCTGCTGGTAACATCCTTGGGCAGGTAGGACCTGCGATTAGGGTCTATTTTAGAGAAGCAGTTGTTTGAGCTCTGAGGTTGAGGGTAAAAGGGTGTGCCACTGGCTGATAATGGCTGGATAGGACTGCTAGCTTTGTTCCAGGCCCAGGCGAGACTGTATGATGGGCTCCATGGTTGCCTGCATTTTCTGGTCAGACTTAGTATAGTATCAAGTGCTGATTATCTAATAAGTAGTAGGTGGCTATGAATTAGCTTTCCTAACTTATGGGACAACAGGACAGGACCAAGGGTCTGCACAGCTCCTTGTTTAGTGAACTGAGTCAGGCATGAACAAGCAGTAAATATCTTGATTAGGTGAGGCAACCAGTTTTTAACTGCATACAGAAAAAGCCACAGGCTGTGCTTTTAATCCATGTGCTACTGTAAAGGGACTATTTGAAAAGCTACTCAGCCTCATTTATGCACTTTTAAGTTTCCCTGGTCAGATGGGCTATAGGCTGTATTCAGCAATAAATGAAGCTGTGCATTATTTTCCTTGCCTGGGCTCAGTGGAAGAAATGGCTCCAACGCCAGTCAGACTCTTTGTTTCTAGTTTTAACTCCCGTCAACCCATGCCTTAAGTTCTCTGGCCTAACAAAGCCACTGGATTTGATGTGGGGGCAATTAGCTTTATCCATCCACTTTTCATCTCCAGCATTGTAAGATTATGTAACAGATTCCAGGTGTTCTTGCGAGCCCTCTGTCAGATGGGGCTGGGAGCCATGTTCTGCAATAGGTGGGGCCATGGCTCAGCTCTTCTTCCTCAGTTGTACAGGAATGGCTGACCTCAGGAAATGCCCAGAATTTCCTAAACAGCCTTTTACTTGTAAAGGGTCATAGCACCACTTGCTACACAATGGGCGAGGCTATGATTTAGCTCTTTGGCTTGGCTGTAGGCAGAGTAGGCTCTAGGGCCAGCGAATGTTCTTATTTCAGTACCAAAATCAGACAGTCCTTCATCCCACTGAGTTTTCTGATCAGATAGCACCACTGACTTGGTTCTGCTGATGAGCAAGGATAGTGGTGATGACTATTTTAGGCTCTGTATGCCAAGAGCCAGTGGTGTTTGTTGTAAGCCCTTCCCCCTTCTCTGTCGCAATCAGTGGTTGTGCTCTAGAGCTTCCCCTGTAATTCCCAATGGGCAAGACCAGAGTAGGGACTCCCATAAAACGTTCACAACACTGTGGAGTGGGGTTGGATGTCACTCTGGGCTCTCTTTTCCCAATAGAGAAACTACAGGATGAGGGGAAACCTCTTCATGAGGTGCTGTGCCATCCTGGGAGAGCAGCAAGGCAATCACCCTATACCTGTTCCTCTTACTTTCCTAACACAGTCTTTCTTGGATTCTGTGGTGCAGGGTGGGTGCTTCAGCCTCACCCTTGTGTTCAAGGATTTTCTCAGCGGTGCCTTTCCATGGGAAATTGTTAATTGTTCATTTTGTGAAGAGAAGTGAAGTCAAGAATGACCTGTATTTTTGTCTTCTGAAGTTTGTTGTGTATTATACAGTCAAAAACTATAATGTACTTTTTAGATCATGAGGTTTATTTTAGTAAGCAAGGACTTGAACTTGCACTCTCTATCTTAGACTCCACCCAGTTCATTAGTATAGGAAGAGCTCTAGGATTCCTCTACAAATAATTAGGGTATACTGTTTGTACCAAACAGCATACTAGACCCTGGGTTTATAAACATGTGCAACACAGACATAGCCACAGGTCTCAGAAAGCTTATTGTTCAGCTGGGAAAGCAAATCATAATCAAATATATAAATATTTAAAACTTTGTTTTGTGGAACATTTTTAATAGTCGACTGTTTAACTTGTTAATATATATCACTTTTAACAGCACTTGAAACAAATACACTTCAAGGAATACTATGGTATAAGACTTTTAACTAAAATATCTTTCACAGAAAAAAAAAATAGAACAACAATAAAAGAAATAGAAGAAAATTGGTTTAATAATATGCTTAAGTTCTACGCCTTGAAAAGTAACTTTTTTAACTTCCGATGATTTGTTCAATCCAAGACCCAGTTCTTCATTGATACTATGTAGACTTAAGACTGAATGAGATCATTATGCACATTACTCTGAGTAAATGTCTAATAAGTATGAGCTACTGTTAATATTTGTATTAACTTATCCTTGTAAAGGATACAGATAAATCAAAATGCATAATATAAAACCTGGTGTTCAAGTCCAAAATGTATATACCTCAGGAATGGGTGTTATACAGGCATATCAATTAATGATAAAAGGTAATAATAGACACTGTGACATGATTAATCAAACAGCATTTACAATCCCTCTTTCTTATGCCACCATTTAGTGAAATTGGTTGACAAGTGGCCATGTAACCCAATTCTGGCCAGGGCAGTAAACATTAGAATTGCTGGGTGGAGCTTTCAGGAGCCTTCTTAAAAGACCGAGGGTTAGCAGAAATGCCTCTTTTGCCCTTCACTATTTCTTCTTCTCTTTCCAGCAGTATATAAATAGGCACAAGAGTATTTTTGAAAGTTCGAGGAAAACCATACCTAACAAATAGCACACAGAAATATTGAAGAGGCCTGGGCTCCTGATGGCATCATTGAGCCAGTACGGCAGCTCTCGTCTTCTTATCACCAGACATCCAATTAATGAGAAAAATAAATCCATATGTGTGTGTTAGTTGATTTTCTGTTGTTTGCATTGAAATGGGTTTCTAACAAGTAAGAGGAAAAATGGAGACTCGAAAAAAAGTTTTATACAGGCACATGTTACAAGAAAGCAAACTAATATAAAAAGTAAAAATAAACATAGCCATAACAGAGTTATGGTAAAAACCACAAGCTTAAAATAAAACATAATTGAACATAATACTCTTTATGTATAATACATAAACCTTCGCTTAAGAGGAAGGATGGTTTTATTGAATTTCCCATAACAGAATGATAGTTCTGAAGCATTGAGAGACAGATAACAAACATATTCTAACTACCATTTTAAATGGGTTAAAACATTTAACTTCTCAACATTCAATCTTAAGAGGTAACCTAGTTACTTGAAATTTGAATCGAAAATACAACATTCATGCGAGCCTGGCTCCTTCTGTTGAGCATGCGACTTCGGCTCAGGTCATGCCTCACAGTTCACGAGTTCAAGCCCCGTGTTGGGCTCGCCATTGTCAGCATGAAATCTGCTTTGGATCTGCTGTACCCCTCTCTGTCTGCCCCTCCCCTGCTGGCTCTATCTCATAAATAAACATTAAAAATATGCCATCACTTTGGCCAAGTTTTTTTTTATATCAATGCCACGAACAGATTGATAGGCATTACATCCTACTTAAAGAATACCAAGTGATTGCTCAAAGAGTATTATTCTGTTCCTTGAGACTCCAAGGTCCTGAGGGACAAAATCATTGAGATTTATTGATTTAGAAAATAAATTCTTATTGAATAGCTATTGTATGAGCTACTTTGTTGAGTCCCGGAAAGGAGGATACAGAAATGATTAATTTATGGTAACTGTATATATATAATGCAGACTTCAGTCCATTAAGGGAGCCAAACATTTTCAGAAATTATACACAAATATGATGCAAGGGAGGTAAGGGTAATGAATGAAGGGAAGGCTCAATAATCCAGCCATAATTTTGTAATTATTCCAGCTTTGGGAGTGGTGGTAGAGTGTTATAGAAGGCCCAGCCAGGATCAATGGTCCTGCTTCTCCATCCCAGAATGACTGACACTAAGAAAAAATATTTCCAGATACAACTCTTCCTCATACCCCACCTGTCCACACTAGCTAGAAAGATTTTTTGGTGGGGAAGGGAAGCATAGATTAGACTTGAAGGCCTTGAAAGTGTATTCTAGTTCTTATTACCTGTGTCAGCCTTTTTGTAATCATAAGGGAGCCATTGTTGACCCCACCCAGAAGTATATGTTCCCAGAGAAATAATTTTCTCTACCTTTTTCCTCTTAAAGAACTGTCTTTTAGTATTCTTTTTAAATTTAATTTAGTTTTTAAATTTACATCCAAGTTAGTTTGCATATAGTGCAAAAATGATTTCAGGAGGGGCGCCTTGGTGACTCAGTTGGTTGAGTGTCCGACTTCGCCTCAGGTCATGATCTCATGGTTCGTGGGTTCGAGCGCCGCATCAGGCTCTGTGCTGACAGCTAGCTCAGGGCCTGGAGTTGGCTTTAGATTCTGTGTCTCCCTCTCTCTCTGACCCTCCCCTGCTCATGCTGTCTCTATCTCTTCCAAAAATAAATAAAATATTTTAAAAAATGAGATACCACCTCACGCCAGTCAGAGTGGCTAAAATGAGCAAACCAGAGAACTCTAGATGCTGGCGAGGATGTGGAGAAACGGGCACCCTCCTACACTGTTGGTGGGAATGTAAACTGGTACAGACCCTCTGGAAAACAGTGTGGAGGTTCCTCAGGAAACTAACAATAGAACTCCACTATGACCCAGCAATAGCACTGCTAGGAATTTACCCATGGGATACAGAAATGCTGAGGCATAGGAGCACATGTACCCCAATGCTCATAGCAGCACTCTCCACAATAGCTAAAACATGGAAAGAGCCTAAGTGTCCATCAACAGATGAATGGATCAAGAAGATGTGGTTGATCTATACCATGGAATACTATATGGCAATGAGAAAGTCTGAAATCTGGCCATGTGTAGCAACACGGATGGACCTTGAGGGTGTTATGCTGAGTGAAATAAGTCAGGCAGAAAAGGACAAATATCATATGTGTGCACGTATAGGAGGATTAGGAGGAACTTGACGGAGGACCAAGGGGGAGAAGTAGGGCAGATATGGTGGGGGAAAGGGAGAGAGGCAAACCATGAGAGACTCTTGAATGCTGACAAAAACTGAGGACTGATGGATGTGGGGGGGAGGAGGGATGGGCATGGAGGAGGACACTTGTGGGCATGAGCACTGAGTGTTATGTGGAAACTAATTTGACAATAAACTATTTGTAAAAATAAATAAATAAATAAATAAATAAGTAGATTGCTTAATGCCATTTAGCACATTCCCCTCCCACAACCCTTCCAGTGACCCTCTGTTTGTTCTCCATATTTAAGATTCTCTTATGTTTTAGTCCCCCTCCCTGTTTTTCTATTATTTTTGCTTCCCTTCCCTTCTGTTCATCTGTTTTGTATTTTAAAGTTGTCCTACGAGTGAAGTCATGAAGAACCGTCTTTTAAAACACATGAATACTTTCATCTTGCCTCTGCATATTTGCCTTGCAGTCTTCTGTCTGTTAATTAATACTTATCTTCAAAGTTTTTGTATAATTCTTCAAACCCAGTGGATAAAAGGAAATCTGTACCTCCCTGCAGCTCTCTGTATGGAAGGCATTTCTCTTTCTCCATATATAAGGTTTTAGACCTAGAACATCCCTTTCTGTACCTAGTTTAAACCCTTAGTTTTTCACCTGCAAGCAGTGCTTTCCACCACCACCTTTGATGCTTATGGCTGGTTACTCTTCCTACATTTACTGCTTCTTTGTAGGACAATGGCAGTGGACTTACAATCCTCCCTCTACTATCATGGCAGTCTGAGATCTTTGGTGGAAGGAGAGGGTAAACAAGGCTTCAGAATCCATGTAAAGGACCACCCAACATCTTAGAAAACAACATCCAAAACTTTAAACACCAACATGCCATTTTTGGATTATAATCCCTGATACCTATATTCTTTCATACTATAATGCTTATATGTTCTTCAGTCTCCTCAATCTCTATACTTTGTTGAATCCTATCTTTTCTCAGTGTTTATTAATCTTTCAGATGTCACTGGTATTCCAATACAGCAGTTACCCACCCAACCAAAGACACATTATTGAAATTACTTTGTAGTTCTAAACAACGGTCTCAACATTCTTAGTCACTTATCTTCTTTCTAATCTTAGCTCCCTAAATCATAATTTCTGAATTCTCTGTTTCTAAACACGGGCTGTTTTGACCTACTGGGGAAAAATGTATATTGTCTAGTCAATTACTACTAATTTTGGTAATTACCCACCCTCAAGACACTTATCAGTAGTTTCGCTGAATCTCTGAATTGTTACTTTCTTATTCCTCATAGCTATTCCAAAAACAATGTAAAACATATGTCTCAATATTCTAATCTGTGCTGGCCACAACCTCTTCTTTATCAGAAGAGCTTCTGAAAGTTGGAATAATCAGTATTTACCTCTTGTATTTAACCAACTGCAAACTTATTACTTGATTGCACCCTATTTTCTAACCTCTAGTCTCCTGGAAAAAAAAAAATCTGCTTATGTGACACTAATCCAGAGATTACATAAAGCGTCTCAAAATTTAATGTGTTTATGAAGTACCTGAAAATCTAGTTTAATACAGATTTTGATTCAGTAGGTCTAGAATAGATCCTGTAGTTTTAAAAAAGTACCAAGAAATATTCATGCTCATAGGTCTCAAATTATAATATTAAAAACATTCACAATCCCAACCATATTTTCTGTCTTCTGCTGTTTCAAGTTATTCCTCTATACTGGATGCTTAAACATGCACAAACATATATACATACTATATATATATATATATATATATATATATATATATATATATATATATATATAAAATTTTTCTAATGAAAGCCAAGGAAAACAAAGCAAACTCTCAACTCCTCTGATATTCTAACTATCACACAAGTCCTTGCCTTCACAGCCAAGCTACATGGAAAATCCTAATCTACAGTACATGTCCCATGTACTCTTCAACATCTGCAATGTGTTGTCTGCACTTGATTTTAAGAGAAGTACTCTGGGGGTGCCTGGGTGGCTCAGTCAGTTAAGCACCCAACTTTGGCTCAATCATGATCTCAGTTCGTGGGTTCAAGCCCTGTGTCAGGCTCTGTGTTGACAGCTAGCTCAGAGCCTGGAGCCTGTTTCAGATTTTGTATCTCCCTCTCTCTCTCTCTGACCCTCCCCTGCTCATGCTTACTCTCTCTCTCTCTCTCTCTCTCTCTCAAAAGAAAAAAAAAAAGAGTACCCTGTCAAAGACTGTCAAAGATGACTAATGTGTCTAGCCCAAGGGTATATTTTCTGTCCCTTATTTGACAAATGCATTTATTTAACATTGTTGTCTCTTTGTTTATATACCATTTAATCATTTCCTCCAGGTTCTTCTACTTCCTCCAATTTTTTTTAGCATGACCATCATGTGGGGAATAAGTTTAAGAATTCTCTTTTTGAGTTTGCACCAATGCCCTAGCAAGGCTTAGGGCAGAAAGCCACCATAGTGCAAAAGTGTCCAGGGCTAATTAGTGAGAAAAATGCCATGTTAACCCTGAGGTAGCAAGCTCTATCTGTCATAGGCCCTAGAAAAGTTAAGATCAACAAATACCATGGCCGGTGCCTACAGTAAAAGGCCATCTGCTCAGCACTGAGATTTTGATTTGTTTTGACCCTAACTCCTAACACCTCGTATCTTCTAAAACCCCTTTTCTCTTACACAAGTTAGGGGTTACTGTTCTATTGTTTCTTTCTGCATGTCCATCATGTATGTAAGCCTTCTGATCCTGCTAAATATGGAAAAAAGACCCTTACTCAGGGCTTTTGTCTCCTCCCAGACATTAGCCTCTCTCATATTCATTTCTGCATCTGCTTTCTTGATGGACAAGAGAGAACTCCGGGTCAGAGTCTGGGACACCATCAATAGCCTTTTTTTCTCTGGTTGTATCTTCTCTGTCTCACTCTGCACCATTAGCTTCTTAAATGTTTGTATTTTCTCAAGTTCATCCTGAAATCTAGTATGTTTTCACCCTAAACATTAACTATAAATTAACCCATTTGAACCTATAGTCTGTTACTCTTCATATAGTATTTATGTTCAGTGTAAACATCTCCCATAGACTTTGACTTTTTAAATTAGTTCAACTCAATGTCTGCAAGACGCTTCAAAACAATGATGTTCTAAATTTGGCTTAACATTTTCTCCTTTAAACCTATTTTTTTTCTTGTATTCTTTATGATCCATGTCACCATCTATCCCAATCAGGTCTGACTTCTACAAAAGGTTAATAGCCACAGTTCCTAGAACCCATTTCAAAGTCTGAAGAAAGCAATGAAATTTTAGGTCAAAGAAAGTATTGTATTAGGTAATATTAACATATTATCCAAGCCAATATAGTCATCAAACAAAAAATTTAACCCCCCCTCCCCACCCCCAGGGGAAGTATCTCATGAAAACAAAAGTACCTGGGACCCACAAAAGTAATCATGTAACCCTAATCCCAAACAATAACTCTTAACTGTTCTGGACACCATTTTGCTTCATTTCTCACTTGATCAGTCACTGAGTGCTTATAATTGTATCATTTTGGAGACATTGTCTTAATTCTGTTTCTTTTGTGGGCTGATGGGTAAGTCTGCTTTCCATTTTGTCCTCATGACACTACATTACCTAGTGATTTCTCTAAAATGAAATGCTGATTATCATTCTGTTTAAAAATCCTGTAGTGCATTGAGTATCCTACAGGGAAAAGATTGAACGTACTTTCTTTCATGACCTATGCTTTGCAGATCTTGCTAGTTTCATCTCGTCTTATTTATCCAGTCTCCCTCTAGGCTAAATTACTGGCAGTTCTTTGTGTCTGATATTCTCTTTATATCTGCAGGCAGTTGCTTCTGATTGGGAAAACCACTTCTCCCTAGTTAGTAGAATAAGTTCCTATTCACCTTAAAAGCCTTTCCATCTCCACAAAAACATAATAAATACATGTAATTGCTTACATAATAATCCCTCCATAAAAATTCAGACATAAAATTCACCACATACATTTATATCTATTTTTTTCCCTTTTTTGTCTTGCTTTAGAATGTGGGCTTCTCGAAGTTAAGAATTTTGTCTTATCAAACCATATGTCCTCCGTGCCTGGAATAGATACGCATTCAACAAATATATGTTGGGTGATTTAATAAATGTGAATGTATATTTTAGATACATATTTCCTTTAAAAATGCAAATAGTAGCAATCAAACTTAAGAGTGATGTGCTTTCACCCCAATCTCATGCCTGATTCTGATTAGTTATAATTTGTCTCTCTACCTCTGAATAATCAAAAGCAACATATAAATTATTATCTGATATAAAAGTAGAACTCTTAATTATAAAATATATATGCTAGCATGCAACACATGATTTTATGCAACATTAACACAAAGATATAAATTATAGAAAATAATCATTTACTTAAGAAATTGCCTGGTTAATAGATCTCAAGACTCTCCTTAGTCCTGTCCTACTTTGGTAACCTAAATATTTTTTTTTTCAAATACCCAAAGGCTCAGAGAGATTCAATTCAACACTAAAAATTCTTCATATAGTTTCTCTGAAACTTGAAGGGTTTAAAAGTGAAGTGAAATCATTTGTTAAGAAAATATTATGATATTCTTTTTAATGCTTTTCTGTGACCACAATTGGACAGTCTCCATTAACTAAGGTGTTTAAAATGTATATTATCTACTATAACAAAAGAAAATCAACACCTGCCACAAATGTGCTTCAAATATGTTCATCAATTTTCCCCACTATAATTTTAGGTTAAAGTTTTTTTTTTTTCATGAATCCAACAAATATTTGCTTAATAGTTATTATATACCGACATTTTACTAGGTGTAGGAGAGTTTGCAATTTATCAGACAAAATTACATATTGATTAGTATTAAAGATGGAATGTACCATTTTATGGAACATTTATATCTATAAAATTTATATCTTGGAGCCCAACATCCAAAGTGACTGTTTTTAGAGACAGAGGTAATTAAAGTTAAATGAAGTCATAAAGGTGTGGCCCTGAACCAGTAGGATTAATGTCCTTATAAGACACAAGACAGCAAGTTTTCTTTATATTCTCTGAAGACACAGTGAGAAGGTGCGCATCTGCAAGCCAAGAAGAGAGTCCTCACTAGAAACTAAACCTACTCGACATTGATCTGAGACTGCTAGCCTCTAAAACTATGAGAAAATAAATTTGTTGTTTAACCCACTCAATCTATGCTGTTTTGTTACAGTAGTCTGAAAACACTAACACAGTGAGCTAAAGGATATGAAAGAGAGGTCAATGAGATAATTTTCAACAAAAGCACCAAGACCATTCAGTAGGAAAAAAATCTTCAATAAAATAATGCTGACAAGAAAACTGAATATCCATATGCAAAAGAATGAAGCTGGACCCTTAGTTCACATCATATATAAAAGTTCAGGTGAATCAAAAAAGTAAGTATAAAAGACAAACTATAAAACTCTTTGAATAGAACAAATTTTATAAATAAACTTTGTAAGTTATTATACTTTGAATTAGGCAACAGTTTCTTAGATAAGCAACAAAAGTAACAAAAGAAAAAAGGTGACTCAGATTACATAAAATTTAAAATAAGCTTCAAAGACACTGTCAAGAAAGTGAATGGATCACAATTGCACAAAAACCATAAAATACCTGGGAATAAACCTAACCAAGGATACAAGAGATCTGTATGATGAAAACTATAGAAGACTTATGAAGGAAATTGAAGAAGACACAAAGAAATGGAAAAACATCCCATGCTCATGGATGGGAAGAATAAATATAGTTAAGATGTCATTACTACCCAAAGCTATCTACACATTCAACGCAATTCCAATCAAAATTGCACCAGCATACTTCTCAAAGTTAGAGCAAACTATCCAAAAATTTGTATGGAACCACAAAAGACCCCAAATAGCCAAAGTAATATTGAAAAATAAAACCAAAACGGGAGGGATCACCATCCCAGACTTTAACCTCTACTACAAAGCTGTCATCATCAAGACAGTATGGTATTGGCACAAAAACAGACACATAGACCAATGGAACAGAATTGAGAACTCAGAAGTGGACCCAAAAGTATACAGCCAACTGATATTTGACAAAGCAGGAAAGAATATCCAATGCAAAAAAGACAGCCTCTTTAACAGATGGTGTTGGGAGAATTGGACAGCAAGATGCAGAAAAATGAAACTAGATCAATTTCTCACACCATACACAAAAATAAACTCAAAATGGATAAAGGACCTGAATGTGAGACAGGAAACCATCAAAAGCCTAGAGGAGAGAGCAGGAAACAACCTCCTTGATCTCCACCACAGGAACTTCTTACTTGACACTTCCCCCAAAGCAAAGGAATCAAGAGCAAAAACAAACGAATGGGACCTCATCAAAATTAAAAGCTTCTGCACAGCAAAGGAAACAACCCACAAAACTAATAGGCAACCAACAGAATGAGAAAAGATAGTTGCAAATGACATATCAGATAAAGGGTTGATATCCAGAATCTATAAGGAACTCACCAAACTTCACACCCGAAAAACAAACAACCCAGTGAAGAAATGAGCAGAAGACATGAACAGACACTTCTCCAAAGAGGACATCCAGATGGCCAACAAACATATGAAACGGTGCTCAGTATCCCTACTCATCAGGGGAATACAAATCAAAACCACACTGAGTGGCTAAAATGAGCAAATCAGAGAACTCTAGATGCTGGCGAGGATGTGAAGAAACGGGCACCCTCCTACACTGTTGGTGGGAATGTAAACTGGTGTGGCCCCTCTGGAAAACAGTGTGGAGGTTCCTCAAAAAATTAACAATAGAACTCCACTATGACCCAGCAATAGCACTGCTAGGAATTTACCCATGGGATACAGAAATGCTGAGGCATAGGAGCACATGTACCCCAATGCTCATAGCAGCACTCTCCACAATAGCTAAAACATGGAAAGAGCCTAAGTGTCCATCAACAGATGAATGGATCAAGAAGATGTGGTTTATCTATACCATGGAATACTACATGGCAATGAGAAACAATGAAATCTGGCCATGTGTAGCAACATGGATGGACCTTGAGGGTGTTATGCTGAGCGAAATAAGTCAGGCAGAGAAGGTCAAATATCATATGTTTGCATGTGTAGGAGCATTAGGAGGAAATTGACGGAGGAACAAGGGGGAGAAGAAGGGGGAAATGGTGGGGGAAAGGGAGAGAGGCAAACCATGAGAGACTCTTGAATGCTGACAAAAACTGAGAACTGATGGATGTAGGGGAGAGGAGGGATGGGCATGGAGGAGGGCACTTGTGGGGATGAGCACTGGGTGTTATGTGGAAACTAATTTGACAATAAACTATTTGTAAAAAAAAATAATAAAGTAGATATTGGTGTCAAAAAAAAAAGTGAATGGACAATCATAGAATAGGAGAAAATGTTTGCAAATCCTATATCTAATAAGGGTATAGTATCCAGACTAAATGAAGAACTCTTACCACTCACCAGTATAAAGACAATCCTTTAAATATGGATAAAGTATTTTAATAAATATTTTTTCAAAGAAGATACACAATTGGGCAAATAAGCTCATGAAAATATCAATATCATTAATTTTTAGGGAAATGCAAATAATAATTAAAGTGAGATAATTCACACCACATTAGACTATTATTTGGACATAAAAGGAAATGATGTCCTAATACATACTACAACATGGAGAAATATTAAAACATTATGCTATGAAAGAATCCAAACACAAAAGGCTATGTGTTGTATGATTCTATATATGCAAAATATTCAGAATAGGCCATAGAGTCAGAAAGTAGATTAATTGTTGTCAAGTGCTAAAGGAATGGAAGAATGAGGAGGGATTATTAATGGATGTGAAAATTCTTTTTGAGTGATGAAAATATCCTAGAATTAAGTAATGGTGATCGTTGTACAACCTTGTGTAAGATACTAAATTGAATATGCTAAAAATCACTGAAAAATGTCACTGAGTTGTACACTTTAAAATGATGAATTGTGTGATGTGTGTCTAATAGTTTAATTTGTATTATAAAAATAATAAAGAATAGAGTCTATGTGATCAAAAATGAGTCTGTGACCAGATCAGAGATACATAAAAATTGCTACAAAAAGTGTAAACTAAGATCAGAAAGCAAATAAGAACTAGCAGTGTATGTGTCAGGGGAGGTGGGAGAAGAGGAAAGGAGAGGGAGAAGGAAGGTAGAAAGAGGAAAGAAGGAGAGAAAGGGGAAAAGAGGTAAAGAAGAGGTGTTAGAGTTGGCATAACATACTATATGAGACAACTGCTAAGAGAAAACAGGAGAGATAAGTATGCACAGGATTATGAAAGGATTTTGTAAACTAAATTACACTAGATTCCTCGAGGAGCCATTAAATGGTGTTAAGCTATTGTGTGACTTCCTTGAATTTGGAAGAGGAGTAACCCTATGATAGGAGAATGGAAATGGCCCTAGGTACTGTAGAAAAATACTTCAAAGACTATTAAGACAGGATTTAAAGAATGGTAATTACTAGAGAAAATTTCAATGTTTATATCATGTAGGAAAACTATGCATTCTCTTTCCAGACTTTAGAATTAATCATTATTCCAAAAACTATTCTTGTAATGGCCTCTAAATTTGACTTTTGAATTATGAAGAATAATTTTATACACATTGCTTCTTTACCACCTCCTACATTCCAGCAAGTCTTTAAATCTCCTGAACTTCAGTTTTAAATGCTCACTACCAGGGGCACCTGGATGGCTCAGTCAGTTAAGCTTCCAACTTTGGCTCAGATCAGGATCTCACGGTTCGTGGGTTTGAGCCCTGCATTGGGCTCTGTGCTGACAGCTATCTCAGAGCCTGGAGCCTGTTTCCAATTCTGTGTCTCCCTCTTTGAACTTCACCTGCTCAAGCTGTCTCTCTCTCTCAGAAATAAACAAAAACATTAAAAAATATTTTAAACGCCTACTAACAAAGGAAGAACATGTTATTTTATTTTTAAGTCAAAACAAAGGAATACACACATAGATATATGTATGTAACATACTGTAAATGTTAGAGAAAACTTATTCAAGATAGTAATGCAAATAAACTCAAGATATAAATAATTTAACTGTTGATAGTGAAAAAATAATGCTTGTTCTAAGGCAAAAATTTTTATTTAGGTAAAATTGATTTCAAGGAGGAAATTTAATATCAATTGGCCATGAAATATTGTTAATTAATTTTGAAGATAACCATGTTATGGGACAAGTCGTTTTCTCTCCACATTCATATGTTGAAGTCCTAACCTTTGGTATCTCAGAATGTGACTGTATTTAAAGATAGGTCATTAAAGAGGAAATTAAATTAAAATGAGGTTAGGCCCTATTCCTTATAAGGAAATGACAGATTTCTGTATAAGAGGAACTGAGGACATAGAGAGGGGGGAAAAAACCATGTGAATGCAAAAAGAATATGGCTATCTATAGGCCAAGGAGAGAAGGCACAGAAGAAACCAACCCTGTCAGCACCTTGATCTTGAACATCTAGTCTCCATGATTATGAGAAAATTATTAAATAAGTCATGCAATCTATAGTATTTTCTTAGGCCTGTCCTAGAAAATGAATAAAATGTATTTTACTATTTTTGTTTTTTTATCTAAATATATTTTGCTTCTTTTGTATTTTTTGTTTTCAAATAATTTCACACACAAATAAGTTTAAGATCCCATAAGCAATTTCCATATGCCATGTATCCAGTTCCCCCAGTTGTAACTATTTTAATTATTTGCTTTAGCACTAATCTGTATAACTGTACATATTTTCTATTTTCCTAAGCCATTTAAGAGTAAATTGTAGATGTGCCATTTTATTCCTAGATACTTCACTATGTATTTACTAATAAACTATACACAATTTTACTTTGATACAGTCCATTACCAAAATCAATAAATTATACTTGATAAAAACTATTTGTGTCTCCACAAATCTTAGTCACATATTCCTAAATAAATACCTTTTGGAGCAAAAAAATATTTTTAAAAATCCTATAAAACATAGATATGTATGTTGTAGATCTGTTCATTATTGGTGATGTTAACTTTTATCATTTGGTTAAGATGATGTGTAAAGTTTTCAACTATAAAGTTACTAGTTTTCCATTTTTGCTAAGTATTTTGTGAGAGAGATATTTTAAAAATATGTAGATATGCTATATTCCATCAAACTTTGTCCACTAGTTTTGTCCATTGATGATTCTTACCTAATCAGTTATTACTATGATGTTTGTCAAATGATTTCTTAATTTCATCACTCTTCATTCAGTGTTTGGCAACCTACTTTAGGCTTTGCAGTTCTTCATGCATGTAGGACTTGTGGATTCTTAATTAGTAGGATAAATCCATTACTGTCATTTTATACGTTGATACTCCTATTGTCCCAGATTCAACCAGTAGGGATCATTTTAGCTTGCTTCTATGTCCTTTTTTCCTTTTCCTTTCTTTTCTTTCTTTTCTTTTCTTTTCTTTTTTTTGTAGTTTATTTATATTTTGAGACAAAGAGAGACTGAGCATGAGCGGGGGAAGGGCAGCTAGAGAGGGAGACACAGAATCTAAAAGAGGCTCCAGGCTCTGAGCTGTCAGCACAGAACCTGATGTGGGGCCTGAACCCATGAACCACGAGATCATGATCTGAGCCGAAGTCAGACGCTTAACCAACTGAGCCACCCAGGCGCCCCTCTATGTCCGTTTTTTCATGTATCCTTCATCCAGTGCCTACTTTATTAGTTTCTGACCTAGTGAGATATTAATACCTGTACATTTCCTGCCCTAGACCTGGAAAAAATCATTTCTCCAGAAACCTAGTTCCTCATGATTGAGAAAAGACAGGTCCTGCACATAAATGATCCTCTTCAGAGTGTGGAACCAAAAGACTCCACTGGAATGGGACAGTCCTGTCTCTAAGGACGGAAACTCAAGGCTAAATAATCAAGATTTTTGTCCTTTAGACCAGTACTGAAAGGTTTGAGTCATGAACTGTCAATTATCAAGGATTTTGGTACCTTGGGGGCTGGGAGCACATGGAATTATCCAATCGCAGAGACAGTGTTAAATTGGAGTGGAAGATTCCCGATATTAGGAGTTATAACCTCTTTGAAAGAGTGAGAAATTCCCCTTAGATTGGGCAACCACAAACTAGGATGTCAGTTTAATCCATGAATCTTCTAAGGGATAATAATGAGGGGTTTTAAAATCATGTAATAGTATTTTTAATCTTCCTCTCATTCACTACTAAAGGAGAGACTTAATGGAATACTGCAAGAAGATAATAGACTTTTTTTCTTACAAAGGCTGTAAAAGGTAAGATTATATTTTAACACATAACCCCTCAAATGTGATTCTATGTTTGGGAAGATAAGGTTCAGGTAAACTGTAAAAGTTCTTGTGAGCCATGACAAAGATCTAGGATGGTTATGACTTAAACATCAAAATCTGAGAGACGTAAAGAAGAATTCACAAATAATTAGGGAGGCAATAATATCCTGAAAGCATCAGGACAATTTACCTAGAAAATTACCCCAATGTTATCTCCTTTGAATACAAATTAGACTTACACAGTGCCCAAGTTCCTTGTCTCTTTCCTATCTGCACGCATGTTGAAATAATGTGCTCTAAATAATAGAAAGGAGACCAGTACTATGAACAGCATAGCTTTGAACTCAGACCATCATAAAAAAGATGACTGATTTTGTAACTTGAGGCTTCCTGAGATTTTGGACAATAACTGGCAATGCCTATTCCAGTCATCTGTTACATTATAGGATGCTATTTGATGGCAGCACAGGCTGACTGAGATAAAAGAAAAAGGCTACCAGGATCAAAACTTCAAATAATACAATATACCAATAGGATGTATTGTCACAGTGGATCAAGTCGGCCAGTTGCAGCCAATATAACATGAGCAGTGGATTAGGGTATAAGGCCCTGGCACCGATAGAAAGCAAAGCTGATAAGCCATTTATATGAGTCAGAATTCCAAAAAGAAGAAGATGAAACATTTATATTAGGATAATTTGAGGTCATTTCTGTAGAGAAAATATGTGTGGAAGTGTGGACAGAGTGTTAGGAATCCATAAAGAATGTTGCAGTAACCACAATGAAGATTTATTATTCCTAAATCTGACTAGGTAAGGGAAGAAAAGTTTTTAGAACCTGGAAGCAGAGAATCTTGTGGAGTTGCCAGGACTAACCTAAAGGAATGCAGTTCAACTGATTATGCAGGAAGGTAGCCAGGAGGATATATAACCAGATTTTAAACTCCTTTATCCCTGTAATTTTCTGGGCGTCTCCATTAATGAAAATCAAATGGAAGCCCGAGGGCAGGAAGATCTGTTGAGATGGTCTAAACAAAGCTAATAGTCCAGGCAGAGAGCAGGATACACAAAGATAGAGAACAAATGTGAAAGGGAAAGTGAATGATAACTAGAAGAGCAGGTTTTACTACCCATAAAGCATATTAAATAACCAGGAAGGCAGCTGTCAGGAGGCTCATGGAGTCCCCAAAAAGCCTAGGCTCCATTGCTTTAATGGATCAATATCTCATCAATTTAGTAGTGGGGCTTTCCTAGATAGTAGGACCAAAGAGAACTTGTCCTTGTTTGTATTTTTCTCTTAACCAAAATATATTGTAAAAAGTACATGATTCCTTAGACTTCTTTACAAGTAGGTATAGATAACTCCTATGGTTTTATCTGTCTTTTCAGCAAGACTATTCAATAATATGAAGGGCAGAGATATATGGTCATAGTCATATATACTTATACTGAAGATTATGTGAAACAATTGTTTCTTTTTTATATGCTTGAAATTGCTCAACGATAAGTTCTTGTAGGCTTGAGGAAAACCATGTCTCCATATCTTTAATAAACAAAGCCAGAATTTCTGCTAAGAATATTACCAGGCTTTTGAGATTAATTTTATCTTACTAAGAATGCATATGCTACATATTTCAAACATACTGGAAATCAACTTATAGTAAGATTAAATTTAACGTAAAATATGGCCATGTGGGATATACAACAAAATAAAAAATCATGTAAACAGAGAAAGTACATACTATCAGGCACCTGAGCTGTGCTTATTGCATTCTGCACTTAATTCTAAACTTGTAAAAATCTATATTTAAGTTTTAAGATATAAATGTATAGTTTATCAAATACTCCAGAATACAAACATAAATACAAACAAGCTTATGGAGGAAAAATAGTTTTTTCTAAGTTTTACTAAAGCAGGGGTGTCTGGGTGGCTCAGTCAGTCAAGCATCTGACTTTGGCTCAGGTCATGATCTCACAGTTCATGGATGGGAGCCTGGCATCAGGGTCTGTGCTGACAGCTAGCTCAGAGCCTGGAGCCTATTTCTGGTTCTGTGTCTCCCTCTCTCTCTGACACTCTCCTGCTCACTCTGTCTCTCTCACTCTCTCAGAAATAAATAAAACATTTAAAAAGAATTTTACTAAAGCAAAAAATTTTTACCATATGCCTTATTTGTGTTGTAATAGTCAATACTATAGATGATTTCTTCATTTTCTAAAAAATGCAAAAATACTCAAATAGGTGGCTATGTAAAGTGTTTTTGTGAGGATTATATTAATGCATACAAAGATCTTTTATCTATGCCTGGCACATGCTAAATATTCTGTAACTCTTAGCATATAGTTATTATGAAATACAAGGGAATAACTTTAATACATTAATGAAAATATTACTTTAATGACTTGAGAAAATATATCTAGTTATTTGATTTCTGATGATTTATCTTAGTACTGCAACTTACAGACATAAGAACAGATAGTTAATACATCTGTTGAACTCTTTCTCTTTGAAATTTCACAAGTCTTGAGCCAACTCTTGGCAGTTTCTAGATTTTAGTCAATTAGTACTGAAATTTTTAAATAGAATTCTAATGTAAAATTTTGTTGTTGGTTAAAGTGAGACCCATATGCTTTAAATACTAAATGTGAGAAGGGAAAAGTTATAGCTCTATTTGGAAATTATAAAAGCTGTCATTGAGTATCATTTATGTGGAATGCTGATATGGCTGTAGGACTGCCTAAAATGTAATTTATATTATTTTCAAAAAATGTTTTATTTTAATGTAATAAGATTATTTTTTATACCATAATACATGGACAAGTTGGCTCCCAACCAACTAGAATACCAAAATCTTTCTTAATAGAAAGACTTGATTAGAGCACATCATTGAATAAAATAACTTGTGAATTAATTATTGGGAATTTGAATGTTTATAATCTTGCGGAATATGCAAGCCTTTCTGTCTTTGTCCCTCTAGAGAAACTCTCAGTTCTCTTCAGAAGGCTGACCCGTTGAGAGTGTGTATCAAGAGATTCCTTGGCTCTTTGGCTTTCAGTTGAATTTAGTCAACATGAACACTGGAATAAATCAGAGGAAGATGAGTGAATTTAGAGCATTTATTCCCCTACTTCCTCCTTTAGCGCTTGGATAGGATGCCTGCCTCACTCAACTGAAGATCAACTCTAATGTCAAACTGCCCTCTGTATATAGTTTTTTCATTGCACATTCCAGTACTCTCTATTCTTTTGATCTAATTTCATCAAGGGACCATCAGAAATAACATGGGTTGGAGCACCAATAGAAGATGATGTTTAGAAGACCTGGTAGATTTGGCACTTAGTCTTTATGATGACAAGAATGATTATAATGCAAAAGGGATAGCTTACTTGCTCCCATGATCCTAAAGAGCTTAGATAAAGAGAAAGGGAAACTGAAAGCTGTATATATCCTACTCAATGTGTGAACAATCAGATAGCCTTGACAACTCTAAAACAGTTTCCATCTCCTGTAATTGCAGTGCAGAGATCTATGCTTAGTGGATGAGTTACATAGTTGCAGTGCCAAATAAATATTAAAACTACATGATATTTTGCTAAGTCAAGGGCAATGGAGGAAACTATTGAGGTCAGCAATATGGATGAAACATTTAGGAGAGAGATACAAAAATGTTAACCTAAATCCCCTTGAATTTTCCATGCCTCAAGAGGTAGACCTCCATCTTTACTTCCCCAACCATTAAGACTTTCTGCTTCATCATAAAACAATAATACAGATTTAGGGGTGCCTGGGTGGCTCAGTTGGATGAGTGTCTGACTTTGGCCTGAGTCATGATCTCACAGTTTGTGAGTTTGGGCCCCGTATCGGGCTCTGTGCTGATAGCTCAGAGGAGCCTAGCTCCTTTTTTGGATTCTATGTCTCCTTCTCTCTCTCTCTCTCTCATTCTCTATCTCTCTCTCTCTCTCTCTGCCCTTCCCCCACTCACACTCTGTCTCTCTCTGTCTCTCAAAAATGAATAAACATTAAAAAATAAATAAATAAAGATTTCACCTGGGGAAGCTGCCTCATAAGAAATTGGTCCCAACGCCACCTCACCTTTAGTAGCCCTTAGTTCTTAATGAGAATTATATCCTATTCAACTTTTTAAAAAAGTAATTTTTCCAGGCAGAAATGGGCTGTATAATTTAAAATCATATATAGGTAATCAGTTCAAGTCTGAGAATCATGAATGAAATAGATTGTCAGGCCATGAAGGATGGGATATAATTTTGATCATGTTAAACTTATAGGTACAGGTGCATTCATTTATGATTAAACATTGAATGTGTTCAGCTGAGCATATAGGGATGGCATTTAAAGTCTGTTTAGTAAGAAAATTCATGCCTCAAGTCAAAGAGAGCTTACAGATATGTAATTAAAATGTTTGAATTTCCTGCTGTATGGTAGAGGAAGGAGTCTGAAACCTCAAAGGTGGAAATATTGAATAGTTATGTTTTGTATATTTTTTGTGGCCAATCCCAATCATATTCTCAAAGAGGATTTTCAAGGTATTCTTAAAGCCTTGTTGAAGGTATTCTTGTACAAGGGGATTAAAAAAGGTATTGGTAGGGGCGCCTGGGTAGTTCAGTTGGTTAAGCGTCCAACTTTGGCTCAGGTCATTATCTCACAGTTTGTAGATTCGAGCCCTGCATCGGGCTCTGAGCTGACAGCTATCTTGGAGCCTGGAGCCTGCTTCAGATTCTGTATCTCCCTCTCTCTCTGACCCTCCCCTGCTCACGTTGTCTCTCTCTCTCTCAGAAATAAATAAAAAGACAGTAAAAAAGATATTGGTAAAGGAGATACTAGCATCCTTAAAATGTTCAATGATGTCTGTCCTCTTTAGACCAGTGGTGGTGGTGACAGGTGCAGCAATGGGGTTAAATTCTCTGATATCAATGAGATGATGGGATCCAGGATATTAGATGCTAGGGTAATAATGCTGGTGGCAGCAATTACACAATAAGCCACAAGACTGGAATAGGAGTCAGAATGCTTTGATCTGTACATGTATGTGCTGGTGACTTTGTCATTGTGGAGTATCTAGAATTTTTTTTAAGTACCCTACTAAGGTGTCCAATTTGTTAAACTCCTAAGCTAAGATAGAGCTAGAGACATAGAGCTAGATTTAAAAAAAGGAGTGGAAATAGAAATACACACATTTTTCCTAGGCTCTGTGAGCAGGAATTTCACTTATCACTATAAGCTTCATGGCCACCTGCCTAGATAGAAGCCTGCTTTTAGTCTTGAAACCTCTTTTGACTAAGTATGTGGTTAAAGTAATTAAGGATCTTGAACAAAGATGATATACAATGGAAATGACACACAATTATCAGACAGAGGTTAAAATACCTATTTTATGTCTGATGGAGCTGGATTAGAAAATATAGCTTTCACCTGAAATTATGTTGGACTTCCCAAATCTTCTAATAAATCCAGTTGTAGGCTGAGGAACTAGAGAATTCTAAACTTCCTCCTACAACACAGGGTCTACTTTCACTAATTTCTCCAGAATGATGACAGCAGAACACATTCAAATTATTATGGATAATACAGCATCCATACAGAATCTAAACTTGGCTAACTATAGTTGCTCATTTCACCCATATCACCAATATCACCAAAGTAAGACACTTACTCTTCTATTGGAAAAGAGTACGAGGTAGAAACACAAGTGTCAATTTTTCAGGACTTGTAGAATGACCTTTGTTACAGGATTAAATAGAAACAATGGAAAAATTATAACAGTCATTATCCCTACAATTATGTCTTCTTTTATACTTAAGATGAATTGTGAATTTTCTTTCTCTTTGATCATAATTTACAGCTTCTCTCTTATTTTTAATTTTTTTTTCATTTCTGATACTGATATTGGCCATATGGTATTTTTTTTTTAAGAACTTGAAAACTACTTGTTTGGACTACCACATGTTCAACTTTTGAAAATGTTCCATGTTTGTTTGGAAAGAATATATATACTCTGTTTACAGTTACATAAATATGTTTGTAAATAATCTAGACAGTTAATATTTTTTATTCAAAATTCTGTATCTCCTACTGAGTATGGTTCCCAGAAGAGTTAACTTAAATTCTTACATTGTGATTATCAGTGTGTCAATTTTTCCTTGTTCTTCCATCACTTTTGCTGCATATAATTTGGAATGACATTTATTTTTATTAAAATGACATATTATAATGTTTATTTTGAGAGAGAGGGAGGGAGGGGAGGAACACAGAGAGAGAGAGAAAATGAATGAATGAATGAGAATGAGAAAGAATGAGAATCCCAAGCAGGCTCTGTACTATCAGCACAGAGCCTGTCACAGGGCTCTGTGTCCCGAACCACTAGATCATGACCTGAGCTGAAATCAAAAGTCAGATGCTTAACTGACTGAGTCACTCAGGCACTCCTGGAATGATATTATTAAGAGCACACAGAATTTTAACTGTCATTCTTCATGAATTTTGTTTTATTTTGTTTTAATTCATTATTTTCCCTATTTATCTACTTGGTAGTTTTCCACGTGATTATATACTTTTAAAAAAATCTGTTCAGATGAGTCTAGGGTATTTTTAAAAATCTTAGTAAATGCTTTTTTTAGTTATGGTAAATTATAGGAATAAATTTTTAAATATAAAACCATTGTTGCATTCCTAGAATAAACCCAACTGAATTTTAATGAAAGTTTTAAAACTAGATTTAGTTGCTCATATTTACTTTAGAATATTTATAATCATGCTTGATATTTACTATCAATTGGCCTATAATTCCCCTATCTCATAATGGCCTTTTCATTATAATTCAATTATAATTATATAATGAGTTGAAAATGCCTCTTCTTTTTATATTTTCTAAAATAGTCTCATTTACAATACTTCATCTTAAATGATTTTTAGAACTTGGTACTAAAACTATATGGATTTAATGAGTTTCTAGTTGATAGATATTTGAACAGCAATTTTATTAATTAAACGTATAAACCTATTCATATTTCTTTTTTATTCTGATTAGGCAAGTTACAGCAAATTAGGCAATTGTTTGTGTCTAAGTTCTTATATTTAGCAGCACAAACTTTTAATTTTCATTATTGCTTTTTAAGGTCCTTTATGTTTCCTTGGAGCTATATCCACAGTTTTGCTCATTTTTCTAAAGTTTTGTCTTATTCTTTTGCTTATTTTATCTACTTTTTGTTTATTTTGTTATAATTTTTAAATTTTGTTATAATTTTTAAGGAACAATTTTTCACTCTTAATCCTCTCAACTATATCTTTGTTTTCTGCTTCTTAATGTTTACTCTTAATCATTTCCTTTCTTTATACTTTGTTTATTCTGCGGCTTTTTTTTCTAGATCTTGACCTTATTTTTATTTCATTATCAGTATTTTTTAACATAATCATGTATGACTAGAACATCTCTATGTCCTGCTTTTGCTGTCATCCATGCATATGTGTACATGTATGCATAATTTTAAATTTCTATTTTTCATTTTATTGCTGCAAAACACCGACATTGTTATTCATGATATAAATTCTCTAAAAGATGTGAAGTTTTTCTGTGCAGACTGCCTAATAGGTGGGCAAATTTTGTAACTCTTCACTACATGTTTATAAAGGTTACGTATTATCCATTCTGTCCATTAACTCAAATATATTAATTTTAGCAAATGCTCTCTGCCCTTGTTACTTCATTTCAATATCTAAAAGAAAAGTTTTAAACATGCCTTTTATGGTCAAAATTTATCAAATAGCCCCTGTAATTCTATTTATGAGACTATGTTAAATACTTTAGAATCTCAAATGATTGAGATTGTCAAATGATAGAATGTAAAAAAAACAAACCAAAATTCAGAAGTTGCATCATAAGCAAAAAATGAAGATATCACTGTGTAGATGATTTTTCCTTTCCTTTCCTTATTTTTTGTTCTTATTTAATTTCATATGAACTACATATTATTGTTTCCCCATTGTATCATTAGATAGGGGCCACTTTTATCCCCAATATTACCTTTTACCTTAATTACGTTTTTTTGAGGGCTATACTGCCGTTTACTATATATTTCTATATACTTGTATTTTACTTAAGACCCTTATAAATTATTTTTTTTGTTTCATAAGTTATAATAAAATAAGTTATATTTGTCAAACCCGACAATCTCATATTCTACTAGTCATTTACTGTACTTTTATACGTATCATATAGTGACATATTCACATTGTTCTTTGGAATTTATGCTTCCCAACTTTTCCCTCTGCTTTTGTGTTTTCTATTTGATCTGCTTTCTTTGGGGATACTTAAGATTTATTATTTACTTATTTTTAATGTTTAATATTTAAATGTTAACATTTATTTTTAATGTTAATTTTTGAGAGTGTGAGAGAGAAAGAGAGTGTGAGCAGGGGAAGGGCAGAGACAGAGGGAGACACGGACTCTGAAGCAGACTCCATGCTCTGAACTGTCAGCACAGAGCCAATGTGGAGCTTGAACTCCGGAACAGTGAGATCATGACCTGAGCCAAAGCTGGATGCTTAACTGACTGAGCCACCCAGGCACCCCTACATTTTTTTTAAATTCAGTTATTTGCCAACTATTAATCTGAAAAGTGTTTGATTTCTACCCTTAATAGCAGTTCTTAAGTTCTAAACACATAATATTTATAACAGAATAAAGTTTGATAATATTCCCATTTTTCACTTAAATAATACAAGAATCCTTAAATTGATTTTATTAACAATCCTTCATTTAGTGAATGTCACACTGTGTTATAGTCTTGTGCTCTATCCTCAAATGAGTAACTCTATTTTATTTTTTACATTTATATAAAATATGTTTTTTAATTTACCATTTCTTCTTACGTTTATACATTTTGTCTGAGTTCATTTCCTCCTTTTTGAATAAGATGAGCTAGTATTTAAACATTTATTGGGACTGTGAGTGGAAAGCTCTTCCAGTTTATGCTAAAAGAATAAAAAAGTATTATTTGATATTTTGAATGAAAATTAAATTGAGTATCATATTCAATGTTGGCAATTCTTTTCTCTCAGCACCTTGAACACCATATTCCTTGACTTGTAGCTTATATTGTTCCCAGTAATATAAGTAATACTTCTTTGAAAATGATCTCTTTGGGGCGCTCGGGTGGCTTAGTTGGTTAAGCGTCCGACTTTCGCTCAGGTCATGATCTTGCGGTTCGTGGGTTCGAGCCCCACGTCGGGCTTTGTGCTGACTGCCAGCTCAGAGCCTGGAACCTGTTTCAGTCTGTGACTCCCTCTCTCTCTGACCCTCCCCTGCTCACGCTGTCTCTCTCTCTCTCTCCTAGAAATAAATAAAACATTTAAAAAAGAAAATGATCTCTTTTGCTCTTTTTAAGAACTTCACTTTAATCTTGAACATTTATGGATATCTGCATATCTCCACTATATTCTGTCTGACTGTCTTCTTTCCTTCCTTCTTTCCTTCACTTTCATCTTGATACTTCTCATTTCTTTTGAAAATCCTGGAAATTTCTAAATATTAATTCTCTTATATTCTCTCTACTTTTACTTTCTGGAATTCCTGTTAGATGTATGCTGGATCTTTCATTCTACTTTCTATTATTCTTAACACATCATTCATATTTTTCATCCCTGTATCTTCTTATAGTGCTTTCTCACTCTCTTAGTGTAGTGTTTAATTCATGGGTTTACTTGCCTTTCAAGATTTTAATTTGTGGAATTTCTATTTTGTGCTAAATAAAATATGTATATATAATATGTAATATACAAATATGTAAATAAAAAATAAACTGTAAATTAAATTCAATTATATATACAAATATATAAATAAAATAAATATTTAAATTCCAGCTAGTTAACATACAGTGAAGTCTTAATTTCAGGAGTAGAACCCAGTGATTTATCTCTTATATATAATATTAGTGCTCATCCAAACAAGTGCCCTCCTTAATGCCCATCACCCATTTAATCCTTTGCTCCATCCATCTCCCCTCCAGCAACCCTGTTTGTTCTCTGTATTTAAGAATCTCTTATGGTTTGTTGCCATCTCTGTTTTTACCTTACTTTTCCTTCCCTTTCCCTATGTTCATCTATTGTGTTTCTCATGTTCCACCTATGAGTGAAATCTTATGATATTTGTTTTTCTCTAACTTATTTTGCATAGCATAATACACTCTAGTTCCATTTGTGTTTTACTAATGGCAAGACTTCACTCTTTTTTCATTGCTGAGTAGTATGCCAAAAATCCTTACATTTTTTTAAAAAAACCACCTTAGTAGTAAGATCAAGATCGAAAAACTTTGCTTGCTTAAAGTTCTGGTGAGTTTTATTTTCTACTGTATCTGTTTGACTGATAGTATAACATTTCAAGGATTCTGTATTTAATCACTTCGAGCTACCTGAATGGGTAAAGACTTTATCCCTCCTCTTCACATGGTAAATGCCTATTGGGAACTCTGCAGCAGCAGTGCATATACTTTCGCCCCTGGTTTTCAGTCCCATCTTTGTTTGAGGTCCTAGGTATTCCCAAACTTTTTCATGAATACATCTATGTAGTATTAAAGAATGTGGTCTTTGTTTTTTCATCATTTCTAGGTGTCCTGAAACAGAAAGTTATTTAAGTTCTCTAATCCACCCTACTTAAAAAAAAAATAGGCCATTCTCTTTGATTTTATTAAAGTTATCTCTAAGCAATGATGCCTGAGGGCGCCTGGGTAGCTCAGTCGGTTGAGTGTCTGGCTTTGGCTCAGGTCATGATCTCCTGGTGAGTCCAAGCCCCACATTGGGCTCTGTGCTCAGAACAAAGACAAATCCTCTATCTCCTTCTCTCTCTCTGCCCCTCCTCTGCTCACACTTTGTCTCTCAAAAATAAAATTAAAAAATATTAAAGGTCTGATATTTGATGCTATGCCTAGAATTACCTTCTCATTTACTTACTCCTCAGAACTCAGACTTGACTAGTGTAGTTGTAAGCTTTCTGCTATTTTATGTGTTGGAAACTCCCCCCTTTAGAAATAAATCCTTGTTTTTATCTAGGAACCTAATATCTAAAATATGAGAAAGATTAAGGCCACATTTTCCTTTTCTTCCATTTTTTTATTAAAATATAATCTAAATATAATGTATTAGTTTCAGGTGTACAATAAAATGATTTAATATTTGTATAGTGAAATGAATACCACAATATGTCTAGTTAACATTGTTCACTGTAAATAGCTTTTTTGTCTTAAATAGCTTTTTTGTCTTAAATAGCTTAAATCTCTTGTACTGAGAACTTTTAAGACTTTCTCAGGAACTTCGAAATGTGTATTATAGTATCATTAACTGTGGTCACTATACTGTACGTTACATCCCTATGACTTACTTACTTTATCACTGGAAGTATGTATCTTTTTGCCTCCCTTCACCCATTTCCCCTACCCCCCATGTCCTGCCTCTGGGAACCATCAATCTACTCTCTGGATCTATGAGCTTAGTTTTTTCTTTTCTTTTTTTTTTTTAATTCCACAGATAACTGAGAACATATGGTATTTATCTTCCTCTGACTTATTTTACTTAGATTATTGCTCAAGGTCCATCAATATTGTCACTAATAGCAAGATTAGCTTTTCTGTGGTCAAATAATAGTCTATTGTACATATACCAGATTTTCTTTATCCATTCATCCACTCATAAATACTTGTGGTATGTCCATATATTCTCTATTATAAATAATGCTGCAATAAACATGGACGTGCATGCATTTTTTCAAGTTAGTGTTTTTATTTTCTTTGGATAAATATCCAGTAATTGATTAATGGGTCATATATTTGATTTTGAATTGTTCCCTTTTCCCCACATCCTAACCAACACTTCCTAAATCTAACCATTCTGTTACTGGTCATTCTGTTACTCACTGGTGGTTTTGGCTTGGATTTCCTGATGATTAGTGATGTTGAATATCTTTTCATGTGTCTGCTGGGTATCTGTAGGTATTCCTTAGAAAAAATGCCTATTAAAGTTCTCTGCCCAATTTTAATTAGATTATTATTTTTGTTGTTTTTGTAAGCATATTGAGTTATATGTTATTTATGCATTTTGAGTATTAACCCCTTAATAGATATATGGCTTAAAAGATTTTCTTCCATTCAATAGGTTGCTTTTTCATTTTATTGATGGTTTCCTTTGCTGTGCAGAAGCTTTCAGTTTGATGTAGTTCCATTTGTTTGTTTTTTCTTTCGGTGTCAGATTAAAAAATCATACCAAGATTGATGTCAAGGAGCTGACCACTAGGTTTTCTTCTATGAGTTTTATGGATTCAGGTCTTACATTGCTGACCTCAATCAATTTTGATTTAATTTTTGTTGTATGTGTAACATAATGGCCCAGTTTTCCCAGAACCATTTAATGAAGAGACTGATCTCCACATTATTATTTGGCTCCTTTGTCATAAATACACTGAGCATATATAAGTGGAAATATTTCTGACTCTTTATTTGTTTTATTGACCCATATCTCTGTTTTTATGTTAATACCACACTGTTTTGATTACTATGGCTTTGTAATATACTTTGAACTTGGGGACTGTGATGCCTCCAGCTTTTTTTTTTTTTTTTTCTTTCTCAAGATTGGCTTGACTATTCTGGATCTGTGATTCTACACAAATTTTAGAATTTTTCTATTTTTTGAAAAATGACATTGAAACCTTGATAGTGGATGCCTTGAATCCGTAGATTGCTTTTGGTAATATGGACAATTAAACACCACTACTTCTTTTAATCCATGAGTATATACATACTATCTATTTATTTATTTGTGTTCAATTTCCTTCATTAATGTTTACATTTCTGTGTTTAGATCTTTCACCTCCTTGGTTAAATGTATTGCTAGATATTTTATTCCTTTTGATTAAATTATAAATGGAATTGTATTCTTCATTTTTCTTTGATATTTTGCCATTACTGTATAGAAGCCATCAATTTTCATGTACTAGATATTTGTCCTGCAACTATACTGAATTTGTTTTTTAGTTGTAACAGTTTTTGGTGGAGTGTTTCAGGTTTTCTATGTATAATATCATGTCTTCTGCAAATAGCAACAGTTTACTTTTCCTTTCCAGTTGTGATATCTTTTTTTCTTATCTAATTGCTCTAGAAAGGACTTTGTTGAATAAAAGTGATGAGAGTAGGTAGCCTTGTCTTTTTCCTGATCTTTTCTGATCTTACTGAAAAAGTTTTTATCTTTTCACCATTGATTATGTCAGGTTTGGTCCTGTCCTATATGACCTTTATTATGTTGAAGTACGTTTCCTCTGTAACTACTTTGCTGAGATTTTATTTTTATCATAAATGAATGTTGAATTGTGTCAAATTATTTTTCTCCATCTATTGAGATCATTGTAATTTGTATCCCTTATTAATGAGCTGTATCACTTTAATTGATTTTTGGATGTTGAATCAGAGTTTTTTCCCTAGAATAAATCCCATTTTATCATGGTATGATTCTTTTAATGTGTTGTTGAACTTTATTTGCTAATACTTTATTGAATATTTTTGCATTTATATTTATCAGGAATATTGTCCTGTAATTTTTTTCCTTATAGTTTGTTTCTTGTCATCTGGTTTGGGTATCAGTGTGGTGGTAGCCTTATAAAATGAGTTTGGAGCATTTCTCCTTTTAATTTTTTGGAAGAGTTTAAAGAGGATTAGTGTTCAGTCTTCTTGGAATATTTGATAGAATTAACCAGTGAAAGTGTCTTGTCCTAGATATTGTTGGAATATTTTTGATCACTGATTCAATCTCCCTACGAGAAACTAGCCAATTCACATTTTCAATTTCTCAATGATGCAGTCTCAAAAGATTGCGTATTTCTAGGAATTTATCCATATCTTTTTGGTTGTCTAATTTGTTGGCATATAATTTTTCATAGTAGTCTCTTATTATCCTTTATATTTCTGTAGTATCATTTGTAAATCTCCTCTTTCACTGCTTGATTTTATTTTAGTCACCTTTCTATTTTTTATTTTTAAATTTTTTTTTAAGAAAATGTTTATTTTTGAGAGAGTTCAAGTAGGGAAAGTCAGACAGAGGGAGAAAGAGAGAGGATCCAAAGAGGGCTCTGTTCTGACAGCAGTGATCCCAATGTGGGGATCAAAGTCACAAACTGCAAGATCATGACCTGAGCCAAAGTCAGATGCTCAGCTGACTGAGTCACGCAGGTGCCCTATGTCCTTTTTTTTTTTTTTTAATTTTTTTAAATGTTTTATTTATTTCTAGGAGAGAGAGAGAGAGAGAGAGACAGCGTGAGCAGGAGGGTCAGAGAGAGGGAGTCACAGACTGAAACAGGCTCCAGGCTCTGAGCTGGCAGTCAGCACAGAGCCCGACGCGGGGCTCGAACCCACGAACCGCGAGATCATGACCTAAGCGAAAGTCAGACGCTTAACCGACTAAGCCACCCAGGCGCCCCTATGTCCTCTTTTTTTATTATTGACGTATAGTTGACATACAATGTAATTGTATGTAAATTAATGTAAAGTGTACAGATATAGTTATGTGACAATTCTACATTACACAGTGTTCATAAAATTTAAGTATAGTTGCCATCTATCACCATACAACATTATTAAAATATTATTGACTCTATTCCCTATATTGTACTTTTCTTTCCCATAAATTCCATATATTATAACTGGAAGTTTGTACCTCTTAATCCCCTTCACCTATTTTTAAACATCTCTCTACACCTTCCATTTTGCAACCACTAGTTGTTTCTCTATATTTATGTTTGTTTCTAGTTTTTTGTTTGTTCATCATATGTTCATTTCTGTGTGTTTTAGATTCCACATGTAATTGAAATCATATGGAATTTGTCTGTCTCTGCCTGGCTACTTTTACATAGCATAATGCCCATTAGATCTATCCATGCGGCCATAAATATATCCTTGCTCTTTATGTCTCAGTAATATTCGTGTGTGTGTGTGTGTGTGTGTGTGTATACACATAATATACCATATTTTTATCCATTCATCTATTAATGGACACTTAGGCTCCTTCTATATCTTGGCTATTGTAAATAATTTTGCAATAATCATGGGCATGCATATATTTTCTCAAATTAATGTTTTTGTTTTCTTTTGGCAAATACCCAGTAGTGGGATTATTGGACCATATGGTAGTCTATTTTTAATGTTTTGAGAAGCCTCTGTACTCTTTTATAGAGTGGCTGCACTAGTTTGCATTCTCACCAGCAGTTTATGAGGTTTCCTTTTTCTCTGCAGCCTTGGTAACATTTGTTGTTTCATGTGTTTTTTATTTTAGCCATTCTGACTGGTGGAAGGTGATGTATCACTTTTATTTTGACTTGTATTCTGTGATGATTATATTAAAAATTTTTTCATATGTCTGTTAGCCATCTGTATGTCTTCTTTGAGAAAATGTCTACTCAGGTCCTCAGCTCATTTTTAAACAGATTATTTATAGTTTCCATGTTGACTTGAATTAATTCTTTATGCGTTTTTAATGTTAATCCTTTATCAGTTATATCATTTGCAAACATCTTCTCCCATGTAGGAGGTTTCTTTTTCATTTTGTTGATGGTTTTCTTTGCTGAGCAAAAATGTTATATTTTGGTGTATTTACAATAGTTGGTATGTTTGTTTGTTAGAGAGCACTAGCAAAGAAGAGGCGGTAATGGGCGGGGAGAGAGAGAATCTTAAGCAGGCTCCATATTTAGCATGGAGCCTTACAAAGGGCTGAATCCCACAACCCTGGGATCATTACCTTAGCTGAAATCAAAGCCAGGTGCTCAACCAACTGCAACACACAGGCACCTCTCCAACAGTTTATTTATGTTGTGTTTTCCTGTGCCTGAAGAGACCTATATAGAAATATATTGCAAAGACTATCTTTGTTCAAGAGATTACTGCCTATTTTTTTTTCTTTTAGAAATGATATGAGGGGTATCTAGGTGATTCCATCGGTTGTGTCCGATTCTTGATTTTGACTCAGGTGTCATGATACCATGGTTTATGGGATCAAGCGCTGTGTTGAGTTTGGCACTGACAGTGTGGAGCTTGCTTGGGATTCTCCCCCTCCCTCTGTCTAAGCCCCTCTATTGCTTGCACTCTCTTTCTCTCAAAGCAAATAAACATTAAAAAAAATAAAAAAAATTTTTTTTTTAATGTTTTATTTATTTCTAGGAGAGAGAGACAGCGTGAGCAGGGGAGGGTCAGAGAGAGAGGGAGTCACAGACTGAAACAGGGTCCAGGCTCCGAGCTGGCAGTCAGCACAGAGCCTGACGCAGGGCTCGAACCCACGAACCACGAGATCATGACCTAAGCGAAAGTCGGACGCTTAACCGACTAAGCCACCCAGGCGCCCCACATTAAAAAAATTTTTTAAATTATATGGTTTCAGATCTCATATTTAGGTCTTTAATCCATTTCAAGTTTATTTTTGTGTATAATGTAAGAAAGTGGTTCATTTTATTCTCTGACATTTAGGTTTCAATTTTCCCAATGTTTTTTAAAGAGGGTCTTTTCCCAATTGTATATTCATGCTTCTTTCATTGTAGATTAATTAAACATATTATTGAAGGTTTATTTCTGTGCTCCCTATCATTTTCCATTTATGTATATGTCTATTTTTTTATCCTAGCATCATTCGATTTTAATGACTGTAGCTTTACAGCACAGCTTACAGTTTGGGACTGTGATCCCTCTAATTTTGATCTTTTTCAAGATCCCTTGGGCTTCTTTGTGATTCCATAAATATTTTAGGGTTATTCTAGTTCTATAAAAATAGTTTTATAGGAATTGCATTAATTCTGTTGATTGCTTTATGTAGAACATTTATCGGTAGTATCCTTCTAGTCCATAAACATGGTATATCTTTACATTTATTTGTGTTATTTTCAATTTCCTTATTTGATGTCATATATTTTACAGATTATAGGTCTTTCACCCCGTTAGTTCAGCTTATTCCTTGGTATTTTTTTTTTTTGGTGCAATTGTAAATGGATTATTTTCTAATTTCTTTTTCTAATTATTCATTATTCGTATATGGAAATGTAACAATTCTATATACAATAAAACCTTGCATTGCAAGTAACTTCCGCAAGTGTTTTGCAAGACAAGCAAACATTTCCACTAAACTTTAACTTGATAAATGAGTCGTGTCCTGCAATGTCAGGAGTACATGATGCTTAATATCGCATGATCACAACTGAGCCAATGGTTCTTGAAATTTGCTTTGATATGCGAGTGCTTTGGATCGCAAGTGTGTTTTCAGAATGAATTAAGCTCACAAAGCAAGGTTTTACTGTACTAATTTTGTATCCTACACCTTTAGAATTTTGACTTATTAGCTCCAATAGTGTTTAGTGAGTCTAGCTTTTTTTTTTTAAGTTTATTTATTTTGAGAGAACAAGAGCGAGTGTGGGCAGAGGAGGGAGGGGCAGGGGTGGGGGAGGAGGGGGAGGGGAAGAGAATCCCAAGCAGGTTCCACACTGTCAGCTCAGATCCCAACATGGGGCTAGATCCCATGAACCACGAGATCATAAGGCTTTTTAATTTATAATATTATGACATCTCCATATAATGACGGTTTTATTTCTTCCTTGCCAATTTAAATGCCTTTTAATCCTTTTTTATTTTATTTTTTTTTCTGACTTGGGGCTAAGACTTCAGCACTATGATGAATTAAAGCAGAGAGAAAACACATACTTGATTTCTTCCTGATTTAGAGGAAAAACTTTTAGTTTTTCACTCTTGATTATGATATTACCTGTGGGTTTCTCATGTGTGGACTTGATGATGTTGAAATTTTGTTTCTCTATACTCACCTTGTTGAAAGTTTTTAATCAATAAAAGTGGTTAAATTTTGTCAAATGCTTTTTCTGAGTCTACTAAGATAATACAATGTTTATCCTTCATTTGGTTAATGTGAGGTATCACACTGAATGATGTACAGATATTAAATGATCCTTGCCTTCCAGGTAATCTGGTGAAAGATATTTTAATGTGTTGTTGAATTTAGTTAATATTTTGTTGAGTAACTTTGCATATATGTCATCCAGGATATTGGCCTGTAGTTTTCATTTTTGAAAACTATCTTTGTTTGATTTTTGTAAAAGAGTAATGTTGGTCTTAGAATGAATTTGGAAGTTTTCTGTCCCCTTCTATTTTTCTGAAAAAGTTGAAATATAATAGGTATTAACGCTTTCAATATTGATAGAATTCACCTATGAAGCCATCTTCTCCCGGACTTTGTTTTTTGGGAATTTTTTTGAATAAGGATTGAATTTCGTTACTAGTAATCATTCTATTCAGATTTGTATTTTTGTTACTCAGTTTGGCGAGATTATAAATTTCTAGGAATTTATTCATTTCTTCTAAGTTATTTAATTTTGCCACATAACTTTTTATAATCGTGTTTAATAATTATTTCTATTTCTATGGTGTCAAGTGTTAATTTTTTTTAGATTTTATTTGAATTCTCTTTTAAAGAATCTGGCTAAAGTTTTATCAGTTTGACTAATGTTTTCAAAGAAACAGCTCTTGGATTCATTTATCTTTGCTAATGCATTTTTTTTAGTTTTTATTAATTTCTGGTCTAGTTTTATTTCATACCTTCTACTAACCTTGCCTTTTATTGTTCTTTTGCTAATTTCTTTAGATATAAAATTAAATTGAGATATTTCTTGTCTTGAGGTAGGCCTGTATTGCTATACATTTCCCTCCAGGAATTGCTCTCACTGTGTCCCAAATATTTTCGACTATTGTATTTCCATTTTCATTTGCCTCTATGTATTTTTTGTTTTTCTTTGATTTCCTTGACCCATTGGTTTTGTTGTAGCATATTCTTTTCTTAATTTTTTTTAAATATATTTTTTTATTTATTTCTGAGACAGAGAGAGACAGTGTGAGCAGGGGAGGGTCAGAGAGAGAGGGAGAAACAGAATCTGAAACAGGCTCCAGGCTCTGAGCTGTCAGCACAGAGCCTGATGCGGAGCTTGAACCCATGAACTGTGAAATCATGACCTGAGCCAAATTTGGACACTTAACTGACTGAGGCACCCAGGTGCCCCTGTTGTAGCATATTCTTTAAACACCATGTGTTTGTAGGTTTTCTTTCTTTTTTTTTTTTTTTGATGTTTTTATTTATTTATAGGAGAGAGAGAGAGATACAATGTGAGCCGGGGAGGGTCAGAGAGAGAGGGAGTCAACAGACTGAAACAGGCTCCAGGCTCTGAGCTGTCAGTCAGCACAGAGCCCGATGCGGGGCTCGAACTCACGAACTGCGAGATCAAGACCTGAGCGAAAGTCGGACGCTTAACCGACTAAGCCACCCGGGCGCCCCATGTAGGTTTTCTTTTTCACTTTTATTTTCTTAAAGTTTTAAATACCAATTAGCTAAAATATTGTATTATATTAGTTTCAGGTATACAATATAATGATTCAGTAATTTCATATGTAAACAGTACTTATCACCAGAAGTGGATTTCTTAATCTCCATCACCTATTTAACCCATTGCCCCACCCATCTCTCCTCTGATAAGCATCAGTTAGTCCTCTATAGTTGAAAGTCTGTTTCTTGGTTTAACTCTCTCTTTCTCTTTTACTCATTCTTTTCTTAAATTCTACATATGAGTGAAATCATGTGGCAATTGTCTTTTTTCTGAGTGACTTACTGCACTTAGCATTATACTTTCTGGCTCCATCCATATCATTGAATTAAAAATATTTTTTTATAGCTTATTTTTGAGACAGAGAGAGACAGCATGAGTGGGGGAGGGGCAGTGAGAGAGGGAGACACAGAATTTGAAACAGGCTCCAGGCTCTGAGCTGTCAGCACAGAGCCCGACGTGGGGCTTGAACCCATGAACCATGAGACATGACCTGAGCCGAAGTCGGTCACTTAACTGACTGAACCACCCAGGCAACCCCCTTTTTTTTAAAAAACTTTTTTCCATGTTATTGAAAATGGCAAGATCTCATTCTTTTTATGGCTGAATAATATTCCATTATGTATATGGATATGGAATAAATATATATATGTATATATATCATATATTCTTTAGCCATTCATCAATGGATGGACATGTGGGAGTACGTCCACAATTTGGTGATTTTAAATAATGCTGCTATAAAAAAGATAGAGGTGCATATATCTTGTTTAATTCTTTGGGTAAATACCCAGTAGTAAGTTTGCTTGTTTTAGGGTAGTTTTAGCTTTTTGATGAAACTCCATACTGTTTTTCAGTGCATTCACCAGTTTGCATTCCCACCACAGTGCATGAGAGTTCCTTTTTCTCCACATCCTCACCAACACTTGTTGTTTCTTGAATTTGTTACTGTAGTCATTCTGACAGGTGTGAGGTGATATCACATTGTCTTGCATTTCCTGCAAGACAGGTTTTGACTTGCATTTCCCTGATGGATAGTGATGACGAACATCTATTAATGTGTCTGTTGGCAAGTTGTATACCTCCATTGGAGAAATAGCTGTTCATGTATTCTGACCACTTTTAATTGGATTATTCATTTTGGGGGTTTTGAAATTTATAAGTTCAGCATACACACACAGAGACATATAGACTGACTGGCCCTTCATCAGATATGTCATTTGCAAATATCTTCTCCCATTCTTTTTTTTTTTAATAGTTTATTGTCAAGTTGGTTTCCATATAACACCCAGTGCTCATCTCCACAAGTGCCTTCCTCCATGTCCATCACTCCTCTTCCCCTCCCCCTCCCCTCATCAGCCCTCAGTTTGTTCTCAGCACTCAAGAGCAAACCATGAGAGACTCTTCTATCTTCTCCCATTCTGTAGGTTACCTTTTAGTTTTATATATTATATTCCTCACTGTGCATTTTTATTTTGATGCAGTCCTAATGGTTTATTTTTGCTTTTGTTCTCTCATCTCAGATCTACCTAGAAAAAGTTACTATAGCCAGTGTCAAAGAAGTTACTTTGTGTGTTCTCTTCTAGGATTTTTATGGTATCACATTTAGGTCTTTAATCCATTTTGAATTTATTAGTGTGTATGGTGTAAGAAAGTGGTCCAATTTCTTTCTTTTGCATGTCTCTGCCAGTTTTCCCAACATCATTTGTTGAAGATATTTTCTATTTCTTCTTGGACGTTCTTTCCTGCTTTGTTGAATATTAAATGACTATATAGTTGTGGGTTTATTTCTGGGTCTTCTGTTCTTTTCCATTGATATGAGTGTCTATTTCAGTGCCAGTGTCACACTGCTCTACTATAGTATTGTAATATAACTTAAACTCTGAAACTGTGATGTCTTTAACTTTGCTTTTCTTTTTCAAGACTGCTTTGGCTACTCAGGGATTTTTGTGGTTCCATACAAATTTTAAAATTGTTTATATTCTAGTTCTGTGAAAAATGCTGTTGGCATTTTGACACGGATTTCATTAAATGTGTGGATCACTTTGAGTAGCTCAAACATTTTAACAATATTTGTTCTTCCAATCCATGAGCATGGAATGCCCTGCCATTTCTTTGTGCCCTCTGCAAATTCTTTCATCTGTGTCTTATAGTTGTCAGAGTACAAATCTTTCACCTCTTTGGCTAGGTCTCATCCTAGGGTTTTGTTTTTGGTTTTGTTGTTTTCTGTTTGGTTGTTTTGGTGCAATTGTAAATAGGATTGTTTTCTTAATTTCTCTTTCTGCTGCTTCATTATTGGTGTGTAGAAATGCAAAAGGTTTCTGTACTCTCCTCTCCATGCTTTATGTATATATTGTCATATTTTACACTGTATTTTTTTTAGTTCCTTGACTGATATTTTGCAAAAATATTTATTTTCCCTGGCTTTGAGTTTCCTACCTTCATACTGTCACTTTTGGTCTTTGCATCCACTCAAAGAGTCCCCTTTAATATTTCTTGGAGGTCTGGTTTAGTGGTCATGCCTGGGAAATGCTTTATATCTCCTTCTATTCTCAATAGTAGTCTTTCTGGATATAGTATTCTTGGCTACAGATTTTTCTCATTATATATCAGGCCACTCTCTTCTGGCTTGGAAAGTTTCAGCTGAAAAGTCTCCTGAGAGTTTTATTGGGTTCCCTTGTAAATTAATGTCTTCTTTTGTATTACGGCTTTTAATTTTTTTTCTTTATCACTATATTTTGCCATTTTTAATTTATGTCTTGGTGTGGATCTGCTTTTGTTGATTTTTTTAGTGGTTCTCTGCATCTCTTGGATCTGGATATACATTTCCTTACCCAGATTAGGATACGTTTTAGCTGTTACCTCTTAAAATAACTTTTCTTTCCCTTTTATTCTCTATTCTTCTTCTAAGGCTCCTATGATATGAATGTTATTGTTTGATGGAGTCTCTGAGTTCCCTGAGTCTATTCTCATTTTGCATAACTCCTTTTTCTCCTTTTATTTATCTTGGTTACTTTCCATATCTCTGTCTGCTAGGTCATTAATTCATTCCTTTGCTTCTTCCAGCCTGTTGTTGATTGCATTGAATGTGTTTCTAGTCACATTTATTGCACTCTTCATCTATGTTTTGTTCTTTTTTAATCTCTGTGTTAAGTACGTCAGTGATGTGTTCCACTCTTGCTTTAAATATTCCATCAGTATGTTTCTTATATCTGTTTCATAGAGTTCTCTGTTCATAGCCTTGTCCAGTTTTTTCATTTGGGACAAATTTCTCTACTTATTTTGTCTAAGTCTCTGTGGTTGTTTCTCTATGTTATGATACTCAACTACATGTTCTGCTTGAGCGTAATGGCCTTATGAAGAAGTGGTCCTAGAGTACCCTGCCATGTACTGTCTATTCCACAGTGCCTGGCACTTGGGTGAGTGTCTCTAATGTGTATTGAGTGTCACTTGCTGTTTTATCCTGACTGCTTTATCCTTCAGCCCAGTCATCTGCAGAGACGCCTTTCTCCTATCATGGGCAGTGTTTTGTCCTTCATCTAAATGCATCGTGTTTTAAGTGCGTGTGCTCTTGTCTGCTTGTGAAATGAGACTTGTCACCACTTCCACCATAATTGAATCCCTGCAAAACTCCCCAGTCAGAAGATGTGCTGTTGGCACGAATTTGAGCCCGTGTTCTGAGGGAGGGAGCCTGCTGCACTGGGACTAAGACAAGCCTGACAACGAAAGGTAGTTCCACAAGCATGGGGGGGGCAGGACTCCATGTAAGCAAGTTAAGTAGCCACTGTCTGTGCTGAGCTGGTTCCCACAGGTGATCCTGAGTTTATACTCAGGGTTGGGGAGGGATATGGTTAGTGACAGTTCCTTTGTTTCTGGAGGTATTTTTCTATGAATGTTGCCTCTCTGGTACATGCTCTGAGATGAGCCAATAACCTCTCCATTGTGTGCCCCAGGTGCTCTTCTGATTGCTGTTTCCATGCTATATGTCTGTGGGCTGTTTGCCCTAACTTCTCTCCACCAGAAGCCCAATCCCTCCAGATTCTCCCTGAGTCAAGCCCACTGATCTTTACAATTCCAGGCTTTAAGCCCCACTAGTTGCAAGAACTCATGAAATTTGCCTCTCTGGTTTTCCAATCTAATTGCTATGGGAATCTATCTTCCCCGTGTGGGATCTCTGAATTATGAGTCTGTCTTTCTCTTCTCTGTGACCACAGATTCCTCCCCACCACAGCTGCCAAGGTCTGCTTCTCTCACAAACCACATCTCTGCACTTCCTACTTTCTTTAATTGGTCTTTTTTGTACATTTAGTTGTGGAATCTGTTCTTCCAGTCTTCAAGTTGATTTCTGGACTATTTAGGACAATTTGAGAGTTGTCTAGTTGTGTTCATGGTATGAGGTGAGTCGAGAGTCCTCCTACTCTGCCACCATTTCCCTTCTCTGTCTCAATGTATTTTTTAATTTTCTCTTTGATTTCTTCAAGTAAAGTTGTTTAATAACATGTTACTTAATTTGTGTTCATTCCAGAATTTTTCCTAGTTTCACAATGTTGTCATCAAAAAGGATGCATGGTATGACTTCAATCTTTTTAATTTGTTGAGAGTTGTTTTATAACCTAATATGTAACTTATTCTGAAGAATCTTCCATATGTATTTGAAAAGAATGCAGTATTCTCTTTTAAGATAGAATCTTCTGAATAGATATGTTAGATCCATCTGGCCCAATGTGTGATTCAAAGTCACAGTTTTCTTGTTGATTTTCTGTTTGAATAATCTGTTGATGTAAGTGGGGTATTCAAGTCCCTTACTATTATTGTATTACTATTGATTATGTTTGTTGTTAGCTGTTGTATGTATTTGGGTGCTTTCATGTTAGGTTCATATTTACAGCTGTCTTATTGTTGGACTTCAATCAAGTTGAATTGTTGGATTGTTCCCTTTGAGTAGTATCCAACTTTGTCTCTTGTTACAGTCTTTATTTTAAAGTTTATTTTGTCTGTTATAAATATTGCTGTACTGGCTTTTTTATTTTCACTTTCATTTGCATGATAAATGGTTTTCCATCCCTTTACTTCCAATCTACGTGTGTCTTTAGTTCTCAAAGGAGTCTCTTGTTGGCAGCACATAGAATTTTCTATACTTTCTGTCACCCTATATCTTTTGATTGAAGTGTTGAGTCCATTTACATTCAAAGTACTTATTGATAGGTATGTATTTATTACTGTTTGTTACTTGTTTAACTTTTATTTTTTAGTAGTTCTCTGTTCCTTTCTCTCTTCTTTCATGGTTTGCTGGCTTTCTTTAGTGATATTTCTTTTCTTTCTCTTCGTTTGTGGTATATCAGTTTTTATTTTTGGTTACCATTAGGTTTATATATTGCATCTTATGTATATATGAAGTTGATGGATGCTTATGTTTGATCTTGATTACCCTCACCACATATTATGTATATGGTCATATTTTACATCATTTTATTTTGTGAATCCCTTGACTGAGTTTTATAGACATATGTAATTTACTGTTATGTTGCTTCCTACTTTTCTTCTGCTAATGTTCTTTCCTTTCCACTCAAAGAGTCCCCATTAACATTTATTGTGAGGCTGGTTTAGTGACCATGAATTCCTTTAATTTGAGAAACTCTTTATCTCTCTTTCTATTCTCAATGATATTCTTGCTGGATAGAATATTCTTGGCTGGAGACTTTTATGTTTTGTTTTGTTTTTCTTTTGGAACTTTGAATATATTGTTCTACTCCCTTCTGGCCTGCAGACTTTCTGCTGGAAAACCTTATGAGGTTTACCTTACATATAACTGTCTTCTTTTTTCTTCCTTCTTTCAAAATTTTCTCTTTAGCTTTTGTCATTTTAAATTTACTATGCATCTTGGTGTGGACCTCCTTGGGTTGACTTTGTTGGGGTCTCTCTGCCTCCTGTATCTAGATTTGTTTCTTTTCCCAGATTTGGGATACTTTCAGCCATTATTATTATTATTATTAATTATTATTATTTCTTCTTCTCCTTCTCCTCCTCCTTCTCCTTAACTTTTTAAATGTTTATTTATGAGAGCAACAGAGACAGACTGTGAGCAGGGGAGGGGCAGAGAGAGTAAGACACAGAATACAAAATAGCTCCAGGCTCTGAGCTGTTAGCACAGAGCCTGATATGGGTATTGAACCCATGAACCATAAGACCATGACCTGAGCTAAAGTCAGTTGCTCAACCACCTGAACTACCCAGGTTCTCCGGCCATTATTTCTTTACATAAATCTTCTGCCCCTATTTTTTTTTTCCCTCTTCTCCTTCTAGAATCCTATACTGCAAATGTTCTTATACTGTATGGTGTTACTTTAGTCTATTTTCATTTATTATTGTTATTTTTCTCTCTCATGTTCAGTTTGATGGTTTCATATTACTATGTCCTGATAGTAATATGATCTATTCTTCTGCTTCCTCTAGTCTATTATTTATTCTAAATAATGCATTTTTAATTTCAGTTATTGTATTATTCATATCTTATTGGCTCTTTTTAATGTTTTCTATCTCTTTGTTGTGGATGTCATTGAAGCACTCTACTATTTTTTTTAAAGTATAGTGATTATCTTTCTTTAAAATTTTTTGAATGTTTTTATTTTATGTTTTTGGGAGAGAAACAGACTGCTAGCAGGGGAAAGGCAGAGAGAGAGACAGAGACAGAGACAGAGATACAGAATACGAAGCAGGCTCCAGGCTCTGAGCTGTCTGCACAGAGCCTGATGGAGGGCTCAAACTCACAGACTGTGAGATCATGACCTGAGCTGAAGTAGAATGCTTATCCAACTGAGCCACCCAGGTGCCCCAATAGAGTATCTTTGAACATTACTTTAAATTCTCTATCAGCCATAGTACTTAACTCTGTTTCATTTAGCTCTCCTCATTCTGTTTAACTTTCTATTCCTATGTACTAAGAAAGTCAGCTATATCTCCTCCTCTTGAAAGTAGTGGCCTTATGAAAAAGAGGTCTTGTCGTAATCTGGCAGGCACCCGGTGCCAACAAGGTCCATGCATTCTGTTGTGGGAGGAACCTGTAGCCCTAGGAAAAATACTGCAGAGCCAGGCTGGGTTAAAGGGGGTGGATCCAGAGAATTGTGTGGTGGCATGGTGTGCTGCTAATAAGTTGGTGGAAACTTGGCCCTTCTGGTTCTCACAGAACCAGATGTTGGTGCTGTGATGATGGTTCCCATAAGTGTATGTGTACCTAGGTTGGAAGCCAGAAGAGGAAAATGGCATCCACCAGTTCTTTTGTTTCTAGAGAAGTCCTCCAAAGGTCCCTGCCACTCCAGCACATGTTCTGGAATGATAAGTGAATCTATTTCCCATATATCCCAATTATTTTTAAGACTGCTGCTTCTGTGCTGTATCTCAGTAGGGCTGTTTGGTGTGCTCTTTAGGGGTGGAGACTCTGCCCTTCTGACTCTCACAGAGCAGAGCCAATTGATTTTTAAAGTTACAGGTGTTAAGCCCCACTGATTTTTAGACCACTCTGATTTTCAAAGCCAAATGTTATGGGATTCATCTTCCCTATATAGGTCCCCATCTCTGGTATGCACGGTGTGGAGATCTGCACCTCTCCTCTCTCCATGCCCACAAAGTGCCTCTCTTTTAGGGGAAAGATTTATGGGTCCTTTTGGCTCCTGGCCATGTCTCTACCCTTCATACCCTCTTTGATGTGACCTCTTCTCTACATTTTTTTTGGTGGAGAGTCTGTTCTGCCAGTCTTCAGGTTGTTTTCTGAGTTATTACACTAATGTGGGTGTTATCTAGTTGTTTCCATAAGACAAAGTGAGCTTAGGATCCTTTAGTCTCCCATCTTCCCTGGAAGTTGACCTATCCTTATTTTTTTTAATTATTGTTTTTCTTTTGCTCTTCAGCTTGGGTGCTTTCCATTAGTCTGCCTTCCAGTTTGCTAATCTGTTCTCTTGAATCCTCTAACCTGCCGATTCCCTCTAGTGTACTTTTCATTTCAGCTATTATGTATTTTTTAACTCAGGTTCTTTTTAAAATTTTCCCTTTGTTGAAGTTCTCACTGAATTCTTTACTTTGCACCCAAGTCCTTGAGCAGCTTTATGACCATCCCTTTGAACTGTTTGTCAGGTAGATTGCTTATCTCCATTTTGTTTCATTCCCTTTTTAATGTTTTGTCTTTTTTGTTTGTCTGTTTAGAGCATATCCCTCTGTCTCCTCAATGTGTTTGACATTTTTCCCCCTTTATGAATTAGGCTGAACAGCTCCTTCTCATATTGATGGGATGACTTTTGTAGGAACATTCCCTTTGTAGACTTGAAGGTGTGCTAGTGGTTTCGGTTGGCTGGCTAAAGCTATAGTGGGTATTGTCTGGGGGTCCTGGGTCACTGTGTGGGGCAGCCTTCCTGGGACAACTGGAGCTGAAGCAGTTGTGGATTGGTGGGTCCCAGATGCTCCACACAGAGGGTATCCTGGCAGGACTCCTGGAGCTGAAGAGTACACAAGCTGTGAGGTCCCAGGGCATTACACATAGGAAGCATCCTATGGGGATAGCTAGCACTGAAGTGGGCAGGGCCCAGGAGTTCTTGTTATTTTCTGTGCAGGTGGGAATAAAGTAGCTAAGGCAGGCATAAACCAGGAGGTCTTGGAGGGCTATGTACAGGTGTGAACCTGATGGGATGGCTAGAGCTGAAGTGGGTGTTCAGGGGTGTTCCATAATGCTATGTGCCTCTGTCACCTTGGCAAGGTGGCTGTCCAGTGGTATACCAGTGCACACTACACAGAGGCCACCTTGGTGGTGTACTGCAATTTAGATGGGTCAGAATCAGGTGGCCACCGGATAGGAACAGCTGGAACTTGTGTGGGCTGGGGGTTTTGGACTCACTGAGGCAATACATCAACTAGGGCTACTGAACTCTACTTCAGTCTGCACTATCAAGGTGGAGGTGAAACATAAACAGTGTTACTTGCCCCTCCAGCCTTTGAGAAAATTCCAGCAGTTCCCTGGCCATTTGCAGACACTCTAGGGTTGGTTTCTTTGTATTCTCGTTGCAGAACTGTGGCTTTAAAAAAAATTCCATAGGGTAGATAAATCTGCTCCCAGCCCCTCAGTACTCTCTCTCATGCCTGCAGTATACAGCACTGGATTGGGGTTTCTGTCACTACTATTTTTGTCTTTCCTGCTATTTTCTATGTGGTCTCCCAGTTCTCTGCTCTGTTGAGTCAGATCTCAGTTCTTCTTCAGGAGAAATCTTCCACAGTACCATCTTGGACCCTCTTTCTATTAAGTTCTCTCTTTTTATCTTGGTGAGTCTAGGTAAGGTTTGTCATTTTTACTTGTCTTTTTAAAGAACCCCATCTTAGTTTCACTTATCTTTTCTATTGTCTTCTTAGTGTCTACACCATTTATTTCTGATCTGATCTTCTACCTTCTACTAACTTTAGGCTTCATTTGTTCTCCCCCCGCCGTTCCTTGAGAGGTAGGTGGCTTTTGTTTGTTTGTTTCTTTGAGAATTTTTGTTTGTTTGTTTCTTTTGTTTTTTTGTTTGTTTCTTGAGGCTAGGGATTTATTACTATGAACTTCCTTCTTAGAACTTTTGCTGAGTTCCATAACAAAACGTTATGTTGTTTTTCACTTTCACTTGTCTCAAGATATTGTTTTCTTTATCTCTATTTTTAGTTTATCTTTTCGTTGAACAATTGGTTGTTCAATAACATGTTTAGTTTCCACATATTTGTAAATGTCTAGTTTTCTGTTATAATTGATTTATAGTTTTATTACACTATGTTCAGAAAATATATTGATATGATTTTAGCCTTCTTTAAGTTTATTAAGGATTATATATTATTTTAAGGCCTAATATATAATCTATCCTGGAGAATATTCCAATTTCAATTGAGAAGAATAATATTTTGTTGCTTTGGATAGAATGTATATACCTATTAAGTCCAAATGCATATATCTGTAAGTGTCCTCTAAATCCAATATTTCTTATTTTCTGTCTGGATAATCTATTGGTGAAAGTGAGGTATTAAAGTCTACTACTATTACTGTATTGCTGTTAATTTTTCACTTTAGGTCTGTTAATATTTGCTTAGTATTGCTAAATATTTATGTATTTAGGTTCCTCTATGTTAGGTGGATAATTATCTACAAATATTATCTTTTTTACATCAATATTTAACTTTTAACTTTACTGTACAAATAAATAGAAAAAAACCAAATAAATAGAAAATACAAACTATATTCATTGAGAACACCCCCTAAAAAGACCAACAATTAAACAACTATCCACACACAAAAAATCAGCTCTAAGAGAGCTCTTGAATCCACTTAAGAAACTTCAACACAATGAAACAAAAAACCCAAAAATAACTGCACAAGCAGAGAAGGAAGACAGCTTCATTTTGTCTGCATCACCTCATCCCCAAGCCAGCATTTCTCAATGCAAGCTAGACGGAATTTCACTTGCCAGGAAAGGAAAATCTAAGTGAATGGCCAAAGCCTTTTTGGCACTATGTGAAGCTCCTGCTTTGGTTTCACCTCACCCAAAACAACAAAACTGAGATGTATAGGAAGCCTCTCATAAGAAAATTAGCAAAATTTTCAGTAGAAACCTTGCAGGTCAAGAGAAAGTGGTATGATATAAATTGAGGTACTAAAAACAAAAAGACAAACAAAATCCAAAAACCCCATCAACCAGTACATTTTTTTTCTACAGAAATGGAGAGGTAAATACATTTCCTAACAAACAGAACTCATCACCACTAAGCCTGTCTAAATCTAAGATATAAATGCATATCTCAGAGATATTGCAGGTTCAGTTCCTGACCACTGTGATGAAGCAAATATTTCAAAAAGACAAGTTAATAAATATTTTGGTATTCCAGTGCATATAAAAATTATGCTTACAATATACTGCTGTGTATTAAGTGTGCAATAGCAGTATGGCCCTTTAAAAATGCACAGACCTTAATGAAAAATACTTTGTTCAAAATGCTAAGTATTGTCTAAATTTTCAGTGATTTCTAATCTTTTTGCTGATGCCTTGCCTCAGTGTTGATGGCTACTGACTGATCAGAGGATGGTTGCTGAAGTTTGAAGTGGCTGTTGCAATTTCTTACAATAAGACAACAATAATGTTTGACACACTGATTGACTGCTTTATGAAGGATTCCTCTGTAACATGCAATGCTATTTGATAACATTTTACACATAGTTGAATTTCTTTCAAAATTGAAGTCAGTTCTTTTTTTTAAATATTTTATTGTCAAGTTGGTTTCCATATAACACCCAGTGTTCATCCCCACAAGTGCCCTCCTCCATGCCCATCACCCCCCTTTCATTGCTTTATCAATTAAGTTTATGTAATATTCTAAATTATTGTCATTTCAACAATATCCACAGCATCTTCACCAGGAATGAATTGCATCTCAAGGAACCACTTTTTTTTAATCCATCCGTAAGAAGCAACTTTTCATTCATTCAAGTTTTATCATGAGATTAAAGAAGCTTGGCTTCACAGCTTTGAGCTTTAATTATAGTTCTTTTGCTATTTTAACCTCATCTGAGATTACTTTCTCCACTTTCTTGAATCTTCAATTTATAAAAATACAGCAATATCTGTGAAGAACAATAAAGTTAAGTGCAGTAAAATGGATGTATATTTGTATCTGCAAATTGCAATAAAGCAAAGCAAATAAAATGAGATATTCCTACACTAAAAGTTCTTCAAACTGAAATGAAAATATGCTAATTAGTACCATAAAAACATGAAATTATACATCCTCCTGGTAAAAGTAACTGTATTGTCATATTCAAAATACTCTAATACTGCAATATAAGTGAGTGTTAACTATTTTTAAATTCTATTATAGTGGGAAAGAACAAAAATATTAAAATTAGCTGCAGCTGCAATTTTTTAATGAATACACATTTGTGTGTGCTTTTTAATTGTTATCAGCAAAAAGTAGACTGTTATATCAGAACAAACTTTAAGTAATCCTCATAGTAACCACAAAGCAGAAACTTACAGTAGATACGCAATTGTTAAAAGGAAATCAAAGTATACCATCATAGAAAATCATCAATTCACAAAGGAAGGGAGCAAGAGAGGAATAAATGAACTAAATACAACCAGACAATGCTATTAGAATGGCATTAGTATGCCCTCACCTGTTAATAATTAGACTAAATATAAGTGAATTCTACAATCAAAAGACATGAAATATTTGGATATATTTTTTAAAGACCAATAATGAGTAAGGAGATTTAATCAGTAATAAAATTCTCCCAACACAGAAAACTCTAAGAAGCCAGATGGGTTCACTAATGAATTTCACCGAATCTTCAAAGAATTAGTGTCAATTTGTTTCAAAATTTTTCCAAAAAATGAAGAGTGAATACTTCCAAACTGGTTTTCTAATGCCAGTGTTAGCCTGACAGTAAAGAAAATAAGGAAGCTATAAGAAAATCGGAGCGCCCGGGTGGCTCAGTCTGTTACGGTCCGACTTCAGCTCAGGTCATGATCTCACGGTTCATGGGTTTGTGCCCCGCATGGGATTCTGTCCTGACAGCTAGCTCAGAGCCTAGATCTTGCTTCAGATTCTGTGTCTCCCTCTGTCTCTCTGATCCTACCCTGCTCATGCTGTTTCTCTCTCAGAAATAAATTAAAAAAGAAAAGAAAAGAAAAGAAAATCATGTAGCAGTATCCTTGCTTAAAACAGATACAAAAATACTCTACCAAGTATTAGCAAACCAAATTAACAGTACAGTAAAACCTTGGTTTGTGAGCATAATTCATTCCAGAAACATGCTTATAATCCAAAGTTCTTGTATATCATATCAAATTTCCCCATAAGAAATAATGGAAACTCCGATGATTTGTTTCACAACCCCAAAATATTCATACAAAAATTATATTACTGTAATATAATACAAAATAATAAATAAAATACAAAATTTAAAGAAAAATAAATTAACCTGCATTTACCTTTGAAAACCTTCATGGATGATGTGAGGGAAGCAAGAGAGGAGGGTTATTGTGTAGGAGGACTTTCACTATTACTAATCGAATCACTGCTATCTATTGGCTCCATGGAATCTTTTTCATTTTCAACAACTTTAAAAAGAAACCTATCCAATGACGCTTTTGCCTCCTTTTGAGGATTTCAAGGAAATATGACATTGCATTGTCATTCAACAGATTCATCACTCACACTGCTACAGCCTTATTTGGATGGTGCTTTTATACAAAGTTTTGCACAATTTCCCACATTTCACATATCTCTCCAATCTCATTTGAAGTGAGGAATTCCTCTGCCTTTTTTTCCTCCTCCTCTGAAAACAAGATGTAGACATAGACTTCTTAAAAAATCTTGCAATTTCAGCCACTCACATACCTCATTTGTATTCTTGATGATTGTTTTCTTAACTTCCACTGTAACCACCTCTTTCTTCTTACCACTTTTCTTTTCGACCCTTTTCTGGATGGGGACCATTGTATATGTTCACACAGATGTAGACTACAGTACAGTATTAATAAACTCTTGCCATATACTGTATTTAATGTAACTGGCAATAAGGTGGCAGAGGAAAGGATCTGTATCTGCAGGCAGCCTGACCTAGAGTGAAGTACAGCATTTCTAAGCTTACTCTTATACGGAAAGGCAAAGTACTGTCCATAAGTGCTTTGAAGTGACTAGTGCCAGTTGTGGACACCTTCTAACCTTCTGAAAAATCAGATTTCTTCCAACTGCCACCTGGGATCAAGCATCCAAGCATGGGAGACCTCATCCAATCTTGCAGTGAAAGAGAAAAGAACCATTAGCTCATTTGTGATCATGCAATGTTCAGTGTCCTGTACTACTCATACTGCAAGACATCACCCATTTATCAAGTTAAAATTAATAGAAGTGTTTGCTCATTTTGCGAACACTCACAGAAAAAGTTACTCACCATCCAAGGTTTTACTGTACATTAAAAGGATCATTCACTAAAATCAGTTGGGATTTATTCCTGATGCTCAAGGGTGGTTTGACATATGAAGATGAATAAATGCAATATAATACATTAATAGAATGCAATAAAAATTATATGATCTTCTCAAGAGCTGCAGAAAAAGCAATTGGTGAATATATTATTTCATGATTAAACCTTTAATAAAATGGGTGTAAGAGGTATATACATCAACAAAATAAAGATCATATATGTACAAACCAGCTAACATTATACTAAATCATGAAAATGGAAAGATTTTTTTTTATTAGATTAGGAACAAGACAAGGGATTCCACTCCCACCACTCTTCTTTAACATAGTACGAAAAGTCTGAGTTAGAGCAATTAGGCAAGATAAAGAAATAAAAGGCACCCAAATTAAAAAATAAGTGTTAAAATTGTTATTTGCAGATGATTGATATGATCTTATATATGAAAAACCCTAAACTCAACGAAAAATCTGTTAGAACTGATTCATGAAATTGATAAATTGTGGGGTATAAAATCAATACATAGAAATCACTTGTGGTTCTATATAATAACAATAAAACATCTGAAAGTGCCAATGTAAATAAAATAAAGTAGAATTAAATTAAAAGCTCAGGAATAAATTTAACCAAGAAAGTCAAATATCTATACAAAAAATATACAAGACTTTAATGAAACAGAAGAAAAGTCGAACAAACTGAACAATAGCTCATGTTCATGAATCAGAATAATTACTATTTTTTAATGTTTATACCACCTAAAGCAACCTATAAATTAAATATCAAAATTCCAGTTGCATTTTTCACAGAAATAGCAAAAACAACCCTAAAATTTGTAGAGAATCACAAAAATATTCTTAACAGCCAAAGAAAACATGAAAAAAAAAAAGACAGAGGGATCATGGTTTCTGATGCCAATCTGTAAATAGTATAGTATAATAAAATAATATGGTATTTCTATAGAAACACAGAGACAAATTTAAGAGATTAGAAAGCCCAGAAACAACCCCCTATATTTGTGGCCAACTAATACTTGACAAGGGAGCCATGAACTGTAAATGGGGAAAGGATATGTTCTTCAACAATGGTGTTGGGAAAATTAGAAAAATGAAATTGGACCTCTATCTAATATCATGCATAAAAATTAACTCAAAATGGATTAAAATCTTACACATAATATATAATACTGTAGAACTCCTAGAGAAACAAAATAGGTAAAAAGTTGTTGACATTGGTTTTGGCCATGATATTTTTAAGATATGACACCAAAAGCTCAGGTAACAGAAGCAAAATCAATACATAGGACTGCAACAATATTATGATTCAGGTGTACACTTGATCCGTTCTAATTTACCCCTCCACCCACCCACCTGCTTTCTGGCAATCACCTAATTGTTGGTTTGTATTTTAGTCTGGGTTTTTGTTGTTGTTGTTGCTGCTATTGTTGTTTTTTTTCCTTTGTTTATTTTGTTTGTTTTGTTCCTAAATTCCATCTATCAGTTGTCTTTCTATGAATGATTTATTTCAGATAGCATTATAACATCTAGGTCCTCCATGTTGTTGCAGATGGCAAGATATCATTTTTTGGGTCAGGGTAGTATCCGATTGTATATACATACTACATCTTATTTATACATTTTATCTATGAATGGATATTCGGGTTACTGTCACATCTTGGCTATAGTAAGTAATGCTGCAAAGAATATAGGGGTGCATACATCTTCTAAATTTCATATATTCATATTGCAGTTGCAAAATCACTGGATCAAATATTATTTAGGGAATTACTGTATCATAGTTTTATTTTTAATCTTTGAGGAAATCCCACATGTTTTCCACAGTGGCTGTGCAAATTTGCATTTCCATGAACAGTGTACAAGCATTCCTTTTTCTCCATATCCTCACCACCAATTTATTATTTCTTGTCTTTTTTATTGTAGTCATTCTGACAGGTGTAAAGTGATAGCTTATTGTGCTTTTTATTTGCATTTTCCTGATGATTAGTGGTATTGCATAATCTTTCATGTGTCTGTCGGCCATTAGTATGTTTTCTCTGGGAAAAAATTGTCTATTTGGGCCTCTGTCCATTTTTAGTTCGATTATCTTTGGGGGGTATCGAGTTATAGAAGATTATATATTTTATAAATTGGCCCTTTATTGGATACATCATTTGCAAATATTTTCCATTCAGTGGTTGCCTTGTCATTTTGTTATTGGTTTCCTTCATGCAAAAGATATTTATTTTGGTGTGCTTCAAATAGTTTAATTGTGCTTTTCTCTTCTTGGAGGAGAACTACTGAGAAAAATGTTACTATGGCCAATGTCAAATAACCTAGAAGATAACCTGTGTTTTCTTCTAGGAGTTTTGTGGTTTCTAGGAGTTTGTTGGAATCAGATCTCACATTTGGGTCTTTATCCATTTTGAGTTAATTTTTGCTTAGGGTGTTAGAAAGTAAATGAAAAATTTCATTTTTTTTTTTTGCATGATGCTGCATAGTTTTCTCAGCACTATTTTTCTTTTCACTATTGTTTTGTTTCCTTTTTCATACATTAATTGACCATATAAGTGTTATATTTATTTCTGGGCCCTTTCTTCTGTTCCATTGATCTATGGGTCTACTTTTGGCCAACACCATACTGTTTTGATTACTATAGCCTGGTAGTATAGTTTGAAATTGGAGTTATGATACCTCCTGCTTTGTTTTGTTTGTTTGTTTTTTATTATTTTCAAGATTACTTTGGCTCTTCAGGGTCTTTTGCATTCCCATACAACTTTTAGTATTATTCTAGTTGTGTGAAAAATATTGTTGATATTTTGGTAAAGATTGAATAAAATGTGTAGATTGGTTTGGGGAGTATGGCTATTTCAACATTTGTTTTCCCAAACCATGAGCATGGAATATCTTTCCATTTATTTGTGTCATCTTTAATTTCTTGCTTCAACGTTTTATAATGTTCAGAGTAAAGGATTTTCACATCCTTAGTTGATTTTATTTTTAAAAATAAATTTTGGAAAATATTTTTAATCAGCTGATATAAAACCATGTATAATAAATAAACAAGCAAGTAAAATATAAAGAGGAAAGTTTATTATTGGGGTCCCTCAAATTTGACTGTGACTATCTCTAGAATATGCTTCATCTGAAATATGAGAATATAGTCCCTTTATAACTTTCTTATTCATGGAAATATTTTTAACATTAAAAATTTTTATATTAATAGCAAAGTTGTATCTATGAGTACATTGAGCTTCTTGGAGAAAGGGACCATGCAAATGCAAAGTACCATGATTTTTACTCTGCAATAAATTCTACTCCTGAAACAAAAAATACATTATATGTTAACTAACTAGAATTTATATAAAAACCTGAACAAAATAAAAAATAGTAAAAAAAAAAAAAAAGAAAAAGGGGGCTTGACAGATTTCTTCTATCTAAGAGTTATTTATCTTTTGTACTTGATACAACTCTGAAGGTATTGAGCAAAAATAGCACCTTGTAAGGACAGTGAGATTTCAATTGCTTTTAATTCCCCCCCAGCTTTCTCCTTCAGTTCTAGTCGTTTTTTGGTGGGGGTCATCAGGATGTTCTACATATAACAGCATGTTATCTGCAAATAGTGAAAATTCTCCTTCTTCCTTACCAGTTTGAATGTCTTTTATTTCTTTCTGTGTCTGATTGCTTTGGCTAGGACTTCAGTACAAAGTTGAATAAAAGTGGTAAGAGTAGACATCTTTGTTTGTTTCTGACCTTAGAAGAAAGCTCTGTTTTTCACCACTGAGTATGATGTCAGCTGTGTGTTCTTCATTTCTGGCCTTTATTGTGTTGAGGTATGTTTCTTCTAAACATACTTTGTTGAGAGTTTTATCATAAAAGGATGTACTGTGTTAAATGATTTTGTAATGATCATATGATTTTTATCCTTCCCTGTTAATGTGATATATCATGTTGATTGATTTGTGAATATTAAATCATCCTTGAATCCCTGTAATATTTCTTACTTGATCATGGTGAATTATTTTTTTGAATGTATTCTGAGATTTGCTTTGCTAAAATTTTATTGAGGCTTTTTGCATGTGTGTTCATCAAAGATAATGGAAATAAATGATATTGGCCTGTACTTCGTTCATTTGTTCGTTTTTTATTTCTTTTTTTCTTTAATAATGTCTCTATGTAGTTTTGTCATCACAGTAATGCTACTCACATTGAATGCTTTCCTTTCTCTTCTGTTTTTTGGAATAGTTTAAGACGAATAAGTATTAATTCCTCTTTAACACTTCATAGAATTTTCCTGTGAAGGAATCTGTTCCTGGACCTTGTTGGGTTTTGTTTTGTTTTTGTTTTTGTTTTTGATTCAACCTCCTTGCTAGTAGTTGGTCTGTTTAATTTTTTCTTTTCTTTTTTTAAATTTCTTTATATTTTTTGAGAGAGAGAAGGAGAGAGCGAGAGCGAGCGAGAGAGAGCGCGTGCGTGTGTATGTGTGAGTGGGACAGGAACAGAGAGAGGAGGAGAGTAGAAATCCCAAGCAGACTCTGCCCTCCCCTCCACCCAATGTGAGGATTGAACTTACGAACCATGAGATCATGACCTGAGCCAAAATCAGACGCTTAACTGACTGAGCCACTGAGGAGCCCCTATTCAAATTTTCTGTATTTCCTTGATTCCATTTTGGGAGGTTGTATGTTTCTAGTAATGTATCCCTTTCTTCTAGGTTGTCCAGTTTGTTGGCATATAATTTTTCACAGTACACTCTTTAGTTTTTTGACATTTCCAAGGTATCTGTTGTAAATTCTTCTTCATTCCAGATTTTGTTTATTTGAAACCCCCCTCCCCTCCCCTCTCTCTCTCTCTCTTCCTGGATGAGACTGGCTAAAGTTTGGATGATTGTTACCATTTTCATGTGTCTCCATGTATTTTTTAATTTTCCTCATTGATTTAGTGGTTGACCATTTATTGTTTGGTAACATTTATTTAGCCTCTGTGTATCTTTCAAAATTTTTTCTTGTGTTTGATTGAATTCTTCTATGTTAGATATACAGATATTTACAATTATTATATCCTCTTGTTAGATCATTCCCTTTATCATTATGGAGTATCCTTTATTGTCACTTGTTACAGACTTTTGTTTTAATGTTTATTTTTTTCTGATATAGGTATTGTTACTCCAGCTTTATTTTCACTTATATTTGCATAGTAAATGTTTTTCCATCCCTTCATTTTCAATGTGCATATGTATTTAATCCTGAAGTGAGTCTCTTGTAGGCAGAGATACATGGGTCTAGCTTTTTTATCTATTCAGTCACCCTATGCCTTTTGGTTGGAGCATTTAGTCCATCTGCATTTAAAGTAATTAGTGATAGGTATGTACTTATTGCTGTTTTCCTCGTTCTGTGATTATTTTTGTAGTTCTTTTCTGCTCCTTTCTTTTTCACTTGCTCTTTTTCCTTGTAGTTTGATGGCTTTCTTAGAGTTATAATTGCATCCCGTTCTCTTTATTTTCTGTGTATGTGTTACTGGCATTTGATTTGTGGTTACCATTAGGTTCACATATAATATGCATATACCAGTCTATATTAAGTTGATGGTTGCTTAAGTTTGAACCCTTTCTAAAAGCACTACGATTTTACACCCCCATGTTTTATGTATATGTCATACTTTTAATCCTTTTGTTTTCTAAATCCTTTGATTTGTATAGATATAATTGATTTTTATTACTTTTTAAATATAACATCTATACTGGTTTTATAAATGATTGCTCTACTTTAATTATGTTATCATTTACCTGAGAATTTTTTTCCTTTCATAATTTTCTTATTCCTGATTAGGGCTCTTTATTTCTACTCAAATAATTCTCTTTAATGTTTCTTATAAAGTTAGTTTAGTCACGGTAAACTTTTGTTTGGGAAATTCTTTATCTTTTCTATTCTGAATGATATTCCTCTGGGTAGAGTATTCTTGGTCCAGGTTTCTTTTTCCTTTCAGTACTTTGAATATATCATGTCACTCCCTTTTGGCCTGCTCAGTTTCAGCTAAAAAATCAACTAATAGTCTTTTAATGTTTCCCTAATATATAACCATTTTCTTTTCTCCTGCTCCTAAAATTCTCTATTTATCTCTAGTTTTGCCATTTCAATTAATACATCTTGGTGTAAATCTCTGTGGTTTAATGAAGGAGAGGGGGAATCACTGTGGTTTCCAATTCAAATGTTATAGAGACTCCTCTTCCCAATGTAGAATCCCTGTGTCTTTGGTGCCTGGGATGTTGTTTGCTCCTCTTTCTTCTCCATGCTTATGATGTTCTTCTGGTTTATGATTAGTCTTGCCAAGGGTTTGGTTCGAATCATGTCTTTGCCTCTTCTACACTTTCGGATGTGGTTTTCTCTTTATGAGTCACTATAGAAAATGTCCTGTCAGTCTTCAGGTCATTTTCCAGTTAGTTGCACTGATGTGTCTGTTATCTTGTTCTTTCAACGGGACTAGGTGAACTCCTACTCCACCATCTTCCCAGAACTCTCACTAGCTATTCCCAACATAGCAAGAAAATGATATTAATGGGACCTGACATAGGTAGTAGGCAATGCTGTAGTGGTAACCCCATTGTGATATATAAAAACATCCAATCAATAATTGTACACTTAAACTTATAAAATATTATACATAAATCATAACTCAATAAAATAAATTTTAAAAAATAAAACTGAATATACAATACTTAGATAATAAGATTTATATTATCTTTATATTTAACTATAAGAGCTTTTAAAGAAAAAACTATAATACTTATTAATTGATAAATTATAGAAATTCCAGTCATGTTAAAATTATCTTCTAGTACTTATTGTATGGATTTTATGCTGGATGTCAACTCAGAGAAACTGAAAAGTACACATTCTTTGAAAACAATGTAACACACAGTTTTGAAAGTCTGGAAAGAAACTAATGTTATCTAAGGTAAATAAGAGAAAAATGTGTGTTTTAGAATTCTTTAAAGTGCTTAAGTTTCCTATTATTTTAACATATGGCCTATAATTTTAGGGCTAAAAATTCAATATGCTAAGAACAAAGATTCCCTCAGTGTAGGTAAGTAGGTCACATTGTACCTCCTATAGCATCTATGTTTTATAGTCGACATTTTAACAACATCATAATATCTATCTGTTTCAAGGGACTTAACTATAGTACCAAGACTCCAGGGGAGGGAGAAAATTTAATTTCCACTGGCATTGTATTCAATCCAGGAAACTCGTATGACAGAGAACAGGAAGTAGTCAAGAAAACTTAGAAATTAGGTGTATTAGAGATTTCTTTAGCTGTTTATATCCTATTTTTGTTAAGCACTTTGTCATTTTTAATCCAAGATTATCAATATAATATAAAACAAGGGGAAAATGGAAAGACTAATATATTTATTTTAAAAAATAGAGAATCAATGAAGCATTATAAATACTTTTAACAAATTAAATTTTAAGCAAGAATTATTACATGATAAATGTTTCCTAATTATTATCCTTATATTTGTGATTTGTGCATGAGTTTCATTTCATAATATGTAAAAATCTCCTTAAAATCACATCAGTTTATTTTATGTAGGTGAAAATACATTAATTTGAAATGGCATTATTTTTAAAGAAGCATCCATATTAATGGGAGTACTATTTTAATTATTTGATATTTATTTTAGTCATCCCTTTATGTATTTCAGTGCCTCAAAATATGCTTCCATTCTGCATTGTGAAAACATTACGAACTAACAAAATGCTACACACTGTGTTAGACAGTAGAGACACAACCAGAAAGGTGATAATTTGTGTCATCAAGAATTTTACAAACTAATGCAAAAGTTTTCAGAGTGATCATATTTATCATATCATAATATTTAGGCTCTGTCAAATGTTACCTTGGGAGTAACAATGTAATAAATATTCAGAGAGCTTGTCAAAAGTGACAGTGCTCTTAACTGCGGTATCATAAATTAGCTGTTATGTAATTAACCATTACTAGCTTATGCAGAAAATCTATATAATATAGACATGAAAGCAATGGATCAGGACTGTAACTCCCCCAAACTAACACATAGTAAGTTAAACCACCTGTACTTAGATGCTGCACAAAGGGAAATGTGCGTGTTGGTGATCTGACTTGAATGTGATAGTAGGTAAAAATTGAAGACAACTAAAAAGGTTGCTAGTACTTTAGTGAGGAACTATGGAGTCATGTACCTAATTTTCTGAAGCAGTATTGAAACTTTTGTTTGTTTCTATTGGAGAATTTCAAATGTATTTTTACTCAGAAGTTTAATATAATTGACTAGATCCTGAGCTATTTAGATATTGGACTATTTCATTAAATAATTTTTTCATAAGTAACACAAGTTTGTATAATTATATTTCTGTTTTGTAACCTTTGAGGCTCTGTCTTTGGGTAGTTTTATAATCACATATAGTTTTAAAAATAAATTGTCAAACTGCAAGTTTAATTGTATCTGTGAATGAAGAAGTGAAATAATGATTTCTGATGTCAAGGATGATTACGATAAACTTACTGATATTTAAAGAAGTTCTCAGTAGTTCTAATATTTCATGTAGTATATTTAAAAATAATTAAATATATTTCAGATAAAGATGTATAATCTTAAATTCCTCATTATAAAAATTAATATTTAAAGATCTAATTGTTACATTTTTATTTTCGAGGAATTAAGCCTTGAGATAAATGTGTAATGTCATATGTGTAAAACAGAAAGGAAAATGTAGTTATAAAAATATTTGTATTTGTATATTTAGTATGAATAAAATAGATATTTAGCTTATACATTAAAACGTGGAAACCAATATAGTTTATCTCTTAAAAGTTATCTTAATACTTTTATTTAATGGGTAAGGATCACACTGAATGCTCTCCATCTAAGTAAAAAGTTATAGGTTGATTCTCAGTTGTTTAGAAAATTGTTAATTGCACAAGGTTATGGATCTAATTGTATGAAACAATTAGCTTTGCACGAAAAAAAAAATCAACAGCAACAGCAACAAAGCTGTTCTACCAACACAAATCGATCCATTAAGTGCGGTCAGCCATCCCAGGAAAGCAAGGCAATGGTCCCAATGGGATGGGTGCAACATATTTTTCCCTTGGAAAAACAATTAAATACACATTTCCAGCTGTTGGCAGTTCAGCAGTAGCATCTTAATTTAGGAAGACATCTTTGGAAGAATGGTAGCTAAGGGGGAATAAACTGTGATAAAACAGCAGGCCTGGGAGCCAAACTGAACATGACGAAAAGGTACCAGGTCATAAGTATCCACTACTTACAGACCTCAAGTCATGTGAAAGTTCTGGACTTCCAGTCAGTCCCAGAACTTTGTTGACTTTCAGAAGTCTTTTAGAATTCAGAAAGCATTGGATCAGTTTAGTCCTGCTGCTTATAGCAAGCAAACCAGGTAAGCATACCAAGAAACGGCACTGTATTTATTTGTGATCATAGGTATACCAAGAATCTTAGCAACAGGACATTTCACTAGTTGTCCAATTCCCCTTTATGATTATTTTTATATGCCCATCCAGACTTATCACTTACATTTGCATTTACCCGAAAGGCTGACTCCTTTGAAATACAAACTCAAGCTCCTTTCCAACTACCTTCCTATCAAATATGGCAAATGAGTAACACAAGATATCAGAGAAGAGGTGGAGTCACGTTTTAGTATTTCTGCTCTTCCCTCTCTACTCTGAGCTACAATATATATATATAAACAACATGCAAGCTTCCAACACTCTGGAGACACTGCCTTCCGTGTCCAGGTGGGCCTCAGAGATCAGACCCAGAAGATGAGTGAAGTTACCCCATGTCCTTTCTTCCATAATGCATTGATCTATCATCTTCATTCTTCTCCTGTTTAGAGATATATTCATTCATGTTCTTTTTCTTTCTAGTATAATATATAATTATAAATTTAAAAATGTATTTCATTAAGCTTTATATTAAAGAAATTTGCCTATAGAAAATTGCACAAATTAAGTATTCAACCAGATGAATTTTCTTTTTTTTTTCTACAACCAGATGAATTTTCATAAAAAATTAACACATCCATGTAACTATTACCCAGAATAGGAATTAGAACACCCCCTAGCATCACAGAGGCCTCCTTGTATCCCCATGATGCCACTATCCTCAAGGGTAAAGAACATCCAGATTTTTAATGTCAGATACGGATTTTATTTTTTCTGAATTTATGTAAAAAGGAATCATGTAGTATATATTCTTTTGTATCTGGCTTTGTGAACTCAATCTTGTATCTCTGACATTCATCATCTTGCATCCTATTTCATTGCCTCCTTCCCTGTTGTAAAAAAGAAAAAGATCACTAAAAATAGAGAAGTTTTTTTCATTCTCTTTTGCTAAGTGGTCACAGCATAGAACAGTCTTCCTTGTTGGATTTTATTAAAGTGACTTTTCCAAAAATTGCAACCAGCTACTTGCAGATACACATACCCATTTTTCTTGCACTCTAAACACTACCTCAAGATGACTTTCTCTGAGCTAAGAATCTTCTCTGAGTGACTTCATTACTATAGAATTTCCATGCTCTGTTCAATTCTAAGTTTGAAATTGTCCTCCTGGCATGAGTTTTGTAACTCTATGCTTCACTCATCTTCACTAAGAAACATGGTATTTAAAAAAAAACCTTAAATGTGGTTGACATACCACATTACATTAGTTTTAGGTATACAACATAGTGATTTGACATTTATATACATCATGAAATGATAACCACAATAAGTCTAGTCACTATCCATCACCAAATAAATTACTACAATATTATTGAATGTATTCCCTAGTCTATACTTTACATCCATATGACTGATTTGTTTTATAACTGGAAGTATATACATATTAATCCCCTTCAACTGTTGCACCTATTCCCAAACACCACCACCAGTTTTCTGCATTTCCGTCTCTTTTGTTTGTTCACTTGTTTTATTTTTTCACTTGTTTTATTTTTTCAATTGTACATGTAAGTGAAATCATGGTACATGTCTTTCTTTGTCTTATTTCATTTAGTCTAATACCCTCAAATTCCATCCATATTTTGACAAATGGCAAGCTTTCATTCTTTTTTTTTTTAATTCAAGTTCTTTAACATACAGTAGTCTTGGCTTCAAAAGTAGAACCCAGTAATTAATCTCTTACATATGACACCCAGTGCTCATCTTGAAAAGTGTTTTGGCTGAATAACATTCCCCTGTGTGTATGTGTATGTCTGTGGTCTGTATGTGTACACACACACCAATTGTATGGATTACATATATTGTATGGAATATAACATTTCACTGTGTGTGTATCTTAGGTTATTTCTATATGTTGGCTATTGTAAGTAATGCTATAATAAACACAGGGGTTCATTTATCTTTTCAAATTAGTGTTTGTTTTCTTCAGATAAATACCAAGATGTGGAATTGCTGGATCCAATGGTATTTGTATTTTTAATTTTTGAGGAACTTCTATACTGCTTTCCATAATAGCTAAACCAGTTTATACGCTCACCATCTGTTCACAGTGATTCCCTCTTTTCCACATCCTTGCAGATATGTTATATCTCACCCTTTGATACTAACCATTCTGATGATGTGAGGTAAAATCTCATTTTAGTTTTGATTTGCATTTCCTTGGTTATTAGTGATGTTGAGCATCTTTTCATGTGTCTGTTGGTCACCTGTATTTCTTCTTTAGAAAAATAACAGTGGGCCCTTCTGTATATTTTCAATTCATATTATTTGTTTTTTGGTGTTGAGTTGTATGAATTCTTTACATATTTTGAATGTTAACCCTGTATCAAAAACATCATTTGCAAATACCTTCTTCCATACATTAGGGTGCCCTTCTATTTTGCTGATGGTTATTTTCACTGTGAAAATGTTCTTTAGTTTGATGTAGTACAATTTGCTTATTTATGTTTTTGTTGCCCTTGCCTAAAGAAACAGATCCAAAACAATTATTTTTAGGACCAAATTCCAAGTGTTTACTGCTTATGTTCTCTTTTAGGAGTTTTATGGTTTCAGGTGTTACATTTAGATCTTTTATCCATTTTCATTTTATTTTCATGTATGGTTTAATAAAGTAGTTTTAATCTTTTGCATGTTGTTGTCTGATTTTACTAACACCATTTACTTAAGTGACTCTTTTCCTTACTGCATATTTTTACTTCATTTGTTATAGATTGACCATTTAACTATTTCTGGGTACTTTATTCTGTCCCATTGGTCTCTGAGTCTGTTTCTGTGCCATTACCATACTGTTTTAATTACTATAGCTTTGTAATATAGTTAGAAGTCAGGGAGCTTTGTTCTTTTTTCTCAAGATTGCTTTGGATATTTGGGGTCTTTTGTGGTTTTCTACAAATTTTAGGTTTATTTTTTCTTGTTCTGTATACAATGCCATTGGTATTTGATAGGGATTGTAATGAATCTGAGGATTCCTTGGATAGTATGGGCCAATATTAATTCCTACAATCCATGAGCATGGCATGTCTTTCCATTTATTTGTGTCATCTTCAATTTCTTTCATTAATAAGTTACAGATTTCAGAGAACAGTTTTTTCACCTCCTTGGCTAAATTTACTCCTATGTATTTTACTATTTTTGTTGCAATTGTAAATTGAATTATTTTTTAATTTCTCTTTCTGATAGTTCATTATTAGTACATAGAAAAGCACCAGTTTTCTGTACATTGATTGTGTTTGTTTATTTGATTATTCTAATAGTTTTCTGGTGGAGTCTTTAGGATTATCTATATGTAGTATGTCATGTGCAGACAGTGACAGTTTTACTTCTGTCCTAAAATTTGGATGCCTTTATTTCTTTTCCTTTTTTTAAGGTTTACTTATTTTGAGAGAGAGAGAGAGTGAGGAGAGAGCGAGCAAGTAGGGTAGGGGCAGCGAGAGAGAGGGAGAGAGAAAGAATCCCAAGCAAGCTCCCCATTGTCAGCACAGAGCTTGATGCCTGCCTTGAACTCATGAACTGTCAAATCATGACCTAAGTCAAAATCAATAGTCAAACACTTAACTGAACCACGCCAGCACCCCAATCTTTATTTCTTTTTTCTTATCAAATTGCTGCCTTTGGAGTTTCTAGTGCTGTGTCAAATAAAGGGGGAGCAAATGGGCACCCTTATCTCTTTACTGATGTTACAGGAAAAGCTTTCCGGTTTTCACCAATGAGTGTAATGTGACCTGTGTGTTTATCATATGTGGGCTTTATAATGTTGGGCTGTTTTCCATGTACTCGCTTCTTTGGGAGTGTTTATCACAAATGGGTGTTGAATATTGTCAAATGCTTTTTCTGCATTTATTGAGATGATCATAAAATTTTTATCTTTCATTTCATTCATGTGATGTTATTGATTTGCAAATATTGGACTATCTTTGAAATCCCCAGAATAAGTTCCCCTTTATCATGGTATATAAGTTTTTCTTAAACGTATTGTTGAATTTGGTTTGCCAGTGTTTTGTTGAAGATTTCACATCTGTTCATCAGGGATATTGCCTGTAATTCTTTTGTTGTTGTGTCTTTGTCAGATTTTAGTACTATGGTGATGCTGGCGATGTAGAAGGAATTTGGAAGTGTTTATCGTTTTCAGATTTTTGGAATAGTTTTGAAGGATAAGAAGGTATTGACTCTCCTTTGCATATTTGTTCAAATTCACCTATGAAGTCATCTAGCCCTCAACTTTTATCGGATTTTTTTTCATTACTAATTTAATTTTATTACTATTAATTAGTCTCAGATTTTATAGGTCTTCTTGATTCAGTTATGGAAGATTTTGAGTTCCTAGAAATTTAACCATTTCTTCTTGGTTGTCCAGTTTGGTGATGTATAATTTTTAATACTATTCTTTTCAATCCTTTATGTTTCTGTTTTATTGATTATAATTCTCCTTCATAACAAAGCTTATTTATATGGGTGCTGTCTCTCTCTCTTTTTTATTGATGAGACTTGCCTAAAAGTTTAGCAGTTTTGTTAGAATCAACTCTTGATTTTATTGATCTTACCTAATTTTTTAATCTTAAATTTATTTATTTGAACTCTGATATATATTATCTCCTTCACTCTAACTTTTTTCTCTTTCCTTTTTCAGATTCATTTAGGTGTAACATTAGATTTTTTTATTTGATATTTCCCTTGTTTGTTGAAGTAGGCCTGTATCGCTATAAACTCTCCTCCTAGAACTGTGTTTGTTGTATTCCATAGATTTTTGGAATATTGTGTTTTTACTTTTATTTGTCTCTATGTAACTTTTTATTTCCTTTTTCATAGTTTTTGACCCATTGTTTGTCTATTAGTATTCCTTTCATGTGTTCATGTTCTTTTTCTGATTTTCTTTTCTCAAAATTGATTTTTTTTTCTCAAAATCAAAAATACTCTGATTTCATATTTTTATGGTATACCAAAAATGTTTGGTATGTTTTGACCTTGTTAAATTTATTGAGACATGTTATTTGGCCTAACGTGCTGTGTCTTGAGCAGTGTTTGATATGCACTGATAAGCATATGTATTCCTTCTTTTTTGGATCAATGTTCTGTGTGTATATATATATATATATATATATATATATATTAAGTCCATCTGATCTAATGTGTCATTCAAGGCCCTGGTTTTCTATTTCAAGGCCCTGGATGAACTATTCATTGATGTGTAAGTAGGATGTTAAAGTCCCCTAACATTATTGTATTCCTGTCAATTTCTCCTTTTATGTCTATTCATATTTACTTTAATAGTTTAGATCTATGTGGGTGCATAGATATTTACAACTGTTATATCCTCTTTTTGGGTTGACATTTTTATCATTATATAATGCCTTCCTTTATCTCTTGTTACATATTTTGTTTTAAAGTCTATTTGGCTGGGGCACCAGCTGGGTGGCTCAGTCAGTTGAGTGTCCCACTTTGACTCAGGTTATAATCTTGCAGTTCCTCAGTTCGAGCCCCTCATCAGGCTAGCTGCTGTCAGCCTGTCAGGACAGAGCCTGCTTCGGATCCTCTGTCCCCCTCTTCCTCCCTCTCCCCAGCTTGTGCTCTCTCAAAACTAAATAAATATGTGTAAAAATTAAAAAATATAAAGTCTATTTAGCTGATATAAGGACTACTATCCAGCTTTCCTTTCATTTCCATTTACATAGAATATCTTTTCCCATCACTTCACTTTCAATCTGTATTTGTCTTTGGTCTGAAATGAGTCATTTGTAGGCACATAGTGGGGGGTCTTTTTTTTAATCTATTCAACTACCCTGTCTTTTATTGAAGTATTTAGTGAATTTACATTTAAAATATTAGTAGATATACACTTATTGTCATTTCATTGTTTTTATAGTTTCTTTTTTTGTGATTTGACTTTTTTTTTGGTATTATTTTGAATTATTTCTCTTTATTTTTTGTGGATCTATTAGAAGTTTTTGGCTTGTGATTATCATGAGGTTCATGTAATACATTGAATGTATGTAGTAGTTTATTTTAAATTGATGATTGCTTAAACTGAAACACATTCTAAAAGTGCTATATTTTTATTTTCTCTTCCCACCTATTATGATTTTGATGTTATATTTTACATCTTATTTTATTTTGTGTAACACTTAATCATTGTAGAAATAGTTTATTTTTCTACTTTTGTCTTAACCTCCATACTAGCTTTGTATGTGTTTTATCTACTGCCTTTACTATATGTTTGCTTTTACAGTGAGATTTTTACTTTCATAACTTTGGCCATAATTATGGCCTCTTTTTGTTCATTTAAGTCTCTTTAACTTTTCTTGTAAGATGGGTTTAGTGATGATGACTCCTTTAAGTTTTATTTCTCTGGAAAATTATCTTTCCTTCAATTCTGAGAAATAAACATACTGGTTACATAATCTTTGTTGTAGGGTTTTTCTTAGCTCTATGACTATGTTTATCATGTCATTCCCTTCTGGCCAATAGTTTCTGCTGAAAACTCATCTTCTAATATTACAGGGATTACCTTGTATGTATCTGGTTGCTTTTGTCTTGCTGATTTTGGATATATCTTTATCTTTAGATTTTTACTTTTTGATTATTTTGTGTTATGGTGTAGACCTCTCTGGGTATGTCTTGTTTGTAATTGTTCTCGTTGGATACATATGTTTGTTTCCTCATCTAGGTTAAGGAATTTTTCAGCCTTTATTTATAAGGTTTGTGTTCCTTTCTCTTTTTATTCTCCTTATGGGACCACTTTAATGCAAATATTAATACACTTGATATTGTCATAGAGCTCTCTTAAAATAGTCTCATTTAAAAACTTTTCTTTTCTCCATTCATTTAGGTGCTTTTCCCCACCCTGTTTTCCAAATGGCTGATCCATGTTTTAATATGCTATTGATTCCTCCAATGTGTTATTCATTTCAGTATGTTATTCATTACTGTATTCTTGAGCTTTGATTAATTCTGTATTTTTTCAATTTCTTTAAGTTCTCTTTTCATCAATTCTTTGAGCATCTTTTTGAGTATAACTCTGAACTCTTTGTAAGTTAGATTGCTTATCTCAATATCATTTAATTATTTCTGTGAGGTTTTGTGTTGTTTTTCATTTGGAACATACTTCTCTGTCTTCTTATTTTGTTTGATTCTCTGTGTAAAAAAGCTAAGCTATGTCTCCTGGTCTTGAAGGTAGTGACTTTATATAGAAAGTTTCCTGTGGGGCCCAGAAGCACAAACTTCCCTGGTGACTAGACCAGAGTGCTCCAGGGGTGTCTCCTATGTGGGCTGCATGCACCCTCCTTTTGCAGCTAAACCACAGCTGCTGTGGGTATGCTGGTGGGTGGGGCTGGCCTCCAGTACAGCTGGCTGTGAGGCCAATCCACAACTGTTAAGGGAATGGTGGTGGACAGGTCTGCCCCTTGTGGGGCAGGAGCCACTTTGCTGGAGTGCAGCAAATACCTCAAACACCTATTTAGGGCCAACACCCAAGTATGGCAGACTGGGAGCCACTCTGACGGTGTGATCATCCTGGCAGGGCTGACTCTGGATTCATAGGTGGATCTTTTGAGTGACACTTGTCTCAGCCGGGGCTGCTCACTAGGTGTAGAGGAGCAGGGGCTGCTTTGGAAGTTTACCTGTCTGGGTATATGAATTGGGCATAGCAGGTCCACAGGAAATATTGGGGTGAGTGAAAAATGCTAGAAAAGTAGATGAAGAGTGTCAGGGTGTCTGACACTATCAGGCCAGCTAGGAAGAGTAAAAAATTGGTGTCTGCCCACACTTCTATTCTTGGAGACAATTACTATACTGTCAAGCACATGCCTTAAAATTAGCCAATAAGTCTCCTTGATGTATGGCATAGGAGCTTTTTAAACTGCTGTCTCTCTGCTGGGTCTTAGAGTGAGTGAATTGGGGTACAAGCCTTTTAAAAGCAGAGTCATGGTTTTCTACTGCCTCCAGGATCCCCTGGAGTTAAGCCCCACTGATTTTCAAAGGTAACATTATAGGGTATTGTGGGAGCCCGACAGTGACCACAAGAAAGCGTGGTTAGGGACGCGGGGATGTGCCTGAACACGGGGCTCCCTGCCTGGGCAAAGCATTCCTGTAAACAGGATGCTCTGCCAGGAGGCCTGCACACAATATCCAAGTTTAATGGTCCGCTCGCAAACTAGGGAACATGCCTTCCTTAGAAATAAGAAGGCTGGAATTGTGGGCAGGCCTCTTAGGAAACATGTTGTGGTCGCTTCCTCCCTTTGCTCCCCCCTGTCCTTGGAATGTGTTTGGCTACTTGCCCTTGTTTTGTAAAAGAATGTATTTTGTAAATTTCAGTTTGCATCCAGTTACCGGGGTATAAAATAAACCTCAAGAGGGGCTTGCGTAGAATTGTTTCTCCGGCCGGAGTTGTGTCTGTGTCTGTCCTTTGTGTGTGTCCTGTCTTTGTGTCATTTCGTTCTCTACAGGGTATTTCTTATTTTACCGATTCTCCATGCAGTGGTGTCTGATGTAAGGCTTGGACCCCTCATTTATCAAGGAAGACCTCTGAGTTTGTGATATCCCTACCACTTGTGGGTTACTGTGCCAGGGATGTTGGCTCTGACTAGACTGCATCTTTGCCCCTCCTACATGATGTGTTTTATACATACATATGTACATACATATATACATACACCATGCATACATAAACTTATTTATATATTTATATTGTGGAAGAGCTGTTCTGCTAGTCTTCTTTGCTCTCAGAAAGAGTTGTTCTAGGGACACCTGGGTGGCTCAGTCATCCAAGCGTCCAACTTCAGCTCAGTTCAGCTTCAGATCTCATGGTTAGTGGGTGTGAGCCCTGTGTTGGGCTGAGAGCTCAGAGCCTGGAGCCTACTTTGGGTTCTTTGTCTCCCTCTCTCTACCCCTCCCCCACTCATATATGAGCCCTCTCTCTTGCTCTCTCTCAAAAATAAATAAACATTAAAAATTTTTTTAAAAAGAATTGTTCTCTATGTAGTACTTTTGGTGTGTCTGAGGTAAGTCCAGGATCTTATTCTACCATTATGATCTCTCAAAATTATGGTGGTTTTAATACCTTTTTACATCTCACAGAACTTGAACTACTTTTTCTATTACTTGCTATGCTTTCAGTCCAGAGTCCCAGTGTTATTATATGCCTGGGTCCTTCTACAATTTCAGTCATCATGAACATCTTTACTCCCTTTTCAGAAACCATACAACTTTCTATAAAAATCAACAAATTTTTTCAGTAAGCAAGTATGCCAATCACATTCCATTGATCCCTGTCTGGGTAACTACTACAAAAAATTGGTTGTGGTGATCAGCATTAAAAAACCAACAGTAGAATATAGGTCTGATTTCCTTATTTAACTATTCACTCTTGGACTTTACACTACCTAGTGGCTCTGATCCTATCACAGTGTTAGCTATAACCTCATCTCTCTCCACCATTACTGTGCAGGTGAAGTTAAGTCCCATTTCTCTCTACCAGTTTAAGTACCACAGTGGTGCTTTCCTAGTTACAGACAGTAAAATAGGCAACAGATGGAACTAGAGATAAAAATTCCCAAACTGAATTCTCTACTCCTAATGCAATTCCTTAGTTTTGCTTTTAAAGCCTGGGGAAGCATAAGAATATGGTTCCTTATAACAAAGTGAGATTTGCTCTTATCAGATCAGGAATACATATGGATTATTATGATGTCCCAAAACATTAATTAAAAAGTATAAGGTCATTCAAAGCCCATGTCAAACTAGTAATTAGATTTTCCCTTATTTTTCCAGTATTCCCTCTTCTTTCCTCTCTTCCCATATAACCCCTATATCTGTTCTTAACTTCATTATCCCTACCATAGCCCTAGATCTAACTTGGAGTTTCGATCCTTTCAGGTTACATTTTCTTTCCAAGATCCATCCATGAAAGGAATTATCAACTTTCTTTATTCAACTTGAATATTGAATAAAGCAGTCACCTTAGAATCTTCAGAGAGGAAGATATAGAACCAAAAAAATCATTTTGTAAAATTTAACTGCTTCCCATGTCCTAACACTGTTGATTTATTATGATAACAGTTTGTTTCTTTACTCATTTTAACCAAGAATAAAGAGAAGAAATGTGTGGAGACCTAAGCAACATCCTGCTATATCTGTAAGCATAAAGAAGGTGAAATGGTTTAAAAATGTGACTTATTTAATAATTATGCCTTTTAAAATAAGTTTTCAGAATGGGAATTTTAAGACAATTTTTGCACAATGCTTTTCCTATGCTAGTTTGGGGGCTAGTTTTGAAATAACAGATGGCACAACTAGATGGATCACTTAAGAGTTGATATGAGGAGAATAAGTATACTTGGGTGAACTGTTAGAAATCATCAACAATGGAAAAGAGATACAAACAACACATCTTTCTGGGGAGTATGGTCAATCACATATTTGCTCTGCTCCCAAGCAGACAAAGTAACAAAATTAAGAATAGCACCATAGGGGGCACCTGGGTGGCTCAGCCAGTTGAGCATCTGACTTTAGCTCAGGTCACGACCTCACAGTTTGTGAGTTCGAGCCCCACATAGGGTTCTGTGTTGACAGCTCAGACCCTACTTCAGATTCTGTGTCTCCCTTTCTCTCTGCCCCTTCCCCTACTTAAATAAATAAACATTTAAAAAAAGAAAAAAGAATAGCACCATATAGGATAAGCAAAACTGTTATTAAAAAGGTTATTTAATGTGTGTATTATGTAATTATTGAAGGAAATGTGGTCCAAACATGAGTTGTGAAGAGCAGTTTGTAGTTGAGTAGTGGGAGGAATAAGGCCTAGCACATAGTATAAAGAAGGTGTAGAGAAAATAACAACAACAGCAAAAAAACAGTGAAGCATATGCTTATATTTGAAAAGGTGTTTGTTCATCTCAATGCTTCATGCCTAAAATATATCTAAAGATAAATAATTTTATCATAAGTGGACATAGATCTGATATATTTTCTAAGACCTTTGCTTCAAACACTATATGATTTTTTAAAGATAAAAATAACCCTGTGTGTCATGAAGACATTCTTATCTGACTTATAAATCCACCTAATAAATGTTAACAGATACCTGGATGTATTCCTTTCTCTCTCAAGTAGCATTCTCTTATTCTTTTTAAAATCTAATTCCAAAATGTACATTTTAGAACTTCAAAAGGTTATGCAAATACAGGTTGAAAATTATTCGTGAAAACTCAAGGAGAAACTGTGGGCTTCTATTTGAATTTGAGATTTCTAAAAGAAACACAGCAATGTAAATTCCAAGAATATTTTTTATCGACTTCAATAAGGTAGTTGGAAGATCTTCAGACAGTGAGATAAAGGAATATATACCGGATAGTTTTTGTATTCCCATGCAAAATAGTAAGGCATGACACCAAAGAATACATAGAATTATGAATTATATTAAATTTTGTTAGCCAATGTAATATTTCAGTTGTCTGGATAACAGAATTATTTGAATTCCATTATTATCTTCAAGGGCTCACTCATTATGCAACAGAGATGTAAATATGTACATTTCCTCAAATAGTTTGGAAGAAAACACAAAAGTTCATCTCTTTTAAGATAAAAGGTACTGAACACTGAAAGATCCTTTTAAAATCCAGTAAAACGGAGATAAAATTCAGAGCAAGTTAGGGCATTCCCAAAACTACAAACTCAGGCTGTTTATTTGTACAGTCAAGGAGGCAGCACCTTAGGTAGACAATGGGAGCATCCGCTATAAGCTATAATATTGTCATTTAGAAAATGGGAGTAAAGGGGCGCTTGGGTGGCTTAGTCAGTTAAGTGTGCAACTTTGACTCAGGTCATGACCTCACGGTTAGTGGATTCGAGCCCCGCATCTGGCTCTGTGCAGACAGCTAGCTCAGAGCCTGGAGCCTGCTTCAGATTCACTCTCTCTCTGACACTCCCTTGCTCACGCTGTCTCTCTCTCTCAGAAATAAATAAATATTAATTTAAAAATAAAAATAAAAACATTTTAAAAATTAAACAAAAAAGAAAATAGTAATAACAACAGCTATCCCACCAGAAACCAAAAATCAAATGTCTATGGCTTTGGCCAAAATAAAGGCACATTTAAGTATCAATCAAAGGCAGATTTTGCTTTTCACTGATAACTAATGAATTTCAGTGCATATTTATGACTAGCCTTAAGGTATCTTAAGGTGTTGCTTGGGTTCTGTCAGTAATAGTGAGCACACGTTCAGCTCAATTTTCAAATGAGTGCCTATAGTTTCTTTTAAGTACAATGGAAGAAATAACCAACTCTCTTCAGAAACATGTGTTTTTTTTATACTCAGGTAATCCTGACTCCTCTAAATCTTAGAATTCTCATATTCTGATCTTTTAAATTCCTTTGTTTTATACTTCTATAAAAATAATTTCTCTAACCTTAATTTCAATAAATATAGCAATAGCAGAAAAAATGTATTTTGTCAGTCCAATGAAAAATCGACCTTGAGCTCATTGTATTATTACTAAAAGCTCAATGTACACATATGTATTTTGTGGCTATATAGTTCTTCCAAATGCTATATTCTATGTCCCCGTATTTTAACGACTACCAACATAAATATTTTTTAAATACTGCTAAAGAAATATCACTATCAACCTTACAAAAATAAAAATGCTTATATGTGAATGACATAAACAAATGGCAACAAATTAGATAACTTAAATGTAATGGACAAATTCCTAGCAAGACATATACCAAAACTAAATCAAGTAGACCTACTTGATCTGAATAGATGTATAGCAAGTAAAGAAATTGTGTTCAGAGTTTTAAAAACTGTCAATGAAGAAAAGTTTAGGTAGATGGCTTCCTGATGAATTATACCAAAAATTTAAAGAATTGATGCCAACTTTTCAGAAACTTCACCAAAAGACAGAAGAAGAAACAAATTCGTATTCATTCCAAAAGGGCAGTATTATGATAATCCTAAAGCCAGAAAAAAAAATACATCACAAAAAACTATAGGCTGATATTTCTTTTGAATAGAAACTCAAAAGTCATCAATACAACACTAGCACACTGAAAATAGCAATATGTAAAAAGGATGACCTGCTCTGACCAAGTGGGATTTATCCAAGAATTACAGAGTTGGCTAAATATCCAAAACTCGGAAGTATCTGGGTGGCTCAGTTCTTTGAACATCTGACTCTTGACTTCAGCTCAGGTCAAAATCTCAGCATCGTTGGATCAAGCCCATGTAAAGTTCTGTGCTGAGTGTGGAGCCTTCTCAAGATTTTCTCTTCTCCTGGGATACAACAGATGTTGACAAGGATCCAAGAAAGGGGAACCCTTTTGAACTGTTGGTGGGAATGCAAACTGATGCAGCCATTCTAGTAAGCAGTATGAAGATTCCTCAAAAAATTAAAAATAGAACTATTCTATAACAGTAATTTCAATTTATCAAAAGGATACAAAACGCTTATTTGAAGGGGCACAGATACCCCAGTGTTTATAGCAGTACTATCAACAGTAGCTAAATTATGGAAAGAGTCCAAATGTCCATGGACTGATAAGTGGATAAAGATGTGGTATGTATATATATGTATGCATGGAATACTATTCCATAATGAAAAAGAATGAAATCTTGACATTTACCACAATGTGGATAGAACTAGAATGTATTATGCTAACACACTAATTCAATCAGAGAAGGACAAATATGGTTTCACTCATATGGGATTTTAAAAACACAACAGATCAACATAGGGTAAGGGAAAGAAAAATAAGATATACGCAGAAAGGGAAGCAAACCATAAAAGACTCTTAAATACAGAGAACAAACAGGATTGCTGGAGGGGAGGTGGGGGGATGGGTTAAATGGGTGGTGGCATCAAGGAAGTCACCTTCTGGGATGAGCACTGGGCATCATATGTAAGAGATGAATCACTGATTTCTACACCTGAAGCCAAGACAACACTGTATGTTATCTAACTTGAATTTAAATAAAACAAAATTCCTATATAAATCTCAGTGTAATTGAGTAAATTGACAAGCTGATCCTAGAATTCATATGGAAATATGAGGCACCCAAAATGGCCAAAACTATCTTGAAAAAGGAAGACACAGTGGAGGGCATGCACTTCTTGATATCAAAATTTACTATAAAGCTATAGTAATAAAGACAATACAATAAACATATAAATCAATGAATATAATTGAAATTCTAAACATAAATACATCTACAGTCAATTAATTTTGAATATGGGTGCTTAAAATGGAAAATAGACGTGTTAAAGTGGTGCAAGACAACAGAATATTCACATTCAAATCAAAGAAGGTCAAACACTTCCTCACACCATACACAAAAAATTAACTCAAAATGGACCATAGATTTTAATGTGAAACTAAAGCTTATAAAGCTCTTAGAAGAAAACTTAGTCAGTCTGTTGGATTAGCAAAGCCGTTGCAAAGAAAACAACAAAAGCACAAGATAAATTCAACATAAAATTAGTATATGTGCTTCAAAGTCATATTTAAGATACTTCCAAGTGAAAATACAACTCAAATAATGGAGAAAATATTTTCCAATCATGTTTGATAAGAATTAACATCTATAATATATAAAGAACTCTTAAAACTCAGTAATAAAAAGATTCTTGTTTTTAAGTTTTTATTAGGAGTACAAAATAAGTGAAAAGACAGGGAAAGGAGTCAACATTTAAATTTGGATTTTAAACTCTTTACAATCAATGAAAAAATACAGGGTATATCTAGGAAGTGAGTGGGTGCAAATGTAAGATGGAGGGAAAGGTGGTTAATGCTTAGAAGGTAAAGAAGCAAAAGACCAAGGCTGTCATCCATATGGGTGATCAAGATGCAGGGGTATGAGTAGAGAGGAATGCAGTGAACCAGAAACCAAGTGGTTCAGTGAGTAAATGGGAGTGACTGGGAGTTTCCTGGTAGAAGCAACAATCATAATTTTAAGAGAATTCCAGAAGAGAATTCTGTAGCTGTAAGTATCAATAGTACATAAATAAGCACTTGGACTTAAATCACTGCTTTGTCAATATTTGATTGTGTAGTCTATAACAAATTATTTAATACCCCTACTCTTCTATCCATTTCTTTATTTAACTGGGAAGAATCACACTTACCTCATAAAGTTATTAGGGGAATTAAATGAAATAATGAATATGAAGTAGCTGGCACATACTGGATTCTTAAGACATGTTAGCTACTTATTAATATGTGATTAATTAATTAATTATTTTTGCAATAGAAACTCCTGAACACAGCTTAGGTAGGAAAGGAAAACTAATTGAAGGACTAAGTATTGGACATTTATTTTGCCTGCTAGCCTCTGAGCTGACTTTTTATGTTTGGGCATCTAACACTGTGTGACTTGTGAGAGGTGGGATTTATTTCTGGAAAAAAAAAATTGCCCTCCTCGTCTTGGCAACCAGTGTGCATACGCAAGTCCTGTATTAGGCAATCAGAGAGTCTTACTTGGGACTTTAATCTGGATAAGAAACACAAAGAAATTGACAGTTGAGAATCCATTCTAGTGGGAACAGCAACAGCATTGGGTGACAGAAGTGTTAGAGGTGGCATCTAGTGTCTTCATGCATCTTTTTCAGACTCTTTTTGTGGTTTGATTAGGCCTCTCTTGACAGTCTTCCCATTTTCAAGCCTGGTTTCCCAGAATAAGAAACTTGAATGCTATCAGGTCTCTCCCTTTTCACATTTTTACTTTACTCTCTTTTCTTCATTTACTCATACTGTCTTTATATAAATAGCAGAAAATATAACCAGCACCATCCATCACTACTCATATGTCCACATCTGTCAATGGGGAAAGTTTAATATTTCCCTCTTTGGTTACAAGTCCAAAAATGGGATAAGATTGTAATTGTCCTAGGTTGTGACAAGGTCTATTCTTTGATCAATTAACTGTAACCATAGCGATGAAGAAAAACGATTTACTTGGACCAGATATGAATCTCAACCAATCAGCACAAAGGCGAGGATGCTGAATGTCTCTAAACAATACATGTGGTTAGAATTGGGGGTCGGGGAGAACACAGGGGAAAAAAAGAAAACCAAGTGTTAGGATATTTAGAAGCATTCACTACAATTTAGGTATGTACAAAGGAACAAGACAATAACATATCTGAGATAGGACTTTATAAGTGGAAGAGAACCATTAAATATTTTTTTTCACAACTTATATATTCCACATAATGGGAATATCATATGATCACAGGGTATCAAACATGTGATAAGAGAGACTGAAGAAGGATGTTAGAAAGGAAGATACTTTGATAGTTGATCTGAGGGCCTAAACTAAGGGAAAAGCAATGGAGTATAAAGGAAGTGCTAAATTAAAGGCTATTTTGAAAACAATCAGTAAAACTTTATGGATAATTGATTCAAATTGGTAAAGGTGATTTCAAAGTGATAACAAATGTATTTATAATATTGAACAGAAGCTTGTAACTGAAATAGAGAATTTGATATTCTATATGTGGGTTTGGGAAGTTCATCTAATGGGGGTGGGGAGAGCAAATCAAAATATTTTAAATAAATTTTTCAAGAATTTCTACTATACTAATACAAAGATTTTACTTTATTATCTCCTGTTTTCATTTCTACTTCTTCAAAAATATTAAAGTGGAAATATCAATGCATGTATTAATATAAATATACGGCAACATTTCTATTTTACTGACTTTTCTCTGATACATCAGATAAGTATAACCTATAATTTGGGAAATTCTTGCCTAATGTGACAAAAATATATTTGAAATAGAACACACTCATTTTTCCAGTAAGCAAACTGCTACCTGCAGGTAAATTATGCACTTTTAGACACTGCATCAAACAATAATTTAAGGCCATAGGAGTAAAGTAATGCTTCTGATACTAAATGTATTCTCATATTCTGTAAAATTGATTTGCTTTTCAAAAGCCGCTGACAACTTGGCAATATTTTACTTACTGTAAAAATCAGGTACTGAGTATATTTCCATGCTTCTGACCTTCTATTTAAAATGCCTAGCTTCTTGATATTCTTACTAGCACTCATAAGAAATCAGAGATATGTGGGAAAAAATTTACCCTTTCCTATTGAAACACACACATATATAGAAACTACTTAATGTGGCTGTTCCCTTTTAGGGAAATGTATCTAAAATGATTGCAGATGGGTTCAAATAGAAGATTAAAATGATTTTTCATATAATTTATTGTCAAGTTAGCTGTCATACAGTGTATACAGTGTGCTTTTGGCTTCAGGAGTAGATTCCTATGATTCATTGCTTATATACAACACCCAGTGTTCACCCCAACAAGTACCCTCCTCAATGCCCATCACCCATTTTCCCTTCTTCCCTGAGCCCCTCCCATCAACCCTCAGTTTGCTTTCTGTATTCAAGAGTCTTTTAGGGTTTGCCTCTCTTTCTGTTTGAAACTATTTTTTCTCCTTTCCTTCTCCCATGGTCTTCTGTTTTTCAGATTCCACATATGAGTGAAATCATATGATATCTGTATTTCTCTGTCTGACTTATTTTGCTTAGCATAGTACCCTCCAGTTCCATCCATGATGTTGCAAATAGCAAGATTTTATTCTCTCTCATTGCCAAGTAGTATTTCATTGTATATGTAAACTACATCTTCTATACCCATTCATCAGTTGATGGACACTTGGGCTCTTTTCATAATGTGGTTATTGTTGATAGTGCTGCTATAAACATTGGGATATATGTGCCCCCTCTGAATCAGCACTCCTTTATCTTTTGGATATATTCCTAGTAGTGGTATTGCTGGGTCATAGGGTAATTCTACTTTTAATTGTTTGAGGAACCTCTATACTGTTTTCCAGAGTGGCTGCAGCAGTTTGCATTCCCACCAACAGTGCAAGAGGCTTCTTGTTTTTCCATATCCTCACCAACATCTATTGTTTCCGGAGTTGTTGATTTTAGTCACACTGACCAGTGTGAGGTGATATGTCAATGTAGTTTTGATTTGTATTTCCCTGATGATGAGCTATATTGGGCATTTTTTCATGTGTCTGTTGTCCATCTGGATGTCTTCTTTTAAGAAGTGTCTATTGAGGCGCCTGGGTGGCTCAGTCAGTTAAGCATCTGACTTGGGCTCAGGTCATGATCTCACAGTGGGTTCAAGCCCCACGTTGGGCTCTGTGCTGACAGCTAGCTCAGAGCCTGGAGGCTGCTTTAGATTCTGTATCTCCCACTCTCTCTGACCCTCCTCTATTCACGCTCTCTCTCTCAGAAATATTTTTTTTTAAAAAGTGTCTATTCATGTCTTCTGCCCATTTCTTCACTGGCTTGTTTTCTTTTTGAGTGTTGGGTTTGGTAAGTTCTTTATAGATTTTGGATATTAACCCTTTATCCAATGTCATTTGTAAATATCCTCTCCCATTCTCTTGGTTGCCTTTTAGTTTTGTTGATTGCTTCCTTTGCTGTCAGAAGCTTTTTATCTTGATAAGGTCCCAATAGTTGATTTTTGCTTTTATTTCCCTTGCCTTCAGGGACATGTCAAGAAGATTTTGACTTAATACATAAAGGTTTTGTAATCATGTTTTTAGAATCACTTAACATATATTTGTCATATTAATTGGTAGTATATCCAGTAAGCTTGACTTAGTGACTTCTAAGGAATATAGTATAGAAAGGGAAAAGTAATAACTATACTGTGAAGAAACCTTAAAAAGATTACCTTATCCCAGTTTAATTATAAAAACACATGATACCTAAATAGAATTGTATAAAATCCTTAAAATACTAGATTAACACTCTTCAGAAGGGCAAAGTTCTGTGAAACCAGGAAAAACTAAAAAAAATTACAAACTGAAGAAAAAATGAGAAAGATGATAAAGCTACACCATTCTTAATTGGAGCCTGGAACATAAAAAGAATGTTAATGAAAAAAGTTATGAAATATAAATGAAGTATACGGTTAGTCAATCATATTTTCTCTATGTTATTTGTTTTGATAAATATAAAACAGTTCTATATGATGATAGCTTTGGGAAGTTTGGATGAAAAACATACAGGAACTCTGAATTATCTAATTTCTATACATCTAAAATTATTTAAACATTTCTTAAAATATCAAAAACTAAATAATTTTTCATATCCTATTTATGTCAGAAGACAAATGGATTGTGTATAACCTCTTCTAATCCAATTTCAGGGATCAATAATTCCTTCTTTTGGGGCAGAAATTCATATAATGAATCCAAATATGTATTTTAATGACCTGCAGTTTGTTATGGGCAGAACAGTTTCTCTTACATTCTTGCTTATGTTTTTTAATTTTAAAAATATTTTATTTATTTCTGAGAGAGAGAGACAGCATGAGAAGGGGAGGCTCAGAGAGAGAGGGAGATACAGAATCCAAAACAGGCTCCAGGCTCCGAGCTGGCTGTCAGCACAGAGCCCGACGGGGGCTTGAACCCATAAACCAACACGGGGGTCAAAGCCAGAAAATGTAAGATCATGTCCTGAGCCGAAGTCGAATGCTTAATCAACTGACCCCCTAAGCATTCCATTCTTGCTTATTTTAATATGAGATCCAAATGACAATTCACAAAGACTCAATATGCTTTGTATCTGAAAGAAACTATGGAGATGCTACACCAAGGTATTAAGAGCTCTGGGAAAGATACTGAGTACTTTTCAATATCACATTTAACAGGAGAGATAGACAAGCATCCCCAATTTCCCAGCTCATGGTCAGGCATTCTTTTCTTTCATGCACTCTAATAAATGTTTACATAGCTTAGTATTATCCTGTGCTTTTGTGTTTGTACTTGATCTGGTTTTTGAAAGTCCCACACACTTAAATTTTAAATTTATATAAAGTTTTTCTCAAACTGTGGTACATGAACCCCTAGATAATACAAATATTATAGCATCCTCAAAGTATTTGAGTTTGAAACACAATGCTGTAAGCTACATTTTATAATAAAATTTATTAATCAAGCATTGTCATTAATTAGATTTTTTAATATAGTACTTACCATTATGAGCTACAGCATATATCCCTGAGCATATATCCAGCATCTTAGGTAATAAGTTTAAGATGCATAATATAGTGATTCAACAATTCCATTCTAAGAACTCATCATAATAAGTACACTTAAATCCCCTTCACCTATTTTACCCATCCCCCACCCATCTCTCCTCTGGTAACCATCAGTTCATCAGTTCTCTCTCTCTCTCTTTTTTTTTTTTTTTTTTTTTTTGAGAGAGAGTATGAACAGGAGAGAGAGGGAGAGACAGAATCTGAAGACAGGCTCCAGGCTCTGAGCTATCAGAAAGAGCCCGATGTGGGGCTTGAACTCATGAACCGTGAGTTCATGACCTCAGCCGAAGTCAGGCGCTCAACTGACCAAGCTACCCAGGCATCCCTAACCATCAGTTCTCTATCATTAAGAATCTAGTTTCTTTGTGGAGGTTTTCTTTTTCTTTTCTTTTTATTTTTTATTTTTGGTAGATATTTGTGTTTTTTTTAATTTAAATTCCAGTTAACATACAGTGTAATATTACTTTCAGGTGTGTAATTCAGTGATTCATCTCTCATATACAATACATGCTCATCACAAGTTTAGTCCTTAATCCTCATCACCTATTTAACTTATACCCCCATCCATGTACCCTCTGGTAACCATCAGTTTGTTCTATATAGTCAAGAGTATCTTTTTGGGTTTGTTTCTCTTTCTCTCCTCCACGATCATCTCCTCCATGATACTTTTCAGAGTGTGTGTAAATACACACAGACACATGCATATACCATCTTCTTTATCCATTCATCTATCAATGGATACTTGAGTTGCCTCAATAATTTGGCTAAGGTAAGTAGTGCTGCAATAAACATAAGGGTGCATATATTTTTTTAAACTAGTGTTTTCATACTTTTTGGATAAATAGCCAGTGGTGGAATTACTGGATCATATGCTATTTATAGTTTTAATTTTTTGAGAAACCTCCATACTGTTTTTCACAATGGATGTGCCAGTTTGCATTCCCACCAATAATGTACAAGTGTTCTTTTTTCTCCACATCCTTGCCTACGCTTGTTTCTTGTGTTGTTGACTTTAGCCATTCTGACAGGTGTGAGGTGATATTTCATTGTGATTTTAATTTGCTTTTCCTTGATAATTATTGATGCTAAGCTCTTTTCATATGCCTGTTGGCCCTCTGTATTATCTTCACTGGAGAAATATCTATTCATGTTTTCGTCCTCATTTTTAAATTGAATTATTTCAGGGGTCTTGTTTCATTTTGATGTTGAATTATAGAAGTTCTTTATATCTGGAATACTCACTGTTTCTCAGATATGTAATTTGCAAATATCTTCTCCCATTCAATAGGTTGTCTTTCATTGTGTTGTTTGTTTCTTTTGTTGTGCAGAACTTTCTTATTTTGGTGTAGTTCCAATAGCTTTTGTTTTTCTGGCCTCAGGCGGCATATCCAGAAAAATATTGCTATGGCGAGTATCAGAGAAGTTACTGCCTGTACTTCCCCTAAGATTTTTGTGGTTTTAGATCTCACATTTAAGTCCCTAATACATTTGGAGTTTATTTTTGTGTGGTGTAAGAAAGGGGGATAGTTTCATTCTTTTGCATGTGACTGTCAAGTTTTCCCAGCACCATTTGTTGAAGAGTGTCTTCCCTACTGTATAATCTTGCCTTTTTTGTTGAAGATTAATTAAGCATACAGTCCTGGGCTTGTTTCTGGGTTCTCCATTCTGTTCTATTGGTCTACCAATTGTTGTGCCTGTACCATATTATTTTCATTACCATAGCTTTGTTGTATATCTTGAAGTCTAGAATTGTGGTATATCCAGCTTTGTTCTTTCTCAAGATTGCTTTGGCTATTTAGAATCTTTTGTGTTTCCATACAAATTTTAGTATTATTTGTTCTAGTTGTGTGAAAAGTATTGTTGCTATTTTGATACAGATTGCATTAAATCTGTATATTGCTCTGTGTAGTATGGACATTTTAACAGTATTCGTTCTTCTGCCTTATAGGCATGGGACATCTTGCATTTCTTTGTGTTGTGTTCAATTTCTCTCATCAATGTTTTATAGTTTTTAGAGTACATGTCCTTCACCTCCTTGGTTAATTTTATTCTTATGTATTTTCTTTTTGTGAAATTGTAGATGAGATTGCTTTCTTAATTTATCTGTCTGCTACTTTATTATTCATGTAAAAACACAACAGGTTATCGTATCCTGTGACTTAATTCATTGATCAGTTCTGGTAAGCTTTTGGTGGGTGGAATCTTTAGGGTTTTCTATCTTTAGGATCATGTCATCTGCAAATAGCAAAAGTTTTATTTCTTGCCTACTAGAATGTTGTTATTATTTCTTTTTCTAGTCTTATGACTGTGACTAGGACTTCCAATACTGTATTTAATAGAAGGGGTGAGAGTGAACACCCTTCCCTTGTTCCTGATCTTAAAAGAAAAGCTTTTACTTTTTTTTTTTAATGTTTTATTTATTTCTAGGAGAGAGAGAGAGAGAGACAGCGTGAGCAGGGGAGAGTCAGAGAGAGAGGGAGTCACAGACTGAAACAGGCTCCAGGCTCTGAGCTGGCGGTCAGCACAGAGCCCGACGCGGAGCTCGAACCCACGAACCGCGAGATCATGACCTAAGCGAAAGTCGGACGCTTAACCGACTAAGCCACCCAGGCGCCCAAGCTTTTACTTTTTTACCAGTTAGTGTGATGTTAGTGTGGGTTTTTCATATGAGGCCTTTATCACATTGAGGTATGTTTCCTCTAAACCTCCTATGTTGAGTGCTTTTATTATGAATGAATGTTGTACTTTGTCAAATACTTTTCTGCATCTATTGAGATGATATAGTTTTTATCCTCTTACTAATGTGATATATATCATGTTAGAGTAGTATTTTTTAATTGTGTAAATATTTATTTATTTATTTTTGAGAGAGATACAAAGCACTAGTGGGGGAGAGACAGAGAGAGAGAAAGAGAGAGAGAGAGAGAGAGAGAGAGACATAGAATCCGAAGCAGTCTCTAGGCTCTGAGTTGTCAGCCCACAGCCTGATGTGGAGCTCAAACCCACAAACCATATGATCATGACCTGAGCTAAAGTCAGAAGCTTAACCAATTGAGCAACTCAGGTGCCCCTAGAGTAGTATTTTTAAAGGCAAAGTTTTCTGCAACATATCTACAAACTACAGAAGCATATTCAATGAAAAGTTCAAATATTTGCCTGCTGGTCTCTAGTTACTGTTTTCTTATTGATATTGTTGCTATTTTTTCTTATCTTGGATAGAAATTTTTATTATATGGCTTTTTATTTATAATGTATTTCCTGACTGAATCACAATATTATCGAATTTAAATATGACAACTTTAATAAGAATAGTTCATCAGGTTACTATAAAATCCATGAAAGCAAGTCAGTGCATGCTAGGAAACAAAACTGAAGTTTTGGTATCTGAGAACCTGAATGACCTCAAGAGATATTTCATTCTGTTTCAAAGATTAACATCTCTTAGTTCTGCTATTTTGCTGGTGTTCATAAATTATTAGTTCACTATATCACATAAAAAGATACCGTTCAAAAATAGTAAGCTGATGCCTAACATCCTGTACATAAATTTTCTTACCTACAGAGAAAAACAGAATTGAGAAATTCAAAACATACTAATATTTTTCAAAGGGCACTGTGAAAATCCATATCCATTTGCTAAGAAATATAAAGAAAATGAAGCTTCCATTCCAATTTTCATATGTTTCATGTATAAGAGGAGATGATCTAGATGAAAAAGATAAAGCAAACTTATATTTTACATAAATATTTTCACATTCTCCTAAGATTCCCCTTTGAGATTTAATTTAAAAAGAAATATCTATGTAGATACGTGTTAAATGTTTTCAAATTTGTAGGTAAGCATTTTCTCTATGCATACAACAATGGAGACAAAGGGAGATTTTAAAAACATTTGAACTATTAAAACAAATACTTTAATAGCAAATCCACACAGTCAATAAATGGAATTAATAGGTTAAGTATAATAATACAAACTTGTAAACTACTTTTATACCATTGAGAAAATACTAAAGTCAGAAAACTATATTCTGGAATGTATTTGAGGTGCTAAAAATAGAAAGTTCTTATACAAAAAGGTTTAGACATTTTTAACAGTTTAATGGCTTAATAATTATCTACATTTCCTGTCACTAATATTTTAGAAATAAATCTAAAAAAAATTCCTAAGCAATAAAATTCATCCAAAAACCAAACAGCAATAGATTATTTTATTATTCTGTAAAAAAAATGATTTTAATAAAACATTGTAAGCAAAAACTTAATAATAGAGGAATTTTTTAGCATTGAAAACAATCTTTTATATATATGAAGTCATTATATATAAACTGTCACTGTAATTTTTTAGCAATTAAATGCCACCCAAGGAAATAAAAGCCATTAGGCAATTGCCTAAATATATCAATTGACTAGCCTGACATACTTAGATGCCTTATGCCTGTTTCCATGAGGCAAAGTAAATGCTACACCAGTAAAATAAGGAATAATTGCATTACTCACATTGCCATATTGCTCATTTGATGTGCAAAGATACTGGTTACAGAACAACAGCATGTTGGGACATGCAAACCAGAAAGTTAATTGGGCATGTATGAGGTAGAGGAAATGACATTTAAGGGACCATTACAGGATATTTAAGTAACCTGTATTCTGAAAATTATAAAACATTGATGGCAGAGATTGAAGATGACACAAATGAAAAGATGTTTCATGCTTATGGATTCATGCTCATGGTGCTGGATAAACGGGATAGGTACATACAAAGAATGAAACTGGACTACTATCTATTTATGATAGATAAAAGCAAGTTTAAATTATCTTGATTTTCATAAAACATTTTTGATCCTAATAAATTCAATATGTTTCCAATATAAATTCAATAAATTCAGTATTTATATAAATTTCCAAATTATCAATTTAAGTAAAATTTATTTTATTATAAAAGTATAATTATGAATATGTTTTAGCTGTTACTTTCACCATATAGGAAATATTAGTTCCAAGACTAATAAAACTGAAAATGACACAAGACTTTAAATTATGCAATCTGAAGAGAAACCAGAGTATGCACAAGATTTTAAATTAAATCTTGTGGAATTAAAATGGATAACCAAGCACTTCATTTTCTGATTCTCATAATCTCATTAAAATAAAAACAAAGATATTAAGAAAAGAAGAATATGGGGCGCTTAGGTGGATTAGTTGGTTAAGCATCCGACTTTCGCTTAGGTCATGATCTCAGGGTTCGTGGGTTCGAGCCCCGCGTCAGGCTCTGTGCTGACTGCCAGCTCAGAGCCTGGAGCCTGTTTCAGTCTGTGACTCCCTCTCTCTCTGACCCTCCCCTGCTCACGCTGTCTCTCTCTCCTAGAAATTAAAAAAAAAAAAGAAAAAAGAAAAAAGAATAACTTTGTAGCAATTTCCTCCCCCAAATTATGAACCCTAAAATTTGAAGAGGTTTAAGGACATAAAGTATATGGAATCATAGGGTGAACCGAAATAGAACTAAAGAATTTACAAACCTACGTATCAAAGAAGAGAAACTTCAAAATGTTCCCATAATATTACAGGTATTACTGGATGGTAGAAGGAGAAGGTATAAGACAGGTGGCTTGGTAACTAGAATATTATTTAAAGGGATATAGAAACTGGTATTTGCCTCCAGGATAAAATAACAAATAAAGCTCTTAAACCATAGTTAAAAAATATTACACCACACAGAGTTGAAAGCATTGTGAACTGATAAAAGGAGAGGGAAGTGTGTAAAACGTCTAGTTTTCTCTCCCCATCTAGTTACTGATCTAGAGAGCTTGAAATTAGAAGTATTACCATTAGAAAACACTTCAACAGTGACTGCAGGAAAGTAAAATTAACCACTAAAGGCCAGGCAAAATGAAGAACAAATCAACATTACAATCATTACGTAGATAAATTACATTGGTGGGGAGAAACTGAAATATATACTACAATAAAACAAATTAAATTTACACTGGAATTTAAAAACAAACCACCAAAGCCACCATCACCAAATTATTTGAAATCAGAGAGACTGAATTGCATTCCCCTCCTTATCTCTGCTTAAGAGAAAATGGAGGGATGAAGAGATAATGCCTGCTATTGAAAATAAAAATCCCCTCCTTTTAAAATATTTTGCACATATGTAGTAGTGGTCATTGCTGGTGCTCTGCTCACATTTGTTTACCTAAATAGTACACAAATCTCCCAGTTGCTCTGACTGCCAGCTGTTAATATCTCATAGCTTAGTCGAGTCTTCTGATTCCTCACTCTGCTTGAGAACATTCCTCCAATAAATCTGCTTTTAGGAAACCTGACCGAAGACAGTATTTATGTGTACCAATTCTTTCCTCACATTTGCATGTTTTTAGATATCAGGGATCAAGTTATCCCTGTGAATTTGGTATAAAATTATGTATTTGGAGGCAATATACAGGTTTTTGAGCAATAATTCTAATAATCACAGACCCTAAGTGTTAGAACTTCTATGTAGTGACAAGTTCAATGAGGGTTTAGCTAGAGAAGGAAATTATTCTCCTAGTTTTACCCAGCTACCCAAGTGTTTCTTATTCATCTCTAAATTCAAACATATCATCCCATATTTGGTAAAGTAATATTTTTTTGGGGCGCCTGGGTGGCTTAGTCGGTTAAGTGTCCGACTTTCGCCTAGGTCATGATCTCGCGGTTCGTGGGTTCGAGCCCCGCGTCGGGCTCTGTGCTGACAGCCAGCTCAGAGCCTGGAGCCTGTTTCAGAGTCTGTATCTCCCTCTCTCTCTGACCCTCCCCTGCTCGCGCTGTCTCTCTCTCTCCTAGAAATAAATAAAACATTAAAAAAATATATTTTCTTAAAATGAAGAAAGTGATAACTGAAACCTACAAGATTACCCTGCATGGAGTTCAAAATAGATAAGGCGGTGCCTGTCATGACAGCATTACTTCTATTTCTTCTTATTCTAGTCCTAATAACATGCCCCATAGGAAGTCAACATTTCTATTAAAATTTTAGAATTGTGGAAGTATATTTAGGAATGGAATTTCTATTATGAAAAGGGAGAGTGCATTATTTTACATTTGCATTCATGAAAAAAATACTGTGTTCCTTACACTGCAGTCTATGACAGAATATTTTGAGACATCTCTGCTATGTTGGCATATGATTTTTTGTTTGAATCTACCTTGATATACAAAATACGGACATGTGTCTCCCTGCTCTAAATCTTTCAGAAATCCATTAAAATAATCAGAGTCCATTAAAGAAAAGGAAAGTGTTTAAGTCATTCAAATACATGATAAAACAGATAAAAGGAGGTTAAGTCTAAAGGTGTGATGTCCGACAATAGCCAAAGTAAGGAACAAGCCCAAATGTTCATTGACTGATGAATGGATAAAGATGTAATATGTATATATACAACTCAGCAATCAAAAACAAAGAAATCTTGGCATTTGTGACAACATGGATGAAACAAGAATGTATTATGCTAAGTGAAATTAGAGAAAGACTGATATCATATGTCTTCACTCATATATGGAATTTAAGATATAAATTAGATGAACATATGGGAAGGAAAGCAAGGTAACATAAAAACAGGGAGGGGGGCAAAATAGATTCTTAAATATAGGAAGCAAACTGAGGGTTGCTGGAGGGGTTTTGGATGGGGTGATGGGCTAAGTGGGAAAGAGGCATTAAGGAAGACACTTATGGGGATGAGCACTGGGTGTTGGGATGAATCACTGGATTCTAACCTTGAAATCATTATTGCACTATATGCTAACTAACTTGGATATAAATTTAAAAAAATAATAAACAATAAGTTGTGATGGTCTTTGGCTATTTTTAAAATAAAACCTGGGGATGCAAAGGCAAATATAAAGTTTTTAAATATGGAAGACTTAGTAAAAAGAAGAGAAAGAGCATACATTCTGAGTATAGACACTATGGTGCAAAGGCATTAATGTAAGTAAGGCTGACCAAAGGAAACAGCTACAGCAAATGTGCATGTATTGTAGATAAAATACAAGAGATACCTAGGCATCAAATAGAAAATAATCAGAGAATATTGGCAAGAGCCAATGGAAAATAGAAGAGACTTTGGAAAATTAATATAAGATATTTTAAGTAATATATTAGTAATTTTAGACTAGAGAGGTATCTATATTTAATTATAACAATCTTTGTTACCATTTCTGAATTTAAAATGGTAGTATTTTAAATTAAATAAATAAAATATAGTTTTTTAAGTTTAAATAAAATGTAATATTCTATTATACTTCTATTTTTTTAATAAAAATGCCTTGTGCATTATGAAACACTGATTTGGAGATACACTTGAGTAATTATTTTAAGGCAAGGACTTTTAAACAAACATAACATTATTCTAATGCTTTATGATCTCAAAACTGCATATACATATTTGTATATCAGTATTAATCCGTATTAGCAATTCTAATAATACTTAATATGCTTCTTCCTCTCCTGAGCAACAATTTTAGTTTTGTTGAAGAATAGCAGTGCTATGTGTTCACTTATTAGTTTAGTAACTTATGGAACAGTTTAGTAAAGTTACTATTAGTTACACTGTTTTTGAAATCAATGATTATTTAGTAAGAGCCCATATTTTTTACAGGAATTACTGAGGATTTTAAAAGTCCAAAAAATAACAACCATGAAAAAAAGAAAAGTATGACTGGATAGGGGATCTAAAATGGCATTTAAAAAATCAGATTGGGCAGGTAGGTTGTTTGTTATTAACATTAGATAATGGAAAGATGGAATTGGAAAGGTAGGAGAAATAATACTAAATTGAAGGACAAAATACTATGCTCTTTCACCTGAAAAATCTGACATTTATTGTAATGTCTAATCAAAGAAGGATAAAGTGTCAGTACAAATGGCCACTGCACCGCAGCTTTGCACTGATGGGCTCTAAAGTGACACCAACAGCCAAAGTAAAGAGCCATTGTATCAGTATGACTTAAATAAAGAAAGAAAAAGACTATTTAAGGCCATCATTTTGAGAGTGAATCAGTGAAGGAAATTATGGTGGTGAAGCATGGTAAATAGGACGTTAGGGGAATAGAAGCAAGGGCATAAAATTAAAATGCCTTCTAAAACCCTGCCAGATAAAAATAGTGACAAATATCTATATATAATCCTGATAATTAAGCTTTAGCATTTCTGCTGATAGTCTTCTTAGATTGGGTCATTGAAGAGAAGACAAAAATGGTATTTTTCAGTTAATATTTTTATCAAGAAAGACTATTTTTTTGGCCAAGCTGCAAGTTTCCCCTGATTATATAGCATAAGATGAATATAATTTGATATCACTTTTCTAAAACATTTAAATTATTATAAAAATGTATGGGATTTGACATTTTCTATATGTTTTTGTCTTCTAGGATAATTTTAATTTAATGTCTCAATTAGGAGGAAATTAATTCTAAAATGTAATGAAATTAAATAATAGAAATCTACTTATTTTATGTTTCTCACAACATATTCCCTTTAAGTAAACCCAAGTATTTATATAATTACCACTTCCATCATGTTATTAATTATATACTAGTCTCTACATTGAAAAGTATGTGTTTATGAAGAATAAACAGAGGAACATGAATCTGTTAGCTCAAAGTAGATTTTTCTATTGAAGCACAATTGGCATATAATATCATATTAAGTTCAGGTACACATCACAATGATTTGACATGACTATACATTACAAAATGATCCCCATAAGTCTAGTTACCACCTGCTACCATAAAAAGTTATTGTTACAATATTAATGACCATGTCCTCTATGCTGTACATTAGATCCCTCTGACTTAACTATTTTTTATAATGAAGTTTGTAAGTCTTAATCACCTTCACCTATTTCACCTGTCCCTAAACCCTGCCCCCCTCAGGTAACGAACAGTGTTTTTCCTATATCTATGAGTCTATTTCTGTTTTGTTTTGTTTTTTAGATCTTCTATAATACCTTCTAGGCTCATTTGTGTTGTCACAAATGGGAAGATTTTATTTATTATGGTTGTGTAATATTCTATTCTATATGTATACCCATCTTCTTTATCCATTAATCTGTTGATGCACAACTAGATTGTTTTTCTTGACTATTGTAAATATTGCAATGAACACAGTCATATGTATCTCTTCAGATTGGTATTTTTGTTTACTTCAGATAAATACCAAGTAAAATTGCTTTCCTGTATGGCATTTCTGTTTTTAATTTTTTAAGGAACCTCTATAATGTTTTTGGTGTAGATCCACCAATTTATATCCCTACTCTATTCTTCACATCCTAGCCAATTCTTATGTTTTCTTTTTGATAATTGCTAGTATGATAGAGAAAAGGTTATAGGTATGTTGTTTTTATTTGAACTTGTAGTATAGTTTCATATCAGAAGGTACAATACCTCCAGCTTTATTCTTCTTTCTCAAGATTCTTTAGCTATTTAGGATCTTTTGTGCTTCCATATATATTATAGGATTATTTGTTCTAGTTTTATGAAAAATACCATTGGAATTTTGATAGAAATTGCATGGAATTTGTAGATAACTTTGAGTAGTATGAACATTTTAATAATATTAATTCTTCCAACCCATGAGCATGATATACTTTTTCCATTTATATGTGTCTTCTTCAATTTCTTTTGAGTGTCTTACAGTTTTCAGAGCACACATTTTTCATCTCCTTGGTTAAATGTATTCCTAGGTATTTTTATGCAATTGTAAATGGGATTGTTGTCCTAATTTCTCTTTCTGATAGCTCATTATTGGTATATAGGAATACCAATTTGTTACTTTTGTATCCTGCTATTTTACTGAATTTATTTATTCTAATCATTTTAGTGGGATTTTAAAGGAGATTATATATATATATTATATATATATATACTATATATATATATACTATATGTATTTATATACATAAATATACTATATATACATATATATATACACATATATATATATATGTGTATAAATATATATATACACACACATATATATATATATAGTATCATGTCTTCTACAACTAGTGACAGATTTACTTCTTCCTTTCCAATGTGGATGTCTTTTATTTCTTTACTAATTGCTATGTATAGAACTTCCAATACTAGGTTGAATGAAAGTGCCAAGAGTATACATCCGTGTTTTATTTCTGATCTTACAGGGAAAGCTTTTAACCTTTTGCCACTGAATACAGTGTTGGCTATTGGGTTTGTCATGTATGGCCTTTTTATGTCAAGGCACATTTCTTCCAACCCTACTTTATCTATTGAGATAATCGTATTATTTTATTTTTCATTGTGTTAATGTGGTTTATCACATTGACTGACTTTCTGCTGAAACATTTTTGAATACCTAGAATAAATCCCACTTACTAAGCATATGATTCTTTTATTGTATTGTTGAATTTGGTTTGCCAATATGTTATTGAGAAGTTTTGCATCTATGTTTATTGGGGATAGTCACCTCTAAATTTCTTTTCTTTTTTTTTTTTTTTTTGTCATATCTTTGTCTGGTTTCATTATAAGAGCTTTCCTGTCTCAGTAAAATGGATTTAAAAGCCTTCCTTCCCCTTAAATTTTGGAGTAATTTGAGATGCATAGGTACTAACTCTTCCCTAAAGGTTTGTTAGAATTCGTCTGTGAAACCATCTAGTCCTGGACTTTGTTTAGGAGGAGTTTTTAAATCACTGTTTCTATTTCATTACTTATGATTGATCTATTCAGGTTTGCTATTTCTTCATGATTTATGCAAAGAAGGTGTGTATTCATAGGAATTTACATTTTTCTTTCTCATCCAATTTGTTGGTGTATAATTCTTCATAGTAATAATTTGTGACTCTTGTATTTCTATGGTGTCAATTATAACTTCTCTTTCATTTTGGATTATATTTATTTGGTGAGTCTCATTCACATGTGCTTTCTCTATTAATGAGTCTACCTAGAGGTTTAAATTATTTTATTTACCCTTTTTTGAAGAAACAGATTTTATTTGCATTGATTGTTTTCTATTGTATTTAAAATCCTTATTTCATTTATTTCTGCTCTGATCTTTATTAGTTCCTTTCCTCTACTACTTTTGAACTTTGTTTATTATTTTATTTATTTGTATTTTTAAATTTTTTATTTATTCTTTCAAAATTATTTTAGGTACAATTTTTGGGTTTTTTATTTGGGATTTTTTTTGTTTTTCCTGGTAGGTCTGTATTGTTATGAACTTCCCTCTTAGAACTTCTTTTGCTGCATCACATAGATTTCATACCACTGTGTTTCTATTTTCACTTGTATCAAGATATTATTTAATTTCCTTTTACTTCTTCATTGACCCAGAGGTTGTTTAGTTTAGTTTAACTGCTTTAACATGTTTAGTTTCCAAAGTTGTGTTTTTCCTAGTTTTCTTTTTGTAGTAGAGATCTAGTTTCATACAATTGTGGTTGGAAAAGGTATCTGTTATGATTTCAACTTTCTAGAATTTATTGAGACTTATTTTGTTCCCTAATATGTGATCCATCCTGGAGAAAGGTTTTGTGTACCTGAAAGTGATGTGTATTCTGTTGTTTTCTGAAGGAACGTTGTGTATATATTTATCCATCTGTTGTAATGTATCAAGGCCAATGTTTCCTTATAAATTTTCTGGATTGACCATTTTATCATTACATCATGTGTTTGAGTTTTTTGTTATTTTTTTACAGTCTTTGTTTTAAAGACTATTATGTGTGATATGAATATTGTTACTCCACCTTTCTTTTTGTTTCCATATGCATGAAATATTTACTTTCAGTCTGTGTGTTTGAATCTGAAGTCAGTCACTTGTAGACAGCATATCCATCCAGGATCTGTATGTCTTTTGATTGGAGCATTTAGTCCATTTACATTTAAAGTAATTATTGATAGGTATATAGTGAATGCCATTTTGTTCACTGTTTTCTGGCTGTTTTGTGGATCTCTGCTCCTTTGTTCTTTTCTTGGTCTCTTCTTTGTGGTTTGGTAGTTGTCTTTAGTGTTATGTTTGCATTCTTTTATTTTTGTCTATCTACTGTATGTCTTCACTATTTGGGTACCATGTATTTCATATGTATGGATCTCTATATATACCAGCCTATTTTTTTTAAACGTTTTTTTAATGTTTTATTTATTTCTAGGAGAGAGAGAGAGACAGCGTGAGCAGGGGAGGGTCAGAGAGAGAGGGAGTCACAGACTGAAACAGGCTCCAGGCTCTGAACTGGCAGTCAGCACACAGCCCGACGCGGGGCTCGAACCCACGATCCGTGAGATCATGACCCAAGCGAAAGTCGGACGCTTAACCGACTAAGCCACCCAGGCACCCCATATACCAGCCTATTTTAAGCTTATAGTTGTTTAAGTTGGAGCACATTCTAAAAGCACTACAATTTTATTTCTCTGCCCACATTTTATGTTTTAGGTGTCTTATTGGCATCTTTTAATTTTGTGTAGACCTTAACTACTTATCATAGTTGTAGTTGATATTACTATTTTGTCTTTTAATCTCATTCTAAATTTTAAGTGGATAACTTACTGCATTTCCTATGTAATTTCCTTTACTAGTAATATTTTTCTTTCATTAATTTTCTTATTTGTAGTTATGGTAATTTCTTTTCTACTTGAAGACTATTATTTCTTTTAAGCCTAGTTTATTAGTGATAAAATAAATGAGCTTTTATTTATCTGAGAAACTATATCACTTTTAATTCTAAGTTATAAACTTACTAGGTAGAGTATTCTTGTCTGTAAGATTTCCATTTTTAGCATTTTAAATCTACTTTTCTACTCCCTTCTGACATTAAACATTTCTACTGAAAAATCAGCTACAATTCATGGATTTTCCCTTTTATGTGACTCTCTTTCTCTTGCTACCTTTAAGATTTTCTCTTCATCTTTAACTCTTGCCATTTTAGTTATGTAATATGCCTTGGAGTTAGATCTTTTTGGATATATATTGCCTCTAGACCTGGATGCATACTAGACCTGGATGTCTGTTTTCTTCCCCATGTTAATAAAGTTTTCTCCTATTTTTTCAAATAAGTTTTCTGCCACTTTCTATCTACTCTTTGTGGGATTCCTATAATGGAAATGTTAGTATGCTTGATGTTGTTCCAGAGGCCCCTTAACCTGTCCTCTTTTTTGTAAATTCTTTTTTTTTTCTGTTCATCTTAGATGTTTTCCAGTATCCTGTCATTCAGATTGATGATTTATCTGCATTGTCTAAGGTGCTGCTAATTCCTTCTAATATGTTTTCTATTTCAATGATTGTATTCTTCAACTCTGATTTGTTCTTTTTATATTTTCTCTATCTTTGTTGAAGTTCTTTCTGAGTTCATTCATTCTTCTTTCAAGCCCAATGAGTAGTTTATGATCATTACTTTGAACTCTTAATCAGGTTGATTGGTTATCTCTGTTCATTTTCTTTTTTCCCTGATATCTTGTCTTGTTCTTTTATTTAAAGCACTTTCCTCTATCTCCTTATTTTCTTTGACTTTCTGTGTTTCTCTGAATTCGATGAAGCAATGACCTCTTCCACAGTTGAAAGAGTGGCTTAGTCTAAGAAAATCACCTGTGTTTATGGTATGTGCCTAGAATTTTTGGCTGTCTGATGCTGTGTGGGCTTTGGCCAGGTAGTCTCAGGGCATTCTACTCTGGGACCACCCTAACTAGATAGCTGATGCTGGAACAGGTATGGCTGGGCGACTGGGGCACACTGTGCCAAAGCCACCATGATAGAATAGCTAGAGCTACAGTAGTCATAGGGCTGGACTTCTGCACAGGGGCTGGTGGGACAGGCAGAGTTAGAGTGAACATGAACCAGGGGTTGCCATGGTGCCTTATGCTGGAATTGCCCTGGAGCTGCAGTGGACTTGGGCAGGGTGGGTCCTGGGGTACTCTTCATTGATACTTTGGCAGGACAGACAGAGCACAAGCAGACATTTTTTCAGAAGGCCTTAGGGTGCTCCTCACCAGTATTGCTTTGGCACAATTGCTGGAACTGGAGTGGGCTCAGTCTGGGAGTTCCCAGGCAACCTATGCCCAGATCACCCTGGCTAGATGGGCTGGAACTAGAGCAAGAGCAAATATATACCAGGCCTCCTAGGGCACTCTATTAAAGCTGCTCTGCTTAGGCCATCTTGAAGAAATGACTAGTTTCAGTGGGCATGGGCTGGGAATGTCCCAGGTCACACTGCTCTGGGAGCACTTTGGTGGGACAGCTAGAACTGGAGGAATCATGGGGAGTGGGCCGTCTTGGGGAGTGGCTGGAGCTGGTGGGGGCTAAGGGGATAGGGCTTGCTGAGTGACCCTCGCAGGCCACCTAGAGAAACCGAATCCTTCTCCCATCTGTGCAATCTAGGTGGAGAGGGAACATAAAACATTTGCCTGCCAATGCCTCTGACTCCAGAAAGAGGTGCAGCAGTTCTCCCACAATGTGACACATGCTCTGGGGCTGGTAAATAAATTTCCTTTACGTAAAATCTAGTGATCCTTTAAACTGCTGGAATTTCTGTTTGCTTTTTGTTTTTGTTTTTGTTTTCCCTCAAGGAAAGGTGTTCTTCGCTGTGCCCTAGGGCTGCATACCCCTCATTGATATCCCTCCCTACTTTAAGCTCTAGTGTTGGAGTGTGAGGTTCCCATCCTTGTCATCCCTCCAACTCCCATACACTTCTATGTTTGACCTGTCTATTTTTTGTTGTACAGAAGCTATTTCATTAGCCCTCAGTTATTCTTCATGAAGAATTTCCTTGTCTGTAAGTGTAGATGCAGTGTGTCCACAGGAGGTGAGTTAGGGTCTTCCTATACCACCATCTTGGACTACCTCCTCTGTCAAAGCAGAAGATTTCTGTTAGCATAAAGAAAAAGCTATATGTAATTTTGTGGTCTTGCCATAAAATGACCACAAAATTTATATTTTGCATAAGTGTCACATTTATTGTTTAAATTTTATAAACATTTAGAAGGTTCAGAAATAAGGCTCACAAGGGAACTTCACTAAGAATTAAAAACCCGTTTTTCTACAAAGAAGACCATATACATGTGAATAACTCTGTGTTTTCTGCATACCACTGAGGAAAAGTATCATTGAAACTTCCTTTATCACCTGCAACTTTTAGCAATATTTTAAAAATAATTTGATAGTTTCAATAAATGTAAAGACAGGCAGTCACTGTATGGATCCTAAATATGCAACTATAAAGCAGGAATTATGTATGGTTAATAAATCATTGAATATTAAAACTTGGGTAATAAGTCTATCTTGTAGGGACAAACTGATAATATGACTGATATTTTTGCATATTTGCTCTCATCATTAAAGTCTCTTCACCTTCTCTTTAGGTTCCCAGGGAACACTAAAATATGATGACTGGAGAGGGACGTAGACTCTTCAAAAGAACTTAAAAATTCACTTGAACTTTGAAATTTAGTAGCCTGCAATTCCAGTCAGATTGTTCATTACATAATTGGAATAATTTAATGCTTTTATATACAATTGTAATATACCTTAGTAAAATAAATCATTTAACAAAACACTTATTGACTACTTAATTGGATCCAAACTTTCTTATAGACGTTAGAAGTACTGTGGAGATGAAGATATCTACTGTTACTGAACCTAATTGTCTAGAAGAAAGCAGTAGATTTTAACAAATAATTCATCATATAATTTCAGACAGTAATAAGTAATGAAGAAAATTTTAAAAGAATAAGTTACATGGAGAGAAGTATATTAGAAGTTAATTTCAATAGGCTGGTGGATAGCCTTTTCTGAGGAAATACTTCTAAAACAAGGCCTGGAGATACTAGCCATATGAAGCAACATGGCACTACAGGCCAAGAGAGGGTCAAGGGCAAAGGCCCAAATGCATGAATGAACTCAGTGTGTTCTTGTAATGAAAAGAAAGCCAACAGGTTTACAGTATGCTAAGCTAATGGCACAGTGGTACCAAAGACAGAGAGAAAAGTCAAGAGGGAAATATGTTTGTTTGTTCATTTGTTTTACTAAAAATCATCTTTAAACACCAACAAAGTGTAGTAGATCTTATATGAGAATTATTTTATCAGAATATGCTTTATAATCTAGATGTTTGTGACTGTCACCACAGATTCAATCTTGGACCCACTAAGTCATTTTTAAAGACTCTTTCCTTTCATTCTTCTTCTCATAAAACAAAAGCATCATGTTCTGTCCAGGGATTTTTAGCACTCTAGAAGCTCCATGTTTCCTAAGAACATGATGCTATAACATTAAGACAGGGTGAGAAATAAGCAGCATTGCCAACAGAGCACAACACATGGATGATGACATAATTAAAATAAATCATATTTATTATTTTTAAAAACAGCTTTCAAGTTTGTATCAGTCTATCTCAGAATATATATGTCAGTCTATCTCACTTAGAATATATAGAGTATTTTTCATTGTAAAATAGTTTATTCAGACTCAACAGAAAAAAAAATAGCCACATTAAAATTATAGTGCATATACACATGTATTTTCCACTTGTGCATACATTTATAACATTTTCTATCCACTGAGGCGATACATTAAAATCCAAAACCAAGTCCAAATATATGTATCAACCTATATGTTTGCATATATCTTTGCTTTTTTAATACATTGAAGTAACTAAAATTATTTTAAGTCCTATATTTAATGTTTTAAATTTAATTTTATTTATGCAAATGAAATAACATAAATTAACATGTATCACAAAGAAAGAATTGACACTAAGTGCTATGTTCTTTGTTTTTAAAGTGTATTTATTTATTTTTGAGAGAGACAAAGAGGGAGAGAGTATGAGCAAGGGAGGGGCAGAGAGAGAGGGAGGGACAGAATCCCAAATAGGCTTCATGCTATTAGCACAGAACCTGATGCAGGGCTCAAAATCACAAACCATGAGATCATGACTTGAACTGAAATCAGGAGTCAGATGCTCAACCAACTGAGCCACCCAGGCACCCCTAAATGTTATGTTCTTAAACAAATGCACAGTCTTTGACATTGTGGAATTTCTAGTAAATTCTTACAAAATTATTCAGCTGAGGAAAAAAATAAAAAGATCAAGTGAAACTACAATGTCCATATGATATTGAGGCAAATCCCTGGTGGCTTGTAGTGGGAACCTTAGTATTTTACATTCCTCTGGGAGCAAAGAGTAAGAAGTAGTTTAAAATCATTGGAAATCCTGTCTTGTGGGAATTTACTGGAATTATTCTACTGAACTAGATAAACTCTAAAAAGACATTTGGAATGGCAAGTCCAGATCCAAGAGCTCATCACAAAGCAAATAAACATGTGCTATTAGAACACACAGTCAACGAAATCAGTTGTTCTTAGGTAGGCCACTCTAACAAAGCAGTTGAAGATATATGAACAAATTTCATTTTTAAATTATTTAAAGGGGCGCCTGGGTGGCTCAATTGGTTAAGTGTCTGACTTCGACTCATGATCTCATGGTTAGTGGGTTCAAGCCTCGTGTCAGGCTCTGTGCTGGCAGCCAGCTCAGAGCCTGGAGCCTGTTTCAGATTCTGTATCTCCCTCTCTCTCTCTGACCCTCCCCTGCTCACGCTGTCTCTTTCTCCCTCTCCCAAAAATAAATAAAACATTAAAATTTTTTTAAATATTTAAAAATTTTTTCAAATAGATAATTGATGGAATTTATCTCTCCATCAATACATACGTTTAGTATGAATAGACATATTAATCAAAAGTAGAATTATTAGGAAACAGCATTTTATAAGCAGCTAAGAGTAAATGCTTGTCAATTTATAATACACAGACTTCTTTGCTCTAATTCTAGAAGGACCATTCAGAATGCAATTTGGGGAGCATTAGTGTGAAATACAAAACAGATGAGGAAAACAAAATATCCCAGATACATATTTTAGAATATGCCTAATGTTACACTTCATTTAATTTAGAAAATGAAAGTTATGGAGAATTTGTACACAAAGGAAAGAGTAATTTGTTACACAAACATGTTAGGGCAAAGGCTATCTGTAGGATTGTGGGGGTTCTGTGAGCTGCCATATTTTCCAGAAAACGTACAAATTATATTTTATTTGACAACTTCTACAGCAATCCTGTATTGTTTACATTAGGCCTTTTTTTCAAAATATTTTATATAGTACTATTTCAAAATGAACAGAAAAGCAAACATTTTTTTTTACTCTATGTAAACGGATTGAAATGGAACTCGACTTTAGAAAAAAAAATGTTTGCTTGCATTTTTCATAGATATATAATTTTATAAAGCCATTCTACCTTTGAAAATAATTTATAAGCTGATCTAACATGCACATCAAATGTCCAAGCATATTCTGATGTTAGCATCATTAAACTATGAGAAATAAATGTTATAATAGAAGAACCAATCTAATTTTTATAGTTCTGGTGGCATAAAACTATTATGTTAAGATGAAAATTCTGTAGATATTAGGCCTTTATGAATAAGGTCCAAGAGTAATGTAATATAAAAAAACACACAGTCTTCGAGTAATCTCTGTGCTATTAAGTTCAAAGTCTCAGGTGCTAAAGGCTTTAGTTATTTTAAGTTCATTATAATAAAAGCTCACCCAAGAGCGAGTGTTCTCATACACCTTAGAGAAGAATTAAGAAAACAGCTTTATCTAGTTTGTAAATCACTATTTTTGAATAAAAATATATAATAATTAGTGCTTAACATCTGCACATATTTCTTTTCCAAAGAATGTATTATTTTGTGGAAAACTAATATGAAAAAAGAAGGTTCTTTTACCTTAAAAAAAAATCCATGGAATAGCTGAGCATGGCTTTCAGTGACTTTTTTTATTTCTAGAAGCCCTAGAGGAATATTTTTTCCTTCTCATTTATTACTATAATTAATAATATTTGAAGTCTTTATAAAATATTTCTCCAGGGAAATACAAACATGTTAGTATTTTTATATCTACTCCTTGAAGCAGAAATATTCCTTAATAATTTAAAATTTCTCATATACAACATATCCTTGATTCAAGGTCACTAGGATGAATTCATGTTAAAAAACCAGGATTAGAACCAAGATTCTCCATGAAGTCTCTCTTCATAATACAACCACATCATATTTTCCTCTCACTAAACCCTGTAAAAGAATATAGGAAATCTTGTGAATAAAAGAACTTGCATCATAACATTCTGACTTTAAAAATATTTTACTATTGGAAAAGTAAAGTAAAATCAAAGTCTTGTCACATATCAGAAGTTCATTATAAAATATAGAAGTAAAATGAATTGAAAAACCCAAAGTATGTTTATTGAAAATGTTTTATCTTAGTTTCTATACCTAGTGCCAATGAGCAGTCAGGCTTTGAACTGAAATCAGAGTGTAGCAAGAGGGACTGGAGGTAGACACAAAACGCCAGTCTCTCGTGGAAATGTGTTCAATTTACAGTTAAATCAGGCATTTCTAGTAACACCAAAGAAACAGGAACAATTAATGCAGAGATTGGCCTTTGTTACCTGTGTTACTAGTATGAACACTGAAACTGGATTTGTGGGTAGGCAAAGGGAATATTGATTCTTAAAATTAATCATCCCTAGACAAAAAGCAACTAGAGGCTAGATCCTAACCTTTTAAATGATAAATCCCGGCTAAGAAACATGAACAATTGTTCATAAATTACTGATCATGATCATCAGCATAATTCACAAATGATATATTCAGATAATTTTATGTCTGTTTCTGCCTTTAGTAATTTGTATATGGCCCATGAAATTTTCACAAAGTACATGATTATCCAACCTATTTTTTTTAAAAAGGTGCATATGGTTAATTCATTATAGTGTGAACAGCATTAAAGAATTTAAAGTGCTAGGGAAGGCTGAAACATTTTTAATTAGAATGATTTTTTATTAATTTGCTTGGAACCATATAAGTAACAGAATAAGTTAAAAATACAGAGTTCTGTTGAATGAAAGGAGCTGCTCCCATCACAAGTGCTGATAAAGATACAGTTCTCAGAAGTAAATTTCACAGTTAAAACTCAAGGGGATAATTATATTTTTACATTCACCCTAATCTGCAGGAGTTTAGACAGATAGGTATAGTAAGAGAATGGCTTGTGAAAAATTAAGTGCAACGAAACAGTGAAATACATTTCTCTAAACAATTCAGACAACAACAAAAAAGTAAATTTGAGTGCTCCTCTGGTGATCACAAAGTTTCAAAGAACCATTATTTTCAAAGTGCTTTTGTCAGCTGAATCATATGCTTGTCTCTGCATTGTGGAATGAAAAATCCATGTCCCCCCATTCTCTCTTATCCCATTATTATGTTTTCAAAAATTAGAATCATGTGGATTTCAGATTATAATATCATAATGGAATAGACATTTGCATTTCTAAATTTGCACTCTCGAAGTTTGAGCAGCTGATCACCATTTGACAAAGCATGCACCATCCCTGATTATTTCACCATAAATCTAAAGCCAGGCAAACAGATGTATGAGGCTATTTTGTTGCATAACCAGACATACGTTGTTATAACAGATGACCCACATACACAGTTTGGTTTATATGTAGGACAGGCCCTAACCACAGCATTTGCAAATTTTTCTATGCACTTAAATCACCAAAAGAAATAAAGGATGTTTTACTCATGGCATGGAACTAGGGAAAGAGGTATTGACCACATAAAACTACAGTATCTAGACAATGTCATATTTTGAGAATGAATTTCCTATATTACAAATTTTACCTATTAATTCTTTAATATTTAAAGAATATTATCTGATACATTGATTCATTAAGCAAAAATATGTTGTTTGAAATATCTTCCTATAGCTCTTAAAATAATTATGAGACATATTATATATATATATATATATATATGTATGTATGTATGCATATATATATATATGTATGTATGTATGCATATATGTATGTGTATGTAATAATTTGGGTTACATAATCAAGTAATTTGAGAAATTTCTATAAAATAATTCTATGGGACCATTTATAAACAAATAAATAAGCAATACAATTACTAATATTCTTCAGTTAATTTTGAAAGAGAAAGTAAAAGTATAGGAGGAGCAGAGAGAGAGAGAGAGAGAATTCCAAGCAGACCCAATGTCTGTGCAGAACCTGACTTGGAGCTTGATCTCATAAGGTTATGACCTGAGCCAAAATCAAAAGTCAAAGATTTAACCATTGTGCCACCTGGGTGTGCATAACATTATTTAAATTCTTATGATACTTCAAAGCTTTTTTAAAATCAGACCACTTATAATTATCACTTTTAATACAATTTCAAAAGAAAGGTGCACACAATATTTTCAGTATGTGTGTAGTGACAAAATTATATTTATTTCTATGTCTTTTGTGTTTTAGTCTCTATTTTTTTATTTTTATTTTTTAATTTTTTAATATATTTTTTGTCAAATTGACTATTATACAATGTATACAAGGTGCACTTGATTCTGGGTAGACTCCTGTGATTCATTGCTTACCTATAACACCCAATAATCATCCTAACAAGTGCCCTCCTTAGTGCCCATCACCCATTTCCCCCTCTCTCCCACCTCCCCCCATCAACCCTCAGTTTGTTCTCTGTATTTAAGAGTCTCTTGTGGTTTGCCTCCCTCCCTCTCTGTTTAACTATTTTTTCCCCTTCCATTCCCCCATGTCTTCTGTTAAGTTCCTCAAGTTCCACATACGAGTGAAAACATTTGATATCTGTCTTTCTCTGACTAACCTATTTCACTCAGCATAATACCTTCCACTTCCATCCACATTGCTGCAAATGGCATGATTTCATTCTTTCTCATCGCCAAGTAGTATTCCATTGTATATATACACCACATCTTCTTATCCATTCTTCTGTTGATGGACATTTAGGCTCTTTCCATAATTTGGCTATTGTTGAAAGTGCTGCAATAAACATTGGGGTACATGTACCCCTATGAATCAGCACTCCTGTATCCTTTGGATAAATCCCTGGTAGTGCTATTGCTGGGTCATAGGGTAGTTCTATTATTCATTTTTTGAGGAATCTCCACATTGTTTTCCAAGGCAGCTGCACCAGTTTGCATTCCCACCGACAGTCCAAGAGAGTTCTCATTTCTCCACATCTGCACCAGCATCTGTTTCCTGAGTTGTTAATTTTTAGCCATTCTGACCAGAATGAGATGGTATCTCCGTGTGGTTTTGATTTTTATTTCTCTGATGTTGAATGACATTGAGCATCTTTTCATGTCTGTTTGCCATCTCGATATCTTCTTTGGAAAAGTATCTGTTTGTGTCTTCTGCTAATTTATTCAGTGGATTATTTGTTTTTCAGGTGTTGAGTTTGGTAAGTTCTTTGTAGATTTTGATACTAACCCTTTATCCAATATGCCATTTTCAAATATCTTCTCCCATTCCATCGGTTGCCTTTTAGTTTTGTTGATTATTTCCTTTGCAGTGCAAAGGCTTTTAATCTTGATGAAGTCTCAATGGTTCATTTTTCCTTTTAATTCCCTTACCTTTGGAGACATGTTGAGCAAGAAATTGCTGTGTTTGAGGTCAAAGAGGTTGTTGCCTGCTTTCTCCTCTAGGATTTTGATTGTTTCCTGTCTCACATTTAGGTTTTTCACCCATTTTGAGTTTATTTTTGTATGTGGTGTAAGGAAGTGGTCTAGATTCATTATTCTGCATGTTGCTGTCCAGTTCTGCCAGAATTATTTGCTAAAGAGACTTTTTTCCATTGGATACTCTTTCCTGCTTTGTCAAAGATTAGTTGGCCATACATTTGTGAGTCCAATTCTGGATTCTCTATTCCATTGGTCTATTTGTCTGTTTCTTGGCCCATACCACACTGTCTTGAGGATTATAGCTTTGTAGTAAAGGATAAAGTCTGGGATTGTGATGTCTCCCACTTTGTTTTTTTTCCAACATTACTTTGGTTATTCAGGGTCTTTTGTGGTTCCATACAAATTTTAGGATTATTTGTTCTAGCTTTGAGAAGCCAGGGCAATTTTTATTGGGACTGCATAGAATATATATATTGCTTTGGGTAGTATTGACATTTTAACAGTATTTATTCTTCAAATCCATGAGCATGGGATGTTTTTCCATTTCTTTGTGTCTTCCTCAATCTCCTTCATAAGTTTTCTACCGTTTTCAGCATACAGATCTTTTGTACTCTTGGATAGGTTTATTCCTAGGAATTTTATGGTTTTTGGTGCAATTGTAAATGGGATCAATTTCTTGGTTTCTCTTTCTGTTGCTTCATTATTGGTGTACAGAAATGCAACCAATTTATGTACATTGATTTCATATCCTGTGACTTAGCTGAATTCATGTATCAGTTTTAGAGGCCTTTTGGTGGAGTCATTTGGGTTCCATGTAGAGTTATCATGTTGTCTGTGAAAAATGAAACTTTGATTTCTTCTTTGCCAATTTGGATGCCTTTTATTTTTTGTGGTCTGATTGCTGATGCTAGGACTTCCAACTTGAGTTAAACGACAGTGGTGAGAGTGGACATCCCTGTCGTGATCCTGATCTCAGGGGGAAAGATCTCAGTTTTTCCCCACTGCAGATGATATTAGCTGTGGGCTTTTCATATATGGCTTTTATTATGTTTAGGTATGTTCTTTCCATCCTGCCTTTCTTTAGGATGTTTTTTTAAGTAAGGATGCTGTATTTTGTCAAACGCTTTTTCTTCACCTATTGACAGGATCATATGGTTCTTTCTTTTATTAGTGTGATGTACCACACTGATTGATTTGTGAATACTGAACCAGTCCTGCAGCGCAGGAATGAATCCCACTTGATTGTGGTGGATAATTCTTTTAATATGCTGTTGAATTCGGTTTGTTAGTATCTTGTTGACAATTTTGCATCCATGTTCATCAGGGATATTGGCCTGAAATTCTCTTTTTGTGGGGTCTCTGGTTTGGGAATCAAGGTAATGCTGGCTCCCTAGAATGAGTCCAGAAACCTTGCTTCCACTTCAATTTTTTTGGAACAACTTGAGAAGAATAGGTATTAACTCTGATTTAAATGTCTGCTAGAATTCTTCTGGTAAGCCATCTGGCCCAGGATTCATTTGTTGGAGATTTTTGATAACTGATTTAATTTACTCACTAGTTCAAATGTTCTATTTCTTCCCACTTGAGTTTTGGTAGTATGTGGGTGTCTATGAATTTGTCCATTTCTTCCAGGTTGTCCAGTTTGTTGGCATATAATTTTTCATAGTATTCTCTGATAATTATTTGTATCTTTGACGGGTTATTTGTGACAAGCCCAGTTTCATTCTTGATTTTATCTATTTGGTTTTATCTCTTTTATTTATGAGAAGTCTGGCTAGAGATTTATCAATTTCGTTCATTTTTTTCAGAAAAAAACAGCTCTTAGTTTCATTGATTTGTTCTACTGTTTTATGTTTGTTTTGTTTTGCTTTTGGTTTCTGTATTGTTTATTTCTGCTCCAATTTTAATTATTTTTCTTGTTATTGTAGCCTTGGGGTTTCTTTATTGTTCTGCTTCTAGTTCCTTTAGGTTTGCTGTTAGATTTTTGTATTTGGAATTTTTATTGTTTCTTGAGATAGACCTGGACTACAATGTATTTTCCTCTTAGGGTTGCCTTTGCTGTATCCTAAAGAGTTTGGACTGCCATGTTTTCATTTTCATTTGCTTCCATATATTTTTTAATATCTTCTTTAATTGCCTGTTTGTACCATTCATTCTTTAGTAAGATGCTTAACCTCCATGCATTTGGAGGTTTTCCAGACTTTTTCCTGTGGTTTATTTCAAATTTCATAGCATTGTGATCCAAAAATGTGCATGGTATGATTTCATTTTTTTCAATATTTATTGATGCCTGTTTGCGACCCAGTATGTGATCTATCTTGGAGAATATTCCATGTGCACTTGAGAAAAATACATATTCTGCATTAGGATGAAAAGTTCAGAATATATCTGTCACGTCCATCTAGTTCAGTGTATCATTCAGGGCCATGTTTATTGATTTTCTGCCTAGATGATCTGTCCATTGCTGTAAGTGGAGTATTAATGTCCCCTGTAATAACCATATTCTTACCAATATTGCTGATGTGTTTGATAGTATTATATATTTGGGTGCTTTCAAATTTGATACATAAACATTTATAATTGTTACTTCTTGATGGATAGGCTCTGTAATTGTAATATAATGTGCTTCTTCATCTCTTGTAACAGCCATCAGTTTAAAATCTAGTTTGTCTGATATAATGCATGGCTACTCCAGCTTTCTTTGTCTTCCAGTAGCATGATAGACGGTTCTTCATTTTCTCACTTTCTATCTGAAGATGTCCTCGGGCCTAAAATGGGTCTCTTGTATACAGCAAATAGATGGGTCTTTTTTTTTTTTTTTTTTTTTTTTACTCCATTCTGATGCCCTATGTCTTTTGATTGGAGCATTTAGTCCATTTACGTTCAGTGTTATTATTGAAAGATATGAATTTAGAGTCATTTGTTATCTGTAGGTTTCATACTTATAGTGAGGTCTCTGGCTCTTTGTGGTCTTTGCAACACTTCACTCACAGAGTTCCCATTAAGTTCTCTTATAGGTCTGATTTAGTGGTGATGAATTCCTTCAGTTTTTGTTTGACTGGGAAAACCTTTATCTCTCCTATTCTCAATGACAGCCTTGCTGCATAAAGGATTGTTGGCTACATGTTTTTCCTATTCAGTAAATTGAAAATGCCTTCCCACTCCCTTCTGGACTGCCAAGTTTTGGTAGATATGTCTGCCAAGACCTTATGTGTCTACCTTTGTAGGTTAAGTCCCATTTGTCCCTAGCTGTTTTCAGAATTGTCTCTTTATCTTTGTATTTTGCCAGTTTCACTATGATATGTAGTGCAGGAGATCCATTCCTGTTTTATCTATAAGGAGTTCTCTGTGCCTCTGGGATTTCAATATCTGTTTCCTTCCCTAGATTCGAGAAATTCTCAGCTGTGATTTGTTCAAGTATACCTGCTGTCCCTTTCTCTCTATTCTTCTAGAACTCCTATGATACAGATATTATTATGTTTCACTGACTCACTTTAAGGCTCTAATTCTCCCCCTTGTGGTCTGGAATGTTTTTCTCTCTTTCTCAACTTCATCTTTTCCCACAATTTCATCTTCTATTTCACTTATTCTCCCCACTGCCTCTTCAATCCTTGCTGGCACCACCTCTAGTTTATTTTGGACCTCCTTTACAGATTTTTTAAATCCATCCTGACTATTTTTTAGTTCCTTGGTCTCTGCAGCAATAGTCTCTGTTGTCTCCTAAGCTTTACTCAAGTCCAGCAATGAATCTTATGGCTATTATTCAAATACTTGATCAAATATATTGTTTATATCTGTTTTGATCAATTCTTTAGCTGTCATTTCTTCCTGGAATTTTTTTGAGGAGAAGCCTTCTGTTTAATCATTTTGGCTAGTTTTATGTCACTTATGTGTTTTAAAAGCTTGTTATGTGTTCTGCACCTGTGAGGACATTACCATGTTAAAGTGGAGTCATACACTGCCCAGGACCTGGCCCTTCAGGTGGTGTTTTTTGGAGTGTGTTACTTGCTCTGTATTGTTGTGACTCTGGTAGCTTTATCTCCCTACAGGTAGTGATATTTTGGACCCTCCACCAGGTGTGCTTTGATTTGTTCCTTGAAGTAGCCCTGGAAAAAACAACAAAAAACACAAAAACAATAAAAAACAACAGTGGGGGAGGGTGTTGGTGGAAGAGACCTTATCCCATACAAAGAGAAAAGTGACAGGGGTGGGGTGGGGCGGGGAGGAGAGAAGAAGAAAAGAAAATTGACCAGGCAGAGAATCTATATGGCTTAATCCAGAAAGAGAGAGAAAGAGGAAAATCAAGATGGAGATATAGAACAGGTATAGAGAGAATAGATTAAATATGTCTGCTTAAACAGACCAATAACCAGAATAACTAGACTTGAGGAGGGAAGAAATAAGAAGGAGAAAAGGAAGAAAAAACAATTATATGTATGTATGTACACACACACGTGTGTGTGTGTGTACATATACACATACACCAGTGGCAGCGCTGGTCTGGAGCAGGGGCTGTCCACTTGATCAGCATCAACCCTGCTCTAGTAGATAAGCAGTTACCACGTGTGGAGGGCCTAATGTCTGTTCCCTGAAGCCCCACCTTGTTGTTGATGGAGAGAAAAATGGTGACACCCTGGTCTCCGCTCCCTGGACCAGGTATCCCAAACCACTGTATTCACACAGTCCTCACAGCACTGTGAGTTCATGAGTGTGCCTCCCCAATCCCCCCACTCCACCACCACCCCAACACCCACTCCATAGTCTCACACACCTCCTTGGAGCTTGTCTGGGATTCAAAGCCAGATCTCTTAAAGGCTCCTGGTCTGCGTGACGGGGTTCTAGGAAAGTGCTGCTCCACCCCACTGATGGAGGGACCACTGCCACTTCTGTGTGAGCATAAAGAAGGTGGTTTGTTCCTCTCTGCGGACTCTAGCACCTCCCTGGCGCTCAGCTGGGATTTAAACCCCAATGTCTTAAATGGTCCCACTCTGTGTCCCGCCAATAAATGGCCTCTGGCTGGCGGGGGCAGGCAGTCGTTGTTCTTTGAAGGGTTATATACCTTCTTCCTGCTTCACTCCAGGTAGGGGATTGCTTTCTCCCACTGCGGACTGTGCCTCTGAACTAGTTACCAAGCCCCTGGCTGGCTCCCCTCCTTCCCAGGTGCATGAACTGGGAAGCAAGCCCCAGACCAGAGAAAGCCCCCCAGTTAGAGATTGGATCTTTCCCTGTCCTGGTCCGTGGTTTTTCTCTTGTCCAGATATAGTCCTGCACTTCTACAGCCTCTCCTTCTTTCCCCACTGTCTCTCCACAGAAGGGGATCTCTCACCTCCATGCCTACGCCACTCATTTTACCTCTCCCAGTTCACAGTCACATACCTGTGGTCTGCCAGATTGTTTCTGTGGGCCCCTGGAGACGTCTCTGTCACTCTGCATCCCGGACTCTTGAAATTCAAAGTCCTTTGGCCTCAACACCACTGTGTTTGAGGGATGAGGGAACTTCAGGACCCCCTACTTCTCTGCCATGTTGAATATCTCCTAGTGTCTATTTTCTAGCTCCACCTCTATTTTCCTACAGGAACTATCAGATTGGTCCTGTACTTATTTATATTTTTTCTAAGCTGTTAAAATTTGTAAATTAAAATATACATATTTCCTTGTGGTTACATGGATGGTGATTAAAGTACATAGTTAATAGAAAGAAGCAAACATATATATTACATTGAAAAACCTTACGTAGTGAGACTCCTAAGTGGCTCAGTCACTTAAGTGTCTGACTCATGACATGGTTATGATCTCATGGTTCTTGAGATAGAGACCAGCATTGGGCTCTCTGCTGACAGCATGAAGCCTGCTTAAGATTCTCTCTCCCTCTCTCTGCCCCTCCCCTGCTCATATTATTTCTCTCTCTCAAAATAAATTAATTTAAAAAAGATTCTGTAACATTACCTAGTTTTTTCCCAATATAAATGATAATCTGCCTGCAGAGATATTAAATCTCTATGTCTTAGAAGATTAAAGGCAATTAGATTGCATTATGACACATTATATTATAGGGAAATTAGACAACCTTGTCACTGTAATTACATTAGATCCAAATGACCCGTAGTTTCTGTAGATACATAATAAAATTTGGAATGAAAACTTTTGCAAAGTATTAATTCTACTGTTTCATTATAATGATGAAAATAACCTAAGTATGACACTTACTTAATAACTTAATCTTAAGAGTACAGTTGTAACAGACCAAAGATGAATAGGCTCATATCAATAATTAGCACATAAAATAAAAATCTCAGATTAAACACTTGTTATTTTACAATTCTGTGAGAAAGACTGATAGAAAATTTATTTGTACATGCACTTCAAATTAAATGTTATATGAATATGCACATAGAATTGAGTATTCCTTATAATCCCAATGAGCTAGGAGAATTTTATGTGTTTGCTGATGATTTTTTACCTTCTGTATTTTTGACAAAAAATTTACCCATATATGGCTGCTTCTCAATCAAGAATAAACTGAGGGGTTTTGACTTTTAAGCATCTTCTGTAACAAACCAAATACAGAAGTCATTATGGCTTTGTGCTAATAGTTCTTTATAACATGTTTGTGAAGCTTCACAACAGGAAAAAATCTGCACCTATGCCTTTCAAGAAATGCCACATTAATTATTTGGGATTTTCTGCTGTACAGGTTGATTATTTACAGTCTCACATTTTTAATATGTCTTAGTTCAGATGTTAAGCCTTAGTGGGCCTTTTTAAAGTCCTTATTCTTGTGTCCCCTACCATTTTATTTCATTTTTATTTTACATGATTTCTTTTTTGTTTGTCCTTTTGGATTGATTTAGTTTATTTATTAACTTTAAACAAAAATAGAGAAAAATAGAATGTAACCATACTCTGTGCATGATGGGCAATTTTTCTCCATTTTTAGCTCTTCATAAGACCTTCAAACATGCCCGAAAGCCCCACAGCTAAACACAAAGCACATCATTTTCTGTCCAGTAGCAGTTTAAAGTTGTCTCCTGTAAATATAGTACCCCCCACCGCTACAGTTAACTCAGGAGTGCTAAAGAAAATAATTCTTTTCTCATATTCAGAGCTAAAACTGTTCCAGTTTATTTGTTGTGGGCTTGTTTATTCATTTTGTTAGATTCCACATATATATAAAATCATAAAGTATTTGGTTTTCTACATCTGACTCGTTTTATTTAGAATACTACTCTGTCCATTCATGTTGTTGTAAATGGCAAGATTTCATTTTTTAATATTATAAAATAAGTAATAGTATCAATACGCACAATTATTTTATGCCACTTAATCTATCTTCCCTTTTATTTGTCACTCCTTGGACTTAAGTAGATAACTATATCGAGGGAAATCTCATTAAATGGATTAATTTTTTCCCTAGTAACTAAAAAACTTGGAAATGTGGGAGGATTCAAAGCAAATTTAAAGCTATAAATCATATAAATCCTTTCTATGGAATATTGTATGAGAAGCCTGAATTGCTATGTAAATATCTGTGAACCTGTAAGTTTTCAGTCTTTTAAGGAGGAAAGTGCCTATAAAGTGGAGTTTTCTCTTATTTATAGAGAACCTTAATGGATGTGACTGGTTTCAGAATAAAAAATGAGGAATCAGGGTACCCGGGTGGCTCAGTCAGTTAAGTGTCTGACTTCATCTCAGGTCATGATCTCCTGGTTTGTGAGTTTGAGCCCCGCATCGGGTTCAGAGCCTGGAGCCTGCTTCAGATTCTGTGTCTCCCTTTTTTTCCCTACCCCTCCCCTGCACACGCTCTGTCTCTCTTTGTCTCTCAAAGATAAATAAACATTTAAAAAAATTTAAGTGAGGAATCATGAAATGTTTTGCATAACTTGACATGGAAAAAAATTTGTTTCCAGAAGAGAAGACTTAGGTATATTTTATTGTTGGCTTTGATTTCTTTGTGGAGGGTGTGGGCTCAAGTCATGAATCCTATGCCACACATTTTTTTAAAAATTAAATTATAGTTGGCATATTATGTTGCATTAAATTCAGGTGTGCAACATAGTGAAATGACAAGTCTTTATGGTATGCCTCCCAAAAGTGTAGCTACTATCTGTCATAAAATGCTAATACAAGACCATTGACTATATTTCGTATGCTATACCTAATAAATGTCACTATGACATTTATCCCATAACTGGAAGCATGTATCTCCCACTTCCTTTCAGATATGTTTTTCTACATCTGACTTATTTAGAATAATATCCTGTTGGTACTCATGTTGTTGCAAATGGCAAGATTTCATTCTTTTTTATAGTCAAGGAGTATTTCATTGTATACATATATTTATATGCCACATATTCTTTTCTTTTCACATTTATTTATTTTAAACTCCAGTATAGTTAGCATACAGTGTTACATTAGTTTCAGTATAATGATTCAACAATTCCGTATGTCACCCAGTGCTCATTACAACAAGTGCACTCCTTGTTGCACAATAAGTGGTCCTCATCCCTTATTTCATCCATCCCCCAGCACTCCTTCCCTCTGGTAACCATCAGTTTGTTCTCTATCGTTAAGGGTCTGTTTCTCGGCTTGTCCTTCTCTCTTTTTTCTTCCTTTGTTCATTTGTTTTGTTTCTTAAATGCCACACATGATATTTGTCTTTTTATGACTTTTTTTGCTTAGCATTATACTGTCTAGCTCCATCCATGTCATTGTAAATGGAAAGATTTCACTCTTTAATGGCCAAATAATATTTCATTCTGTGTGTGTATATGCTTGTCTGTGTGTGTAAATTATACACACACACACACACACACACACACACACACACACATATGTCTTCTTTATCCATTCATATGCAGAAGGACACTTGGGTTGTTTACATATCATAATAATCTAAAATATATATTATAGGTGCCTGCGTAGCTCAGTGAGTTGATTGATTGTCTGACTTGAGTTCATGATCTTGAATATTCATGATCATGAACATATGATCTTACATATCATGGGTTCAAGCCCTGCCTTGGGCTCTGTGATGATAGCTTGGAACCTGAAGTCTGGTTCAGATTCTGTGTCTCCCCCCTCCTCTCTCTCTGCCCCTCCCCTGCTCATGCTCTGTCTCTCTGTCAAAAATAAACAAACACAAAAAATACGTGTATATATGTGTATGTGTGTATATGTGTGTTTATTTGAAGGAGAGAGAAAGAGCACAAGTGGGGTAGAGGGGCAGAGTGAGAGAGAGAAACTTATAAGTACCGCACACTAACCGATTGCACCACTGGAGCCATGCGAGAGAATCTTAATCAGGCTCCATGTTCAGAGTGGAGTTTGACCCAAGGCTTGATCCCACACCCATGGGATCATGATCTGAGCCAAAATCAAAACTTGGCATTCTACAAATGTGCCATAGAGGCACCCTTGCATATATGTTTTCAAATTAGTGGTTTTGTATTCTCTAAGTAGTAGTTCAATTACTGCATCATAAAGTATTTTTATTTTAAAATTTTTGAGGAACTTTCATACTATTTTCCACAGTGACTGTACCAATTTGCATTTCCACCAACAGTTTATGAGGGTTCATTTTTCTCTATATTCTTGCCAACACTTGTTATTTCTTTATTTGTTTTGTTTTAGCTATTCTGGCAGCTGTAAGGTAATCCCATTTTGTTTTGATTTGCATTTCCCTGATGATTAGTAATGTTGAGCATCTTGTCATGTGTCTGTTGGCCATGTACGTGTTTCCTTTGGGAAATGTCTTTTCAAGTCCTCAGCTCATTTTTAAATCCAATTGTTTGTATCTTTGGTATTGAATTGTATAAGTTCTTTATATATTTTTGATCCCCTATCAGATATATCCTTTGCAAATATCTTCTCCCATTCAGTGGATTGCCTTCTCATTTTGCTGTTGGTTTCCTGTTACTGTTTAAAAAGTTGATTAGTTCCAATAGCTTAGGTTTTCTTTTGTTTCCCTTGCCTAAAGAGATAGTTCTAGAAAAATTTTGATAACACTGATATCCATTAGTTTACTGCCAATGTTTTCCTTTAATAGTTTTATGGGATCAAATCTCACATTTAGGTCTTTAATTCATTTTGAGGTTTTGTGTCTGGTATAAAAAAGTGATGCAGTTTCATTCTTTTGTATGTAGCTGTCCAGTTTTTTCAACACCATATTTTGAAGAGCCTGTCTTTTGCCCATTGTATATTGTTACCTTTTCTGTCACAAATTAATTGACCATATAAGTATAGGTTTATTTCTGGGATTTCTACTCTCTTCTGTTGACCTATGTATCTATTTTTGTACCAGTATATACTGTTTTGATTCCTACAGCTTTGTAGTATATATTTTGAAATCTGGGATTGTGAATCCTCCAGCTTTGTTCTTCTTTATCAAGATTATTTGGCTATTCAGTGTCTATAATAGTTTTATACAATTTTTAGGATTATTTGTTCTAGTTCTGTGGGAAAAAAAACATCAGGATTTTGATTGGGACTCTACTGAATCTGTAGATTTCTTTGGATAGTATGGACATTTTAACAATATTAAATCTTCTAATCCATGAGTATGGTAGAACTTTCTATTTGATTGTGCCATCTTTAATTTATTTCATCAATATTTTATAGTTTTCAGAGTATAGGTCTTTTATTTCCTTGGTTAAGTTTATTCTTACATATTTTAGTCTTTTTGAATTTTAAATAAGATTATTTTCTTAAGTTCACTTTTTGTGACTTCATTAGTATATAAACACAAGTGATTTCTGTATATTAATCTCACATCCTGCAAATTTGCTGAATTCATTTATTACTTCTAATAGCTGTTTAATGGAGACTTTAAGGTATTTATGTATAATAGTAAAATGATCTGAAAATAGTGACAGTTAACTTCTTTATTACCCATTTGGAAGGTTTTCATTTATTTTTCTTGTCTGCTGTGACTAGACATTCTAGTACTACATTGAAAATTGTTTATAATATTCCTATATTATTCTTGATCTTAGAGAAAAAGATCTCAGTTTTTCACCATTTAGAATAATATTACCTATGAGTTTTTCATGTGGTACCTTTAATATGTTGAAGTATGTTCCTCTAAAACCCACTTGTTGAGAGGCTTTTATCATGAATGGATGTTGAATTTTGCCAAATGGTTTTTCTACATTCATTGAGATGATTGTATAGCTTTTACATTTTTTTGTGGTTAATGTGATGCATCACATTGATAGATTTGTGAATATTGTACTATCCTTGCCTTCCAGAATGATCATGGTAAATGATCATCTTAATGTATTGTTGAACTGTGTTTACTAATATTTTGTTGAGAATTTTTACATCTATGTTCATCAGGGTTTTTGGCCTGTAGTTTTCTCAGGGTTTTTGTAGTGTTTTTGTCTTGTTTGGGTATCAAGGTAATGCTAGCCTCATATAATATATTTGGAAGCTTTCCTTCTTCTAGTTTTTTTTTTTAATTCTTCATTTCTACTAGCCTTAGGATTTGTTCTTCTTTTTCTTCTTCCTTGTGTGTAAGGTTAGATTGTTTATGAGATTTTTTTCTCATTTCTTAAGGTTAGACTGTATGTATCACTAAATTTTCCTTTAAGAATTTCTTTAGCTACATCCCATATATTTTGAACTGTTGTATTTTCTTTTTCATTTATTTTTTTTTCCACTTTGATTTCTTCACAGAATCATTGGCTATGCAGTAGCATGTATTTAGTCTCCATATGTCTGAATTTTTTCTAGTTTTTTTTTCTTGTGATTGTTTTCTAGTTTCACATTGTTGTGGTCAGAAAAGATATACTATTGCAAATTTTTAAAATATATTGAGACTTGTTTTGTGGCTTAACATGGTGTATTCTCAAGAATGTTGCATGCACACTCAAAAAGAAAGTGTGGTCTGTTTTTTTTGGATGGGATATTCTCTAAATATCTGTTACATCTATCAGTAGTCTAATGTGTCATTCAAAAGCACTGTTTCCTTATTGATTTTCTGCCTGGATGATCTATCTATTGATATAAATGGAGCGTTAATATCTTTTATTTCAGTACTGTCAGTTTCTCCTTTATCTCTGTTAATTTTTGCTTTATGTATTTAGGTGCTTCAATGTCAGGTAGATAGATATTTATAATTGTTATATTCTCTTCATGGAATAACTTTTTATCATCATGTAATGTCCTTATTTGTCTCTTTTTAGTCTTTATTTTAAGTTTTATTCCACCTGATGAATGTATTGCTACCCCTGCATTTTTTTCCAACCATTTACTTACAGTCTGTATTTATCTTTAGGAATTAAGTAAGTCTCTTGTAGGTAGCCCAAAGATATTTTAATATCTTATTTTTATTAATCCATTCCTCCACCCTATGTTTTGATTGGAGCATTTAAGCCATTTACACTTAAAGTATTTATTGATAGATATGTACTTATTATCATTTTGTTATTTGTCTTCTGATTGTTTTTGTAGGTCTCTTATTCCTTTCATCTTCTCTTGCTCTCCTTAATTGTGATTGATAACCTTCTATAGTGTTTGGTTTCTTTATCTTTTTGTGGGTGTGTATCTACTATAAGTTTTTGGCTTGTGGTTATCATAAGGTTTATATATAACATTCTAAGCACATAGCAGTCCTTATTAAGTTGATGGTTACTTAAGTTCAAGTACATTCTAAAAGGACTTTATTTTCACTCCCCTTCCATGTTTTATGTATAAGTTGTCATGTCTTACTTTTTATGTATAATTTTTAAAATTATCATTATAGCCTTTACTTTTCCATTTAAAGAAGTTCTTTTAACATTTCTTATAAGGCTAGTTTAGTGGTGATGCATTCCTTTAACTTTTGTTTTTCTGGGAAAATGTCTCTCCTTCCTTTAATTTTGAATGATAACCTTGCTGGGTACAGTATAATTGGTTTTAGGTTTTTGTTTGTTTGTTTTTGTTTTTGTTTTTGTTTGCTTTCAGCTCTTTGAATATATAGTGCCAATCCCCTTTCGCTTGCAAAATTTCTGCTGAAAAATCAACTGATAGCCTATGTGGTTTCCCTTGTATGCAACTTTTTGGTTCTAGCTGCTTTCAAATTTTTCTATTTTTCACTAAGGTTTTATTTAAATTCCACTTAACATACAGTGCAGTATTAGTTTCAGTTGTACAATTTAGTGATTCAACATTTATATACAACACCCAGTGCTCATAACAACAAGTGTATTTCTTCATCCCCATCATCTATTTAACCCTTCCTCCTCACCTAAACCCACCTACCTTCTGGTAACCATCTGTTTGTTCTCTAGAGTTAAGAGTCTGTTTCTTGGTTTGCTTCTCATCTCTTTTTTATATTTTATCTTTTCATTGAAGTTCTCCCTGAGTTCTTCCACTCTCCTCTGCAGGCCAGTGAGCCCTTTACGTTCTTTAAGCATATTGGTTATCTCCATTCCATTTGGTTCTTTTTTTTTTCCTAAGTTTTTGTTTTGTTCTTAATCTTCCTCTTTCATTTTGGAGCACATTTATCTGTCTTCTCGTTCACTTGATTTTCTCTATTTGTTTCTATGAATTACATGGAATAGCTACTTCTAAACTTGAGGAAATTATATATATATGGTTATTTTCTGTGTAGTCTGTGTGTGCCTAATAACTTGGCCAACTGGAACTGTGGCTGGTGTGGGCTGGGGGTCCAGAGACATTCTGTGCTGGGACTCTACTGATGGGATGGCCAAAGCTAAAGTAGTCATGGTCTTGAGCAGTCGGGAATCTTCACACACACAGTGCCCTGAGAAGACAGCTGAAGCTAAAGTGGGTACAATACAGAGGTTCCAGGGCTCTCTGCACAGAGGGTACCCAAAAATAACAGCTAAAGCTGAAGTTTGCATGGACTTGGGCAGTATCCCAAGTCCTGGATACTGCACAGCAGGTATCCTGGCAGATCAGCTGAAGCTAACATCGGCTTTAAAGCAAGGATGTCGTTGGGCTCTCCACACAGAGTGTGTCCTGGCTGGACTTCTGAAGCTGAAATGGGTGTAAGCTGACATGTTCTGGAGTGCTTAGCATAGGAGGTGACGGCCAGAATGTCATGGGATGCTCTACACAAGGGGCTCCCTAGCAGGGCAGTTTGAATTAAGGCAAGGATGGGGTGAGGGTTCCTGGGTTTCTCTGTGCAGGAGCCATCTTGGCAAGTAGCTGGAATTGAATGAGACCGCATGTTCATGTGTGATCTGAGTTGGGAGTGCCATAACAAGCCATCTAGAGATGAAGTGGTGTGGGTCTAAAGTGTCCCAGGGTTCTTTGAATTTCACCTTTATGAGGTTGTTGGAGCTGTAGTTGAGTGTGACTAGGGGTGTCCCAACGTGCACCATGCTGGAGCCACCTTAATGGAAAGACTGAGGTTGGTATGGGCTAGAGCCCTGAGACTTACTGAGGCAGTAGGGCAACTAGGGCACCCAGACCCTACTCCCATTTGTGCTATCAAGGGGAAGGATGCATGTAAACCATGGCGCTCACCAGCCCCTCGGGCCTGGAAAGATTTCTAGCAGCTTCCTTGCCATTTATCAAGGTTCTAGAAATGATACATTTTTATATTCCAGGGGCTTTTTAAAATCACAGGTTTTTTGTTTATTTGCTTGTTTTTCTGTGTCCCAGGGCAGATGCATCTGCTCATGATCCTTTTGTACTTTCCGTCACCACTGCAGTTCACAGCATCAGGAGTAGGGATTCTGTTTGTTATCATATCTCTATCTTTCTTGCCTTTCTCTATGTGGTTTATCTTTTATTGTTCAGAAGCTGTTCAGTTAGCCTTCAGTTCTTCTTCAGGAGCAAGTGTTCCATAATAGCTGTAGATCTGGTGTGTCTGTGGAGGAGATGAGTTCTGCCTCTTCCTACATCACTATTTTGGACTGAAACCCTGCACAACACAGTTTTTAGTTTTCACATGAGGAAGAATTCTCTACTGCATGTCATCTGAGAAATACAAGTTTTTTTTTTAAATATCAGGTTTTCCTTTTCAAAATTTGATCATGTATATCTCTCAAGTTGGGATTATGTTTTAATTTGGATGTTCTACTTTTTCTTGCTGTCATTAAAATTTTATTGCTTTCACCATTTTTTTTTTCAGAGACAAAGGGCAGTTTATTGTTCATAACAACAGCATTAGGCAGAATATTATCAGTTTTGTATTATTTCTCTCGGTCAGAATCCCCACAGGATGGTAAGAAGAGGACCAGATGACCCCTGCTCAGACAGTAGGTTGGCTTGTAGGAGAGGAACTCTAAATTTAGGGAACCCAAATCTTCTGTAATGGTTAGTAAGCAAACCTACTCCTTGCTTGAGAGGGAGATATTATCCAAGGCTCTTCACTATAGAAAGAAGCTTGAAAAGAAAGTCTGAGACAAGGGCAGTCAGTTCCTCTGCTCATAAGATTTATAGAAATGTGAGACACCCAGGGATACTGGTCTCCTAAAAATATCTACCCTTCATTTCTACATTGTCTTGGCTTCTGGTGAATTTTCCCATGAACACACCACTCTGACTAATCTGACCAACAGAGACTGGAACCAAATCCATTAATTTGTCTCATACAACATCCAGTTAAAGCTTCTATCAATAGACCTCAAGGAACAGAATGAGTCCATACTGTATACTAGTGCCAACCATGCCATCAATGGCACTCAACCCTTCCAGCTGAACAAATCACATAAACCAGATGGCTTTCTCCTAAGTTTCTCTGTTGATCTAGTCACTTGGTTCAAGGCATCAACCCAAGTATAAAAGTTTGTATTAGCCATTGCATGGATCTCACCTTGACCATCAAGGAGGAAGACTAGGGCAATTCCAGCATTTATAATAACCCTTGCCAGTAAATTGACTGATGACTTGAGTATCTTGCAGAGATGAGGTGGTATTATTGATCAGTTTAGCTAAAGGCAGGAAAAATTTTGTTCTACTTTTTCTAATTGGACATCTGTCTTAGGGATAATTGTCCACAGGGACACATAAATGACAAGTCATCTATCCCTCTGGGAATCTCCCTCAAGTAACCAATGGTAGCTTCATTTTGGTGGAGCTTTGAAGTCATCTGAGGCCACATCATCTACTGATGGTATTTACTTAAAGATGTGAGGGCCTCTTATGACCACCCCTAAGCATAAATCATCATGTTTTCAAGAGGCATGTAAGTTAATGCCAAGTTTCTCTACAAGAAATATAATCCTGGGGTTATCCCTTGGGGACAAAATGGTGGTATTTACAATTGTTGGGCCCCTCAGAGTGGAACCTACATTAGTCAAGGGGCACAGGTTGACAGTGCTTCCACCATGTTAATCTGATTTTTTTTCTTAATTAAAAATTTTTTTAAGGTTTAAATTTTTTGAAGTAAAATGGACAGCAAAGTGCACTAAACATAAGGGCCCAATTCTGCGTGTCTTGATGAATACATAAACCAGTGTAACTGTGAGACCTTGTCCAAGATATTAAACACGAATATGTCTTCAAAATTTCCTACTCTAGTCAATCCTCACCCAACAAAGGCAACCAACTACAGTTCTGAATTCTGTTCTGAAATACTATTCTAATTTTCCTTGCTCTAGAGCTTTATCTGAATGGAATAATACAATGTTTACTCTTGATATCTGAGTTCTTTCTCCCAATATACTATACATTTATGGTCTATCCAAATGGTGGAGTGAATCACTAGTTCATTCTTATATTGTTGTGTAGGATCAATTGTATGAATATGCTGCAGTTTGCTTATCCATTCTCTTGTTCACAGATATGAGTTATTTACTATTTTGGACTAGCATTATTAAAGTTTTTATAAATATTCCCACAGAAATAATTTTGAGATTATTTTTCTCTTTTTGAAAATTTCCTCTGAGTAAATAACAAATACTGAAATTGAGTCAATGATAACTAAGAATAAATCAAAAGCTGGTGCATGATCACCTTTATAAGAAACTGACAAATTTCTTATTCCAAAGTGTTTGTACTAGTTTACTTTTCCATAAACAAAGTATGAAAGCCCCAGGTGCTGCACAACTTTACTCATATTTGATGTTGTTGATTTTTAAAATTTTAGCCATTCTAATGAATCTGTAATTTTTTTCCTTGAGGTTTTAATTTGAATTTTCTTGATGACTGATAGTGTCAAGTGTTTTTTCACATGCTATGAGCCTTTTGAGTGTCTTTTTTTGTGAAGTGTCTAATTGTTGTGCCCATTATTGATATGTAAGATTTATTTATATATTTAGGATACAAGTTCTTGTCAGATACATATACTGGAAATATATATACAGCCTTTGATTTTCTTAACAATGTCTTTTAAAAATTAGAAGATGTTTAGTATGAATAAATACTGAATTTTACCTCAGTTTTATTCTTTACTCTGCTAATGTGGTAAATTTATTTGTTTTTAATGTTACATAAACTATGCATTCTGGGAATAACCCCTCCCCCCACTTCATCAATATATAATTTGTGATAACTTTATTCATGTGCCAATTTGGCTAGAACACAGTGTAATTTTTCAATCAAAAAACAATCTATGTGTTATGAAAGAAATTTACAAGTAAAATTCTGCTAATCAATTAACATTAAAAGTAAAGGAGATTACTGACTGAATCCATTAGGATGACTTAACATCTGGGCTGAGGTTTTGTATGAAGAGAAAAAACAATCTGTAGATGCTGCTTCAGCCTATGCCCAGAGTATTCCATCTGCTCAGTATCTTCCCTTCCTTCCTGACTGCTGAATTTCTCCTTTACTTAGCTGGCTTCAACAAATTATGTAAGCCAATTACTTTTAGTAACAGTATCTTCTCATCTCTCTATCCATCTATCATCTGTCTAATATCCTACTGTTTCTTTTTCTTTGGTTGAACCCTGATTGGTAGAAATATGTACTTTGTATATTGCTAGATTGAATGTGCTAATATCTTGTATAGGATTTTTATATTTATGTCCATGAGTTACTGGTCTTTAATTTTCTTGTGTTTACTTTGTCAGGGTTTGGTATAAGGTTTATGCTTCTCTCTAATAATTCAAAAAGAGGTTTTAAATAATTGATCTTGGGGTGCCTGGGTGACTCAGAAGTCCAACTTCAGCTCAGATCTCAATGAGTTCTTAGATATAGGGAAGAGCTTTTATTTTCCCTGGTAAAAACTTGTGATAAGTTAAAAGTTGGAATGAATTTGTCCATTTTATCAAAATTGTCACCTGTATTAGCATAAAATAGCTCACAATTCTTTATAACTACTATAATGCCTATAGAACTTAGAAGATGTGTCTTTTTTTCTTGGTCAAACTCAGTAGTCAAATTTAAATATTTTTAAAGAATCAAGTATGGGCCTTAAAATTTTTTCTCTTTTGGTATTCTGTTCTTTTGATTTTTTTCTTACCTATGCTATATTGCTTTAGTTTAATGTTTTTATCCTCTTTGCTAAGTTCCTTTGATGAAAACTTAGATCACTGAACATAGAAATTTCTGATATAAATAATTGAAGCTATAATTGTTAAGAACTAATTTATATGCCTCCCACAAATATTGATGCATTATTTTCAATACAATTGAGTTCAAAATATTTTGTAATTTCCACTGTGATTTCTTCTTTAACCTATAAATTATGTAAAAATATATTTTAAATGAGAAAGTATCCACAACTATTGAATGGAGTGGTCTATAAATATTAAGTAAAGTTGCTTGAGAATATTGTCCAAATGTGTTTTTTTAAACTTTTACTGGCATTTTTTTCATTGTTTTCTTAATTGATCAGGGAGAGGTTTGAAAGTTTTCTATTATGACTGTACATTTCTAAAGGTCATTCTTTATTTCTTTTTGCTTTCATAGTTAAGAAATTGTTATTAGTTTTGTACAACTTTATAGTTTTATATCTTCATAGTATATCTTGTTTACATTCGTTTTGTTTTCAACCAAAATCTGCCTTTATATTAATGTAGACATCTTGTAGATAGAACATAGTTGCAAAAACATAGTTTGCTTTTCCATCCTATTTCATAAAACACCTTCTAGTTAAAGAATTTATTATTTACTTTAACTTATTTATTGATATAATTGGTAAAAATAAAGTATTTTATGCCACATTTCATTTCCTCAATTTAGTTTTTACTAAAACTCAATTTTAGTAGTGACTGCCAGCATGCATCTATGGAGAATACCCCAGCAGGCTGCTAGATGTGTTTTAATTAGATGCCTAACCTCAGGCCAATGCATTAAGATAAGCAAGTGTGCCTTTGCATAACGACTGAGTGCCTTTTCCCCCATAAAATCTGCACAGCTCTCAATTGGCTGCCTCCATACTTGTCCCAGCTGTGCATAAATTCAAGTGTGTAAACCCTTCAAGAACTGTTTCTCAGTTTTCTATAGCCTTGTGAGTCTTTTGAGTGTGAATGCCATTGATTTTTGAATGTAAATGTTTAAGAGGCTTGTCTCTCAGGTGTAGGTTTTTAAGTTGGGTTCCCCAGGGTGGATTCAAGCCCTACCCTCCTCAGGGAGAATCTCTGTGTTTTATTTCCCTCCAAGTTGTGAATTGTAGCATTGAAAGTGGGTTTTATGGTTAGATTGTGTCACAGACTCTACTTTTTGCTTCAAAGTCATTTTTTTTGCCCCTTGCTTGCATGATTATATAGGAGTCACTCGGGTATTTGTTTAGTCTTATTTTTTTTTCTCAGAGAAAATTGTTGCATTTTTAGCTTTGCGTCCCATATGTCCGTGGGAGGAAGTGAGTTTAGGATCGTCCTACATCATAGTCTGAACCAGAATTTCTGTGTTATTAACTGCTTACTCCAAAGATTACACTAGAACCTCACAAATTACCATAATCGTCCTTGAACTGATAGTATATCCCTTCAGTTAAATTGTAAAAAAAAAATTACATTTTATTCCTACAACTTCATGCAAGTGCAAACAATTAGACTTAAGCCCCCATTTTGTGTGATTAGTTTTCATATAATTAATATATATGTCATTAACACCAAAATGCATTTTGTAATTTTTTTCTCCTAAGTAGCCAGTTGACTTTAAGAAATAATATGGAAATAAAAAGATGATCTTTTTTGTTTAACCGTTCACTTTACATTTCCAGTTTGTTTGATTCCTTCCTAAAGTTCTATTTCTGATTTCATTTCCGTTCAACCTGAAGAACTTCCTTTAGTTTTTTATGTAGTACAAGTTTACTAGTGATTTAGCTGTACTATGAAAATGATTTCATTTTACCATCAAATTCGAAGAATGTTTTTCTTGGATATGAACGTTAAGATTGCCAGGTTTTATTTTATTTATTTAAACATGTTAATGATAATAATTCATTTTTTTCCAAAATTTATTGTTTCTTATGAGAAGTCCACTGTAATCTGTGTCATCTGTGTCCTCTGCATGCAATACACCATTCTTAGGTAGCTATTTTCAATACATTTTTGCCCTTGGATTACAATAATTTTACTTTTTACATATCCTGATTTTAGTTCAGAGCTGTGAATTTTGTAAGTTGATATTTTTCACCAAACATTTGAAATTTTAACCAGTATGTCTTCAAATACTATACCCGTTTCTTTTCTACTTTTCGGATTCAAATCACATGAGCACTATAATGCCTGATATCATTATAATTGTCATAAAAGTTCTATTTTTTCTACTTTATATCTTTGTCTTCTTTTTAAAAAATTTTTAACGTTTATTTATTTCTGAGAGACAGAGAGACAGCACGTGAGCAGGGGAGGGGGAGAGAGAGAGGGAGACAAAGAATCAGAAGCAGACTCTAGGCTCTGAGCTAGAAACCCATGAGCCATGAGATCATGACCTGATCCAAAGTTGCCCGCTTAACTGACTGAGCCACCTGGGTGCCGCAATCTTTGGCTTATTTAAGTTGGATAGTCTCTATTGGCCTTCTTCAATTTCATTGACCCTTTTTTCTGCCATCTCCAATATGAAGTTAAACCTATGCCACAGTTCTTTAAATTTTTTATATTGCAATTTAGTTATAGAATTTCCATTAGTTCTACTTTATAGTTTCTAATATTACATTGAAGTACTCATCTGCTCAAAAATAATGACCATCGTTCTCTTTAAATCCTTAAGCAGGCTGGTCTATGTTCTATTTTGCTTAACATAGTTTTTTTTTTCTTGAAAATGTTACATCGTTCTACTTTCATGTCTGGTAATTCGTTTTAATTACACATTGGACTTTGTGGATTATACACTGTAGAGACCTTGACTTTAAAGCGTACTGATTAGTTTATAACAGGGAATTAAATTACTCTTAGTTCAATGTTATGGTTTTCATGTTATTACTTTTTAAAAGATATTTCTGTGGAAAGCCCAAAATATTAATAAGTCTCTCTTACTTGTCAAGACTCAAACACCACACTCTGTTTTCATTATGGTGGACAGCAGTAAACTATCTCTTCTCAGTTTGTGATCCTTCCAGCTACCATTTTTCACAAGACTACCTGTAGTATCTCCATCTCATGTGAAGCTCCATGATCTGCAATGAATTTGACATTGCTTATGTATAGATACTGGGACTTTCCAAGCTGTATATCTCTCCTTTCAGTTCCACCTCCCCTCTAAATGTGTAGTGACTTTGACAGCCAGATACTCCATCTCCGATACTTTGGTCTAAGAATAATTTTGATTTGTTCTATTATTCTCCTACCCATCCAGTAGGCTATAGAATGTCCTCTAATAAAGCCCAATTAGAATAAGACTTTATATGCAGTACCTGGGTGGTTCAGTCCGTTGTATCTGACTTCAGCTGAGACCATGCTCTCACAGTTTGTGGGTTTGAGCCCTTCATCATGCTCTTTGCTGACAGCTCGGAGCTTGGAGCCTGCTTCAGATTTTCTGTCTCCCTCTCTCTCTCTCTGATCCCCCATTGCTCATGCTCTCTCTCTCAAAAATAAACGTTAAAAATTAAAAAAAAAAAAAGGAATAAGACCTCATATACTATTCATTCCTCCTTTCAAGTGTGCAACTGTTCAAGTTTATACCAACTTTTGTTACTCCTCAGTGCCTTCAAACAATTAGAGATTTTGTACTTTCTCCAGTGTTTATAGTTGTTGCCTGCAGTATGGTTTGTCCAATGCAGATAGCTCTGACATTACTATAACTGGAAACTTTATATTTTCATTTTACTTTTCTGTTTGTTTGGATTATTTTAAACCAAATATATGTAGCAATGAAAGAAAGTAAGGGAATGGGTTGAGTGACAGAGTTTGCAGGAAAAAAATACACTTTTGGCTGAGACATGTGGGATGTGACCAATTCAGCCCCAATTTCTTGAGGACCATCTATTTTGCTTTTAAGAATTTGCACATGTATAAGTATTACCTTTGTTTTGAAAACAAAGAATTTGTGGCTGGATTAATGCACTAAAGAGCCAATCCCAGGGAGATGTTAGAAAGGAACACACACCTAAACCCCAAGTTTTTGCAGAAATCACTGGAACATATTTGGATTTGTGTAAATGATGGAAGCAGAGATTCAAAGAAATTTTACCTAATATTAAATGGAAGAGTCTGCAGGATAACATTCTTATTATATATTTTGGAAATTACTGAGGCAGGCAGTAGGGCAGGCTATCCAGCTTAACAATTTTGGCTAGTCATGATATCAGTGTAGGTATAGAACTTGAGTCTCACAAACAAACAAAAAAGACAAGCCATCAGTATTACAGGACCTAACAAACTACAACTTGTATAATTGGGAGGTATGTGTGTGCCAACATTTACATTGATGATCAGAAACCACCAATCCAACAGATGAATTTATTGGATGTTGGCATTATTTTTGCTGATAAGTTGTTCAAAAGATGTCTTGTGGATGTAACTCAAGTATTCATAAATAAAGCAATATAAACAATTGTACAGTTATTATGAACAAAAAATAAACACTTGCCCTAAATATTAAAGAATCATAAGTCAACCCTTTCCCTACTATTTGCTAAAGAATTACACAATTTTACCATACTGCTTTTGAATTGATAAGGTTCAAAGGTTATAAATAATGGAGAATATTAGCTCCAGCTCCACTTAAACATATTTCTACTAAAGTGGACTGGCTTTTTTCCTAGGTAAAAAAATGAATAAAGCCTCTGAAAATTTTAAAACAAACAATTTCTTACCACTACATGTCTAATAGTCTAAACATATGATTTCTCTTAATACAGTTTGAAGCATGGGGTAATAAATAATGAGTAAAAGCATAAATTTTGGACCTAAATCCATAGGATCAAATCTTGGCTCCACCACTTTCTAGCATTCTGAGATTATACATTTAAATTATCTTCTCTGTGCCTCAGCTTCAGATATAAAAAGTGGTTAGTACAGTAATATCTACATGATAACGTGATGTGATTTATAAATGAATAACTACAATAATCTAGAATAATCAGTGACACATAAAAGGTACTATTCAAGTATTACAATCATTATAATTTAGTGAAATACTTCAAATAGTAACTGATTTTACTTCACTATCTATCCTCCAAAGACATGTCATGACATGACATGAGACATGTCGTGACCATTTTACATATTTATCCATTTATAGTCTTTAAGCTCTATTTTATAGTAAATTAATAGTAAATATTTTAATAGGTCCTCAAAAAATGTATCTTTGCTGAGTAAGTGAAAATAGTTTATTATTTCAGTCAATAGTTGTTGAATGCTTATTCAAAAACAGTGAACAAAATGGTCCCCAAATATTTAGCATGTGGATTTTGCGTTATAATAGGAATCCAAAAAATAAATAAGTTATACAGCAATGTATGCTAAGAAGTAAAAAAGGAGGGGAAAGATAAAGTGTTAAAGTGTTACAGTTTTAAACAGCCAAATTGATGAAGAAATGCCCATTTTACTGGTGATTTTATGCCATTTACTATCCATTCCTCTTTGTTATACATGGATTTATAAAGTAAGCTATTTTGTGGGTAATAGCACACTCCTTAAATCAAATATGAGTGGTAATTATAAGGTCTGTAAATTATTAAGTATGATTTCTGTTATTAATATTTCTAGGTTCAGTTTGTTCATCTTCCAAAGTAGGAACAATTGTATCATATACAGTTGTGACGTCCAAATAAAACAGATAGAAAATTCTTTGGAAATCTCTAACAACAAATGTAGCAAACTGTCTTGTAGAACCCCAAAATTTTTCCCTTGAAAATGACCTATTTAGTTATTTATTTAACAAGCCCCTTATATTAACTCTGATGTGGAATATTCTAAGAACTTTATAAAAATAACTCATTTAAACTTTATAACCAATTAAACATTTAGTGTTATTATTTATTATTCTCATCTTAGAGATGAGGATACTGAGGCACAGTAAAGTTAACTATCTTGTTCAAGCTGACAAGACTAGTAACTGAGAGGAAAACTATTGCATAGTAAGTTTTCTTAATATTTATGTTATTCTGAACAATTAGGAAAAAGAGATGCCTCTCCCTGGTTTTGTCAGGAATTAGGAAAAGGCATCACACCCTTCCTGCTGACAGTCCTGTGCCTGTACATGGGGTTTATTGGATGGACTTTATGTGGGATTTTAGTGCCTAGTCAAGTTTATCTTGATTTATGGGTTCTGTTGGTCCTTAGGAAAATTTACAAAGTTCTAAACCACCATCTTCCATCACCTTCAATGTAATGATTTTTTTTTCCTTCCTGTGAGAGACATGAATATTATTACATTGGATTCTAAACAAAGTATGCAGATATCAATGCATCCTGTATTTTTATCATTTCTTATTATTTGGAACACGAGCTATATTTGCACTTGAGGAAGAATGAATAACAGTTGCAAATTCTACACTTAAAGTTCCTTATGTTTAAGCGTTTTGGTGGTTTATTCTTTTGAATATATGCCTCCCCTGTTTAGGAAGAGGCTTCCTCTTGCATTTAAGGCCAAATAAAGTCAACAAGGTGGGAACTTATATGTCTTTGCTTAAATAATACATGCTAGGAATAATCTCAGGGGAAAGTTGAATACCACCTACTCTATTTGACTTTTCTGCTGGGGAGAAAGTTTTTAAAAAGGATCTTATTGCTCTTCCTTCTAAACCAGAGGCCCTGAACTCTGCATTCATATTATTGTACTGTGGGATACTTTTCTTTGCCATGGAAAACACCAGAATATTTAAATAGAAATGCCAGGGATGTGGTCCAAGTATGACTTGTTTAAGTTTCCGTATGATCCAGTTACTCCATACTGGATATTTACACAAACCAAATGAAAACATTAATTCAAAAGATATATGCACCTCTGTTTATTGCAGTATTATTTACAACAGTCAAGACATGGAAGCAACCCAAGTACTCATCCACAAATGAATGGATAAAGAAGACATGGCATGTATATACAGTGAAATGTTACTCAACCATAAAAAAGAATAAAATCTTGCCATTTGCAACAGCAAATTATACTAAAGAGTATAATGCTAAGTAAAATAAGTCAGAGAAAGAAATACCAATGATTTCACTCATGTGGAATTTAAGAAACAAAACAAATAAACACAGGGGGAAAAAAGACAGAACAATGACTCATAAATAGAGGACAAACTGGTGGTTGCCAGAGGTGAAGTGGTTTAGGGATGGGTGAACTAAAGGAGATTAAGAGTGTGATGAGCATTGAGTAATGTGTAGAACTGTTCACTCATTATATTGTATACCTGAAACTACTATAACAATGTGTGTTAATTATACTTGAACTAAAAAAAAATAAAAACAAAGACCCAGGAGATTCTATACTTCGATCAGAGATGAGAATTACTGATATAGAAGGTTAGAGCTGGAAACCTTGTCACAACTCTGCACTGTAGTCCTCTTAAATAGAAGCCTCTCACTTTCAGCCATAGAAACATAGGAAGTTTAGGAAATATCAACATATTAGTTGAAAATTGCTTAGTAGTGAGTAAAATATTTGCTGAAACACTTTAACCAGTCTATCTCCTGGTGTCCTGAAATTCCAGCCTATAGTGATTAAAAGGATCAAAACATCATCTGGTACAGTTAGGGGTGCCTCTAATTTCTTCTATCAAAGTTTGTAGTGCAATGTTTGGCACATAATATGCCTGCAATAAACAGTAGTAGTTATTAACAGTTATGCAGAAAAATTTTCTCAAGTATATGTACTTCCTGTTACATCATGAGTATAAGACATGTGTTAACTCCTTCACATCTTACATGAAAAATGAAGAGAAAATTTCAGGGGGCCAGTCACATCTATTCTTTTTATCCATTGTAGGATGTTTTGTTTCTTTACATAATTCATGTGCTTATTTACTTCATGATTGATTTTGAAAACAAACTATATAGACTGAAATATGAATATATACATAACACAAATATGCTGTCAATTATTAATATTAAATTAACATAGGAACAATGGTTAGAGCAGTATGAGCAATTTACTAAGTGGTTTCCTCTGGGTATATTTTTGTGGAGGAGTAGTTTACAGCCACAGGAAGAGGTTTTGCTATTTTCTACTTTTTAAGAAATTACATGAACAAGAGCTTCATTACCCAAGTCTTAACAATTAATGATCCTATCTGGTAGTTTGGAAGATAGCATTAAAACAGCTCAGTAAGGGCAAAAAAATAAATCCAAACATATCATGCTTGACTTAACATAAAAATAAATAAGTAAACGTTTTACGGATGTTGTCACCATTGGAACATTTTCTTGCTGAAATTCAAATTTATTTAAAAACATGGAATAGTCCCCTAAATCAGAGTAATAATGAAAATACTCCACATACAAAAATTCCTAAAGTAGGTAACATATACATGTATTAGAATTCTCCAGAGAAACAGATTCAAAATATTTATACATGTGTGTATATATATTATATGTATACATGTATTTGTATGTACATGTACATGTGCATATATATTATATACAAGTGTATATGTGTATACATGCATATGGCAAAATCTCCAGTTTGAGGTGGTAAGATGGGAATCCAGGAGAGTTAATGGTGCAGTTCCAGTCTGAGTGAGACTCTGGAGAGAAAATGATATAGTTCCATTCTGAACATTAGCAGCCTGAAGACCCAGGAAGAGTTGGTGCTTGAATTCAAAAGAAGGAAAAAGTCAATGTCTCAGATCAAAGGCAGTCAGGTAGGAGGAATTCTCTCATATTTAGGACACAGTCAGCCTTTCCTTTTTCCTTTTCTTTTTTACTTTTAATTAAGTATAGTTGACATACAATGTTATATTAGTTTCAGGTGTACAATACAGCGAACAATACATTAAGCAGCACTCAGCAGGAAAAATGTAGTCAACATAAAAATCATTATAATAATATTATTATTTTTATTCCCTATGTTGTACTTTACAGCCCTGTGGCTGATTTACTTTACAACTAGATGTTCAGGCCTCTCAACCCACTTCACCTATTTCACCCAAACCACCATTTCCTTTCCCTCTGGCAACCATGAGTTTGTTTTCTATATTTATTAGTCTGTTTCTGTTTTTGTTTTCTTTGTTCATTCTTTTTTTAGATTAAACATATATGTAAAATTATACAGAATTTTCTGTTTCTGGCTGACTTATTTCACTTAGCACATAACCTCTAAATTAATCCATGTTGTCATAAATGGCAAATTTCATGCTTTTGGGAGCTGAGTAATATTCCATGTGTATGTACACCCCATGTTCTTTATCCCTTCAACAATCAATGAACACTTACGTTGCTATAATATCTTTGCTACTGTAAATGATGATATAATGAACATGTATCAAGTTTTCACTTTCATTTCCTTGATGATGAATGACATTTAGCATCTTTTCATGTGTCTGGCGTCATCTGTCTTTCTACTCTGGATAAATGTCTGTCCATGTTTAATGAACATTAACCTGGGTTATTTTTTGGGGAGAGTTGTTGAGTTGTATTGCTTCTTATATATTTTGGATACTAGCACTTTATGGTATATGTCACTTCCAAATATATTTTCCCATTCAGTAGGTTGTCTTTTAGTTTTGTTTAAAACATTTTTAATGTTTTATTTATTTCTGAGAGAGAGCGAGAGCGTGAGAGCGAGCATGGGAGGGTCAGAGAGAGAGGGAGATACAGAATCTGAAACAGGCTCCAGGCTTTGAGCTGGCTGTCTACACAGAGCCCGACACAGGGCTCTAACCCACGAACTGTGAGATCATGACCTGAGCCGAAGTCGGACGCTCAACCGACTGAGCCAATCAGACGCTCCTTGTTTTGTTTATTATTTGATTTGCTGTGCCAATCTTTTTATTTTGATGTAGTGCTGATAATTTATTTTTGCTTTTGTTTCCCTTGCCTCAGGAGACATATCTACAAAAAGGTACTACGTCTGATGGCAGAGAAATTACTGCCTTTGCTCTCTTCTAGGATTTTTATAGTTTCATGTTTCACGTTTGTGTCCTTATTCATTTTTAATTTATGTTTTTGTATGGTGTAAGCCAGTGGTCCAGTTTCATTCTTTCACATGTACAGTCCAGATTCCTCAACATCCTTTGTTAAATGCTGGTTCCCCTCCTCCTCCATTACATATTCTTATGTCCTTTGTCAAAGACTAATTGACCTTACAAATGTGGATTTATTTCTGTGTTTCCATTCCTTTAATCAACGTGCCTATTTTTGTGCCAGAACAATACTGTTTTGGGTACTATAGCTTTATATTACAACTTGAAGTCTGGAATTGTAAAATCTCTAGCTTTCTCTTTTTCAAGAACGTTTTGGATATTTGTGGGGTTTTTGTTGTTGTTATTGTTGTTCCATATACATTTTAGTATTATTCTAGTTCTGTGAAAAATGGTGGTGGTGGTTTGATAAGGATTGCATTAAATCTGTAGATTTTTTGCAAATGTAGTATGGGCATTTTAATGATATTTTTTCTTTCAATCCATGAGCATGGAATGTCTTTCCACTTGTTTGTGTCATCTTCAATATCTTTAATCAATGTTTTATAGTTTTCAAAGTACAAGTCTTTCACCTCCTTGGCTAAGTTTATTCCTTGGTGTTCTATTAGCTTTGGTGCAATTGTAAATGGGATTTCTTTCCTAATCTCTCTTTCTGTTCCTTCATTATTAGTACATAAAATGCCCTATATTTCTGTACATTAACTTTATGTCCTACAATTTTACTGAATTCATTATCAGTTCTACTAGATTTTTGGTGGAGTCTTCAGATTTTCTATATATAGAATTATGCCTTCTGCAGATAGTGAAAGTTTTACTTCTTCCTTATCTATTTAGATACTTTTAATTCCTTCCTCTTGTCTGATGGCTGTGCCTGGAACTTCCAGTATTATGTTTAATAACAGGGGCAGAGTGTACATTCCTATCTTGTTCCTGATCTTACACATTCTCAGTTTTTTCTCATTGAATACAATGTTAGCTGTCAGTTTTTGTATATCTCTTATATTGCCTTTATGTTGAGGTATATTTCTTCTAATCCTACTTTGTTGAGGATTTTACCATAATGGTGTTGTATTTTGTCAAATGCTTTGTCTGCATTTACTGAAATGATCATATGATTTTATCTCTTCTTTTATTGATTTGATGTATCATATTGGTTGATTTGTACATGTTGAACCACGCTCTTTGTTAAGGATTTTTTAATCTATGTAAACAGAAATATTAGCCAATAACACACACACACTCTCTCTCCTCTCATCTTTGTCTGGTTTTGGTATCAGGGTAATGCTGACTTCATAGAATGAATTACAAAGTTTTCCCTCCTTTTCTATTTTTTGTAATAGCTTGAGCAGAATAGGTATTAAGTCATCTTTAAATGTTTAGTAGAATTCACCTGTGAATATGTCCACCCCGGGCTTTTGTTTGTTGGGAATTTTTGATAACTGATTCAATTTCCTTGCTAATAATCAGTCTGTCCAATTTTTATTTGTTCATGATTCAATTTTGAGAGGTTATAGATTTCTATGAATTGATCCATTGTCCCAATTTATTGACATATAATTTTTCATAATTTTTCTAAAATCGTATTTCTGTGGTATTGGTTGTTGCCGGAGTCCCGCTTCAGCTGGTCCAGGGGTCCCTGAAGGATGGGCAGCGTCAGCGTGAATGAATGGACACAGACAGCTAGAGTGAACCAGTCTGGACAGCTTATTGATTCTTCAGCAAGCTTATATATGCTTTCTACTTCCTATATGTTTGCGTCAAGCTTTTGTTGCTATTCTCAGAATGTTTTCCAGGGAATTCATCCGTGAGGAAACTTTCTGGTTATTTCCTTGTGTTTCTGCTTTTTTACTTTCAGATTTAATCCTTAATCTTTCTATTATTATTTCTATTTTAGATTTAATCTTTAATCTTTCTATTATTATTTCTATCCCTAACAAGCTAAAGGGCTAATTCTGTTTTCTATATTGCTAGTTTCATTTGTTATAGCTGATATAGGTAGAGACTAGAGAAACTGAAGCATGATGGCTTTCTTAGTATCTACCCTTACTGTAACCTTTTATAGGGACATGTTTTCTTTAAAGTGCCTTTAATGATCAACTAACTGCCAAATCATAGGGAAATGCCCACTAAGAAAAATAAGCTGATTGAATAGCAGAAGAGATATCAGTAGCTTCACTTTCGGAGAACTACTGTGCGGTCTTCTCTTGTCTACCTCCTGGGCTATGCCATCAGGTGGGTGATGAAGTTCGGCTCCCTGCAGGTTATTTCTCCTTTTGCATTTCTGATTTTATCTGAGTTCTCTCTCTGTTTCTGTCTCTCTCTCTCTTGACTCTGGCTAGAGGTTTAACAATTTTGTTGCATTTTTCAAAGAACCAGCTCCTGGTTTCTTTAATCGATTCCATTTTTTAAATTCCATTTTATTTATTTCTGCTCTAATCTTTATTATTCCCTTCCTTCTACTAGTTTTGGGTTTTGTTTATTGTTATTTTTGTAGTTCCTTAATATATAAGGCTACGTCATTGGGGATTCTTGGTTCTTTAGGTGGGCCACTATTGCTATACATTTTCCTCTTAGGACATATTTTGCTATATTCTAAAAATTTTGAACCATTGTGTTTTCGTTTTCATTTGTCTCCATGTGTTTTTTGTTTTTAATTTTGTATTTGATTTCTTCATTTATTGTTGAGCAGTGTTGTTTAAACTCCATATATTTTTGTGCTTTCTAGATTTTTTTCTTATGATTTATTTATAGGTTCATTGTGTTGTGGTCAGAAAAGATATATAGCATCATTTTATATTTTTTAATTTTTCAGACTTTTGACCTAATATGTGCTATATTCTAGAGAATTTTCATGCGTGCTTGAAAGAATACATACTCTACTGTTTTGGGATAAAATGTTCTGAATATATCTGTTAAAACCATATGGTCCTATGTGTCATTCAAAGCCACTGTTTCCTTGTTTCCTTTGTCTTAAAGTCTACTTTGTCAAATATAAGTATTGCTGCTCCAGTTTTCTTTTAAATTCCATTTTCACTATACATGTTTCTCCTTCCCTTCCCTTTCAATCTGTATGTGTATGTTTGTTATCCTTTCTTTTATTAATATGATGTATTACGTTGATTGATTTGTGAATATTGAACCAACTCTGCATACCAGGAATGAATCCCTCTTGATTGTGGTGAATAATGCTTTTAATATGCTGTTGAATTCGATATGCTAGTATCTTGTTGAGAATTTCTGAATCCACGTTCATCAGGGATGTTGGCCTGAAATTCTCCTTTTTGGTGGGATCTCTGCCTGCTTTGGGAATCAAGGTAATGCTGGCTTCATAGAATGAGTCTGAAAGTTTTCCTTTCACTTCTATTTTTGGAACAGCTTGTGAAGGATAGGTATTAACTTTGCTTTAAATGTCCGGTAGAATTGCCCTTGGATGTCATCTTGCCCAGGACACTTATTTGTTGGGAGACTTTTGATAATTGATACAATTATTTCACTAGTTAAGGGTCTGCTCAAATTTTCTATTTCTCCCTGTTTGAGTTTTGGTAATGTATGGGTGTCTAGGAATTTGTCCATTTCTTCCAGGTTGTCCAGTTTGTTGGCATATAATTTTTCATAGTATTCTCTGATAATTGTATCTCTGAGGGATTGGTTGTGATAAATCCATTTTAATTCATGATTTTATATATTTGGGTCCTCTCTCTTTGAGAAGTCTTGATAGGGGTTTATCAATTTTGTATATTTTTACAAATAACCAGGTTTTAATTTTATTGATCAGTTCTACTGTTTTTTTGACTCTATATTATTTATAGAGTGTTCTGTTCTGTTCATTATTATTTCTGTTCTGATCATTATTATTTCTCTTCTGCTGGCCTTGGGGTTTGTTTGTTCTGCTTCTAGTTCCTTTAGGTGTCTGGTTAGATTTTGTACTGGTGATACTTCTTGTTTCCTGTGATAGGCCTGGATTGCAACGTGTTTTCCTCTTAAGACTGCCTTTGCTGCATATCAAAGAGTTTGGATTGTTGTGTTTTCATCTTCATTTGGTTCCATATATTTTTAAAAATATTCTTTAATTACCTGATTGACCCATTCATTCTTTAGTAGGGTGTTCTTTAACCTCCATGCATTTGGAGGTTTTCCAAACTTTTTCCTGTGGTTGCTTTCAAGTTTCATAGCATTGTGATCTGCAAATGTGCATGGTATGATCTGAATTCTTTTATATTTATTGAGGCCTGTTTGTGACCCAGTATGTGATCTGTCTGGGAGAATTTTCTGTGTGCACTCAAGAAGAATGTGTATTGTGGTGCTTTAGGATGAAAAGGTCTGAATATATCTGTCAAGTCCATCTGGTCCAGTGTATCATTCAGGGGTATGTTTCTTTATTGATTTTTCTGCCTAGATGATCTGTCCATTTCTGTAAGTGGAGTATTCAAGTCCTCTATAATTACCACATTCCTACCAGTAAGATTGGCTGTATTTGTGATTGTTTATATATTTGGGTGTCCCAAATTGGGTGCTAAATATGTATAATTGTTAGCTCTTCTTTATGGATAGACCCTGTAATTATTATATAATGCCCTTCTTCATCTCTTGTAACAACCTTTAGTTTAAAATCTAATTTGTCTAATATCAGTATGGCTACTCCAGCTTTCTTTGACTTCCAGTAGGATGATAGATGGTTCTCCATCACCTCACTTTCAATCTTAAGGTGTCCTCAGGTCTAAAATGGGTCTCTTAAAGACAGCAAATAGATGTTGTTGTTTGTTTGTTTGTTTGTTTGTTTTTTATCCACTCTGATGCCCTATGTCTTTTGATTGGAGCATTTAGTACATTTACCTTCAGTGTTATTATTGAAAAATATGGATTTAGAGTCATTGTGTTATCTGTAGGTTTCATGCTTGTAGTGATCTCTTTGGTCCTTTGTGGGTTTTGCAACATTCCACTCACAGAGTCCTCCTTATGATCTCTTGTAGGGCTGGTTTAGTGGTGATGACCTCCTTCTGTTTTTGTTTGTCTGTGAAAACATTTATCTCTCCTCCTATTCTGATGACAGCCTTGCTGGATACAGGATTCTTGGCTGCATATTTTTCTTATTCAGCACATTGAAAATATCCTGCCACTCCTTTCCGGCCTGCCAAGTCTCAGTAGGTAGGTCAGCTACTATCTTTATATGTCTACTTTTGTAGCTAAAGGTGCTTTGTCTCTAGCTGCTTTCAGATTTCTCTCTTTATCTTTGTATTTTATCATTTTCACTATGATATATCATGCAGAAGATTGATTCAAGTTATGCCTGAAAGGAGTTGTCTATGCTTCCTGGATTTCAGTGTCTGTCTCCTTCCTCAGATTGGGGAAGTTCTCAGCTCTGATTTTTTTCAAGTATACTGCCGCCCCTCTCTCTCTCTTCCTCTTTTGGAACTCCTGTGATACAGATATCATTCCATTTCATTGAAGCACTTAGTTCTCTAATTCTCCTCCCACAGTCCAGAATTTTTTTATCTTTTTCATTTTTTCCCATAATTTTATCTTCTCTATCACCTATCCTCCCCTCTGCTTCTTCAATCCTTGCTGTTACCACCTCTAGTTTATTTTGCACCTCCTTTAGAGCATTTTTAAATTATCATGAATATTTTTTAGTTCCTTGATCTCTGCAGCAATAGAGTCTCTGCTGTATTTTATACTTTTTTGAAGGCTGCCTTATGATTAATCTTATGTCTATTCCTCTAAATTCTTGTTCATTCATTTTTTATGTTTGTTTTGATCAATTCTTTAACTGTCATCTCTCCCTGGAATTTCTTTTGAGGAGAAATTTTCCATTTCATCATTTTGGCTAGCTTTCTGTCTGTTATGTGTTTTAAAAGATTGTTATGTGTCCTGTACCTGGGAGCACAATCATATTAAAGAGGGGTCATACACTGTCCAGAGCCTGGCCCTTCAGGAGGTCTTTTTTGGAGTGTGTTACTTGTGCTCTGTTGTTGTGACTTTGGTTGCTTTGTCTCCCTACTTGTAATGATGTTTTGGACTCTCCACCAAGTGTGCGTTGATTTGTTACCTGAAGTTGCCCTTGAAAAGGAAACAAAGAAACAAACAGAAAAACAAAAGCAAACAGCAAAACAATTGGGTGGTGGTGGTGTTGATGAAAGAGGTCTATTCCATACAAAGAGAAATATGACAGGGGAAGGGAAAAAGAAAAGAAAATTGACCAGGCAGAGAAATTCTATGGCTTAATCCGGGGTGGGGTGGGAGGAATATAAAGAAGACGACCTAGAACAGGTATAAATGGAATAGATTAAATATGTCTGCTTAAACAAATCAACAACCAGAATAACCATATTGTGGGGTGGGGGTGGGGGGGAGAAATAAGGAGAAAAGGAAGAAGAAAAAAATTGTGTGTGTGTGTACACACACACGCATATACAAACACACATAATAAGAATTGTCCTAGAATTAAAATAGCAAATGCAAGACCACCGGGTGCCTTGGAACTGGAGTAGCAGTGCTTACCTGGAGGAGGGGCTGTGTGGTTCATCAGGGTCAATCCTACTCCAGCAGCTATGCAGTTACAAGGTGCGGAGAGGCATGGTTTGGTGTAGGCAGGTCCCGGCTCCACTGTGGGCCCAGTGTCCCTTCCCTGAGGCCTCACCTTGTTGGTGATGCGGAGAAAAATGGTGCTATTGCTGACTTGTATAGTAGTCTTATTTTTAATTTCTTGAGGAACCTCCACACTTTTTTTCAAGGCAGCTGCATCAGTTTGCATTCCCACCAACAGTCTGAAAAGGTTCCCATTTCTTGGTTTCTAGTTACCTTGATTTCATCCATAATATCCTGTGTGCATCATAGTCTGTATTAAGTTTACGTTATCTTATGTTGAAAACATTCTAAAAACACTACATTTATATTCCTTTCGTGTCATATTTTATGTACATGATGTCATATTTAAAATATTTTTATTTTTTATAACCTTTGATAATTTTTGTAGATATAATTAATTTTGCTACTTTTTTCTCTTAAACCACATGTTGGCTTTATAAGCGATTGATCTACTACTTTTACTATATGCTTGCTTTAACCAGTGCAAGTTTTTCTTTCATAATATTCTTCTAACTATGGCCTTTACTTTTTCACTTAAAGAAGTCCTTTTAACATTTCTTAAAAGACTTGTTTAGTGGCGATGAACTCTTTTAGCTTTAGTTTGTCCGGGAAAATATCTCTTTTTCAATTCTAAATGATAACTTACAATAAAGAATATTCTGCATGGTAAGTTTTTTTGTTTTCCTTTTAGCACTTAGAATACATCGTGTCAGTCCCCTCTATTCTGCGATGTTTCTCTTGAAAACTCAGCTGATAATGGGCACTTGGTTGGCTCAGTCAGTTAAGCATCTGACTTTGGCTCAGGTCATGATCTCATGGCTTGTGGGTTTGAGCCCCACATCAGGCTCTGTGCTGACAGCTCAGAGCCTGGAGCCCACTTTGGATTCTGTGTGTGTGTGTGTGTGTGTGTGTGTCTCTCTCTCTCTGCCTCTCCTCTCTCTCACATTTTGAGTCTCTCTCTCTCAAAAATAAACAAATATTAAAAAAAAAAAAACCAGCTGATAGCAATATGGGGTTTCCTTGTATGTAACTGTTTTCTCCTGCTGCTTTTAATTCTCTCCTTTCATATTTTTTTTTACATTTTTAATGTGTTATTTATTTTTAGAGAGAGAGAGAATGAGTTGGAGAGGGGCAGAGAAGGGTTACAGAATTTGTGAAATCATAACCTGAGCCAAGGTCAGATGTTCAACTGACTGAGCCACACCAATTCTTTATCTTCAATTTTTTAATTTTATTCATATGTTTTGCCGTGGATTATCTTGGATTCATCTTGTTTGGGGCTCTCTCTGCATCTTGGACCTATATGTCTGTCTCCTCCTCCAGGCTAGGAAATTTTTCAGCTATTATTTCTTCAAATGTGTTTTCCTTCCCTTTTTTTCTCCTCTGGGACCCCTATAATGTAAATGTTATACTATTAATGATGTTGCAGACATCCCTTAACCTAATTGTTTTTGTTTTCTTTTTTGCTATTCAGTTTGGTTCATTTCCACTACCCTGTCTTACAGATTGCTGATATATTCTTTTTCCTCTTATCTGCTCTTGATTCTCTCTGGTGTATTTTATTTCATTTATTTTTTTCTTCAACTGTGACTTCGTATTTTTTGTACTTTCTATTTTTTTTTTATTGAAGTTCTCAGATCATCCGCTCTTCTCTCAAGTCCTATGAGTATCTTTATGACCATGAATTCTTTGTCATGTTTGTCAGGTAGATGGTTTGTTTCAAGTTAGCTTCTTCTGGGGGTTTAATTGTTGTTGGTGTCATCATCATTGCCTTATGAAGTAGGTATTTTGTGGTGCTCAGTGGTGCAACTCCCCCACATACACACACACTACATGTCACCAGAACCCGGTGGCTCGCTATGGGCTGCATATGCCCTCCTATTGTTGATGGGCCACAACTGCTGTGGTTGTTGCATCAATAGGCAAAGCCTCCCTTCAGCCTGGCTGTCTGCAATACTAGTGATGACTTTTGTTGATGTACTGGCTGAGAAGTCCAGTTGCAGTCACTGCAAGCATGCTGGTGAGTGGGGTTATCTCCCCTCTCTTTGGAGTAAAATTCACTCTGGAGGACGAGTAGTCCTGACTGAGGGTATCTGCCATGTGTGGAGGAGTGGGAGCTGCTTTGGAAGAGCACCTGCTTAGGAGGGTAGATTGGGTGGGGCCAATCTACAAGATAATGCCAGGGTAGGGCAATGTGCTAGCAAAGTAGATAGAGGATGTCAGACCTAGCTTCTGCAAGTTTCTGGCCAGCCAGGACAAGAAAAATGGTTTCTGCCAGCGCTTCTATTCCTGGAGAAACCTCCTGTATATCCATCACATTCTACAATTAGTCAACAAATCTTCACATACAGTTCTGGTGCTTTTCAAACTATTGCTTCTGTGCTAAGTCCCAGATTGAGGGATATAGCATGTTGGCCTTTATTTTTTAATGTTTATTTTAGTTTTTTGAGAGACAGACCATGAGGAGGAGAGGGGTAGAGATAGAGGAAGACACAGAATCTGAAGCAGGATATAGGCTCTGAGCTGTCAGCACAGAGCCTGATGCAGAGCTCAAACTCATAAACCAGGAGATTATGACCTGAACTGAAGTCAGATGCTAAACTGACTGAGCCATCCAGGCACCCCAAGCATGTTGGCCTTTAAAAGGAGATTTGATTCCCTCTGTGGCCCTGAAGTTAAGTACCAATGGTTTCCAAAGCCAGTTGTTATGGGGGCTTATCTGTCTGGTATAAGTTCTTAGGGCTAGTGATGGCTTGGGGTACAGTTTGATCCCCTTCCTCTTCCATTCCTGTGATATCCCTCCTGGTTGTGTGGTCACTACACAAGCTTTTGGTGCCTGAGTGCATTTCTGACCCTTGTACCCTTCTTGATGCTGATTTCTCTTTACACCTTTAGCTGTGAAAGATTTGTTTTCTTATTCTTCAGGTTGTTTTCAGAGTGAGTTGCAATACATTGTACTTGTTTCCTGTGTACCTGTGAGAAGAGGTAATCTCAGGATCCTGTTACTCTGCCAGTTTTCTGTCTCTCCCTAGCCTTTTTTTTTTTTTTTTTGGTATTGAAACTTTTGACTGATTCTTTACTCAACCTACAAATTTAAATGTTAATCTCATTCAGAAATACCTTTACAGAAACATCCAGAATAAGATTTGACTGAAAATCTGGACCTGCCATGGCCCAGTCAAGTTTACACATAAAATTAACCATTACAATATGTTTATAATAATGTGCTATAAATATTGGAAAATCTGAGACAGTGGTTTGTATTTGTAGACAAGAGTGTAATGGCAGATTGTGGATATGATTGCAAACTAAAATGACTTTCTAACTCTAGGCTTACTTCCTCTCCTGTCAGTCCCTTCTTGGTTTGGACAAAACCACCACCTTTGATTCTGCAGATATTTTGTTTTGTCTGCCGCCATATGATGCACTAACTCTTAGTTACATGTATGGTTGCAGCCATGCTGCTCAAATTTCTGGCCTGAATAGCTGCATTTGTAGGGAGATAATTAAATTCCATAAACCCCCAGTACTGTTCTCTTTATAATCTCTAAAGGAAGATGCAGACATCACCTTTTATTACTATGAAAGATATTATGGATAGAACATAAAACCACACTAAAGATAATGAATTTTTACTCTACCCTTACTAATTTATTGTTCATGAGAATAATACTAGGCCATGTTACTTAATATCTTTATTTCCCATGTAAAAAGAGCGGAAGAAAACAACCTATGTTACAAAGTTAGCATAGAGATTAATTAATATAAATAATTGTTCTAGTACAAGGGCTGGCATTTAGTAAAGGAATGATTATGCAAATTTATTTTAATAGGAGACTCTAGGAAGGCTGTCTTTTAACTACAGGTTCCTATATCCAGAATTTTCTCATTTTAATATATATTTAATATATATACTTTATATATATATGAAAATATAGACCCCACAATAATATAAATTACAATTAACTCAGAGTTAAATAATTATTTCCTAATGAAACCAAAGGAGAGAAAACAACTTTCTGACTTTTTTTTAGATGCATGTGAGCTCTCACATAATGTTTTCATTGAGTACCACCAATTGTTTTCAAACTTAGAAGATTATGACTAAGGTTTCAGGTTATAATAATATGTCAGATCTCAGGGAATAGTATAAGCTTTGCACATGTTTCAAATCTCTTAGTTTCTTGAGCAAACAGATACTAAATCTGTCACTAGACTCAAAATCAAGTCGTCAGCTGTTGGCCCCACTCCAGTATATAATGGAACAAATTCCAGACCTCCCCCAGAGTAATTCTTATTTGCAATCCAGAGACATAAGGCTGCTGTAGTTAGATGTTAATAAAAGATCTCAATGCAGTGGAGCAAAGTACAGTAGGAGCAAGTCTTTTACAAGCCAAATGGGCCTGTGATCTGTCGTCTGGCAGCTGTAAGGAGAAACAGCAGAGAACAGAATTGTAAAGCATGGTAATACTTACAGATTACACAAAATATCTCTGTATTTTCAGAGGATTTTAGGAAAACTGTAGTTAGATACAATTATAAAGTATACAATATATAAAAATGAAAAGGTTGAATTCAAGATTATGGTGAAAATTCTGTTCTCTCAATCCAATTAACCCAAATTTTCTTTTCTGTAATGAACTTAAAACTTCCATCATTTATTATTTCCATTAAAAGAGGAGTCTGATCTCATTAGGTCAACATATAATTTAGAATTTAAGACTCTAAATTGAATTCTAATATTACATGGTTACTTAAGCCAGGTGTATGTTGAAGTGAGCGATAGCATGTAGAAGATAATAGTCATCATTACTTGAACTAATTCCCCCGGGGTAATTGTATTGGTGACCACATGGTTGAGGTAATGTCTATGGTTGGCAGTGACCAATTAAATTAACTAAATACAATTCTTTTCTAGTTTGAACAGCTTCATTCAGGATTAAAGTTAATTTTTTTCTATATCAAACTCTTGTATCAGGAAAATATAGATAAAACACCAACCTTCATTAAATTAAAAAATGCTAATAAGAAACCCAAATCTATGTGCATTATCTTAGAGAATGTTTACATATAATTTTATTTTCATAGTTAAATAGAAATGCATAGTCCAACTTTTCTATCTACCAAAACAGACTTTTATTAAAATTATTTTTTTTCATGTCTTATTTATTTCTGAGAGAGAGAGAGAGACAAAGTGAGCAGGGGAGGGTCAGAGAGAGAGGGAGATATGGAATCTGAAACAGGCTCCAGACTCTGAGCTGGCAGTCAGCACAGAGCCCAACTCGGGGCTCGAACCCATGAACCGTGAGATCATGATGTGAGCCGAAGTTGGACACTTAACCGACAGGTGCCCCGACTCTTATTAAAATTAAAAAATTCTTGAAGTCATACTAATGGGCACAAGATCGTATCATTGTCATTCTCCATAGTGCTTGAATATTTATAGATGACTAAAATTGGCATTTACCTGTTCAAAAATTGCAGATCATTGTGGAAGTGACTCATATCCAGGGGTCTATACCAGGATATTAAATATAATAATCAATTAAAAAATAAAATAAGCAGTAATTATGTAAAGCATGAATAATATGAAGGAATTTGATGTTGAAAAGGTAAATGATATTTCATAAATTGAAAACAATGCAAAAAAGAAACAGAATCAGAACTGATTTCTATTTAATATCTGGAGCTCAATATTTTTGGTAAAGATTCATATATAGACAATAAAGAAATGTATAGATAAGAATATTTTTCTACAGAAATAATATCATGGAATATGGCAGAGTAGAGCATTCAAGGAATCAGTCCCTCCACTGAAACAATTAAAAGTGACAAAGACTGACAGATTTAATATTTTTGGAACTCTAGAATATAATCTAAAACTTTCATCAACCAAAGGACTGCTTAATGAAGTAAAGGACAGCTGATTTTTAGGAGGAGATTGTTGCGACATTTTGCTCATCTACCCACCATCTCCCCTAGCCCAGCATGGTCATGCATGGGATGGTAGCCAGTGTTTCTGGTACAGGTTGCTGGTTCCAGTGGACTAATATGGACCTTGTTGTTAAAATACTGTAACTGTTCATTTTGATATGCCTGTAGTTTCCTCAGGAACTAGCACATAGGGTGGCATTTGTTTTGCTTCCTCTTCCCACCCAACTCTGATTTGAGTGGCTTTCCAGGGAGCCACATATGTTGTAACATTTAAAAATACATACTATCCATGCCCACATGGGCTAGGGGACAGCAAATAGTAGATGTGGTAGAAAACCTCAAAGATAAGTGAACATATATTTAACGTGCATGGTTTTATTTATGTAAAACTCTTATGAGGTAGGGACTATCTTACATCAACATCACCTCCATTTAAAAGATGAAAATCAAGGTAAAGATATTAAATAATTTGCTCTAGAGAATTGGAATTTGATCTCATTCACTTTTGACTCTAAAACATGTGTTTTTATAAATATTGACATAAATAGTGCACTTCAATCTTTTTTGAGAAAACATTTGCTGGCCCAGAAATAAATGCCAAGCATATTGATTCCGAAAATGATAAAACCAAATTTCAACCAAGGGGTCTCAAAGTGTTTTATAATTATCAAAAACAAAACAAAACAAAAGCCTCACAAGAGAATCACCAATATTCAAATAAGAAATTAAAGAAATATTTTAATAGCACTTATTTTCTAACGTTTTATATTTATAATTTATAAATTTATTTTTATTGAATATAAACACAAGGAGTGCAGGGGCTATTCTGCTTTGTTCCCTGATATTTCCTATTGTAAAGAATGCGGATGCCTAGGGGCACCTTGGTGGCTCAGTTGGTTAAGCACCAGACCTCAGCTCAGGTCATGATCTCACAGCTTCTGGGTTTGAGCCCCACATCAGGCTCTGTGTTGACAGTTCAGAGCCTGGAGCTTGCTTCAGATTCTGTGTCTCCTCTCTCTCTCTCTCTCTCTCTCTCTCTCTCTGTCTGTCTCTCTCCCTCCCCTGCTTGTGTGCTCTCTTTCTCTCAAAAATAAATAAATATTTTAAACATTAAAAAAAAAAAGAATGCTGATGCCGGGTATATGGTAGACATTACAGTGTAGTAGGGATTGAGTTTAAAATATTTTCTTTGTGCCTGTACAACGACTAACCAGAAATGTAAAATTATAAGCAATGAAAAAGTGTGTCATATAACAAATGTTAGCACAAGTAAGAAATTTCAAGCAAAATATGAAGTCATCTATGATTAGAAAGGGTACTCTTATTTTTTTTGCCTTGTATTGTAAGCTTGAGAAATAGTGAAAATTATTTTGAGTAAAGTGACCGGGTTTAAAGGTTGAGCTTACCCTTCAATATTCAGTAGTTATATGAATCTTAACATCTGATACTATATAAATATATACAATATATATGATATATAGAATATTTATTAGATAATATGTTAAATAAAATTATTACCAAAAATAAAGATAGGTCAGCTTAGCAAATTTTATAAGATGAATATTAAGGAAAGTTATTAAACATCTGTGAATACAGGTGATAATAGAATATTCTGAACAATTACATGCAGGCAAATAGACTAACCTAGAAAAAATGGATACACTTCTAGAAACATACAATCTTCAAAGACTGAATCAAAAAGAAAGAAAATCTGAGCAGACCAATTACTAGAAAGAAGATTGTATCTGTAATCAAAAACCTTCCAGGGGCACCAGGATGGCTCAGTCGGTTAAGTGTCTAACTTTGGCTCAGGTCATGATCTCACAGTTCGTGGGTTCGAGCCCTGCGTCGAGCTCTGTGCTGACAGCTGGCTCAGAGCCTGGAACCTGCTTCAGATTCTGTGTCTCCCTCTCTCTCTGACCCTCCCCTGCTCATGCTGTCTCTCTCTCTTTCAGAAATAAATTAAAAAAAAGAAACTTCCAGTAAACAAAAATGCAGACCAGATAGTTTCACTGGTGAAAATACCAAACATTCAAAGAATATCAATTCTACTCAAACTCTTCCAAAAAAAAAAAAAAATAGGTGAAGAGAGAACACCTTCAAACTCACTTTGCAAGGTCAGCATTATTCTAATATCTAAGCCAGACAACAACACACAAAAGAAAGTATAGGCCAATATCCCTGAGAAACATAAATACAAAAATCTTCACAAAATATTAGAAGACTGAATTCAATACATTAAAGGATCACACCCCATGAAATAGGATTTATTCCAGTGTTGCAATGATGGCTCAACATCCATTTATCAATGTGTTTCATCACATTAATAAAATGATGAATAAAAATCCTAAGATCATGTCAATAGATACAGAAAAAGCATAGACAAAATTTAACACCCATTTATGATATTTTTTAAAAAAAACTTCAAAGTGACTATAAAAAAGTACCTCAAAGTAAAAAGGCCATATATGTCAACCTCACAGTGAATATTATACTCAACAGTACAAAGCTGAAAGCTTTTCCTCTAATATTAAGAAAAGGACAGGTACCTATTCTCATCACTTTTATTCAACATTGTCTTGGAAGTCCCAACCAGAAAATTAGGCTAGAAAAACGAAGAAAAGTCACAGAAATCAGAACTGTCACTACTTGTATATGATGTATTATATACGAAAAGCTAATTCTAACATATATTTTGGTAGTGCCTTTAAATTTAGTAAACTTGTGGGGCGCCTGGGTCGCTCAGTCAGTTAAGCGTCCAACTTCAGCTCAGGTCATGATCTCATGGTTTGTGTGTTCGAGCCCCATGTCAGGCTCTGTGCTGACAGTCAGCTCAGAGCCTGGAGCCTCCTTCAGATTCTGTATCTCCCTCTTTCTCTAACCCTCCCCTGTTCATGCTGTGTCTCTCTCTCTCTCTCTCTCAGAAATAAATAATACATAAAAAAAATAAATTTAGTAAACTTTCAGGATACAAGATTAATATACAAAAATCTGTTGCATTTCTATATACCAGTAATGAATTATCAGAGAAACTAAGAAAATAATTACATTTATAATTTTATAGAAAATAAAATACACTTAAGGAAGTGAAAAACCTTTTCACTGAAAACTAAGATATTAAAAGAAATTTAAAAAATATCCCATGTTTATAGACTAGAAGAATTAATGTTGCTAAAATGTCCATACCACCCAAAGTAATGCACTACCACTTCAATGCAATCAGTGTCCAAACTCCAAAGGCATTCTTCAAAGAAACAGAACAAACAATCTTAAATTTGCATGGAACGATAACATACTCCAAGTAGCCAAACAATTTTGAGGAGGAAGAAAAGCTAAAGGCATCATGCTTCCTGATTTCAAAATATATTGCAAAGCTACCCTAATCAAAACAGTATGGAATTGGCCTAAAAACAGATAAAGAGATTAATGGAACAGAATACAGAACCTAGAAATAAATCCATGTATATATGGTCAATCAATTTATGACAAAGGAGCAAAGAATATACAATGGGGAAAAGAGAGTCTCTCTTTAATTTCTTTCAATTTTAATTTTTAATTTTAGAGACCCTAAACAGGGTAGAGGGGGAGGGAGGGAGGGGGAGGGGGAGGGGAGAGGAGAGAGAGAGAGAGAGAGAGAGAGAGAGAGAGAGAGAGAGAGAGAGAGAGAGAGAGAGAGAATGGGAATCTTAAATAGGTTCCATGCTCAGTGTAGAGCCTGACATGAGGTTTGATCCCATAACCTTGGGCTCTTGACCTGAGCCAAAATCCAGAGTCAGATGCTCAACTGACTGAGCTACTCAGGCACCGCTTTTATAATTTTTTTTTTTTTTTAATTTTAGAGAGTGCACCAGCAGGGGTAAGGGGCAGAGGAGGGAGAAAGAGAATAAGACAGTCTCTTTTTTTTTTTTTAATTTTTTTAATGTTTTTAATTTATTTCTAGGAGAGAGAGAGAGACAGCGTGAGCAGGGGAGGGTCAGAGAGAGAGGGAGTCACAGACTGAAACAGGCTCCAGGCTCCGAGCTGGCAGTCAGCACAGAGCCCGACGCGGGGCTCGAACCCACGAACCGCGAGATCATGACCTAAGCAAAAGTCGGACGCTTAACCGACTAAGCCACCCGGGCGCCCCAAGACAGTCTCTTTAATAAATGATGTTGGGAAAGCTGGAGAGTCACATGCAAAAGAATGACCCTGGACCACTATTTTATACCACACACAAAAATTGACTGAAAATGAATTAAAAACTTGAACATAAGACCTGAAACCCTAAAACTGCTAGGAAAAAAAAAAACAGGTGGTAAGCTACTTGACATTGGTCTTGGCAATTATTTTTAGATTTGATACCAAAATCAAAGGCAACAAAAGTAAAAATAAACAAGTGGAATTATATCCCACTAAAAAGCTTCTTTACAGCAAAGGACACCATCCTCAAAATGAAAAAGCAACTGAATGGCAGAAAATATTTGCAAATCACATATCTGGTAAGGGCTTAATAGCCTCAGTATATAAGAAACTTTTACAATTCAATAACAAATCAACAAAATAATCTGATTTTTAAAAATGGACTGAATATCTGAATAGACATTTTCCAAAGAAGGCAAATAGCCCACAAGTAAAAAATATTCAATATCTCTTGTCATCATGAAAATGCAAACCAGAACCACAATGAGATGTTACCCACACCTGTTATTATTATTATCAAAGAGATAATAAACAACAAATGTTTGTGAGGATATGGAAAAAGAGACCCCTTGTGCACTATTTGTGGGAATGTAGATAGTTGCAGCCACTGTGGAAAACAGTATGGAGTTCTTCAGAGGAATGAAAATAGAACCACCATAGGATTCAGTAATTCCACTTTTGGATTTTTATACAAAGAAATAAACACTAATTCAGAAAATAATGTACCCCCATGTTCATTGCACCATTGTTTACAGTAGCCATGGCATGGAAACAACCTAAATGTCTATTGATGGGGGAATGATAAAGAAATGTGTGTGTGTGTGTGTAATATTATTCAGTCATGAAAAGAAGGTAATCTTGCCATTTGTCATAAAATAGATGAATCTTGAGGGCATTATGCTAAGTGAAATAAGATAGAGAAAAGAAATATCATATGATCTCACTTATATGTAGAATCTTATAAAGAAAACCAAACTTCTAGAAACAGAGAACAGATTGGTGAGTCTCAGAGGTGGTAAGTAGAGAGGGGACAAAATCTGTGAAATGGGTTAAAAGGTACAATATTCCACTTATAAAAATGAGTAAGTCATGGGGGTGTGACATACAATATAGTGACTATAGATAATAATATTATATCACATATTTGAAAATCATGAAAGTTGCTAAGAGAGTAAATCTTAAAAGTTCTCATCACAGAAAAATATGTTTTATCTATATGTGATAACACATGTTAACTAGAATTGTTGTCATTTTACAGTATATACACCTACAAATATAATATTGTATGTTAATTACACCTCAATTTTAAAAAGTCCTCTAACCCAAAGTTGTCATATGTGCGTGTGCGTATGTGTATACATATGTGGATATGTGTATATGCATGTATATATTTGCTTGTGGGTAGGTTATTAGGAAATATGCCCAATGCATCACCAATAAAGAGTTTAATTTGAAAACATAAAACATTGGAGGTGTGAATAATAGAAAATATTAGAAAATCTAATGAAGTATATTTTTTTTTGATGGAGCAATAAAAATAGAATTTCAAACAGGGAGTACAATGGGATTAACACTAAGCAGATGTGAAATGCATGGTATATTCAAAAAAGGAAAAAGTTGTTATTCAAATTAGCAATATTTAATTCATCCATTCACCTAACTTTCATAGACACCCCAGTAGGTGTGACAGGCCATACTGTAGTGACACAATTAAGATAGTACTTCTCCATTGATATCTACTGATGATTGCTATATATTACTATGAGTAGAAATGAATTTATTTTCCTAAAGTAATGTTGATAACCTGTTTCTATTGTATAAAAAATACAATAAATAGTTATATATATATATATATACAAACATTCCACTCTGGAAAAATAATAGTTTGCACAAGCATTTAATTATTCTATTATGTTGAAAGCATTAAGCATTTAGATATATAGTATAGTCTAAATACAAGCAATCTAGAAAAAGAAAAAGTACAACTCTACCTCTCAGAATTAAGTTGTTGTTAGTCTCTATGTTGATGCTGTAGTCTCCAACTGTAATATTCTACACGATTTGGTTCTTCCTAATTCATCAGGAGCAAAATGGTGGCATTACACAATTTTGCATGTATTTTTAACCATATTTCTCGAAAGGATCTTTCAAATATAATTGAAAATATAATCAAAACACGAAGGCTTAATGTTTGTACAAAATGGGTATACTTAGAGATTTTTAACTGAATTAATTTGATAATAGAATGAGGTCCATTGCTCCAATATTTATTAGTTGTGTGAATTTAGGCAAATTATTATTCTCCTCTAAGCTCAATTTATCCATTTTAAACAAGGGAAATAATAATTCCCAACTCACAGGACTGTGATAAGATTCAATATAATGATCCATGTACAATCCTTAAACTGAAGCATAATTGCTAGTCTCTGCAAATACCAACTATTATTATTAGTGTTTTCTTAGTCTGTTTTTAGCAGAAGGTATCTTTCCAATAGTAGGAGTGAGACCTCAATTCTTGAAATGGTAATTATGTATCATAATTACAGAACATACTTGCTTTCAAAAAATTGACTCTCCAAAACATTGTTAAAAGCAAAATAATTACTCCATGTACCTACAACCAAGGAAACATGGAGGTTTGAGGAAAATATTTAAAAATTTATTTTAAGGGGCAGATGTCACCAAGATGCTGAAGTAAGAGACCAATCCTTAGGGTGCCTGGGTGGCTCCACTGGTTAAATGTCTAACTCTTGGTTTCAGCTCAGGTCATGATCTTGAGGTTTAAGAGTTTAAGCCCCATGGTAGGCTCTACACTGACAGAATGGAACCTGCTGGAAATTCTCTCCCTGGCCCTTCCCTGCTTATGCTATCTCTCTCAAAATAAATAAATATTAAAAATAAAATAGACCCATCCTTCATTTTCCCCCCAAACATCAATAGTTAGCAATCCATAAACCAAAACAGCTCTGGGAGACATCAGTATTCTATTTTAAAATCTCCAGTACAATGGAACAAAAACCCTAAGCATAACTGCACAAAAAGGGAAGTAAGAACTCCTTTATTTTGCCTGAATCATCCCACCCTGAGGCCAACATGGCTGAGTGCAAAGACAGAATTCTTAGGCTTCAAAGAGTTTCTATCACCTAGAAAGAGAATGGGGTTTCCTCAGTCTTTTAGGGTACCATATGAAAGACCCACTTTTGCTTTTCTTCCCAGCCAGAGACCAGTAAAGCTGAGATTCAGAGATCTGAGAACAAGGGAAAAGAACATGGGAATACCAATATCAGCCATGCAGTGGGAGTGATTGTCATTCTCAATGACATGTTATGCAGAGAACCCCAAAGCTTTCAACACTGAAGGCACTAATGGTTATGACAGCTGCTTCAAAGCCCCCATTTCATGGGTTCTTACCCCACAGGTAATCACATTCCAGACATCAGCCACCTGCATCCCTCCTCCCTCTACTCCTGCCAGTGATCTACACTTAAAGCCAGCCAAGGTCTCTGTAGCTGTATGAGTGCAAGACTCCAGCTTATACCCCCACAGTTGCCCCCTATCACTGTGCTTGGAGCTAGCCTTTCCAGCTGTGCACTTGCGTGCCACTAACCTCCTTCATCATTAGCTACTACTGCTGTGTGCATGCCGGTGACAAGATGTTGGAGCCATGAAAATGCATTCTGACAGCCAAATCCCCCACCGCTGCTTGTCGGCCTGGATTTGGCCCTTTCCCTACCTTGGACCTCTGGGCTTATATACAACTAGCACTCCCAACTATGCACCTGCCCTACTCTAGCCCAAATCCCAACAATAGCTTTCATTGTTGTGTGCCCAGGGCAAGATCCTGGAGTCACAATAGTATAGATGCCAACAGCAAGAGCACCCACAGCTGTTTGTAGGCCAGGCCCTGATATAGCCTTCTGTCCTAGGCCTTTTCCACTGGGCTTATCTGCAGCTAGTCCCTCCAGCTGTGCACATGCATACCCCTGTCCTTTTACTAGTCTCCACTGGCATGCATGCACTCATGGAGAGACCTTGTAGCAACAAGAGAACACGCCAGTAGCCAGCATCCCTGCAGCTTCTTCTGGTCCTGGCTCTGGCTCAGTCACCTGTCAGTGGCCTGTACTGCTGGGATATCTTTTAATTAGCCCCTCTTAGATGTCCATGTGCACCCCACTGGCCTTATTCCTATCAGTGGCTTCCATTGCTATGTGTACTTGGGGTGAGACCCTGCAATCACAAGAATGCATACAACATCCTGGGCCCCTGCCTTTGACAGTGCATTTTCAGTTTGCTCTGGCCCTTGCTGCTGGCCTCAGCCCACACCACTACGTGTGCATCCACAACTGGTCCCTGCCACTATAAAGATACCTTCCACTGGCCTCTGCAGTTGAGTATGTACATACCACCCACTCCAACACTACTGCTACCTACTGTGCTCTCTAGCCATTAGACCTAGATGTGCCACCCAGGATCTCAACAGCTCTAGCAGCCACTGAAACTACCTTACAGTGCTCACCAAAGACCAATAGGTTTTTGATGTTGTGGACTTAAATGGTCTGAACTAATGAGATACCAAGCTCCTCTGGACCTGGAGCCACCACACACCCATGTACTTGGCATTCTGTAGCCCTAGGCCTGGTTTCAAAGCATACTACAGAGTGTTCCCAATACATGTGAAGGTATTTCCTTACCAAACTCATTCCACACTGTCTGGAAGAGGAAACTCCTTCATATGTACAGAAATTTATGCAAGGCTACAGGAATCGAAAAGAATCAGAAAAACATGACACCATCAAATCAATACATGCTTCCAGTAAATGACCCCAATGAAATGGAGATATAAGAATTATCTGATGAAGGATTCAAATTGTTCTAACGATACTCAGGAAGTTAGAAGAGAATAGACAAATAAGTTAATGAAATCAGGAAAACAATATAAAAATTTCAATAAAGAGAAAAATCCCCCACAAACTTTGGACATGAAGAATATAGTGACTGAATTGAAGAATTTAATAGAAACCTTCAACATCAGACTGGACCAAGTAGAAATATCTATCAGTGGGCTCAAACACAAATAATTTGAAATTATCCATCAGTAGAGTAAAATGAAAACAATAAAAGAAATGAAGAAAGTCAATGAGACACCATTAAGAGAAGCAATCTAAAAAAAGGAAGCAATGTATGTATTTTTGGGATCCTAGAAGAGAGGAAGTAGCAAAAAGCCTATTTAAGGAAATAATAAATGAGAGCTTCTCAAACTGGATTTGGATATCCAAGTTCATGAGGCTAATAAATTGCCCCATGATTTCAATCCAAAATGATCTCCATAAACATCATAATAAAAATCAAAGACATTGGGGAGCCTGGGTGGCTCAGTTAAGCTTCTGACACTCTTTCAGCTCAGGTCATAAACTCATAGTTTTGTGAATTCAAGCCCCATATCAGGCTCTGTGCTAACAATGATGAGCCTGCTTGGGATTCTCCCTCGCTGCCCCTCTCCAGCTCACATTGTCTTGGTCTCCCTCAAAATAAATAAATTAAAAATTTTAAATCAAAGACAAAGAGTTTTAAAAACATAAGGAAAAAAAAAAACACTATCTCGCTTAAGGAAACTCCTGGAAAGCTATCAGCAGTCTTCTCAGTATTGACTTTGCCAGCCAACAGAGAATGGGTTGATATATTCAACATGCTGAAAGAATACTGTCAACCAAGAATATTTTTACCCAGCAAAGATATCCTTCAGATGAAGGCAGATAAAGACTTTCAAAACTAACATTGAAGGAGTTCAGCGATATATCCACCTCACAAGAAGTGTTGAAAGAAGTCCTTCAAGCTGAAACAAAAGGGCACTAAATAAAACATGAAAACATATGAAAATATACAACCCATAAGTAAAAATAACTCTGTGTAGTCAGATATAGAATAATATCATAATGTGGTGTGCTGACAAACAAATAATCCAGTGAAGAAATGGGCAGAAGACATGAACAGACACTTCTCCAAAGAGGACATCCAGATGGCCAACAGATATATGAAACAATGCTCAGCGTCCCTCATCATCAGGGAAATACAAATCAAAACCACACTGAGATATCAACTCATGCCATTCAGAATGGCTAAAATGAACAGATCATGAGACTATAGATGCTGGCGAGGATGTGGAGAAACAGGCACCCTCCTACACTGTTGGTGTCAATATAAACTGTGGCAGCCCCTCTGGAATACAGTGTGGAGGTTCCTCAAAATATTAACAATAGAACTCTTCTATGACCCAGCAATAGCACTGCTAGGAATTTACCCAAGGGATACAGGAGTACTGATGCATAGGAACACATGTACCCCAATGTTCATAGCAGCACTTTCAACAATATCCAAATCATGGAAAGAGCCTAAATGTCCATCAACTGATGACTGGACCAAGAAGATGTGGTATATATACAATGGAATACTACATGCCAGTGAGAAAGAATGAAATCAGCCATTTGTGGATACAACTTGAGGATATTATGCTAAATGAAATAAGTCAGGCAGAGAAAGACAGATACCATATTTTTCACTCATGTGTGGAACAGGAGAAACTTAACAGAGGACCATGAAGGAGGGGAAGAGGAAAAAATAGTTAGGGAGACGAAGGGAGGTAAACCATAAGAGACTCTTAAAAGTGGAGAACAAATTGAGGGTTGATGGGGGGGGAGGGAGAGGGAAAAATGGGTGATGGACATGGAGGAAGGCAGTTGTGATGAGCACTGGGTGTTGCATGGAAACCAACTTGACAAACTATAATAAAAAAAATAATATTGTGGTGTGTTAACAACCTAAATATAGCTACAATGACTTGTTAATAGATACACAATATAAAAATATGTAAATTATGATGTCAAAAACAGTTTTTGTATGCAAAGTTAAGTAGGTATGAGTTTAATATTGACTATTATATCAAGAAGCTTTAGGTTAACCACAAAACCAAAACCTATAGTAAATACAAACATCACAAAAAGAACAAAATACAGCTACAGAAAAGCATCAATTTACAAAGGAACTACAAAATAGCCAAAAAATAATTAACACGTTGGAATTAGTAAGTCCTTACCTATTGATAATTACTTTAAATGGTTTAATTCTCTAGTCAAAAGACATAAAGTGACTAAATGGATTTTAAAAACAACAACAGGAACCACTTTATGCTATCTAAGGGACTTATTTCATCTTCAATGATACTCATGGGTTCCAAGTAAAGAAATGGAAAAGTACACTCCATACAAATTGATATGAAAAGAGCAGGGGATACTCTATTAATATCAGACAAGATAGACTGTAATCTAAAATTTTAATGAGACAAAGAAGGTCATTATATAATGACAAATAGGTCTGTTTATCAAAAGGATATAATAATTGTATATGCACCCCACATTGGAACACCTAAATATATTGAGCAAATATTAGAGATCTGAAGGGAATAATGGAGAACAAAATGTATCAGTAGGGGACATCAGTATCCCACTTTCAACAATGGATAGATTGTACAGAAACAAAAAACAAAACAAAACACATTAGACTTGTGATATAATTTAGATCAAGTGGACCTAACAGAAATGTACAACATATGCCATTCAATAACAGTAGAATACATGTTCCTATGTGAACATGAAACATTTTCAAGGATATAGATGTTAGGCCATAAAATAAGTGTTAGCAAATTTTCAAAGATTGAATCCTATAGCAGATATTTTTTTCTGACCACCATAATACAAAAGTAAATATCAATAGCAGGGGAAGAATGAGAATTTCATAAACACATAAAATTAAGCAACACATTCCTGAACAACCAAAGGATTAAGGATGATATCAAAAGAGGACGTTTTTAAAAATCTAGAAAGAAGGATGCGTGGGTGGCTTAGTTGGTTACGTGTCCGACTCTTGATTTGAGCTCGGGGCGTGATCTCACCATTTGTGAGATGTAGCCCCATATCAGCTCCATTCAGCACAGAGCCTGCTTGAGATTCTCTTCTGGCCTTCTCCTTCAAAATAAACATTTTTAAAAATCTAGAAAGAAAGAAAATGGACAACTTACCAAAATGTAGCGAGCAGTGCTGAGAGGGAGATCTAAAAAGGCCTCCACTAAGAAAGAAACATCCCAAATAACAACCAAATTTTACAACTCAAGAAACTAGAAAAACAAGATGAAGCTAAGCCCAAAGTTAGCAGAAGACTTGAATATACATTTCTCTAAAGAAGAAAGACATACAAATGGATAACAAGTACACACACAAAATAATTCAACATTGCTAATGACTTTATAACTGTTAGAGTAGCCATTATCAAAAAGATAAGAGATAACAAATACTGACGTGGGGAAAAAGGAAACCTTGTGCACTATTACTAGTAATGTAAATTGGTACAGACACTATGGAATACAGTATAGAGATTCTTTACATTTTTAAAAATAATACCAAAACAAAAAAACCAACAATTAAAATTGGAACTACCATGATAAAACAATCCTTTTACGTATGTATTCAAAGAGATAAAATCATATCTTGAAGCAATCTGTGTATTCCCATATACATTGCTGCATTTACTCACTATAGCCAAACATGGAAACAACCCTCCTGCCCCCCCAGGTGGAATATTCCCCCAGTGGAATATTGTTTGGTGATTAAAAAAAGAAGGAAATTCTTCCATTTATGACAGTCATGAATAAAACTGGAAGGCATTATGCTAAGTGAAATAATCAGAGAAAGAACAATATTGCACGGCCTCATTGATATATGAAATCTAAAAACATTAACTCATAGAAACAGAGAGTAGAATGGTGATTGCAAGGGACATATGGGTACAGAAAATAGGGAGTGTTGGCCAAACTTTCAATAAAAAAATAAACATAAATTTAAAGCATGGTGACTACAGTCAACAACATTGTATTATATACTTGAAAGTTGCAGAGCTTTAATGTTCTCAGCATAGCAACTAAATAATTATGTGAAGGAGGTCTTAAGTAACCTAATTGAAGTATTTCATAATACATATGCATATCAAATTAGGATATTGTGCACCTTAAGTGACATAATATTATATGTCAATTATATCTCAATAAAACTAGGCAAAAAAAAAATAGATTAACTGGATGTTTGTGTTATTTTACTTTTCCTTCAGAAATCTATTAATCCAACAATCTTATATGATTTAAACTGTTTGTTTATGTTTTCCTTCTAGAAGAAAATTTCCTTCATCTAAACCTGATGGTGTCATTCTTTTCTTCTTCCTATATAGAAATATTCTTCAACAATTCAAGAAGGTAGATCACATGCCCAATGGTGACTCTGACTCTGAAGCCTGAGTCACCAGAAAAGCTGATAATATTTTATACAGTAAAGATATCAGATTTCTGAAAAACTACACTGGAAAATATCAGGCTTATGGATATATTCTACATTTCTCTATTGTCTTTAAAAAATTAATTCTATGAAATATATCATACCTATGAAGAATACAAAATAAAGATATAATTAAAAGAATATCAAGTAAAGAAGACCCAAGCATCTATCATAGAGATTAAGAAATCAAACACTTAATACCTTTGAGAACCTTTTTATGGTCTACCCTATGAAATTGTTATTTCTCTCCACGTAGTTGATTGTTATTCTAAAGATTCTTATTTCCTTGAATTTCTTTTATGTTTGTCAACTATGTATGTACTCCTAAATAATGTATAACTTTTCACTTATATAAACTGAATATTACTGTATAGTTTTTCTAATTATTTTTTAAATTCAACATGACTTTTCTGATATTAAGACCTGTTCATGTATTACTGTACTTCATATTGCATCCTATTATGCCTTTATTTATTTAATGTTCCCTTCCTAGTAAACATTTAAATTACTTTTATTATATTCATAATTTAAAACAATGCATTATGTATGTTTCTTAATATCTCCTGGAATACTTTTGGAAAAGTGTGTGTGTATATATGTATACATAAATATGTAAATTATATATCTTGATATTCTAGAATTGGTAGGTGGTTGATATGTACATCTCTAAGCTTGTTAGTTATCTAAAGTAATTGTGCCAATTTATCCTCACGTTACTAGTAGTCAAGCATTCATGTTCTTCCAATATTCAGTTAAATTTGGCAATATCAGACTTTTAAACTTTTGTTAATCTTGTAGATTTATATATTATCTTATTATGACTTTAGTTTGTGTTTTCCTATTAAAGATGTTCAACAGCTTTACATATTCATGAATCATTAATGTTTTATCTACTGTGAAATATCTACTTATATTTTTTTATCATTTTCTATTTGCTTCTTTATCTAATTCTTAATGATTGACTTTTTATGAAATTCTTAATAATGATTTAGATAATAAACTCTTACCAGATATATGAGTTGGAAATGTCTTCTCACAATTGCTTTATAGTATCCTTCAACAGAAATTCTTACTTCATATGAACACGTTGCTTTTTCTAGTTTTTTTTTTCTTGAAACAAAGACTGTCCAGCTTATATATTTGGTATAATAGTGTGTGATCTAAATCTTCATATCCTTCCAAGTGCTCCAGCTTTCTCTAAAAGTTTTTTTTACCTTCCTGTGAAATGACAAACTAATATATGTATAAAGTAGATACCATAGTAATATATTACTGAGTCATTCATAATAAATAAATTTCTTACTCTCTTCTCACTAACCTCTTCCTCCTAAACTACCATAACCCTTCCCCTTTTCCTCCTTGGTAATGTCCTTATGGAACAGTTTATTCTCAGTTCCCTAGCTGTCACCATGCTTTTTAAAATTTTTTTAAAGTTTATATATTTTTGTGGGAGGAGTTCAGAGAAGAAGAGAGAGAGAAATCTCAAGGAGGCTCTGCACCACCACCACAGACCCTGATATGAGGCTTGAACTCACAAACCACAAAATCATGGCCTGAGCAGAAACCAGGAGTTGGATGCTCAACTGACTGAGGCACCCAGGTGCCCCAACATGCTTTCTTTAAATCTCTTGAAAGTTTGCTTCAGCTCTCAGCACTTTACTACGTTTGTAAAACTCACTAATCAACTACTAGAATTTAACAAATATATTAGCCTTTTCTTACAACCACAACTTTTTCAGGCACTATTAAGATGGTAAGACATTTAATTCTGTGGAGAATTCACAGCTTAAGGCCTCCATAATGGGGAGTCTTTCTTCATTGTTCCTGTTTTATCTCTATATTTCTAAAACTGTCCTGTACCTATATCTATGGTCCTTTTCCCTCTAGTCAAATCTCAGATGTAGTTATTTTGCAGGAATTAGTCTTTGTTCTTTTTTCTCTCACTGAACATTGCAACTTCTTTGGAAATTTTCTTATTTGATTTCATCTGTCAACTTTTGTAGCTTGAGCAAATGGAGAAGCTCTTTGCATATTCAAAGCCATAAAAAATACTAAATAAATAAATAAATAAAATTGAATATCTCTACCTCCAGCCCTGACTACCCTCTTTGACTAAAAACAAACATTTCTATCTTCCCAGTTGAATTTCCAGAAAGATACTACACAAAACCATTAAACTAGTTAATCAACAAACTGAATATCATAATCCCCTACTTCCTTTTTCTCATATCTTAGCTGCTGAAACCTCAATTATCATATTTGGTCACATGAAATCAGAACTCAGAATACATTAGTACTCATGAGAGCTATATATTAGACCATTTTATATTAGAACTAAAATAAATTCATTTAATTCTCCAAAGATCCTATTACTTAATTTGTTGAACTTCAAGAAAGCTGAAAAGGCAGCCAGCTTGAAAAGTTTTTAACGTTGTTTACCAAGGATTAAACACTGGCTTATATAACTCTGGCATATAAATAATTATCATGAAACATACATATGAATTTACAATTTAACTGTCACATTATTTTAATACAATACACTCTATTGCACATATTTTTTACTAAAAGACCAAAACAAGATATAAATATTTTCAACTTCAAGGAGTTGTAACACTTAATTACTCTACATTTTAATAACAGATAAAACATTTTAAAAACAACCATTTTAAGCCTTTTGTTATGATTTCTCAGTTATTTTAGATGTATTTTTCTAATAGTCTGGAACCAATAAAAGAGTCTATTAAAGATAAGCACCTAGTAAATATGTTTACTAAATTGTTTTCTATAAGAAAGCATTCACATTTTTTTTCTCCTTTACCTACTACTAAAACTATATATATGTGTGTGTGTTTGTGTGTGTGTGTGTGTATACACACAAGCAATTTTCATAAATATATAAAATGACCCCACACATATTTAATTAAGATATTCTTTTCCAACAAAAACATTTTTGCAGAAATGAGTTTCCCAACAAAATTATTTTTTGCAAAACTTGTTATTCATCAGCATGTGCAACAATTTATTTCAGAAGCATATTAGTTAGAATTTTTTATATGGCCTAGACACCTTCTTAAACATCTTTTATATGATTAAGTTTCTATTAATCCAATAGGTTATCAGATTATCTCTCAGATCAAACATGTTCCTAAATGAAAATTGTTATAGGGTTTCTTATTCATCATTTCCACATCAGATGATAACATCCTAAATTTGTTCTGGTCTCTAGTCTTATTCTTCTTTGAATTCTCAACTTTGAGTGCACTGTATAGCACATAATATGGGCCTAATAAGATTGTAATGATTTAAATTGAAACCACTAAATCTGGCTTGTCTCTTCTTCTATGTGTCTAAGATTTCTGGCACAACATTAACAAAATAAAGGACTAAACATAGAATCATTTCATAGATTCCAAAAAAGAATTTAAAAGAATTGAACACCTTTCACGATAAAAAGTCAACAAAGTGACTTAAGAGGGAATATACATAATAAAGGCCATATATGAAATACCCTCAGCTATATCACAAAAGTGAAAAACTAACAATTTTCAGTATGTATACAGTTGCCACTTTTATTCAACATAATGCTAGAAGTTTTAGCCAAAGCAATAGGCTAAATATATTAAGCAGGCAGAGGAGCTAAGATAGCAGAGGAGGAGGAGGACCTAGGCTTGTCTCATTCCTTCGGCATAGGTAGATAAATATCAAATCATTCTGAATACCCAAGAAATTAATCTTAGGACTGACAGAACAAACTGCACAACTAGAGGGAGAGAGGAGGCCACACTGTGGGAAGTAGGGGGTGTGGAGACATGGTTTAGAGGAGAAACAGACTGTGGGTGCTTTGCAGGGGAGCGAGCCTTGGACATGAAGCACAGAGGGAATCACACAAGGAAAATACTTCCCCAATGATACTGACTAGGAAAATGAGAGGGGCTGATTTTTCTGAGTTTTTAAAACCAACAGAGCTCAAAGACTGGAGTTTTAGAGGTCCATAGATAGGCTTGTATAGAGCCCTGAGCACATTGCAGAGTTCACGTAGAGAAAGCAGGCAGGTAACCTAGGGGCAGAAGGTGAGGTCTGAGGATCAGCTGAGAAGCACTGAGAGAGATGGTTCCTCCTTCTCAGAGCACATCTAAAAGAGGTAGCTTTGCCTTTCTGGGGACAAAGGAGCTGGGGGGTGCCATTTTCTTCCCCTGCCCCTCAACATAGGTGCAGAGACATCTAGGCACTGACTCTTTGGTGCACTTTGCTCTAACCCTCACATTTCTGCACTCTGGAGTGACTTCCTTCTGGGTCAAGCCTGCATCAATGCCAGTACAGCAAAACCTTTCCCTGGAAGACCAGTGGGTCCTTGCCATACCAGGTCCCTAAACTTTGGAGTTTTCAAACTCAGCTGGCCTGGTAGGACAGAGCCCAAAGTCCGCTGTGCTCCTCCAGCAGGAAAGCAACTTGGACACAATGTGAGAACCAACAATCTGAAAACACAAACAAAAACAAAAAAACCAGGGTGTTCAGGGGGAAATTGTTCGCTCTTCTGGGAGGGCTTCTCTGACAGGAGAAAGAAGGAAATCCCCTCTCTAGGGTCAAAGGAGCTGGCTAGCATCAATTCTCTCCCCCGCCCCTCAGCATAAACTAACATTAGTAAACAGCACAGCACTAATACTGGCTGCCTATTCTGCTTATACCAAGCCCTTCCTGTGTGCACTCAGCTGGAACTGCTTTTCACAAGCAAGTGTGCCAGTGCACAAGTGCAGTGGACCCCTCCCCAGAAGGCCAGCACAAACCCCTGCATATACTATGTCTACTACCACAGAGATCTGCAAGGCTTCGGATCCAGTGGGAAAAGGATCAGTCTGTTTTATCAAGCAAACCAGAGCACACCTAGTTAAAACTCACTACACTCTGGCCAAGGTCTAAACACTCCCCACTGCAGGCAAGGAGAAATTCTGCTGAGGACTGACTAGCCTGAGGGATAAAGCAGCATTAACACAGCAGCAGATTGCAGGCAGCACCCATCAGAGAACCTCCTGAAGTGCCACGCATTGGACATTATACGTCTTCTTTTTCATAAAGCCATTACTCTCAGGAGCAGGAAATATAACAAGCTTTCCTAACACACAGAAGAGACCTAGACAAAATCCCAAGATGGAGGAATTCATCTCAAAACAAAAAACAAGAAAAGGTCATGGCCAGAGACCTAATAAAAACAAATATTAAGTATAATGCCTTATGTAGGATTTAAAACAACAATCATAAGGATACTAGCTGGGCTTCAGAAAAGCCTAGATGACCTCAGGGATACTCCCAACACAGCAATAAAAGAGCTTGAAATCAATGAGACCAAAATTAAAAATGCAATAACTGAGATTCAAAACTGAATGATTGAAGTGACCACAAGGAAGGAAGAATCAGAGGAATAAATATGTGAATATAGAATATAGAATTAGGGTAAATAATGGAGCTGATAAAAAGAGGAAAAGAAAAATCTTGGATCATGAAAGTAGTCTTAGGGAACTCAGTGACTCCATAAAACATAATAACATTTGTATCATAGGAATCCCAGAAAAGAAGGGACCAAAAAGGAGGTGGAAGGTTTATTTGAGATTATAGCTGAAATATTCCCTAATCTGGGGAAGGAAATAGACTTTCAAATCTAAAATGCATAGAGAACTCCCATTAAAATCAACAGAAGCAGGCCAACACCAAGACATATTGTATTTAAATTTGCAAAATAGAGATAAAAAGCAGAAAGATAAAAGAAGTCCCTAACTTACCAGGAAAGACAAATAAGGTTAGCAGCAGGTCTCTCCACAGAAACTTGACAGGAGAACAAAGTGACATGATATAATCAATGTGCTAAATAGGAAAAATCCACAGCCAAGAGTACTCTATCCAGCAGGTTATCATTTAGAAAAGAAGGAGAGAAAAAGAGTTTCTGAGACAAACAAAAACTAAAGAAGTTTGTGACCACTAAACCAGCCCTGCAAGAAATATTAAAGGTAACTCTTTGGGAAGAAAGACCCAAAGTGACAAACATTAGAAAAAAACAGAGAAAAACTCCAGAAACAATGACAAGTAATAAAATGGCACTAAATTTATGACTATCAGTAATTATTCTGAATGCAAATGGACCAAATGCTCTAATCAAAAGATATAGGGTGTCAGAATGGATTAAATAAAAACACCCATCTATTTGCTGCCTACAAGAGACTCGTTTTAGACCTAAAGACACTGGTGGATTGAAAGTGAGGAGACATAGCAACATTTACCATGCAAATGGACATCAAAAGAAATCCCGAGTAGCAATACTTATATCAGAGAAGTTACATTTTAACAAAAACTGTCACAAGAGATGAAGAAGGCCACTATGTCATAATAAAGAATTATATCCAACAAGATCTAACAAATATAAATATTTATTCCTCCAAATTGGGAGTATCCAAATATATAAAACAATAACAAACATGTAGGAACTCATTCATAATGATAAAATAATAGTGGGGGACCTTAACAACCCACTTCCAGCAATGGACAGATCATCTAAACAGAAAATCAACAAGGAAAGAGTGGCTTTGAATGACACACTAGACCAGATAGACTTAACAGATATATTCAAGTATTTCATCCTAAGGCAGCAGAATACACATTCTTTTCAAGTGCACATGGGAGATTCTCTAGAATAGATCACATACTAGGTTGAAAATCAGGCTTCAACAAGTACAAAACGATTGAGATAATACCATGAATATTTTTCTAACCACAATTTTATAAAACTTGACAATCACAAGAAAAAAATTTAGAAAGATCACAAATACTTAGAGGTTAAAGACATCTTACTAAAGAATGAATGAGTCAACCAGAATATTAAAGAAGACATCAAAATATACATGGAAACAAATGAAAACAAAACCCACAATGATCCAAAACCGTTAGAAAGCACCAAATGTGGTCATAAGAGGGAAGTACATAACAATACAGGTTTATATCAAGAAGCAAGAAAAATCTCAAATACGTTGCATATTTGAGCTAGAAAAAGAGCAAAAAATTAAACCTAAACCCAGCAGAAGATGGGAAATAATAAAGGTGAGAGCAAGGGTGCCTGGGTAGCTCAGTCAGTTAAGCATCCAACTCTTGATTTCAGCTCAGTTCATGATCTCATGATCATGAGATTGAATCCCATACTGGGCTGTGTGTTGAGCATGGAGCCTGCTTGGGATTCTCTCTCCCTCTGCCCCTTTCCCTCACTCATTCTTGCACATTTGCTCTCTCTCTCAAAATAAACCATTTATTAAAAAAATATGAGAATAAATGATGTAGAATAAAAAAACCAGAACAGACCAATGAAACCATGAGTTGACTCTGAAAAAATTAGTATAATTGATAAACCCATAGTCAGACTTATTAAAAAGAACAGAAAGGAACCAAATAGACAAAATCATGAATGAAAGAGGAGATATCATAAACAACACCACAGAAATACAACTACACAGGGTACCTGGGTGGCTCAGTCAGTTGGGCGGCTGATCTCTCAGTTTGTGGGTTCAAGCCCCGCATTGGGCTCTGTGCTGACAGCTAGCTCAGAGCCTGAAGCCTGTTTCAGATTCTGTATCTCACTCTCTCTCTCTCTCTGACCCTCCCCTTCTCATACTGTCTCTCTCTCTCAGAAATAAATTTTTAAAAACGTTAAAAAGAAGAAATACAATTACAAGAAAATTATGAAAAATTATATGCCAACAAATTGGACAATCTGGAATAAATGGATACATTCCTAGAAACATATAGATGACCAATACTGAAACAAGAAGAACACTTGAACAGACGCATAACAAGCAAAGAAATTGAATCAAAAATAAAAATAAAAAATGTCCCCCAAAATAAAAGTCCAGGGCCAGATGGCTTTTAGGGAATTCTGCCAAACATTTAAAGAGTTAAATCCTATTCTTCTCAAATTATTCCATAAAGTATAAAGGAAAGGAAAAGTTCCAAACTTACTCTATGAGGCTAGAATTGCCCTGATACCAAAACCAAAGACTCCACCAAAAAGAGACATATAGGCCAATATCCCTGATAAACATAGAAGCGAAAATCCTCAACAAAATACATTCAAATTGATCCCAGACTATATTAAAAAAAATGTTCACCACAATCAGATTGGATCTAATCCTAGATTGCAAGGGTGGTTCAATATTTGCAGATCAATTAACGTGATGTAATAAATTAAGAAAACAAAGGACAAGAATATATGATCCTCTTAATACATGCAGAAAAAGCAATTGACAAAGTACAGCATTCATTCTAGATAAAAACCCTCAACAAAGTAACAAAGATGGAGCATACCTCATCATCATAAAGGCCATATATGAAAAACCCATAGCTAGTACCATTAATAATGGGAAAAAAACAGAACTTTTCTTCTATGGTCAGGAACAATACAGGGATGTCTACTCTCACCATTAGTATTTAACATAGTACTAGAAGTCTTAGCTTCAGCTATCAGACAACCAAAAGAAATAAAAGGAATCCAAGATGGCAAGGAAGAAATCAGACGTACACTATTTGCAGATGACATCATACTCTGTGTAGAAAACCTAAGGACTCCACCAAAAATTTGCCAGAACTAATAGATGGATTTAGCAATGTCACAGGATATAAAATCAAGGTACAGAAATCAGTTGCAATTCTATACACTAATAATGAAGCTGCAGAAAGAGAAATCAAGGAATTGATCCCATTTACAATTGCACCAAAAACCTTAAGATACCTAAGAATAAATCTAACCACAAAAAGACAAATGACTAGCACTATGAAAACTGCAAAACACTAATGAAAGAAATTGAAGACTACACAAAGAAATGGAAAGATATTTCATGTTCATATACTGGAAGATACATTGCTAAAATGTTTTTACTATCCAAAGCAATCTACACATTCAATGCAATTCTTATCAAAATACCACCAGCATTTTTCAGAATCAGAACAAACAATTCTAACATTTATACGGAATCACACAAGACCCTGATTAACTAAAGAAATCTTGAAAAGAAAAACTGGAGATACAACAACTAAAAACTTCAAGTTATATTACAAACTGTAGAAATCAAAAGAGCATAGTAATAACACAAAAATAGATACATTGATCAATGGCATGCACTAGAAAACCCAGAAATAAATCCACAATTGGATGGTCAATTAATCTTCAACAAAGCAGGAAAGAAGCCAATGGGAAAATGTCTCTTCAACAAATAGTGTTGGGAAAATTGGACAACTACTGTTAAAGAATGAAACAGAACTATTTTCTTACATCATATACAAAAATAAACTCAAAATGGGCTGTGGACTTAAAAGTGATACTTGAAACCATAAAAATCTGAGAAGAGAGCAAAGACTGTGATTTCTATGACATTGCCCATCACACTATCTTTCTAGATATGTATTCTGAAGCAAGGGAAACAAAAGCAAAAATAAACTATAGAGACTACATCCAGAGAAGAAGTTTCTGCACAGCAAAGGAAACAACCAACAAAACTAAAATATAACCTATTGAAAGGGAGAAGATATTTGCAAATGCTATATCCAATAAAGGGTTAGTATCCAAAATATATAAAGAATTTATAAAACTCAACACCAAAAAAAACACTCCACAAATAATCCAATTTAAAAACTAGCAGAAGACATGAACACACATTTCTCTAAAGAAGACATACAGATGACCAACAAGCACATGAAAGGATGTTCAACTTCACTGATCATCAGGGAAATGCAAATCAAAACCATAATGAGATATCACCTCACACCGGTCAGAATGGCTAAACTCAAAAACAAAATATCTAGTGTTGGAAAGGATGTAAAGAAAAAAAAAAAACCTTCTGCACTGTTTGTGAGAGTGTAAACTGATGTAGCCACTGTGGAAAACAGAATGGAGGTTTCTCAAAAAATTAAAATAGAACTATCCTATGATCTAGTAATCACACTGGGTGCTTATCCAAAGAATACAAAAATACTAATTTTCAAGGATACATGAAGCTCTACGTTTATTGTAATATTATTTACAAATGCTGAATTATGGAGGCAACCTAAGTGCCTATCAATAGATGAATGGCTAAAGTAGAAATGTTATAGATTATTGAGCCATAAAAATAGAATGCAATCTTTTCACTTGCAACACCATGGATGGACCCTGAGAATATAATGCTAAGTGAAATATATTAATCAGAGAAAGACAAATACCATATGATTTCACTTATATGTGGAATTTAAGAAACAAAGCAGATTAACAAAGAAAACAGAAAAAGAGAAACAGAGAGAGAAACCAAAAAGAAGACTCTTAAGAATAGAGAACAAACAGATGGTTGCCAAAGGGGTGGTGGTGGAGGGATGGATGAAATAATGGAGGGGATTAAGAGTACACTTATCTTGATAAGCAGTGAGTAATATATTGAATTATTGAATCACTATATTGTACACCTAAAATATAATACTATATGTTAACTACTGGAGTTAGAATTAAAATTAAAATATTAAATAATAAAAAAGGAAGCACAGCATATTAAATTTTATAGGATGCTGACAATAATATTAGGATAGTATTTATAATTCTTTATTAAAAAACATACCTTAAGCCAATGCCTCATTTTCTACCTTAAGAAACTAAAAAAATGAAGAGATAGTTAACTATACTAAACAGCAAAAAATAATAATAATGAACAAAGAGAAAAAATCTTAAAAAATGAAAAACAATTGAAATAATAAGAAAATCACAATGTGCCTTTTTGTGTGAAGAACAAAAAACTTGATAAACTTTGGTTCATATGTGAACCAAAAAAAAAAAAAAGATAAAGTACAAATTATTTCAGGAATAGGAGAGGTGACATTACTAAATATTGAATGGATAGTAAATGGAAGATAAGTACAACTATGTCTGTGAAATTAAATCACACAGATGAATGAACAAATGTCTTATAACACAAACATTCAAAGCTCACTCTAGAAAGCTATACAGTGAAATGACAAAAGATTGCTGAAATAAAAAGTTAAAGATGACCTAAATAAATATATACATGCCTCAATCATGGATTAGAAGACTTAATATTGTTAAGGTATAAATTCTTTCCAAATTTATCTAGAATGCATTTCCAGTAAAACTGTGAGTAAAATTATTGGTAAAATTTGATAGCTGTTTCTAAAATCCATATGAAATGAAAAGGATTTAGAATAGCCAAAAACAATCTTGATAAAGAACAAAAAAGTTAAAGCACTAATAGTGATCAAGACAGTTTTCTATTACATTAAGACTTTATAAAGGAATAACAAATAAAGGAATGAAATATATAATGGAGCTTAGAAAAAGACCTTCATATTTATACACAACTTATTTTTAGAAATATTCAAAGGTCACTCAGTGAAGGGTTGTCTTTTCAACAAACTTTTTTGGAACAAATACCCAAATCCAAGAATGAATAAATAAATCACTAAATAGTAAATTAACTCCAAATGGAGCATAGACCTAATTGTAAAACCTATAAAACTTCTAGAGGAAAACATAGGAGAAAATCTTTGCAAAATTGAGTAGGCAAAGATATTTTTTAGATATTACACTGAAAACACAAACCACAAAAGAACAAATAGGTAAATCTGACTTTCTCAAAATTAAAAATTTCTGTTCTTCAGAAGACTAATAAGAGAATGAAATGACAAGCCACATACTCAGAGGAAATATTTTAAAATCACATATCTGATACAGAATTTCTGTATAGAATATAAAAAGAACTCTTGAGGGTTAGACAAGATGGCATAGCAGCATCGAGTTCCCAGTGTCTCTTCCCTGAAATGCAGCTAGATCAGCACCAAAATATTTTGCACACCTAGGAAATTGATCTGAAGATTAGCACAACAATCTGCATAACTTGAACCACAGAACTTGGTAGGTACACAGTACAGAGAGGTGAACTAGGGGAGAGAAAGCCTTGGTGGGTATGGAGCTGTTTTTGTAGAGAGAGGACAGAGAAAAGGGGGAGTATGTGGCACACTAGGAGAGAGCAGAAAGAGCACTCTCTGGAAAGCAGCTGGAGAGAAAGAGTAAGAGTGAAAACACTCACAAGGGACTGAACAGGAAATCTGTTTCCCAAAACCACTGACAGGGAGAGAGGGGAGGGTTTCAATACCATTAGGATTCTATAAACAGTGGAGCGCAGAGTCAGAAATTCCGGAGCTCAGTACCTGGTGCTGTACTGGTGAGGAAAAAGGGTGGATACGAAGCAGAGTCTGAGGGGACCACATAACACATGGGGAGAAGTGGTTTCCCTGCTTGGAGAGCATTTGGTAGAGCCCACATGGCCTCCCTACAGGCAAAAGTCCTAGTAGACCCTGAAGAACTACAAAATTTGTTGGTATTGGGACAAAGACACCAGAGTGTGGTGAAACCTGTAACCAACTGCGTATTGTGATTTGTCATAATCTCTGAACCCCTGCACTGTGCAATTGCATGAACAATTCCTGGGGCAAGTCAGCACCTGTCCACTGCTCAGTGGAGACCCTCACCCAGAGAGTCAAAATGGACCCAAGCCACAGTCTTCTCTGAAGTGAGAGGTTTTGAAACATAGCTCCATCTTAGATGAAACTCTAGGGGGAGCTGCCAACTGGTAGGCTGATGGCTTGGGCAAGGACAGGGTAGAGGTAGAGAGTGGAATAAAGCCTGAGACAAAGGATGGGTGCTTGAATGCAGGTCAGTAAGAGCACAGAGTTCTGTGCCAGAGCCTAGAAAGCTGGGTGAAGCTATTTCCACCTCTCCCACACATGAGCATACATGTGCATGAGCAGTAAGTTAAGCAGTGACACCTAGTGAAGAATAGAGCTATTACACATAGTCCTACCCAACTGTAGCCTCCAAGCACATCCCTTAGAAGACCAGCAGCAGTCTCTTTGCCTGCTTAGTGTATGGACTATATATAGAGTGCTTCATAGGTGGAGTTCTAGGAGAACCTGGATGTTACATTTGGCTTCCATTATTTCTGATGGTTCATCTATTAGGGGTTTGTTTTAGTTTCTTTTCTTTGGCTTCTTTGCTTACATTATTTTTTTTCTTTTTGTTTTCCTTCTTTCTTTTCATTTTCCTGGAAACAGAGAAAAATTATTTTACTTTTCATTTAAAAATTTTTAAAATTTCTTTTACTGTTGTTAATTTATAAACTTTTTATTCTATTTCACTTTACTCATTTTATTCTATTATATACTTTTAATTTAAAAATTTTAGTACCTCTCTTTTTTCTTCCATTTTTGTTCTTTTCTTTCCCTTTTTTCTCTATTATATCAAGCTTCTTTTAAACAAGAAGACCAAAAACACACCTAGGACCTAGCTCCTTTTATTTGATTTTTGTGTTGATTTTAATTTTTAATTTTATTAATTTTTTCTTCCTCAAAAGTGACAAAATGAAGGAATTTACACCAAATGAAAGAACAGGAAGATATGACAACCATGGGATTAATCAGCACAGATATAACCATAGGATCCTCTTAATAGATGCTTAAAAAGCTTTTGACAAAATACAGCACCCTTTCTTGATAAAAACCTTCAAGAGAATAGGGATAGAAGGATCATACCTCAAGATCACAAAGGCCATACATGAAAGACCAACTGCTAATATCATCCTCAATGGGGAAAAATTCAGAGCTTTCCCTCTAAGGTCAGGAACACGGTAAGAAGTCCACTCTCACCACTGTTATTCAACATAGTGGTGGAAGTCCTAGCCTCAGCAATTAGACAACACAAAGAAATAAAGCATCTAAATCGGCCAGGAGGAAGTCAATCTTTCACTCTTCTCAGATAACCCAAAAGACTCCACCATAAAACTGCTAGAACTGATCCATGAATTCAACAAAGTTGCAGAATATAAAATCAATGTACAAAAATTGGTTGCAATTCTATACACCAATATTGAAACAGCAGAAAGAGAATCAAGGAATAAATCCAATTTACAATTGCACCAAAACCCATTAAATACCTAGAAATAAACTTAACCAAAGGGATGAAAAATCTATACACTGAAAACGCTAGAAAGCTATGAAAGAAACTGAAGAAGAAACACAAAAATGGAAAAATATTCTGTGCTCATGGACTGGAAGAACAAATATTGTTAAAATGTCTATACTACCAAAAGAAATCTGTGTATTCAAATGCAATCCCTATCAAAATAACACCAGCATATTTCACAGAGCTATAACAAACAATCCTTAAATATATATGCAACCAGAAAAGACCCCAAATAGCCAACGCAAACCTGAAAAAGAAATCCAATGAGATACCACCTCACACCTGTTAGAATTGCTAACACTAACAACTCAGGGAACAACACATGTTCTTGAGGATGGAGAAAGAGCAACCCTTTTGCACTGCTGGAGGGAATGCAATCTGGTGCAGCTACTCTGGAAAACAGTATGAAGGTTCCTCAAAAAATTAAAAATAGAACAACCCTATGTCCCAGCAGTTACACTACTAGTTATTTATCCAAAGGTTGCAGGAGTGCTGTTTCAAAGGGGTACATGCACCCCAATGCTTACAGTGGTGCTATCAACAATAGCCAAAGTATGAAAGAGCCCAAATGTGCATCAACTGATGAATGGGTAAAGATGTGGTGCATACACACACACACACACACACACACAAACACACATGCTCACGCACATACAGACACACAATGGAATATTACTCAGCAATTAACAAGAATGAAATATTGCCTTGCCATTTGCAACAGCGTGGATGGAACTAGAGTGTATTCTGCTAAGCAAAGTAAGGTACTCAGAGAAAGACAAATATCATATGACTTCACTCATATTTGGAATTTAAGATACAAAACAGATTAACATAAATGAGGAAAACAAAAATAATATAAAAATAGGGAGGGGGACAAACCATAAGAGATTCTTAAATACAGAGAACAAACTGAGGGTTGCTGGAGGGGCTTGGGGTGGGGAGATGGGATAAATGGGTGATGGGCCTTAAGGAGGACACTTGTTGGGATCAGCACTGTGTGTTATGTGTAAATGATGAATCACTAAATTCTATTCCTGAAATCATTATTATGCTATAAATTAACTAACCTAGATGTAAATTAAAATAATAATAAATATATAAAATCACCTAAAATAAAATACAGAGTGTCAAATTGAAGTGAAAAAAAAAAGGACTCTCAAACTCAATAATAACAAATCAAACAACCCAATTTTTAAAATAGACAATATATTTAAACACTTTACCAAAGGTAAAATTTATGTGTGTGTGTGTGTATGTATATATATATATATATATATATGCATATATATATATGAAGATGCTCAACTTAGTCATTAGAGAGCTAAATATTACAACTGTGAGATACATACTTATTTGAATGGCTAAAATAAAAAGACAGACTATACCAGTTTTCCAGTTTTGTTAAGAAGGTGAAAGAACTCAAATTCTCATATACTTTTGTGGGAATAAGAATTATTACAGCTAGTTTGGAAGCTAAGTTCCTGAAATGCTAAACATACATCTATTATATGATGCAACTATGACACTCCTAAGTATTTACCTAAGAGGAGAAAAACCTGTATGTCCATGCAAAGAGCCAAGCCCAAGTATTTTTAACAGCTTCACAAAATGGATGTAAAATGGGCAGCTGCTTCTACTATTTTTCTCTGTCTTCCATCTACAATTACTTTTTACTCTTGAAAGTGATTCTAGATTCTGGAGAATGTAGGATATGTTATTTTATCATTTTACATCTATGCTTTCAAACATTTACTACTCTACACTAATAGAGGTTGAATTTTATGTTCTTTTAATTTTTTATGACCAGAAAAAATATACTACATTAAGAAATTGCCTTAAGTTTTTCAAAATATAGTTCAAATATATTTATACATAACTCTTTTTCCACTTAACATTCCCAACTTCGTGCCCCTTTGTCTTACCCCTTCAGTGTCCCCTGTACTTCAGAAGGGTATTATTGGTTTGTGAAAAATGAGTAAACAAGTTGTCTAATGCTTTTAGGTATTTTAACAACTAGAGTTTAAACTTTTTTTCTATTTATTATCAGTTATTGAGTTTTCCCATCATTTTAGTGTAGTATAATTGCAAATCATAGAGGGTACCACTTATTTTAAGGGCAAATGTTAAAATGGAATGTGTCTGTGGCTGATAGTGTATCTGAAATTACAGTGTGAATATTACCTTACACATAGTGCCTACACTCAACTTTCAAGTGAAGTGACAAAAAAGAGATAAAGATCTATTTTATTAGCTTTGGCTTCTCCCAACAATTTGTATTTTGTTTTATATAAAACCATAATTTTAGCCAGTATGATGTCCACATTTTTGGTACCAGAGAATAATTTTAAGGTTCCTAATATGCCTTGTTCTGATTTCTGCCAATTACAAGCCTCAAGAGTATTACTATGGAAAGGATAAAGAAAGCTGAGAAATAGGGATTGTGTAAAGAATACAGTGTAGTATTGTATATCTCTATACTGAAATATATGCTTAATAAAATTATATCCATGTGTGTATTTATTTATTCTAAGTAAAAAACAAAACATCTTAAAGTGAATAAAAAGTTACTAGGATGAATTTATAATTGATGCTGGACACTGCTGATAAGTTGAGAGAAATGTTTCTAATTTTTCCCTTTCTCTTTGTTCTATTTATTTCTGTCAAACACAAATTAGATTCCTGAGCATATTTAGTAGACTTGTCTTTGAGCATAAACTCTGAAAATCTATATAACTTTTCTCTTTGAATTGAAACTAAATTTTGTTTGATTGAAGACAGCTAACTAGGTTCATTAGCATTTCAGACAAAGCAGTTTAAATGACACCAAAGTAATCTGTTATTTTAAATATTACAACTGAATGTTGCAAAATCACAATTCAGACATGATCCCAGAGTAAGGGAATTGCTGTACAAGTCCTGATTTAGTGTGAATTTCAAAGAAGATTATCAAAGGCTCTCCTCATTCCCATGTTTAATATTTTTAGGGAAGATATCAAATAGGAAACCAGGCTTATTATCATTTTTTATTGTGGGTTTTGCATACCATAAGAACTCAGGTCTGTTGTCATAAAATGCACTGATTTAACATACATTTTCTCCTCAAATTCTAATACCTGAAGTAATCACTTTTTTTTGTTTTGACATTTTTCTCAGGATGCATAAAAGACAAAACAAATATAAAGAAAATAAAAATTTCTTTGTGATTTACTGATAGTATAATATTATAGATTGTTATCTATTGGCCACTTATTGATCATTTATTCTGCAACAGGCAATGGAAATAATTTTTCTAGTTAAGTTAAATGAAAATGAAAAGCTAAAAAGAAAGCAAATATTCACACATGCATCACATTAACTTTAAATGACTGGAAGAAAATTAGCTAAAGTAATTTAATATCTGTTTCTTTCCAATATAGAATATGTATTATTTCTTCCAAATCTCTTCCCCTGCCATTTAACAGACAGATTTAATATACAGAGATCTTATTAACAGAATTCCATATTACATATGTATTGGAAAAACCCAAATATATATTTCCCAGAATTTTTCTTTCAGTTGCAACTTAACTTCAGCAAGCATCGCTTTGCACAAGTCAAAACTGGTTCACATGCATTATATCTGACAGATTTATAATGATTTTGATATTGCCTGAAGTTTGTTGGCCTACTGTTTAGGAGTCTGGTGGTTAGTATCAGAAATACAAGAGGAATAATGTAAATCACAAAAGGGGAGGAGATGTATAACTCATTCAGTTTTAAAAATGGTCAGACAGGGGCGCCTGGGTGGCTTAGTCGGTTAAGCGTCCGACTTTCGCTTAGGTCATGATCTCGCGGTTCGTGGGTTCGAGCCCCGCGTCGGGCTCTGTGCTGACTGCCAGCTCAGAGCCTGGAGCCTGTTTCAGTCTGTGACTCCCTCTCTCTCTGACCCTCCCCTGCTCACGCTGTCTCTCTCTCTCTCTCCTAGAAATAAATAAAAATATTTAAAAAAAAATAAAAATAAAAATAAAAAAATAAAAATGGTCAGATAGCCATGGCTGAGGCTAAGGAACACTGAGACTCAATTTATAAATCCTCCTAAGACTACCTTTTACTTCTCTGTATTTATCATTTCCTAAGCCTCAGACTCATTAAACACAAAGAGACTATTCATCTAATAGGCAACAGGCCTGCCAATAACTCCAACTTTTTAACAGTAGACCTTCACCTAACATAAAAGATTGTCATAAATTTGTGTGTAAGATAATTTCTGCAGAATAATGTATCTCCCAGGTTCTTCATGTTGGAAATTTTTATTGTAGGTGATGATTTCCAGAATTAGTTAATTTGATGCCCAAATCAAAGAGGCAGATTGTTTCAATCTTTATTATTTTCCACTTCCACCCTGTTGGCTTGTCTACTCAGTCTGACATAAGCTTTTATTAGATGATGTCTCCTTCAGTCCAGGTATCCTCTTTTAGGCAGCAATATCTAAGGGAACGTCCATTTCTTCTCATGTATTTCTTTTAATCCCAGAAACAAACCATTCCCAGAAACATTCAGAAATCTTCACTCAGATTTAATTGGACAGAATTGAGTCCATAAAGCTTACCTACCAATGTAAGAAGGTGAAGTTTTGGGCATCAAATTAACTAATTCTGGATTTAATAATATGTGGTATACACACAGAAAAAAAATACTACTTAGCCATAAAAACAAATGAAATCTTACCACTTATGACACCATAGATGGATATAGAGGGTATTATGCTAAGTGAAATAAGTTACAAAAAGACAAATACAATACAATTTCACTGATGAGGAATCTAAGAAACAAAACAAGCAAGCAGAATCAGATGCATAAATATTGAGAACAAATTGGTGTTTGCTAGAGAGGAGGGGAATGAAGGGATGGACAGAATGAGGAAAAGGGAGTGGGAGATACAGGCTTCCAGTTACAGAATGAATAAGTCATGGAGATAAAAATATACAGCAGAGGGGATATAGTAAATGGTATTGCAAAAGAAGTTTATGATGACAGATGGTAGCTATACTTGTGGTTAGAATCATATAACATATAGATTGTTGAATCACTGCGTTGTACTAATGTACAACTAATGTTACTAATGTAACACTGTGTATCAACTACAGCAGTTTTATTGTAACAGCCCAAATCAGAAACAATGCTACAGCCTATTCACATGTGAATGGGTAAACAATCTGTGGTATTTTTCAAAAAGGACAAACTAATGTGATAAGCAACAACGTGGATGAATCTCAGAAACATTAACCTGTGCAAAAGAAGCTAGATTCAAAAAGCACACCACATTATTCTACTTATGGAAAATTCTAGGATAGGTAAAAATTAATTTATAATGACAAAAGAGATCAGATTTGCTTGGGGCTGTGCATGAATTTAACCACAAAGGACTGGAGAGAACTTTGGGGATAGTGGAAATATTTTATATTTTGATTGCAGTGATGATGTATATATCTGCCAAAACCCACTGAAATACACACTTAAAATTGGCAGATTTATAATATGCAAGCCATACCTCAATAAAGTTGATTTCAGAGAAAAATCTATACATTTGTGCTGAAATTCTATATAACTTTCAGATGGTACTCTAAGTGGTTTCAATCTTATAAACCTTTGCTGAAGGCTACAATTACTCCAAAGTATTGATATTTTCTCATCAAGTCAGAAGCTAGCTATTTCTTATAGCTCAACCCAGATGCTCAGTACCTGATTAAATCAAGCACTTTTATAATAAGAAGTGCTAACTTTTCAGTCTAGCTAGTGGGGTACTCACTGCCTCACCAAAACCTGCATCATTCAGATGCTTTCTCTCAGAAGCAAGTGACATAGACTTAACTGAAACTAAAAGATGAAATATTTTGGCTTAGGAGATTTTAAGAAGTTTAAAAAACGGGGACACCTAGGTGACTCAGTAAGTTAAGTGTCCAAGTCGACTTCAACTTAGGTCATGATCTCATATTTCACAGGTTCTAGCCCTGTATCAGGCTCTATGCTGATGGTGCAGAGCCTCTTTGGAATTTTCTCTCTTTCCCTGTCTCTGCTCTTCCTCTCCTCTCTCACTCTCTCTCAAAATAAATAAATAAACATTAAAAAAGAAGGAGTTTTAAAAGCCCCTGTGAAGGATAGAGACATAACAGGCACTCAGGAATGCCTAGAAATTAGTGAAATTTCCAGAGCTCTTTCATCAATGACGTGTGTGTGTGTGTGTGTGTGTGTGTCCGAGCTAGAGTACTTATTTTTAGTTTTTGTTGTTTTATTCCCTGAACTTGGACAATGAAGACTATCTCTACTTTTTAAGACATATGGCTGCTGAATTTGCCAAAACAAATGGCAAATCTTATGGCTTCACTAACTTGTTGAGAGTTAGGATTGATTCTCTCTTTATAATAGCACTCCAACAGTTATAAGGATTAACTTGTTTCAAGTTAATTCACTGCTTACTTGCTGATCTAAATCTCTGGGTCCACGGCAGACACTACTGGCCTTGAGGAATAAAGATCTAGAACTTTCCCAGCCACAGAGACCATAAAGTCTCTTTGAAGATGCCTTGACTTTCTAATTAGCATAGCAATTTTTAGCAAAATATTTTTTTTCAGGTCACACAAATGATTTTACAAACCTCCCTTTGTGTATTGTAGATGTCAACCTCCTTTGCAGAAAGAACAGAGTACTTCTGCACAAAACACAAACTGGATCCCCTCATACAACCCCCAAGCACTGAGATAACATTTGTAGCTGGCACAAAATCAAGAACTGTTGCATTCCCCTTGTCGATTAACTTCACTAAACCCCTTTAAAAACCATAGGCCAGGCAGAAAACTCTGAGTTGGCTTTTGGAAAAGAGACCACGTTCTTTGCTGGCCTCCAAAATAAAGTTCCAATTACCTCCTAATCAAACTGATCTCTTGAGTATTGTCCTTTCTAGTGGCAAGTGGCTGAACATGGGGTTGGTAACATCTTTAGTACTAATTACAAAAATCTCAAGGAAGCCCCTCTTTGGCCTACCTTAGTGCATGTAACCACTATGGTCCCATTTACTTTTGCCAGGGAACCAGGAGGTCTTGACATATGTGGTATCCCCAGTGATAGTTTTGAGGATATGAGGGTTGAAAAATTAAAAAGAGTATGCTACAAAAGAAGTAAAAAATACTGGGGAAACTATTTTATATAGGCTGTGGCAGTAAGTATATTGTCAGATATTAAATATTTATCCAAGTTTTTATTTATCCAGGTAAGATAAAAAATATGGGCCCCTTATTCAATTTTGGCAAAATAATATAGAAAATATTTATAAACCTATGCTGAGAAAATTACAAGCATAACAATGAAATAATATGTAAATACATTTTACATATTTAATATAAAATTAATATTACTAAGAAATTTTTTAAAATAAAAACATTCAGATTTTAATCATATTAGGAATAAAATAATGAATATAAAATAATATAAAATTAACAATCTGGGAAAGTGGTCAAGTAAGTAGGAGTACCTGAAGGAAATGTTCCTTTATAACTCTGGATTGAGAAAAATCAAGAGAATTAGCATCCAGTTTCAACTCAACAATTGGTTTACTTGTTCTTCCACACTTTTAATCTCTGACAATGCTTTGTATTCCAAATACTAAAGAACTTAGAGAGGATAATCTTCAGGATTTGTATCATTGAGATGCTGTGGTTGTCCCCATGACCCGTTATACTTTCTTCACACAAGTAAGTTTACAAAATAGGATGTGCTCAGGGTTATTTCTGAGGATTCCTACTAATTTGTTGAAACATGTTCAAAACAGAATATTTTGATTAGATATTTTCTGATAAACAGAAAGAGGCAAGATCAAATTTCCATTCTAAAATAGTGTACAAGGTCGATATTACTACAACTTTTCTTTAACGTTTCCATATTCACCACATCAGTTATTGTGCTGAGTGATAGATTGGGTCTACCACTATCATAGACTCTAATTCTACATAACTTAAACAATTAGAAAATCCCTCGTTAATAAACCTTTATTATTTTTTAATATTTCAGCAATATTTTGAATTCGTTAGGTTAAATGACTGGTATTGCATCAACTAACTTCTCCATGCCACTATTCTTGTATTAAGTAGTGAATATGAGAAAAGTACCTTTCTTGTAACTATAATTGCAATTTGAGATGTTGAGAAATGTTTGCTAAAAATTTGATAATGCCATTGTTTTAAACACTATCCCTTTAGGCAAAAAAGAAAAAACGTATTAGATACATATTTCTGTAAGTTTTGGGTTTTATTCTTCCCCAAATATTCTTCCCCAAATATCTCTATGAAAACATAATCCAGGGATGCCTGGATGGCTCAGTTGATTAAGTCTCTGATTCTTGATTTGGCTCAGGTCATGATCTCAGTTGTGAGATTAAGTCCCACATTGGGCTCTGCACGGGGCATGGAGCCTGCTTATAATTCTCTCTTTCCCTCTCCTTCTGCCCCTTCACCACTCAACTCTCCTTCTCTCAAGAAAAAAAAAAAAAGGAAGGAAAGAAGGAAGGAAGGAAACAAGAAAACAAGAAAACATAATCCAAGCAAATTTAAAACAAGTGTATTTTTTAGCAGCAATGTGTTTTTGGTATATTACATATTCATATCCTTTCTGGAAATGTGAGAAGATATAGTAAATATATGCTAACTATATACAAATCATATATTTTGGCATTTATGGAGGAGTTACTTATTTTTTAAATATATATGTAAATTCAAAATATTTTCTAATTTAAAGAATGGAAATCCCATCATTTTAAATAAATGCCATATGATCTTCATTTTAATTGTTCTTTTTAATCTTGATCTTACACCAACTAAAATAAAGTTTTTGGTTGTGTTTTTAAAACACATTTGGGGCACCTGGGGGCCTCAGCTGGTTAAGCATCCGACTTTAGCTCAGGTCATGATCTTGTGGTTCGTGAGTTCAAGCCCCGCATCAGGCTCTGTGCTGGCAGCTAAGAACCTGGAGCTTGTTTCAGATTCTGTCTGTCCCTCTCTCTCTGACTCTCCCCTGCTCGTGCTCTGTCTCTCTTGCTCTCAAAAATAAATAAAACATAAAAAAATTAAAAAATAAAACACATTAAAATATAATGTATCTATCACTTTAAAATCTTTCATCAAATCCGTGAATACAATTTTGATTTCATATATTTAATTCTACATTAAATTTGGGTTAAGCATCAAGAAGATTATCAACTTTAATATCCATTAACTTATTCTCCATCACCTAGAATTGGTTTTTGTCCTTCAATCAATCTTTACCCAATTATTTCAAACAATTCCCCTGAGTTAAGCATTTTTACAAAGAAAATAGGGATTTTTTAAAATAATCAACATTGAAAATACTATTTATTGACCCTTAATAAATCATTATAGTAGATATCAAATTTTCAATCTGCTTTCTCCAAATGTTTCCAGCATAACATGGTCATTTGAAAAAAAGTTAGTGAAAAATCAATAGATCAGCAACTTTGTTCACAAACATCTCCCAAGTAAGAAATTCATAATCAGGAAAACACAACAATCTTTAAATGAATGACTAAAAGAAGTGTTTCTATCCTGTGACATTGCTAGTTGAGAGGCATACTCCTCATAGTGGTCTAAGTCAAAAAGTTTCTCTTAGCTAATATGATTCATTTCCTCATAGTTGGAAGGAAACCTTTTAAATTCAGGGTAATTTTCTTTGACAGTGGTGTTTATGGTGCTTATGGTGTTTACAGATGGTACTTTAACATTTAATTTTAAATGTACTTATTACCCAGAAATTACTACTACCTAGAAAAACCAAAGCATAGGGGTGCCTGGGTGTCTCAGTCTGTTAAGCGTCCAACTCTTGATATTGGCTCTGGTCATGATCTCACAAGCACACAAGCACTTTCTGTCTCTCTGAAAATAAATAAATAAGCTTAAAAAAAAAGAAAAACACAAAGCACATAAAAATTCATGTAAATAAATAGATGTTTGAATCAGTGTTCTGAGACAGGGGTTTAGAGGATAGTACCCTAGTGATTAAGCATTAGTGTTGTAATTGGTGAAAATCCAGGACTCTTAGATCTTCCAATAAGCAATAATTTGCATAGCAATTACATAACTAAATTGTGAAAATCTTTCTTTCAAGTTGGTAACTAAATACTTTAACAAAATTTAGTTTCCCTATTATATTATATCTAGTTTTACAAGTTAATATATTTGACTGTGTATAGTAAAATATATATACAAAATTTTAGTGAATTAAAGATAGTTTAATTCTGTTTTACGTAAAGGAAAACTAGAAGGATGTAATACAAGGAAAACTCTGCTGAGTAATTATCTCTCTGCTCTACAGCCAAAGGCCTGATTTCCATTCTAAAGATCACTACACAATTCAAGATGAATTCTGAAGATCCAGTCATCAAATGGCAAGCCTGCAGGCCGGAAGAAAGAAGTTACAAGTGGAGATACTCCAAGTTGAGCTATAGAACTTGGTTGAAACCAACAAAACATTTTCTACTAATGATAATATAATGACCTATAACATCCCCTAGTACCAGAGAATTGATGGTCATATATCTGAAGATTGTTTTCATTACAATGACATAAAAATAACATCTTATGTACCAAATAATTTCAACACAACTTGACTCATTATCTTTGGATATTTTGTATTAAAGACTAAAATCTTAAGTACTTATTCCTTTCATAGCTAAACTGCTTTTATTGTCTGCCAAGTCATTTAATAAAACACTGTATTTACCATTATGAAACAAATATCCGTGGCTGCCATGCAGTGAGCGATTTTGATCTGTACTTCAAGACTTACCTACCTTTGCAAAAATTTCATGCCTTATAAATTATAATATGTAGTTTATATTTTATGTGTACACACTTGATTTTGGTGAACTAAGATTATTAGTTTGGTACGTTACAGTTTTTTTCAACTACAGCAACTTTATTGTGCCTCCCAAGATGGGTAATGAGATTCTGACAATATTTCTTCTATTTATCTGACATGATACCATTATTCCTAAAAGAAAGAATTTCTGAAATTTCCTTCTTTATTGTGCTTAAATTTTGTTCTCTTTGCCCTCGGTTTGTCAAAATTGAAAATTTGGCCTTTAGATTCTTCATAGTTTCATTTGCAGTGACATTATGAGAATTATGAAATTATGAGAATCCTATTTTTATTTTCCTTTTTTCAAAAAAATTTTGACAGACAAAGAGAAAGAGTGTGAGTGAGGAAGGGGTAGAGAGAGGGGGGCACAAAATCTGAAGGAGGATCCAGGCTCTGAGTTGTCAGCACAGAGCCTGACTCAGGGCTCGAATCCACAAACCATGAGATCATGAACAGTTAAGTCAAACACTTAACTGACTGGGCCACCGGAGTGACCCTCTATGTTTATATTTTTAAATAATCTTTGCAGGCAGGTTTTCAAAATGACATCATTAAGCACTGGTGCTTAAGTTTTATCTTGCTGGAAAAACCGTATAATTCAGTAAGTCTACAATATTTAGTATTTCATGTAAAACAAGTGCCTCTTAATTTTATTATCTTATATGTTTATTGACAGAATGTGAAAAAGTCACACTACTTCATTTTTAAATTACTTTCTTATGATATATGTGGGTCTATTTCAGCACTCAATACAGTTGACTTGTTTTTCTATTCTTACCTAAAATCATACCTAAACTGACCATTACAGCTTTATAGTAAGTTTCAACAAGTAGCATATGCATCTCAAATTTGTTTTTATTTTTTCAAAAAAAGTTTTACTATCCTAGATCCTTGCATTCTCATATACATTTTAGAATTATCTTGTCAATTTCTGTCAAAAAAACTCTTGCTAGTATTAGTTTTATTTTAAATCTGGTATAGTTAACATAAAGTGGTATTTTAACTTTAGGTATACAATATTGTGATTCAAAATTTCTATGCATCACTCAGTGACTATCATGATTGGTGAACTCTTAATCCTCTTCACCTATTTCACTCTTTTCCCCACTCCTTGACCTTTAGAGTTTGTCCTTTAGAGTCTGATTTTTTGTTTGTATCTTTTTAAAAATTTGTTTGTTTTGTTTCTCAAATTACATATATGAGTGAAATCGTATGGTATTTTTCTCTGACTGACTTATTTCACTTAGCATTATACTCTCAATCCATCCACATTGTTGTAAGTGGCAGAATTCTATTATTTTTTTATGACTGAGTAATATTCCATTGTATATCTATACCACAACTCCTTTATCTATTCATCAGCTGGTGGACATTTGGGCTTCTTCCATGATTTGGCTATTATAAATAATGCTTAAAAACATAAAGGTGTATATATCACTTTGAATTAGTATTTTCATATTCTTTAGATAGATATCCAATAGTGGAATTGCTGAATTATATGGTAATCCTCTGTTTAATTTTTTGAGGAATCTTCATACTATTTTCCATAGTTGATGCACCAGTTTACATTCCCACCAACAGTGCAAGAGGGTTTCTTGTTCTCCAAATTCTCAACAACACTTGTTTCTTGTGTTTTTGTGTTGGGCATTATGACAGGTATGAAATGATGTCTCATTGCGGTTTTGTTTTGCCTTTCCCTGACGATCAGTGATGTTGAGCATCTTTTCATGTGTCTGTTGGCCATATGTATGTCTTCTTTGGAAAAATGTCTGTCAGTGTTTTCTGTCCATTTTTTTTAATTATTTTTTTCTGCCCATTATTAAGCTGGATTATTTGGGGTTTTTTTTTTTTTTGGTGTTGAGTTGTATAAACTCTTTATATATTTTGGATAATAACTCTTTGATATGTTATTTGCAAATATATTCTCTCATTCAATATGTTGTTTTTAGTTTTGTTAATTCTGATCTCATCCCAATAGTTATTTTTGCTTTCCCTCCCCCCCGCCCCCAAGCTTCAGGAGATACATCTAGAAAAATGTTGCTATGAAAAATGTCAGAGATATTGCTGCCCGTGTTCTTTTATAGGACCTTTATGTTTTCAGGTATCACATCTGAGTCTCTAATCCATTTTGAGTTTATTTTTGTGAATAGTGTAAGGAAGTGGTCCTCTTTCATTCTTTTGCATGTTGGTCTCTAGCTTTCCCAGCATCATTTGTTGAACAGCCTTTTTCCCATTGCACATTCCCTCCTCCTTTATCAAAGATTAATTGACCATATAATCATGAGTTTACTTCTTGGCTCTGTATTCTATTCCCTTCATCTAATGTGTCTATTTTTGTTCCAGTATCATACTGTTTTGATTACTAAAGCTTTGTAGTATCTCTTGCTATTTGGGATTATGATACCTCCAGTTTTGTTCTTCTTTTTCAAGACTGCTTTGGTTATTAGCAGTCTTCCATGGTTCCATACCAATTTTAGGATTGTTCCAGTTCTGTGAAAAGCACTTTTAGTGTTTTGACAGCAACTGCATTAAATCTATGGTTTGGTTCATATTGACATTTTGACAATATTTGTACTTCCACCTCATGAGCATGGCATATCTTTCCATTTGTTTGTGTCATCTTCAATTTCATTCATGGATACTTTATACTTTTCAGAGCACATGTTTTTCATCCCATCAGTTAAATTTATTCCTAAGTATTTTATTATTTTGATGCAATTATAGATGAGATTATTTTCTTAATTTCTCTTTATGATGTTTCATTATTAGTGCACAGAAATGTAATGAATTTCTGTACAGTGATTTTGTATCTTGTGACTTTACTGAATTCACTTATCAGTAGTTTGCAGGTGAAATGAATTTCAGGGTTTTAATATATATATCATGTCACCTGCAAGTGCTGAAAGTTTAAGTTCTTATCGATTTGGAGGTGTTTCACTTATTTTTCTTATCTGATAGCTGTGGTGAGGACTTACACATTAATAAAAGTGGTATAACTGGACATCTTGTTTTACATCCTAGTCTTAGGGGGAAATATCTCAGTTTTCCCCATTGAGTATACTGTTAGCTATGGGGTTTTCATACATGGTCTTTACTATGTTAAGGTATGTCCCTCTACACCTACTTTGTTGAGGGTTATTATCATGAATGGATTTGTACTTTGTCAAATACTTTTTCTGCATACATTGAAATGATCATATGGGCTTTGTCCTTTCTCTAACTGATGTCATATATTATGATTGAATTGCAACTATGTTTTTTAATGTTTATTTATTTTTGAGAGAGAGAGAGAGAGAACATGAGCAGAGGAAGGGTAGAGAAAGAGAGACAGAATTCACAGGCTCCATGCTGTCAGTGCAGAGCCCAACACAAAGTTTGAACTCATTAACCGTGAGATCATGACCTCAAGTGATCTGGCGAAATCAAGACCTGAAATCATGAGTCTGATGCTTAATCCAGGTGCCCCTGATATTAAATCACCTCTACAGCTCTGAATTAAATCTTACTTGATTGTGGTGAATTATTTTTTAATATTGTTAAATATTAATTTATTATTGTTGGATTCAGCTTGCAAGTATTTTGTTGAGAATTTTTGCATCTATATTCATCAGAGATATTAGCCTTGCTTTTTTATTGTTCATTTGATTGATTGATTTTTGTGGTGTCTTTATTTGGTTTGCGAATCAGGTAAACTGGTCTCATAGAATGAATTTTGAAGTTTTCCTTCTTCCTCTATTACTTGGAATAGTTTGAGAAGAATATGTAGTAATTCTTCCTTAAATGTTTGGAAGAATTTATTTGTGGAGCCAGAGGTCCTGGACTTTTATTTGTTGGGAGATTTTTTGATTCCATGTCTTTGCTGGTAATCAATAGATTCAAATTTTCCATTTCTTCCTGATCTAGTTTGGAAAGATTTTATGTTTCTTGAAATTTATCCAGATCTTCTAGGTTGTCCAATTTGTTGGCATATAATTTTTAAATAATATTCTCTTATAATCCTTTGTATTTCTATGATGTCAGTTGTTATTCCTTCTCTTTCATTTCTGATTTGTTTACATGAGTCTCTCCCTCCCCATCTGTCCCTCCCTCTTCCTTTTTGTTTTTTTAAATGATTCTGAGTTTTATCTATTTTGTTAATCTTTTCAAAGAACCACATTCTGGTGTCACTGATCTGTTCTATTGTTCTTTCAATTTCTATTTTATTTATTTCTGTTGAAACCTTTATTCCCTTCCTTCTACTCGTTTTGGGTTTTATTTGCTTTTCTTTTTCTAGCTCCTTTAGTTGTAAGGTTGAGTTTTTACCTGATATATTTGTAGTCTCTGGAGATATGCCCATATTGTTATAAACTTTCCCCTTAAAACAGCTTTTGCTGCACCCCAAAGGTTTTGAACCACTGTTTTTATTTTCATTTGTCTCTATTTTTATAATTTCTTCCTTGATTTCTTGATTGACATATTCATTGTTTAGTAGAATGTTACTGAACTCCCATGTATTTGTGTTCTTTCCAGATTTTTTCCTATTGTGATTTCTAGTTTCATAGTATTGTGGTCAGAAAAGATGCATGGTACACCTTCCATTTTTATGAAATTGTTGAGACTTGTTTTATGATGTTATATATGATCTATTTTGGAGAATATTCCCTGTGCACTTGAAAAGAATATGTATTCCAGTGTTTTACGATGGCATGTTCTGGATATATCTGTTATATCTAACTAGTCCAGTGTTATTCATTGATACAAGTGGGGGCATCCTATTAGTGTATTTCTATCCATTACTTCCTTTATGTTTGTTATTAGCTGCTTTGTATATTTGGGTACTTTCATTTTGGGTGCATAAATATTTACAATTGCTATGCCTTCTTGCTGAATTGTCCTGTTTATAATTATATGGTGTTCTTTGTCTCTTGTTATAGTTTTTCTTTTAAAGTCTATTTTGTCTTATGTAAGTACTTCTACCTGAGTTTTCTTTTCATTTCCATTTGCATGACAAGTGCTTTTCCATCCCTTTCCTTTTAGTCTGCATGTTTCTTTAAGTCATAAATGAGTCTTTTGTAGGCAGCATATAGATGAGTCTGGATTTTTTACCCATTCTATCACCAGATGTCTTGTCTGGTGCTTTGTTCATTTACATTCAAAGTATATATTTATAGGTATGTGCATCTTTTTGACATTTTGTGGCTTTTTTGGTAGTTTTCTGTACCTTTCTTCCCTTGTTCTCTTTCTTTCCTATGTTTAAGGTTTATGATATCATACTTGATATCTTTTTATTTTGTGAATCCCTTGACTAGTTTTTATATATACACTTAATTTTAGTGCTTTTGTGTCTCCTTCTTTTCTATTTCTGTTTATGGTCTTTCCTCTTCACTCAGAGTCCTCTTTAACATTTCTTGTAGAGCTCATTTAGTGTTCATGGATTCCCTTAACTTTTATTTGTCTAGGAAACTATCTCTCTTTCTTATCTGAATTACAGCCTTGCTGGATAAGGTATTCATGGATGACTTATTTTTTCTTTCATCACTTTGAATATGTCATGCTAGACTCTTCTAGACTGCAAAGTTTCTGGTGAAAAATTAGCCAGTAGCCTTATATACAAGGGTTTTCCCTTGTGTTTTCTCTTGCTGTTTTTAAAATTCTGTCTTTATTGCTACTTTTTGCCATTTAATTACTACATATTTTGGTGTGGACTTCTTTGGATTGATTTTGTTGGTGACTCTCTGGGCCTCCTGGATCTGTATTTCTGATTCCTTTTCTAGACTTTGGACAATATTCAGCTATTATTTCTTCAAATAAATTTTCTTCTCCCTTCTTTATTATATCCTTCTGTTCCCTAAGAAACTTTTGTTGGTGGGACCTGCAGTTAGACCAAATATCTGCCCCCAGCCCACTGTTGGGTCCAGTTTGACTGCCATGTGTGGTTGTCATTTCCTCTGCCCTAGACAGGAGTCACTTTGGAGTATTGGTGGCCCCTGTCAGGGCTGCTTTCACACTAAGTGACTTGTGACACCACTTTGCTCAGGGCATATTGGAGGTGGCATGGCCACAGAAGAACACCGGGGCAGGGTCACAGCATTAGCAAGGTTTTTGTGGGTCTGTTTTGGGAGGGAACATAGAGTAGAGGCCTTGCTGGAGGAGGTACAATGCAGGTTAGCAAGTTAGGTAGAGAGTGTTGGTACTGTACTCATTCCTGCAAGTGTCCCTGGATCTAGGCTGGGGGACGGGGGAAGAAAATAGTGCCCAGCAGCTCCTTGGTTCCCGGAGAAGTTTCCTAAGGATCCTTCCCCCTTCAGCACAAGCTCTGAGATTAATCAATTGCTCTCCTTCCAGGTGTTTTTCAACCTGCTAGCTCTATGTTGTATCCCAATGGGGCTGTTTGCTGTGCTGTGGCTTTAAGGGCAGGAACTCCACTCTCCTGTCTCTTCCAGCAGAGCCTGCTGACTTTTTTTTTTTTTAATTCCAGGTGTTAAGCCCCACTGATTGTTGGGCCTGCCTGGTTCCCAAAGCCAAACATACTGACATAGGGGGATTTAACTTTTCCGTGCAGGTTCCTATGCCTGGGGTGCCTGGTATGAAGCTCTGTTTCTTTCTCCTCTTTACACCTTCACTGTTCCTCCCTCCAGGAGAGTCCCAAGGTTTGTTTAACTTTGGGCCACATATCCATCCTTCTTACCCTCTTTGATATGCCTCTTCTCTACATTTAGTTGTGTAGAGTATGTTCTACCAGACTTTGGATGACTTTCTGGGTTATTTACACCAATGTGGGTGTTATCTAGTTGTATCCATGGAATAAGGTGAAGCTTAGGGTCCTCCTACTCTGCCATCTCCCTTGAAACTCCCTTGCTGGTATTTTAATGTGACAATTGTGTTAAATCTAGAGATCCTTTTGATATAATTAAGATTATAAACATTATTGACTATCCCAATCTATGAAATTGTATTGCAATTTTACTTGTTTATTACTAATATAGGAATATGAATTTGACATTTATATTGCACATGCATTTTAAATCATTAAATCAATTTATTAATCATTATTTAAAATCTTTATGCATCTTTATAAATATATATACACAAATCATGTTTCTGTGAACAAAACTGGTGTTAAGGTTTCCTTTTTAAGATTTATTCCTTTTATTTTATTATGTTTTTTTTCTTGCCTTCTTGCACTATTGTACTGACTAGGGCCTGCAGTATAGTATGCAATAGAAACTGTGAAAGTAGACACCCTTGCCTATGTTCAATCTTGTGGGAAAGCAATCAGTAGATCAGAATTAAGTATACTATTAACTGTGGGAGTTTAGTATGCTTTATCAGATTATAAAAATTCTTTTCTATACTTTTGAGAATATTTTTAAATCAATAATGGTTACATTTTGTCAAATGTTTACTTCCTGTCTATTGAGGTGGCAATATAGTTTTCCTCTTCATCATTTTAGTGAAATAAACTATATTGTTTGATTATAGATTGTTAGACTAACCACTCCTTCTTGTGATAACCCCCCCACACACACACACACACATGATATTTGTCTGCCACTATCATTCTTTTATAATCTTACAAGTTTGGAGTATCAAGGATAAAGTTTTTCATACAATAGTCATAAAGTTTCTCTATTCCTCTATTTTTTAAAGAAGGATTGTTATTACATTATTATTTATCCTTTTGATGTTTTGAAGATTTAACAATGAAGCAATTTGTTGCTGGAGTTTTCTTTGTGGAAAAAGATTTTTTTCTTTTAATTTTGAAACAATTACAGATTCACGGAAAGTAGCAAAAATAGTCGGGAGGTCCCATATACTTTTTAACCTAATTTTCCCAATGGAAAGAGCTTTCATAACTATAGTACAACATAAAAACTAGAAAATGACATTGGAAAAAGGAGGATACATGGTCTATGACATTTTATCATATCTGTGTATGTATAGACACATAATGGCAATCCTATTTCATTATAAAACATAGAAACCTATTTCATTACCACAAAAATCTCCCTCATGCTACCCTTTTATTATTACACCCATCCAATTGCCCCCCCACCATTTATAACCTCTGTAACTCACTAATCTTTCTTGAAACTCTATAATTGTATTTCAATAATATTATGTAAATAGAATCACATAGTATGTGACGTTTTCAGATTGACTTTTATTTAATCAGCATGATGCCTTTGAGCTTCTTGAAAATTATTGCATGGATCAGTAGTTTGTTTTTTTGTTGTTGAGCAGTATTGCATGCAAGGGAAATCCAACAAGATGAGCCCATGATTGCCCCAAATATTTTTCCAGGGTCAATTCAGGTTATACTGTTCAGAGTAGAAATCCAGAGACTGGAGTCTCACTGAATAGGGGAAAAGATATTGGAGTTCAGAGAGGCTGAGGTAGTCAGAATTTGCAGTAAAGCACAAAATCAGCACAAAAGTCATGTCAAGTCTTTGGATGAGTGATGAATGTGTGTGCCAGGATTAATATTCTCTATGTGTAGAGAAATAAACAGACCAAAAAATTCCAAGAGTTTACAAATTTCTAATAGTTTGGTTCCCATTACATGGAATGTAGAGTTCTCATTATACAGAACATTGCATAAAGTTCTGAAAGGGTTACACCGTAGTAAAGTAAAAAGGTTAAATTAGACCCTGAACAATAGTTAATGTGAACTCATATTAACACAAAAAACTGAAATTCAAGCTTTCAAAAGATGAAATTGATTCTCAAAAGGATAAGTGACTTAAAAGTTAAGATTTTTGATTCTCAAAAAGTCCAAATGTCCTTTTAAAAATACAAAAATAAATCCCCGCTTTCAGATGTAAAACATTAATAAAAAATTCAAATAAATCATATATGAAAAAAACATTACAAATCATATTATCAGTATACTACTTACAGTAGTCACTTACAGTCTTATATTGAACAAATATACACAAAGAAATTTGAAAGCCTAGAATAAAAAATTTCCTAGAAACAAATAACCTATAAAGACTGACTCATAAAGAAATAAAAACTCTCAGTGAACAAACAACTAGGAAAAGACGTTAAATCAGTGTACAAAAGACTCCCTACAAACGAAAGTCCAAGATCAGACAGATTCACCAGAGAATTATACCAGCCACTTAGAGAAATCAATACTAATCTTTCCCAATCTCTTCTAAAAAGAAAAAGAGGAAACCCACTTCAAAAATTGTTTTTAGAGACCAGCATTATCTTGATACCAAAACCAGACAAGATGTCTCAAGAAAATAAAATATAGGCAATATCCCTAATGAACAAAGAAGCAAAATATTCAACAAAATGTTAGCAAACCTTAAGATTCAAAGCAATCTAAACATTTAATACAATCCCTATCAAAATACTAAGAACATTTTTATAGAACTAGAACAATTAAAACTTAAAAAAAATTTTACATTTATTTTTGAGAGAGAGAGAAACAGAGGGAGGGTCAGACAGAGAGAGGGAGACAAAGAATCTAAAGCAAGCTCTAGGCTCTGAGCTGTCAGCACAGGCAGGGCTCGAACTCACAAACTGTGAGATCATAACCTGAGCTGAAGCAGATGCTTAATCAACTGAGCCACCCAGGTGCCTCTAGAACTAGAACAATTAAATTTAAAATTTGTATGAAACAACATGAGTGGGGGTAGCAATACTTATATCACACAAAATAGACTTTAAAACAGACTGTAACAAGAGAGAAAAATGGATGCTACATTTGGATAAAGGGAATAATCCAAGAAGACAAAATTGCAAATGTAATTTCACCCAAAATGGGAAGACCTAAACACATAAACCAACTATTAACATAAAGAAAGAAATTAGTAGTAATATATTAATAGTAGAGAAATTGAATACCTCATTTACATTGAGGGAAAAATCATCAAAACAGAATGTTAAAAAGGCAACAAATGCTTTGAATGACACATTGGACCAGATGGATATAATATATATATGTATTATATATTCAGATGGATCTAATATATATGTGTGTATATATATATATATATATGTATATAGAATATTCAGATAGAATATTCTATCTGAAAACAGAATATACATTTTCAAGTGCACATGGAATGTTTCCCAGAATAGATCATGTTATTCTATAAAAAATATTTTCAACAAAATCTAAAAGGTGAAATCACACACACTTTTCCAACTATGATGTTATGAAACTGAAATCAAACACAAGAAAAAATCTGGAAAGAACACAAATACATGAAAGTTTAATAGCATTCTACTACATAATGAATAGACCAACCAGGAAATCAATGAAGAAATTAAAAAAAAAAACAAAACATGAAGACAAATGAAAATAAAAACACTACAGTCCAAAACCTTTGGGATGCAGAAAAATCTATTCTAAAAGAGAAGTTTATAGCCATACAGGCCTACTTCAAGAAGCAAGAGAATTCTCAAACAAACAACCTAACCTTACCACTAAAGGAGCTAGAAAAAGGAGAACAAACAAAACCCAATAAGTGGAAGGAAATAAATAGATTGAGAAAAAATAAATGGCATGGAAACTAAAAAGGTAAGAAAGAGATAAATGACACCAGGAATGGTTTCCTTGAAAAGGAAAACAAAATTGATAAACACTTAGCTAAACTCATCAAACAAAAACAAAATCAAGGACAGAGAGAGAGAGAGAGAGAGAGAGAGAACTCAAGTAAATAAAATTAGAAACAAAAGAGTGGAGATAACAACTGACACCACAGAAGATATTATAAAAAATTATATGCCAAAAAACTGGACAACCTAGAAGAAATAGATAAATCTCTAGAAATATACAACTTCCCAAAATTGAATCAGGAAGAAATAGAAAATTTGAACAAAGTTAGGTAACAATGAAATTGAATCAATAATCAAAAAACTCCCAACCAACAAAAGTCCAGGATCAGATATCTTCACATGTGAATTGTGTTAAACATTTAAAGCAGAGCTAATACCTATCCTTCTCAAGCTGTTCCAAAAAATAGAAGTGGAAGGAAAATTTCGAGATCCATTTTAGGAAGCCAGCATTACCTTGATTCTCAAAAACAGAGAACCCACAAAAAAGGGAGATTTACAGGCCAATATCCCTGATGAACATGGATACAAAAATTCTCAAAATGATACTAGCAAATCGAATTCAACAGGATATTAAAAGAATTATTCACCATGATCAAATGAGATTCATTCCTGGGCTATAAGGCTAGTTCAACATTCACAGATCAATGTGATACATCACATTAATAAAAGAAAGGATAAGAACCATATGGTCCTGTCAACAGATGCAAAAAAAGCATTGACAAAATACAGCATCCTTTCTTAATAAAAATCCCCAAGAAATCAGGATATAAGGAACATACCTAAACATAATAAAGGCCATGTGTGGAAAACCCACAGATAATATTATCATCAATGGGGTAAAACTGAGACCTTTCCCCCTGAGATCAAGAACACAGAAAGAATGTCCACTCTCACCACTATTGTTTAACATAGTGTTGGAAGTCTTGCCATCAGCAATCAGACAACAAAATGAAATAAAAAGCATCAAAGTTGGCAAAGAAGAAATCAAACTTCTTGCAGTCAAACTGCATTTCTATACACCAATAATGAAGCAACAGAAATGGAAATCAAGAAACTGATCCCATTTGCAATTGCACCAAAGAACATAAAATACCTAGGAATAAACCTAACCAAAGATGTAAAAAAATCTGTATGCTGAAAACTATAGAAAGCTTATGAATGAAATTGTAGAAGACACAAAGAAATGGAAAAACATTCCACACTCATGGATTGGAAGAATAAATATTGTTAAAATGTCAACCCTACCCAAAGCAATCTACACATTCAATGCAATCCCAGACAAAATTGCACTAAAATTCTTCTCAAAGCTAGAACAAACAATCCTAAAATATGTATGGAACCACAAAGGACTCTGAATAGCCAAAGTAATATTGAGAAAGAAAACCAAAGTGGGAGGCATCACAATCCCAGATAATAGCCTCTACTACAAAGCTGTAATAATCAAGAAAGTATAGTTTGGGGGAAAAACAGACACATAGACCAATGGAATAGAATAGAATAGAGAAGCCAGAAGTGGATCCACAAATGTATGGCCAACTAATCTTTGACAAAGCAGGAAAGAGTATCTAATGGATAAAAGACAGTCTCTTTAGCAAATGAGCTGGGAGAACTGGATAGCAACATGTAGAAGAATGAAACTGGACAACTTTCTTACACCATACACAAAAATAAACTTAAAATGGATCAAAGACCTTAATGTGAAATGATAAACCATCAAAACCCTAGAGGAGAAAGCAGGCAACAACCTCTTTGACCTCAGCCGCAGCAATTTCTTGTTCAACACGTCTCCAAAGGCAAGGGAATTAAAAGCAAAACTGAACTATTGGGACCTCATCAAGGTAAAAGCTTCTGTACTGCAAAGGAGACAATCACAAAACTAAAAGGCAACTGATGGAGTGGGAAAAGATATTTGCAAATGACATATCAGATAAAGGGTTAGTATCCAAAATTTATTAAGAACTTACCAAACTCAACGTCCAAAAAAGAAATAATCCAGTGATAAATGGGCAGAAGACATGAATAGACACTTTTCCAAAAAAGACATCCAGATGGCCAACAGGCAAATGAAAAGCTGCTCAAAGTTACTCATCATCAGGGAAATACAAATCAAAACCACACTGAGGTATCACCTCACACAGGTCAGAGTGACTAAAATTAACAACTCAGGAAACAACAGCTGCTGACACAGATGTGGAAAAATGAGAACTGTTGGTGGGAATGCAAACTCATGCAGCTGCTCTGGAAAACAGTATGGAGGTTCCTCAAAAAATTAAAAATAGAACTACCCTATGACCCAGCAATAGCCCTGTTAGGTAATTTATCCAAAGGATGCAGTAGTGCTGATTCATAGGGGCACAAGTACCCCAATGTTTATAGCAGCACTTTCAACAATAGCCAGATAATGGAAAGAACATAAATGCCCATAAACTGATAAATGGATAAAGAAGATGTGGTTTATATATACAACTTGGCAATGAGAAAGAATGAAATCATGCCATTTGCAGCAACATGGATGGAAGTGGAAGGTATTATGCTAAGTGAAACAAGTCAATCAGAGAAAGACAGATATCATATATATTCACTAGTATGTGGAACTTGAGAAACTTAAAAGAAGACCCTGGGCGAGGGGAAAGGAAAAAAATGGTTATAAACAGTAAGGGAGGGAGGAAAACCATAAGAGACTCTTAAATACAGAGAACAAACTGAGGGTTGATGGTGGAGGGGGGGAGATGGGAGAGAGGGGTATATGGGTGATGGGCCCTGAGGAGGGCACTTGTTGGGATGAGCACTGGGTTTTGTATGTAAGCAATGAACCATCAGAGTCTAACTCCAGAACTAAGTGCACCTTGTACACACTGTATGTTAGCCAATTTGACAATAAATTATATTAAAATAATAATAATAATAATAATAAAATGATAAAATATACTACCCAAAGCAATCTTCATATTTAATGCAATCCCTATCAAAATACCTAAATCATTTTCTACAGAACTAGAACAAATAATCCTAATATTTATACCTACCCACAAAGACTCAGAATCACCAAACAATCTTTTAAAAGAAAAACAAAACTGGAGGTATCACAATCCCAGATTTCAACATACACCACCAAGGTGTAGTAATGAAAACAGTGTGGTACTGGCACAAAAACAGACATAAAGATCAATTCAACAGAATTGAGAGACAAGAAATAAACCCATGATTTTATTGCCAAATAATCTGGACAAAGGAGGCAATAATATGCAATGGGAAAAAGACCGTCTCTTCAAGAAATTATGTTGAGAATACTGGACATCCACATTCAAAAGAATGAAATTGGACCATATTCTTACATGATACATAAAAATAAACTCAAAATGGATTAAAGACCTAAATGCGAGACCTGAAAGCAAAAATTTCTAGAAGAAAACATGGGCAGTATTCTATTTGACATCAGCCAAAAACCATTTTTTAGATATGCCTCCTTAGGCAAGGAAAACAAAAGCAAAATTAAGTTATTGAGACTACAGCAAAATAAAATGCTTTCGCATTACGAAGAAAACCATCAACAAACAAAACGACAACCTATCAAATGGGATAAGGTAATCACAAATTTTATATCTAGGAAGTGGTTAATATCCAAAGTATATAAAGAAATTATACAACTCAACACCAAAAAAACAAATGCTCCAATTAAAAAATAGACATGAGTCATGAATAGATATTTCTCCAAAGACATATAAATGGCCAACAGACACATGAAAAGGCATAGAAATGGCCAATACTCAATGTCACCGTTTACCGGGGAAATATAAACTAAATCCTCAGTGAGATGTCACACAATTTTGAATTGTTAAAATCAAAAAGACAAGAAATAAAAATATGGAGCATTGACCCTTATACACTGTTGGTGGGAATGTAAACTGGTGTAGGCACTGTGGGAAACAGAAGGGTGGTTCCACAAAAAATTAAAAATAGAATTACCACATGATCCATCAATTCCACTATTGGTTATTTACACAAAGAAAATAAAAACACTAACTTGAAAAGATATATGCATTCCTAAGCTTATTGAAACATTAATTACCACAACCAAATTATGGAAGCAACTCTAAATTTCCACTGATAGATGAATGGATAAAGAAGTGGTATGTGTATATACAATGGAATATTAGCCATAAAAAAGAATAAAATCTTCATATTTGCAACAACGTTTATGGATTAGAGGATACAAGATGAATAAGTCTGACAGAGAAAAAGAAATACTATGATTTTACTCTTTTGTAGAATTTAAGAAACAAAACAAACTAACAAAGAATAAAGACAAAAATAAAACCAGAATTATAGAGAACAAACTGTTGGTTTGCTGGTGAGATGGTTTGAAGAGATGGGTGAAATAGGTTAAGAATATACTTATGATGATGAGCACTAAGTAATGTATAGAATTGTTGTATCAGTTTATTGTGCACCTAAAAACTAATAGCAGTGTATGTTAACTATACTTTAATAAAGAAGTTTGCAAATAAAATTCAACAATACATTAAAAAAATCATACACCTTTATTATTTAAATCCTTTAAAATATATTGAGACTAATGGGGCGCCTGGGTGGCTTAGTCGGTTAAGCGTCCGACTTTCGCTTGGGTCATGATCTCACAGTTCGTGGGTTCGAGCCCCGCGTCGGGCTCTGTGCTGACTGCCAGCTCAGAGCCTGGAGCCTGTTTCAGTCTGTGACTCCCTCTCTCTCTGACCCTCCCCTGCTCACGCTGTCTCTCTCTCTTTCTCCTAGAAATAAATAAAAAAATTATTAAAAAATAAAATAAATAAAAAAATAAAATATATTGAGACTCATTTTATGGATTAGAATATTGTCTATTTTGTTGAATATATGTGGCATAGAAAGGAATATGAACTATATAAATGTCACTAAGGGAAAGTCAGTTGATAAGGTTTTTAAACAAATTTTAAAAATGATCAAGTAAAAATTATTCCACAGATACAGGAATGGTTCAACTTCCCAAAATCAATCAATGTGATACACCACATTAACAGAATGAAGGATAAGAATCATATGGCCATCTCAACAGAGAAAAGTCATGGACAAAATTCAACAACTATTTATGATAGTATTTATAAACATAGTGGTCATAGAGGGAGTATAATAATAATGGCTATATATGACAACCTCACAGCTAACATTATACTCTAAGATTAAGAGAAGATAAGAATGCACACTTCTGTTACATTCTTCAATATAACATTAGATATCCTAGCCAGAGAATTTGAGCAAGGAAAAAAAAGACATCCTAATTAGAAAGATAGAGGTAAAATCATCACTTTTTGCTAAACACATATTATACATCCAAACCCCACAAGATTTCAGTAAAAAGTTAGAACTAGGAAATAAATTCATTAAAATTTCAGGATACAAAATCAATATACAAAATTCTGTTGTGTTTTGGTACACCAATAATTATCTATAAGAGATAATAATAAAACAATTATATTTACAATTGCATCAAAAATAAATAGGAATAAATTTAACTAAGCAGATGAAAGACCTAAATGCTAGAAATCATAAGACATTAGTGAACGAAATGGAAGAAGACATGGATAAATAGAAAGATATCCCATGCTCATGACTGAAATAATTACTATTGTTAAAATGTCTATGTTACATATAAAATGTCCACATAATCTACAGATTCAATGTAGTCCCTATCAAAACACCATTAACATTTTCATAGAAATAGCATCTGAAATTGTGTGGAACCACAAAACCCTCCAAATAGCTAAATAATTTTGAAAATGAAGACAAAGCAGGAGAAATCCAGTAATACAGAATCATAATTGGAGGTTTCAATACCCTTTCTCCATGAGGCAGGGAAAATGTAGACTTAAAGACTTAAGTAAGGAGACCAAAGTATTATTTAAAAACCTTATCAACTGACTTGACCTTAGTGACATTTATATAGTTCATACTCCTTTCAATATCCACATATATTCAACAATATAGACAATATTCTAATCCATAAAATGAGTCTCAATATATTTTAAAGGATTTAAATAATATAAACCACAAGCATACCATGGGGAATATTATGGGTTTGATTCAGACCACCATAAACAAGTAAATATCTCAATAAAGCAAGTCAAAAGATTTTTTGTGTTTACCCAAGGAATATGAGTTATATTTACACTGTACTGCAGTTAAGTAAGTGTGAAACCTTATTATGTCTAGATACAGTATACATACCTTAATTAAAAATTACTTTATTGCTAAACAATGCTAATCATCATCTGAGCTTTTAATGAGTCATAGTATTTCTATTGATGTGAGGTCTTGCCTCAATGTTGTTGTTGTTGTTTTTTTTACAAATAGTTTATTGTCAAATTAGTTTCCACATAACACTCAGTGCTCATCCCCACAAGTGTCCTCCTCCATGCCCATCCCCCCCTCCAATGCTGATGGCTGCTGACTGATCAGGGTTGAGTTGCTCAAGTTGGAGGGTGGGCTGTGACAATTTATTAAAATAAGACAACAATGAAGTAGGTTGAATTAATTAACTCTTCCTTTCATGAATGATTCCCTGTAGCATGCAATGCCAATTAATGACATTTTATCCACAATAGAACTCCTCTGAATATTGGAGGCAATCCTTTCAAACCCCGCTGCTGCTTTATCAACTCAGTTTATGTAATATTCTAGATCTTGTATTTATTTTCATTTCAACAAACTTCAAAAAATCTTCACCAGGAATAGATTCTATCTCAAGAAACTGCTTTCTTTGCCCAACCATAAAAAGGAACTGCTTGTTCATTCAAGTTTTATTATGATATTGCAGCAACTCAGTCACATTTCCAGGCTCTGTGTCTAAGTAATTCTGGTTCTCTTGCTATTTCCACACCACCAGAGTTACTTCAGTGCTGAAGTATTAAATCCCTCATACTTATTGATGAGGGTTCGAATCAACTTTTTCCAAATTCCTGTTAGTGTTGATATTTGGACTTTTTCCCATGAAAAATATATGTTTGTTTGTTTGTTTTTAGAGAGAGAGAGAGAGAGAGAGCACGAGCAGGGGAGGGGCAGAAAGAGAAGGAGAGAGAGGATCCCAAGTAGGCTTCATGTTGTCAACACAGAGCCTAACATGGGGCTTGAACCCACAAACCAAGAGATCATGACCTGAACTGAAATCAACTTAACCAACTGAGACACCCAGGCACTCTGAATCACACATGTTCTGAATGGCATCTAGAATGGTAAATCCTTTCTAAAAGTTTTCCAATGTACTTTGCCCAGATCCATCAGAGGAATCATCTATGGCAGCTATAGCCTTACAAAATGTGTTTCTTAAATAATGACTTGAAAGTTGAAATTACTTCTTGATCCATTGCTACAGAATGAATGTTGTCTTAGCAGAAACAAAAACAACATTCATCTCATTATATCTCTTTCAGAGTTCTTGGGGTACTAGGTGCATGGTCAGTGAACAATAGTATTTTGAAATAAAGCTTTTTTTTTTTTTCTTCTGAGCAGTAGATCTCAATAGTGGGCTTAAAATATTCAGCAAACCATGTTGTAAGTGGATGTGCTGTCATCCAGACTTTATAGTTCCATTTATAGTGCACAGGCAGAGTAGATTTAGCATAATTCTTAAGGGCCCTAGGATTTTCAGAATGGTAAATGATCAGTCTTCAACTTAAACTCACCAGCTGCATTATCCTCTAACAAGAAAATCAGTCTGTCCCTTGAAGCTTTGAAGCCAGGCAATGAATTTTCCTCTCTAGTGATGAAAGTCCTAGATGGCATCTTCTTCCAAGGAAACCTGTTTCATCTACATTGAAAATCTGTTGTTTAGTGTAGCCCTTTTCATTGATTATCTTAAGTAGGTCTGGATAACTTACTGCAGCTCCTACATCAGTACTTGCTGCTTCACCTTGCACTTCTGTATTATGGAGATGGCTATTTTTCTTAAACTTCATGAACAAACCTCTGCCGATTTCAAACATTCCTTCTACACCTATCTTACCACTTTCAAGTTTTGCAAAACTGAAGGGAGTTATGGTGTTGTCTGGATTAGACTATGGCTTAAGGGAATGTTGTGGCTGGTTTGATCTTCTATCCAGTCTTCTAAAACTTTTTTCATATCAGTAATAAGACTATTTTGCTTTCTTGTCATTTATTTGTTCATTGTAATAACACTTGTAATTTACTTCATGAACTTCTTTGCATTTACAATTTGGCTAACTGGTGCAAGAGAAATGGCTTTTGGACTCCTTCCTTACTAAGCTTAATTGTTTCTAGCTTTGACCGGAAGTGAGAGATATAAGACTTATCTCTTCACTTGAACACTTAGAGGCTACTGTAGACTTATTAATGGGCTTAATTCTAATACTGATATGTATCATGGAATAGAGAGGTCCAAAGAAAGGGAGAGAAATGGGGGAAAGGCTGGTCGGTGGAATGTTCAGAACACACACATTTATCAACTAACCTAACTGTCTCATATGGATACAGTTGTGGGGCCCCAAAACACAATAGTAACATCCAGGATCACCAATTGTAAGTCAGGATAGTAAATATAATAATGAAAAGTAAAATATTGCATGATTTACCAAAATGTGACACAGAGACACAAAATGAGCAACTTTTGGAAAAATGCTGATAGACTTACTTGCTCAACACACAGTTGCCAGAAACTTTCAAGTTTTAAAAAATTAATATCTTCAAAGCTCAATAAGGTGAAGTAGGATAAAATGAAGCAAGCCTGCATTAAATTATAAATCAATACCAGAAATATATATGGAAAACAAACAATTGGAATTTAAATAACATACCTCTAAATCACTTGTTTCCAAAAAATCACAAGAAACTTAGAAAATATTTTAAAATAAGTTAAAATAAATCTAGAACATCTCAGAATATGTGCGAATAGTCATGAGTAGAGAGAAATTTATACCAATCAATAGTAAAATTAAAAAATAAGAAAGCTAGGGGCGCCTGGGTGGCTTAGTTGGTTAAGCGTCCGACTTTCGCTTAGGTCATGATCTCGCGGTTCGTGGGTTCGAGCCCCGCGTCGGGCTCTGTGCTGACTGCCAGCTCAGAGCCTGGAGCCTGTTTCAGAGTCTGTGACTCCCTCTCTCTCTGACCCTCCCCAGCTCACGCTGTCTCTCTCTCTCTCCTAGAAATAAATTAAAAATATATATATTAAAAAAAAAATAAGAAAGCTAAAAACCAATGATCTCAGTATCTACCCCAAAAAACTAGAAAAAGAAGAGTAACTTTACAAAAAGTGACCAGATGGAAGGAAATAACAAAATAAGGAGCAGAAATTAGTGGAATAGAGAAAATCAATGGAGAAAAATCAATGAGACCAAAAGCTATTTGTTTGAAAAGATTAGTAAAATTGATAAGCTTCTTGATAGCCTTATCAAACATACAAAATAGTTTTACCAGTTGTGTGACCTGAATGTAGTTAATTGACTGAAGGTCATATATGTTATTTGATTTTACATGAGTTGACAAGGTAACTCAATGAGTCTATCTTTCATCCAGTATGTCACGTTTTGTGAAAGAAATGTCAAGAACAGATTTGAGGAGATATAAAATCCAGCAACAACCAAATAGTTGCTGAAATTGATGGTTTTGAGAATTAAAAACAACAGGTGTTGGGTGGAAATAGTAGCTCTTCCTAGATATATTCAAGCTGGCTGAGTTGCAGAAGTATTAGACCGCTGTATGACTACTGAGAGCATGAATAATACAAGTGCATGAAAACTGGATGTTGTACCTAAGTAATGAATCACTGAATTCTACTCCTAAAACCTATATTGCTCTGTGTTAACTAATTAAAATTTAAATAAATAAAAAAAACAAGTCCATAAAAATTAGAAAGAACAAATATGAGCCCTCAAATAAAACAATTCAGAGTTTTCTGAATTCTTATTGCACACTATGTGATAGTGTTTTGTGGTAGTATTGCACTTACAGTTCAATAGCTTGTATACATACCTTCACTATGAGGGAAGAACAAATAGTTATTTTATATTCCCAGAGAATCCATATCTAACCAAGTTTTACTGTTTGTTACTAAAGATTTATTTAACACAATCATTATTGCTATTAGAAGGAAAAAAAGAGAGGTTAGAAGAGAAATAGGGAGAACAGGAGGAAGAAAAAAATAGGATAATTTGACAGTTTTCCTCAACAGAAAAGCTTAGGGAAAGCTGGATGATGTTTCTTTTGATTTGTCATTAAGGTCTTAGAAGAACTGAATGGAGGCTACAAGGCTATGTTTCACAAACTGTATTGTAGAAAGCACTGCTACTTGAAAACTGAACCCTGTATCATGGCCAGTCAACACCTGTTTGTTTTTGGAATATGATGAGATAAAGCACAAAAAAGGAGAGTAAGCATGTAGGAATATTTATAGTAATTAGGTAGCTTAATTTTATGTCTTTTGGATCTAAATATGAAGATTGGGAACCAGGCTCCTGGGTGGCTCAGTCATTATGCATCAGACTTAATTTTAGCTCAGGTCATGATCTCATGGTTACTGATTTTGAGCCCTGTGTGGAGCTCTGCACTGATGGTGCGGAGCCTACTTAGGATTTTCTCTTTCTCCCTCTCTCTCTCTCTGCCCCTCCCTTGCTCTCTCCCTCTCTCTCTCTCTCTCTCTCTCTGTCAAAATAAATAAACTTTTAAACAAATTGTGAACTTGCATTGTGTATGTCTTTATTTTTACTGCATCAGTACATACAAAATAGATTTTTTCTGTTATTATAGAAACAATAGTCTCTGCAAAATATTTTGACCTGTAAGTATTCTATGATAAAATGAGTTCAGGAAATGTTTCATTGTATTTTTCTTGCATTTTTACAGGCCTATAAAGTTAAAGCCTATAAAAAATAAAGCTGCCTCCTTAGATTTGTTAACCTATTATTTTTCAAGCCTTTGTGAACTCAGAATTATTTTCATAATAGTACTATGGAGGTCCTGGGGAAAGAGGGCTCTGAGAAACAAAACACACTGAGAGTTATATGATATGACAGTTATGAGGAAGTTTCCAAATTTGTGACATTTTAATGATCATGTCAAAATGTTAACTCTTTCTAATTTCTAACCATGTTGAAAAGATTTTCAGTTATTTATGAGAACTGATTAATGTGTAATTAACTGATAATTTTATCAAATTTTCTATTGCCAGAGATCATGCAATTCTCCTTTCAAATAATAAAGTTGCATATCATATATAGTTAAGTTACATGTCATACATTTTGAAAGGCAAGTGTAAAGTGAGGTAATAGATTTAAATAATAATCACTTTAAAATTAAACAATAAAAAATGCAGTTGATTTCCTGAATAACACCAGAGTTAGGAGTGTCTAACACTAATTCAAGTTAACATTTGACTTTCCAAAAATGTAACTGCTAATAGTTTACTGTGGACTGGAATCCTTACTAATAACACAAACAGTCATTTTATACATGTCTTGTGTGTTACTTGTATTAAATACTGTATTCTAACAATAAAGTATGCTAGAGAAGAGTAAATACTAGGAAAATCGTAAGGAAGAGAAGGTACATGTACAGTACTATACTGTGTTTATTGGGAAAAAATCCATATATAAGTGAATCTGTGCAGTTCAAACCCATGTTGTTCAAGGATCAAATGTAGTTTATTGCTTTTTCTTTATTATTATTTTTTATTTTCGAGAGAGAGGAAGAGAGAGCAAGGGGGCATACACAGGGGAGGGGCAGAGGGAGAGGGGGAGAGAGAGAGACAGAGAGAGAGAGAGACAGAAAGAGAGAGAGAATCTTAAGCAGGCTCCATGCCTAGTGGGGAGCTTGATGCAGTGCTCAATTTCAGGAGATCCTGACCTGAGATGAAATCGAGTCAGAAGCTTAACCAACTGAGCAATGCAGGTGCCCTAGTTTATTGCTTCTTCTTCTTTTTTTAATGTTTTGTTTCTTTCTGAGAGAGAGAGAGACAGCATGAGCAGGGGAGGGTCAGAGAGAGAGGGAGACACAGAATCTGAAGCAGCCTCCAGGCTCTGAGCTAGCCATCAGCACAGAGCCCGATGCGGGACTCGAACCCACGAACCATGAGATCATGACCTGAGCCGAAGTCAGATGCTCAAATGACTGAGCCACCCAGGCGCCCCCCTAGTTTATTGTTTCTTAAATAAATTTTATCTGGATAATAACTTTAAAAAACAAACTTTATAGTAATAAACTGTATTTTATCATTTATAAGTTTTAGGTATAAACAATTTCATTTATATGTAAGTAATATATTTTATTATATTTTATATTTTAAAATAATTTTAAAAGGTCATCATTCAGCTTTCATATAAAATAATTTTTCTTATTTCCTTTGCACAAACCATTTTGACATCTTTAATATCTATGCTACCAAAAATCAAAATACCTCTCCCTGAGGAGAGGACTTTTATTTATTTGATGACTTTTACTCTATATGTTCTGGAGAGTTTATCACTAGAAAATCATTTCATGTCCATTTTTATGAGATCAAGTATATATACAGTTAAAGAAGAAAAGTTAGTCAAAGGTGTAATGTAATATTCCCATAACCTCCCAAATATCCAAAAATTAGAACTATCAGAAATCTTTTTCCTCACAATTTCCTTTCTTCCATGAGATTAACTTTAAAATAAAAGCTAGAAAGCTTGTTGGAAAATTGCCAAATACAATTAATTAACAACGGTAGATGTTACATAAGTGAAAATAATATTCTAATTTGACCCACTAATCAAACAAAAATTAGTTTCTTCCTCTAATTTTTATTTTACACATAAAATTACTATCCTTTGTGGAGAGAATTTCTTTCTTTCTCATATTTGCTTGAAATTGGTAACGGCATTAGAAAAGAGAACTCAATGGGGCACCTGGGTGGCTCAGTTGGTTGGGCGTCTGACTGTGGCTCAGGTCATGACCCTGTGGTTCCTGGGTTTGAGCCCCACATCTGGCTCTGTGCTAAAAGCTCAGAGCCTGGAGCCTGCTTCTGATTCAGTGTCTCCCTCTCTCTCTTTCCCATCCCTCCGGCTCATGCTCTGTCTTTCTCTGTCTCTCTCTCAAAAATAAATAAACGTTAAAAAAAGAAAGAAGAAAAGAGAACTCTCATCATAAAATGTGTAATGCTTATAAAATATGTGGTTATTTATGAATTTTAAGATTTATTAAGTCAGCTTATCTTCCTATATAATTGGTATTTCAATTTCAGAAACAATGACTTATGCCTAAATGGATTAAACAATCCTGGTAAAATTTTGAAATTTCCTCAAGGAAAGGAAAAATTTCAGAAACTGGGGAGTAAAAATATCTTTAGCATTATCAATTCAGTCTTTTAAAGAAGAAACAGTAAAAATAAGAAGTATTCTTCTTACCATCATCTTTAGCCACTCTTGAAAGAGGATACTGACAGTCAGATGTCTATGTAATATCCAAGTTCAAGAAGAAAGAAAAAGCAGATAGAATTGTTTCCAAATATTTGAAGTGTTAGACTTATCTATATAGTTATAAACCTAACACCAATGAATATATACTAAAGAATAGATCCCATGATTTTATTTAATATTGTCAAAGTTCTAACAAATTCTTGAGAATTGAAAGTCTTTTTCACATCATAATAGAAAATGTAACATCTAGGTAAATTTATACCTACAGTTATCCTAGTAACAACTCAGATGTACATTTTCTGTTCCTAATTTAGTAAAAGCAAAATTTTCTTCCAAATTTAAAATGAAAAAAAAAGATAAAAAGTTTTGTAACTACTTCCAGTTCTTAAGGAGCTATTTATTTAAGTCACTATTCGTTAGCCATTGGATTTGTTAGAAGAGATGCTATTATAGATTTGATATTCTGAAAAACTGATTGAGTATAATGCATACATTATTAGTTCATAATTGAATAAAGTTTTTTTTTCCTTTCCTGGGATCCAAAATACCAAAGGGTGTGTTTTTCCCCACCTCAGCAGTAGAAACATAGTTTTGCCTGTGAGAAATACAAGATGAAGATACATTTTTTCTTTTTCAAATTTCAGAAAATAAATCCCATTTTACATAATTATGTCATGGGCCACAAATTGCATTAACATATATTTAGAAACTGTAGGCCATAATGATGACATATGCAGTATTTGGACTCAGATAGACTTAATCAAATCCTGGTTCCATGAGCCATTATAAAAAGTGTAAAAGTTATATACAGTAATTATACATAGGATTAATGAAGATCATGAATATTACAGATATTTGACATCTTTATTGACAGTCTTAATGTGGAGATCAAGTAAGATAATGTATAACAAAACACTATAAATAATAATGTATTATATGAAGTTTTTTCTACAATTCTTTTACTATTAATATTGCCAATATTGATCGACGTTGTGCTAAAAGGCTTTATATGTGCTTATAATTGAAGCACCCTGTTATTTTACACAGAAACAATTATTTTCATATTATGTGTGTTATCTCTTACATAGAAGAGTGTAGTTGAGGATTCAGGGCCTGCTTCATTTTAACATTAATTATTTTGCTTCATTTGCATTTCCCATAATTGTATACTGCTGGACTTGAAATAGAGTTAATTCAATATTAACTACTATTTCAATAAAGAATTGTTTCACATGATTTTTTTTGAAGTATTGAGTATAATGTATAAGTATGTAAGTATTGAATATAATGTGACAACTATCAAGTTAATTAACATATGCATCACTTTACATAGTTATCGTGTGTGTGTGTGTGTGTGTGTGTGTGTGTGTGTGTGTACATTTGTGTATGCTGAAAAAGATTGACTCATAGCAAGTTTCTAGTATACAGTATTTTTAACGATAATCATCACTCTGCTCTAATAGATCCCCAGAAGTTATTCATCTTACAACTGAAAATTTGTACCCTTTAGCAAACATCTCCTCAACCCCAGCTCTGGGCAACTACTATTCTACTCTCCGATTGTATGAATTTTATTTTTTTAGATTCTATGTAATATTTACTATGTAAGTAATAATTTACATGTGAGTATTTGTCTTTCTCTCTTTGGTATATTTCACTTAATATAATATTCTCTAGGTTCAATGTAAATGGCAGGATTTCCTTCCTTTTTAACAATGAATAATATTCCATCCTATATGTATGACATTGTCTTATCCATTCATTTATCAATGGACATTTAGGTTGTTTCCATATCTTAGGTATTGAGAATAATGCTGTAAGGTATATGAGAGTACAGATATTTTCTGACACTGATTTTAATTTCTTTGGATATATACCCACAAGTGGGATTGTTGGAACATATGGGAGTTTTATTTTTAATTTTTTGATGAATCTCTATACATTTCCATAATGGCTATGCCCATTTACATTTTCAATAGTGTTCAAGGATTTTCTTTTGCATTGGAGAAGCTTTTTAGTGTGATGCATTCCCACTTGCTTATTTTTACTTTTGTTGCTTTATGCTTTTGGTGTCAAACCCAATCACTGCCAAAACTAATCTCAAGGAAAATTCCCCCTATATTTTTCTAGAAGTTTCAGGGCTTCAGGTCTTACATTTAAGTCTACTCCATTTTGAGTATGGTATAATCCATTTTCTGTATGATATAAGATAAGGTATTTAATTTCATTCTCTGCATGTGGGTATTCAGTTATCCTTGACCCATTTACTGAAGAGACTATAATTGTTTTATTGGGTATTCTTAGCATCCTTTTCAAAGATTAACTGAATATGAATGGATTTATTTCTGGGCTCTTAATTCTGTTTCCCTGATCTCTATGTATCTGTGTTTATGCCAGTATCATACAGTTTTGATTACTATAGATTTGTAATAGTTACAAATACAAAATCAGGAAGTATGATGCCTCCAGTTTTCTTCATGATTATCAAGATTGCTCTGGCTAACTGAGATTTTTTTGTGTGTGTGATTCCATACTAGTTTAAGGATTTTTTTCTATTTATGTGAAAAAAGGCATTTCAATTTTGATAGGGATTGGGTTGAATGTGTAGATTGCTTTCAGTAGTGTGAATTTTACCAATATTTATACTATCAATCTATGAACACAGAGTATTTTTCTATTTATGCCTTTCAACTGCTTTCATCAATATTTTAAAATTTTCAGTATACAGAGAGATCTTTCATATTCTTGGTTAAATCTCGCCCTCAGTATTTTATTATATTTAGTGCTATTATAAAAGGGGTTATTTTCCTAATTTCTTTTTTGAATTGTTCATTGTGTATAGAATGCACCTGATTTTATATATTGATTTTATATCCTGAAACTTTAACAAATTTATTTTTATTTTGACCATTCTTTAGAGGGGCCTTTAGTGTTTTTCACATATAACATCATATCATCTACAAAAGGAGACAAATTTAACTGCTTCCTTTCCAATTTAGATACCTCTTATTTCTTTCTTTGTGAAATTCCTCTGGCTAGGACTTCCAAATTCTATTGAATAGAAATGGTGAAAGTAGGCACCCTTGTCTTGTTCTTCATCTTAGAGGAAAACTTTCAGCTTTGTACCATTGATTATGATGTTAGCAATGGGTTCATCATATATAGACTTTATTATGTTGAGGTGCATTCCTTCCGAACTAATTTGTTTACAGTTTTATCATGAATGGATGTTGACACCTGTCAAGTGTTTTTTTTTTTTCTGTATCTATTGAGATGAATTTATGTTTTTATCCTTTATTCTGTTAATGTGGTATATCATGTTGATTGTTTTGTATATATTTAACCATCCTTGCATCCCAGGGATAAATCCTACTTAATCATTGTGTATGATTCTTTTAATATGTTGTTGAATTCAGTTTAATAGCATTGTGCTGAGAATTTTTGTATATATGTTCATCAGTAATATTAGCCTGTAATGTTCCCTTTTGCAATACCCTTCTCTTGTTTTGGTGTGAGGGTAATGCTGGCCTCATAAAATGTATTTGTAAGTATTTATACCTCTTCAATTTTTTGGAAGAGTTTAAAAAGGATAGACAAATTTTCCTTAAGTGATTAGTGGAGCTCACTCATGAAGGCAACTTGTTCCTCGCTTTTCTTTGTTGGGAGGTTTTTGATTGCTGCTTCAATATTCTTACTCATTATTGGTCTGTTAAGGTTTTCTATTTCTTCATGATTCAGTCAGAGAAGCTTATAGATTTCTAGGAATATATCAATTTATTTTAAGTTTTCTAATTTGTTGGCATATAATTGTCATAGTAGTCTCTTATACTCCTTGGTATTCATGTAGTATCAGTTACAATATCTCCTCTCTCATTTGTAATCTAGTCCTTTTATTTCTTGTAACTCTTGCTAAAGAGCTGTCGATATGCTTGTCTTTTCAAGTAACCAACTCTTAATTTTGTTGATCTTTTCTCCTGTCTTTCTAGTATCTATTTCATATATTTGTGCTCTAATCTTTGCATTTCCTCCTTCTGCTAAGTTTGGGTTTAGTGTGTTATTCTTTTCTAGATCATTGGGATACGTTGGTTTATTTGAGGCTTTTCATTTTTGTTAATGTAAGCATAACTATAAAGTTCCCTCACAGATCTGCTTTCTTCTGAATCCCATAAAATCTGGTATTTGTATTATTTTTGTTTGCCTCAAAGGTTTTTTTTAATTTCCCTTTGGATTTCTTCCTTGACTCATTGGTTGTTCAGAGTGTGGCATTTAATTTGCTCTTAATTGTAAATTTTCTTGTTACTGACATAGCTTTATACCATAGTGGACAGAAAACATATCTGATATGATTTCAAACTTAGAGTTGTTAAGACTTTTTCTATGGCTCAACATATAGTCTATCTTGTAGGGTGTTTTGTGTGTACTTGAGAAGAATGTGTAGTCCACTGTGTTGGATGGACTGTTCAGTATATGTCTAATAGGTCCATTTGGTCAGTAGGATCATTGAGGTCCAATGTTTCCTTATTGATTTTCTGTTGGGAAGATCCAGTCAAATATGAACGTGGGATATTGAAAGTATTATATTGCATTTCTCTCTTCAGTTCTCATAACAGTTTGATATATTTAGGTGATCTAATGGTATATGAGTCTATATTTACAATTGTTCTATCCCCTTGGTAAATTGACCCATTTATCATTATATAGTTACCTTCTTTGTCTTTATTATTTATTTTGACTGAACATCTATTTTGTTTGATATAAATGTAGCCACACTTGCTCTCTTTTCATTACCTGTTCTTAAGGTTTAAATGAATCTCTTGTAGACAGAATTTTGTTATACATTTTTTCATCCATTAATCCAATCTGTGGATTTTAATAGCATGCATGTAACCAGATTTTCCTGATAGATGTGGCTCTCCATAAGCCTCTAGAAGAGCTCAAAACTGGGGAAAACCTATATAGGCAGCATTAGGTTCAGACTACAGTTCAGAGGGTCTGGAACCAAGTCATAGGGCTGCTTTATTTAGACCAAACCAGCAGTCCTACTTCCTAAGGCTCAGATGAGTGTGTCTCCTTGTGAATTTCTAAGCAGGCAGGACCACTTCTAAACTGTAACTGGGTAGGAATAGAGAGCTGAGTTCTGGGCCATTTCAGAATCTGCAATTGGACTGAACGAAGGTCAGAGGCTTGCCTCAGACCTTGGACAGATGTGTCTCCTGCTGGAACTTGGATTGGCAGAACCAGAAGCTAAGAAGGGTTGGAGCTGGGTAATAGGTCAGCTTAGGGTCCACAGCCAAGAACCAGATCTTGGCCTGTTACCTGTGGTATGGTTAGACTCTTGCTCAGTCCCTTGGTGAATGGTGCCAGTGCCAGGATCAAAGTCAAATGGGCATAGATTTGGTTGTAGCATAGGCCCCAGAGTGACAGAGCTCTGTGTCTGTATCTGGGCCTACAGTCAGTGTGTCTGTCACCTAGGCACAGGTCTGCTTCCTCAAAATAGTGCCCATTTCATTGTCATTGTCTCAAATGTTTTCTACGTATTTATCTTCAAGCTTATGATAAAAACTCAAAAAAGTTACAGTGTAATCTAAGCCAATATATAATAAGTTCCAAAGGTCTGTAATTATAACTAATGAGGTTTGGAGATTTAAAAAAAATTTTTTTTTATGTCTTTATTTTATTTTGAGAGATACAGACAGAGAGCAAGTGGGGGAGGGGCGGAGAAAGAGGGAGACATAGAATCTGAAGCAGGCTCCAGGCTCTGAGCTGTCAGCACAGAGCCCGATGAGGGGCTCAAACCTATGGACTGTGAGATCACGACCTGAGCTGAAGTCGGTCGCTTAACCGACTGAGACACTCAGGTGTCCCAGGATTTTTAAAAAATTTTAGCATTTATTTATTTTTGAAAGGGAGAGAGACAAAGTATGGGCTGGGAGGGGAAGAGGGAGAGGGAGACACAAATCCTAAGCAGGTTCCAGGCTGTGAGCAGTCAGCACAGAACCAGATGCAAGGCTCAAACTCATGAACCACGAGATCATGACCTGAGCCAATGTTTGCTACTCACCCAAGTAATCCACCCAAGCGGCTCCAGTTTTAAGTAAGTAAAATCTTCATGGACAAAATGGAACTTTACTCTCCGAATGAAATATTTAATTTGTATAATGAAATTTCCTTTCTTTTTTATTTCTCATCTTACGCTTGTAGTCTTTTAGATAACTAAAACTGTCAGTAGCAGATATAAAGTATATTGATATGGCTATAAAAGTATATAGATATGGCTATAAATTTTAGTCACAAAATAAGATTTATTTTTATTTTGCAAAAAGGTAAGTAGATATTTCAACTTTGTGGCTTTAGCAACCACACATAGCATTCAAAAAATCTGTGTTCCTTAGATGTGAACAGATTCAAGTAAGCATATGCTTCCCTGAATAGCCCTGTGAGGGAGTCTGGGTCTTCTACTAAAATGGGATTACCATTTGGAACAGGTGGAGACTGCTATCGTTTTAGGCTCCTTTCCTTCTCTACCACCTTTCAGTAATAAGAAATTAGGTGAGACCAATATACCTTCCTTATATAAGTGTCTCAATTCTTATTTGAAGGTCCTTGACCAAGTAAGATGTGCTCATTTCTTAGAAAACAACTTCCTTAATCTGCATTTTTAATGAACTGAAAACCTCTATTAAAAAGTAACCAGCCACTGAGGGGTCTAAGAGAGTGAAGTAGGCAGACCCTACACTCACCTCCTTCTGTGGGCATACCAAATCTGTACCCACAAATAGAGCTATTTCTCCTGAAGAAGGGATGATTGAATGCTCTCTGTTTAATAAAGGATACAGGGACCACATAGAGAACAGCAGGAGAGATGGAGACACAGTAACAATGGAAACCCCACCCAATTGCTGGGAATGCAGTAGTGAGAGATATTACTGAGCATTATCTAGGCAGATCTGCCTGCCTTGAGGCACAGGAAAAAAAAAAAAAGAGCAGCAGTTTAAAAGGAAACTAGACTATAAGGGAACTAACCCTAAAGCATCCACCAAATGGTTTCAGGCTTAACACCTGGAACTCTCTCCAAGGTCAAAAATGTTGGTGAACATTATTGTTTACATCTTCTCTCTACCTTGATAGTACAGATGGAAGCAGGATCTGGTGCTCTGGCTGATCTGCTGCCTCAGCAAGCCGTGGGGACCTAGCCTATGCTAGCTTCAGCTATCCCCGCAAAGAATCACACCTGTCCACACCCACCTTAGCTGGAGCTATCCCACCAGGCAGCCCAAATGTGGTGCACACCAGGAAACACCCAGCCTGTGCCAGTTACAAATCCAGCCATCTTGCCAAGGTTTCTGAGACCAACAGCACCATGATACCCCAGCTGTGCCCACTTCTGCTCCAGCTGTCTTTCTAGGCAACCTCTGCACAGAGAGCCTCAGGGGCACCTGGCCAGCTCCTGCCATTATTCCATGGTGCTACCTGTGTAGAGTGTCCCTGAACCCCAACCCCATGCCAGTAAGCCTCAGCTGGCCAGCTAAATCTATCATGCATACACAGTCTACACAGGGGATTTTCATACAAAATACTGCTCCTTCCAGACTAGGAGAGTATTCATGGAAACAGACACAGAAAGTCAAACAAAATAAGAAAACAAGAACATGCTCTAAATAAAAGAATAAAAATATGAGAAAATGAACTCAATGACATGGGGATAAGCATAATACCTGATACAGAGTTCAAAGTAATTCTGATAAAGATGCCCATTGGACTTGAAAGGAAAATGAATAAATTCAGTGAGGACTTCGAGACCCAGGAAACATAAAAAAGAGACAATCAATTTTGAATAATACAATAGCTGGCAAAGAAGAGTAGACTATAGGGAATAAACAGAAGATAAGAGATGTAGAAGAAAAGGTCGCTAATCCAGAAGACAGGGTAATGGAAATCAACTACCCGAACAGCAAAGTAGAAGAAGAGGATGAGGAGGAGGAGGAGAAGGAGGAAGTGGCAGAAGAGGAGGAGGAAGAGGAGGAGGAGGAGAATAAGAAGAAATAATTTTTTAAAAATAAGAATATAGAGTAAGGAACCACTGAGACATCAAGCATACTAGCATTTGAACAGTGATGGTCCTAGAAGGAAAAGAGAGAAAGTGGTAGAAAACTTATTTGAGGAAATAAGAGCTGAAAACTTCCCTAACCTTAGGAAAGAAGCAGACAACTGCTTCCAGGAATCACAGAGATCCCCAAACAAGATAAAGACAAGGTCTATACAAAGACAAAAAAATAGTTAAAATGTCAAAATTAAAGGTAAAGGGAGAAAGTTAAGAGTAGCAAGAGAAAAGCAACTAAGTTGCAAGGAAATTCCATAAGACCAATAGCTAATTTTTCAGCAAATTTTGTAAGCCAGAAAGCTATAAAATGATATATTCAAAGTATTAGAAAAAACTTGCAACCAAGAATACTCTACCCAGCAAGGTTGTCGAACTCATTCTACAAACCCAATATTACCCTGTTACCAAAGTCAGACAAAATCACTACAAAAAGAAAATTATCAGCCAATATCTCTACTGATGATAGATAATAAAAATCCTCAACAAAACATTAGCAAACTAATTTAACAATATATTAAAAGGTTCATTCATTATAATCAAGGGGGATTTATTCAAAGGATGCCAGGATAGTCCAATAACCATCAGTCAATGTGATAAACCACATTGACAAAATGAATTTTAAAAACCATATGTTCATCTCAATAGATGCAGAAAAAGCATTTGACAAAATAAAACATCTATTTATGATATTAAAATCTCAACAAGAAACAGGCACCTTCTTGTATTGTTGGTGGGAAGGCAAACTGGTGCAGCTGCTCTGGAAAAGTGTGGAGGTCCCTCAAAATATTAAAATAGAATTACCCTATGACCCAGCAACATCACTACTAGGAATTTATCCAGTGGATAGAGGAGTGCTGTTTCATAGGGTCATAGGTAACCCAATGTTTGTAACAGCACTATCAACAATAGCCAAATTATAGAAAGAGCCCAAATGTCCATCAACTGATAAATGGAGAAGAAGATGTGGTTTATATATAAAATGGAAAACTACTTGGCAATGAGAAAGAATGAAACCTTGCCATTTGCAACAACGTGGATGGAACTGGAGCATATTATGCTAAGTGAAATAAGACAGAGAAAGACATATCATATGTTCATGTGGAATTTGAGAAACAGAAGACCATGGGGGAAGGGAAGGAGAAAAAATAGTTTCAAACAGAGAAGGAGACAAACCATAAGAAACTCTTAAATACTCTTTAACTGATAGTTAAAGGCAGGAGGTTAGGGGGAGAAGGGGAGGGGAAGATGGGTGATGGTCACTGAGAAGGGCACTAGTTAGGATGAGCCCTTGCTGTTGTATGTAAGTGAATGGGAAGCCAAGAGCTTCTCCTGAAGCCAAGAGCACACTGTATAAACTGTATATTAGCTAACTTGACAATAAATTATAAATAAATAAATAAATAAATAAATAAATAAATAAATAAGGAATATTGGAGTATAGGGAAAAAATAAAATAAAATAAAAATCTCAACGAAGTGGATGTAGAGAAAACATACCTAAAATTAAAAAAGGTCAAATAGGAGAAACCCACAGCTAATGTCAGACTCAATAGTAAAAAACTGAAAGCTCCTCCTCTAAATTCAGAAAAAAAAAAAGGATGTCCACTCTACCCACTTTTATTCAACATAATTCTGGAGGTTCTAGCCTCTGCAATCAGACAAGGAATAAAAGGCATACATACTGGTAAAGAGTAAAACTGTCACTATTTGAAGGTGACATAATAAAAAACCTGTTAGAACTGAACTCATTCATAAGTGACTTCAGTAAAGTTGGAGACTACAAAATTAGTATACAGAGATCTGTTGCATTTATACAGTAACAAAATAGCAGAAAGAGAAATCAAAAAAATCTCATTTACAACTGCATCAAAAGGAGGCAAAAGTTTTATACTCTGAAAACTCTTAAACTTTAAGAAATTGAAGATGACACACACAAATGGAAAGATACACCACACTCATTGATTATAAGAATTAATGTTTAAATACCATACGATCCAAACAACCTACAGATTCAGTGCAGCCCTTATCAAAATACCAATGGCATTTTTCATAGAACTAGAACAAATAAGCCTAAAATTTGTATGGAACTACAAAAGATCCCATATATCCAAAGCAATCTTGAGAAAGAAAAACAAAGGTGGAGGTATAGCAATCCCCAATTTCAAATATACTACACAGCTATAGTAAAACAGTATGGTACTAGTACAAAAATAGACTCATAGATCATTAGAACATGATAAAGATCCAAGAAATAAACATACACACCCACGTGGTTAATTAATGTATGACAAAGGCAGCAAGAATAAACATTAAGGAAAAAATAATCTCTTCAACAAACAGTGCTGGGAAAATTGGACAGTTACATGCATGAGAACAAAATTAGACCACTTTCTTACATCATAGACAAAAATAAGTTTAAAATTGGATTAAAGACCTAAGTTTGAGACCTGAAACCCTAAATTTTCTAAAAGAAAATATAGGCAGTAATCTCTTGGACATTAACTTTAGCAATACTTCTGGTTCGTACATCTACTCAGGCAAGGGCGACAAAATAAAAATAAACAACAGGAACTATATCAGACTGAAAGGCTTTTGCACAGTAAAGAAAACCATCAACAAAACAAAAGGCAACTTACTAAATGGGAGAAGATATTTGCAAATGATAACAAAGAATTAATTCCAAAATATATAAAGAACTCCTACAACTCAACACTCAAAAAACCTCAAATAGTCTAATTAAAAATAGGCAGAGGGCCTGAATAGATATTTTTCCAAAGAAGATATACAGATGACCAAGAGACACATGAAATGATGCTAAACATCATTTATCAAGATGGAAATGCAAATCAATACCATAGTGAAACACCACTTCACATAAGTCATAATCACTAGGATCAAAAAAGCAAGAAATAACAAGAAATAAAAAAATAACAAAATTTGGCAATGATGTGGAGAAAATGGAACCCTCAGATGCTGTTGGTAAAATGTAAATTGGTGCAGCCACTATGGAAAATAACGTGAAAGCACCTCAAAGAATTAAAACTGGAAATACTAATCAGTAATTTTGCTGCCGTGTTTTTATCCAAAGAAAAGTTAAAAAAATAATTCTAAACTATATATGAACTCCTATGATTATTGCAATATAATTGACAAAGGCCAAGATACATGAGTAACCTAAGTGTCTATAGATAGATGAATGGATAAGTAAGTTGGAATGTACATACATGATAAATTTTACTTAGTCACAAAAAAAAGCATGAACTATTACCATTTATGACAATATGGATGCACCTACAGATTACTATGCTAAGTGAAATAAGTCAGAGAAGGACAAATATCACATGATTTTACATATTTTTGGTTAAGAAGCAGCCAAACAGATAACTAATAAATACAGAGACCAAAACTGGTAGTGGCCAGAGAAAGTTGGGGGTAGTGGTGGTTGGGATCTGTGAAATAGATGAAGAGTATTAAGAGTTGTAAACTTTCGGTTATAAAATAAGTCATGCTGATAAAAATATAGCATAGGCAATATAGTTAATAATATGTTAATAAGAGTATAGAGTGACAGAATAATTACACTTATCATGGTGAGCATGTCTAATGTGCAGAATTATCAAATCACCATCTTGTATTCCTGAAACAAATATTGTGCATCAATAATACATCAATAAAATAAAAATTAAGAATCATGCAAATGGTATTTTAAAGCAAAAAAAAATCACAGCTAAATAAAAACAAAAAGAACTTTGCACAGAGAAAAAACATATTAAATATCTGTTTATTTTTAGAACAAATTGCTCATTTTTTCTCAAGAGATATGTTAGTAGTATAGATAACTAGTTAGGTAAGTTATGGGTTTTCTGTAGTATTTTTCAGTGGCCCTTTTAATGGTTACTATAAATTAATACAGTCACATGGCTACAGAACAACACATTAATTTATGTTGCCTTTGAGAGTCAGCTTCAGATAAAATTTTAAAATCAGTAGTTTACTTTTAGTCCCTGTGCATTAAGTGCTTCCTTTTTCCTTTCAGTTATCCAGAAGATCTCCCTATTCCCTCCCTATGTATTCTTACTGATAATTTTCAGTGACTACCAAAACATAAAGAAAAGAAAATAATTTCTGCCAAAGTGACAGTTGATGAGGCTTATATTCCTATCCCTTTCAAAGTATATTCATTTATTACTTGCAACATGTAAGTAAAATACTTCTTAAGACTAAAGTCTATTTAAGGATGCCTGGGGGCTCAGTTGGTTAAGCATCCAACTTCGGCTCAGGTCATGATCTCACAGTTTGTGGGTTTGAGCCCCGCGTCAGGCTCTGTGCTGACAGCTCAGAGCCTGGAGCCTGCTTGAGATTCTGTGTCTCCCTCTCTTTCTCTGCCCTTCCCTCACTCATGCTCTGTCTCTCTCTGTCTAAAATTAAAAAAAAAATAGAAATTAAAAAAATATTAAAGTCTATTTCTTTGAAATCAATGTATTAATAATAATAACATTTTATTATCAACTTCTCAGATTTGCTGAAATGATTTTGGCCATAAAAACATTCTGAGTATGCACAAAACCATACCCCATGTTTCATCTATTCATAAGTCAAGGCCTAACTAAATTGCTCTCTAAATCTCCAAACAGGATATTTATAGTTAAAAAAATTCAGTTTCACAGGATATGAAATTCTCTAAATGGCAAACATCATTGAAAATTGGTATCTTTGTGAACAAATTATTTTCCTTTGTAATTTATATTAAGTAATACAAACCTCATACAAATGGAGGAGATTAGGGTGACTTACAGACTGACCTAAGTCAGTCCATAAGCTGATGCTTGAAAGGAACGATGCAAGGAAATTGACATATGTTAGGGAAGTCCAAGAGGCATATTGCTTCAGAGCATTCTGGAAGTGGATAGCTGAGAATAAGCATAGGACCATTGATTAGACAAAAAGCAGTCTTCTTCCTATCTCTGAAATAGTGAGGGAACCAAGTAGGAATTTTGGTCTGAAGGAACTTACCTGAGGGATAGAGTATGGGCTTGTTCATAAAAAATAAGGTAGAAGCCAAATAATAAGAACTTTGTTCAGAATCAATATGTTCTAAATTTCCACTCTTGTCCATGATGTAATGCTAGGGAACCAGATTTACGTTTCAGTTTTAAATAATAATATATGGGGCAAATAAAGAAAACAATAGCTTTCAGGTATTGGACACATAGCACAAGAAAATTGTCCGTGAGAGATGCTGCAATGCTTGATGTCTCATGATTCACTAATTTCTGTTCACTTGTTTGTGTCCTTTTTTTTTACATTTGTGTTTTATTTTTAAAGTCTTGTTTGGTATCTCTTTTGTGGCATTTTAGTTGCTGACAGTCCCACCCAGTATATTTTACATCTAATACAGTGTACTGGGCATCTCTAGATCTCTAGAAGTTTGATTTGAGTCTTTCTTCTATCTTTCATATATATTTGTCATGCTTAAGATTTCTGCTATCCTTATCCTTAATAAGGATATTAATACATGTTTAACATCCATGTGTACTAATTTTATCAAGACTGGGTCTGTTTTTATGATATATCTTTCTCTTCGTTTTGTGTTATATTTTCCTCCTTTCTTGACATCTATGATTTTTATTGCCTGTCAGACATTGCAACCATTATACTTTTGAGTGATAGACTATTTAATTTTGGAAAAAATAAGTTGGAGGATTTATAATAGCTAATTTTAAGATAATATAAAAGTACAATACTCAACAGAGTGTAATATTTGTTTAAAAATAAACATATAGAGGGATACCTGGATGGCTTAGTCGGTTAAGCATCTGACTTCAGCTCAGGTAATGATCTCGCCATTCATGAGGTCAAGCTCTGGACTGGGCTCTGTGCTGAGAGCTAAGAGCCTCAAAGCTGCTTCGGATTCTGTGTCTCCCTCTCTCTCCACCCCTCCCCCACTCGTGTTCTATCACTCTCTCTCTCTCTCATAAATAAATAAACATTAAAAATATAGACATACAGAAAAATGGGACAAAATCAAAATTCTGGAATGGATTCATTCACAGCTTGGTACAATGATTTTCAAATGTAGCAAAGACAAAATCTAATAAATGATGTTCAAAAAAGACCATATTATAAGAAAAAGAGGAAAATTAAAAATCTAATGTTAAAAAAGAACTCTACTTCTAACTTACATATTATGTAATAATTAACTTATTATCTACCACAGACTTAATATAAGTACTATAGCTATTAAACTTCTAAAAGAAAACATGAAAAAATTGGTGATTTTAGGCCAACATTTCTGATACAACACACACATATAAAGCATAAAAGGAGATTTTATGAACTGATCTTGATCAAAATTAAAAATTTCTGCTCTTCAAACACTGTTTATGAAAAGTAAAAGTTAAAACACAAAAATAGAGAAAATATTTTTAAGACATATCTGGTAAATGACTTATATCCTGAATATAAACAAAGCTAACAGCTCAGTTATCTAATGACAACCTAATTTCAAAATGAACAAAAGATTTGAAAAAAAAATCTCCCAAAATGTATCGATGTCAAATATGCAAATGGGAGGCTAATCACCATTTGTTATTAGGGAAATATAAATAAAATGCAAATGAAGACTACAAAGAAAAACCAGAGGCATGCCTGCCAGAATGCATAAATTTCTAAGACTGACCATGCAAAGTGCTGACAAAAAGGTGGAGGAACTGAAATTGTAATAGAGGAAATATGTTATAATCCCTTTGGAAAACAGTTTAATAGTTTCTTTAGAGATTAATTACCACATGAGGAAAAAAGTAACTCTGTGGTGGAGGAACAAACACTGCTTTCCTCATGTGATCAAACTTAACATTAGTGCTAAAATAAATTGAGAGAGAATATTATTGATATGAATGTGACAAGAATGTCATTTTAGTTATATGGTATTTTACCCAAGACATAACCCCTATGTAATAACAAGCAAAACACCAGACAAATCCAAATTAAAAGACACTCTACAAAATACCTGACCAATAGGCCTAAACACTGTGAAGATCATGAAAAACAAGAAGTCAAAAAACAATCACATTCTAGAAAAGCTTAAAGAGAATGATAACTAAATGTAATGTGGTAGTCTAGATAGAATTCTGAAATAGAATAAGACATTAGACAAAAACTAAGGAAATTAGAATAAATCATTTACTTTAGTAGATAACAACATACATTCCTCTTCATATTTTTGTGACAAGTGTACCATGGTTATGTATTACATGAGCAATAAAGAAAACTAAATGAAGGGTACACAGGAATCCTCTCTATACTCTAGTCATCTTTTCCATAAATTTAAAACTAATCTAAAATAAAAACTTTGTTAAATATAGAAGGTACCATATGACCTAGCATATGACTCCTTGGTACTTATCCAAGAGAAATAAAAGCATATATCTAAGGAATGCCATTAGGTGAATATTCACAGCATCCTTACTTCTAATAGGGAAAAACTGGAAACAAATAAAATATTAATCAAAATATTAAATACAAAAATATTGTCTATATTTATATAATGGAATACTACCCAGTGATACTAAGGAATGAATCAGTGATATAACATGAATCCACATCTCTCCCAAAAAAAAATGAATTACATATTTCCATTTTTCAAAAATTCTGAAAAATTCAAAATAATCTATAATGACATCAAGCAAATCACTGTTCAGTTTGAGCAGGGGATGATGGATACATTACACAGGGGTAACAACAAAACTTTCAAGGTTTATTACCTTAATGGTGATAATGTTTTCATTGATGATTAAATTGTCAAAACTCATCAAACTATATACAATATATGAGCAGTTTATTATATTTCAACTATACCTCCAGGAAGTTATAAACAATTAATGATACAGTAAGTGTTCATTATTTTATCCAGGTATTTCTACATTCATTCTTTTGCCATTTGTGGTAGACTAGATAATGACTCCCCAAAAGAGTCTTTGCAGATGTTAATGTCAACTATCTGAAGACGGGAAGTTCTCTTGTTTTATTATTTTGAGCCCTAAATACAATCACATATACCCATCTGTAAGGGAGGCAGAGGGAGATTTGAGAGAGACAAAAAAAGATGTGACCATGGAGCCAGTCATCTAAATGACAGAGACTCAAGCCAAAGCATGAGGAGCTGAAAGAAACAAGGAATGAAGCATCCACCAGCCTCCAGAGAGAGAGCTTGCCTTGATATAGATTCAGAAACTGATGTTGGAATTCTGGTATCCAGAACTATGCCAGGATAATTTTCTGTTATTTAAGGCCGTCAAGTTTGTGATAATATATCATAGCAGCCACAGGAAATTCATATAGTTAACCCTTTTCAAAGATTTAAATAGACTTTCTATTCAGAAATGTTTATTTGCTTGTTTCTGTTATTTTTTTGTTGTGAGTTCTTTTTAAAAAAATAAGTGTCCCAACCTTCTCTTTTGAATTTAAACTCTGAATTTTAGACTATGAAACCTACTACCCTACAGTTTTCCCATCTCAGTTGATACCAAATCCATCAATCTGATTACTTATGCCAAATTTTTGCCAACATCCTACACTCCTCTTCTTCTCACAACTAACACCCAGTGTTTAGAGGAATCTACTTAGCTCTACCTTCAAAGTATATCCAGAATATGACCATATATTACTATATGTATCACTACTATGAATTTGTCCAAGTCACCATGGTCTCTCAGTAGAATTAGTAAAATAACCTCCAGTTTTTCCTGCTTCTATCCTTACTCTACTCTAGTCACCCAGAAATAATTATCTTCTTAAACCATGAATAGGATCAAGCCAGTCATCTGCTTAAAATGTTTCTCAATTTCCCTAAAAATAAAAGCAACGTCTTTACCATGGCCTACCTAGAAGGCCATACTTGATCTGGATCTCCTTTCATTTTTCTAATCTCCTCTCTACTGTTCTTCCATCCTTCCTTTATTAAATCTCAGCCACATTGATTGCTTAGCTGAACTAAAATGCCCTGCCTGAAGCTTTTGCTCTATTTGGTTTACCTGGCATGTTCTCGGCCTTCGTGTAGTTCCAAGTCTGTGCTTAAGTTTCAAATTTACAATGCAGTCTATCCAGAGAGTCTATTTAATAAAACAAATACCCCCACAGCTGTCATGCTTAATTCCCCTTACCTTACTCTTCTTGTTTATTTCCCATAACATCTAGAACCTTTTTATAAACTTTCTAATTTTACTCATTCACTATATTTATTGCTCATTGTCTCACTGATACTGAAAGGTAAGCTCCTTGAACATAAGATTTTTTGTCTCTTTTTTTACTGATGTATCCCAAGTGTGCAGAACAATGGATACATCAGAATGGGCACTCAAATACTTACTGGATGAGTAACTTAATAAATATGTTAACTACCATTAAAGTTAAAGCTAGTTTTCTGTATTTATTCTACTCTGAATAAAGTATTATGATAAATGAAGGATCTGATAATATTTCTTGACTGTGAATTTATATGAAATTAATTTTCCTATAGCTCTGGTCAGCTCATATACAAAATGAACAACCTTGTTACTCAACAGAATGTTATTTGTATGGATGTCACTTCACATTATGTTGAAAGAAAAAAAAATTTCATCATTCTATTGTTTGAAAATTTGGACCCAAATTTTCTTCAATATGTCACAATAGCAAAATTGTTCATCTTTTCAAGTTGAAGGATTAGAGCAGAGACTTGCTAAACAATGGTGTTAAAATGTGAAACAACCAATAAACTTCCAAAAAGTTTTTCTTCACTGAAGGAAGTACCCTAAAATATTAGAAAATCTTCTGACCTCACTTTCTTATACCATACACAAAAATGAACACAAAATGGATTAAGGATCCAAATGTATGACCTGAAATCACAAAAATTCCAGAAGAAAGCACAGAAAGTAAATAATTGCTCTGATCCTGGCCATTGTAAATTTTTCTTGATAAGTCTTCTGAGGCAAGGGAAACAAATGAAAAATAAACTATTGGGACTATATCAAAATAAAAAGTTTCTGCACATAAAAACAAATAATCAACAAAACTAAAAGGCACCCTATAGAATAGGAGATGATATTTCCAAATGACACATAAGACAGACATCTATAAAGAACTTATAAAACTCAACACACAAAAAAACAAACCATCCAGTTAAGAAATGGGCAGAAGACATGAATAGACACTTTTCCAAAGAAGATACACAAATGACTAACGAACCATGAAAAGGCTCAACATCACTCACCATCAGAGAGATACAAGTCAAAACCATGATGAGATATCAACTCACACATGTCAGAATGGCTAAAATTAACAACATAGGAATCAAGAGCTATTAGCAAGGATGCTTACACTTTTGGTAGGAATAAAAACTGGTACAGCCACTCCAGAAAACAGTAAGGTGGTTATTCAAAAGGTTAAAAATAGAACTACCCTATAACCAGCAATTGAATCACTAGGCATTTACCCAAAGGATACAAAAATACTGATTAAAAAGGATACAAGCACCCTGGTGTTTATAACAGCATTACCAACAATAGCCATATTACAGAGTCAAAACATCCATGGACTGATGAATGAATAAAGAAGATATGGTGTATATATCTACTATGGAATATTTTTCAGCCATCAAAAAGAATGAATCTTGTCATTTGCAACAACATGGATTGAGCTAGAATGTATTATGCTGAGCAAAATAAGTCAGTCAGAGAAAGACAAATACCAGATGGTTTCACTCATACGTAGAATTTAAGAAAAAAAACTAATAAATACAGGGGTAGGGGAATAAAGAGAGGGAGGAAAACCATAAGAGATTTTTAATTATAGAGAATAAACTAAGGGTTGCTGGAGAGGAGATGGACATTGAGGGTAGCACTGGTTATGATGAACACTGGATATTAAATGTAAGTGATGGATCTCTAAATTCTACTCTTGAAACCAATATTGCACTATATGTTAACTAGAATTTAAATAAAAACTTAAAATATATGTACATATATAAAGAACTTATATAAATCAACACACAAAAAACCCCCCAAATAATCCAATCAAAAAACGGGCAGATGACATGAACAGACATTTTTCTAAAGACATATAGATGGTCAATAAACACATAGAAAAATTCTCAACAGCACTTATCATGAGGGAAAAGCAAATCAAAACCACATTAAGATAATACCTCACAACTGTGATAATGAGTAAAATAAAAAGAACCCCAAGAAACATTAGATGTTGGCAAGATGTGGAATAAAGGGAACTCTCGTGCACTATTAGTGGGAATACAAACTGTTGCAACCACTGTGGAAAACAGTACAGAGTTCCCATAAAAAGTTAAAAATAGAAGGGCACCTGGGTGGCTCAGTTGGTTAAATGTTTGACTTTGGCTCAGGTCATGATCTCATGGTTCGTGGGTTCGAGCCTCACATCAGGCTCTGTGCAGACAGCTCAGGCCTGGAGCCTGCTTCTGATTCTGTCTCCCTTTCTCTCTGCCCCTCCCCACACTCGTTCTCTCCCTCCCTCTCTCTTTCTCTCTCTCTCTCCCTCTATCTCAAAATAGACATTTAAACAAATTTTAAGTTAAAAATAGAATTACTATTACCTTTCTGAGTACTTACCCAAAGAATACAAAAAAAAAAAAAAACTAATTAAAAAATATATTTGCACCCCTAAGTTTAGGCAGCATTATGTACAATAGCCAAATTATGGAAGCATTCCAAGTATACATCAATAGATGAATGGCTAAAGAAGATGTCCTCTATACACACACACACACACACACACACAAACACACATGAAAATTTCTTGGGTGTAAAAAAGTAATGAAATCTTGCCATTTGCAACAACATAGGTGGATCTAGATAGTATAATGCTAAGTGAAAAAAATTAATCAGAGAAATACAATATGATTTCACTCATATATGGTATTTAAAAAACAAACAAATGAACAAAGATGAAAAGAGACAAACCAAAAACAGACTCAACTCTAGAGAACAAACTGATGGTTACCAGAGGAAGGTCAATGGAGGAATGGATGAAATAAGTGATGGGGATTAAGAGTACATTTAGCACAATGAGCACTGGGTGATGTATAGAATGGTTGAATCACTATATTGTAAACCTAAAGCTAATATAACACTATATGTTAACTATATTGGAATTAAAAGTAAAATAAATTTTTTAATTAAAACGTTAAAATAAAGGAAATCTGCTGACCTCTCTTAAATAATTTTATGACCACTTAGTTGACACAAATACACACTGAAATGTAAATTACCCCAGGGAGAACTACTGGAATTTAATAATATGTGTATTTTCATGACAGTGAGAAATTGTTCTCAATGTTCTGACAAGCACATTTGGAACAAAGGCAGCAGGACACAGTACAGTGCACTTTAAAATTCTATAGTAATTCAATATAAAATTATTAGGCACCTATAAATATTACTCTGCTTGTGAAGTCACAGACATAATTAAAAGTTGTGACACTGAATGACATGCTACTTTCCATTGTCTTTCCATATTTTGGGTTTTTATATGCAATTCTTAAAATATGTTTTTAAAATGTTTTAAAAAGGACTATGGAGGCATTATAATCCTTTTTAACTTAGGTTGCTATCACTAGAAATCCTAAGCTACCAAACATTCCTCAAGGTTTGGACTGGAAATATAAATCATATTTTTACTTCTTTCTACACTGTACCGTACCTATATTGAGCCAAACACATAGTTGATATTTAATAAATATTTATTAAATAATGAGTAATGATAGTTACCTTGACATATAACTGAATTTCTTAACCTTAATAATACCTTGCATGACTTCTTGAAAAATGAGATTTTTTTTCCAAATAGCTGCTTTTAAGTGCCTATTGCTTTAGGGCAGTTCTACTTAAACTACCATTCACATCAGCACACTGATTAATCCCATTAACACTCCATCTATCCTTTTGCCAAAATTGTAGTTCTCTTTTATCAAACATATAAAGGCAATTACAGTAAATGGCTCTATCCATTTATATCAGTGATTTTACACATTGTTCAACCAGTATTAAATAAGGTGCCATCTCAATATTTAAGATTTCAATAAATTTTAGGACAAATAGACTTACTGTAACTTCAAAGTAGAGGTGAAATCTCTTGATACTTAATCTTCAATTCAATGTCTTTTTCCTAAGGATGAGAGTTAAAAAAATGACATTGTTTAGTATGCTGGATTGAATCATTTGCACCAAAACTTCATGCTTTTCCTGGAATCTCAGAATAAAACCTTATTTGGAAATAAAGCCATTGCATATGTAATTGATTCAGTTAACATGAGGTTTATACTGGAGTAAGGTGGGCTTTTACCAATATGACTACTGTCTGCTATCCTTCGAAGGGGAAGAGAGACACAGACAGATGCACAATAAAGACAATTATGTGAAGACAGAGGGAGTATGGAGTGATGCTGCCAAAAAGCAAGAATTGCCTGCAACTACCAGAAGGTAGGAAGAGACAAGAAATCCTCCTCCCCTAAAACTTCAGAAAGTGATAGCACCTTTGTCTTGGACTGTCAGCCTCCAGAACCAAGAGAATAAACTTCCTTTGTTATAAACAACTCAATTTATGGAACTTTGTTAAGAAAACCCCAGGAGCCCAATACACTTAGTTTTTGCTTAATCAATTTATGTACAATATGAAAATCTATTATTTTCATGGTCACCCCCTCCAACAACCCCAAGTCAATGAGAAAATGGATGTTTTAATGCTTTCTATTTCAAGGAACATGGCACACATTTTGGAAATGTTTGTGACTACACTTCAGTGATTAGTCACTTCAAATCTGAGACACAAAAGAAATTTATTTTATTAAAAAAACAGGTTTATCTATAAATATTTATATAGAAATGCTTCCATATGTGAATATTTGAATATATAAAACAATTCAAATTTAAATTTAAAAATATTTGAAAAACTTTTCCTTTTGAGGATTTATTAGTCACAGAGACTGAGGTCCTCTGAAGGTAATGAATTGACAATAAGTGGGTTAAAAATTGAAAATTCCAATCTGGATCAAGGGTTTTAATGCAATATTTTACATAATAAATAGGCTCATGTTAAGAAGTGGACATATCGCTGTACATTATTTTCATCCTTTTCCAATATTTATCTCATCGCTCTCCAAATAATGTAGTCACCCTACCTATAAGTCACTTTCCTTCCCTCAAAAACTATGTTTTCAGCCTAGAAAACTAGCTTTGAAAAGAATGGATAAAATATGTTGGCAGACATTATCCAGTCCATGAAAATATCTTTTTTATATACTCACTCCATAAAAAATATAGGGAAAATGAATTCTACTTTAATAAGATAAACTGGTATGTGTGTGTATGCATGTCTGTGTGTGTGTGTAAGAAACGCTGAACAAAAGACTTTATTCTCTGCTCTAAACAGAACAGAAATATTGATTTTTCATCACTCAATCCAGAAGGTCCAACAGTGCTGGAGAATTTATAGGCCATGGAGGGGAGACTAAATGATTATAGCTATACGATCATTTGCATTGAATTATTAACTAATAATTACTAATTTCCCACCATTACCTCTAGTTATGCAGGAAATTGTGTTTTTATTGTCCTTCCTTATCTAATAACAAGGTATTTTTTTTCTTTTAGTGTTTTATTTATCTCTGAGAGAGAGTGAGAGAGAGAAAAAGAGAGACAGTGTGGCCAGGGGAGGGTCAGAGAGAGAGGGAGATACAGAATCTGAAATAGGCTTCAGGCTCTGAGCTAGCTGTCAGCACAGAGCCTGACACGGGGCTTGAACCCACGAACTGTGAGAAAATGACCTGAGCCGAAGTCAGACGCTTAACAAACTGATCCACCCAGGGGCCCCAATAACGAGGTATTTTGAGTTGCTCTGTGATTTGTACATTAAAAAATCATCCATGTGTCCTTGTGTTTACTTCTGTCCTGTCAGTACACATCTCTCCTACTTCTCGAATTCTGGACAAAAGAGGTAGTAGAATATGCTAAGAAATATGGTAAAAGAGTGAATTAGTGGAGACTGGAAGTAGAATCCCTGGTGGGCTTAAAGAAGAAAAACATCCAGGTTGTCATCCTGTAATCATTTTTCTTTGTTATATTTTATCCATGGATAGTATTCATCTAATACTCCAAAAAGTTTTTTAAACTTTCAACACTATATTATTTCTTATTTCTGTGCACAATATTATATTCTTACCTTAATTCATTTTTAATCAATTTTAAATCATGTTGAATAACAAGTTATATTTAGCTATGTCTTTGGTTGTCCATATTTGGCACGATGACTCTAGACCAGTAATGGGAAACTCAAGTCACATAATTCATGCTTTTATAGGTTATCTCTCATTGATTATAATGTGTTCTTTTCTCGCATATATTTTAAAATAACAGTGAAATTAAACTGATGTTGTGTACATACTATTTATAACCAGAACAAAAATGACTGAGTTGGATTAAGATTTCATTTTTAGGTACAAATCTGAAATTAGATATAAGAGAAGTAATATAGGAGAAAGTGGTGTGTGTAAAATCACAAAGTGGCATTTTAGAACTCCCCTGGAAAGCAATCCTGCCCTAGACTCTGTTTTGTTGGGAGAGTTTTGATTACTGATTCAATTTCTTTATTGGTTTTGGGTTTGTTCAAAATTTTTATTTCTTCATAAATTGCTAATTGTAAAAGTTTGTTTTAATAATGATTGCAAATACAAATGATACTAAACCTGTTGTTAAAATATATTTTGGGGATGTGTTGGTTTATCAGCAATTTTCAGGATCTGATATTCTTAAGCATTAACTAATAATTTATTTATATATGTTATGATTGCCAAATTAACAAAAACTTGTCTATTAAATATGTATGTGCTTTTCTAAACTTTATTTTAGTTGATGCAAAACATTTCATTGGATATACTCTGTAAAGCCTACAAGAAAATCTGAAGCAATTCTTTCTACAGAAAAGCTTGCTTTTTTAAAATCTTGAACTAATGCCCCTCCTGTATAACAAAACTCTTTATATATTAAGAAAATTTTACAGAGAAAGTTTGTAAAGTGTGAAATATAGTATTCTGTATTTTTAGATTCTGTTGCTTGCTATTAAACACATATTTGCTTTAAAATGCCTTTCTTTTATGCTGGAAGCATAGGGTAATATAGGTTGAATTTTTACCTAGTAAAAAGTCACATCTCTCATAATACAACTGTCTCTATTAGGTGCAAGTGTCCCTCAGTCTAGGAATCTTAAAACTCAGTTGATGTTGGGAAAACTGGACAGCAACATGCAGAAAAATGAACCTGGACCACTTTCTGACACCATACACAAAAACAAACTCAAAATGAATGAAAGACCTAAACATAAGACAGGTAGCCATCAAAATCCTAGAGGAGAAAGGAGGCAAAATCCTCTTTGACCTTGGCTGCAGCAACTTCTTACTCTACACATCTCTGGAGGCAAGGGAAACAAAAGCAAAAATATTCAATCTCATCAAGATGAAAATCTTCTGACATCAAAGGAAACAATCAGCAAAACTAAAAGGCAACTAATGGAATGGGAGAAGAAATTTGCAAATGACATATCATATAAAGTGTTAGTATTCAAAATCTATAAAGTACTTATCAAACTCAACACTCCAAAAACAATCAAGTGAAGAAATGGGCAAAAACATGAATAGATGATTTTCCAAAGAAGACATTCAGATGACTAACAGACACATGAAAACATACTCAACATCAATCATGATCAGGGAAATACAAATCAAAAGCACAATGAAATACCACTTCACACCAGTGAGATTGACTAAAATGAACAATTCAGGCAACAACAAATGTTGACAAGGGTGTGGAAAAAGAGGATCTTTTTTGCACTGCCAATGGGCATGCAAACTGGTGCAGCCACTCTGGAAAATAGTATGAAGTTTCCTTAAAAAATTAAACATAGAACTATCCTGTGACCCAGCAACTGCACTACTAGGTATTTACCCAAGGGATATAGGTGTGCTGTGTCGAAGGGGCACATGCACCCCAATTTTTATGGCAGTGCTATTGATAATAGCCAAAGTATGGAAAGAATCCAGATCTTCATTGACAGACGGGTGGATAAAGAAGAGGTGATTTACATACAATGGAGTATTACTCAGCAATCAAAAAGAATGAAATCTTGCCATTTGCCATACTACGTGTATGGAACTAGATGGGATAATGCTAAGTGAAATTAATCAGTCACAGAAAGACAAATATCACATAACTACACCTATATGTGGAATTTAGGATCCAAACAGATGCACATAAGGGAAGAGAAGCAAAAATTGTATAAAAACAAGGAAGGGGACAAAACATAAGAGACTCTTAAATACAGAGAACAAATTGAGGGTTGCTGGAGGAGTATTGGGTGGCAGGATGTGTCAAATGGGTAAGGGACATTAAGGAAAACACTTGTTGGGATGAGCACTGGGTTTTATACATAGGGGATGAATCACTGGAATCTACTTCTGAAATCATTATTACATTATATGTTAACTAACTTGGATGTTAATTAATTAATTAATTAATGTTTTTTTTAAAAAGTCATTGACTTAATGGGGAGATATATATATGTATATAGTAAATATTTCTAACCATTTCCAGTTGTCCCTAACTTTAAAATACAAAAAGGATAATACATTTTTGAAGAAATATCCAATGATGTTATATTTAGAGGTCCCAAACACATTATTTCCATATCCATGTGGTTTTATAAAGATGTAAATATGCTTTCAATAGCCATAGTCAGTACTTGAGTAACCATGAGAAGTTTGATTATTCCATTTTAACTACGGAATATTCAATGGATACTTTAGGAGATAAACTTAACGTGCTTAAAATTCTAGCCTTTGAAGGAGAATTTGATCCTTGTCCTTGGAAAGGATAACACAGTAATTTGTAAAATGTGCAAGAAAATTTCTCTCAATATAACAGATCACTTTATGCCTCAAACAGTCAATAAATTAACTCTTTTTGAATACTAATCATGTTTGTTTAAATAGAAGCAAACCCAATTGTTTATTCATTGGCAATGGTAAACATAAAGTAAGCAACTATCATAAAATTAAAAACTCCCAGGAGATAGTTTTATGATTCTGAGAAAAATATATTCCTATAAACTTGATTTCTAAAGAACATGTTTTAACTGTGTATATGTGTTTACTTCAAGGGTATACAATTTAGGACTTAATTAGCACATGACTAGATTCACCCTGTTTGCAGGTTTATTTGATAGAAAACTCAGTGTTATAAACTTTTTAGATTTCACAAACTAAGAGATTTGGCTATTTAGTAAGAAATTGGGATTCCTTCAAGGAAAAAGTAGTATCTAGAACAAGCCCATTTTTATACATTAGGCTCTAGCCATTAATATCCTACAAAGCTGACTGAGCAGTTCTCATTAGATTTCCTCCCTATCCCATGGACATGCTAATTTGCAAAGGTTAACTTGAATCACAATCCCTAGCCCATAGTTTCATCCAATCTGTTCCTCTACTGTCAAAACAGTGCCTTTCCTACTAATTAGGTCACTTCTCTGTTTCCTATTTTTAATTTGCAGATAATATTCTGCTTTTCCTTGGCAAGTTACACCTCTTTCCCATTATCAATGTCTTCTCTCCCCAGGTATTTATCTACCTAGAGTAATATCACCTCCACTGGTTGACCCAGAGTCCTCCATGGATTTCTTACCTGATGTCAACTCTATGTTCAGACATGGAGTTACTATATACCTTTATACTTGCTCTTAGTGTGCATTTGAAATATCAGTGTTTAAACATCAAAACTTTAAACTTGCTTTCCATTGGGCCAATGACATCCCTACCAAATTTTCATTTACCAGGGCATGTCCAACCTAGTACTGTCATAAGAGCTGCAAGATCTTGAGTGAAAGACTTTCGTTATGGCTGTCTATAAGTTGATACTTCTTTAAATTTATTTATCATTAAAATGTTAATCATAAACCAACTCTACCTATTGTATCAGAAACTTTGTCAAGGGAATGAATTTTTATTATATTATATTCCAAAAATGCCTACTAAAGGGGTTACAAACATTCAAACAAACAAAATATAAAAAGTCACTACTGTATGTTAGATGTCTGGGGAGCTGTCCTATGGAGTGAAACTACTGGGTAGATACTGAGTCTATTAAATTGATAAGGTTCTTAATCATATGACAATGTAACAATAAACAATACGTAAAGATATAAAAATATATGAATAATGTGGCAGAGTTTATGATTTATAAATTATCCATGTGGAACTTGAGGGTGTTATGCTGAGCAAAATAATTCAGGCAGAGAAGGACAGATACCATATGTTTGGACGTATAGGTGGATTAGGAGGAACTTAACGGAGGACCATGCGGGAGAAGAAGGAGAAAAGTAGTGGGGGAGAGGGAGAGAGGCAAACCATGAAAGACTCTTGAATGCCAAGAACAAACTGAGGGCTGATAGTGGGGGGGAAAGGGGATGGGGGGATGATGGGCAGGAGGAGGGCACTTGTGGGGATGAGCACTGGGTGTTATATGGAAACCAACTTGACAATAAACTATTTAAATAAATAAATAATCCATTAAAATGGTTTGGAAATGAAGGAATGAAGTAGAAGAGGATCTTGGAGAAGAGACTGAAAAACACCTAAGAAGACTGACAATAATAGATGGCCGCTGTTATAGACCATGACTGACACAGAGGGTTTAACAGAAAATCTTAAGTATAAGGATGACTATGTCACTAAGTCACAGATTTGAAAAGTCAACTTAATTTAAACTTCCTAAATATGTTTTCTGAGGCCACTGATTGTACCTTGCCTTAATTAGAATTAGTTTACAAATAGGAATATGGCTGAATTTGCAGGTAGGAGGAGACAGTAAATCTAGTTCTAACAAGAGAGGACTGGTAAGGGCAATGAAATTAGACAGAGACTAACACATTTTATCTTTAAATACAGAAGACCATAAGAGGCATGGAAGATGTAAGGGTGAGGATTTATGATGGAAACAGGCTATCATATAATTGTTTTGATATTCTGTTAAGTCAAATATTGTAAGACTCTCAGTTAAAGGGCTAGGGGAAAAATTGATATTTTGAATATGGAACCTTGAATAAAAATGTGGGTTAGAGGCAATGTGTCACCTAAACAACAGAGAATTTCAAGAAGAGAGAGGCACCATTATCTCCTGAGCTGGTAAGATTAAATAAGATTAATGCTGAAAACATGCCATTGATTTGGCAATTAGGAGGTAATTAGTGATCTGAACAAATGCTATTTCAATGATATGATAGGGTAGATAGTAGATTGCATTGAATAAAGGTAAGTGATGAAGTGGATATGGTTGACTCATTCAAGTAGTTTGGCAATGAATACATAGGAAATAGTTTTATATCTGCTTGCCTGTAGAAGGAAAGTTTACAGATTTTTAAAGCTGTCTTTTAAACTTGGGAAACTCAAGAAAGTTAATGTGCTAATTTAAAAAGTAAGTGAAAAGGCAGTCTGTTTTTACATGTAATGAGCTTGAAGTTGCCCCTCTATCATAAGGAAAAGTAAAAAAGCTGAACAGACAAACATCAGCAACTCTTCTTGCAACAATAAGACAGGGAAGGACACAGGGCGAACCACTGACCCCTCCAAAAACTGGAGAGATAAGCAAATACAGGGAGTTGTGGCTTGCCAGAGAAGATACTCATGAATCCACTGTGGAAACCAGTGGTATTATAGGAAAAGCTGAACAATGGACGAAGTGCTGGAGATTCAGTATACACAATGCTTGAGAGTTTAAAATCAAAACAAAAACAAACAAATAAGAATTTAGAGAATCCAGGGGCGCCTGGGTGGCTTAGTCGGTTAAGCGTCCGACTTTCGCTTAGGTCATGATCTCGCGGTTCGTGGGTTCGAGCCCCGCGTCGGGCTCTGTGCTGACTGCCAGCTCGGAGCCTGGAGCCTGTTTCAGTCTGTGTCTCCCTCTCTCTCTGACCCTCCCCTGCTCATGCTGTCTCTCTCCCTCTCCTAGAAATAAATAAAAGATTAAAAAAAAAAAAAAGAATTTAGAGAATCCAGTCATATGGATGCTCCACAATATTGAGATTTACCTTCTGAAGGTCAACCAGATTCCTACAGCAAATATGAGATTTTAAAAATTCCCTTATGCTTCTAGCAAGAGGAGAGGAAAAGGAATCATTTTGAAATATGCCAGAACACTCTGTTCTTGACAAACCTGTCCTCAATGGAACTAGTTAGCCTAATGTGTTGGGGTATTATCAGAATCTAACAGACCTGTGGAGAGGAAATCCCCAATGGCAGCAAGTTCTAGTTGTCTCACTCACTGAAGTGGGGGAAAAAAATAAAAAACTGAGAAACACTTGTGAAGTTTATAAACCAAAGGTATAGGAAACTAAAAGTGTGAAACCATAATAAAGGACCATGGAATGCTTCATCTCTCTTCACACCCCACATCTACATTACTGAAGACCCACTTTTAGCAACTCCTTTTACCCACTTTATCATGTCTGGCTATCAGGAAAAAATGACAAGGCATACGGAAGGAAGGAAGGAAGGAAGGAAGGAAGGAAGGAAGGAAGGAAGGAAGGAAGGAAGGAAGGAAGGAAGGAAGGAAGGAAAGAGAGAGAGAGAGAAAGAGAGAGAGAGAGAGAGAGAGAAAGAGAAAGAAAGAAAGAAAGAAAGAAAGAAAGAAAGAAAGAAAGAAAGAAAGAAAGAGAGAGAGAGAAAGAAAGAAACTTAAAAAGAGCAATTATCAGAATGAGTCTTGTCAGGGATGCTATACCAGGTTTGACCAGCAAACCCTGGCCAGCGATGACCAATTACTCAGAAAAAGGAGAAGGCGAGGGTGCCAAGTGCTGTAGAGGTGATCAGCCAGAGGAAAGCTCATCTCCAGTTTTTACTGAGAATTTTATCAGTACATTTCAAGGGGTGCAGGGGACAGGAATATGTGGGTTCAAGGGCAGGAACAAAGCATACTCATAGATTATCGGAGGAACAGTACAATCAGGGTAGTGATGTGCAGGCAGACGTGACAGAGGCAGTATATATGTCATAGGAAGGGGATTGTTTTACTACTTTAGATTAAGCATTTACGGAGTGGGAAAACATGTTCCACAAGCAAGGTCAGTCTGTCTTCAGCCTTGACATTTCAAAGGAGACCTGGTTTTCCTGATCTGTTTTGCTGCTTCTCAACTAAAACATTTCTTTCTTATATCTCAGCCAGCCAACCTCTATGTGCTCCCACAATGTTGGAATTTAAAACACCTGTGATTAATATGCTAAAAGCTCTAAAGGATAAAGTAGTCAGCATGTAAGAACCGATTGACAATGTAAGCAGAGAGATGAAATCCCAAAGGAAAAAAAAATGTTGGAGAGAAAGAAAACACTGTAACCTAACAAAAAATTGCCTTTGATAAATTCATTAGTAGACTGGACACACCTGAAGAAAGAACCTCTAAGGTAGAGAACATACTAAAATCCTTGAAAACCAAAAATCAAGAGAACAAAAATTGAAAAAAGTATATTCAAGGACTATCGGACACTAATAAAGGTATAATATACACAGATGTGAATGTGAAAGGAGAAGAGATAATAAAGCAGAAGAAATATTGTAAGCAATAATGACTGAGAATTTTCCCAAATGAACGTCAAACACAAATTCAAAGACTCAGGAAACTCAGAGAACACCAAACAAGATAAATACAAAAAACACTACAGTGAGGCATCTCACTTTTAAACTACATAAAGTCAAAATTAAAGAAAATTCCTAAAAGAGGCCAGAGGGGAAAATACCTTACATATGCAGGAACAAAGATAAGAATTACACCTGACTTTTCCTTGGAAATCAAACAAACAAGAAGAGAGTAAAGTGAAATATTTAAAGGATTGAAAGAAAAAAATAAAAACACCAAGTATCATGTTCCCTGTGAAATTATACTTCAAAGTGAAGGAGAAATAAGAACTTTCTCAAACAAAAATTTAAGGACTTTCTTGCTAGTAGATCTGCCTTACAAAAAAATGTAAAAAGAGGTTCTTCAGGGAAATAATAACTAATAATGATACAGATCAGAAACTTACATTTTCATAAAGAACATTGAAGAAGGAATAAGTAAAGGCACATTAAAAACTTTTATTTTTCTTATTCGTAATTGAACAGGTAACTATTCAAAGCAATAATAGCAACATTTTTATTATACATACTTATGCATGTGTCTTATATATTTGTGTTTACTAACAGGTTTATACATGATTACACATAAGTGAAATGAATGATAGCAATTACATAAGAGATAAGAGAAAGGAATTAGGATTATTTTGATATTATTAGGATTATTATAAGATACTTAAACTGCACATGAAGTGGTACAATATTATTTAAAAGGAGACTTGGAATAGTTGTAAATCTATATTACAAATTCTAAGGCAACCACTAAAAAAAAAGCATTTAAAAAAGTACAAGAAGTAAAACTGATATGCTAAGAAGAAAAAATTGAAATATTTAAAATGCTCAATTAAAACCACAAAAAGTAGAAAAAGACTGGAAGACAAAAATAGTAACAAAGAATAAAGCAACAATAAGAAAGCACCAATAACTATGGTACATATTAACCCAGCTATATCAGTAATCACGTTGATTGTCAGTGGTTTGAATACATCAGTTAAAAGACAGGGATAGAGTGTATCTGAAATACCCCAATTATATGTTATTTGCAAAAAAAATACATTAAGCATAAAAGCCCATGTGGAGTAAAAAGGACATAGATGGGGAAATACATATCATGCTAACATTATTCAAAAGAAAACAGGAGTAGCTATATTAATTTCAGACAGAGCTGACCTCAAAGTAAAGAAAGTTATCAGGGATGATGTAGGGCATTACAAAATGATAAAGAGGTTAATTCTCCAAAAAGATATAGCAATTTTTAACATGTATACACCTAAAAGCAGAGCATCAAATGATCTGACAAAAATACTGGTAGAACCACAAAGATAAATAGATGAATGCACATCATAGTTGGAGACTTCAGCACCCCTCTATCAGAAATGGACAGATTCAGCAGGCAGAAAACCAGTAATCACATAACTGGGCTCAACATCACCATCAATTAACTAGATATAATTGACATCTATCGACTATCCAAGAACAGCAGAATACACATTCTTTCCAAGCTCTCATAAATTATTCAAAATAGACCAGTCTGAAACACTCCTTAACAAATTTAAAATAATAGAAATCATACAATGCTGCTCTCAGACCACAATGGAATTACTAGAAATCAATAACAGAATGTTAAATGGAAAATCCCCAAATACATAAGGATTAAACAGTACACTTCTAAATAACAAATAGCTTGAAGAAGAAATCCCAAGTTAAATTTTAATATGTTTTTAACTAAATGAAAATGAAAACAACTTATCAAAATGTGTGAAATATAATGAATACAGGGCTTAGAGGAAAATGTATAGTATTAAATGCAAATATTAGATGTGAAAATCTAAAATCAATAGTTTACTTTTCTGGGGCACCTGAGTGGCTCAGTCAGTTAAGCATCCGACTTTGGCTCAGGTCATGATCACATGGTTTGTGGGTTTGAGCCCTGCATCGGGCTCTGTGCTGACAGGAGCCTGGAGCCTCCCTCAGATTCTGTGTCTCCCTCTCTCTGCCCCTTCCCTGCTTGTGCTCTGTGTCTCTCAAAAAATAAAATGTTTAAAAAAATAATTTACTTTTCCACCTTTCTTGAAGATAGAAAATGAAAGGCAAAGAAACAATAAGAATTAGAGTAGAAAGCAATGAAATTGAAAACAGAAAATTAATAGAGAGAAATCATAAAACCAATAGTTAGTTCTTTGAAAATATCAATGTAATCAATAAGCCTCTAGCCAGGTTAAATAAGAAGAAAAAGAAAACACAAATTAGAAATATCAAAAATGAAAGAGAAAACAAGTAAAGACCTTATAGAAATGAAAAGAACAGAAAAGGAATACTATGAACAACTCTATGCCCACAGATTTGATATCCTAAGTAAAAGGGACCAATTTCTCAAAACAAACAAACAAACAAACCTGCCCAAACTCACAAAAGAATAGATAATCTAAATAGACCTATATATACAAAGGAATTTATTCAATACTTAAAAACCTTTTAAAACAGAAATACCATTCACTGATGGGTTCACTAATTCTACCAAACATTTAAGGAAGAAATTGTACCAATTCTCTACATAATCTGTTTTGAAGATAGAAGCTTCCTAACCCAATCTTTGAGGCCAGCACTACCTTATATCAAAACTAGTTGAGAAGATAAGAAAACTACATACCAATATCTCTCAGGATTACAGAAATAAAAATCTCAATAAAATATTAGCAAATCAAATCTCAGCAAGTATAAAAACAATTATGCACTATGGCCTCGTGAGACTTATCCCAGATCTGTAAGGCTGGTTTCACATGAGAAAGCAATTAATGTAACTCATAATATCAACAGACTAAAACAGAAAATGTACATAATTATATCATAGGATGTAGGAAAGGCATTTGACAATATCTATCACCCATTCATGATAAAAGTTCTCAGGACACTGTAAATAGAGGGGAACCTCCTCAAATTGATACAGAATATCTACAAAACCCCACATCTAACATTATAGTTAATGATGAGAAACTTGAAGATTTCACAGTAAGATCAGGAGCAAAACAAGAACATCCCCTCTCACCACTCCTTTTCAACATCATACTGGAAGTCCTTGTTAATGCAATAAAACATTAAAAGGAATTAGAAAATGAATTAAAAGGAATACAAAGTGGGAAAAAAGACATAAAACGATCTTTGTTCACAGCAGACATGAACATCTACATAAAAATTGAAAAGAACAACAAAAAAACAGCTAAAACTAAGAAGAGACTAGAGCAAAGTTTCAGGAGACAAAGTTAATACAGAGGACTTAATTGCTTTCCTATTTACCAACAATTAGTAAATGAAATATGAAAATAAAAGTAAAATACAATTTACAATTGTATTGAAAAAAGTGAAGTATTTAGGTTTAAATCTACCAAAATATGTAGAGAGCTATGCGAGGAAAATTATGAAACCATGGGAAATGAAATAAAAGAACTCAATAAATGGAGAGAAAATCCATGTTTATAGATAGGAAGACCATATATTGTCAAGATAACAGTTCTTTCCAGCTTAGATTTAATACAATCCCAATTAAATCACAGCAATCCAGTCTGTGGTTATAAGCAAACTGATCCAGAAGTTTAGAAAGAGAGGTAAAAAAACAGAATAGCTAACACAATATGGAGGAAGCACAGAATTGGAAGACTGATACCACCTGACTTCAAGGTTTAGTATAAATTATAACAATAGAATTGTTTGGATTGATGAAATAACTGATCAGTGGAATTCAGAAATGGACCTCGATAAGTATAGTCAACTGATCTTTGATAAGAAGCAGAAGCAAAACAATAAAAATAGTCCTTTCAACAAATGGTGCTGGAACAACTGGACATCCACGTGCAAGAAAATAACTCTAGACATACATCTTTGACCCTTCATAAAAATTATCTCTAAGTAGATCAAAGATAAAGATGTAAATGGCAAGTTGTAAAAATCCTCAAAAATAACAAGGGAAAGTGTAGATAATATTGGGTATGGTGATGCCTTTTTGGATATAATACCAAAGAAACAACCCATGAATAAACAATTAATAATATGAACTTGTTTAATTAAAAACTTCTCTTCTGTGAATAATGACACCAAGAGAATTAACAGACAAACGACATAGTAGAAGAAAATATTTCCAAAGACATATCTGATAAATACTGTTATTCAAAATATATGAAAAACTTTTCAAGAACTCGATAATAAGAAAACAAATTGCCCAAATACAAAATGAGCCAAAGATCTTAGCAGACACCAAAAAAAGATATATGGATGGTAAATAAGGACACAAAAATTGTCCCACATAATGTATTATGAGGGAAATAAAAATTAAAACAATAATATACCACTGTACGCTTCAGTAGAATGGCAAAAATCCAGACACTGACAATACCAAGGCATGGAGCAATTAAGATGTCCTCCAGTAGATGAATGGATAAAGAAACTGTAACACATCCAGACAATGGAATATTAATCAGGACTAAAGCAAAATGAGCTATCAAGTCATGAAAATACATGAAGGAAATTTCAATTTATATTACTAAATGAAGGAAGCCAAGATGACAATTCTATATACTATATTCCAGCCATACAGCATTTTACACTAGGGAAACATGGAGACAGTAAAAAGATCAGTGGTTTCTTGAAGTTATGGGTAAGGTAAATAATAATAATAATAATAATAATAGGTGGAGCACAGATGCTTTTAATAGAAGAGAAAAATACTCTATGGTTATATAATGATGGATATATGTCATTATACATAGTCCAAATTCACAGAGTATACAACACCAAGTGTACTGTGAATGATTATAGTGTGTCAGTGCAGGTTCCTGGTAAAAAATGTACCATTTTTTTCACCATGGTGAGTGATGTTGATAATGGCTATTCAGGTATGGAGACAGGAAGTATATGAAACATCAGTATACCTCCCTCTGAATTTTGTTTTAGTCTTTAAAAAAAAAGTCTTAGTTAAAAAAATAGTCAAAAAATGAGGCTAAAGAAAAGCAAAATATAATGGGCAAGGTTTTAAAATGTAGGAGAGAAAAATCAGAAGTACAGAAGATACCTACCCATTGTATCTATCCATTGTAGATGGGAATACAAACTTGTGCAATTTTTCAAAAAAGAAATTATCAATAAGAATCAGAAATATGTTCTTAACCTCTGTAAAAATCATGCAATTTGTGTGATACTATACTAAGTAAATTTTATATTATATAAGTTCTAAGATTCTTTCATAAAATATAATCAGATATGATAAAAGAAATATATATAAACATATATGTATACTCATTTTGCAAATGTTGATAAATTGGTAATAACTTAAGAGTGTCATAATTAAATAAGTATATAAGTATATATGGTGTGACAGTGGTGCAGTAGAAGGTCTGTAACCTCCCCACGTCCTATGAATAAAACTAAATAACTAACAAATTATCATAAATACTCCAAAACTCTATGTGAACACTGGCAGAACAAACTCCACAAGTAAAGGTAGAGAAGAGGCCACATGGAGAAGATAGGAAGTGCAGAGATGTGGTTTGGGAGAGAAATGGATCATGGACACTGTCGTGGGAAGGGACTCACAGACACAGAGAAGTGCAGGAGACATACTAGCACACAAGGGATCACACAGAGAAGATATTTCCTCATAGCAATTGGGTTGGAAAGCAAGAGATCTTGCAACCAGTGGGGCTTAAAGCCTGGAGCTCTAAAGGTCACTGGCATGGGTCAGGAAGAGTCCAAAGGCATTGGGACTGCTCTTGGAGAGAATGTAGGACAAACATGCTACAGACATATAGTATGGAAGCAACAATATGAAAAGCACCTGGGGTACACAGCGGGAGGTTATTTGCTCATCTTGGAGCATGTCCTGGAGAGACAGCATTCATGCAGAGAGTATAGAAACTGGTAGGTGCCATTTTCCTCCCCTGCCCCTCAGTGTAAGCACAGGGGCACCTGTGGGAAAGAGTGCAGCACTTACATTCATTACCTACTTTGCTTATGTCAAGCCCTGCCCCACCTTCCCAGTCACACTTGCCTCAGTCCCAGTGTAGTTAGCAACCTCCCACAGAAGGCTGACCCAAACCCCTACTCACAACATATCTTCAATCCAGGAGTTTAGTAGACAGTTGTAGTGCCAGTGGAAAGAAGTCTCATTTCACAAGCAGAACAGTGCACACCTGGTTAAAATTCACCACATTCAGGGGGCACCTGGATGTTCAGTCAGTTAAGCATCCAACTTTGGCTCAGGTCATGAACTCAGGGTTTGTGAGTTTGAGCCCCACATTGGGCTCTGTACCAGAACCCGGAGCCTGCTTTGGATTCTGTATTTCCATCTCTCTCTGCCCCTCTTCTGCTCATCCTCTCTCTCTCTCTCTCTCTCTCTCAAAAATAAATAAACTTTAAAAAATTAAAAAAAAAACCTCACCACATTCAGGCAAGGGACCAAACACTGCCCACAACTGGCAAACAGAGTCTCAGCAGACAACAAGCCTGAAGAATAAAATGGCCAGGACTTCAATAGCAGAGCACATGCAGCACACATTGCAGATATTCCCTGAAGCAGCAGGCCCTAGGGAACAGGGACACTACAGTATAGGATTTCTGTTTCATAAGGCCATTACCGTCATGAACAGGAGAAGTAGCTGACTTTCCTAACACACAGAAGCAGACGGAGACTTAGACAAAATGAAAACAGGAAGTTTTCATTTGTCATTAGACAAAATGAAAAGAAGAAAAGAGAGGAATGCTCCCCAAATGAAAGAACAGGACAAGGACAATGCCAGATATCTAAAGGAAACAAATATAAGTAACATTACTGACAGAATTTAAAGTAATGATTTTAAAGATACATGCTAGACTTCAGAAAAGAGAGAGACGTGAGAGAGACAAATAACACAAAGATGGGGAATAAAATAGCATAGATAAGGGCCTAATAAACAAACTAAGAAATACACTATGTGAAATGAACAGTAGGCTGGAAGAAGCAGAATGACTTAATGACCTAGAAAACTGAGTAATGGAAAGAAAGGGCAATTGGATGGCTCAGTCAGTCAAGCGTCTGACTTTGGTTCAGGTCATGATCTCACAGTTTGTGAGTTCAAGCCCCTCATTGGACTCTGTGCTGACAGCATCAAAACCTAGAGCCTGCTTGCATTCTGTGTCTTCCTCCTTCTCTGTCTCCCTCTGCCCTTCCCCGCTTATACACTCTTTCTCTTTCTCTCTCTCTCTCTCAAAATTAAGCATTTAAAAAAATTTTAAAGATACAGTAATGGAAAGAAATAAAAGCTAAACAAAAGAAAAGAACTATACAAAAAAGGAATAGACATAGAGAACTCAGTGATTCTATCAAACATAATAACATACATAATATTGGAGTTCCAAAATAAAAAAAAAAAGAAAAGAGGAAGAAAATTTACTTGAAGAAAAAATTGCTGAAACTTCCCAAATCTACAGATGGAAGCAAATATTCAGACAACTGCAAAAAAAATCAACAAAAGCAGATCCAAACCAAGACAAATGGTAATTAAAATGGCAAAATATAATAATAAAGGAAAAACTTTAAAAGCAAAAACACAAAAGAATACAGGCACATAAAAGGGAAACCCCTTTAGGCTATCAGGCCACTTTTTGGCAGAAACTTTCCAAGCCAAAAAGAATGGGCATAACATTCTAAGTGCTAAATGGGAAAAAATCTGCAACCAAGAATAATCTATCCAGCAAGACTATCATTCAGAATAGAAAGAGAAATAAAGTGTCCCAGACAAAGAAAAACTAAAGGAGTTCATGACCAATAAACTAGCTCTGCAAGAAGTACTACAGGGGAACTTGAGTACAGAGGAGAGTCCAAAAGTGACAGTATGAAGGCAGAAAACACAAAAGCAGTAATAATGAATAGTTTATGGAAAGGATCAGTCAAGTAACTCACAACATAGAAGGATGCAAAGTATGACACCATACGTGTAAAATGTGAGAAGGAGAGAAGTAAGAATAGATTCAATCTTAAATGAACATCAAGTTAATAAAGACTGCCACATACAGAAGATATTATATACAAACTTAATGGTAACCACAAATCAAAAACCACTAATAAATATGCAAAGAAGAAAGACAAAGACATCCAAATATATCAATAAAAACCCCAGCAAAACATGAAAGAGAGAAAGACAAGAAAGGAGAAGAGAAAATCTTGAGAAGCAACCACAAAACAGGTAAGAAAATGGCAAGGAATAGACTAAATTTTCTAATCAAAAGACATTGAGTGACAGAATGAATAAAAAAACAAGACCCATCTATGCTGCCTACAAAATACTCATTTTAGATCTAAAGACACCTGCAGATTGAAAGTGAGGGAATAGTAAAGCACTTATCATGTAAATGGAAGTCAAAAGAAAGCCAGAGTAGCAATACTTATCTTGGAAAAAATAGACCTTAAAATGAAGACTGTAACAAGAAACAAAGAAGGATAGTATATAATACAGGACAATCCAACAAGAAAATAGAACTATAGCAAATATTTATACACCCAACATGGAAGTAAGTATCCAAATACATAAGAGTTAATAACAAACATAAAGGAACTAATCAGTAATAATACAATAATCATAGGTGACTTTAACACCTCACTTACATCAATAGACAGATCATCTAAACAGAAAATCAACAAGGGAACAATGGCTTTGAATGACACAGTGGACCAGATGGATTTAACAGAAACATTCAGAACATTCTTTCCTAAAACAGTAGAATACACATTCTTTTCAAGTGCACATGGGTCATTCTGCATAACAGTTCACATATTAGACCTTAAAACAAGCCTCAACTATTTCAAAAATATTGAAGCCATATACCATTCATCTTTTCTAACCACAACACTATGAAACTAGAAGTCAACCACCAGAAAAAATATGGAAACACCATAAATGCATAGAGGTTAAATAATATGCTACTAAACAATGAATGGGTCATCCAGGAAATAAAAGAAGAAATTAAAAAAATTCATTGAATATAATGAAAATGGAAATGCAATGGTTCAAAACCTTTGGGATTCAGAGAAAGCAGTTCTAGGAGGGAAGTTTATATCAATACAGGCCTATATCAAGAATCAAGAAAAATCTCAAATTTTACACCTAAAGGAGCTAGGAAAATAACAACAAAACCTAAAATCAGCAGAAGGAAGGAAATAATGGAGATTAGAGCAGAAAAAAAAGATATAGAAATTAAAAATAAGACAGATCAATGAAACCTGTTTATTAATGGAATAAATAGCGTCTAGACAAACTTATGAAGTACAAAAGGAAATAAGTCAAATAAACTTACAAATAACAAAAATAACAACCACTACCCCAGAAATACAAACAATTATAAAAGAATACTATGGAAAAGCTACATACCAACAAATTGCACAGCCTAGAAGAAATAGATAAATTCATCAAAACATAACCTATTAAACAGGAAGAAATATAAAATGTGAAGAAACTGATTACCACCAAAGAAATTGAATTAGTAATTTAAAAACTCCCAACAAAGAAAAGTCCAGAGCCAGGTGACTTTATAGATGTTTCTACCATACATTTACAAAAGAGCTAATGCCTAGTCTTCTCAAACTATATCCCCAAAATAGAAAAGGAAAACCCCCAATTCATTTTATGAGTACAGCATTATGTACTGATAAAGACAGCACCAAAAATGAAAACTAAAGGCCAGTATCTCTGATGACATAGATTCAAAAATTCTTAAAAGAGTGGCAAACTGAATCCAATAATACACTAAAAAAATCATTCATCATGATCAAGTAAGACTTATTCCTGGGTTGTGAGGGTTGTTCAGTATTCACAAATCAATTAATGTGATATATCACATCAGTAAGAGACCGGATAAAACCCATATGATTGTTTCATAGGTGCAGAAAAAGCAATAGTCAAAGTACAACATTAATTCATCGTTAAAACCCTCAACAAAGTAGGTTTATAGGGAATATATCTCAATGTAATAAAATCCATTTATGGAAAACACACAGATAACATCATCCTCAATGGGGAAAAACTGAGACCTCTTTCCCTAAGGTCAAGAATAAGACAAGGACCACTCTCACTACTTTTATTCAAAGTAGTACTGGAAGTTGTAGCTACAGCAAGCAGACAAGAAGTAATAAAAGACATCCAAGTCAGTAAACAAGAAGCAAAACTTTCGATATTTGCAGATGACATAATACAAAATGTGCAAACTCCTAAAGACTTCACGAAGAAACTACTAGAACTTATAAATGAATTCAGTAAAGTCACATAATACAAAATCGATGTACAGAAATCTATTGCATTCCTATATACTAATAATGAAGCAGAAGAAAAAAATTAAGAAAACAATTCCATTTATAATTACACCAAAAATGAAATACCTAGGAATAAATCTAAACAAAGAGGTAGAAGACCTATACTCTGAAAACTATAAAGTGATGATGAAAGAAATTGAAGATAATTCAAAGAAATGGGAAGATAGTCCATGCTGATGGATTGGAAGAACAAACATTAAAATGTCTCTACCATCCAAAGTAATCTACATATTCAATGTAATCCTTATCAAAGTACAGCAGCTTTCATAGACCTAGAAGAAATAATCCTACAATTTGTATAGAAACACAAATGATCCTGAATAGCCATAGCAATCCTGTAAAAGAACAAAACTGGAGGTATCACAATCTCAGATTTCAAGATACAGTACAAAGCTGTAGTAATGAAAACAGCATGATACTGGCACAAAAATAGACACAGACAATTGAACAGAATAAAGAGCCCAGAAATAAACCCATGATTACATGGTTAACTAATATGCCAAGAAGAAGCCACAAATATGCACTGGGGAAAAAAACTATCTCTTTGACAAACAGCGTTCGGAAAACTGCACAGCTACATGCAAAAGAAGTATACTGGATCACTTTATTACACCATTCACAAAAATAATCTCAAAATGGATTAAAGACCTTAATGTGAGACCTAAAACCATAAAAACCCTAGAAGAAAGCACAGACAGTAATTTCTCTGACATTGACCATAGCAACCTCTTTTTAGATATGTCTTCTGAGGCAAGGAATATAAAAGCAAAAGTAAACGATTGAAACTACATCATAATAAAAAGCTTCTGCATAGCAAAGGGAAGAATCAGCAAAACTAAAAGGCAACCTACTGGATGGGAAAAGATTTTTGCAAATAATATATCTGATAAAGGGCAAGCATCCAAAATGTATAAAGAAATTATCCAACTAAATATCCCCACCCAAAAATAAGCCAATTTAAAAATAGGCAGAAGATGCACTAAAGAAAACCTACAGATGGTCAACAGATACATGAAAGGATGCTCAACGTCACAAATTATGAAGGTAATGCAAATCAAAACTGCAATGAGCTATCACTTCACACCTTTGGAATGACTAAAATCAAAAGCACAGTAAACAACAAGTTTTGGCAAGTATGTGGATTAGAGGAATACTCATGTATTGTTGGTGACAATGGAAACTGGTGCAGCAACTGTGGTAAACAGTATTAAGTTCCTCAAAAAATTACAAATAGAATTAACATATGATCCAATAATTCCACTACTGGGTATTCACCCAGAGAAAATGCAAACACTAATTTGGAAAGATATATGCAACCCTGTGTTTATTGCAGCATTATTTACAATAGCTGAGATATGAAAGCAGCCCAAGCATCCACCAACAGATGGAAAAAGAAGTATAACTGAGCCATAAAAAAAAAAAATCTTGCCATTTACAACAACATAAATGGATCCGGGGAGTTTAATGCTAAGTGAAATAAGTCAGTGAAAGACAAATACCCTATGATTTCATTCATATGTGGAATTTAAGAAACAAAACACAGGAATAAAGAAAAAAAGAGACAAACCAAAAAAACAGGCTCAAGTATAAAATAACAAATTGATGGTTACCAGAGGGGAATGGGTGAAATTGGTGAAGGGGATTAGGAGTACACTTGTCTTGATGAGCACTGAGTAGTGCATAGAATTGCTGAATCACTATATTGTATATCTGGATCTAACATACCACTGTACCTTAATTCTACTGGAATCAAAATATTTTAAAAAGGGGCGCCTGGGTGGCTTAGTCGGTTAAGCGTCCCACTTTCGCTTAGGTCATGATCTCGCGGTTTGTGGGTTCGAGCCCCGCGTCGGGCTCTGTGCTGACTGCCAGCTCAGAGCCTGGAGCCTGTTTTGAATTCTGTAACTCCCTCTCTCTCTGACCCTCCCCTGCTCACGCTGTCTCTCTCTCTCCTAGAAATAAATTAAAAAATATTTTAAAAATATTTTAAAAATCAATATACAAAAAATCTGAAAGTTTGGTATGATTTTAAAACCATAAGTAGAATATAAAATTTGAAATGGTTATTTCTATAATTTTGTAAAAGGGAAATACTTAGAATAATTATAACCATGTGGATAATTTACAAATACAAATACGATTGAAAAGTAACATATCAGAATTATTACACTGAATCAACCTGGGAGAAGTGAGTGAATAAATGGGCACTTTAAAAGAATTACTTTGGATATAGCATGGATAGAGCTTAGAGAGATATAACCACACTCACAAATAGAATAGTTAAGAGGCTATTACATAAATATTAGAGGCTGCTAGGAATAATATACTGGTAGTGATAATGGGGAAAAGTGGAAAGATCCTCAAAATGTTTGCAAGCTAAATCAATGGGATTTTAAGTGGGGGTGAGTGAGATGGGGCTGTCAATTATGATTCATAAGCATTTTTCTCCCTTGAATGACAAGAACATTGGAGCCAGTAGTGATTGCTTATTGCTATTCTCCCACCTCCTTTTATCTCCCATGCATCTTACTTAAGTACTCAGCATTAGGTCAAAATGTTTGCCACCTTGTCAATTGTAGGACTTGAGGACAGCATCTTTTCTATCTCAGCTTTTCTTCTCCATCTATCTGACTGGCTTTTCTCCTACTGCACCTACAAATATTGCAGTTTTTATTATCATAGTGCTAAGCCTTCCTCTTTTTTTTGCTATACACTCTAATCAACAGCTTTAAAAGTTTTTGACTGGGGCGCGTGGGTGGCTCAGTTGGTTGAGCGTCCAACTTCGACTCAGGTCATCATCTCACTGCTCGTGGGTTCGAGCCCCGCGTTGGGCTCTGTGCTGACAGCTAGCTCAGAGCCTGGAGCCTGTTTTGGATTCTGTGTCTCCCTCTCTCTCTGACCCTCCCCTGTTCACACTGTCTCTCTCTCTCTCAGAAATAAATAAAAAACATTTAAAAAAAAGTTTTTGACTGTGGTTCAATGTAAAAATTAAATTTTCGTTTGCAACCTAGCATATATGTATGCATTTATATAAAACTGAAACAAAAGTATTTTTGAAATGTTTACCTGAACTATGTGCAATGCTGACATTTTGCATTTTGTACTATTTTATTTTATTGGTTTTAAATGAAGTCTTGATTCCTCTAAATTTATTCATGGACCACAAAGAGGTCTTTGTCCATGATTTCATATCAATATTTGATGTGTGCTTATCCACAACAATGGCTTCAGTTTTATCTACTAGCTGTTTAAATACATATATGAATCTATTGTAAAAAACTCTTTTCAAAATACAAATCATGAATTATTTTTTTAACTTCATTGGAACATTTTTTAATTTCCCTAAAATGTACATTTCAAATTCAAAGTGACTGAAATTGAGCCTATGAAATTTGCCTTCAAATCTGCTCCACCTCCAGAAATTTGTATGTGTGCAAATGCAGTAACATATACACACTGTGCAAGCCAGGAACTGGAGCTCATTCTGATGGCATCTTTCTCACTCTTTTCTATATTCAACCAGTTTCTAGGCCCTGTCTATTCTATTTAACGTTTTTGAAGTCATGTTCAAGAAATATACCCATTGAGGATAATATTAGCCCTATAAATTTTCTTTGAATTACTGCTATGATATCTTGGCTTCTTGATTAGAACAGAACAGTCTTTTTACCATACCACATCTAGATGAATTTTTTGAAAAGTAAAGTATTTTTAGTATTTTCCCATTTTATATTATATAAGACTTATATAAGTCTTAAATAGTTCCATATTCCTAGTAGAATTTCATTAAAATGGAGATAATACCCTTTGTGATCCTATATAGATTTGCCTTTCCTGGCACTTATACTTTGTCTTAAATTATTCTTCCATCCCTGGCAGAATTCTAAAGATGTTAATGTCTCACTTAAAATGCTATCTATGCCTTCCAATCCTCAAATACTGATTCTTTAGATTTAGGGTAAAAGCAATTGTTTTAAAAAGGCTTTCACATTCCCTGAAGAGTGGGTGAAAGATAATTCTAAAAGTTTCATCTTGCACTTTTCTAATATAAAATTAATTGTACAGAATTTTAATTGCTTATTTACTTAATCATCTCTTATTTAGTACATAGGCCCATTGATGTAAGGGATATTTCTTGTTCATCACTGAAACTTCAGTACATGGCAATGAATTGCTGTCTGTCGGTAAGTCTCTCTGAGAAATAAATAAACACTTAAAAACTTCAAAAAAAGTTCGATGATTGAATGAATCAACAAATATTCAAATTTAAGATACAGATGGAATCAGTGTCTAATAAAAAGAACACCTGGGTTCAGCTCACAAAGATTACGTACATGAAAATAAAGACAGAATTTCCTTATAACTCTAGAACATTACCCAGTCTGAGAAGGCATATATTGGATGGTGGGCCAAGGGTCCACATTAAAGATACCATGTTCTCTCTTAATTTTGATTATTGTGGTTTTCAGTTATAGAATTTCTATTTGGTTCTTATTATACTGTCTAATTATCCGCTGAAAATCTCAAAGTTGCTTGTATTTCATTGTGTATATTAAGCACGATTATTTTAATGCCTTTTTCTAAAAACTTCATTATCTGGATCCCCTGTGGTTCTGTTTCAATTATCTATTGTTTGCTATGGTTTAGAATCATATTGCCTTATCTCTTGATGTGTCTGGTTAGTTTTGATTAAATGGTGGATATTGTATATAAAAACTGCAGAAATAATTTCAGGCCTGGGATAATGTTATTTTCTTTCACAGAGAACTAGCTTTGCATTTGCCAGGTGCCTAGGGAGAATCAATCTGAGAGAAATGCAATCCAATTCAGGGAATAAGATGATCTTAAATTGAGCTGTCGTCTCTGATAGATTATTTCTACTTCTGGTTCATCCTTACTCCTAGGGTGCAACTTGTGTCTCTACTCACAGAAAGTATGTTCATTAACATATATCACTTGACAGGTCTTTGACTTTAATAACAGCTGACCATTAGTGATTTGGGATTGTTAAAACTCCTCCCCAAGTTTTTGGATTATCAGTACGGTCTCTTTCAAAATAGACAATTGTCTCCAGAGTTAAAGAAGACTCAAATGATGTGCTCATGTCCCTGGGTCTCTAACCTCTCCTCAATTCTGACTCCATATTTCTTTCCTATCTTGGTATCTTCCCATACCTTCATGCAGCTATGGCCATAGTCTAAGTCTTGGTTTAGATCTATATTTATGCCACTTTTTCATCTGTTCTGAAAAAAGGAGTAGTCTACTTATTACAGTTTACCAATACTGGAATAGAAATCCTTGAGCTAAACTTAAAAAAAACTTTCCCTATGGACATCCTTTAAAAATTGAGATGCTCTGCTTTCCTATAGAGCATCTTTACATTTGCTTTTTGACTTGGGATATATTTTCATCTTAACTTCTCAGCTTGGGGCTTTCTGGCTCACACAGATAAATTTGCAATCTAAACATATTTAAGATTTAGACTTTTGGCTACAAATTTATAGGTAAAATATTTTCTGTGACCTAGAGTCTAAACGGAAATATAGAAAAGTTTTACTGTTCTACCAGTGGTAAATTACTACTGTTTTAAGGGTTTGATTCCCTTCTATTACCTTCTATGCAACCAAACAAGGCCTGGTTTTGTCTCTTAAAGATTTTTTAAGCCAAATCCCTTAGTTATCAAATTGAAAATCCTCTGGAATGGCCTTAGGATGACTTTAGGTATTCAAACACTAGTACTTTGATTTCACCTACTTTTTACTTTAGACTCAGAATTTTGCTTAGTTTCTGGGATGTTCAAGTGGTCACTTAAAAATATACAAGATAAATTTTATTCAGAGTCTATCTATATTTTGTAACAGCAGACTTTTCATATTAATTTTCTGATTCATCACTAAAACTAGAAGCCTATTTAAAATGTTTATGTATAGTATCAGTTTTAGTATAAAATAGAAGTCAACTGTTAATATGAATAGCCACAAAGATTCACAAGTTAAAAAAAAAAAACCAGCACTGAAATATCAGAACATAGTCAACAGTCTTTCAATGAGAAATCATATTGAAAAATTAATATTGATCAGTGGATTCTTTGATCAACTACATTAACAGGGTTAAATATGAAACGTGTTATAATAGATTGACCCTAACTCTCTTAAGTTTCACCACTATAAAATCTCAGAATTTATTAATTCAGAAAATTCATATTCACTCCTTTGAGGAAATTTCTGAGAGGAGTCCATTATTGTGCCTCCTAATCCAACACTGATGCTACCACTTCTCACACCATCCAGTTATCTTAGACACCTTTATCCCTCCATCCATTTAGAGGGACAGCTCTAGGGTTTAACTAACCCATCACTAAGTAAGCCTATCAAACAAGGTGTTCTCTTTCTTTGGTTTCTCAGAATAAAGAGGTCATATTAGAAGTAAAGTCTGAGAGTGTCCTTGACATAATCTATTTAAATTGTGGTGTTTTAATATACTCCTCCCATGGGTGTCTGGGTGGCTCAGTTGGTTGGGCGTCTGACTTTGCCTCAGATCATGGTCTCACAGTTCATGAGTTTGAGCCTGGTGATGGGCTCTGTTTTGACAGCCCGGAGCCTTTAGCCTGCTTTGGATTCTGTGTCTCCCTCTCCCTCTGCCCTTACCCCTGTTTGTGCTCTGTCTGTCTTTCAAAAATAAATATTGAAAAATTAATGTATTCCTTCTGATCAAAGAAGAAGGACAGATTGCATTTTATTATACAGGAATACATTTTTCTCCAAAGAGATAACCATCAATGGGAGCAGGAAAAAGTTTCTTCTTAGCCACTGAAGTTGTTTTATGCAAATACTGCAAGGTCATGAGAATTTGTTGTTGCATGTGTATATGCATCTAGGCAGTACAGTTGTGAACTACAAAGAGGGACTCTGCTTATGCCTAGCCAAACACTAATGTGCATGGAAAAGAATTCACATCTCTTTGTTTGTAAACATCAATCTTATATAGAACTATTCTAATTTAAGATGAATAAATCATTAGCAACAACAGAGAAAAGGAGAGACCATTCTGTAATGTATTAAAAAGGGAGAATTTCTAGAAAGATTGACAGACAAATTACACATTTTAAAGTTTTTTCTCTAGAAAACTAAATATTTGGAAAGCATCTGCTTTGTATAGCTATAATACAAACACAAAATGTAGCTGCTGTGAAACATGAGATTAAAGATTAGATTAAAAGACAATGAACCAAGTGACTCAGGGCACATAAGTAAAAAAAGGATTCCAATAAACACAGAAAACAAAATGAAAAGTATCTAAGATATCAGAATAAAATTCCTCAGTAAGGGTCCCTAGAAAGGAGATTCAACATTGCAGAGGAATGAGTGACAAAATGAAAAAGCTTCCTAAGAATTCAGGGAAAATGAAATTTAGATGAAAGTAAAAATGATAAATAAGAAGGGCAGAGAATAGAAACCCAACCCATGATTTATAGATGCTGATGAGGAAGATAGGTAAACAGAAGTAATGAACATGAGTATAATCATTAAACACACACACACACACACACACACACACACACAATTGTTCCTATGAAAGAAAATCTGTCTGCAATTCTTTTTCCTCTTAATATTATGAGAGAGAAACAAATTTAACCCATGATGAAGTTTATATAAAAATAGAGATGTCGTAGGTGTGACTAATTGGATTAAGCATCCAACTCTTGATTTTGGCTCAGGTCATGGTTTTTGAGATCAAGCCCCACATTGGGCTCTAAGCTGACAGAATGGAGCCTGCATGGTATTCTCTCTCTCCCTCTCTCTCTCAAAATAAACATATAAACTTTAAAAAAAACAGAAATAGAAATGCCATTAGTATATTTTAATAGAGGAAAAGATTTCTTTATCATAGAAAATATGCAGACTTAATTCATTGATAAGGGAAATTAAAATTTCAAAACTTAGCTAACATGTATATTAGATATCATTCTTTTCTAAGCATCTCAAATTTGGTTTGCTATTCTTTTGTTGAGGATTTTTGCTTCTATGTTTAGGGATAGTAGCCTATAGTTCTCTTTTTTGTAGTGTCTTTTTCTGGTTTGGAATCAGAGTGATGCTGGCCTGATAGAATAAATTTGGAAGCTTTTCTTCCTCTTCTATTTTTTTGGAATAGTTTGTGAAAAATAGGTTTTAACTGCTTATTGTTTTAAATGAAAGTATTTAAAATATTTGAAGATTTGTAATAATGTAAAAAAACCTGACAGATGTACTAATAAACTAGATAGTGAGTAAATTAAGGAAAAGTTAGGTATGTCATGAATACATATTGTACATAAATACTAGTGTATTTTATCATTTACTATCCAGAAATATACACAAATCCATTACAGAGAGTTAAAATATATCAAAACATAAGCACACAAACCATGCATGGCACCATTTGCAGTCAAGAGAAATGTAAACAAAGATGCAGTATTTAATAACTGCATAAAATTAGCTATAGTACATAGTGTAGTACTATAATAATTTCATAGCTACCTCTTGCTGCTATTACAGTAAGCTCAAGTGTTGCAAGATTCTGCTTAAAACACTGTGTGATGCTAATCATTTCCATGTGAGCAGTTCATCTCCTCCATAAATTGTGTATCACAGTAAAAAGTTATCTCTCCTGGCTCTTGTATATTTTTCAGTGCAATGCCTTAAAACTTGAAAAATACCAGGGGACCCATCCAAAGCATCACTAGTGAAGCTGGAAGTGCTCCTGGGGAACAGAGAAAAGTCATACCACTACAAGAAAAAAGCTGAACTGCTTGTTATGTACTGTAGACTGAAGTCTGTCACCATGGTTGCCCACCGTTTCAAGATAAATAAATCCAGAAGAACGACCATTGTATAAAACAAAAAGAAAATTTATGGAGCCATCATTGGAGCTATGCCAGCAGTCCTGAAAACCTTGCATTTTTTTGCAAAATACATTTTTTATGTCATATTAAAAAAAACAGCTTTTATGTAAACACGGGATTGTTATAAGAAAAGCATGCCTATAGATTCTAATTGATTCCAAAAACAAAACAAAACATGCAAAAGGAAGTTAAAAGATCTAAACTGTAGAACTGAGTGCCAACAAAGGACAGTTTGATAATTTAAAGAGAGGGTTCACTTTAAAAAAAAACAAAGAGTCAAAATAAGAGAAGAAGCAACTTCTGCCAATCAAGAGCCAGCAGATGTTAGTTTCCAGACACCAGTAAGAAAATCATTGAGAAGAAAGGATATGTCTGCCTCAACAATTTTTTAATGTTTATTTATTTTTGAGAGAGACAGAGTGTGAGCAGGAGAGGAGCAGAGAGAGAGGGAGGCACAGAATCCAAAGCAAGCTCCAGGCACAGAGCTGTCAGCACAGAGCTGTCAGCACAGAGCCTGATGAGGGGCAGGAACCCACAGACCATTAGATCATGACTTGAGTCAAAGCTGGATGCCTCCCCGACTGAGCCTCCCAGGCGCCTCTGCCTAAACAATTTTTAACACTGATAAAAGTGCCTTATTCTGGAAAGAAAATGCCACAAAGGATTTTATTAGTAAGAAAAAGAAGCAAGCACCAAGATTTAAGGCAGTAAGGAATAGGCTAACTCTATCAAAAAGTGCAAATGCAATGAGGTTTATGATAAAGACTGCCCTTATCTATAAAGCTGCTACACTCCAGTCTGGAAGGGAAAAGACAAACACCAGCTGCCAGGCTTTGGTTGTACCAGCCCTGAACAATAAAAACACTTTTTCTGAATTGGTTCCAACAGGAAGTCAGAAAATACTTTGCCATTAAAGGACTGACTTTTGAATTTATTTTGATATTGGACAGTGACTCTGGCCACCCAGAAACCCATGAGTTTAATTTTAAAAAAGGTACCAAAGTGGCCTACTTGCCCCAAACACAATATCTCTAATTTAGTCTATAAATTAGACTAAATTTAGAAGTCATAAGGAAATTTAATGCTCATTAGACATGGTATTCTATGGAAAGGATGATCCTGATGGAAAAACATTATGAAAGTCAGGAAAGATTATACCATCACAGATACCATCATTGTTATAGAAAAAGCCATAATAGCCATGAAGCCTAAAACAAGAAATTCCTGCTGGAGAAAATCTGTGTCTAGATACTGTACACAATTTCACAGGATTTACAACAGCCAATCAGGAAAATCATGAAAGAGATTGTATATATGTCGAAAAAAAAAAGTTAGGGGGTAAAGGGTCTCAAGATATGAATCTTGAGGAAAGCCAAAAACTAAGAGATACCACACCAGAGGAATTAACCGAAGACAACTTGCTGGACTTGAGTGCTTTTGAACCAATGCCAAATGATGAGGAAGAAGACCTAGAAGTGGTGCCAGAAAACAAATTGACATTATTCAAGCAAAAGGTTCTGATTATTTAAGCCTTGTGAGATAGACCATTCTATGGTACAGACACCGAAACTAAAGAAAACAGCAGAAGAATTGGTATTGTAAAGAAACATTTTAAAGATATGGAAAAGCAAAAAAGCCAGATAGAAATTACAACATTTTTTCAGAAAGTTACACAGAGTGTGACCTCCTTTCTTGCCTCCCCTTTCACCTCCTTTATCACTTCGGTCTCTGCTGCCTCTGCCACCCTCGAGGCAGTAAAACCACCCCTCCTTTCCCACCTCCTCAGCCTAGTCAATGTGAAGATGCCAAGGATGAAGACCTTTATGATGATCCACTTACATTCAATGAATAGTAATTTTCCTAAATATTCATCATGTTAGAATCATGTGCAGGACTTTTAGGGAAGTGGGTAGCCTACCCTTATGTAGACATGTTTAATATAAAAGTAACAGTATAGTCATCTTCTTACAGTTTTATAACTTTACTCTCAAAGAATTACCTTACTATTCATTTTAACTCTCATATAATTAGAGAATCTGCCTATCAGACTATCATCACAGTCGAGTGATTTGTTTAATGTAATAACTTTTACAACATTGTATTATGAATATGACTAATACTGTATGCCATAAAACTTTTTTAACAATTCATGTGTTAGGCTAGGCTACCATGATGCAAGCATATTGATTATGCTAAAGCATAATAAAGCCATTATATTCCTGTTTCCTCATTATCAATGCATGAGTTATGCCGGAAAATAAATATGAATTTTTTTATATTACATTTTTATTTTTGACGTGTATTTTTTAGTAATACATATAACATCTACAGTGCTTTATATCCAATAACACAGTATTGATATAGGTACTGACAATGTACCTTATGAAAAGATCATGTAAATTTAGTTTTGATCAATATAATACAGGATAGGAGGCAAGATGGCGGAGAAGTAAGGAGCTCCGTACTTGCACTCGCGCCCATACATCACACAGAAAAGATCTGAAGCCATTGGAAACCATACAAAACCTGAGAGACTCAGAGAAAAAGGACGCAGAATCCACTGAGAAAGCCTTTTAACGTGAGTGCGAACCAGGGAAGGTAAAATCGGGCCGGGATCGGAGCCTCCAGGGTGGGAGGCGATCCCCCTCTACCCTCTACGGGGAGTGAGAGGGGAAAAGGGGAGAGTCCGAGACAGAAAAATCTCCGCTCGGTGCATAGAAAGACCGTACTTGCCAAATACCTGCACACCAGGTCCCCTCGCGACAACTGGTCCTGGGGGAGGCTGAGCACACAAACTGCTTCTTTGTGCCGCTCCTGGAGGTGGGGTTTTAAAGCGGAGCTGGTGCGCCTGCCGCCATTGTAGCTCCAGGGCTGCTGGGACCCCTGAAAGAGACGCGCAGACACCGGGCGACCGTGCTCCTGGCTGGCTGGAACTCGAGAGGGAAGGCAAAAAGCTAAAAACTGGGAAATTTGCCTGTGAGTTCGTGTTTCGGGTGACGAGCCATAGAGAGACCCGGTTTTCCTCACTCCAGCGGCGGCGCGCCTGCCGCCATTGTAGCTCCAGGGCGGCTGGGACCCCTGAAGGAGACGCGCAGACACCAGGCGTCCGCGCTCCTGGCTGGCTGGAACTCGAGAGGGAAGGCAAAGAGCTAAAAACTGGGAAATTTGCCTGTGAGTTCGTGTTTCGGGTGACGAGCCATAGAGAGACCCGGTTTTCCTCACTCCAGCGGGCTCAGGCTACACGGACCCGGCAGGCAAGCCCCCGCGCATGCGCACCAGCCCGACCCAGAGAAGGAAGCAGCGATCCTGACTCCGCCCCCAGAGCTCAGCAGGGAGCCTGGAATAGCCCGAGGGGGTTGTCTGGGAAGCTGTGTCTAAGGCAACTTCAGCGGGGCGCGGACTGGGATTTGGAGATTGGAACTGGCCTGGGTTGAAGAGTGCAACCAACTTCGGCTGCGTCCCCGGAACGGGGAGTTGACACGCCAAAAAAAAAAAAAAAAAAGTGAGCTGCAGCGCGGGGTTCAAGAAGGGACTGGAGCACCGTCACTCTCCTTCCCACAATCGCCAAGGCAGAACCCCCGCCTGAGGCATCGGATCACGCCACGCCCATCCCTGCCTGAGAGGTGCCCTCCTCCCCTTTTTTTTTTTTCTTCTTTCTTTTTTTCCCCCTTTCTTTTCTCTTTTTTTCTTCTTCTTTCTCTTTTCTCGCTTTTTTCCCCAAAACACTGACCTGATTAACTCTGGTCGCCAGCTTGCTTAAACAATCACAAGTCCATTCTGTAAATGTAAATTCTACACCTACCGACTTTTTCAGCTATTTCTCTCAGGAGTAATTAGACTATATAGTTTCTCTGGATAATTCCAGCATCCTTCTCTCACCTATCCAACCATATTCTACCCTTTACCTCTTTGAAAAAAGTTTCTTATCCCTTCTGCCTGTTCATTCTATTTCCAAATCTGCCTTGTCTCACCCTGCCTTCTCTCTTTTTCTCTATGCTCTTCAACCAGCACTGCATACACACGGCTATTTAACTGTAGCTGGGAAATCCAGGTATACGCTTTAAACCGTTCTTTGTCCATCGGTTTTCTTCTTTTTTCCTTTTCTTTTCCCCTTTTTGACCCTTTTATGTCAAATAGGCTCCCTATTCGCCCTCCCTCTTCCTTCTTTTCTATTAACTTTTTCGTTTTCCCTCTCACTTTGCATGTTAGTTGAATTAGCCTGTGCGTATGTGTGCTCCTGCTCCCTGTGTGTTTGTCTGTCTGTTTTCTTTTCCAGGGCTACCTCAAGAAACAAGCTAGAGTACACAAGGTGAAGAGTCCCAAATATCACTACGAATAGGAAAATAAAATAACTAAGGTCCCAACAAGACTGACCGAGGGATACCATTCAAAAAACAATCTCTGAAAGGATAGACCCTGGAAAGTCAAAGAGTTTCTTGGATATAGCAGTGCTCATAGAAACAGAGAGCATAACAGGTCTTTAAAACCAACAAGAGCCGGAAAGCTAACTAAAATGACGAAACGAAAGAACTCTCCTCCAAAGAAACTCCAAGAAGAAATGACAGCTAATGAACTGCTCAAAACAGATATCAGCAGCATAAGTGAACAAGATTTTAGAATAATAATGGTGAAATTAATAGCAGGGCTTGAAAAAAACATAGGGGACATCAAAGAAACTATGGCTACAGACAGAATGGAAAATAAAAATAGGCATGAAGAATTAAAAAATGCGATAAATGAGATACATAATAAATTAGAGGCCTCCAATGCACAGATTGAAGAGGCAGAAAGGAGAATAAGTGATTTAGAAGACACCATTCTAGAAAAACAAGAAGCTGACAAAAAAAGAGACAAACTGATCCAGGAACAGGAAAGAAGAATTCGAGAGCTCAGCGACACAGTCAAACGCAACAATATCCGTATCATAGGAATCCCAGAAGAGGAAGAGAGAGGGAAAGGTGCTGAGGAGTCCTGGAACAAATTATAGCAGAGAACTTCCCCGACGTGGGGAAGGAAGTCAATGTGGAAATACAAGAGGCTCAGAGGACTCCTCTCAGACGTAACTTGAATCGATCTTCTGCACGACATATCATCATAAAAATGGCAAAATACAAGGACAAGAGAGAATTTTGAAAGCAGCTAGGGAGAAAAGGGCCCTCACATACAAAGGGAAACCTATCAGAGTGGTGACAGACCTATCTACTGAAACGTGGCAGGCCAGAAAGGAATGGCAAGAGATCTTCAATGTGATGAACAGTAAAAATATGCAGCCAAGAATCCTCTATCCAGCAAGCCTGTCATTCAAAATAGAAGGAGAGATAAAAACCTTTCCAAACAAACAGAAATTGAAAGAATTTGTCACCACGAAGCCAGCCCTACAAGAAATCCTGAGGGGGATGCTCTGAAGGAAAGGTTGCAAGGAACAAAGATTCCAGAGACACCACCACAAACATGAACCCTACAAAAGATACAAAGACTCTAAACCCACATATTTCAATAATAACACTGAATGTAAATGGGCTGAATGCTCCAATCAAAAGACATAGGGTAGCAGAATGGATTAAAAAACAAAATCCATCTATATGCTGTCTACAAGAAACTCATTTTAGACCGGAAGATACTTTCAGATTAAAAGTAAAGGGATGGAGAAATATATATCATGCTACAGGAAATCAAAAGAAAGCCGGAGTAACGATACTTATATCAGACAAACTGGACTTTAAATTAAAGACAATCACAAGAGATGAAGAGGGGCACTACATAATAATTACAGGGTCCATCCATCAGGAAGAACTAACAATCATAAATGTCTACGCACCGAATATGGGAGCACCTAAATATCTAAAACAATTAATCACAAACAAAAACAAGCTTATAGATAAGAATGTGCTAATAGCAGGGGACTTTAATACTCCGCTTACAGCAATGGATAGGTCAACCAGACAGAAAATCACTAAAGAAACAATGGACTTGAAAGATACATTGGACCAGATGGACCTGACGGATATATTTAGAACTTTACATCCTGAGGCCAGGGAATTTACTTTCTTCTCAAGTGCGCATGGCACATTCTCCAAGATAGATCACATACAGGGACATAAAGCAGCCCTCAATAAATATAAAAGAATAGAGATCATACCATGCACACTGTCAGATCACAATGCTTTGAAACTTGAAATCAATTACAGGAAGAAGTCTGGAAAACTTCCAAAAACATGGAGGTTAAAGAACACCCTTCTAAAGAATGAATGGGCCAATCAGGCAATTAGAGATGAAATTAAAAAATATATGGAAACAAATGAAAATGAAAACACAACAATTCAAAATCTATGGGATGCGGCAAAGGCAGTCCTAAGAGGAAAGTACATTGCTCTCCAGGCCTATTTCAAGAGATTAGAAAAAGCGCAAGTCCAAAATCTAACAGCTCACCTAAAGGAACTAGAGGCAGAGCAACAAGAACGCCCTAAACCCAGTAGAAGAAGAAAAATAGTAAAAATCAGAGCAGAAATAAACAACATAGAGACCAAAGAAACAATTGAACAGATCAATGAAACCAAGAGTTGGTTTTTTGAAAAGGTAAACAAAATTGACAAACCTCTAGCCAGACTTATCCAAAAGAAAAGAGAGAGCACACAAATAGACAAAATTATGAATGAAAATGGACTTATTACAACCAACCCCTCAGAAATACAAGCAATTATCAGGGAATACTATGAAAAATTATATGCCAACAAATTGGACAACTTAGAAGAAATGGATAAATTCCTAAACACACACTCACTACCAAAATTCACACGGGAAGAAATAGAAAACCTGAACAGACCCATAACGAGTGAAGAAATTGAATCAGTGATCAAAAATCTCCCAGCAAATAAGAGCCCTGGACCTAATGGCTTCCCTGGGGAATTCTACCAGTCATTTAAAACAGAATTAATCCCAATTCTTCTCAAGTTATTCCAAAAAATAGAATGCGAAGGAAAACTCCCGGATTCATTTTATGAAGCCAGCATCACTCTGATTCCCAAGCCAGACAGAGATCCTGCAAAAAAAGAGAACTACAAGCCAATATCCTTGATGAATACGGATGCAAAAATTCTCAACAAGATCCTTGCAAATCGAATCCAGCAGCATATCAAAAGAATCATCCACCAAGATCAAGTGGGATTCATTCCTGGGTTACAGGGTTGGTTCAATATTCGCAAATCAATCAATGTGATACATCATATCAATAAAAGAAAAGATAAAAACCATATGATCCTGTCAATAGATGCAGAAAAAGCATTTGACAAAATACAGCATCCCTTCTTAATAAAGACTCTCGAGAAAGTTGGGATAGAAGGAACCTACTTAAACATCATCAAAGCCATCTATGAGAAGCCTTCAGCTAACATCATCCTCAACGGGGAAAAGCTGAGAGCTTTCCCCCTGAGATCAGGAACATGACAGGGATGTCCACTCTCACCACTGTTGTTTCACATAGTGCTGGAAGTCCTAGCATCAGCCATCAGACACCAAAAGGAAATCAAAGGCATCAGAATTGGCAAAGAGGAAGTCAAACTTTCACTCTTCGCAGATGACATGATACTCCTCATCGAAAACCTGACAGACTCCACCAGAACCCTACTAGAACTGATCCAAGAATTCAGCCAAGTTGCAGGGTACAAAATCAACATACAGAAATCGGTTGCATTTTTATACACCAACAATGAAGCAACAGAAAGAGAAATCAAGACACTGATCCCATTCACAATTGCACAAGAAATCATAAAATACCTCAGAATAAACCTAACCAAGGATACAAGAGATCTGTATGATGAAAACTATAGAAAACTTATGAAGGACATTGAAGAAGACACAAAGAAATGGAAAAACATTCCATGCTCATGGATAGGTAGAATAAATATAGTTAAGATGTCATTACTACCTAAGGCACTCTACACATTCAATGTAATTCCAATCAAAATTGCACCAGCATACTTCTCAAAACTAGAATAAACTATCCAAAAATTTGTATGGAACCACAAAACACCCCGAATAGCCAAAGTAATCCTGAAAAATAAAATCAAAACGGGAGGGATCACCATCCCAGACTTTAGCCTCTACTACAAAGCTGTCATCATCAAGACAGTATGGTATTGGCACAAAAACAGACACATAGACCAATGGAACAGAACTGAGAACTCAGAAGTGGACCCAAAAGTATACAGCCAACTGATCTTTGACAAAGCAGGAAAGAATATCCAATGGAAAAAAGACAGCCTTTTTAACAGATGGTGTTGGGAGAACTGGACAGCAACATGCAGAAGAATGAAACTAGATCATTTTCTCACACCATGCACAAAAATAAACTCAAAATGGATAAAGGACCTGAACGTGAGACAGGAAACTATCAACACCCTAGAGGAGAAAGCAGGAAACAACCTCCTTAACCTCCACTGCAGCAACTTCTTACTTGACACATCCCCAAAAGCAAGGGAATCAAGAGCAAAAATAAATGATTGGAACCTCATCAAGATTAAAAGCTTCTGCACAGCCAAGGAAACAACCCAGAAAATTAATAGGCTACCAACGGAATGGGAAAAGATAGTTGCAAATGACATATCAGATAAAGGGTTAATATCCAGAATCTATAAGGAACTCACCAAACTACACGCCCGAAAAACAAAAACCCAGTGAAGAAATGGGCAGAAGATATGAACAGACACTTCTCCAAAGAGGACATCCAGATGGCCAACAGACACATGAAACGATGCTCAGCATCGCTCCTCATCAGGGAACTACAAATCAAAACCACACTGAGATACCACCTCACGCCAGTCAGAGTGGCTAAAATGAGCCAATCAGAGAACTCTAGATGCTGCCGAGGGTGTGGAGAAACGGGCACCCTCCTACACTGTTGGTGGGAATGTAAACTGGTACAGCCCCTCTGGAAAACAGTGTGAAGGTTCCTCAGGAGACTAACAATAGAATTCCCCTATGACCCAGCAATAGCACTGCTAGGAATTTACCCAATGGATACAGAAATGCTGAGGCATGGGAGCACATGTACCCCAATGTTCATAGCAGCACTCTTCACAATAGCTAAAACATGGAAAGAGCCGAAGTGTCCATCAACAGATGAATGGATCAAGAAGATGTGGTTTATCTCTACCATGGAATACTGCATGGCAATGAGAAACAATGAAATCTGACCATGTGTAGCAACATGGATGGACCTTGAGGGTGTTATGCTGAGCGAAATAAGTCAGGCAGAGAAGGACAAATATCATATGTGTGCACGTATAGGAGGATTAGGAGGAACTTGATGGAGGACCAAGGGGGAGAAGAAGGGGGAAATGGTGGGGGAAAGGGAGAGAGGCAAACCATGAGAGACTCTTGAATGCTGACAAAAACTGAGGACTGATGGATGTGGGGGAGGGGATGGGCATGGAGGAGGACACTTATGGGGATGAGCACTGAGTGTTATGTGGAAACTAATTTGACAATAAACTATTTGTAAAAAAAAAAAGAATACAGTATATAATACATGTAACACATAATATGTCTCAGTTGACTATGTTATTGGTAATGTTGCAGGATTCTCGCACAGAGAGTAGTGACATCGAGGTTTTTCTTTCCTGGAAGCAACTTTATTTGTGCCGGCACAGCTCAGTTGGGTTTGTACCCAAAGAACTGAGCGGCCCACATCACATGGCATAGTTTTTTAATACATTTTCTTTGTCACCCATATATGGTAACACACATAAACATGCAGTCTAATTAAGTTGTCTCAGTTTACAAGAACATGGGTAATGTAGCACATATATAGGTGACCTTGAAGTCTTCTCTCCTCTCTTCTTCATTTTTTTTCCTCTCTCCTTAGGGAGGGGTTCCTACCACAGTAAGACTTACTGTCAATGATAGCTATTAATAGTTAAGTTTTGGGGGAGTCAAAAGTTGGATGTGGATTCTTCACTGCCCACTATGTTTGTACTCTTATTCCCTGCATTGTTCAAGCATAAGCTGTAATTTTATTTCTTACAAGAACCCTACAGAGTAGGTATTATCATTCCCTTATTGTACAGAAATGGATTAACTGAGTGTCCATTCTCACATAGCCAGACAGCCAGAATTGAAAGTAAGCAAAATACTTCCTGAAACTGTATTTAACCCGTTGTAGATCATCTAAATTTTTGAATATGCTGAGAAATATTTAAAATAAATTATAATTACAACATATTAAAACAAACATTTGTTTAAAGAGTAAACATAAATGGTATTTTAATTTCCTAATAAGCAGACTCAGATTTAGATAAATATATAGATAGATAAATGGAGATATACATAGATGATATAGACATAGATAGAAAACTGGATATTTCTATTTTGGTCAGGACTCTTGTCTTCTAATAGCAAAAATATAACTCGACACATGAAATTTATTGGCATATTAATAATGTATTCGTCTTCACCCTGCTTTATAACTTGTCTTTCCAAGAATTATCTTACCAAACATAATGCCTCTCATCCAGTTGGAGAATGTGCATATCAGACTATCATCACAGGTTAAGTGTTTCTTTTTAATGTAATAATGTTACATTTTTAAATATTTATTTATTTTTGAGAGAGAGAGAGAGTGTGAATTGGGCAAGGGCAGAGAGAGAGAGGAGAGAGGGAGACAGAAGATCTGAAGAGGGCTCTGCCCTGGGAGTGGAGGGTTCAATGCAGGGCTTGAACCCATGAACTGTGAGGTCATGACCTGAGCTGAAGTCAGACATTTAACTGACTGATCCACCCAGGCGCTCCAACGATGTTACATTTTTAACGTAACAATTGGGAAGTACAAAGATGCAACTGATTTCAGATATGGCAGAACCTAGTGTTTCAAAAGCAGCCTTGGGCGGCACCTGGGTGGCTCAGTCGGTTAAGCTTCAGCCCAGGTCATGATCTCACGGTTAGCGGGTTTGCACGCCATGTCGGGCTCTGGGCTGACAGCCAGCTCAAAGCTTGGACCTGCATCAGATTCTGTAACTCCTTCTCTCTCTGACCCTCCCCTGCTCACGCTCTCTCTCTCTCTGTCTCAGAAATAAATAAAACATTTTTTAAAAAATTTTTTAAAAAGCAGCCTTGGGACTCCAGGGCTCTCCATCTTTCACTTCATTTTCTAATTCTGACTTCATCCATTGTAATACTTTTTTCATGCGGTGACCAATATGTAAACAAGTAATAACTATAGACTTAAAAATGGGGGCACCTGGGTGGCTCAGTTGGTTAAGCATCTGACTCTTAATTTCTGCTCAGTTCACAATCTCATAGTTGTGGGTTCTAGCAGGCTCTGCGGTGACAGCTGGAGCCTGCTTGAGATTCTCGATCTCTCTCTCTCTCAATAAATATTTTATAAATATTTTAAAATATTATATTAAAATTATTTTTAATATTTTAAAATATTATTAGTGATGAGTAGTTCACAGAGAAAGAAAGTACTCTGATTGGCCCACACAGCTATGAATACTTTTCTGAACCAATTACTATCCTGGTGTGTGGGAATCACAGAGCTACCCCTGTGGCAGCGAAGGTAGACTATGGAGTAAGCCCCACAAGTAAAGCAGGAAGCTTTCACAAAAGGAAGAAAAGAACACTAAACAGTAAATGATGTCCACAACAACTGCTCATAAAAGGACCAAAATGGTATAAAACTTTTTAGGAACGAGAGGGCAAGATGGCGGAAAAGTAAGGAGCTCCGTACTTGAACTCGCGCCTATACATCACAGAGAAAAGATCTGAAGCCATTGGAAACCTTACAAAACCTGAGAGCTGGGAGAAAAAGGACGCAGAATCCACTGAGAGAGCCTTCTAACGTGAGTGCGAACCGGGGAAGATAAAATCGGGCCGGGATCGGAGACTCCAGGGTGGGAGGTGATCCCCCTCTACCCTCTACGGGGAGTGAGAGGGGAAAAGGAGAGAGTCCAAAACAGAAAAACCTCCGTTTGGGGGGGGGGGAAAACCCCCGCTCGGTGCATAGAAACACCGTACTTGCCAAATACCTGCACACCAGGTCCCCTCGCGCCAACTGATCCTGGGGGTGGCTGAGCACACAAATTGCTTCTTTGTGCCGCTCCTGGAGGTGGATTTCAGAGCGGCGGTGCGCCTGCCGCCATTGTAGCTCCAGGGCAGCTGGGACCCCTGAAAGAGCTGCGCTGACACCAGGCGTCCGCACTCCTGGCTGGCTGGAACTCGAGAGGGAAGAGCTAAAACTGGGAAATTTGCCAGTGAGTTCATGTTTCGGGTGACGAGCCATAGAGGGACCCGGTTTTCCTCACTCCAGCGGGCTCGGACTACGCAGACCCGCGCATGCGCACCAGCCTGACCCAGAGAAGGAAGCAGCGATTCTGACTCCGCCCCTAGAGCTCAGCAGGGAGCCTGGAATAGCCCGAGGGGGTTGCCTGGGAAGCTGTGTCTAAGGCAATTTCAGCGGGGCGCGCGGACTGGGATTTGGAGATTGGAACTGGCCTGGGTTGAAGAGTGCAACCAACTTCGGCTGCGTCCCCGGAACGGGGAGTTGACATGCCAAAAAAAAAGCGAGCTGCAGCACGGGGTTCAAGAAGGGACTGGAGCACCCTCACTCTCCTCCCCACAACCGCCAAGGCAAGCTCCCGCCTGAGGCATCAGATCACGCCACGCCCATCGCTGCCTGAGAGATGCCCTCCTTCCTTTTTTTTTTCTCTTTTTTTGTTTTTTTCCTTTTTTTCTTCCTTCTTTTCTTTCCCCTTTCTTTTCTCTTTCTTTTTTTCTTCTTCTTTCTCTTTTCTCGCTTTTTTCCCCAAAACACTGACCTGATTAACTCTGGTCGCCAGCTTGCTTAAACAATCACAAGTCCATTCTGTAAATGTAAATTCTACACCTACTGACCTTTTCAGCTATTTCTCTCAGGAGTAATTAGACGATATAGTTTCTCTGGATAATTCCAGCATCCTTCTCTCACCGATCCAACCATATTCTACCCTTTACCTCTTTGAAAAAAGCTTCTTATCCCTTCTGCCTGTTCATTCTATTTCCAAATCAGCCTCGTCTCGCCCTGCCTTCTCTCTTATTCTCTATGCTCTTCAACCAGCATTGCATACACACGGCTATTTTACTGTAGCTGGGAAATCCAGGTATATGCTTTAAACCATTCTGTGTCCATCGGTTTTCTTTTTTCCTTTTCTTTTCCCCTTTTTGACCCATTTATGTATTTTATACTCCCTATTATTCGCACTCCCTCCTCCGTCTTTTCTCTTAACTTTTTCATTTTCCCTCTCGCTTTGCATGTTAGTTGCATTAGCCTGTGCGTTTGTGTGCTCCTGCTCCCTGTGTGTTTGTCTGTCTGTTTTCTTCTCATGGGCTACCTCAAGAAACAAGCTAGAGTACACAAGGTGGAGAGTCCCAAATATCACTACGAATAGGAAAATAAAATAACTAAGGTCTCAACAAGACTGACCGAGGGATACCATTCATAAAACAATCTCTGAAAGGATAGGCCCTGGAAAGTCAAAGAGTCTTCTTGGATATAGCAGCACTCATAGAAACAGAGAGCATAACAGGTCTTTAAAACCAACAAGAGCCGGAAAGCTAACTAAAATGACGAAACGAAAGAACTCTCCTCCAAAGAAACTCCAAGAAGAAATGACAGCTAATGAACTGCTCAAAACAGATATCAGCAGCATAAGTGAACAAGACTTTAGAATAATAATGGTAAAATTAATAGCAGGGCTTGAAAAAAACATAGGGGACATCAAAGAAACTATGGCTACAGACAGAATGGAAAATAAAAATAGGCATGAAGAATTAAAAAATGCGATAAATGAGATACATAATAAATTAGAGGCCTCCAATGCACGGATTGAAGAGGCAGAAAGGAGAATAAGTGATTTAGAAGACACCATTCTAGAAAAACAAGAAGCTGACAAAAAAAGAGACAAACTGATCCAGAAACAGGAAAGAAGAGTTCGAGAGCTCAGTGATACGGTCAAACGCAACAATATCCATATCATAGGAATCCCAGAAGAGGAAGAGAGAGGGAAACGTGCTGAAGGAGTCCTGGAACAAATTATAGCAGAGAACTTCCCCGACCTAGGGAAGGAAGTCAATGTGGAAATACAAGAGTCTCAGAGGACTCCCCTCAGACATAACTTGAATCGATATTCTGCACGACATATCATAGAAAAATGGCAAAATACAAGGACAAAGAGAAAAATTGAAAGGAGCTAGGGAGAAAATGGCCCTCACATACAAAGGGAAACCTATCAGAGTGGTGACAGACCTATCTACTGAAACGTGGCAGGCCAGAAAGGAATGGCAGGAGATCTTCAATGTGATGAACAGTAAAAATATGCAGCCAAGAATCCTCTATCCAGCAAGCCTGTCATTCAAAATAGAAGAGGAGATAAAAACCTTTCCAAATAAAGAGAAATTGAAAGAATTTGTCACCACGAAGCCAGCCCTACAAGAAATCCTGAGGGGGTTGCTCTGAAGGAAAGGTTGCAAGGAACAAAGATTCCAGAGACACCACCACAAACATGAACCCTACAAAAGATACAAAGACTCTAAACCCACATATTTCAATAATAACACTGAATGTAAATGGGCTGAATGCTCCAATCAAAAGACATAGGGTAGCAGAATGGACTAAAAAACAAAATCCATCTATATGTTGTCTACAAGAAACTCATTTTAGACTGGAAGATATCTTCAGATTAAAAGTAAGGGGATGGAGAAATATATATCATGCTACAGGAAATCAAAAGAAAGCCGGAGTAGCGATACTTATATCAGACAAACTGGACTTTAAATTAAAGACAATCACAAGAGATGAAGAAGGGCACTCCATAATAATTACAGGGTCCATCCATCAGGAAGAACTAACAATCATAAATGTCTACGCACCGAATATGGGAGCACCTAAATATCTAAAACAATTAATCACCAACAGAAACAAGCTTATAGATAAGAATGTGCTAATAGCAGGGGACTTTAATACTCCGCTTACAGCAACGGATAGGTCAACCAGACAGAAAATCACTAAAGAAATAATGGACTTGAAAGATACATTGGACCAGATGGACCTGACGGATATATTTAGAACTTTACATCCTGAGGCCAGGGAATTTACTTTCTTCTCAAGTGCGCATGGCACATTCTCCAAGATAGATCACATACTGGGACATAAAGCAGCCCTCAATAAATATAAAAGAATAGAGATCATACCATGCACACTGTCAAATCACAATGCTTTGAAACTTGAAAGCAATTACAGGAAGAAGTTTGGAAAACCTCCACAAACATGGAGGTTAAAGAACACCCTTCTAAAGAATGAATGGGCCAATCAGGCAATTAGAGATGAAATTAAAAAATATATGGAAACAAATGAAAATGAAAACACAACAATTCAAAATCTATGGGATGCGGCCAAGGCAGTCCTAAGAGGAAAGTACATTGCTCTCCAGGCCTATTTCAAGAGATTAGAAAAAGCGCAAGTCCAAAATCTAACAGCTCACCTAAAGGAACTGGAGGCAGAGCAACAAGAACGCCCTAAACCCAGTAGAAGAAGAGAAATAGTAATAATTAGACCAAAGAAACAATTGAAGAGATCAATGAAACCAAGAGTTGGTTTTTTGAAAAGGTAAACAAAATTGACAAACCTCTAGCCAGACTTATCCAAAAGAAAAGAGAGAGCACCCAAATAGACAAAATTGTGAATGAAAATGGACTTATTACAACCAACCCCTCAGAAATATAAGCAATTATCGGGGAATACTATGAAAAATTATATGCCAACAGATTGGACAACTTAGAAGAAATGGACAAATTCCTAAACACACACTCACTACCAAAATTCACACGGGAAGAAATAGAAAACCTGAACAGACCCATAACGAGTGAAGAAATTGAATCAGTGATCAAAAATCTCCCCACAAATGAGAGCCCTAGACCTGATGGCTTCCCTGGGGAATTCTACCAGTCATTTAAAACAGAATTAATCCCAATTCTTCTCAAGCTATTCCAAAAAATAGAATGCGAAGGAAAACTCCCGGACTCATTTTATGAAGCCAGCATCACTCTGATTCCCAAGCCAGACAGAGATCCTGCAAAAAAAGAGAACTACAAGCCAATATCCTTGATGAATACGGATGCAAAAATTCTCAACAAGATCCTTGCAAATCGAATCCAGCAGCATATAAAAAGAATCATCCACCAAGATCAAGTGGGATTCATTCCTGGGTTACAGGGCTGGTTCAACATTCGCAAATCAATCAATGTGATACATCACATCAACAAAGAAAAGATAAAACCATATGATCCTGTCAATAGATGCAGAAAAAGCATTTGACAAAATACAGCATCCCTTCTTAATAAAGACTCTCGAGAAAGTTGGGATAGAAGGAACCTACTTAAACATCATCAAAGCCATCTATGAGAAGCCTTCAGCTAACATCATCCTCAACGGGGAAAAACTGAGAGCTTTCCCCCTGAGATCAGGAACACGACAGGGATGTCCACTCTCACCACTGTTGTTTCACATAGTGCTGGAAGTCCTAGCATCAGCCATCAGACACCAAAAGGAAATCAAAGGCATCAGAATTGGCAAAGAGGAAGTCAAACTTTCACTCTTCGCAGATGACATGATACTCTACATCGAAAACCTGACAGACTCCACCAGAACCCTACTAGAACTGATCCAAGAATTCAGCCAAGTTGCAGGGTACAAAATCAACATACAGAAATCGGTTGCATTTTTATACACCAACAATGAAGCAACAGAAAGAGAAATCAAGACACTGATCCCATTCACAATTGCACAAGAAACCATAAAATACCTCGGAATAAACCTAACCAAGGATACAAGAGATCTGTATGATGAAAACTATAGAAAACTTATGAAGGACATTGAAGAAGACACAAAGAAATGGAAAAACATTCCATGCTCATGGATAGGTAGAATAAATATAGTTAAGATGTCATTACTACCTAAGGCACTCTACACATTCAATGTAATTCCAATCAAAATTGCACCAGCATACTTCTCAAAACTAGAACAAACTATCCAAAATTTGTATGGAACCACAAAAGACTCCGAATAGCCAAAGTAATCCTGAAAAATAAAACCAAAACGGAGGGATCACCATCCCAGACTTTAGGCTCTACTACAAAGCCGTCATCATCAAGACAGTATGGTATTGGCACAAAAACAGACACATAGACCAATGGAACAGAACTGAGAACTCAGAAGTAGACCCAAAAGTATACAGCCAACTGATCTTTGACAAAGCAGGAAAGAATATCCAATGGAAAAAAGACAGCCTTTTAACAGATGGTGTTGGGAGAATTGGACAGCAACATGCAGAAGAATGAAACTAGATCATTTTCTCACACCGTGCACAAAAATAAACTCAATATGGATAAAGGACCTGAACGTGAGACAGGAAACTATCAACACCCTAGAGGAGAAAGCAGGAAACAACCTCCTTAACCTCCACTGCAGCAACTTCTTACTTGACACATCCCCAAAAGCAAGGGAATCAAGAGGAAAAATAAACTATTGGGACCTCATCAAGATTAAAAGCTTCTGCACAGCCAAGGAAACAACCCAGAAAATTAATAGGCTACCAACGGAATGGGAAAAGATAGTTGCAAATGACATATCAGATAAAGGGTTAATATCCAGAATCTACAAGGAACTCACCAAACTACATGCCCGAAAAACAAACAACCCAGTGAAGAAATGGGCAGAAGATATGAACAGACACTTCTCCAAAGAGGATATCCAGATGGCCAACAGACACATGAAACGATGCTCAGCATCCCTCCTCATCAGGGAAATACAAATCAAAACCACACTGAGATACCACCTCACGCCAGTCAGAGTGGCTAAAATGAGCCAATCAGAGAACTTTAGATGCTGGCGAGGGTGTGGAGAAACGGGCACCCTCCTACACTGTTGGTGGGAATGTAAACTGGTACAGCCCCTCTGGAAAACAGTGTGGAGGTTCCTCAGGAGACTAACAATAGAACTCCCCTATGACCCAGCAATAGCACTGCTAGGAATTTACCCAAGGGATATAGAAGTACTGAGGCATGGGAGCACATGTACCCCAATGTTCATAGCAGCACTCTTCACAATAGCTAAAACATGGAAAGAGCCGAAGTGTCCATCAACAGATGAATGGATCAAGAAGATGTGGTTTATCTCTACCATGGAATACTGCATGGCAATGAGAAACAATGAAATCTGACCATGTGTAGCAACATGGATGGACCTTGAGGGTGTTATGCTGAGCGAAATAAGTCAGGCAGAGAAGGACAAATATCATATGTGTGCACGTATAGGAGGATTAGGAGGAACTTGATGGAGGACCAAGGGGGATAAGAAGGGGGGAAATGGTGGGGGAAAGGGAGAAAGGCAAACCATGAGAGACTCTTGAATGCTGACAAAAACTGAGGACTGATGGATGTGGGGGGGAGGGGGGATGGGCATGTAGGAGAACACTTGTGGGGATGAGCACTGGGTGTTATGTGGAAACTAATTTGACAATAAAAAAAAAACTTTTTAAACAAAAATGATGAGCAAAGCTCATGAAAAAAAATAAAGTAAAATTGGAATACTAATATCAGAAAGGAATTCAAATAAAAAGTACAAATGTAACAAACATTTATTTCGATGAAGTTTACATTTATAATGAAAACATAAATTATATAGGCCAAGGTTAAATAACATAGAAAGAAAATATAGATTGGACTATTAAAAAATGATACATGGATAAAAATGCAATTAGAATGTAAAAACTAGGGTTACCTGGGGGCTCAGTCAGTTAAGCATCTAACTTTGGTTTAGGTCATGATTTCAGAGTTCTTTAGTTTGAAATCCATATCTGAGTCTGTGCTGACAGTGTGGAGCCTGCTTTGGATTTTCCATCTCTCTCCCTTTCTCTCTCCACCCTTCCCCAACTTGTGCATGCTATCTCTGTATCTGATGCTCTCAAAATGAATAAATACTTTAAAAAATTAAAAAATTAAAAATACAGTAATCAGTATATCACACATCACATCATCACATACAAACATAAAGAGTGGGAGGATTGTATAAAAAAACCAGTAAGGAAACCTGTTAATATGTATTTTGAGTCTCTTTACCTAACGTAGAATATGTGTTTTTAATTTTCTCTTATAAGACATTATTTGAAACTGGTCATAACCTGAAACACACAAATAAAAGCAATCTCCAAATTTCCAAAACAAATTTTACTGGCTAGAATTACAGATTAATGACAAATATTTACATTTGAAAAGTTTTAAACACTTGAAAATGTAAAAACCCTCCAAAATTAATTATTGGGCAAAATACGATACAAAGATTACTTCTAACTCTAAGTTTCTAGGCTGTGATGATTTGAAAAACAGTAATATAGGTATATTAAATCAGTGAAGCATATTATTTTTAAATTAAGTGAAAGTATTATTTATTCATGTTTAAAACTAATGACCAAATCAGTAGATAAAAATGGTAAACAATTGTTTTAAACTTAATCTACTTTAATGAACTTAAGTGTGCATTTTTAAAGCTCCAACTCATTTTATTCCATATCATGACTTCCAATATGTCAAATAACCTATTTCTTCATATTTAACTCTTTCAAAAAAATTGGTGTTGATTAAATTTATCATGTGTGATGAAAAGGTCAATAAAGTTTGATTAAATAGGACTCTATTCTAATTGAATTTTATGGCACCAATTAACATAAAAATGGCAAAAAATTTATCTTACCTTACCTTATCTTAATTATCTTACCTTATCTCTAACTTTAACACATTTAAGTTAATCTTTACTCTTAGATACTGATGCTATTTTTCTCTTAGTTTTAAATTCCTAAATACAATTAATTTCCCAAATGAATTTGACGAACTCTGTAACTACTAGAGGGCAGTAAAGTCTTTTATATGCCCAGGAGATTACCAGTGCAACTAATCCCTTGGAAAACCACATGGGGTAAGTGTATGATGCAACTTTTAGGTTTATTTATGCCTAGCAGTAAGGTCTATCTGAAGAATCAATTTGGTTCTAATATTTACACCTTAAGCAAAACCCAATCACTTGATCCATCCAATCAATAAACACTAATTAGCAAGCCAACCATTGTAATTAGGTTACAAATTGTTTAAAGTGGTGTATTCCTTTTTAAGTATCAGATATTAACTCTTTTCCTGTAACACTCTCTACTCAAATTGTTTTAGGACTTTATTTGAAACGGTCATTGGAAAGTAAACAATTGCCTCATTTAAGATTACATGACAAATATTTACTATAAAACTATGTATCTAGCAAACTTTTTAACATTTAATTACTCATAGAAGAGAAATACCCAAAATAAAATTTTGGTGCTCTGAGGAATATATGTAAAACTGATTTAGTTGCCTAGCAACACCCCCAAAAAATAGGAGAGGAGAAAGTTTGTATACTCTTTAGCCATTTTTTAAAAAATGTTATTCCTGTCCTGCAGCGTATTAGATCAGCGTGCCTTGTGAACAGGATTTTAACAGTCAGGAGATGTGACTGTGTTTAAGATTCCTTTTTCCAGTCACTAGTTCATTGTCAGCGGCAGCTACAGAGCAGCTTTATGTGCATTCAGAGACCGCCAGGAAATTAGTTCTGCATGACTGAGTCAGCACTGTAGCTCAGAGAACGAAGATCACCCATTTCCTTAAGCAATTGTTTATTCCTTGTTGTGATTAATATTATATTAAATATTATAATTCCCGTGTAAAAAAAATAGTCGCTCCATTATAAATCCTGTAAAAATCAAGTCACCCCCAAAAAGTGACACACTCTATAGACTTAAGGTTTAAATATAATTTGCCGGGCTTTTCTTTACTTTTTGTTGCATTCCAAAGTGGTTGATAGCTGTTGATAGCTTATTTAGTGTCTTCAAACCTGCTTCTAAACTACATGAGGCAGTGAAGTAAAATGTCAGTGAAATAAATTCAGGGAAAATGAACATTTAGAACTAGCAGTAGCTAAAATTAAACTGATCTTTAAAATTAAGACAAATGTTTTTGTTTCTATGGTTTTCAAAGAAAAAAAAGTAGCATGGCATTAAGATTTTCCTCTCTGTACTAATTAGTCAGTAGGCTCTATCCCAGAGTAAGTTTACTTCTTCCACTGTGCTTCTCTACTGGCCTATTCTTGTCCACATGCACCCTGAACATTACCAAATCACTTATTTTTGTCCTCTCTGTAACAAGGCATAGTAAAATATCCCTATACTCAGCCCTGCAGATTAGATACTGTTTCCAGATTAAACTCCAATTTATGAATCTAAAGAATTCTTTAAGATTGAGAAGGACTCTTTTTCCCATTACCACACACTATATATGCAATTGTAAACCTGCAAACAGTTTTAGGGCTTTTAAAATACATTTCTTAACCTCATATCAGAATATTATATATAATATATGCTTATATTTATATAATATATAGTATTTATATATATTGCAAAAATATCATACATTCCTGCATATGCACACACATGAGTTTGAGTTTGGGCAAAATATCCTTGCCTGAACTCAAAGGTGTAGCTCATTTAGAATTTAAGGCCTAAGAGGTTTCTGGGGGAAATTTCTAGATATTCTAAAGCAGGATTTCTATTTTAGCTTCCTCAGTGTACACTAAATATATATTTATGTTTCTTTTTTGAATTTCAACAAAATTATTAGCTGTCACTTTTTAGACTTAGGAAACTGGTCTGAAACTATAATCTAGAAAATGGCCAAGAAACTCAATTCAACAAAAACTTATTAAGCACTTACTCAATGGCTAGAACTTTGCCAGTTCTTATCCTGAACCTTGCCCCTTTAACAACATGAAAGATACCAATTTTCCCATCTGTCGTAATTTTTTAGTTGAAAAATATAAGAACATGTCAAGCAAAACCAATTTGAAAAATTTTGTAATAGCATGTAGAACAGACTTCTGCATAACCATATTTTTCAAATAGATCAACTTCTATCTTTTTTTAGCTAAATTCTATTTTATGACAGAACAACAGGCTTCCCAAATCAGAGAAAACAAGAGATGTAATTTATTGATTCTGCCTAGTCACGAGTACTCACAAAAAATGGGAAATATGATTTATTACAAACCATTTGCTCTAATGTTAGAAATAAATAGTCTAAGAAATAAATGTTAAATGATATATAAGCCCAAGAAAAACGGAAAATTCCTGTTAAGATCAGTTGTTCAATTTGAGCTTAATAAATGGCAAAGTTGCATGAAGCTATTGCATAGCAATCACAAGGCAAGTTGCAGCCAACACCCAACTAATGAACTGGGAGAGATTAGTAAGTAACAATCAAAATCAGAAAAGGAGATAAGGTTTTATAATAAAGGAGTAAAAATCAAAGCCAATAAAGTTTGGCAATTTGTGCCACTTTGTGAAGAGCTGAGTTCTAATATTTGGATCATACTCAGAGCATCTAAGGGACGTTCCCCTGAATATATCAGAAATGAAGTTAAATTTTGAAGAAATAAAGGGCATCATAATTCACTTAGTGAAAAATATTAAACTTGTTCAAATGTAGTAGGCCAGGCCACAAAAGAATGCAATTAAAAAAAAATACCTGACAAGTCATAATACCCAAGTTTGTGATGATAGTTTTGGGAAATGTAAAAAGAAATGATGCCATCAACCTTATTCCACATTTTACCTAGAATATCTGCTTATACCTATAAAGCCTGAATGTGAAGATAGGAGGGGAATACTTCTGATATTCTTTAACTCCTAACGCATGCACAGTATTAATCTACAAATATCATCAGGGATGTCCTTAGTAGGTATGCAGATCATGTCCTGCACTAGGACACTTCTCTGAGGTGGTGATTATGGGCTGAAATCCACCTTTATTCTGCTCTTGAAGGTATAGATCCTGGCATTGGGCTAAATTGGCCTGAAAAGATAGGGTACCTTTTTTAAACCTATTTGGTTTCATTCTATGATCAGTCAGGATGTTACAAGCCTTTGCTCACTCAAACTTTTTTTATATTCACTTGTGTTTTCTTGACCCTTTCTGTCATTGTGCAATAAAGAGATATCAGCACATTGTACTACAATACATTTTTTGGTATTTATTATAAGAGGAGGCATTGATACATAAACTGTCCTTTCATAACTTGTTCGATTTTATGTTTTTTACACTGAAATTATTTTTAAAAATCTTAAAGCAAAACCTATGTTTGGTAGCCCTAACATAATAATTTATACTTAAAAATAATTGTATCTTTCTAACAATAAAAAGTTGGTTCTGCTTTATATCTTTAATAGATATGAAAATAAATACTTTTGTTTTTGCTTTATTTTAAAGTTAATATTGTGTTTTTTTAAAGATTTTTAAAATTTTTTTATAGTCTTTATTTATTTTTGAGACAGAGAGAGACAGAGTGTGAGCAGGCAAGGGGCAGAGAAAGAGGGAGACACAGAATCTGAATCAGGCTTCAGGTTCTGAGCTGCCAGCACGGAAACCGACCCGATGCAGGGTCGAACCCATGAACCGTGAGATCATGACCTGAGCTGAAGTCAGAGGCTTAACCGACTGAGCCACCCAGGTGCCCCAAAATTGTGCTTGTTTTTAAAAAGCTAGTAAAATTGTAAGAATAAGAATTTCCATATTAGTTACAGTTTTATTTTCTGGGTAAGACTTACATAAGTCTTAGAAAGAGGAAAGGAAAATATCAATTAATTCGTGCAATATAATGTAGTGTTATTTCATATCATCAACCAGTTGATGTACTGAATAGAGGCATTATGCTAAGAACTGCTCACAATTTCAACCTTAAAATGGCTCTAAGCTCATTAGAAACTGACAATCTGTTGTCATAAGTAATCTCTGCAAGGCAACTGTGTGACAAGACTTGCAAACATATTTACTTCCAAAAACATATCAAAATTATAAGATTTTAGAGCTCTGCCTGAGAATGTAAAGATCCTAAGGATAAGATGGGAATTTTATTGGAAGAAGGTAAAATAAATGGGGCAGGGTGTCTGCAGCAAGTGGAGATTGATTAAGAGTTGGATTCTTAAGGAAAGAAGAGTGAATAAAAGATGAAAAAAATAAAGAGAAAAGGCATCTTCACCTACACGAATAGACCCCAAAAAAGCGCCCCCTTTTCTCACTTGAGTGTTATTTTAACTTAATTGTTTCATCTCTAGTCATTGCTCCCTACCAACATCTGTTACAAGAAGGTGCAGCAGATAATATGACTTAAAATTCTACTTTGATTTTTGCTATGCTTTGGTTGCTCACAAAAACACAACCCATACTTAGGGACTCACTTGTGTACCTCTTATTTCTCTAGGAGCAAGAACTGTTAATAGGACAATCCCTGTTACGTGTCACTTCCTGATTCTTACCACACTCGTTCTAGTCCTCTGATGACTTCTTTTAGAGAATGGGATCAGGAAGTTCACAAAAGATTGTTAGTGAAAGTAATGAAAATTCAGTGACCAAGCTCAAATGTGCTAAGATCTCCAGGAAACTTATTATCTGTAAGGAGCCTTATGTTTGGGCCCAGAATGATTTCTATCCCCATTTGAGTGTGTTAAAACATTGCACAACACAACTACTACACAGTAACATCATGTGCATTTCATTTGCAATAAAGGGAACACATAACACCTTGTGGAGAAAATACACAAATACAGCAAGTAGAAAATGAGCATTATGAAAATTGAAGTTATGTAAAAAGGAAAGACCCTTTCATCTCTAACTCCAAAAAAGAAAATAAGGAATATACTGATGTTACTATGCTTATTAACAAAAGGAAAACCTAAATGGACAATTGTCATTTAAGATATGTTGGACATGTTTGGCAGTATTGTTTGAATTTGGTCAAATAGAAATCAGTGAGGTCATAATTGGCATATCTATAGGATTACACTTTTGGTAGATTAGCTATGTAGTAGAGTGTTTCATGGATGGATATTTACTTGCTTGATTTATATTTGTAAAGATATACTGTTATTCCAAATAGGAGATTTGGTTTTATAGATCTGTAACTGTGGAAGTCAATAAAATAATAGTAAACAAATGAAGTGAGATTTGCAATAGACCTTCAAGTGTTTAAGATTCTTAAAGTTTTTTGGTAACCATCTCCATTTTGAAAGACCACATCTCATATAGTTTGTTCATATTTTTTAGAACTAAAAATACTAACAGAATCATATATTACCCAGTTATTTTGCTATCCATTAGGTTTCTAAATGTTCAAAACCAAAAATTTTTCCTTCCCCTAGCAAATTCTTAATACTCCATCTGGAAATTCTTTTAAGTTTTCATCCATTATCTGAAAGAACCGTGGAAATAATTTCTTGTTTTATCTTTGGTAGGTGCACTAATGGGCATGTGATAGACTCATAACCCTTGAAGGTAATGGTGTGAAACTGCTCCAAAACTGGCTAGAGAAATAGATATCCCATTTCAGCTCTGATCTCTTGATGGTTGCAAATCATATACTTTTCCTATCAGAGTGAAACAGTTCTGCAAAGAATATCCCTTAGTTTTTACTCTAAAGAAGAATTTTGAAATATCATATTTAAAATATAACTTTCTAGCCAAATACTTTATATTCAAAACTGCTCAGATGTAAATAATGAGTTACCATGAACAAATCAGAATTTTTATTTGAATCATAAAACTTTCAGATTATAATAGCAATGGCTTACCTAACACACACACACACACACACACACACACACACACACACAGACTCTCTCTCTTTCTCTTTCTCTCCCTAAATCTCACTAAGCACTATGCAATGTGTTTTACATATATTTCAATGTCCCGTCAAACAAGCCAGCAGGGTTGGTGTCCCTATTGGATCTCTATTTTAGATACATATAAAATTACTACTTGCTATGTGTCTTGCTCTTATTCAGAGTATATGCTCCCTCTTGAGGAAACATTATTTTTTGAATTGCATAGTGACTGCATATCATATTTTTCCCTTCATTGCAATTTTATTAAGTTTAAAGTAAGTCTGATTATTTCATGGGCTGATTGTAAGAAAACAACAAATTGCTGTTCTTTAATTATAAAATTCTTAGATTTATGAGCATTTGAATCAGTTTTCCTTTGTGAGAGATTAGTTGAAGAAAGTGTATATGGCAGATTCCAATGTATGTTGTCTGTATATCCAGGGAAAATCTGATTTCTCTCGCCCTAGCAATTATAATTTAATGTTCTATTTTCCAGTTATTATAACCAATAGCTGCTATATTTCTTATTTTCAAACAATCACATTTTATTTTTAATTATTTGTTTTCTAAGGGCCATGCAGGAAGTTATAATATCTGTGATCTAATTACTTTTTCACTCTCTCATGAGATGGATTGAAAAAACACATATCCATCAAACAACTGCTGACTAACGAACACAACAGATAGTATTTCTCTATAAGCCAGAAAGATTTCAAGCAAGTGAAGATATTACAGTATATCTCTATTTTCTTAGAGCCACTCATTTATCCTCATAACACTAACCTTTGCAGAGTTAAAAATATGAAGGCATTAAAAAATGATTGGAATAAGTGATAAAAAAAAAGATGACTTATTTTTTTTAGAAAGCCCTTTGGAGAAACAAAATCTTGTACTGTGCATAAGTGGGAGAAAAATGAATTAAAAATGGGAGAGGGCCATGAATAAGTCTACAGAAGAATGAGTGCATGAGACAAGATAAAGACTCTGGGAAGTGGATAAATTATTAGTAGGAACTTTCATAGCACATCTCCAATTCTATATCAAGATCAAAAAAAAAAGAAGAGTAAAGAAAAAAATCATGAGATATTGTTGTGGCACCTAAGGACTCTTTTTATAAAGCGTATATTTTTCAGCTATTAATTTCAATTATGTTAGGAGAATGAGGAACTCAAATATTTGAATCTGAAAAATTTAAGAAGTCAATTATATAATAATAAATTGTCTATGTATAATGGTTAAAAGGACCTATTTTTTAGTGACACAAATATGGGTTTGAATCTTGGTAACTGTGTTAAATTACTTGGGCCTTCTGAACCCAGTTTTCTTATCTTAACATGGAGGCAATAACATTTACCCAGTGAATTATGTTACAGACTGAATAATTAACTAGCAAATGCCAAGGAAATTACAGTACAAAGGAACAATGAAAAGCAAAGCTAGCATCCCTCACCATCTCGGCTCCCTGTGGCACAGCCAATCCATCCTTCTTAAAATAGTTTTCTCCCTTGTGAACACCTGTGATAAGACATCAATACTGATTCATGCTGCCTTCTCATGAGAACTTCATGGGAACAAGTATCCACGAACTTGCACAGACTGAATAAAAGTAGGTAGGGGAAAGGTTTTAGCGAGAATGAATAGGTATGATAGACTGGTCATTTGTAGCTATTAGGCATCCAGAGAGACCTACCAACATGACTAAAAATGATACGCAATGATAGCACAGGTAGTGCAGTAAAAGTGCCAAACAAGAGTTTTGAGATACTGCTGCATGGAAAACTTGGTGAAAAACTGAGGAACTGTAGTAGAAATGAAGGCAGAACAGGAAGGATGGTCACAAATAGTCTGAAATTTTGGAAATAAATCTAGGAATGAACATTTTATTTTAACAGTTAAATATATAGCAACACAGCAATTACAAAACTGTATATAACACTACCCCCTCCAAAAGTGGATATTGTTTACTGTGGGGACTTATTATCAAAGAATATGGTGCTGGACAAACATCCATAACTGCTCCCAGTCCAAGAAATAGAATATGTACATAAATGAACTATTTCTACACTCAGAACAAGGTCATCCACATCTAAAGTCACAGACACTAGAGCATAAAAATGACAAGCTAGGACAGAGATGGAAAAAAAAAAATAGAGTCAGGAGAATGCACATTAAATTAGAATTTTAAAGGGAAAGAAGTGAAAACATATTCTGCATTAAAACTAAAGTGATTTAGAGACTTGAGTGACCCATCTTTCTTTAATATTAATATAAAGATGAATTTTCATCTCAGCAACACAACTTGGAGCTCTTTATCCTGTGTTAGTCTATGCAAAATTATGACATGAACAAACCAACTTTCCACTCCAATTTATAGTCTTTACCTTCATCTGGGTAATCAGTGTTTTTACTTCCTACCAAAGTTTGGTTTTCTAATCAGTATTGGATACCACCTAAAATGTCATTCCTTGTAACCTTCAAATTAAGAAACAGAAATCAAAGTCTGTTTTAAGTCCCCTAGAAGCGCCTGAATCAGAGATTCTTACACCTGTGATGTATAGAAGCCTTATTCTCCCTCAGAAGCAGTCCATGAGAGTAAGAATGGTGCTGCATCAGGAAAGGGGAGAATGAAGGAAAGATGAAGTTTCAGAGGAAGTCTAGCCTCAGCCTAATCCCACTGGAGCTCTAGAATATAAATTGCATTACAGCGTCTTTCCCATGAGGCAAGGGCTTTTGTAGCCCAGCACCAGTCAGTGGTGCTATTTTCTGGCCTCCTAGTGAGTGAGGCATCTCCAAAAACTAAAAGGAGTGCTCCAGGGAAGGCTGCGGAAAGTTAAACTCTGAGCAATGCCTGCAGCTGCACTAAAAAGGATACCCAGGAATTTGGGTGAGAATCCAAAGTGTCAGCTAGAACCATTATCAAAATAATCTTTAAAATTATCAAAAGATATTTCTTTAAAATTAGACGAAATAATTTTTGTGTGGCTTAGAAAGGGGGCCAAGGAGAGAGGAGAAAGAAGCATTTTTCAGTATCCTTAATGTTATTTTTCCACATTCTAACCTTGACTTCTCAATAATACGACTTGATACTGTTTGCTAAACGGTCGGTAATCCAAGGAAAGAGAAGGGGTCTAGTCTTCAGACTTTCTGGCTTATCTGGCCCTTGTCTATGTGAATTATTTTTCACGTTTCTGCACATAGATATAGATATTATATCTTTTTTTAATGTTTTATTTATTTCTGAGAGAGAGAGCGAGAGAGCGTGAGCAGGGGAGGGGCAGAGAGAGAGGGAGATGCAGAATCCAAAGATAGGCCCAGGCTCTGAGCTAGCTGTCAGCACAGAGCCCGACATGGGGCTGGAACCCACGAACTGTGAGATCATGACCTGAGCCGAAGTCAGATGCTTAACCAGCTGAGCCACCCAGCCGCCCCAGATATTGTATCTTTTAATAATACATATTATTCTTGAATCTTCTAATGATCCTGAAAATACATAGGGCAAGTATTTATTATTATTTTACAAACACACACAGCAAAATCTAGGAAAGCTATCATCTAATGGTATTCACACAAGTCCTATGTGGATATTACAAAACCTGAAGCCAGATCTGTGTCTTGCAATTAATTCAGTGCTCTTCCTGCATTGTTACAACCTCCCTTTCGAAGATGTTTCAACTTTCCAAACCAAGTATTTTTTAAGAAACTTCTGATGTCACAAACTGATCCTTTTGGGAGAGAAAGTTGAGATGTTGGAGTAGTAGGGGCACCCGGAGCTGGCCTTGTCCACCAAACACAGCTATGTCAGCATCAGATCATTCTGAACACCGAGAATTAAGAGAGCAATCAGAACAATTAGAGAGAGAATGCAGCAGGTACAGGATGCAGAGGTGTGAATTAGGGGAGAGAAAAACCACAGGGCCACAAAGTGGAGGGAGACCTTTTTGCAGAGAGAGGACAGGGAGAAAAAGAAAGAAGGGGAAGGACAGTACTCACTAGGTTCACACAATAAAGGCACTCCCCCAAAAAACATTGACGGGAGAATCCAAAGGAACTATCACAAGTTTTTACAAACAGTGAAATTCATGAGGTTTTAGAAGTCCATGACATTCCCCAGAGTCAAGCCAGGCAGCACTGGTGCTCCTGGAGAAAAGGAGGGTGCAGTGGACAGTGTGGTGTAGGGATCCCCTGGATTGCACTGGGGGAGAACATTTCCCTTCTTGTGGTACATTTGGGAGAAAGTATATTGCCTCTTCAGGGACAAAAGACCTGGCGGGGTCATTGAGCGGCCATTCAATAACAGAGACAGAAGCATGCACATTGGGCAGATAACCTGGTCTCAGCTTTTCTCTGTGCCTCAACATAAACTCCAAGCACCTTCAAGGCCATGCAACTTCTTTTCTGGGACAGAATGGCACCAGAAACAGCATTGCAAGGCTCTTCTCTGGAGGAAGTTAGCAGGTCCACATTGTGCAGGGTCCTTTAAAATTTGGAGTTTTGAATCCCAGCTGTGCACCACAGCTACAACACAGGAGAACTGTGGTGTCAGGAAGGTTGAGGGCAGGGATCCAATGGAAGCCTGGGACACAAGAGGGGATATTGTTTGCTTTTCTGTGAGGGTGTCCCATACAGCAGCAATGCAAGCTCCCCATCCCGGGGATGAGAGAGTGGAGTGATGTGATCTTTACCCCACTCACCAGCACAGTGGGATTTCAGTGAGCTACACAGTGCCCTAGTGAAGGCTAGAGCAGCTTACACCAAACCTTCTGCACCTTGCAGGGGCATCTTTATGAGAGCAGGTCTGACTGTAAACCAGCACAGAGGAACTCTTTCCCAAATGACCAACACAGGACCCCTGCATGCACCAAGCCTACTGATCATAGAGTGGGCCAAAGCATCAGCCTCAGTTCTGATAGAGATAGGCCCAGGCTTTTCTTTCCTTTTTTTCCCCCCTTTGGAATTAGGCTTATAGTTTTTTTCTTCTCTGTTTCTCATTTCCTTTTCTATTGTTTTAGATCAACCTTCTTTTTTTCTTTCTTCTTCTTTGGAATCAGGCTTTTATACTTTTTTGTTTCTCTGTTATGTTGTTTTGTTCCTTTTCTTTTTCTCTTTTTGGGATCAAGCTATTTTTTAAAATTAGGCTTATTTTAACAAATGTATCAAAGCATGCCTAGTTAAAAGGTCAAACACTCCCCACTGCAAGCAAAGAGAAACTCTGCAGAGCACTGAACTGTGGAAAGAACAGTCAAAATACAACAGCAGATTCACATAGCATACAACAGAAAGACTTCCTGAAGTGCTATGCCCTGCACAGTGTATCACCTCTTATTACTTTTTCCTTTTTAACATTGTATATATTTATTTGAGAGAGGAGAGAGGGGCAGAGAGAGACTTCCAAGAGACTCCTTACTTCAGGGCTCAGACTCATGAACCATAAGATCATGACCTGAGCAGAAACCAAAAGTAAGACACCCACCCAACTGAGCCACCCAGGCACACCTGACCCCTACTTAATATAGATCACTCTCAGGAGCAGGAAATATAGCAAGCCTTCATAAGCTGCGAAAGACAGAATCCTAGACAAAATGATAAAATAGAGGAATTCTCCCCAAAAGAATGATCAAGAAGAAATCACAGCCAGGGATCTACTCAAAAGACATGTAAGCAATATATCAGTACAATAATTTACAACAACAGTCATATATATACTACCTGAGCTTGAAAAAAGCATAGAAAACAACAGAGAAACCCATGCTGCAGAGATAAAAGACTTAAAAATGAATTAGGCTAAAATAAAAAATGTTACAACTGAGATGCAAAATTGACTAGATGTAATCACAATGAGGATGGAGGAACAGAGGAATGAATAGGTGATATAGAAGATAAAATTATGGAAAATAATGGAACTGAAAAGAAGAATGAAAGAAAACTACTAGATCATGAATATACACTTAGGTAACTCTGTTATTCCATTAAGTGAAATAATATCCATATCATAGAAGTCCCAGAATAAGAAGAGCAAGAAAAAGTACAGAAGGTTTATTTGAATAACTTATAGCTGAACATCCCTAATATAGGGAATATAGGCAGTCAAGTCCAAGAGGCACAGAGAACTCACCTCAAAATCAAGAAAAACTGGTCCACACCAAGACATAACATGGTGAAACTTGGAAAATACAATGATAAAGAGAGAATTCTGAAAGCAGCTAGGGACAAAACCCATAAGTTTATGGGTAGATCCATAAGTTTAGCACCAGACCTGTCCAAAGAAACTTGGCAGGCTAGAAGGAGAAGTATGACATATTTAAAGTGCTAAATAGGAAAAATATGCAGCCAAGAATCCTATATCCAGCAAAGATGTCATAAAGAATAAAAGGAGAGATAAAGAATGTTTAGTAAAAAGTAAGGAGTTTTAAACTATTAAACCAGCCCTGCAAGAATATTAAAAGGGGCTCTTAGCACAGGAGAGACCAAAAGCAACAAATACTATTAAGGAGAGAGACAATCTACAGAAACAGTGACTTTACATATAATACAATGGCACTAAATACAGATCTCTCAATAATCACTATGAAAGTAAATGAACTAAATGCTCCAATAAAAAGACATAGGGTATCAGAATGGATTAAAAAAAAAAAAAAAGCAAAACCCATCTCCTGTCTACAGGAGACCCTTTTTAGACTTAAAGATTCCTGCAGGTTGACAGTGACAAGAGAGAGAACCATCTATCATGCTCACGGATTCCAGAAGAAAGCTGGAATAGCCATGCTTATGCCAGACAAACTAGCTTTTAAGCCAAAGACTATGACAAGACATGAAAAAGGGCATTAAATTATAATTAAGGGGTCTATCCATTAAGAAGATCTCAGGTACCTGGGCAGCTCGCAGGTTGAGCGTCCGACTTTGGCTCAGGTCATGATCTTGTAGCTGGCGAGTTTGAGCCCTACATCGGGCTCTGTGCTGACAGCTCAGAGCCTGGATCCTGCTACATGTGTCTCCTTCTCTGTCTGCCCCTCCCCCGACACTCTGTCTCTGTCTCTCTCAGAAATAAATAAACCTTTAAAAAAAAAAAGAAGATCTAACAACTGTAAATATTTATGCCCCCAAGCAGAGAGAGAGCACTCAAGTATATAAATAATTGAAAATAGAAAAGGCAGGGCACCTGGGTGGCTCAGTGGGTTAAGCGTCCGACTTTAGCTCAGGTCATAATCTCACGGTCAGTGGGTTCCAGCCCCGAATCAGACTCTGTGCTGACAGCTAGCTCAGAGCCTGGAGCCTGTTTTGGATTCTGTGTCTCTCCCTCTCTCTGACCCTTCCTTGCTTGCACTGTCTCTCTCTGACTCTCAAAAATAAATAAAAAACATTTTTAAAAAACATTTTAAAAATAGAAAAGGAAACTCATTAGTAATAATACAATAATAGTAGCGGGCTTTAACATCCCACATACATCAATAGAAAGATAATCTAGGCAGGAAATCAGTAAGGAAGCAATGGCTTTGAATGATACACTGGACCAGATGGATTTAACAGATAGATTCAGAACATCTCAGCCTAAAGCAGCAGAATATACATTCTTCTTGAGTGCACATTGAACATTCTCCAAAATAGATCAGATGCTGGGTCACAGATCAAGCCTCAACAAGTATAAAAAGATTGAGATCATACAATGCATATTTTCAGACCACAACACTATGAAACTTGAAGTCAACCCACAAGAAAAAAATAAGAAAAACCACAAATACATGGAGAATAAAGAACATTCCATGAAAGAATGAATGGCTTAATCAGGAAATTAAAGGAGAGAGAAAAATTATATGGAAGCAAATGAAAATGAAAATAAGACAGTTCAAAAACTTTGGGATGCACCAACACCAGTCCTAAGAAAGAAGTATATAGCAATACAGGTCTTCCTCAAGAAGCAAGAAAAGTCTCAAATACACAACCTAAGTTTATGCATAAAGGATCTGGAAAATGAATAGCAAATAAAGCCCAAAGTCAGCCAGAGAAGGGAAATAATAAATATTAGAGAAGAAACAAATGATATAGAAATTTAAAAAATTAACAGAACAACAGATCAATGAACCTAGGAGCTCATTCTTTGATAGAATTAATAAAATTGATAATCCCCTAGTCAGACTAATCAAAAAGAAAAGAGAAGATGCAAGTAGATAAAATAACAAATTAAAGAGATCTCAACCGACTTCAAATAAATACAAAAAAAATTTAGAATACTATGAAAAGTTATACTAAACAAATTGGGTGACCTGAAAGAAATGGATAAATTCCTAGAAACACACAACCTACCAAAACTGAAACTTGAAGAAATAGAAAATTTGAGCAGATCTATTATCTGCAAAGATATGGAGTCCTGGGCAAATGTCCAGGGCCAGATGGCTTCCCAGGGGAATTCTATCAAACACTTAAGGAAGAGTTAATATCTATATTTCTCAAACTGTTCCAAAAAAATAATAAATGGAAGGAAAACTTCTAAACTCATTCCATGTGGCCAGCATTACCTTGATTCCAAAGCCAGCCAAAGATCTCACCAAAAAGGATAATAGCAGGCCAATATTCCTGATGAATATGGATTCAAAGGCTCTCAACAAGATACTAGCAAATCGACTCCCACAGTACATTAAAAGAATTATTCACCACAGTCAAGTGGTATTACTCCTAGGCTTCAGGAGTATTTCAATATTTGCAAAACAATCAATATGATACATGACATAATAAAAGAAAAGATAACCATAAGATCCTCTTAAAAGATGCAAAATAAAAAAGCATTTTGACAACATATGGTATCCTTTCTTGATGTAAATCTTCAAGAAAGTAGGGATAGAAGAAACATACCTCAACATCATAAAGGCCATTTATGAAAGATCCACAGCTAACATTATCCACAATAAGGAAAGCTGGAGAGCTTTCCCCTACCATCAGGAAAATGACAAAGATGTCCTCTCTAACCACTGTTGTTCAACATAGTATTGGATTTCAGAGCCTCATAAATCAGAGAACAAAAAGAAATAAAAGGAATCCCAATCATCAAGAAAGGAGTCAACCTTCACTATTTGCAGATAACATAATACTGTATGTAGAAAATCAGACTCCACCAAAAAATTTCTGGAATTAATACATGAATTTAACCAAGTCACAGAATATAAAATCAATGTAAAGAAATCGGTTGCATTTCTATACACGAATACTAAAGCAGCAGAAAAAGAAATAAAGGAATCAATCCCCTTTACAATTGCACCAAAAACTATAAGATACTTAGGAATAAACCTAGCCCAAGAGGTAAAAGGTCTGTACTCTGAAAATTGCAGTTCACTTATGAAAAAAATTGAAGAGGACACAAAGAAAGAAAAAACATTCCATGCTTATGGATTGGAAAACACATGTTGTTAAAATGTCAATAGTACCTGAAGCAATCTATATATTCAATGCAATCCTTATCAAAATAACACCACCATTTTTCACAGAGCCAGAACAAGCAATCCTAAAAGTTGTATGGAACCAGAAAAGACCCCAAATAGTCAAAGTAGAGAGGGGGCAAGATGGCGGAGAAGTAAAGCACTCCGTACTTGCACTCGCGCCCAAACATCACACAGAAAAGATCTGAAGCCATTGGAAACCTTACAAAACCTGAGAGATTGGGAGAAAAAGGACATAGAATCCACTGAGAAAGCCTTCTAACGTGAGTATAAACTGGGGAAGATAAAATCGGGGGGGATCGGAGACTCCAGGGTGGGAGTCAATCCCCCTCTACCTTCTACGGGGAGTGAGAGGGGAAAAGGAGAGTCTGAAACAGAAAAACCTCCACTCAGGGGGAAAAACCTCCACTCGGGGCATAGAAAGACTGTACTTGCCAAAAACCTGCATGCCAGGTCCTGTCGAAACAAGTGGTCCCAGTGGGGCTGAGCACACAGACTGCTTCTTTGTGCTGGCTCCTGGTGGCTAGACTTCAGAGTAGCGGCGCGCCTGCCGCCATTGTAGCTCCCGGGCGGCTTGGGCCCCTGAAAGAGCCACGCGGACACCGGGCGTCCGAGCTCCTGGCTGGCTGGGGCTCCAGAGGGAAGGCAAAGAGGTAAAAACTGGGAAATTTGCCTGTGAGTTTGTGTTTTGGGTGACGAGCCATAGAGGGACCTGGTTTTGCTCACTCCAGCGGGCTCGGCGCACCCGGCAGGCAACCCCCGCCCATGCGCGCCAGCCCGACCCAGAGAAGGAAGCAGCGATTCTGACTCCGCCCCCAGAGCTCGGCAGGGGGCCTGGAATTGCACTGAGGGGGTTGCCTGGGATGCTGTGTCTAAGGCAATTTCAGCTGGGCGCGAGGACTGGGATTTGGAGATTGGGACTGGCCTGAGTTGAAGAGCACAACCAACTTTGGCTGCGCCCCCAGTACGGGGAGTTTACACACCCAAAAAAGCGAGGGGTAGCGCTTGGTTCAAGAAGGGACTGGAGCATCGTCACTCCCCTTCCCACAACCGCCAAGGCAGAACTCCCGCCTGAGGCATTGGATAACGCCACGCCTAACCCTGCCTGAGAGGTGCCCTCCTCCCCCCCCTTTTTTTCTTTTTTTTTCTTCTACTTTCTCTTTTCTCTCTTTTTTCCCCAGAACACTAACCTGATTAACTCTGATCGGCGGCTTGCTTAAACAATCACAACGAGGCCATTATGTAAACATAAATTCTACACCTACCGACATTTTCATCTCTTTCTCTCAGGACAAATTAGACTATATAGTTTCTATGGATAATCCCAGTATCCTTCTCTCCAACAATATTCTACCCTTTACCTCTTTGAAAAAAGCTTCTTATCCCTTCTGCCTGTTCATTCTATTTCCAATTTTGCCTCATCCCACCCTGTCTTACTCTCTCTATGCTCTTCGACCAGCACTGCATACACACGGCTATTTAACTGTAGCTGGGAAATCCAGTTACATGCTTTAAACAATTCTTTGTCCATCGGTTTTCTTCTTTTTTCCTTTTCTTTTCCCATTTTTGACCCTTTTATGTATTTTATACTCCCTATTATTCGCCCTCCCTCCTCCGTCTTTTCTCTTAACTTTTCCGTTTTCCCTCTTGCTTTGCATGTTAGTTGCATTAGCCTGTGCGTTTGTGTGCTCCTGCTCCCTGTGTGTTTGTCTGTCTGTTTTCTTCTCATGGGCTACCTCAAGAAACAAGCCAGAGTACACACGGTGGAGAGTCCCAAATATCACTACAAATAGGAAAACAAAATAACGAAGTTCCCAACAAGAGAGACCAAGAGATACCATTCAAAAAACATTCTCTGAAAGGATAGGCCCTGGAAACTCAAAGACTCTTCTTGGATATAGCAGTGCTCATAGATAAAGAGAGCATAACACGTCTTTAAAACCAACAAGGGCAGGCAAGCTAACTAAAATGACGAAATGAAAGAGCTCTCCTCGAAAGAAACACCAAGAAGAAATGACAGCTAATGAACTGCTCAAAACAGATATCAGCAGCATAACTGAACAAGATTTTAGAATAATAATGGGAAAATTAATAGCAGGGCTTGAAAAAAACATAGGGGACATCAAAGAAACTATGGCTACAGACAGAATGGAAAATAAAAATAGGCATGAAGAATTAAAAAATGCGATAAATGAGATACATAATAAATTAGAGGCCTCCAATGCACGGATTGAAGAGGCAGAAAGGAGAATAAGTGATTTAGAAGACACCATTATAGAAAAACAAGAAGCTGACAAAAAAAGAGACAAACTGATCCAGGAACAGGAAAGAAGAGTTCGAGAGCTCAGTGATACGGTCAAACGCAACAATATCCGTATCATAGGAATCCCAGAAGAGGAAGAGAGAGGGAAAGGTGCTGAAGGAGTCCTGGAACAAATTATAGCAGAGAACTTCCCCGACCTGGGGAAGGAAGTCAATGTGGAAATACAAGAGGCTCAGAGGACTCCCCTCAGATGTAAATTGAATCGATCTTCTGCACGACATATCATAGAAAAATGGCAAAATACAAGGACAAAGAGGGAATTTTGAAAGCAGCTAGGGAGAAAAGGGCCCTCACATACAAAGGGAAACCTATCAGAGTGGTGACAGACCTATCTACTGAAACGTGGCAGGCCAGAAAGGAATGGCAGGAGATCTTCAATGTGATGAACAGTAAAAATATGCAACCAAGAATCCTCTATCCGGCAAGCCTGTCATTCAAAATAGAAGAGGAGATAAAAACCTTTCCAAATAAAGAGAAATTGAAAGAATTTGTCACCACGAAGCCAGCCCTACAAGAAATCCTGAGGGGGTTGCTCTGAAGGAAAGGTTGCAAGGAACAAAGATGCCAGAGAAACCACCACAAACATGAACCCTACAAAAGATACAAAGACTCTAAACCCACATATTTCAATAATAACACTGAATGTAAATGGGCTCCAATCAAAAGACATAGGGTAGCAGAACGGATTAAAAAACAAAATCCATCTATATGCTGTCTACAAGAAACTCATTTTAGACGGGAAGATACCTTCAGATTAAAAGTAAGGGGATGGAGAAATATATATCATGCTACAGGAAATCAAAAGAAAACCGGAGTAGCGATACTTATATCAGACAAACTGAACTTTAAATGGAAGACAATAACAAGAGATGAAGAAGGGCACTCCATAATAATTACAGGGTCCATCCATCAGGAAGAACTAACAATCATAAATGTCTACACACCGAATGTGGAAGCACCTAAATATCTAAAACAATTAATCACAAATTACATCCCGAGGCCAGGGAATTTACTTTCTTCTCAAGTGTGCATGGCACATTCTCCAAGATAGATCACATACTGGGACATAAAGCCGCCCTCAATAAATATAAAAGAATAGAGATCATACCATGCACACTGTCAGATCACAATGCTTTGAAACTTGAAAGCAATTACAGGAAGAAGTCTGGAAAACCTCCAAAAACATGGAGGTTAAAGAACACCCTTCTAAAGAATGAATGGGCCAATCAGGCAATTAGAGATGAAATTAAAAAATATATGGAAACAAATGAAAATGAAAACACAACAATTCAAAATCTATGGGATGCGGCAAAGGCAGTGCTAAGAGGAAAGTACATTGCTCTCCAGGCCTATTTCAAGAGATTACAAAAAGCGCAAGTCCAAAATCTGATAGCCCACCTAAAGGAACTAGAGGAAGAGCAACAAGAACACCCTAAACCCAGTAGAAGAGAAATAGTAAAAATTAGAGCAGAAATAAACAACATAGAGACCAAAGAAACAATTGAACAAATCAATGAAACCAAGAGTTGGTTTTTTGAAAAGGTAAACAAAATTGACAAACCTCTAGCCAGACTTATCCAAAAGAAAAGAGAGAGCACCCAAATAGACAAAATTGTGAATGAAAATGGACTTATTACAACCAACCCCTCAGAAATATAAGCAATTATCAGGGAATACTATGAAAAATTATATGCCAACAGATTGGACAACTTAGAAGAAATGGACAAATTCCTAAACACACACTCACTACCAAAATTCACATGGGAAGAAATAGAAAACCTGAACAGACCCATAACGAGTGAAGAAATTGAATCAGTGATCAAAAATCTCCCAACAAATAAGAGCCCTGGACCTGATGGCTTCCCTGGGGAATTCTACCAGACATTTAAAACAGAATTAATCCCAATTCTTCTCAAGCTATTCCAAAAAATAGAAAGTGAAGGAAAACTCCCGGACTCATTTTATGAAGCCAGCATCACTCTGATTCCCAAGCCAGACAGAGATCCAGCAAAAAAAGAGAACTACAAGCCAATATCCTTGATGAATACGGATGCAAAAATCCTCAACAAGATCCTTGCAAATCGAATCCAGCAGCACATAAAAAGAATCATCCACCAAGATCAAGTGGGATTCATTCCTGGGTTACAGGGCTGGTTCAACATTCCCAAATCAATCAATGTGATTCATCATATCAATAAAAAAAAAGATAAAAACCATATGATCCTGTCAATAGATGCAGAAAAAGCATTTGACAAAATACAGCATCCCTTCTTAATAAAGACTCTAGAGAAAGTCGGAATAGAAGGAACCTACTTAAACATCATCAAAGCCATCTATGAGAAGCCTTCAGTTAACATCATCCTCAATGGGGAAAAGCTGAGAGCTTTCCCCCTGAGATCAGGAACACGACAGGGATGTCCACTCTCACCACTGTTGTTTCACATAGTGCTGGAAGTCCTAGCATCAGCCATCAGACACCAAAAGGAAATCAAAGGCATCAGAATTGGCAAAGAGGAAGTCAAACTTTCACTCTTCGCAGATGACATGATACTCTACATCGAAAATCCGACAGACTCCACCAGAAGCCTACTAGAACTGATCCAAGAATTCAGCCAAGTTGCAGGGTACAAAATCAACGTACAGAAATCGGTTTAATTCTTATACACCAACAATGAAGCAACAGAAAGAGAAATCAAGACACTGATCCCATTCACAATTGCACAAGAAACCATAAAATACCTCGGAATAAACCTAACCAAGGATACAAGAGATCTGTATGAGGAAAACTATAGAAAACTTATGAAGGAAATTGAAGAAGACACAAAGAAATGGAAAAACATTCCATACTCATGGATAGGAAGAATATAGTTAAGATGTCATTACTTCCCAAAGCACTCTACACATTCAATGCAATTCCAATCAAAATTTCACCAGCATACTTCTCAAAACTAGAACAAACTATCCAAAAATTTGTATGGAACCACAAAAGACCCCGAATAGCCAAAGTAATCCTGAAAAATAAAACCAAAACGGGAGGTATCACCCTCCCAGACTTTAGCCTCTACTACAAAGCTGTCATCATCAAGACAGTATGGTATTGGCACAAAAACAGACACATAGACCAATAGAACAGAATTGAGAACTCAGTAGCGGACCCAAAAGTATACAGCCAACTGATCTTTGACAAAGCAGGAAAGAATATCCAATGGAAAAAAATAGCCTTTTTAACAGATGGTGTTGGGAGAATTGGACAGCAACATGCAGAAGAATGAAACTAGATCATTTTCTCACACCATGCACAAAAATAAACTCAACATGGATAAAGGACCTGAACGTGAGACAGGAAACTATCAACACCCTAGAGGAGAAAGCAAGAAACAACCTCTTTGACCTCCACCACAGCAACTTCTTACTTGACACATCTCCAAAAGCAAGGGAATCAAGAGGAAAAATAAACGATTGGGACCTCATCAAGATTAAAAGCTTCTGCACAGCCAAGGAAACAACCCACAAAACTAATAGGCAACCGACCAAATGGGAAAAGATAGTTGCAAATGACATATCAGATAAAGGGTTGATATCCAGAATCTATAAGGAACTCACCAAACTCCACACCCGAAAAACAAACAACCCAGTGAAGAAATGGGCAGAAGATGTGAACAGACATTTCTCCAGAGAGGACATCCAGATGGCCAACAGACACATGAAACGATGCTCAGCATCCCTCCTCATCAGGGAACTACAAATCAAAACCACACTGAGATACCACCTCACGCCAGTCAGAGTGGCTAAAATGAGCCAATCAGAGAACTCTAGATGCTGCCGAGGGTGTGGAGAAACGGGCACCCTCCTACACTGTTGGTGGGAATATAAACTGGCACAGCCCCTGTGGAAAACAGTGTGGAGGTTCCTCAGGAGACTAACAATAAAACTCCCCTATGATCCAGCAATAGAACTGCTAGGAATTTACCCAAGGGATACAGAAACGCTGATGCATAGGAGCACATGTACCCCAATGTTCATAGCAGCACTCTCCACAATAGCTAAAACTTGGAAAGAGTTTAAGCGTCTATCAACAGCTGAATGGATCAAGAAGATGTGGTTTATCTCTACCATGGAATAATGCATGGCAATGAGAAAGAGTGAAATCTGGCCATGTGTAGCAACATGGATGGACCTTGAGGGTGTTATGCTGAGCGAAATAAGTCAGGCAGAGAAGGACAAATATCATATGTGTGCACGTATAGGAGGATTAGGAGGAACTTGATGGAGGAACAAGGGGGAGAAGAAGGGGGAAATGGTGGGGGAAAGGGAGAGAGGCAAACCATGAGAGACTCTTGAATGCTGACAAAAACTGAGGACTGATGGATGTGGGGGGAGGAGGGATGGGCATGGAGGAGGACACTTGTGGGGATGAGCACTGGGTGTTATGTGGAAACTAATTTGACAATAAACTATTTGTAAAAAAAAATTACTGTAACTATATTTGTGGGTATGAAGCTATATCCAATTATAGTTTTGATTTGGATTTCCTTAATGACTTGTAAGGACACAGTTTCAAATCTTCCTTTGCGGTGTGGCTGACCCTTATTTTTTTTACTTGGCAGATTGTTCTAAAATGTAAGGTATACATGTTATGTGGAAAATAATTTGACAATAAACTATTTGTAAAAATAAATAAATAAATAAATAAATAAATAAATAATAATCCTAAAAAAAATAGTCAATGTAATGTTGGAAAAGAAAATCAAAGCTGGACGTATCACAATTCCCAACTTCAAAATGTATCACAAAGCTGTAATAATCAGGACAGTCTGGCGAAGGCACAAAAACAGATACACAGATCAATGGAACAGAATAAAGACCCCAGAAATAGACCCACAACTATATTGGTCAACTCATCCTTGAAAAAGCAGGAAAGAATATCCTAGGGAAAAAAGACAGTTGCTTCAACAAATGGTGTCAGGAAAGTTGGACAGTGACATGCAGTAGAATGAATCTGGATGACTTTCTTATACAATAACAAAAACAAATTCAAAATAGATGAAGACCTATATGTGATGTATGAAATTGTCAGAATCCTAGAGAAGAATACAGGCAGCAACTTCTTTGACCCCAGCTAGATTAACTTCTCAACTACATGCACTACCAAAGGCAAGAGAAAAAAAAACAAAAATGAACTGTTGGGACTTCATCAAGATAAAAAGTTTCCACACAGGGAAGAAACAATCAGCAAAACTAAAAGAAAACCTTACAGAATGGCAGAAGATATTTGCAAATGACATATTGGATGGATAAAGGGATAGTATCCAAAATCTATAAAGAACTTATTAAGCTCAACTCCCCCAAAATAAATAATCCACTTAAGAAATGGGCAGAAGAAATGAGTAGACATTTTTCCAAAGAAAACATAAAAATGGCTAACAGACACGTGAAAAATGCTTAACATTACTAATCACCAGCGAAATGCAAAACAAAACTATGATGAGAGACCACCTCACACCTGTTAGAATGTCTAAAATTAACAACTCAGGAATCAATAGATGTTGGTATGGATGTGAAGAAAGAGGAAACATCTTACACTGTTGGTGGGAGTGCAAACTGGTACAAGCACTCTGGAAAACAGTATGAGGTTTCTCAAAAAGTTAAAAATAGACTTACTCTATGAATTAGCAACTGCACTACTAGGCATTTACTAAAAGGATACAAAAATACTGATTTGAAGGGGCACATGCACACTGATGTTTATAGCAGCAATATCAACAAAAGTCAAACTACAGAAAGTGTCCAAATGTCTATAAACTGATGAATGAATTAGATACGGTAACAGCATATACAATGGGATATTACTGAGCCATAAAAACAATGAAATCTTGCCATTTTCAATGACATTGGAGGAATTACAGCGTTATGCTAAGTGAAATAAGTCAGAGAAAGATAAATATCATATGATTTCACTCATATGTGGAATTTAAATTTTTTTAATGTTTACTTATTTTTTGAGAGAAAGAGAGAGCATGAGCAGAGGAAGGGCAGAGAAAGAGAAAGAGACACAGAATCTAAAGTAGGCTCCAGGCTCCAAGCTGTTAGCACAGAGACCAATGCGGGGCTCAAACTCATGAACCGTGAGATCATGACCTGAGCTGAAGTCACTTAACCGACTGAGCCACCCAGGCACCCCTCATATATGGAATTTAGGGAACAAAACAGATGAACACAGGGGAAGGGAAGGAAAAATAAAATAACATAAAAACTGACAGAGAGGCAAACCATAAGAGACTCTTAACAATAGAGAACAAACTGAGGGTTGCTGGAGGGAAGTTAGTTTGGGCATGGGCTAAATGAGTGTTGGGAATTAAGGATGGCACTTGTTGTAATGAGCACTGAGTGTTATTTGTAAGTGATGAATCACTAAGTTCTATTCTTGAAATGAATTTTAGAAAATAAAAATGGTTGTTTTAAGTAACATCTAGATAACTCTAGATAGATAACTCTAGTGAAATAAAATGACAAAGTACCTAGAATCAAATGAACATTTAAAATCCTCATTTATTATTTATTATCTGCATGGCCGTTAGTTAATGCTAAGCATTAGTTTTTTGCACTGACAAATTAAAGGTATAAATAAAATCTACACTCTAAGTTTGATTGAGGTATATTTGCAAAAGATAAAATATTTGCATGTTGTAAAATAGTATAAGGCATTATCATTATCATCCACAATATTTAGAAAAGACAAGATATTCTTGTCAGACACAGTTATTTCCAGATGACCATTACACCAAGTCTTTAGATCTTGCATTATTAAGAAGATTTTTAAGATTCAAAGGTAATAATACTCCAGATTTAACTTTATCATCAGAAAATGTCTTGTCCATCCTAATTATAGCAAAAGAGGACTCTTCTTTCGTCACTTGGGGCTAAAAGCCACTTTGATGCCAGACAACTCATTGAAGGCCAAAGTATGTGCTAAACTTTCTTGATGAATTTTCTTCCTTTATGTTTTTATTTGTTTATTTATTTTGAGACACGTGCATCATTTGCTGCTTATATAGCATAGTTTGGTGATGCCATTTAGCTTCATTTTTCTGAAGAAAATGTTCACATTCTGCTGTTTCACTTTTCCTGTGACCTCAATTAAAACTGAAAATAGAACTCATAACCATAGTTTTTGGTCATAAACATGGATACTTATAAGAATTTTTCTTCAAATCAAAGCAATAAATTTTGAGGTTTTTAAAATGCATAAAACACCATATTTGCAATGCATGCCTAATATAAATCATTTTCTGTCATGACAGTGACTTAGAGATTTTAAAAGCTAGATTGGATAGTGTGACATTTCTGCCCTTAATCTCTCCACCAGTAGCTCTGGAAATTAGTAAATAGTTATTCCAGCATTCTGAGCTATTTCTAATCATTATTACAAGCCATTATTGGCTCTAAAAATGCTTTAGTGTGGTAATAAATTTAAGATACAGAAATATAAGGGTGCATGGATGGCTCAGTCAGTCAAGCGACCAACTCTTGATTTTAGCTCAAGTCATGATCTTATGGTTTGTGAGTTCAAGCCCCAAACTGGGCTGTGTTCTGTCAGCGCAGAGTCTGCTTTGGATCCTCTGTCTCCATCTCTCTCTGCTCCTTCATCACTTGTGTGTCTCTCAAAAACAAATAAACACTAAAAAATAATAATAAAATAAAATACAGAAATATGTTTTGACAAATTGTCATATTCATAAAGTATTTTAATTTAAAAATAGTATTAAAAAGTAATCTAAAGCAATTATATCTCAAATTATTTTAATCAAAACAAAATGTACATTTTGGCTTAAAGAAAGTAACAAAAATGGTCAACTATCTGAATATAATATAACTGATAGTAGAGAAAATATTTTACTCCTACAAATATAAAAGTAGGCATTTGAAATATATCTCTCTCTATTGTTTCCTTATTTGTCTGAATTGGACCCAGAAGTGGGTGGCTGTGCAATAATATAAATGACTAAAGATGGCTTAAGTGCCTGCCATCTTAAATTTTATGATTGATAATTCAAACTGCAGTGTAACACATAATTCAGCTTCAATGAAACAGAGACACAGAGAGAGAGATGGAGAAATGGAGCAGGACACACACACACACACACACACACACACACACACACACAAGGAGATGTACAGGCAGACAGCAAGACATAGTAGGTTCCCATGTGTGTTCTCACACACATGCAGACACACAAACACACACATGGAGACAGAGACTTTCAATGAGATCAAATAATCATTTTGTCACAATATTTCAGTCACTTGAATTTCTGTGGAATAATTCTAAATATTGCAGCAAGGAGACTAATTCTGTGGAGGATAAACTCTGTAAGGACTTTTAAATAAAGTTGATGCCTAGAATCTAACTTTTATCTGTCCTCTTTATCCGCACTTGAGATGATTTAAGAGTGCAGTTATATTAGTTTGCTAAATCCCAAGAACAACACAAAGATATCCTAGTGATCTCAGGATCTCCTTTTCTGCTACTAGTTTTTCAGGCTTCCATGCTTATTCTATCTTGAGCATGAGAATATTACTGCCCATATAGCCTAAACCTAGTCCTTTGTTTTAGTTTGAAATCAGCAAACACAAAACGACATGAATTCTATATGAGATTTAGCTTATACTGGCATAATAGCATATTTTTAAGTATCATGTCAACCATAAGATAAAAAATAGTACATTAGGTCATGCAGAGAATTTTCGTCTCTATCCAATTATGTGCAGCACAGGTTCTTTTCTACCTGGAGTCACAAAATTGAGTCATTATTCTTTCTGTTCTAACATGCAATGATCACACAGTCAGGTGTATTTTGGACTTGCTAAAGTCAAAATTGACTCTTAATAAGGACAGTATACTAGATCAACTATTTAATGATGTACTTGTTTCCATAATCAACACATGCTATTAAACCTATAAAATCCCTAGTGGATATTGCTAATTGGTTTGCAGGTCTCAAGTGAATATCATTGTATATTTTGATTATTTCCATAAATCAGTGGAAAGAAAAGTTTCAAATGAGGTGACAACTATTAATTCCTCTAGTTTTCTGAAATAAAATAACCAAAACATTTATTCTTCTAAATTAAAAGCTAAATGAATATGAATATAATGGCATCACAGGTAGAATACTTAGACAGGAAGAGACAAGCTGTTTGGTACTCAATTATTTTCTTTACATCCAAGATATTATGATTAACATTCCCCCATCATATTCTTTTTCAATCAGTGTTTGTCTAATAAAGGAAAATTATCTTATCTATTGGTGGATATTTTATATCCAGGGAGGTACCCCCCCTTTATGCAGGTAATAATACTAGTATTCATACAAATAGCACATGAAAGTTAAAAAGAATATTTTCACTACAGTGTGTTCAACATGGAGGTACCACTCCATTTTCTTCAGGCTTGTATTTGGGGAAATGCACTTTCATATTAATTATAAACCCATGCTTTATCTTCCTATGGGAGATCAAATCCCACACTCAGAAACTGTATCTCATTTGGCCTTGGGCAGCACATTTTCCAGCATGAATTTTGGAGATTTATGTTACATAAGTAGGATTGTTTGTGTCTTTTTTAAACTTAGATTATAAATATTTTCACAGATCATAGCTTAGTTTGCAATTCTACCAAACAGAATAACTCTTAATCCATTTTTTAATTAATTCCTCATATTTAAGGCTCCATTCTGTTTTTTACAAGCTACAAGATAATCACCTATTCATAGTCATTTAAGGATTGTATTTATGCCACATTTTGTTTGAAATATCAAAGGAGTTATCTCTTACTTGGTGATTCCTGATCAATCATTAAATTTTAATGTAAATCACACAGTTGGTATAGGGGTTTGTTATTTTCCCTTTTTTATTATATTTTTTAAAGTTTATTCATTTTGAGAGAGAGAGACAGAGGCAGAGAGAGAGGAAAAGAGAGAATCCCAAATCCCAAGCAGGCTTCTGTCAGCATACAACTCAAAGCAGGGCTTGAATCCACGAACTGTGAGATCATGACCTATGCTGAAATCGAATTGGACACTTAACCAACTGATCCAACTGGGTGCCCCTATTTTCCCTTTAAAATTTGTTTTTAATGTATTACATTCTAACATTTGGTCTTCAAATTCTCTTCATAGACAATCATTTAAGCTTATGTCTGCATGTGGTTTTTTAAAACATAGATTATTGTTTGTATTATCTATGTTTGTATTATTAATTTTCATAAAGACTAGTGTGTTGTATAACTACTACTTTCTCAGATGTTTCACTAAGGACTATATTTTTAAGATCTGCCTTTGTTGCCATGTGGACTTCAAATCAGTTGTTTCTAACTGTAGTAAAATAAGATATGCGTCAGGTATATTTACTTATTTATTTCTGTGTAATGGACATCCAAAATGTTTCCAACATCTCACTTCTACAAATAACTTGGTGCAAGTAACATATGCATACATAATTTCCTATCTATGAATCTGTATAAAAGCTACTCTGGGACTTATACTGAGGAAGGCAATCTACCATTCCACCACAGAGATCTGACCATTCTCAAATCCAATACAATCACCAATTCTTTCCACTTTGTGTTTGGCTAAGAGTTGTATAGTGCAATCACAAGGGTTTTAAAAGTTTTTATTTAAATTTTAGTTAGTTAACATACAGTGTAATATAGTTTCAGGTGTACAATATAGTGATTCAACACTTCCATACAACACCTAGTGCTCATCACAAGTACCTTAATCCTCATCAGTTATTTAACCCATCCCAAATTACTCAAATTACCACAAACTTCACAAATTTGACAGCAAAAATTTATTACCTTACCTTTTTGGAGGCCAGAATTCCGACAGATGTCTTACTGAGCCAAAACCAAATCATTATCAGGATTGTGAGCAGGGCTGCACTCCCTTTGAAAGGCTTTTGATAGATATGTTTTCTTACTTTTTCTGGCTTCTAGAGGCTGCCTACAGTCCTTGGTCTGTGGTCCCTCTTCCTTTATTTTCAAAGCCAACAAAAGTGAATGGAGTCCTTGTCACATGCAATCACTCCAACCTCATTCAGAGTCACAACTCCTCTGACTTGGCTGCCTCCTTCAAGTACCCTTCTGCTTCATTGGGTACACGTGATAATTGAAGGTATCTTTCCATTGCAAATTCACCTGATGAGCATTCTTAATTCCACTGTAACGTAAAATATTCATGGGGTCTGAGGATTAGTACATAGACATCTTTGGGATGTCATTATTCTGATTATCAAAGACATTCCATATCTGAAGCTGATATTTCACAAAGTTTATAGCACCTGCTGCAAAATACTGTTGATCTCCATTAATATTAATTAATTCAGCACATTTTATTTTAGATTATTAAGTGGTGAGTGCTTGATATGCAGCACAAGGCAAAATAAACGTGCTGTTTTCTCACCCTCTTGAATCTATTGCCTACAACAATTCTCTGCTAAAACAAAACAAAACAAAATAAAACAACAAAATCATATAAATAACTAATTGTTGACTGATTATTCTGTCTGGTATATATCTTTGTGTTTAACTTCAAAGAATTCCTAATATGAAGTTTGTAATTGGTAAATAGTATTTAAAGCAAATTCCTTTAACTAAACTATATTTCTCCATTTAACTGAGAATACAAACTGTCAATAATAAATGTTTGTTTCTATGTCTCAACCAAGAAGATTGAAAGACACCTTATATATTATAAATGGACCCTATATTTTGTTAGAAAAACGACATCTCCTTGAGCCTTTCTAAAATCTTTTTAGATTCTTAAGCACTTCTTTTAAATTTTTATTTTTTTAATGTTTCATTTATTTCTAGAGAGAGAGACAGCGTGAGCAGGGGAGGGTCAGAGAGAGAGGGTGTCACAGACTGAAACAGGCTCCAGGCTCTGAGCTGGCAGTCAGCACAGAGCCCGACGCGGGGCCCAAACCCACGAACCGCGAGGTCATGACCTAAGCGAAAGTCAGACGCTTAACCGACTAAGCCACCCAGGTGCCCCATCTTAAGCACTTCTTTTGGTAAACTGGAAATAAACTATAAAATTTCGTACTTGGAGACAACCTGTAGTCTTGTTCTGAAATTTAAAGGTAGCATTTAATTTCATTCAACTATGATTTTCCACAGAGATCCCTTTCCTCATTACAATACAAATAAATGACAAATTCTTTCAATGAAGCTTCTAAACTAAGAATTTGTTTTAATATGTGTAGGCTACTGGACTAGGTGTTTAGGGGGAAAAGATAAATATAACACAGGGCACCTGGGTGGCTTAGTCGGTTGGGCGTCCGACTTATGCTTGGGTCATGATCTCGCGGTTCGTGGGTTCGAGCCCCGCATCGGGCTCTGTGCTGACTGCCAACTCAGAGCCTGGAGACTGTCTCAGAGTCTGTATCTCCCTCTCTCCCTCTGACTCTCCCCTGCTCACGCTGTCTCTCTCTCTCCTAGAAATAAATAAAAAATAATTTTTTAAAAGATAAATATAACAAAAATAATTTAAATTGCTTCAAAATGAAAGGGTATAGGGGCACCCAGGTGGCTCAGTCAGTTAAGCTCTTACCAAGACTTAGGTCATGATCTCAGTTCATGAGTTCAAGCTCCATGTTTGGCTCTGTGCTGACAGCTCAGAGCCTGGAGCCTGCTCCTGATTCTGTGTCAACATCTCTCTCTACTTCTCACCTGCTCATGCTATGTTTCTCTATCATTCAAAAATAAACATTAACAGGGGCGCCTGGGTGGCTTAGTCGGTTAAGCGTCCGACTTTCACTTAGGTCATGATCTCGCGGTTCGTGGGTTCGAGCCCTGCGTCGAGCTCTGTGCTGACTGCCAGCTCAGAGCCTGGAGCCTGTTTCAGTCTGTGACTCCCTCTCTCTCTGACCCTCCCCTGCTCACGCTGTCTCTCTCTCTCATAGAAATAAATAAAACATTTAAAAAAATAAATAAATAAACATTAACAAAAAATGAAAGGGGGATGCCTGAGTGGCTCAGTTGGTTAAGCGTCTGACTTCAGCTCAGGTCATGATCTCATCGTTCAGTGGTTCAAGCCCCGCGTCAGGCTCTGTGCTCACAGCTCAGAGCCTGGAACCTGCTTTGAATTCTTCATCTCCTCTCTCTGTCTCTCCCCCATTCATGTTCTGTCTCTCAAAAATAAATTTAAAATGTTAAAAATTTTTTAAATTAAAGGGTTTATTACTAGGTAGTTATTACTATATATACAGCCACAAAATCTCAATGACATACAAAAACAAGTATTTATTCCTCATACATATAAGGATCCATTTTAAGCTATGATTCCAAATGGATTGGCTCCTTACAGTCTATCCATCTCTCATCTACTCAATATGTTTTTAATCAGAGGCCTAGAATCAAGGGGCAGCAAGTACCTAGGGGATGCTCTTCTCATAGCAATGACAGAAAAACAAGACGCAAGCCCCACTGTGTAGGCACATTCCAAATTTTGCTTGCATCGTGACTGACATAAACCATTGGTTACAGCAAGTGACATGGTCAAACCCAGAGTCAAGGGCTATATTCAACCTATTCTAGAGTAAAAGGACACATGGCAAAATCCAGCATATGCTGAGACAGGACCACATTCCACCTAAAGGGGGAGTAGGAGAAAAGTAAATATTGAAAAAAAGAAAAAACAAACTATTAAAGATTTTGAAACAAATACTCAGAAATTTCATTTTACATGTCTTGTTAGGCACAGGGAAATGAAAACATGTATTTATCCCTGGAAATATATAAGATCTTTGACATAATTCTTTAACATAAGATAAGGAACTTCTTGATTATGCAAAATTCCTTATTTAAACATGTTTGATTGCCAAAACAAAATATCATAAACTGAAATTACTGGATTATGTGATATTTTTAAAAATTCTTTGAGGAATGTCTATATTGCCTTCCACAGTGCCTGAATCAATTTGCATTCCTACCAACAGGGCATGAGGGTTCCTCCACATCATTGCCAACATTTGTTATTTTGAGTATTTATTTTGTTTTTGTTTTTTTTTCTCAAATCTTTATTTAAATTCCAAGTAAAGTTAACATATAGTGTAATATTGTTTCCTGGAGTGGAATTTAGTGATTCACCTCTTACATATAATACCCTGTGCTCAATAGAACAAGTACCCTTCCTAATACCCACTCACCCATTTGGCCCATCCCCCACTCACTTCCCTCCATCAACCCTCAGTTTGTTCTCTATTGGAAAGAGTCTCTTAAGGTCTGTTTCCCTCTCTCTATTTTTCCCCTTACCCGTATGTTCATTTGAAGTCTTCAGCCCATTTCTTAACCAGATTATTTGTATTTGGACTGTTGAGTTTGATAAGTTCTTTACATATTTTGGGTGTTAGCACTTTATCCACCCAGTATGTCATTTGCAAATACCTTCTGCCATTCTGTAGGCTGTCTTTTATTTTTGCTGATTGTTTCCTTCACTCTACAGAAAGTTTTTATCTTGATGAAGCCCCAATAATTCATTTTTGCTTTTGTTTCCCTTGCCTCCAGAGACATGTCTGGTAAGAAGTTGCTCTGGCCAGTTTCAAAGTGATTGCTGCCTGTGTTCTCCTCCAGGACTTGGACTGTTTCTGATCTCACATTTAGGTTTTTCATCTATTTTGAATATATTTTTGTTTATGGCATAAGAAAGTAGTTCAGTTTCATTCTCTGAATGTTGCTGTCCAGTTTTTCCAACACTATTTTTTTTGAAAAGACTTTCTTTTTCCATTGGATATTCTTTCCTGCTCTATCAAAGATGAGTTGGCCATATAGTTTTGGGTCCACTTCTGGGTTTTTATTGAATTCCATTGATCTTTGTGTCTGATTTTGTGTCAGGACCATACTGTCTAATGACTACTACTTTGTAATATAGCTTGAAGTCCAGAATTGTAATGTCTCCAAATTTGCTTTTCAACATTACTTTGGCTATTTGGGGTTTGCAAGTTTTAACATTACTTGGCTATTCAGGGTCTTTTGTGGTTCCATACAAATTTTAGGGTTGTTTTTTCTAGCTTTGTGAAAAGTTTGATAGAGATTAAATTGAATGTGTTGATTGTTTTGGGTAGTATAGATATTTTAACAATATGTGCTTTTCCAATCCATGAACATGGAATGTTTTTTTTTTTCCATTTCTTTGTGTCCTCTTCAATTTCATTCATAAGTGATCTATAGTTTTCAGAGTACAGATCTTTTACCACTGGTTAGGTTTATTCCTAGGTATCTTATAGTTTTTGGTGCTATTGTAATTGAGATTGATTCCTTGATTTCTTTTTCTGTTGCTTTGGTATTGGTATATAGAAATGCAACCAATTTCTGTACATTGGTTTCACATCCAGTGACTTTGCTAAATTCATGTATCAGTTCTAGCAATTTTTTGGTGAAGCTTTTCAGGTTTTCAACATGGAGTATCACATCATCTGCAAATAGTGAAGGTTTGACTTCTTTCTTGATGATTGGAATTCCTTCTTTCTTTTTGTTCTCTGATTACTGAGGCTAAGACTGCCAGTACCGTTATTTTTTAAAAATGTTTTCTTTATTTCTGAGAGAGAGAGAGAGAGAGAGAGAGAGAGAGTGAGCAGGGGAGGGTCAGAGAGAGACACACACACACAGAATCCAAAGCAGGCTCCAGGCTCTGAGCTAGCTATCAGCACAGCCCGACGAAGGGCTCGAACCCACGAACTATGAGATGATGACCTGAGCTGAAGTCGAATGCTTAACTGACTGAGCCACCCAGGTGCCCCAGTATGGTTTTGATTTGTATTTCCCTGGTGATGGTGACACTGAGCATTTTTTCATGTGACTGTTGGCCATCTGGATGTCTTCTTTGGAGAAGTGTCTGTTCATATCTTCTGCCCATTTCTTCACTGGATTATTTGTTTTTCAGGTGTGGAGTTTGGGGAGTTCCTTATAGATTTTGGATACTAGCCCTTTATCTGATGTGTCATTTGCAGCTATTTTTCCCATTCCGTCAGTTGCCTATTAGTTTTATGGATTTTTTCCTTTGCCGTGCAGAAGTTTTTATCTTGATGAGGTCCTGATAGTTCATTTTTGCTCTTGATTCCCTTGCCTTTGGGGATGTGTCAAGTAAGAAATTGCTGCAGTTGAGGTCAAGGAGGTGGTTTCTGGCTTTCTCCTCTAGGGTTTTGATGGATTCCTGTCTCACATTCAGGTCCTTTATCCATTTTGAGTTTATTTTTGTGTATGGTGTGAGAAAATGATCTAGTTTCATTCTTCTGCATGTTGCTGTCCAGTTCTCCCAACACCATCTGTTAAAAAGGCTGTCTTTTTTCCATTGGATATTCTTTCCTGCTTTGTCAAAGATTAGTTGGCTGTATACTTTTGGGTCCACTTCTGAGTTCTCAATTCTGTTCTATTGGTCTATGTGTCTGTTTTTGTGCCAATATGATACTGTCTTATTGATAACAGCTTTGTAGTAGAGGCTAAAGTCTAGGATTGTGATGCCTTCTGTTTTGTTTTTCTTCTACAATGTTTGACTACTCGGGGTCTTTCGTGGTTCCATACAAATTTTTGGATAGTTTGTTCTAGTTTTGAGAAGAATGCTGGTGCAATTTTGATTGGGATTGTATTGAATGTGTAGATAGCTTTAGGTAGTAATGACATTTTAGCTATGTTTATTCTTCCGATCCTTGAGCATGGAATGATTTTCCATTTCTTTGTGTCTTTTTCAATTTCCTTCATAAGTTTTCTATAGTTTTCATCATACAAATAATTTATCTTTGGTTAGGTTTATCCCTAGGTATTTTATGGTGTTTTTTGTGCAATTGTGAAGGGGATCAGTTTCTTGATCTTTCTTTCTGTTGCTTCATTATTGATGTATAAAAATGCAACCGATTTCTGTACATTGATTTTGTACCCTTCGACTTTGCTGAATTCATGGATCGGTTCTAGTAGGCTTCTGGTGGAGTCTGTCAGGTTTTCTATGAGGAATATCATGTCATCTGAAAAAAGCAAAAATGTGACTACTTTTTTTTGCCAATTCTAATACCTTTTATTTCCTTTTCTTGTCTGATTGCTAATGCTAGGACTTCTAGCATTATGTTATACAACAGTGGTGAGAGTGGACATCCCTGTCATGTTTCTGAACTCAGGAGGAAAGCTTTCGGTTTTCCCCCATTGAGGATGATGTTAGCAGAGGGCTTTTCATAGATGGCTTTGATGATGTTTAGGTAAGTTCCTTCTATCCCGACTTTCTCAAGAGTCTTTATCAAAAAGGGATGCAGTATCTTATCAAATGCTTTTCTGCATCTATCGACAGGATCATATGGTTTTTATCTTTTCTTTTCACATTGATTGATTTGCAAATATTGAACCAGCCCTGTAACCCAGGAATGAATCCCACTTGATCATGGTGGATAATTCTTTTTATGTGCTGTTGAATTCGGTTTGCAAGATTCTTGTAGAGGATTTTTGCATCTGTATTCAACAAGGATATTGGCCTGTAGTTTTCTTTTTTTGCTGGGTCTCTCTCTGGCTTGGGAATCAAAGTGATATTGGCTTCGTAGAATGAGTGCAGAAGTTTTCTTTCGATTTCTGTTTTTTTGGAATAGCTTGAGAAGAATGGGTATTAATTCTGTTTTAAATGTCTGGTAGAATTCTCCAGGGAAGCGATCTGGGCCAGGGCTCTTATTTATTGGAAGATTTTTGATAATTGATTTGATTTCCTCACTAGTAATGGGTCTGTTCTAGAGATTTTCTATCTCTTCCTGTGTGAATTTTGGTAGTTAGTGTATGTTTAAGAATTTGTCCATTTCTTCTAAGTCGTCCAGTTTGTTGGCATATGATTTTTCATAGTATTCCTTGATAATTGCTTGTATTTCTGAGGGGTTGGCTGTAATAAGTCCTTTTTCATTCATGATTTTGTCTAGTTGGGTGCTCTCTTTTCTTTTTGAGAACCTGGCTAGAGGTTTGTCAATTTTATTTATTTTTTATAAAAACCAACTCTTGATTTCATTGATCTGTTCAACTGTATTTTGGATTCTATATTGTTTATTTCTGCCCTGATTTTTATTATTTCTCTTCTCCTACTGGTTTTGGGGTGCTCTTGTTGCTCTCCTTCTAGTTCCTTTAGGTGCGCTTTTAGATTTTGTACTTGCACTTTTTCCAATTTCTTGAAATAGGCATGGAATGCAATGTACTTTCCTCTTAAGACTGCCTTCACCACATCTTATAGAGTTTGGATGGTTGTATTTTCATTTTCATTTGTTTCCATATATTTTTTAATTTCTTCTCTAATTGTCTGATTGGCTCATTCATTCTTTAGTAGGGTGTTCTTTAACCTCCATGTTTTTGAAGGTTTTCCAGACTTCTTCCTATGGTTGATTTCAAGTTTCATAGCATTGTGATCTGAAAGTGTGCATTGTATGATCTCAATTCTTTTATATTTATTGAGGGCTGCTTTATGTCCCAGTATGTGATCTATCTTGGAGAATATGCATTGCTCACTTGAGAAGAAAGTGAATTCCATGGCTTCAGAATGTAGAGTTCTCAATATATCTGTCAAATCCATCTGGTCCAAAGTGTCATTCAAGTCCATTGTTTCTTTAGTGATTTTCTGTCTAGTGGATCTATCCATTGTTGTCAGTGGAGTATTAAAGTCCCCTGCTATTAGCACATTCTTATCCATAAGATTGTTTCTGTTTGTGATTAATTGTTTTATGTATTTGGATGTTCCTTTTATTGGTGCATAGACATTCATAGTTGTTAGCTCTTCCTGATGGATAGACCCTGTAATTATTATAGAATGCCCTTCTTCATCCCTTGTTTCTGCCTTTACTTTAAAGTCCAGTTTGTCTGATCTAAGTATAGCTACTCCAGCTTTCTTTTGACTTCCAGTAGCATGATAGATATTTCTCCATCCCCTTACTTTCAATCTGAAGGTATCCTCCAGTCTTAAATGAGTTTCTTGTGGACAGCAAATAGATGGATTTTGCTTTTTTTATCCATTCTGCTACCCTATATCTTTTGATTGGGGCATTCAGTCCATTTACATTCAGTGTTATTATTGAAAAATATGGATTTAGAGTCATCGTGTCTTTTGTGGGATTCATGCTTGTAGTGGTGTCTGTGGTACCTTGAGTTCCTTGCAACATTTCCCTTATAGAGGCCACTCAGGATTTCTTGTAGCGCTGATTTAGTGGTGATGAATTTTTTCAATTTTTGTTTATTTGGGAAGATTTTATCTCTCCTTCTATTCTGAATGACAGACTTACTGGATAGAGAATTCTTGACTGCATATTTCTTCTGTTCATTACATTGAAGATTTCCTGCCATTTCGTTCTGGGCTGCCAAATTTCAGTAGATAGGTCTATAACCACTCTTATCAGTCTCCCTTTGTATGTTAGGGCCCTTTTATCCCTAACTGCTTCCAGAATAGACTCTTTGTCCTTATATTTTGCCAGTTTTACTATGATACGTCATGCAGAAGATTGATTCAAGTTATGTCTGAGGGGCGTTCTCTGTGCCTCTTTGATTTCAACGTCTGTTTCCTTCCCCAGATTGGGGAATTCTCTGTTATAACTTGTTCAAGGAATCCTTCAGTGCCTTTCCCTCTTTCTTCCTCTTCTGGAATTCCTATGATATGGATACTGTTCCGTTTGATTGTATCACTCATCTCTCGAACTCTCCTTTTGTGTTCCTGGATCAGTTTATCTCTCTTTTTCTCAGCTTCCTCTTTTTCTGTAATTGTGTCTTCTAATTCACCTATTCTCCTTTCTGCTTTTTCAATCCATGCACTGGACATCTCCATTGTATTATGCATCTCATGTATAGCATTTTTAAATTCATCACAACTATTTTTAAGCTTCAGAGTCTTTGTAGCAATGGTTTCTCTGATGTCTTCCATGCCTTTTTCAAGCCCAGAGTTTAATTTTATGACTATTGTTCTAAATCCTTATTCAGTTATGTTGCTTATATCTGTTTTGAGCTGTTCTTCAGCTGTCATTTCTTCCTGGAATTTCTTTAGAGGAGAGTTCTTCAATTTCATCATTTTGGCTAGCTTTCTCTTGTTAGTTTTAAAAGCTTGTTATGCACTCTGCACCTGCAAGTACTGCTGTATTAAAGAACCTCATTGACTGTCCAGAGCCTGTCCATTCCAGAAGTATTATTTCAATGGTGTCTCTTGGTCTCTCTTGTTGAGACTTTGGTTATTTTTTTCCCTACTTGTAGTGGTATTTGGGACTCTCCAACATGTGTACCTTGGCTTGTTTCTTGAGGTAGCCCTGGAAAAGAAAACAGACAGACAAACACACAAGGAACAAAGGCACACAAATGCACAGAGAAATCTAAGAAACATGTAAACTGAAAGGGAAAAAGAAAAGAAAAAAAAGAAGGGAAAGAAAAAAGAGGAAGGAGGAAAAACAATAAAAATAAAAATTTAAAAATATAAAAATTAAAAAAGAAGAAAAGAAAAAACTCAAAAGACAAAGGACAGTCTAAACACATAAATCCAGAATTCCCAGCTACAAATAAAGAGCAGGATGTATGCAGTGCTGATGGAAGATCATATACAAAGAGAGAAATGACAGGGCAAGGAGGAAGTGAAATTGGAAGAGAAATGACCAGGCAAAGAGACTAAGAGGCTTAATTCAGAGAGAGAAAGAAAAGAATATGGTAAGAATCAAGGGGAAAGAAACGAAGAAAATGTCAGTCAGAGAAACTATATAGTCTGATTACTCCAGAGAGACAGAGAGATAGAAAGATAGCGGTGGAGTTGTAGAATATACATCTAGAGAATGGATTAAATGTGACTAAGCAAACCAGTGACCAGAGTTCCCAGTCCAGCACAGGGGATGGATACGAATGAGACAAGGGGAAAATATATCTGAGTAGAAAGAATTGATCTAGAATTAATCACAGCAGTACATACGTGTTGGTCTTGCCCCAGGCTCCGGTAAAAGAAAAAGAGCAGCTCTCTAGAGGGGATGGGCATGGTTTGGTGTAGGCAGGTCTTAGCCTCCACTGCGACCATCCCAAGGGCCACTCCCTGAGGCCCTACCTTGGTGGTTGTGGGAAGAAAACTGGCAGCTCCCCAGTCCCTTCTCAAACCAAGATTTGCAACTCACTCCTTTGGGTCCCATCTCCCTGTGCTGCGGTGTAGCAAAGGTGGGCCATGCTCTATATCCCAAGCCAAGCCTCATTTCCAGATCTTAGTCTGAGCACCCCATTGATATTGCCTGAAATATAAACTCACAGGCAAGTTCTTCAGAGCAGTTTCAAGCTCCACCCTTCCCCCCACACACCCCCGGAAATTGAGCTGAGCCAGAAGAGTGGCAGAGCAGCTTTAGGCACGCCACTTCCCCTCTGTGTGGAGCTGGCGAACAGAGGAGTGGCTTTTCCTGGCATCGCCTGGGACCAGTGCTTCCCGCTCAAAGTCAGCTGCACAGCTGGAAACCGGATCCCTCTGGATCCCAAGCTGGGGGGGAGGTTCTCTTCTCCAAGGACAGGGACAGTTCCTTGAGCAGTTTCAGCCTCTCTTTCTTTTCCCCTCGACTCACCATGACTCCCCGCATAGGGGGCTCTCTCCCCTCCCTCCATGTCTCCAGTCCCAGCCCATTTTTATCTTCCCCAGTTCACACTCACGCTATAAGATTTTCTCAGCGGACTCTGTCTCCTTTTCCTCCCAAACTCCTGGATTCTGTAAGGGCTCCTATGGCTTCAGGCCTTCTCCGTGTAAGATATGGGGGCAAGTGCAATGTACGGAGCTCCCTACTTCTCCACCATTTTGCCTCCTCCTCTATAGCAACCCACACCTGCTTACTTTCAATCTGCGGGTGTCTTTAGGCCTATAATGAGTCTCCCATAGGCAGACTATTAGTAGGTCTTTTTTAATTATCCATATTGATATCCTATGACTTTTTATTAGAGTATTAGTCCTTTTATATTCAGAGTGATTATTGATACATATGAATTTAGTGCTTTTGTGTTACCTGTGGAGCTAGTGTTTCTTGTGATTCACTCTATTCTAGTCTTTGTTGCTTTTGGTCCTTTTTTGCACAAGAGTCTCCTTTAATATTTTTCATATGGCTGGTTTGGTTTAGCGGTCATGAACCCCTTTAGTATTTGTTTGTCTGAGAAACTATTTCTCTTTTTATTATGAACGGTAGTATTGCTGGATAAAGTATTCTTACCTGCATATTGTTTCCATTCAGTACTTTGAATATATCATGCCACCACCTTCTAGCTTGCCAAGTTTCTATGGACAATTCTTCAAACCTGATGTCTTTTCTTTTAGTTAAGACTTTTTTCTCCCTAGCTGGTTTCAAGATTCTTTCCTTGTCTATGTATTTTGTGATTTTGACTATGATATGTTTTGTTGGTGGCCACCTTTCATTGAATTTTTTTTTTATTTTTTTTTAATGTTTTATTTATTTCTAAGAGAGAGAGAGAAAGAGACAGCGTGAGCAGGGGAGGGTCAGAGAGAGAGGGAGTCACAGACTGAAACAGGCTCCAGGCTCTGAGCTGGCAGTCAGCACAGAACCCGACACGGGGCTCGAACCCACGAACCGCGAGATCATGACCCAAGCGAAAGTCGGATGCTTAACCGACTAAGCCACCCAGGCGCCCCACCTTTCACTGAATTTAATGGGAATTTTCTCTGCTTTTTGGAATTTGATGTCTGTTTTATTCCCCAAGTTAGGGAGGTTTTCAGCTATAATTTGCCCAAATAAACTTTCTGTCCCTATTTCTCTCTTCATCTTCTGGGACTCCTTTAGTATGAATGTTATTGTGCTTTAAGGGGTCGTTGAGTTCCCTATATCTAAGTGCATAATCCAATCAATTCCTTTCACTCTTCTTTTCATCTTCATTATTTTCCATAATTGTATCTTCTATACCCTGATTTGCTTCTCTGCTTCAAACATCCTCTTTGTCATGGCATCCATTAGCTTTTACATCTCAGTTATAGCATTTTTAATTTTAGCCTATTTTATAGTTCTTTTATCTCTGCAATAAGGGATTCTTTAGTGTCTTCTATGTTTCTTTTTCAAGACCAGCTAGTATCTTTATTATTGTTTTATTTATTTATTTATTTATTTATTTAATGTTTTATTTATTTCTGAGAGAGAGAGAGAGACAGCATGAGTGGGGGAGGGTCAGAGATAGAGGGAGACACAGAATCTGAAGCAGGCTCCAGGCTCTGAGCTAGATGTCAGCACAGAGCCTGATGTGGGGCTCAAACCCACGAACTGTGAGACCATGACCTGAACTGAAGTCATATGCTTAACCGACTGAGTCATTCAGGCACCCCTGTTGCTTTAAATTATAGTTCAGACATATTTCTTATATCTGTATTGATTAAATCACTGGCCATTATTTCTTTCTGTTCTTTCTTTTGGGGTGAATTCCTCCATCTTGTCATATTGTCAAGATCAAGTGAAAGAAAGCTACATCCTAGGTATCTTTTGGCCTGCTTTTTAAATGAAGCCGTGTATATATACTTTTAAAATTCACTTTTCTGGATCATAAGGAAAAAAAAAAGAAAACAAAGAAAGTTAGATCCTATTTCCCCTAGAGTTGAAGCTTTGCAGCACTCTATAACTGAAGATTTGCAGACTTGAAATATGTGAGGGGTTTGTGCTGGTCTACTGGGGGTGGGGCCTGCTGCACTGATTCTCAGGACTGACTTGCCTAATGGAGATGCACTTACAGGGCACAAGGCAGTATGACTTGGTGTAAGTGGCTTTAACCTCCACTGGTTGGCACTGTTTTGCTAACTAAAGTCTGTCAGTGCTGATGGGGAGGGTGAAAATGGCATCATCCTACTCTCTCATTTCAGGAGGTTGGAGTTAGTGTCCAACATTCTTCAGGAAGCCCTCACAAAAAAGCAAATAATCATCTCTCTTGTGTCTCCAGCATCTACCATATCCCCACCTTCATCCTGCCTGCATCTGAGATGTCTGCTTACCCGGTGGCACAGAGCTCTTGTGTTTTATCTCAGGCATGGGCTGGGTTTCAAAACTCCATATTTTAAATTTTTTTTTTTATGTTTTATTTATTTCTAGGAGAGAGAGAGAGAGACAGCGGGAGCAGGGGAGGGTCATAGAGAGAGGGAGTCACAGACTGAAACAGGCTCCAGGCTCTGAGCTGGCAGTCAGCACAGAGCCCGACGCGGGGCTCGAACCCACGAACCGCAAGATCATGACCTAAGCGAAAGTCGGACGCTTAACCGACTGAGCCACCCAGGTGCCCCTCAAAACGCCATATTTTAAAGATCCACATGGCACGGACCAACACTGATTGTCTGGTGGAGGAACTCACTGTGCTGTGGCTGGTGCCATGTTGTCCCAGTTGTGGTGCAGCAGTTCAGTTTATGATAAAATGCAGCAGTACCAAAAGACACTGTCCTCAGCTAGCATCCTTGTTTCTATGTTAATGGTATCCACTGGATCGTTTGCCCCCAGAGAGGATATGCCACCTCTCCCAGATTCACTCTTAGAAGGAGAACTCCTTCTCCGCATGGAACCCAGGGTATCATCAGACCGCACTGCCAGCTCCCAGGTCTCTACCCTGTTTCCGCACTAGAGCATCACTAAGGCTGCTAGGTGTGACCATAGCAGTGGTGCAGACCTCTGAAATTTCAGACACTGTACACCGCAGTTTATAAAAACTTTCAGTATTCATTCCGTCTCCAATCAATGGTTTGGGGGAAGAGTTTTTCTTGTACAATTCCTCATATGCACATTCACGCTGTCTCTCTCTTTTTCTCTCTTGCTCCTCTCTCAGTGAGGAGGGTTCCCTCCCCATTGCAGCACCCACAGGACTTCTTTCCCCCAGATCAACTCTCTACAGCTCCTACCTCCCATGATGTGGTAGTTTTTTCACCTATAGTTGTGCATTTTTGCTAAGTCCTTAAATCAATTTCTTGGGTGTTCAGAATGACCTGATATTTATCTACGTGTTTGAGGAACAAGGCAAGCCTAGAGTCTCCCCATTCCTTCATGATCTTAACTCTTTCCCCACTTATATATTTTTTAACTTTACCCAAAGAAAACAAAACACTAATTTGAAAAGATATATGCACCCTATATTTATTGCAGCATTATTTATAATAGCTAATATTATAAATGGGTGGAAGCAACCCAAATGACTATCCATAGGTTAATGGATAAAGGAGATGTGATAAACAGGGGCATTGGGCTGGTTCAATCAGTAGAGCATTCAACTCTTGATTTCAGAGTTTTAAGTTCAAACCCCATGTTGGGTATATAGATTACTTAAAAATAAAAATATTTTTTAAACTGAAGATGTAGGGTGCCCATGTGACTCAGTCCATTAAGTGTCAGACTATTGGTTTTGTCTCAGGTCATGATCTCATGATTTGTGTGTTAGAGCCCTGCATCAGGTTCCATGCTGACAGTGTGGAACCTGCCTCGGATTCTCTATCTCCCTCTCTCTCTGCCCCTCCCCCACTCTCCCTTTCTCTGTCTCTCTCAAAAAAAAATAAACTCTAAAACAATTTAAAAAAGGAAGATGTGATAATCAGATATAGAGATATAACAGAATATTACTCAACCATGAAAAGGAATGAGATCTTGCCATTTGCAACATGGATGGAGTTAGAGATAATAAATCAGTCAGAGAAAGATATATAATTTTACCCATATGCATATTTTAAGTCACAAAATGAGTGGACAAAAAAAAAAGAAGAAAGAGACCAAAAAATGGACTCTTAAATACAGAGAACTGATGGTTGCAGGGCAAGGTGAGTTAGGGGATGTGTGATAGATAAAGGAGATTTAAGGTAGACTTGTCTTGATGATCACTGAGTAATGTGTAAAATTGTTGAATCATTATATTATACATCTGAAACTAATGTAACACTGTGTGTTAATTATAATTCAATTAAAAAAGAATGAAAAATTATGTATCATAAGCTGGGTAGCTTGAAGAACAGAAATTTATTTTCTCGCAGTTCTGGAGCCTAGAAGTCTGAGAACAGAACCCAGCATGGTCAAGCTCTGGTGAGGGGTCTCTCCGTGGTTTGCAGATGGCTATTCTCTTGATGTGTCCTAACATGAAGGAGAAAAAACTAGTTCAGAGTTCCTTCTCTTCTTATAAGGACACTAATTCAATTATGAGGGGCCCAAGGTCATTACCTCATCTAAACTTAGTTATTCTCAAAAGCCTCACTACAAATACTGTCACATTGGGGTTAAGGATTCAATATATAAATCTGCTGGAGGGGACACATATATTCAGTCTATAGCAATCCTTGAGAGAAACTTGGAAAAACATGTATCCCTGCTTTCCAAAAGTTGACATTAGGCCATTTCACTTTTCAGAAAGATTTTCATTAGTACCTGTTTTTGCTGGCAAAAATAAATCTGCAGAAGATTTTTACTTTTATGAAAAAAAAGTTACTATACTAATGTAGGTCTTTTGTAAAAGTAAAATATCATAATGGAGAAAAATGTACTTAAGAAAACTACATATGCCTTACTCCTTTGACCCAGCAATCCCACTTCTAAGCATCTAACCATGGAAATATATCTCTACCTATGGTGCAAAAAGTTAAACAGAAGATTGTTTATGGTGGCATTATTTGTATTAGCCAATATCAGAAATAATTTCAATGCCCACACACAGCTAATTAATTAAATAAACTGATATTCATGCACCAGGTACTATGTAGGCAAATGTTTTTAAAAAATAATGAGTAATAGTCCATTGTGTGCATGTATGTATATATCACATCTTCTTTATCCATTTATAAAAAAGAAAGCAAGGACCTGGATGGAGCTAGGAAGTATTATGCTAAGCAAAATAAGTCAGTCAAGGAAAGACAAATACTTTATGGTTTCACTCATATGTGAAATTTAAGAAACAAAACAGTAAAATATGGGAGGGGAAGGGAAAAGAGGGGCAAACCAGAAACAGACTCTTAACTCTAAAGAACAGACTGAGGATTACAGGAGGGTGGGGAAAATGGGTTAAATGGGTGATGGGTATTAAGGAAAATACTTGTTGTCATGAGCACTGGGCTTATATGTAAGTGATGAATCATTAAATTCCACCCCTGATTTATGCTACATGTTAATTAGCTGGAATTTATATAAAAAATTGTAAAAAGAAAACAAAGAATGAGAAAGTGCTCTATGAAGTAATGTAGAATGATATTAAGGATACATCAATTTTTTTTAAAAGCCAAACTCAAAAAAGTTTATATAATATGTTACCTTTTGTGTAACAAAGAAAATGAGATTATATGTGAACATCTGCTTAATTTTGAAAAAGGAAACATTGGAAGGATAAATCAGTAATTAGTGTGATTGATTACAATGTAGGCAGTTTGTGAGAATGAAATGGAAGGGACAAGAAAAATAATTAAATATCTTTGAATTTGACTCATTATATAGTGAATTTTTAATCATGTCAAAATTTTATACATTAAAAAAATAAAATCAACAGAGATGGGGCAAACATTTAAAATTTAATAGAAACAAAGCCAAATGAAACTAACTACATATACATTAACAACATACATAGAAGTAACTTTGTACACACGTACAGATTTTCTTCAGTTTTCAATGGGGTTACATCCTGACAAACACATTGTAAATTGAAAATACATTTAATATACCTAGCCTACTGCATATCATAGTTTAGCACAACCTACTTTATTTATTTATTTATTTTTTTAATTTCTAGGAGAGAGAGAGAGAGACAGCGTGAGCAGGGGAGGGTCAGAGAGAGAGGGAGTCACAGATTGAAACAGGCTCCAGGCTCTGAGCTGGCAGTCAGCACAGAGCCCGATGCGGGGCTCGAACCCACAAAACGCGAGATCACGACGCAAGCGAAAGTCGGACACTTAACCGACTAAGCCACCCAGGCGCCCCTAGCACAACCTACTTTAAATGTGTTCATGACATTTATATTAGCCTACAGTTAGGAAGAGTAATCTAACATAAACTTATTTTATAATAAAGTGTTGAATACTTAATGTAATTTATTGAATGCTATAATGAAAGTGAAAAACAGAGGGTTGTATGTGTACAGAATGGTTCTAATTGTATTGGTTGTTTACCCGTACGGTCACATGTCTGAGTTGTGGCTCACTGCTGCTGACCAGCATCATGAAAAATATCTCACTGTATGTTCCTAGCCTTGCAAGAGATCAAAATTGCAAATTCAACATGAAGCTTCTATTGAATATATGTTGTCTTTGCAGCATCATTATGTTTAAAAATTATACGCTGAACCATCATAAGTCAGGTACCATCTGTAATGTGTACAAATACTTTTGTCCACAGTTCTCTTACTATACAGGTTCATAGTCTAAGGACAAAATAAACTACAGAAATATTTGAACGATACTTAGTGGCAGTTATGTTTTAATTCTAAAACCACTTTATAAAGAAACTAGAGTGAATGAATAAAATATTAATATTATTTAGAATAAAGGTTCTCAATGTGAAAGAAGAGAGATAGAAACATGAAACATAGAAAGGAGAGAAAGAACCCACTAAACGGCTTTGAACTTGGGAAATAGCAACATACATAATGACTTTGCCACTCTGATCTCTAAAAGAGTCTACAAGCAATAGTATATCAACAGTAAGAAACACATCCAGGGCTCATATTTTGCTTACTAAATCCCTTTCACCAAAACAGGGGGTGTAGGGACGAAGAAGGATTACTGGAGCAATGACAGATTCTAAGACTGGGTTGTGAAAACTGCAAAGTAAGGTAAGCCTGGAATACCTTGTTGCTATGCAAAGAGTAAGGAAGTCCTCAAAACCTGAATAGGATATATCACAATATAGAAGCTAGCTTCAAAGTGTTTCTGCTTGGAATACTTTGAGCATCAATAATAATAATAATGTCAATAATGGAGTACCATACGCCGCATGTGTGTGTGTGTGTGTGTGTGTGTGTGTGTGTGTGTGTATGAACTAAGTTTTTAGAGATACTCAAAAAACATACTGGAGGGGGTAAGGAGAAAATTGTTCTTTTTTCTAATTTTTCAAAATGTTTGTTTATTTTTGAGAAACAAAGAGACAGAGTGTGAGTGTGGGAGGGGCAGAGAGAGAGGGAGACACAGAATCTGAAGCAGGCTCCGGGCTCCCAGCCGTCAGCATAGAGCCCAACGCGGGGCTCAAAACCACAAACCGTGAGATCATGACCTGAGCCAAAGTTGGACACTTAACTGACTGAGCCATTGAGGCGCCCCTAGAAGCTGTTCTTTATAGAAAAATGATGAAAACTAGAAGGAATGACAGATTAAAATCACTTTTAGAAATCATTAAAATAATAAATGATATAGAAAGGAATCACCAGATGATACTAAAATCATTAGGTGAATGATTGTTGGAAATAGGATATTCACATCATTCAAAGACTATATTAATATAAGACTTATTAATTAAAAAGAGAAAAGAATACCTTAGCAATGGAAAAATCTGTCAGACATCTCAATCAACCCTTTGAAATTAAAACTTTCAGTAATAGAACCTACTGACATTATGTGCCTCCTGCTGTGATATACTGAAAAGAACACATTACCTATTTAATGCTATTTCCAGAGAATATTTAATCTGAATATCATAAGGTACTCATCAGACAAATTCATATCGAAGGACATTCTGTAAAACAGTGGTTTTTTTTTTTAAAGCCAACATCATTAAAGGGACAAAGGGAAAGGAATGGCTCTTTTAGATAAAAAGATTTCACAACTAAACTCAATGTTCTAAATTGCCTTAAATTATTTATTTTTTTAATTATTAGAAATATGGAAGTTTTAAAAACTAGAATATATTTTATATTTCTGTATCTATGTTTTATATTTTCTTCTGGAAATGAGGTGAGATTATATTACTATATATCCCATCATTACTGAGCACTGTATATTACATATAATACAATGTTTATAAATTATTGAAGTCTTGGTAATATCTGCATGTGATCAACAAAAAGCATTTATTTAGGGCTTATTATATACTAAGTAAATAATTGCAACAAAGAATTCAGAGGCATGTGAAAACTATGCTAGAAAGTTAACAAATTAGCTTGTCAGGAAACAATAGGCAATAATATAGATAATATTTTTTTTTTCTAGGACAGAGAGAGAGAGACAGGGTTAGCAGGGGAGGGTCAGAGGGAGAGGGAGATACAGACTCTGAAATAGGCTCCAGGCTCTGAGCTGGCAGTCAGCACAGAGCCCGACGCGGGGCTCGAACTCACGAACCGCGAGATCATGACCTACGCGAAAGTCGGACGCTTAACTGACTAAGCCACCCAGGCGTCCGATATATAAAAATTTTTAAGAAGCATTGGTTTATACCATGGACTTTGACATTTAAAAACATCGGGGCTCCTGGGTGGCTTAGTCGGTTAAGCGTCCAACTTTCGCGTAGGTCATGATCTTGCGGTTCGTGAGTTCGAGCCCTGCGTCGGGCCCTGTGCTGACTGCCAGCTCAGAGCCTGGAGCCTATTTCAGAGTCTGTATCTCCCTCTCCCTCTGACCCTCCCCTGCTCACGCTGTCTCTCTCTCTCTCTCTCTCTCTTTCCTAGAAATAAATTAAAAAACATTAAAAAATAAAGTCTTTATAAAAAAAATTTATGTATCTATAAATCACTAAAAATATTATTAAAAGGCAGCCTCTGATTCGGTAAGTATAGAGTGGGGGCTGAGGTCTCTAATAAAATCTAGTCTTTGGATCACAATTTAAGAAGTGAGTACATACAGTAAGAGCTATAGAAGACAGAAAGCATTCAGAATTAGAGAAATTAATAGAGGCTTCATGGAGGAAATAAACTCTTATATCTCAACTCTTTATCAAGAAATGAAGGCTGAAGAGAAATAAAGTTGTTTATTTTTGCACTATTAATTTGTTCACTCCTTGGGGCACCTGGGTGGCTCAGTCGGTTCAGCGTCTCACTTTGGCTCAGGTCATGATCTCACCTTTCATGGGTTCGAGTCCCGTGTCAGACTCTGTGCTGACAGCTAGCTCAGAGCATGGAGCCTGTTTCAGATTCCATGTCTCCCTCTCTCTCTGACCCGCCCCCCATTCACACTGTCTCTATTTCTCTCTCAAAAATAAATAAAACATTAAAAAAATTTTTTTAATCTGTTCACTCCTTACTCTGGGTATTTTCTCATCATCTAGCACATGAAAGACAGTGTACAACAGTGAGGGCAGTGTTTGGAATTTAACGTACAGTGCCTTCTGTAGAGGAGGAGCTCAGTGAATATATTTGCTAAATTCAATTTAATTTATGGCTAGAAAAGACCCTGAAAAGAAAGGTATAGAGAGAAATTATCATCATCATGATGAAGTTGTGGGCTAGTAAAATAAGTACTCCTGACTCTAGAGAAGCATAATTACACCTGGACAGATAGGGTGAAGAAAGATTATGGATCCTCAGGGTACATTTGGTATAGTTAAAATTTTCTGAATAGGAAAATGACATTCCAAAAATAATGTTTTATGAAAATTAGTTTGGCAACAAAAAAGAATCTTGATTGGAGAAGGGTAAAGTGGAAGCCAGTTGGAAGCTGTTGTATAATCCGAGCAATCATTTCTCCTCTAATTTGTCAATCTTCTCCTAACTTCAATCATTTTCCTTATCATTTTCTCTTTTGTCCATATCAGAAGTTCAGGAAACAGAGTTATTTTAACTCAAGACAGGAGGGCATCGATAAATGTGAGAACCTGGTTATCTTTTCATTTTTCATGTCGAAGTTCTTATATTCACAAGCGAGGTTTTTTTTTTAACACTTAAGAAGATTTCTTCTCAAGTTGACTTTTAAAAAACTTTATCTAAGCTCAGGCACTATGTTAATCATCTTAATCTGGTTCTTTCTTGAATCATTGATAAACTTTAATTAGCTAGACAATTATTGATGTTAGCTTGTTAGGCACAAACATTTAAAAGCCTCTGTGTGCTACTTTTAAGCCTATTAGTAAATATTCACATGCATATTGTGAATAATTTCTCTCTATCCATGTCTTTTTTTTTTTTTTGGTAATGTTTTTTATTTATTTGTGTGAGAGAGAGGGAGATACAGAATCTGAAGCAGGCTCCAGGCTCTGAACTAGCTGTCAGCACAGAGCCTGACATAGGCCTCGAACCCACGAACTGTGAGATCATGACCTGAGCCAAAGTCGGACACTTAACCAACTGAGCCACCCAGGCACCTCTGTGCCCATGCCTTTTATTTTCTTTTTTGTACTGCTACCTTTTGATAAATAAAATTTATGGTTTTTTAAGAAGAATGATCCACTTTTTCATCTATGTCTAATAAACTTGAAAATTGTCTAGAGAGTTTTGGAAAATAAATTAAAAAGGTCAAATTTTAATTACCAGATAAAAGCTACATTATAAGTTAAACAATTTAAACACGTTGGTTTCTCTAAGAGATTCAAGAATATATAATTATTTATAAATAGAAATGTGGCATTTTAGATATCTATTCAGAATCCACACACAGTTCTGGAAATAAGTAATAATGAATATTAGTTATTTATTACTATATAACAAGTTATCACAAATTTGGTACCTTAAAAAACACAATAAATTATATCACAGTTTCTATGAGTGAAGAGACTGGGCACGTTATTGGGTTCTGTGTTCAGGATTTCAAAAAAGCTAACTCAAACTGTAGACTACTGCATTAACTATCTTAATGTTAATGGTCGTCTTCTTAGTTCACTGGTTGTTGCAGAATTCAATGCCTTGCAGTTATTGGACTGAAGTTGTTCAGTTGTTGTTCCTGATATATGGTCCTGTCCACAAGACGGCAAATTGTTAACTCAAGAACAATAAGATAATATTTCCCTTCTTAGAGTCTTTCTGCCTTCTTCCACTTCTCACCTCTAGACTCTTTCAAAGGGCTCACTTGAGTCAGACTCATCCAGAATGATCTTTTTGATTACTTAATTGATTAAGAACCCTAATTGTGGACACAAAATGTCTTCATCCACCTATGACCTAACGTAATCATTGGAGTACTTTCTCATCATATTCATAGAGGCCACTCACAATCAAGGGTTGGGTTTGTATAGGACATGAACATGAGGAAGGTGTGTGTGGAGGAGGGAAATCAAATAATTAAAGAGTTAGGAGAATGGGCGCCTGGGTGGCTTAGTCGGTTAAGCGTCCGACTTTCACTTAGGTCATGATCTTGCGGTTCGTGGGTTCGGGCCCCACGTCGGGCTCTGTGCTGACTGCCAGCTCAGATTCTGAAGTCTGTTTCAGAATCTGTGACTCCCTCTCTCTCTGACCCTCCCCTGCTCGCGCTGTCTCTCTTTCTCTTCTAGAAATAAATAAAAACATTAAAATAAATAAATAAATAAATAAATAAATAAATAAATAAATAAATAAATAAAGAGTTAGGAGAAAATAATGGTGAATATTTAGTCCACCCCATTGTGGGAAAAAAAAAAAGGAAAAATCATTAAAAAGAGGATAATAAATTTGTTTGCAAAATACTTCTTGATTATGTTAATTTAAATGATAAAAATATGACAAAATATGAAAACCTTGGAAAATATTTTTACATTTATTATCTAAATTGTTCATATGCAAATGGACCTTAGAAATTAATAAGAAAAATACTTTCAATGGGAAAATGGAATGATTATATGTACAAGAATCTTAAAACATCATCGGGGCGCCTGGGTGGCTTAGTCAGTTAAGCGTCCGACTTTCGCTTAGGTCATGATCTCGCGGTTCGCGGGTTTGAGCCCCGCATCGGGCTCTGTGCTGACTGCCAGCTCAGAGCCTGGAGCCTGTTTCAGTCTGTGACTCCCTCTCTCTCTGACCCTCCCCTGCTCACGCTGTCTCTCTCTCTCTCCTAGAAATAAATAAAACATTAAAAAAAAATTTTTTTTAAAGAATCTTAAAACATCAGACAAGCCCATATACATATTGATTTAATTCTGTTATATTCTGTTCTAAGTACATGCTATTAATTAATCTTCACACTGAGTTTGTGATGAAATAATATTATACCAGCTATGAGTTGAATTGTGTCCCCTCCAAACAGATATATTGGAGTTCTAACCCCCAGTACTTCAGAATGTAAACTTATTTGGAGATAGGGTCTTTATATAGTTAATCAGGCTAAAATTAAATCATTAGAGTGAGCCTTAATCCAATATGACCAGTAGAGTTATAAAATGGGGAAATTTGACATAGAGATAGACACATGTGTACACACACACACACACACACACACAAAGAAGATGTGAATAGACAGAGAAAACAGCCATCTATAAACCAAAGAGAGGTCTTAAACAGATCCTTCCTTCATAGCCCCTTAAAAGAAACCAATTCTTCTGGCACGTAGATTTCAAATCTCTAGTCTTCAGAACTATAAGAAGATAAATTTCTGTTTGTAAGCTAATCATTTGTAGTGCTTTGTTACAACAGTCATAGCAAATAAATAAAATACCTTTTATGCATAAAGGAAAATGATGCCTTAGATTAATCAACTTGTCCAAAGGAATACATCCAATGATATCAGAGCTTGTTCTCAAACTCAGCTTTCTGTGATGAAGGCCATGTCCTCAACCATTCTACTACATTAAAGATATAGAAATTGTCAACATATGAAAATAGTTCTACATAGAAATCAAGAGAAACAAAACTTAATTAAGCCATAGATCTTGATGAGGGAGCATAAGGCAGGCTGAGGTCAAAGTACAAGCCAACACCACCACCACCCCACCCCTAGGTGGGATATTTGTGATATTCCTCAGGCACTCTTCACTACCCAGAAACAAGGGAAAGGAAAGAAAACAAATGGTTAAATGATGGAGATCACAATCTCGTAGGACATGAGTCTCTATCAGTTTACAAATGTTTTGCTAAATTACAAGAAAACGACAATCTTATCAACAGCATAATCTCCAGAAGCCTGTAGACTCAGTTTCCTGGAGTCTCAGCCTTCCATAGTAATATGGGGAAGAAAGGCAAGAAGGAAATGGCAGGTAAAATTAAATTTCCTTGTAACCTGCAGCCCATTGACAACTACTTGATACTGGTGAGAACTCTCTACTGTCTTACTGTTAACTTTTTTGCTCAAGGGAAAAACAATGTTAGCTTAACAATAACTTGGCCTCCAGTATCCTATTAATCTTCTTTAGTATATGAAAATCTCTTTGAAAATTTCCCTTTGACTTTACCTCCCTCAAGCCCCAAATATATAACCAGTCTCTCCACAGGGTCCAGGGCAACTCTTCCTACCCATGGGTCCGGTCCCTGTGCTTTAATAAAATCACCTTCTTGTATCAAAGAATTCTTTCTTGGCCAATGGGTTATGGACACCACCCCGCCATCACCCCAAAACTTTATCATATCTTACTTGCTTATCAATACAAAAAATATTTTTAATAGTAAATAGTGGAGTGGAAGATGATTTGGTGAATTTTCCCTCTTACTTGGTGTGTGAATTAATACAAACTTATTCATGATCTTTGATAACTTGGAAAAATAAATATATAGGAATCCTTAGAAATTGTTATCATTTTTACTAATAAATAATTTATCTTATAATTTCATTAAAAATGTGCAGAACGTTTGATCATTGCAATATATTTTATAGTACCAAAATATTGGAAACATTCAAAATGATGAACAATAGGGGAATGTTTAAACAGACTGTGGCACTTTCATATGATGGATTTTACATAGTCATCAAAAGTGATGATGAAAAAAGTGATGATTAAGAAATTTTTTCAAAAAAACATTTAAAAAATGTTTGTTGAAATGTTTCAAATATCATAACAAAGATTGAGAAAGGGACATCAGCAAGAAGGCAGAAAAAGAGTTTTCTATAGACATCCCACAACCACCAGGGCTTCAATTTTAACAACCACCACAGATGATAGTATCTTTGTGGGAGTCCAGGAATCCAGCAGAGTAGTTCTAGAATATCATTAGAGCAAAAATTTGAGAATTCCTACATTGAATAGAATAAGAAAAGTTTCAGTTTACCCACATCATGTCACCCAATGTGGCACAGCTAAGGGCCAAAAGATATTTTCTCTGCCCATGATTTTTCTCTTGGGGGAAAAGTGAGACTGTGAATGCCAAGCTTCCCCACCTGTGCAGGATGCTGCCCACAGGCCCACTTACTCCTCACCCTACCCAGAATACTGAGATAACCTACAAACATAAAGAGTTGAGAGAAGCTGGTAGCACAACAACCAAGGCTCAGGACTCAGCAAAGGGAGGTTACTATTCAATTCACTGCTCATTCTACTAATCTTTTCAGATTGCCAACCCACATGCTTCTGAGGATGCCTCACCTGCAGACCCCTCTAATTGGACACAGGCAACCCCAAAGCTCCAATGCTTGCACAACTCACCCACAATCTTCTACCCCATCATGGCCATATCTCAGCATACATTTTTACAGACAGAAAGTGTGAGTCTTTACAATTGACTATCAAGTAAACACAGAGAGAGATCCAGTATTGTGGGATTGAGAAGAGACTCACAAACTTGAGGACTTCATGGCATTCTCCTATAGAAACAAATGGAAGGTCTTCACACTCATTGGTCTTAACAGGATTGAGGGAAAGCATACAATAGCAAGAACTGCCCTACACACGAGGGAACAAAAAGCATAGAAAAAGCACATCCATAGAAAATGTCTGAGGATGCCTAAGAAGCCCTAACTAAAGTAAATTGTGAAAAAATTTCTCCCCTAAGCCAGACAGTAAAATTTGAAGGAAATGAATTCTTTTTCAAATGCAAAGACAACAATGCAAGATTTCAACGAGTATTAAAAACCAAGGAAACATGGGACCACCAAAGGAACAAAAATAATTTTCAGGTAACTAACACACAAAAATTGGAGATCTACTAATCACCTGCGAAATAATTCAAAATAGTTGTTTTAGGGGCACCTGGGTGGCTCAGTCGATGAAGTGTCTGACTTCAGCTCAGGTCATGATCTCACAGTTCATGAGTTCAAGCCCTTCATCGGGCTTTGTGCTAACAGCTCTAAGCCTGGAGCCTACTTCGGATTTCGTGTCTCCCTCTCTCTCTGCCCCTCTTTCACTTGTGTTCTGTCTCTGTCTCTCAAAAATAAATAAAAACATTAAAAAATTTTTTTAAAACACAAAACAATTGTTTTAAAGATCAGTGAGCTTCAAGAGAACAAAGGCAACTCAATAAATTCAGAAAAATAATACATAAACAAAATGAGAGTATCAACAGAGAGATAGAAATCATAAAAAATAACCAAATGGAAATTCAGAGCAGAAGAATATAGTGTAACTAATACAAAATGCAATAGATAATCATAGAAACTTGATCAAGCAGAAGAATATATGAACTCACAGACAGATCATTTGAAATAATCCAACCAAAGGAGAAAAATCAAAGAACTACATGAATTATATGAAAAATCAAGTGAGAAATATCCACATTATGGGAGTCCCAGAAGAAGAAGGAGAGAGAGAAAAAAAAATGACAGAAACTCATTTAAAGAAATGAGAGCTGAGAAGACTCCTGGGGAAGAGGACACAGTAGGAGGATCCTAAGCTCACCTTATCCCATAAATACAACTAGATAATACTTACATCACTGTAAATAACCCAGAAAATGAAAACTGGCAGAATAGACTCTCCATAGTTTAATGTAGAGAAAAAGTCACATTGAATAGGGCAGGAAAGGTGAGATACAGTTGGGAGCCCAACAGACCTACAGTGTTCATGGGAGGGAAGAATGTCACAGGCACAGAGAAGAGAGGAGCAGACATGCCCAAACCAGACACCACATACAGAAGAGACCTGCACAGGGAATATGAATCCCAATAATGTTTGACTTTGCAAACTAAAAGAGCCCAACAATCAGCCCAACTTTGAAAATCAGCAGTTCTAGCTCTGGAAGAACCAGATCTTACTCCCAGCCATTAAAGAGACAGGACAACAAGTAGTCCCATTGAGATACAGCATAGAAACAGCAGATTGAAAAACACCTAGGGTACACTAGAAAGACATTTATTTACTCATTTCAGGGCATATGCTAGAAAGGCAGGGATCTTTGAGAAACATCTCCAAGAACAAAAGAGTTGGCAGATACCTTTTCCTTCCACCATTCCCCAGCCTACATACACAGACTACTTCTGGAACCAGCTCAGGCCAACAGTCTCCACCTAGCCAACTAACCATTTGTGCCACACCCTCATGCTTCTGTACATCAGCCCTATACAACCCAGCAGGCCTTCCCAGGAGTTTCCCCAGCTCCCCTCACACAGATGAACTTTACAGACCTGGCTGGCACTGAGTGCCCACTCCATCATTTTACTATGGACCCACTCCACCTGAACCAACAGGCTTCTGCAGGATTTTTCCAGCCATCTGCAAGTCCTCCTCCATAGTAGACCAGCAAAGACCTTGCCAGCACTGCACACCCCACCCTATGTTCTCCTGCAGAACTGCCCTCTCCAATATGCTCTTGGGGTATGGACACATCAAAAACTGTGCCACAAGGTTGGCAGTGTACAAGAAGCCCTGAGAGGGGTCAGCACTTCTCCAAAATGGCACCTTCCCTGAGAGAAGATAATCACACACACCAGTGCAATTGCTGCATCAGTAATGGGCTGGGAGCAGAAGACTGGTCTGACAACAGGCCCTGCCCACCAAGGAAAACTGCTCAGAGGAAGACACAGGGTAAGTACCCTGGAGCTCAGTGCTACTGCATTTCTGGTAAATGCCCAGTCTGACTCAACTCAAGCCCAAGGAGGCCCAAGACAGGCCCACCAATAACAGAGGGAACAAATCCTGACCACAACAAGCAAAGAATCATTGCATATGATGGGACTGAAGGAAAAAAGCATCCAGCCAGAACAGCAGGCTACACACAACAAACATAAAAGACACCCCTGAAGGGCCAGGTTCTGGTGAGCAGGGAACACTATACTCCAGGGCACTATAGAACTCATTCGTCATTAAGACCACTACTTTCAAGTGCAGAAGATGTAGATGTCTTTCTTACCACATAGAAACAGACACACAGAGTTACACAAGATGAGGAGACACAAAAATATGTCCCAAATGAAAGAAAAGGACAAAACCACAGAAAAGACACAAGTAAAATGGAGATAAGTAATATGCCTGATAAATAGTTTAAAATAATGGCTTCTCTAATACATTATTGACCAAGAGGCCATACTGGGCCATGTCACAGGCCTGGCAGTGTGCAAGGAGACCCTACAGTGTCCAGATCCACTCCAAAGTGACACCTGTCCTCAAGAGAAGGAAAGATAACCACACATACCAGTCCAACTGCTCCATCAGCAGTGGGCTGGGGACAGACAACTGGTATGACTGCAGGCCCTCCTCACTAAGGAAAACTACTTTGGGAAAACACAGGGAAAGTTTTCTGCAGTTTAGTGCTACTGTATTTCTGGTAAATGCCTGGTCTGGCTACTGCACTTCTGGTAAATACATAGAATTACACAAATGAGGTGACATAGAAATATGTCCCAAATGAAAAAATAACACAAAATCACAGCAAAGACATAAGTGAAATAGAGATAAGTAATATACCTGATGTAGATACTGAACTTGAGAAAAGAGTGTAGGACATTAGTAATATCCTTAATAAGATAAAGAACCAATCAGAGATGAAGAACACAACAAATGAAATTAATAATATCCTACATGAAATAAGTAGTAGACTGGAAGAGGCAGAAGAAAAAATCAGTGATCTGGAGGGTGAGTAATGGAAAGAAATCAAGCTGAGGAGGTGAGAGAAAAAACATTATGCAAAATGAGAATCAACTTAGGGAAAGCAACAACACATGAAGTATAATAACATTTACATTGTAAGGATTCCAGACAGAGAAGAAAGAGAAAAGGGGGCAGAAAATTTATTTGATGAAATAATAGCTGAAGACTTCCTGAGTCTTGGGAAGGAAACAAAAATCCAGATCTGGAAGACAGAGGTCACCCAACAAATTCAAGCAGAGGAGGTTCACACCAAGACACCTAGTAATAAAGATGCAAAAAGTAGTGATAGCAACAGAATTTTAAAAGCAGCAATAGAAGAGAAAGAAGGTACATACAAGGGAAACTTCATAAGACTATGACTAGATTTTTCAGTGGAAACTTTGCAGGCCAGAAGGAAGTGGCATAAGATATTCAAATTGATAAACAACAACAACAACAAAAAATTGCAGCAAAGAATATCCTATCCAGCAAATATTCTATTAGTTCAAAATAGAAAGAGAAATAAAGAGTTTCCCAGACAAACAAAAGTTAAAGGATTTCATGATCACTAAACTAGACCTAAAGAAATTTTAAAGTGGACTACTTGAGTGGAAAAGAAAGACTTTAAACAATAGTAATGAAAGAAGGAGGCACAAAAGCAGTACAAATAAGTATATCTATAAAATCAGTCAAGGGACTCTCAAAATAAAAGAATATAATGTATGATACTATACACCTAAACATGGAAAGGAAAGGAAATAGGTTCAAACTGAAGTGACCATCAACGTAATATGGATGCCTATATACAGAAGATGTCATATATAAACCTAATGGTAGACACAAATCAATAACCAGTAATACATATGCAAATATAAAGAAAATGGAGCCCAAATATGTCACTATAGAAAGTCAACTGTCATGAGATAGGGATGAGAGAGAGAGAGAGAGAGACATGAAGATCAGAGAAAAACTACAAAAGCTACAGGGTGCCTGGGTGGCTCAGTGGGTTAAGCGTCCAACTTTGGCTCAGATCATGATCTCATGGTTCATGAGGTTGAGACCTGCTTCAAGCTCTGTGCTGACAGCTCAGATCCTAGAGCCTGCTTCAGATTCTGTGTCTCCCTCTCTCTCTGCCCCTCCTCCACTCCTGCTCTGTCTCTGCCTCTCTCAAATATAAACATTACAAAATTTTTTTAAAAAAATTAAAAAAGCAACTATAAAACAAGTAACAAAATGGCAATAAATGGATAACTATAAATAAATACTTTGCATGTTTGGACTAAACATCCCAATCAAAAGACATAGGATGACAAAATAGATTTTTAAAATAGGCAAGACCCACTGTATGTTGCCTATAAGAGACTCATTTCAGAGCTAAAGTCACATCAGATTGCAAGTAAAGGAATGGAGAAGCATTTGTCATGTTTGTAAAAAGAAAGCTGGAGTAGCACCACTTATATTGGACAAAATAGACTTTAAGGCAAAGACTTAACAAGAGACAAGAAAGGATGTAATATTATCATAAAAGGGGACAATCCAACAAGAAGACATAACAATTGTGAATATTTAAAAACTCAGTGTGATGGCTTAAATGCCCAAATACTTAAAGGTGTTAGTAACAAACATAAAGAAAGTAATCAATAGTAATACAATAATAGTAGAGGAATTTATCATCCTGCTTATATATCAACAAACAGATCATCCAAACAGACAATTGGTAAGGAAATAGTGGCTTTGAATGACATATTGGATCAGATGGATTTAACAGATCTATTCAGAACATTCCATCTTAAAACAACAGAATATATGTTCTTTACAAGTGTACATGGAACATTTCCACAATAGATCACATGTTAGGCCACAAATCTCAACAAGCTCAAAATACTGAAATCATTCCATGCATATTTTATGACCACAATGCTATGAAACTAGAAATCAATCACACACACACACAAATCTGGAAATAGCACAAATACATGGAGGTTAAATAACATGCTACTAAACAATGACTGGGTCAATAAAGAAAGAGGGAATCAAAAAACACATGGAAATAGGGTCACCTATATGGCTCAGTTAGTTAAGCATCTGACTCTTGGTCAGCTCAGGTCATGATATCATGGCTCATGAGTTCAAGCTCTGGATCAAGGTCTGTGTGGACAGTGAAAAGCCTGCTTGTGATTGTCTCTCTTGGTCTCTCTCCCTCTTTCTCTGCCCCTCCCTGACTCTCTCTATGTCTCAAAATAAATAAAGAAACTAAAAACATACATGGAGATAAAAGAAAATGAACACACAATAGTCCAATATTTTAGGGATGCAGAAAAAAAGTGGTTCTAAGAGGGAAGTTTATAGCAATACAGGCCTACCTCAAAGCAAGAAAAATCTCAAATAAGTAATCTAACCTAATATATAAAGAACTAGAAAAAAAAAAGAAGAAACAAAATCTAAAAAAGTAGAAGGAAGAAAATAATAAAGATTGGAGCAGAAATAAATAAAATAGACACCAAAAGCAATAGAAAAGATCAATGAAACCAGGAGATAGTTCACTGAAAAAAATCAACCAAATTGATAAACCTTTAGCCAGACTTGTCAAAAAAAAAGTAGAGTGATAACATATACAAAAGCAGAAATGAAAGAAGAGAAATAATAACTGCACCACAGAAATATAAAAGACTATAAGATAATATTATAAAAAATTAATCTGCCAACAAATTGAACAACCTAGAAGAAATGGATACATTATTAGAAACACAACCTTCCACAACTGAACCAGGAAGAAATACAAAATGTGAACATTTTGTTCAATAAGATTGCATCAGTAATCAAAAAACTCACAACAAAAAAAGTCTAGGACCAGATGGTTTCACAAGTAAATTCTAACAAACATTTAAAGAAAAATTAACTGTGTACAGTTTCTTTCTTTTTTTATGTTTTATTGATCTTTGAGAGACAGAGAGAGAAAGTGTGAGCAGGGGAGGGTCAGAGAGAGAGGGAAACACAGTATCTGAAGTCAGGTTCCAGGCTCTCAGCTAGCTGTCAGCACAGAGCCTGATGTGGGGCTCAAACCCACGAACCGTGAGATCATGACCTGAACCAAAGTTGGATGCTTAACTGACTGAGCCACCTGGGCGCCCCTAAGGAAGAATTAAAACATATTCTTCTCAAACTATTCCAAAACAATAGAAGAGGAAGGAAAACTTCCAAATTTATTCTATGAAGCCTGCATTACCTGGATAATAAAACAAAACAAACAAAAGAGAACAGTAGACCAATATCTCTCATGAACTTAGATGTAAAAATCCTTAACAAAACATTAGCAAACCAAATCCAACAATACATTAAAAACATCATTGGGGCACCTATGAGGCTCAGTCAGTTAAGCATCTGACTTTGGCTCAGATCATGATCCTGCAATTTGTGGGTGTGAGCCAAAAGCTCAGAGCCCGAAGCCTGCTTCAGAATTTGTGTCTCCCTCGCTCTCTGCTCCTCCCCAACTCATGCTATGTGTCTCTCTAAAATAAATACTAAAAAAAATTTAGGAAACATCATTCACCACAATAAAGTCAGATTTGTTCCTATGATGCCAGTAATTCAATATCTGTAAATCAATCACTGTGATACCTCACATCAATAAGTAAAGGTATAAAAGCCATATGATCATTTCATTAGATGCAGAAAAAGATTTTGATAAAGTACAACATTTGTTCATGATAAAAACCCTCAACAAAGTAGGTTTACAAGGAACATACCTCAACATAATAAAGGCTATATATGAAAAACCCACAGATAACATCATACCCAATGGGGAAAAACTAAGAGTTTTCCCTTTAAGATCATGAACAGCACAAGGATGTCCACTCTCATCCCTTTTATTCACCATAGTCCTGAAGTCTTGAAATCAGACATGACAAATGAATAAAAAGCATCCAAATAGGTAAAAGAAGAATAATAGTTTCACTGTTTGCAAATGACATGGTATTATTTGTAGAAAACATTAAACATTGCACAAAAAGACTGCTAGAACTGATCAAATAAACTCAGTAAAGTTGCAGGATATAAAAATCAATCTACAAAAATCTGTTGCATTTCTATACAATACTAATAAAGGAGCATGAGAAATTAATAAAGGAATCTCATTTATACCTACACCACAATAATAAAATATCTAGGAATAAAGTTAACCAAGGAGGTGAAAGACTTGTATTCTAAAAACTATAAAACATATATAAGAGAAATTGAAGATTATGCAAATAAAAAGATTGCTTATGGATTGGAAGAACCAAATGCCCATACTACTCAAAGCAATCCACAGATTTAATTCAACCTCTATCAAAATACCAACAGCATTTTTCACAAAATTAGAACAAAAATCCTGACATCTGGGAGAGCTGAATTAAGATGGCAGAATGACATGGATACCCTGAGCTTGTCTTGTTTCTGAAATGCAGCTAGATCAGCACCAAATAATTTTGAACACCTAGGAAATTGATTTTTGGATTAATACAACAATCTGCCATAATTTGAGCCACAGAACTCGGCAGGTACACGGTGCCCAGAGGTGACCTGGGGGAGAGAAAAGCCATGGCAGGCAGGGAGTTGCTTTTGCAGAGAGAGGACAGAGAAAGAGAAAGGGGGAGATTGCAGTGTATCAGGATCATGTAAGAAAAGCAACCCCCCCCCCAAAGTAACTGGAGAGAGAGGGGAAAAAAAGTGAAAAAACTCACAGGAGACTGAACAAGAAATATGTTCCCCAAAACCACTACTGGAAGAAAGGAGAGAGTTTCAATACCACCAGGATTTTATAAACAGTGGAGCACACAATCTGAAGTTTCAGAGCCCCATGTCTGATGGCACTCTGATGAGGAAGTAGGATGAATCCCCCGGAGTAGGCAGCAGGGTCTGAGGAGGTCCATGTGCCAGGGGGAGAAGTAGTTCCTCTCCTTGGAGTGCATTTGGTAGAGACCATACAGCTTCTCCACAGGCAAAGGTCCCAGTGGACCCCAGAGAGCAGCCACATTTGCTGGTATTGAGACAAAGATGCCAGAGTATGTTGATACCTGGCGCTGGTTGGATTGTGTGTTGTAGTTTGCCATAACCTCTGAACCTCTGCCACTGTGTGATTACATGAATGCTTTCTGGGCAAGCCAGCACCCCACCATTGCTCTGTCAGACCTTCCTCCAGAGAGTCTGAGATAAAACTCTGGATGGAGGGGCTGCCTGGCAGGTGGACAACTTGGACATGGGCGTGGTAGAGGCAGTGAGTGGATAGAGGCCTGAGACAAAGGAGAAGTGCTTGATCATGGGTCAGAGAGAGTGCAAGATGCCTGTGAAAGAGACTATGGAGCTAGGTGAAGTTATTTCCACCTCTCATTGAGTGCCACACTCATCCACCCCAGTAAGCTAAGCAGCACCACCTAGTGGAGAACAGAGCCATTATACCACGCCCTGCCCAACTGAGTCCTACAAGCACATCCCCTATAAGACCAGCACAAGTCAGTCCAACTGCTTAGTGTACAGGCTATAGTAGGCTTCACAGTTTCAGTTCTAGAGTATAAGATAAAGAGTTTCCCAGACAAACAAAAACTAAAGGAGTTTCTGACCATTAAACCAGCTCTGCAAGAAATTTTAAGAGGGACTCTTTGAGTGGAGAGAAGACAAAGCAAAACAAAAAAAGAGCGAAAGCAACAAAGACTAGAAACAACCAGAGGATATCATCAGAAACAGCAACTCAATGGCACTAAATTCATATCTTTCAGTACTCATGCTAAATGTCTACAGACTAAATGCTCCAATCAAGAGACACAGGGTATCAGAATGGATAAGGAAAAAAGACCCATCTATATGCTGTTTACAATAGACTCATTTTGGACCTAAACACACCTGTACCTTGAAAGTAGGATGGAGAAACATCTACCACAATATATCACACAATCTAGATTTTAAAATAAACACTGTAACAAAAAGGGCAAATAGGTGGTTCAGTCAGTTGAGCATCCAATTTCAGCTCAGGTCATGATCTTGCAGTTCATGAGTTCAAGCCCCACATTGGACTCACTACTGTAAGCCTGTCATCACAGAGCTCACTTTGAATCCTCTGTCTCTCTCTCTCTCTCTCTCTGTTCCTCCCCTGCTTGCACTCTCTCAAAAATAAATATTTAAGTTTTTTTTTAAAAGACCATATCAAGAGATGGAGAGGGCATTATATCATAATTAAGGGGTCTATCCACTGAGATCTAACAATTGTAAATATTTATGTCCTCAGTATGAAGCACCCAAATACATAAAACAATTAATCACAAACACAAAGGAACTCAATTATAATAATACTATAATAGTAGGGGCTTCAACACCCAACTTAAAGCAATGAAGGGATCATCTAAGCAGGAATCAACAAGGAAACAATGGCTTTGAATGGACTTAACAGATATATACAGAACACTTCATCCTAAAGCAGCAGAATACACATTCTTCTCGAGTGCACATGGAACAGTCTCCAGAATAGATCACATACTGGGACAGAAATCAACTTTCAACAAGTACAAAAAGATCAAGACCATACCATGCATATTTTCAGATCACAATGCTATGAAATTCGAAGTCAACCACAAGAAAAAATTTGGAAGGACAATGAATACTTGGAGATTAAATAACATCCTAGTAAAGAATGAATGAGTTAATCAGGAAGTTAAAGAGGAAATTTAAAAGTACATGAAGCCAATGAAAATGGAAACACAACAACCTAAAACCTCTGGTGTCATAAGAGAGAAGTATATAGCAATCCAGGCCTTCCTAAAGAGGGAAGAAATGTCTCAAATATACAACCTAACTTTATGCCTAAAAGAGCTGGAAAAAGAACAGCAAATAAAGCCCAAAACAAGTAGAAGAAGGGGAAAAAAAAGTAGAGAAAAAAATCAATGATATCAAAATTAATAAACAACAACAACAATAGAACAGATCAATGAAATCAGGAGCTGATTCTTTGAAAGGATTTACAAAATTGATAAAACCCTGGCCAGCTTTATCATAAAACATAAAGGAAAGGACCCAAATAAATAAAATTACAAATGAAAGAGGAGAGATCACAACCAACACCACAAAAATACCAACAATAATAAAAGAATATTATGAACAATTATATGCCAATAAAATGGGCACTATGGAAGAAATAGACAAATTCCTAGAAATATAAAAACTACCAAAACTGAAACAGGAAGAAAAAATTTGAACAGATCCATAACCAGTAAAGAAATTGAATCAGTAATCAGGGGCGCCTGGTTGGCTTAGTCGGTTAAGTGTCCGGCTTTCGCTTAGGTCATGATCTCGTGGTTCGTGGGTTCGAGCCCCGTGTCGGGCTCTGTGCTGACTGCCAGCTCAGAGCCTGGAGCCTATTTCAGAGTCTGTGTCTCCCTCTCTCTCTGATCCTCCCCTGTTCACGCTATGTGTCTCTCTCTCTCCTAGAAATAAATAAAAATTTTTTAAAAATTAGAAAAAACAAAGAAATTGAATCAGTAACAAAAATCTCCCAACAAACAAGAATCTAGTGCTGTATGGCCTTCCAGGGGAATTCTACCATACACTAAAGAAGAGTTAACAACTGTTCTTTTGAAGCTATTTCAAAAATTAGAAATGAAAGGAAAACATCCAAATTCATTCTACAAAGCCAGCATTACATTTATTCCAAAACAGAAAAAGATCCCACTATAAAGGAGAACTACAGACCAATTTCCCTGATGAACATGGACACAGAAATTCTTAATAAGATACTAGCCAACTGGATCCAACAAGACATTAAAAGAATTATTACCACAATCAAGTGAGATGTATTCCTGGGATATAGGGCTGGTTTAATATCCACAAATCATCATGGAATTGAATAGAGAACCCAGAAATAGACCCACAAACATATGGCCAACTAATCTTTGACAAAGAAGGAAAAAAATCAAATGGGAAAAAAGACAATCTCTTCAGCAAATGGTGCTGGGAAAACTGGACAGCAACATGCAGGAAAATGAACCGACTTACATCACACACAATAATAAACTCAAAACCAATGAAAGACCTAAACATAACACAGGAAACGTTAAAATCCTAGAGGATAAAACAGATGATAACCTCTTTGACCTCAGCCACAGCAACTTCTTACTTGACATGTCTCCAGAGGCAAGGAAAACAAGAGCAAAAATGAACTACTGGGATGTCATCAAGATAAAAAGCTTCTGCACAGTGAAGGAAACAATCAGCCAAACTAAAAGGCAAATGACAGAATTGGAGAAGATATTTGTAAATGACATAACAGATAAAGGGTTACTATCCAAATCTATAAAGAACTTATTAAATTAAAAAAAAAATTAAAAAGGGTGTGCGCCTGGGTGGCTCAGTCGGTTAAGCCTCCAACTTCTGCTCAGGTCATGATCTCACGGTTCATGGGTTCGAGCCCCATGTCAGGATCTGTGCCGATAGCTAGCTCAGAGCCTGGAGCCTGTTTTGGATTTTGTGTCTCCCTTTCTCTCTGACCCTCCCCTGCTCACTCTCTCTCTCTCTGAAATAAATAAAACATTAAAAAAATTTAAGAACTTATCAAACTCAACACCCAAAACACAAATAATCCAGTGAAGAAATGGACAGAAGATACGAATACACACTTTTCCATAGATGACTCCCAGGTGGCTAACAGGCAGATGAAATAAACCTCAACATAACTCATTATCAGGGAAATACAAATCAAAACTGCAGTGAGATATGACTTCACACCTGTCAGAATGGCTAAAATGAACTCAGGAAACAAAAGATGTTGACAAGGCTGTGAAGAAAGAGGATCTCTTTTGCAGTGCTGATGGGGATACAAACTGGTGCAGCTACTATGGAAAACAGTACAGAGATTCCTCAAAAAATTAAAAATAGAACTACCTCACAACCCAGCAATTGCACTACTAAGTATTTATCCAAAGGATACAGGAGTGCTGTTTTAAAGGGGTACATATACTCCAATGTTTACAGCAGTGCTACTGGCAATAGACAAACTATGGAAATAGACCAATGTCCATTGACTTATGAATGGATAAAGCAGTGGTAATATCTAGATCTAGATCTAGATCTAGATCTATACATCTACCTGCCTGTATATATAGGAGTATTACTCTGCAATCAAAAAGAATGAAATCTTGCCATTTGCAACAAGGTAGATGGAACTAGAATGTATTATACTAAGCAAAAGTAAGCCAACTAGAGAAAGGCAAATACCATATGATTTCACTCATGTGGAATTTAAGATATAAAACAAATGAACATAAAGGAAGGGAAAAGGAAGCAAAAATAATGTAAAACTGAATGGGAGACAAACCATAAGAGACTCTTAAACACAGAGAACAAACCAAGGGTTGCTGGGTGGGTATTGGGTGAAGGGATGGACTAAAGGTGTGAGGGGAATTAAGGAGGACACTTGTTTGGATGAGTACTGGCTGTTATATGTAAGTGATGAATCAATACATTTTATTCCTGAGATTATTATTACACTACATGTTAACTAACTTGGATATAATCCTAAAATTTGTATGGAATCACAAAAGACACCTGAATAGTTGGACACCTGAATAGCAGTCTTGAAAATAAAAATAAAACTTGAGGTATCACAATCCAAATTATCAAGATACACTACAAACTGAAGCGACAAGAACAGTATAGTACTGTCAGAAAAACAGACACATAGATCAACAGAAAAGAATAGAAAGTCTAGAAATAAACTCATGATTATATGGTCAGTTAATACTTGAAAAAGGGGGCAAGTATATGCAATGGAAAAAATCTCTTCAACAAATGGTTTTGGGAAACCTGAACAAAAGAATAAAATTGGGCCACTTTCTTACACCATACACAAAAATAAATTCAAAATAGATTGAGAATCTAAATATGAGACCTGAAACCATAAAAATACTAGAAGAGACAGCAGGCAGTAATTTCTCTTATATTGACCATAGAAGCATTTTTCTAGATATGTTCCCTGAGGAAAGAGAAATAAAAACAAAAGTTAATTATTGGGGCTACAGCCAAATAAAAAGCTTCTTCACAGAAAAAAATCATCAACAAGACGAATAGACAACATACTGAATGGGAGAAGATACTTGCAATGGAATATCTCTTAAAGAGTTAGTATGCAAAATATATAACGAACTTATACAACTCAACACCTTCATAAAAACAAATAATTCAATTTAAAAATGAGCAGAAGACACGAACAGACATTTCTCCAAAGAAACCTACAGATGGCCAACACACACATGAAAAGATGTTCAACATCAACCAACACCCAAAAATGCAAATCATAACTACAATGAGATATCACCTCACATCTGTCAGAATGGCTAAAATACAAAATACAGTAAACAACAGGTATTGGCAAGGATATGGAGAAAAAGGAACTCTTATGTACTGTTTGTGGGAATACAAACTGGTGCAGGCACTGTGAAAAACAGTAGGAAATTTCCTCAAATACTAAATACAGAATTACTATATGATGTAGTAATCCACTACTGGTATTTATTCAAAGAATTTGAAAGCATTAGTTCACAAAGATAGGTGCACCTCTGTGTTTATTGCAACATTATTTACAATAGCCAAATTATGGAAGCAGCCAATGTGTCTATCTACAGGTTAATGGATAAATAAATGGTATATACACAATCGCCTATTACTTAGCCATAAGAAAGAATAAAATCTTGCCTTTTGCAACAACATGGAAGTAACTAGAGGGTACAAAGCTAAGTGAAATAATTCAGAGAAAGAAAAATGCCTTATGATTTCCCCCATATGTGGAATTTAAGAAACAAAATAAATGAACAAGAAATAAAGAGACAAACCAAAAATCATACCCTTAAAAAAAGAAATTAATGTTGCCAGAGCAGTTATATGTGGGGGATGGGTAAAATAGGTGAAGGCATTTAAGAGCACACTTATCATGATAAGCACTGGGTAAGGTATAGAATTGTTGAAGTACTATGTTGTACGCCTGAACTAATGTAACACTTACATTAAAATAAAATTTTAGTAAAGAAAGAAATAAAGGCTGAAACTTACCAAATCTGGGGAAAGATATGGTAATTGAGGTACATGGAGCTCATAGGTTCCCAATTTCAACCCAAAGAAATCTTCACAGATACACATTATAATAAAACTATCAAAAATCAAAGACAAGGAGAGAAGTTTTTGATATAGCAAAAAAAAAAAAAAGATAAAATTCATCATATATAGGTGATTCCTCATTAAGCTCTCATTGAGTTTCTCTGCAGAAAACATTCAGGCCTGGAGTGGGATTGTATATTCAAAGTGCTAAAAGAAAACTGTCAACCAAACATAATTTACACAGGAAATCTGACCTCCAGAAATAAATCCCAGATACAGACTCTCCCAGACAAATAAAAGCTGAGGGAGTTTATCACCACTAGACCTACCTTACAAAAATTGCTGAAGGGAATTCTTCAAGGGGAAATAAAGGAGCACTAATGAGTATTATGAAAACATGAAACCATAAAATTAACTACTAAAAGTAAATGTATGTTTAAATCAGATCCATCTAATAATGTAATGGCAGTATCTAAATTCTGAACTCTTAGCTAAAGATTAAAAGGTAAAAGTACTAGAAATAACTATAGTAACATTAATTTCTTTTTTTTAAATATTTTTATTTATTTCTAGAAGAGAGAGAGAGACAGCGTGAGCAGGGAGGTTCAGAGAGAGAGGGAGTCACAGACTGAAACAGGCTCCAGGCTCTGAGCTGGCAGTCAGCACAGAGCCCGACGCGGGGCTCGAACCCACGAACCGCGAGATCATGACCCAAGCGAAAGTCGGACGCTTAACCGACTAAGCCACCCAGGCGCCCCTATAGTAACATTAATTTCTTAATGGATGCACAGTGTAAAACTATGTAAAGGTGCTATCAAAACCAAAATGGAATAGAGTAAGTAAAACAGTAGATATTTTATATGCAATTAAAATGAAATAATTATCTTAAAATAAACTACTATAAGATACTTTATGTAGGCCTCATTGTGACCACAAAGAAAAAGCCAAAAGTAGATTTACAAAAGCAAAAGAGAAAAAAGTCAACACATACTGCTATGGAAAATTATCAAATCACAAAAATAGATAGCAAAAGAGGAAAAAAGAGACAAAAAGAACCCAACTAGAAACAATTAACAAGAGAGCAATAAGAAGTCCTTATCTTTCAATAATCCTTTAAATTTAAATGTATTAAATTTTCAAAAAAAAAAAAAAAAGAAAAGAAAAGAAAAACAGTGACTGGAGCAACTGAGAGGCTCAGTCAGTTGAGCATCCAACTCTTGATTTTGGCTCAGGTCATGATATCAGGGTTGTAGGATCGATCCCTGCATTGGGCTCCATGCTGAGTATAGAGCTCCCTTAAGATTCTCTATCTCCCTCTGCTTCTCTCCTCCACTCATATGCTCTCTCTCTCTCTCTCAAAATATGTTTTAAGTGACTGAATGAAATGTAAAAAGATAAATAAATAAAAAACATGATCCAACAGTATGCTGCCTACAAGAAACTTATTTTAGCTTAAGAACACACAGACTGAAAGTGAAGAGATGGAAAAAGATATTCCATACAAATGGAAACCAAAAGAGAGCAGCTGTAACTACTTATATCAAACTGAATAAACTTTATGTTTAAAACTCTAACAAGACACACAGAAGGTCATTATACAATAAAGGGTTTAATTCACCAAGAAGACATAACAATTCTAAATATATATGTATTCAACACTCCAACATCTAAATATATTAAACACCATTAACATTTATGAAGGAAGAAATAGACAATGATGTAATCTTAGTAGAGGACTTCAGTATTCCACATTCAACAATTGATAGATCATCTAGACAGAAAATCAATTAGGAAATATTGGAGTTGAATTATTCTTTAGAACAGATGGAGTTAACAGACAAGTACAGAATAGTGTGTTCAACAACAAAAAAATACACATTTTTCTCAAGTGAACACAAATCATTCTCCAGGATAGACCATGTTAGGTCACAAAACAAATCTTAATAAATTTAAGAAAATTGAATTCATATCAATGCATCTTTTACAACCACACTGATATAAAACTAGAAATCAATAACAAGAGGAAAATAGAGAAATTCACAAATATGAGGATATTAAACAGTACACTCTTGAGAAACCAATAGGTCATAGATGAAATAAAAAGGAAATTTTAAAAAATGTCTTGAACAACCAAATGGAAATACAACATACCAATACTTTTGGGATGTAGAATGGAGTTTTAAGAGGGATGTCTACATTAAGAAAGAAAATACATCATACCACGTAACTTAAGGAACTATAAAAAGAAGAGCACACTAATCCCAAGTTTATAAGAAAGAAGGAATTAACAGATATCAGAGTAGAAGCAAATGGAATGAAGACAAGAAAAACAATAGAAAGAATCAATAAAACTAAAAGCTACTTTTTTGAAAAGGCAAACAAAATTGACCAATCTTTGGCTTGAAAAAAAAGATTACAGTAAAATCACAAATAAAACAGGAGACATATAACTGATAACACAGAAACATAAAAGGTGATAAGAGACTACTATGAACAATTATATGCCAACAAATTGGATAATCTAGAAGAAATGATAAAATCCTAGAAATGTACAACATACAAAGACTGAGTCATGAAGAAATAGAAAATTTGAAAAGATAATAAGGAGTAAAGAGATTGAATCTATAAACAAAATTCTCCCAACAAAGGGAAGCCTGGACCGGTGGCCTTCACTGGAGAATTCTGCTAAACATTTAAAGAATTAACACCAATTTTTCTCAAACTATTCCAAAAAATTGAAGAGGAGAGAATACTTCCATACTCATTTTATGATGTCAGCAGTACCCTGATATCAAAGCCAGACTAAGGCACTAAAGAAAAGAAAATTATACCCCAGCATCCCAAGGGATATAAATGCAAAAATCCTCAACAGGATACTAGCACACTGAATTCAACAGCACATTAAAGGATCATATATCATGATTAAGTGACATTTATCCAATGCAAGGATAACTTAACATAATACATATCATTCAGTGTGACATACCACATTAACAGAATGAAGGATATAAGTCATATCATCTCGATTGATGCATAATAAGCATTTGACAAAATTGAATATCGTTTTATAATAAAATCTCTCAACAAATTGATATAAAGGAGCATATCTCAATATAATAAAGCCCAAACATGACAAGCCCACAGCTAATATACTTGACAGTGAAAAGTTGATGTCTTTCTAAGATTAGCAATAAGACAAGAATGCCAATTTTTGCCACTTTTATTCTACATAGCACTCCAAGTCCTAGCCAGGGCAATTAGGCAAGAAAAAGAAATTTTAAAAATTCCATATTGGAAAGAAAGAGTAAAATTGTCTGTTTACAGATAATATAATTTTATTTAGAGAAAATCCTAAAGACTCTAACAAGAAACCTGATAGAACTAGTAAAAGAATTCAGTAAAGTTACAGTATACAAAATCAATACATGAATTTAATACACGAATATCTGTTACATTTCTATACCTAACAATGATGTGTCAGAATGAGAAAGTAAGAAAACAATTTCCTTTACAATAGCAGTAGAAATAATAAAATACTAAAAAATTTGATGAATGAGCTGCAAGACCTGTACACTGAACATTATAAAACATTAGGGAAAGCACTAGAAGTCATTAATAAATTGAAAGATAGACCATATTCATGTATTGAAAGAATTAAAATTGTTAAAATGTCTGTACTACCTAAAAGGATCCACAAATTCAATGCAATTCCTATGAAAAATTCCGAAGATACTTTTTTACAGAAATAGAAAAAGTATTCCTAAAATTCACATGCAACAACAACAAAAAAAACACTACAAATAGTCAAAAGGATCTTGAGAAAGGACAAAGCTGGAAGTATCACACTTACTGATTTCAAACTAGATTATAAAGTTAACAAAATAAAAGCATTATGGTACTAGTATAAAAATAGAATGATACAGTCAAATTTAGAAAATGTTAAATATTGCAACTTATTTCACAGATTATTTTACAAAGAAATAAAACTTAACAGATACAGTTTTAAAACATTTTTACCATTTTCCTTTTTTCTTTACTCCTTATCCAAGTTAACCCCTATCTTGAAATTTTTCTACTTGTTTTCTTATGTGTTGTTATTTCTTATTATTCTGTGATGACTCTATAATTTTTAATTTTTTAAAAGATTACATAAATGGCTTCATACAATGGCATGAGTTTTCTCTACTTAAAAAACCGTGCTAAAAATATTATATACATGATGACACAATTGTGTACAAGTACTTAAATGGACTTGTGAATAGTTTTAAATACAAATTATTTTAAATACAAATTATGTTATTAGTTGTGTTGTTGTTTCTGGAGATTTTCTCTAATCTTTTCTTGTCTTTGTCATTTTTGCTCTTTGCAATTAGAATCCCCTTTAGTATTTCTTACAGGACTGGTTTAGTGTTCTGAAATTCATTTAGTTTTTGTTTATCTGTGAAACTCTTTATCTCTCTTTATGTTCTGAATCTGCAGATTTTTCCAGTCTAGCCCTTCTGGTTTGCCAAGTTTCTACTGAGAAATCTCCAGCAAGCCTTATGAGTTTTCCTTTATAAGTTAAGGACTTCTTTTGTCTTGCTGCTTTTAAGATTTATTCTTAAAATTTAATTACAATAGGGGCGCCTGGGTGGCTCAGGTCCGACTTCGGCTCAGGTCATGATCTCATGGTTCATGGGTTCAAGCCCTGTGTAGGGCTCTGTGATGACAACTGGCTCGGAGCCTGGGGCATACTTCGGATTCTGTGTCTCCCTCTCTCTGTGACCCTCATCTGCTCACGCTGTCTCTCTCTCAGAAATAAATTTAAAAAAAAATTTAATTACAATATAGCCTGGTATTGGCCTGCTTTTGTTGATTTTGTTGGGAGTTGTCTGTGTTTCCTGGGTCTGGATGTCTGTTCCCTTCCTTAGATTAGGGAAGTTTTCAGCTATTATTTCCTCAAATAAATTTTCTGTCACCCTTTCTCTCTCTTCTTCTGGGACTCCTATAATATGAATGTTATTATGTTTGATAAAGTCCCTAAGTATAGTCTTTTGTGGCATAATTCTTTCTTTCTTTTGGTCAGCTTCTTTATTTTCCACTATTTTGTCTTCTAAGTCACTAATTTGTTCCTCTGCTTCTTTGAGCCAGCTCTTATTTTGTCAAGCCTGTTCCCAATCTCATTTATTTCATATGCAAATAATATGTATAATTTCATAAGGTACATTCATAAATCAATGAACATATATAAGCTGAGGGACTTAATTAACTATTAATATTATGGAGGTGACAGTGGAGTCTAAAACTTTTAGTCTCCGTAAAGTGTTTAATGTATAAGCCAAAGTTATTTAAACATGTGTGCAATCTGCATGGACATATGTTAGATTATAATTCATTTGAAGCAAAAAATTAAAATTAAAGCACATTAGTCCACTAGAAAGATAAAGAGTTACAAAGAAAGAAAATATCTGCATAAATATAAAGAAGCCAATGGGTGAACATAAATTTATGTTCAGGAAAAAAATGACATTGAAATACCTGACCTTTATTAATATGGTAGTAAAATTCTTTGAAATTGTCAAGTCATGAACAGAGATTGGAATAATAAAGCAAAATGTGCTTAATTATCATGGTATTTGTTAAAATGACATAGTGAGTCTCAGAAGCTCAGATATCTATTATTAGTGCAGTAAAACCCATAGCAATGACCAGAGGACAGCTTCAAGAACTCCGGAAGTCCAGAAAGCAGCTATCAGAGCAGAGGACATGTTCTGGAAATCCTGGATATTTTTATTTGTTTCTTTGGAACCTCAATTTTGGCTCATATAGTTCTCACTGACTTTATCTTTCATCAAAACCCCTCTCACTTAAGCTTTTTTCTTTGTTCCTGTGTTTCGGCTTCCAAAACATTGCATATTCCTATGGCAAAAGTTGCTCCACCTTGTACGACTGCTTCTAGGATTGATATACTGGCTATAAAACATAATGCCTGATGCTTCAATTTTACTTGTAGATTTCAGGTAACTAAGTAGTTGTACACTGAAATGGCAACTATACAACCATGTCAAATAAAAGTAGGCTGTAAGACTTTTTAGCATTGCAATAGGTGTTTGCTGCTAATGCATATGATGTTAAAGAGAAACATCATATGGACTTGGACTTGGATTTGAAAGACTTCAATTTGCTTTTGAGTGATTCTACTTGTGCATTCGATAAGATATATATATATATATATATACCGAATATTAGTCAAACTTTCTGCACATCAGTTTAAGCATTTGTTTATTAAATTTTTTAAATGTTTCCTTATTTTTGATAGAGAAAAAGAGAGAGGGAGAGTGGGGGAGAGGTACAGAGAGAGGGAGACACACAATCTGAAGCAGGTTCCAGGCTCCAAGATGTCAGCACAAAGTCCAATACAGGGCTTGAACCAACGAACCGCAAGATCATGACCTGGGCTGAAAAGTCGGATGCTTAACCAACTGAACCAGCCAGGCGCTCCTCAGTTGACGCATTTGTAACAGGGCTGGACAAACTTCTTCTCCAAAGAATCAGATAGTAAATATTTTAGTTTTTTTGAGTTATACTTCTCTTTCAGGAATACTTACTCTGCCCTTGTACTCCAAAGCAGCCATAAATAATACCATTTATGTAGCATACATAAATGACTGGCATGGCTATGACCCAACAAAATTTTATTTACACAAGTGAGTGATTGGCCAGATTTAGCTCCTAGGCCATTGTTTGCTAAATCCAGATCTCTGAAGCACGCATAATAACACCAGTTCTAGCTCTTTCACAGGGTTGATATAAATGATCAAACACATGGGGATGACTCCTTCATAAACTATAAATTGCTACAGTCCTGCATGGTGTTACTATTGGTAATTTTTAAATAAACTTAGAATTCATCCCGTGAGATACGTTTATGTTAAAACATCATAATCTGATCCTTTAATATCATAGCAAATAATTTCATTCATATCCATGAACAATTTGATTGTAAAATCTGCTCTACATTATTGAAATACAAAATTCTAGATTTTTAAATATATCTTTATGTGTAAAATTTTGATTCTTCATCTATGAAACGTATATGGCATAAAAACACTACTATATTTTATTTGATTAATACACATATATGAACATGTAGGATTAAACTTTAAAGCAAATAAAATTGATGATACCAAATTAAAAGTATATAACATGACACACTTTTTTTTACGGTGCTACCTTAAAGAGATAGAATGTTCTGAACTGGATTTCCATCAAGAGTCCTAAGAGATGACGCTATACATTTAAATAGATTTTAATTCATTCTAAATTATAATTGAAATACAAAGCACAGGAGATGACCACATTAAAGAGTCATTGTTGAGCAAGACGGAGCTTGATGGCAGTTTTGCTGTCTGCTTGGGAATGCTGAGCAGAGACAATGGCACTTCGGCTAGGAAATCTGGAAGAGCACATTTTATGGACATCTCTGAGGAGCAATTAAATTAACTGAATTCAATTAAAAATTGGCTTGAAATCAAGAGGATATGATCTTAGCCAGGAGAATAGAGCTATGCATTAATTTTTTTCAAACCCTAGACTTTGAGGTAAAAGGTAGAGCATTGCACTGATTCTTTCAGATGCCATCTAGAATGAGATTGTGTTGTTATTATGATTGCAAATCATATTAATAAGCAAGGACCTTTAGAGATTATTTCCAGGCTAAACTAAGGAACTGAGTATGAACCTAGTCAAAGTATTTAGTTAGAAATGTCTTATGCACCATTGAAATTACTCTGATTACAATATGTTTGACAGAAGCTGAGTATATGTTAAACTACCTGTGTGATACATTGAAAACCACATAATTTTTGTAAATTAATCATTTTGATCTAGTTTATTATTATGATTTACACATTTTTTCTGCTTTACTGCTCCATGTACTATCCTCATCAAAGCACACACAGACACACACACACACACACACATGCACTCATACAAGAAACCATAATCTATGAAGACTATGCCAAGAAGATTGTCATTCTATTATAAACATCTAGGTGAGTAGATTAAAAGGATCGCAGATTTTCAATTTTTCTTAAAATGTTTAAACATTACTTTATTTTATATTTTGAGAGACAGAGAGAGACAAAGAGTGAGCAGGGGAGAGGCAGAGAGAAAGGGAGACACAGAATCCAAAGCAGGTTTCAGGTTCTGAGCGATCAGCACAGAGCCCGATGTGGGGCTCCAACCCATGAACACAAGATCATGAACTGAGCTGAAGTTGGACACTTAACCGACTGAGCCACCCAGGTGCCTGGGATTATCTATTTTTCTTAATGCAAAATTTACTACTAAATGATGGTTTGGATACCAAGGACTATCAAATGGAGAGTATGTATCTCTTCTTAGGCATTTTTAGATTTATCTATTAAATATATGCTAATGTTTGGATTTGATTTGTGGACCCAGTAGAAAGGCTTGCTTGTAGTGTAGACAATAATAAACCATCTGATTTAATAATATATATTAAATTTTATTAAAATAATATAAATGATGAATGATTATTATAATTAATTTCTGGATATATTAAATATATGTCTAGAAAAATTGTGTTGAGTTACCACTAAGAGTGCAGCAACAAAATATATTGCTCATTGCTACGTGCCATGTGCTGTTTACTGTACTAAGCATTTTAGTTGCATTTTTCACTTACTGCATCACAATAACTTTATGAAGCAGGTATTATTACTATTTCAACCTTATATTTGAGGAATTAGGGATCATAATCAGTACTTAACATTCCTTACCATTAATGGACAACTCTATAAGGTGAACATTATTCTTCCCATTTTACTTATAAAGAAACAGATTCAGAAGTTAAGAAATTCAAATAAGTGGTAGTATTACTAATTAAACCCAGTATTCTTATTTCAGAATTAGCTTCCTTAGCCAATACAATACACAAAATGTAATTAGCAATATCAATATCAGTGTTAATAATATTTAGCTATATAATACTGAAATTATTTCTACAGCTGGTACCAGAACATTGCTTGGGAAGGAAGTATCTTTTCTTGGAAAAATACATTAGTGAGCTGCTTGGAGGTAAGATTTGAATACATGGGTACAGGGATATGATTGCAAACAAGATAATTTTTCAGTCATTGTTTCTGGAAAGGAGGAGAAAAAAGATGGAAGAGGAAGATGGCTATATAATTAAAAGGAATTTTTAATATAAATATTTAATGTATGATGTTAGATTATGTATTGTGTGGTTTGTAATATAATACTCCACAGATGTGAAATTGGGAGTTTAAAGCATTCTTATTAAGACTTGGGAGAGGGGTGCCTGGGTGGTTTAGTCGGTTAAGCGTCCGACTTTCGCTTAGGTCATGATCTCGCGGTTCGTGGGTTCGAGCCCCGCGTCGGGCTCTGTGCTGACTGCCAGCTCAGAGCCTGGAGCCTGTTTCAGTCTGTGACTCCCTCTCTCTCTGACCCTCCCCTGTTCACGCTGTCTCTCTCTATCCTAGAAATAAAAAAATAAAAATATTTAAAAAAAAAAAAGACTTGGGAGACAGAAAAGACTTCCAACAACATCAGAATGATTATCTATCTATCTATCTACTCTACCTAATTTACTAAGCAGATTACCTACATTCGCTGGCTCATTTTCATTACTAGGGGATTCATTCCAGTATTTCCTAATCATTCATAGGTTTTAAATATTTTTAAATCTTATCTGATAACAATATCTCTCATATAGTTTTACAACTGAGGAGGTTGAAAAAAGATGAAAATGAAATACCTGTGTTAAAAAGAAAGTAAATTAAAATACCAAAAATATCAAACATAAGATGTAGGAATTTGATCAAAATTTAGATTTGTTAAATCTAAAACCTTGTTCCATTCCATATTCCAAAGAACATGAGGAGAATATATAAAGATGAATAAAACTTCTTTTGATACATTATACCTGACCTGATATGCTTTGCAAGTCTCAACATCAATTTTCCTTACATAATGGTCAAGATAACCTGATTTTAAAAGTCTTATTGAATTTCAATGAGATTCTAAGATTTTATGAACTCCATGGGCATTGATATGAGAATTTGATACCTTGGCTACTTAGTGATTATTTCTGTAAGCTCAGAAGTGTAAGAATTGCCTGGCCATTTGTATACTGTTCTCTTCAAAAGTTTCCACAAGTCCTTTTGCATTAAAGTAATTGATAAACTTAACAATTTTTTAAAAATAGAAATATGGGTTATGTATCAGCTTAACTCTTATACCTAATAATTGCTTGGAAAGAGTGATGTATTTAATAAAACATAACAAAGACTACCAGGGGCCCCTGGGTGGCTCAGTCGGTTAAGCATGTGACTTTAGCTCAGGTCATGATCTCACGGTTCATGGGTTCGAGCCCCGTGTCGGACTCTGTGCTGACAGCTAGCTCAGAGCCTGGAGCCTGTTTCAGATTCTGTATCTCCCTCTCTCTGTGACCCTCCCCTGCTCACTCTGTGTCTTTCTCTCTCAGAAATAAATAAAAGGCATTTAAAAAAATTTTTAAAAGACCACGAAATACCACTTAATACCTTTAAAAAATGTCAACAACCACAGCCAAAATTTAATATTAATTATAAACTCTGAACAGTTTTCAGTTATTATTTCAATCTGTTTTTTACTGTAAACACATGGCAGAAATTTAATTTTCTAATTACTAGGGTTTTATTCAATTTTATTCAGTTATACTATCAAAGGCATATTTTTTGAGTGTTTTTCAGAAGATTGTAAGTAGTTTGACATTAGCTAGAAATATTCATCTCAGAATAAAAATTTATATTCAAAGTCTCTTATAGCAAAGCTTTTAATCACATGGATTGAAAAACATAAAAGTTGTTAACATGTCTTGGATCCACTCTTGTGCAACCCTTGAAAATAAGATAATCATTAAATAATCAAAGATGAAAAATAAGTTTAAAGATTACAGTACTACTTTATTATACGCAGGAAAAGTTAAATATTTTGATAGTTTACTATTTCTTCCCTTTTCACAGAAATAAGACTAAATTTAAGTTTAAGATGCTAACATTGTTCCTGAACCACGAACTTATTATTCACTACCCAAATTTGATTATATTAAATTATTCAACCTAATTAGGAATATATCTACATGGTGGCATTATATTTCACTAATAAATACATGCTATAGCCACAAATAAAATTTAAAAATTCATGCATATATACTGCTTAAAAACTTAATTCATATCATATAAGTAATTTTTGAAAAGAATTTACATATGTTTAGAATTTACTGATAATAAGACTCCAAAGTTTATGACCTAAATGTTACTATCTCTAGAAAACTGTTTAATACAAATATTTTTCTATGGAAGATTTTTTATTTGTTTTTATGTTTATTTGTATTTTGGGGCTCTTTGGGGAAGGAAAAATATATAGTCAAATAAGCTTAAATAATTATATTTTAACAGTTAAACCATAACATAGTATAGGTAGGTATAGTAGCTCTTTTGAACTTTTCTCCACAGAGTGCTAGGAATATTTGATTGGCCAAAACTTTCCTTTGCCTTAGGAACAGGAAACTTTTGTGCTTATCCTTATATTATCAGTACTCGACTCAGACTTAAATAAACATGCTTCTAAAAAGTGCCAAGAGTTGTCATTCACTGAGGTCCTTCTCATTTTCCCCATCATATTTGGCACTTCTCATGTTATGCCTAATCCACATGACAATGATATAAAGTAAGTGGTATTGAAATAATAACTGATTTTTCAAAAGATTAAATCTGGGTGACTCAGTCAGTTAAGCATCTGACTCTTGATTTTGGCTCAGGTCATGATCCCACTGTTCCTGGCTTCGAGCTCCACATCCGGCTCTGTGTTGCCAGTGCGGAGCCTGCTTGAGTTTCTCTCTCCTTCTCTCTCTCTCTCTCTGCCGCTCCTCTGCTCATAAGCACTTTCTCTCTCAAAGTAAATAAAGTTTTAAAAAATATTAAAAATAAAATAAAATACTGAGTCTCAGATGTGAAATGACTTGTCCATATCTACACAGTCATTAGGAGGCCAAGTCAGAATTCAAACGTTAGTCTGTCTCAAAATCTATACTGCAGCACTAACATATTTTGGTTATCTTTACACTGTGGGCCATGATAATTTTCTTTGAATTATTTCCAATACTTCATACTTGTAGTTGGAACAAATGCACAACAAACATTCTTCTTAAATTGATGCATTAATAAAATTTTATTGGCTCTATGAATAACCCTCTTTTCTCCCATGAATTCCCTCCATAATTTTAATTAATTTACTTCAAAGTGCACTGATCAAAACTCTCAGCAGTTAAAGATGTTTAATATCTCTAAGCCCAGATAAGACTGGTCACCAGTATGACTTCACACTGTGTGAACGTTGCCCACTCTAAGCAGCTATAATGCCAGTGCCAGTGCAGAAAGATAAATAATGCCTAGATCTTACCATCAAGTAAGAGAAGATAATGCTATATATTTTGTGTTGATACAATCTAATAAATAATAAAAATATGTACTTTGGAGAATTAGGTGAATAACTATCTCATTCAAGAATCAAGGTAAAAATATCAAAATAGAAATCATTTGGAAATGGTAAGTCTTGACCATAAAAACCTAGCTTATTATCTCAGTTCTGCCATTGCCTAGCTAGGTAACATTGGATAATTCACTATTGATGTCTGTGTCTTAGTTTCCTTATTCATATAATGAGGACCTTGAACTACACCATTCTTTTCCAAACTTGTCTGATCATAAGAATCACTTGTGGGGTACCTGGGTGGCTCAGTCTGTTAAGCATCAGACTTTGGTTCAGGTCATGATCTCACGGTTTGTGGGTTCGAGCCCCACATCAGGCTCTGTGCTGACAGCCAGCTTGGAGCCTGGATCCTGTTTCGGATTCTGTGTGTGTGTCTCTCTCTCTGACCCTCCCCTGCTCATGCTGTCTCTATCTCTCTCTCAAAAATAAATAAAACATTAAAAAAAAAAAGAATCACTTGTGATCATGGTTACAAATATAGCCTGGAAAGCCAAGAGAATCAGAATCTGAGGAAGGGTCTCAGTAGTGTCTATTTTAATGAACACCACCATTGCCACTGATGATGGGGCAAGTTTCAGAAAGGTAGGAGTGAAATGTTTCTAGTATTGCTTCCAGTTATGAAGATCCATAATTCTATTTTATAATACTGTGATAAACCAAATGATTTATCCTTGCCAATATTTATGCTTAATCTAGAATTTTTTTCAGTTTATAAGTTACTTTCTGGAAGAAAATAAAATATAGCTTCATATATGTTCTCTTGTTGCTGGAAGCCCTGAATAAGAACACCAAGAAGAATGAAATTATGAGTAAAATAAAGTTGCATGTGTGAAGCATGAAATTCTTTATCTGTTTAATGTCTTTGGTTATTCAGAAGGTAACAATTGTTCAATAAGGATGCTTCATTTTTAGTATGGGGAAACTGAATAAGCTGATATGGATCTGCATTTTTATATCTTAATGGCAGATTAAAATTAAATTTTTACTAGTTCTTACTCAGTTTGATTCAAGGGAGGCACAGAGGGGAAAGATTAATACAACCCATGTTGAATCCCCTCCTCCTACCTATAAATAAACTATTTTCAGAATAAATAAGAACCAGCCTGGATATACTAAGCTCTGCTAGGAAGACTGCGAGAGAAGAATATCATAAGCATAATGTATAGGCTTCTTATTCCAAAACATTTGGCATAATCTGGCATATTTCTGGTAAGGGAGGATTAGCATGTGTTTCTTCTCTCTCTCTCTCTCTCACGCACACACACACAATTCAATTGTATGTATGTATAACAAATAAATAAATGAATAAATAAATAAATCCATCAAAGTACTATTACTGTCACTTCAGTATGAGCCAGCAGTATGCAGATTTACTAATAGATGCCCTTATCCAAATCCAGTCATTTTTCCTATATCTAACCATTGATGAATTTTAATGATTTTACCTCTAAATGTCTTTTGGATACTCTTTCTGCATTTTCACTAATGCCACAATTCTCACTTACATAGCTTCCTAACTTGTTTCTTCACGTCCTTTCTTACCTTCCTCAAGTTGTTCTTCATACCAAAGGGAGAATGAACGGTTGAAAATGTAAGTCTGAGTGGAGTGCCTTGGTGTCTCAGCCATGTAGGCATCAATTTAGGGGGTTATCTCACATTTTGTGGTCTGGAGACCTGCATGGGATATCAGCACATATCCCACTTTGGATCCTCTGTTCCCCTCTCCCTGTGTACCTCCCCTGCTTGTGCTCTCTCTCAAAAATAAATAAAACATTTAAAAAAACCCCACACGCATAAATCTTAGTGACTTATTTCTCTGTGTTCAATCCTTTAATCAATGTTGCTATTGAGTTGAGATAAAGACCCACTGATTTTCACCCTAATCTTTACCAACAAATTCATCAATTGTCACTGACTCTTTTGTTCTTTTCATTCCATGAAGCTTTTCTTTCTTTTTCTAGAATGTGTGCTGTCCCCTCCTGCCTCAGTATCTTTGTGCACTCTATTTCCCTTGCCTAGAATAATTGCCAGTCTCTTATTGTCCTTCAGATCTCTGCTCATATGTCACTTCTTAGGTAAGTGTTCCCTGTCCTCTCACAGCAGGTCTTCGATCTTGCTTCTCCCAGTGCACACCCTCTGCACCTCTCATAACATCATATCTTAACCATCTGAGACATTTGACACATTTGCAGTTATAATTAAGTAGTGGCTAGCTGTTAATTAGCTATCATTACCAATGGAGGCAATCATCCCAAGGGCAGGGATTATTCCTATTACTAATCTCTCAAATGTCTTATGTCTTATATGGAGTATGTGCTTAGTAATTATGTATTAAATACATCAGTGACTAGTTCATTTCTGGGAGTTAAAAGCCTTTTGTTCTCACATGGAAGATGATCAGATATTCATCCTTGTAACCACAGAGTTTGGCCAAGTAGATATTCAGTGAATGTTTATTCATTTGAACTGAACAAATAGATTTTTTTTTGGTATCTACACTGGAAAATTAAAGTATAGAATACTTTCAACAATTATGGCAACAAAGGACTGTGACAAACTGACACAAAGTCAATAGAAAACAGACATAAAGATTGGAGATTCTGGAGACCATGTCACATGAGAAATGTCTGAAGGAACTAAGGTGTTTGGTCCAGAAAAGAGAGGACTCCAGCTGTGTTGTAATATAAATATATGTTACACAGCTATTAAACTATATACGACACCAGTGGCTATAATTAATACCAGTATGTGGAATCTATCACATTGCAAATTTCAACCAACTCCTTCACTAAATATCTATTAAGCACTTACAATTTTCCTTGCACTATTTAGGCAAAAGTATATAGTAATGGAGTTATAGACCAATGAAGAGAGCAAATAAAGAGGAATTAAAATTTTAAAATTAGCAAGTACTATAAAACAGACAAATAATTATCTTGAAAAAGAATATAAGAGAAATGACCATTAATTGGGTGGTTTAAAAAAGGAAGCTTCCTTAGAGAGAGAACTTTCAAAATGTAATCTGAGGCATGAGAAAACAGCAGCCAATGAAAGTTATCCCAGTAGCAGGAGAAGAGAAGTCCATTCCTTGCATAGGTTGGCTGTATAGAAAGAAAAAAACTGCTGTTTTTCAGACACAGAAAGAAGATTAATGTAGTTTGAGCACTATAAAGAAGCAGAAGGGTAATTTTGGACAAAAGAGAAACAGGAATCCGATGACGTAGGGCATTGCAAGTCATGATTAAGGAGCTGGATTCATTATATGTGCCACGAGTAATAAAATGAAAAACATTTTCAACATTTTTTGAAAGTACATTTTTTTGCGTTGAGCAAAACTGATTGGAAGTAAATTAACAAAGAATATTTGATACCAGATAGGATGTTATTACTTTGGCCTAGGCAAAACCCACATGCTTTGGAAAGGAAAGATGGCGGTGAAAAAGAAAAGAATGTTTGATTTGAGATATATATGTTTGAGCTGTGTTATAGGTTTAATTGTGCTGCCTCCCAATTCATACATTGATCTCTACCTTTAGTATATTAGAATGTGATTGCCTTTGGAGTTAAAGCCTTAAAAAAGGCAATTAAGTCAAATGAAGTGTGGGCCCCAATCCAATCTGACTGATGATCTCCGTATTAACAAAATGGAAATTGGGACATACAGAGACACCAGACGTAGAGCAGACATTGTGGGACCACCATGAGAAGAAATAGAAGAGTGTGGCCATCTGCAAGCCATGAAAAGATCTCAGAGAAAATCAATCATTCTGTCATGTTGATCATAGGCCTGTAGTTTCCAGAACTGTGAGAAAATAAATGTCTGATGTTTAAGCCACCCCGGCTATGATATTTTGTTATGAGGACCTAGCAAATGAATACAAAGTGGAGGAGACAATACTTATCAAAGGATTGAATGTAGGAGTGATTTAAAAAAATGCAGCAGCAAGCAAAACTCCCATGTTTGCAGGATAAAGAACTGTGTGGATAGTGGTGCCATTTCCTGTGATGGGAAGACTGAGGAAGAATACATTTCCCTGGAGTAGTCAGTTTTGTTTTGATTACCTAAAATCTGAGATGACTGTGAGACATTTTTAGTAGAGATATCAATTAGACAATTTACTACATAAAAATATAGAGCTCAAAAGAGATTTACTAGCTAAAGAAATATATGTGTGTGCCTGTGTGTTTGTATGTAAGAATTATGCACATATACATTCATTTTTGTTATTTATGTATGTATATATTTAATTCCAGTATAGCTAATACAGAGTTATATTAGCTTCAGGTATACAGTATAGTGATTCAACAATTTTATGCACTATTCAGTGGTCATAATGATAAGTATACTCTTTAATCTCCTTCAGTGAATCCCCCCACCTACTTCCCTTCTGATAATTTGTTTTCCAGAGTATAGAGTCTGTCTTTTGGTTTGTCTCTTTTTTAATTTGTTCATTTGTATTGTTTCTTAAATTCCATATATAAGTGAAATTATATGGTATTTTTTTCCTCTAACTTATTTCACTTAGCTTATACTCTCTACCTCCATCCATGTCATTGCAAATGGTAAGATATTATTCCCTTTTACGGCTGAATAATATTCCATTTCCAAAGAAGACATACAGATGGCTAACAGACACATGAAAAGGGGCTCAGCATTATTCATCAGGGAAATGCAAATCAAAACTACAATGAGATATATCACCTCACAGCTGTCAGAATGGCTAAAATAAAAAACATAAGAAATGACAAGTGTTGGCAAGGATGTGGAGAAAAAGAAAACCTTTGGCATTGTTGGGAACAAAACAGACTGGTGTATCCGCTATGGAAAACACTATGGAGGATATTCAAAAAATTAAAAATAGAATTACCATAGAATCCAGTAATTTCACTGCTGGGTATTTATCCCATGAATATGAAAACACAAATTCAAAAAGATATATTCACCCCAAGTTTATTTTATTGCAGCATTATTTATAATAGTCAAATTATGGAAGCAACCAAAGTGTTCATGGATAGATGAATGAATAAAGAAGATGTGGTATGTGTTATATATGTGTGTGTGTGTATATATGTATGTGTATCACATATGTATTATATATTTATAATGGAATATTACTTAGCCATATATACACTTTTCTAGTGACATATGGTACTAGAGGATACATTAGATCACTAAGGGAGAGATGGGAGAGAAATTAGGGAATTAGATCTAACACTTATCATTAAGGAACTGGCATTTCAAGGTCATATAGAAGAAAACCAGCTGGAGACTGGAAAGTCACTGCTAGAATGGTATGATAAAACAGAAATCAAAATGGAAAGAGGTGATTTTAAAAATGTAAAGCATAACAAGCAAAAGGTGCTAAAAGTTGGAGTAAAATGAAAAAAAGAAATTTATATATCAACTTGGTAACATAAAAGACTTTAATGACCTTGGCCAGAACTTTTTTAGTAGAACATTGAGGGTGAAAGCCAAATTAGAATGAACTGAGAAATGAGATGGAAATGAGGAAATGAAGTGAAGTGAGAGGCTACTTTTTGAAGATTAGTTATGAAGAGGAAATGGGAAATAGGGATTGTTATTAAAATTGTTTTAGGATGGCCATAGTACTTTAAAATATCTGTATATTGATAGAAGTGATCCAGGAGACAGGAAAAAAATTTTGGAGTGTAAGAGGATCAGTAGAAGTAAGATCTGAGATACTTATAGAAGGGGATGGCTTTTGAGATATGAGAAGTATCTCCCTAGAGACTAGGAGAAAGGAGAAAATGGGAGAAGACACAGGTTTAATGAATTTCTATGTAAGATGAGGGGGTTCCTATATGATCACATCTGTTTTATCAATGAAGGATAAAGAAAGCTATCAGTTAGAATTGAAGAATTGGAGGAAACCTTTAAGTTTTAATGATCAAATAAAAATTATAAAATATTCATAGGATATAATAGGAGAGTTAGCTTATAATTGAAAGTTATGAGTTACAGCCTATGTGGTGAGGCCATTTGAACTTGGTGATTTTGAATGCATAGGGACCTCAGATTGCCTAAGGGTGTGAATTTCTTCACCACTGTTCTGCTTCACGGGTGCTGGCTCAGAGACAGCAGTTGTACAATACAGTATGTTTGGTAATTCAGCCATGAAAATGTAAAGAGAAAGCTAAAGGTTTTAAGTAAATTACTGTAAAAATGGGCATGGAATCTGTGGGGGTATGCATTAGCTATCTATTGCTGCATACCAAGTTATCCCCAAACATAGCAATTGGAAATAGTAAACATTTGGTATCATATGGTTCCTATAGATCAGGAAGCCACGAGAGGCTTAGTTGAGTAGTTCTCATTCAAGGTCTCTCCAAAGCTACTCCCAAGATATTGGTCAGGACATCTCAAGACTTGACTGAGGAAACTTCTGCTTCTGAGGTCACTCATACAGCTATTGACAAGCCTTGGAAGATTTGCTTCTAATCAAACTCCCATGGGTTTGGCTGTCTCCATAAGGCTGTCCCACAGCAGGACAAGTGGTATATCTCAGAGTGAATGCTTATACGGAAGTTGAAAGATGAGAGACAATCATTTTATACCCTAAACTTGGAAGTTATATCCTATCACTGCTGCCTACTCACTAGAAGCAAGTTTCTAAATCTAGCTCACACTCAAGGGGAGATGGTTACACAGAGGTGTGAATGACAGGAAGTAGAGATCATTGGAGGACATGTGAGAGGCTGCCTACCACAGGGTAAGAGAAGGGAAGAAACAGTAGGAGAAGAAATTCGTTGGAATGGATTAAAGATCTGAATGTTAGAGAAGACTTTGCTCCATATGGTTATTGAGGACGCGAGTTTACAAATGTAGAAGTTTTTAAGTACAGAAATGGAACATTAAATTCGAAATATTGGAAGTGGAACAGTCATTGTTTATGACCTCTTTAGTTAAAGACTAAAGGAAAATGTGGTTGAGTTGGTATGAAGGAAAATACAGAAATGGAACTGAAAAGATAGTGTGACATATAAGCCATCTACATGGATGCTGAAAACATGAGAAGACTGGATATTGGATGGGCTAAGTTAGCAGCTAAAGGACTGCATGAATAAAAAGTAAAATTTGAAGTCAGTAAAAAGACAGCAAAAAGGAAGAGGTGAGGCTGCCAAAGGGAAATTACATAACCTCCAAGAATAAAAGGGGTATAAAAGTGAGATTAGAAGTAAATATTTGAGGGCGTCTCAGTCGGTTAAGCATCCGACTTCGTCTCAGGTCATGATCTCATGGGTTGTGGGTTCAACCCTTGCGTCAGGCTCTGTGCTGACAGCTAGCTCAGAACCTAGAGCCTGTTTCAGATTCTCCCTCTCTCTGACCCATCCCTTCTCTCGCTGTCTCTCTCTCTCCCAGAAATAAATAAAAACATTAAGAAGATTTAAAAAAAAGGAAATATTTGAAACCAGCAATGGAGAGCAAAGATACTGATCCCATCTACCCATAAATCCTAGTTAATCAGTTTGGAAGAAGCATGCATGTAACTGGCTTCCACTTGGCATGGTTGCAAGAGACGCCATGACTTCACAAAATAGCAGTTTTCAGTCAACAGAATGTACAAAGAGAACATTCTGCATAAAGGTGTGTTGAAATAGAAGAGCAAGGAGATCTAGATGGCAGAGGAATAATCTGGCAAAAAGAAAAATAATGGGTCAGGATTGGTAAGGAACAGAGCTGGAGAGACACAAGAGTTCAGAAATAATAGGTAGTCAATTGACCTCAATCTCTGGTGTTGACTAAGGTGCTGGTACTCACAACGTTAGTTCTTGTCATCAGTTGGTAGGGTTGGAACTCAATCTGAGGGAAAAGAATGATCACAATGAGGGAAGAAAAGAATGTAATAGGTTGTCTTTACACTGGCGGATGACAGCAAGGAAGTAAGAGCGAAAGTAAGTGAAAGCTATGGAGATCTTAAAAGTGATGGTAGAAAAGAACATTTCCAATATTTGGCTGGGGCAGCTTTGATTCCTAGGATTTTGTGGCATTTTTTTTCCTCATTGTTTCCATGTCTTGTGAGACACCTTGTGTAATTTAGAAAATATCAAGAAGAACCATAGAAACTACTTGGTCATGCCCTTCCTTTCCTCTGAGGAAACTGGAGTCCAGAGACTTGGGACTATAGCTTCTTGCCTATAACCAGGTATATAATCAGTGTCAGCTTCAGGGGTAAAAATGAAGAATCTTTATTTATAGTTCATTTGAAATCCTAGAAATTAAAGATAATGGCATAAATACAGCAACTTCATATAAAAATAGATAAAAATAACTGACAAGGTAAGAATTTGGGGGTAAATTCACATTTAACTGCAAACATGTATTTTGAGCTTTTAAAGTCCATATTTTCCAAGACACTCCTATAACACAAATGTGACCTCATGTGGTACCTACCCATGGCATTTCCTGAATCACAAATGAAGCTTTTGGAATTGATGGTCAAAAACTTTTTACCAATGTGTTTTACATATGTTATTGTAGAGGAAAATAATGGTAAAAATGTAAACTTGATGCAAATGAGTTCTTTGGTAAAAAGTATCCTGGCTGTGCCTGGCATGGGGCAAGTTTGGACTAAGCAGCCGAGGATAACTAGCAATTTATATATCCCTTTGCTCTACTCTACCCTTCTACTTTTTAGTACTTTTGTCATGCATCTTCTATTTAGGGATGACCAATTAGAAAATGGTCTTTTTCCCCCCTTTTCTTTTAGATAGAGAACTGAGAAGAACCAGCTTAGGTCCTGAGAAACTTCATTTTTTAATATGAAGAAGAAAGAAGAAGAGAGGAAGAGGAGGAGGAGAAAGAATAAGGAGAAGTTCTTTCAGTTCATAGTAAATATGCTAATTTTAAGCATAAAGTAAGTACTCTCCCATTTAATCATGTAATATTTTGATCATTTTATTAACACAAAATAAAGCATTAGTTGATTAGAGTAAATAATAAGATAATTGAAGTTCATATTTCTGAAGTTGTTAATTTCCTTTTATTATGGAATTAGTGGTTGTGAAAAGTCTTTGTGTGTATGTGTATGCGTGTGTATGTGTGTATTGGAGACATTAAGCATTGAAAAATTAGAGCATATTGAAAAAGAATAATCTACCAACTTATTTGTGCTTAAAGCCTTACTGAAGATTATAAAACTTAGAAGTGGTAATAGAGTAATACCACAAGGAACATAAGAGAAAGGGTTAAGGGAGAAGAAAACCATTTCTAAAGCTAAGTAAGCATATTTAAAACATATTCTTATCGTTTGTGTCTGAGAATTGTACAAGTGATACTGAATCTTAAAATTCACTAAAATTTACTAAACAGTAAAAAAATAAAAGCCAATAGAAGTAAAAGAGAGAATTTATTTCTTAGATTTCTTAGAAATCTCACTTCTCTCAAGTAATCTTTAAAAATATATAATTAAGAGATACATTTTAAAGATTTACATGCCTGGACCAATTAAAATACAAGATGATATTTGATGTGTTAATACTGGTTTCTCAGTGGTCCTTTCAAAAGTTGGGAAGGAAACTCATATGAAAATTAGTTTATAAAATTAATCTGGTAGTTTTGGGGTGAGAACACTTTATACAAAAGAGAAATATAAAGGAGTATAGGGAAGCCATCATCCCAAATACATATATAATAACAGAAATATATGTTAATGTATTATACATATATGTGTGTGTACACACTTAAATATAATGTATGCATACATAAATGCATGTACATATGTTTGTGTTAAATATGAATATGTGTTTGTATGCACACAGACATACACAGATACAAAGATTAGTGAGAAGCAAGTGGAGGCAAATAATTATAATGTGAAATGGTGATTTTTAAAATGTATTAAAGCATAAAAACAGCCCAATCTCAATAGGGAGGAAAGGACACAGAGAGCCTACAGTGTGTAAACTGCTGCCCTTTTTATTGTTGGGTCAATGTGTCAGAGGTGCTTTCACTTGGAACATAGTGCAGACGTGAATCAGGGTGGCTCTTCCTTGGGTCTGCCTTTGGAATTGTGCTCTTGTGAGGGTCTAGAGACCAGATTCTCCATATATGGTTCTTTTTGTGATTCTTGATTATGACCCCCTGAGGAAGTCAGACCAGCCTGGGGTTACTGGAGATGGTGTCTTGCTTGGCATATTTATCATCCACAAATCATCTGCTATAAATATACCTCAGCAGGATCATCATCAGGCTGGCTCAGTAGCCTGCAATTTATGAAGGTTATGGGAAACAGTGTGAAGGGTGAAGTGCTTTATTAAGGGTGGCTTTCTCCCTGACCCAGCCCTGTGTTCTACTTGAATATAAATGACCCTGGGAATGAGTGCTCCTTTCCATTTAGGATTAAGTCTTTTTAAATCATCCCTTTCAGCTGTTATTCTTATGTCACTATGTCATGACTTCAAGATTTTCTAAGAAACATCAGAATCACAGTGTTCAAAGATAATGTGAGTAATTACTAGATGCAAGATAGCTATATATCTAAAACTTATTGTTTTATTTTTATATACAAACCATGCAAAACATTCTTTTTACCATATATTAGCGTCTGACATTAATCTCTATTTTTGCTTGTTACAAAACAACAGAACTGACCAAAATGTCTTGCAAATATCATAATTATAATCTCTATGGAAGTTGAAATAAAGGAAATGCGATTCTCCTTTGTATTGCTGAACATTTGTTTTTAAAAGAAAACGTTTGCTTAAGACACAATGTTTCGGATTATATCCCAGACATAAACCTCATTTTCCTTTTGCCTTCCCTTAAAAGAATAAAAAATATTGTAATGAACCAAAATGATACAAAACCAAAACGCCACACAGGCTGCTCTCTCAGCCAGTCAATGTTCCTGGAACACGGTTAAAGCTTGTTGGATGGGGAATGATTAACTGTTGCCCTTACAGGGTACTATTCTGAACACTTGTCCTAGAAGAGAGAGCCTTGAAGAGGGTCACCCTATTAATATGTATTAAGAAGGGCCAATTTTAATATTTCAAACAACTCCAGTGAATAAAGATCATTGGCACCTTTGTATTTTCACTATGGTCATCTTTTAAAATAATGTTCTTGGCTCTCCATCTGCCCCAGGGGAGAGGAACAACAACAAGCAGAAAAATGCATAAAGAGTACGGAGAGAAGATGGAAATTTGTTTTATTCAACTTCACCTGCCGCTCAAGCCACTCACCCTTAGGAAGGCTCCGGCACTTCATAGGAATTACCCATTCTGGTCTCCCCCACCGAATCACCACACTATTTTGCCACTTGTTTTGCAAACCACCAACTGCGTTTACAAGTGGAAACATAACCAGTAGTCGAATGACCTTTTGCAGCATTGTATCTGAAGCTAGTTCGTCAAACACTTGTCAGCCAGCTGTCCAGGGGGCCAAATAAATAAAGGTGGGGAGTGGTGGAAATTCATCGTTTTGTTGCTGCTAAGTCGAGAATCTGGAAGCCTTTCCTCCCCCTTTCCCTCGTTTTTTTTTTTTTCTTCCTACCCCTGTCCACAAACCTGTTACTAGGGAAACTTAAAAGAATCAGATACATTAAAACAAAAGTTTAGATCCCACACCCATGATCCCACTGCCGAGCAGAAAGCAATGCAAGATGCCCAACCTCGGTCGCCGCACCGCGGTCCTGACAAAGCCTGTATCTAGCCAGAACAAACAAGATGTTAATTGCAGCCTCGCTGAGAAAAACTAGTATTGTTCCAGCTGGAGACAAGCAGCATTTCGGGAACTGAGCTGTGCCCCGTCCGCTGAGGACTGGATCCATTCATCTGAACCTCAGCGGTGAAACGACAGCTCTTCGGGTGCGACAGGTCCGCGCTGAAAGAAAGAGAGAGTCGATCAAGTCCAATATTTACTTCCCACCCCTCAGAGTCGCCTTCCAGTCCTCCGCACCCCCCTCGCTTCGTCTCCCAGTGAGTTTCTCTTACAGTTGGTCGCCGCCAGCCCCAGCGGTGGGAACTGAGGATGCGAAAACCTCCCAGACGCAGAAAATACCGCTTTCGGGACGTGCTTGGTTTTGAGTAGCCGTGACGTGCAGGCTCACCGCGGCCCTGGCTGGAGCACCGCGCAGCCCCCCTCCCGCCCACCTCTCTCCCGCCCTCCCGCCGGGCCTCCCTCCTTTCCCACCCCGCCGCTCCCCTCCTCTTCTCGCTCACACACACACCCGCCCGCGCCCACGGGAGGCAGAACTACGGGAAGGCACAGCGGCCGCGCGGCGCTCGTCGGGCCTCGGGCCGGCCGCCCGGCGCACCGTACTTGTGCTGGCGCGGGGACGCGCGCGCGCACGAGCACGCGGGAGACCGGCGCGCGCGCGCGCCCCGGGGACGCGCACCTCCCTTGGCGCGCGCCCCGGGGAGAGCGAGCGCCGCGCGCCGGCGCGCACACCCGAGACAGAGCTTTACTATCTCTCTCCCTCTCGCGCCCCTCCTCGCTGGGCATTCAAACAGCTTTCCGACATCACCAGCCAAGGATTTTTACCCCCCTCTCCTTAGTCGCGGTCCGTCCATCAGTACCTGCGGGGGGGAGGAGGAGGAGGAGGAGGAGGAGGGAGGAAAGCGGAAAGAGGAAAGAGCATAAGCTTGAGCCTTCCGATCCGACCACGAATACTCCTGTAATAAACCCACCGCCCCAACAAATCTGCCTTAGCAGCCGCTGCCGCCGCCGGTCACTTCTCGTCTCAGCGCTTTCTTTGCTTCTTGGCTCATCGGTTTGTTGGGGGTAGATTTGATAAAAACAAACCCTTGCTTTTAAGTCACTTGCATATTTTTGTTTCTTTAGAGTGCCTCTACGGGGGGCACCCCCTCCCTCGGTTGGAGGTTGGATTCAGTTGGCTACGGCGTCAGGCTCCGGGGTTCTGGGGGCTTTTTCTCCCAGCCCTCCCTTCTTTGATTTTACCCCCATCTTTTGCTTCTCTTAAGTGTGCATTTTTTTTTAAAAAAAAATAAATCCTGATTTTTGAAGCCGAGCCGGGGAAAATGGGCAACGGTGATTGGGACCGAAGGGGAGTCTCTCCGTCACTGTTGCTGGGACGCGTGCCTGTGCTGGTGTCTTAGAGCAAGAGCCTCCCTGAGCTTTCGGAGTGGAAGGTAAGGAAGGGGGTCGAGGGGTCACCTTCCCTTTGCCAGGGGTCGCCACCGAGGAGCTTTCGTCTAGGTGTTTGCAGAGGGAGGACAAGGAGAGGAAAGGCTGTTGCTGGCATATGGAGGGACTACGACCAAACCCGACTGTCTCTGCATTTACTTAAACGCCGCAGTTGAAAAGTTAGAGAAGTCTTGTTTTCCAAGAGATGTGCTGGGTCGGAAGGAATAGGCAGGGAGACCCAGAAAATCTGACGGTTGCGTGTGGTTGGGGTGATTTTGTGAGGAGAAATTTTAAGGTTAGAAGGAAGTTAAGATGAGGGGAGGCAGTGGGTCTTCTACTGGGGAAAAAATTTAGTGGAGTGATGGCGCCGTCTATGTTCGACTAAACTAAAGTGTCACCCAGAAAATCAGTTTTGAGAATAGCTAAACTAAATGCCGGTTTCCTTCTTAGCCGGACACAAATAAATAAATAAACAAATAAATAAATAAATACAGCATCCTTGAGACCTTGGTAGCCATCCCTTAGACACCCCCACCCCATTCTTTCTTTCTTAAAAAAAAAAGGGGGTGAAATACAATTGTTCGAACTGGCCCTGCAGTCGGGGGCGGGGGTGGGGGGGCAGCAGAGTTAAGTGATTCATTTTTGATTCTTTAGTATAAAACAAGGCTCCGTACACTGAGGTTTGAGGATTAAAATAAAGAGCATTATATTGAGGGGGCTCTCTTGAGCAAGCTTGAAAGTGAAATCAGAGCTATTTCCTCACTCTTTCTAATCCTTGATGAGCACAGCAATGCAGACATGCACTGTCAAATAAATGGAAGCAAAAGTACCGGATTTCATTAGGAAAAGAAATACGACCTCTTTTTGAGTGCCCGGTTATAAAATGAAGCCCCCTTTCATGGATGGAATTCCTAATTTAGACACTTATTGTCACATTGGCTCTCAACGCCTACACTCTATCCTGAAGAACACTGCGCAGACCTGCATTGCCTGCAAAGTGCTACAGCAAAAAAGGAGGAAATTATTTCCAGAATTTCCTGCAACTTTCCCAATTTTTTAACCTTTAAATGTTCATTGGCTTTATTTTCTCAAGAAGAAAATGCATTATTCATTGAGCTATATACTTGAAACAGAGAACACTGTTTTGATAGTCCCAGCAGTTCTGATGTTATTTTAAACTGCTGCTATATAGGGATTTAGAGTTGGGGCTGTTTTCTCCTATATCAAGACATAGAATTTGAATTATGATCTGGAAAATGCAGATCTATCTTCAGGGACTTCGGTCACTGGTATTTGTGTGCATGCGTTGGTGTGTGTTATGCAACGGAAAGGAAGAGGTTTTTATCCTTTGGTTCCGAGAGGACCCAGCCAAAGACACGAAAACTCTTAACTGTCTATATGTCTGTATGTCTGTCTCTGTTTACAGAACAGTGGAAGAGACTGCAGCCTAAAGACTCTTATAATTAACTTGGCATCACTTTTCTCAGCTCAAAGGCTAAACAAACAAACAAAAAAAGCAGTGTCATTTATTCTAAGAAATAACTCCTTAAAGGTTAAAGCTGAAAAAAATTCAAGTTATTTTTGGATAACAACTTACAGAGGTAAATATAACCAAGGATTACTTTATTATGCAAGGCCAGTTTAAAAAACATAAAGAAAAGGAGCTTTGGAGCTGTTGTTGGAAAGGGAGCAATTCAGTAATTGAAATCTGCTAGGAAAGAAAATGCTAATGTCTTTTATCTACCATGTATAAATCTTAAATTACAGTAGATAACTCTAGATAAAATAGCCCTAATTAAAAAAAAATTAAAAAACTGAAGCCAGCTCAATTACTGTGGTTCTGGGATTTTTCACCGACATCGCCTTTGGATACAGATACTAATACAGTGATCCACTTTATGTATCCTAAGAGGGCATGTCACATTGAAATGACTGCCTTAAATCTTGGTTCTCAGAGGTGATACTCAACAACAAGTCTTCCTATGTATCTACCCATCTATGCCCTTTCTCAGATAATGGGTTTAAAATTCTACTAATCCAAATGAATGCTGGTGTTTTTGCATAGGAATTCCCATCAGTTCACATGGTGGTCCCTGCAAAGACAAGTGTTGGCATTTGGGAGATATTTCATCTGCAACAAATTATCATTTGTGCTTTAAAAATTGTGGCTATCCTTTATCAAAATTGCTTTTCATGTTCAGGGTAAAAGAAATAATGTGGTGACAGCTGTTCCCAGATTATCAGATTAGATAGTGTGTGATGATGTTTTCTGCAGGCTGGCTGAGGGAGAGAAAAGATTGTATAGGTTGCTTAAAAAGATTTCAGAAATTAAAAACTTAGGTTATGACTTTTTTTAAAAAGTATGTTTTCCTCTTCTTTCAATAGAATAACAAGGCAGTTGGAGGAGGTCCTGGTAGATAAATTACAGCATTCGTGTTAATAATCTATTAAATATTATTTTTAAATTGAATTTAGAAAATTTGGTCATTGTGAACGACCACGTGAGGGCGCTGTTCACACAGCAACCGATAATTTCCTAGCATTATAAAATAAAAAATTACCTGCCCTTCTTTTAAAAAGGGTTTTTTTTACTGAAATCTTGAAAACAGCTGGCTGTAATATTGGAAGGAGTTTCTTTCTTCAATGCGCATAGACTCCTACTTGCATTTTACTTTCATTGCCATTTTTACAGGCCAAATGACATAGGATGAAGGCTGTTCGTAACCTGCTGATTTATATATTTTCCACCTATCTCCTGGTTATGTTTGGATTTAATGCTGCCCAAGACTTCTGGTGTTCAACTTTGGTGAAGGGAGTCATTTATGGATCGTATTCTGTAAGTGAAATGTTTCCCAAAAACTTTACAAACTGCACTTGGACGCTGGAAAATCCAGATCCAACCAAATATAGCATTTACCTGAAATTTTCCAAAAAGGACCTTAGCTGCTCTAACTTTTCCCTCTTGGCTTATCAGTTTGATCATTTTTCCCATGAAAAAATAAAGGATCTTTTAAGAAAGAATCATTCTATAATGCAACTCTGCGATTCCAAGAATGCTTTCGTTTTTCTACAATATGATAAAAATTTTATTCAGATACGTCGGGTGTTTCCAACCGATTTCCCAGGATTACAGAAAAAAGGGGAAGAAGATCAGAAATCTTTTTTTGAGTTTTTGGTATTGAACAAGGTGAGCCCAAGCCAGTTTGGTTGCCATGTATTATGCACTTGGTTGGAGAGCTGCTTAAAATCAGAAAATGGGAGAACAGAATCATGTGGGATCATGTATACAAAATGCACCTGCCCTCAGCATTTGGGAGAGTGGGGGATCGACGACCAGTCGCTGGTTTTGTTAAATAACGTGGTGTTACCCCTGAATGAGCAGACCGAGGGCTGCCTGACCCAGGAGCTGCAAACCACCCAGGTCTGCAATCTTACCAGGGAGGCCAAGCGACCGCCCAAAGAAGGTAAGTGCCCAGCAGAGGGGGAGATGGCATTAATATGTGATGTTTCAACACACAGGCTTAATCATTGCTCTTTAACTCTGTCATCTTTGGAGTCATTTGGTTTGTTATCTTCACTAATAAAGGTCTCTTAAGCTAATTTTAAGTTTCAACATTTCTGAGATGGGGTTGTGAGGATGGGATAGCTCTCATCAATATGCCCTGGTAACCTGTGTGGAATATTCAGGAGGAAAGAGGCAAAAACGTGGAGCCAGTTAGACCTGGAGGTTGTTGGAAGGGGTGGGGGCTCTTTATTGGCTGCAGCCTCTTGGGGAGATGGAGATATATACATGTGCTCTCTCTCGCACACATACGTCTGTGAAAAGGATTTGTAGGATTTCTACCTTATGCTACAGCCCTGCAAAAAAGTAACCTTCACGTCATTTAGCTTTTGCCCTGTCTCACTGTCTCAACCATGACCCCTTTAGTTGTACCTCCCTAAGTTGGGGAAGCAGGCCGAAATGGTGACACAAATTCAGTAGCAATCCTGTTTGGACCAAATGCCTTTCTGACACCTGAAGACAAGTGTATCCCCCTCCCCCACAGGCTGGATATTAAAAAAAAAAATGCATTGCACAATAAATCCCACGTGCTTGCTCTTTCATGGGTCAAGGAAACCTCACTGGAAACGCAAACTCCGGGCGTCTTCTAGCTGTGAAGTCACTTGGAGGCAGGGGTGAAGGGCAGAATTAAAACACATGCTGATCCTGAAAAACCTGATAGCCGTCTTGCGTGATTTTTTTTTTTTTTTTTTTTTGTTCTTCTCGGTCCCCTCTTGATATACATGAGGAGAGTAGGAGCGTGTCAGAGATGAGCTAGATGGAAAAAATAGTGCAATGGAAATGCAGAGGAAAAAGAGAAAGTAAAGGAGTGATTTACAGCTTTCACCCAATCCCCAGTGGGGGAGCTACCAGAGGATTTCAGATTGTGAATTATGTTTAATAATGCAAGAAAGCGGACCTATTTTGAGAAAATGACTTTTCCTGTTTGGAAGGTTAACGGATGTGTTCCATTCGTTTGAGGACAGGCTGATACATATTCCCTCTGGCTCTCCAACCCTGCAACTAGAGAGTGTGTTGATTTTTTATGCAGGAAATGTTTTCTGATCGCCACAAAGATCCCTGTCTGTGGAAAGGGACAGCCAAGCTCCAGTCCCTCTTTCCTCCCCCTCCCCCAACAGAAGTTGTCTTTGTGGCCAATATAAAATTGACACGTTGTTGGAGAATTTTCTTTAAGAGTAGCCAAGGCTTTGTAAGAGGGGAGGGGGGAGGGTAGAGAGAAGGGTTTAACTAGCTAAATGTGATTTCTCTGCTGAAAGCAATTTGGGGGCTGGGTATTTATGGAAGAGCAGTGGTACAAGGGGGAAAGATGTGTGAGAAAATAAATGCAGACTAATGGCAGTGAGAGAGGGCTGAAAACCTTTAAGATTTCTACAGGTCAGTGTTTCACTAACAGCTGTGGCTGAAGAAAACAAAGTGGTTTTAAATTACAGGAGTTCTTTTCTCTAGTAAAAATCCCAGAGAAGCACTTGCAACTGCAGGGATGGTATTTAACACCATTTAAAACTAATTAGTGTCCCCTAGAATAAGAAACTACAGTACACACACACAATGTGATGCTACAAGCTGGCTAATAAGACAATTATCACCAGAAACTAGTATTTGTTTATTTTATTGTTTTAATAAAATCCAGAGAATCCGCTTTTTCAATGGTTAAAATTCTGTCTTGAAACTGACTGCTAATGGCAAGTGGAAAGTGAAGGCAGTTTTACAGACTTTTTTTGGTTAATGGCAGCAAGTGACAAAAACAAAGTTGTGTGCACATTAAGCATGATTTTCAAAGATTTTGTTGGTCATGATCATGAGATATGAGTTGACAGTGCTTGGATTTATAGAAGTTGGACTAGATAGCCATTTGTTTTGTAAATGAGTAAAAATATGAGTGATTTTAGACATTTGATGTATAAATCATGTAGGAGCACATCTATTTCTTTTGGCTAATTAGCTGGCAAAATGAGAAAGGAATAGCTCCACAGACAAATAAATGATTGTGTTAAAATTGTTATCATGGTAATAGAGCTAGGAAAAATTTATATAATAGGGGATGAATATATGCTGTATCAGTAAAACTGCATAGCCTGTATTCTCTTTATTCTAAATTTATGTTTTTTTAATTGCTTCCGTATTCTGAGTCAGAAAGGTAAGGATAAGTAATTCCTGATGACCTAATTGTAGCGGATGCATTTATAAGTAATTCTTATAAAATATATATGGCACTCCTTACCTCATTAAAAAGACCTCTTTGGCTATGCTGTGTTTTAGGAAAGGAATGTGAAAATCTGCACTCTTAATTTAGTAAAATTTATGCGAAGTGTATTAAATCTTAAATATTTTACATAAATGATATATAAAATCTTATGAAAGAATGATTTAATATCATTTCAAATAAACTGTCACTTAATGATATTCACAAGGTTAGAGGTTAACAATTACATATAGTTCTGCTACTCATATCTAGTTTTATCCCAAAATGTCTTTGCTTTATATGGTAACATGTAGTTCCAGCTTTTGAAATGAGGTTTTAAAAATTTGACTTATATTTTCTATTAATGTATGATTTCTATTTTCCATAGAAAAGATTATCCTGTAAGTCATCAAAGGAATAAATACAAAATTATTCTCCACGGTGTTTTACTTCTCTTTTATTCACTAGGATAAAAATCGAAAACCTTGAGTAGAAATCTTTTCCACATTCATTACATCATAGAAATGGTGCACATTGGACAGAAGAGTCTTTACATGCGGTAGATGCAATTCTAGGTTGTTTAGTGTGGTGCTGATCGTGATGGTAATGGTGTACCAGATGCTCAATATTTTGAATGCATCCATTAAAATCACAAAATCATATCTAGTTAGTATAGAGGAAACTATAGGCTTCCAGGACTGGGATATTGGTGTTGTTGACATAGAATTTCTACTAAAATGTTTGTTAATAATACACTCACGTACTGAAGAATTTCATAGCCAGAAAACAGCAAGAAGAAAACTATCTGTACTGACACCAACAATTACAGATGTTATCGTGATTACAATATATTCACTGTATTCACTATATTCACTTAATAAAAGTGAATAATTGGATTGATGCTTTATTGAAGTGCTAAATATTAGTATATTTGAGTGTCTTTTAAGATCATGTTTGATATATTTGAGGGTGACATGTGATTATAGAAACTCAGTTGCCATTCCCCAATTTTTATGTGAAAATTTGAAAACAAAGTAAATCAATAAAATGAATCCTTTAAAAAATCATGATGTCTTATTGCAGGCAATATTTAAAAAACTGTCTATATATAATATATATAATCTTTTTTAAAGGAAACTCAAATGACACTCCTATTTACCTGGTTTCATATACTGGCATTTATTCAGGAGGTCTTTACTTTGTTTTATAGGACTTTTATTTTTTATAACCACAGATGATTCTGGACTACAGAGCTAAAGTAGAAGATGTGACATAAGATCCTGCTTCATAGTATATCACCCAAAATAAGCAATTAAAACAGTTTTGGCAGAAAAATCTTCCACCAGGGTATCTAAATCACATAATAAGCCTTAATGGAACCTTTGTTTCCTACTTACATCAATGGTGCTACTTATGTGAAGGGAAATTGGGACCCCTGTATAGATTCCAGGAAATCTGAACACACACACTCATTTGTCTCTGCTGTGCTAATCCTTGATATGCTGTCACCCACGGGAAGTCTCACTATGTGCCTGTGTGAAGTCTAGCCTTGGTTGTGTGTGTTTGCAGTTCCAGGTACCAATCTGTCATCTAGAGCAATTTGTGTCTCTAGCAGTGTAAGTGTTCTCATTTCTTTCTACTTTTGCTGTTTTTGTCCTCATTACTGTTCAGCAACCTTTCACTTTCTTCTTTAGTGTCCTTTGGTCTTACTTCCTTTTTAAATGACTGCCATGATCCTACACTCTTTATCAGAATGTAGAAAGATTTATTGAGTCTGTTGTTCCTTAAAGACACAGAGCCTGAAAGTTTGCTCTGCCCCTTGGCTGCATCCCATGGTACTTTGCATGTGCTGTACTTCTGTTCTAGCATTTATCATATTACAGTGTATTTTCCGCTTATATTTCCATGTCCCACTGCTAGATTTGGGAATGCTGCAAGCATAAAGGCTGGGTCTTCAGTTGTCTATAACAGCCTTAATAGAGCTTCAGTAAATATTGGTTGAAATGAATGTTAAATGAACAAAAGAAAAAGGATCTCAATAGAAAAGATAGTAATACATTAATTACAATCAAGAATAAAACTACATCATTTGGAGAAAGTGGCCACCTTATGCTTGTTGTATGTTTAGGGGAAGATGGCTACCTTTTATTTAATTCCCAATTCCATTAATATATTATTTATATGAGCTTGCGATCTCAACGTATTATTTAATATTTTTAAAACTACCAGAAGAATGGAATCAAGAAATATTCTTAAATAATAATATATGTAAATATATATTAAACAATTCATGGTCCACGTAGCTTTCTTTACATGGCTATCTACAAAAAAAGTGGTAAAAAAATTGGCCAATTTCTATCTTTTTAACTGTCTTCATTTCTATGTTCCTCTCTTCTGGCTCTTGCATTACTTCTACAGTAATGACGTTACCCAAATCCTGTCTTGTGTAGTTTGAAGAGAAACATTCAAACTCTTTCCAAGAAAGACGGAAAGAGTATCTGCATGTCAGATTCAGTGCTTCTGTTATTTACCTGTTTAATAATCTGTAAATGTAGTGATAGTAGAATAGTACTAAAATTGTAGGCCTGATTAAGTAAAGTGCCATAATTCTTCTGCCATTTTATTTTTTTAAAAAAATTTTTCTTTCATAGTTTATTGTCAAGTTGGATTCCGTATGACACTCAGTGCTCATCCCAACAAGTGCCCCCCTCCATGCCCATCACCCCCCTTCCCCTTTCTCCCACCCCCACTTCTGCCATTTGAGAATCTTGACAATTTAGGATGTAGCTCATGTGTATAGTATTTAATGAAGCAAAATTCCATTATATGGCAACATATTTTTTGTAGACAATAAATTAAAATATTAACATGAAAATTTGTGTCTGTACACATATGTCCCGTTCATTCAGACATTTGCCAAGATGTGTGTTTCAGTGGGTTTTTATGATAGCTGTAGATAAATGTAAGGTAGGTTAGTTTTCAAAATTTTACTTTACTTAGAGTTGAGCTTTATGCATTACTTATTGACTTCATTTCCTAATGGAAGTAATTTTATTGTTGAACTGAAGACTTTTATAAAATATAACAGTCCTTAGAATCCCTCTGGTATACATTACCTAAAGCCATCTGGCCCTTGGGTCTGAAATCAGTGTTCATTCAAATCTAAACTTTTCTTACTTTTTCAAAATATCATTACTGGGTTTTAAAATCCTGAATTAGAGAGAGCTGAGTTTGAATCCACATCATAACTGTGTTACTCTTTATTACTACTTTCCCCTTCTCAGATTAGGTTACCCATGCTTATTTCTCAGGATACAGGAGAACAGGAAATGACATCATATATTGAATTTTAAAAACCTAATAAAATTAATGGCTTGGAATATTTTAGTTCCTGTCAGCCCTGTGGAAGTTTCTTTCCAAATCAATTAACTAATAAAAATCAGAGAGGTATGCAGTTTTTCTGAGTATATCACTTCATTGAAATGAAGGGTATATTTTAGTGTAAGGTACACTTGAGACCCTAGTGTGACTCAGCTGCCGAGGAGGATCTCACAAGTGACTGAGCTTGACTCATCAATCTTCTGTAGTGGAGTGTTGAATTAAATGAGATTGCACATGTAAAAACACTTTAGTCCATTGCTCAAGTTATATTAGGCCGTCCATTCAGTTTTTGAATGTGTTTTTATTCTTTTGGCTATAAGTGATAGAGATTGATAATAAATAATGAAACAGATTGTCATTTAATTATTTGAACTTGTTTAGGAATTTAGGGCATTTAACAAAGGATCATTAAGCATCTTTAATGTATGTCTATTTTGTATTAGTTACAGAAAAGGTGGCATCTCAGTACCTATGTGTTGATGGAGGCATGACTAATACATCAAATAGATCAAGCTAGTGGTGTGTGAGTCATCGTAGGCCTGGGAAGATGTCCTTCGGATATCATTGTCGATAGCCTGCAAATCCATTTAAATTAAACAGTTTCATGATTATTTTACTCTTTGCTGCGTTATGCAAAATTAAGTTAATGTTTTAAAATGTATTCTGAAAAGAAATTATCTTGAAATACTAGTCCATATTAAACCATTTGGAAAAAAGTAGGACTATTTAATATTTTTTTTCTCACTGGATTATGATCACATACCAGTAAACTCCAGGATTCCCCCAAAAGCTTATCTATTGAGGTATTGAAAAGAAAACAAAATTCTTTAGTACTTATTTAAAGACTCTGATATTTTCTTAAAGGAAAATTACAAAATGTCGTCTATAAGACTTCATAAAATGCTAAATGCTCTATGTTCAGTTATCTTTCAACTATCTTTAAGGAATTTTGCTCACTGCAGAGAATAACCTAGCTATCTATCTGTTAAAGGTTAGTAAGTAATGTATTTATACTGTACACAGTGTAATAAGTAACAAATTCATAATGAATACTTTAGTATGGAGCTGTTTCTCTCAAAATTAATTAGGTAAACAGGAGTCTTTTCTGAAATCTTACATTTGCTGATATGCATTTTCACCATAACCATGCCCATCTCCATCACATAATCATTAATTCTTAGAATATGTTATAAAATATTAAGGTAAAATAGTTATGGTTTGATTTCTACCATGTTAAATGAAATAATTTACCTGAATATTATATTCTCAAATTATTTCTTCCAGCTAATAAGTTTCATTGGGGAGAGTTGTTTGAGAAAATAGAACAAATATGTGCATGGAAAAGACATTAGAACACTGATAGAACCAGATTATAATACAGTTGACCTTTGAACACCAAGGTGTTTGGAGGCACAATTGAAAATCTACTTATAACTCTTGACTCTCCCAAAACTTAGCTACTAATAGGCTGTTATTCACAGGAAGCCTTACCAATTACATAAACAGTCGATTAACACATTTTATGTATATATGTATGTGTGTGTATATACATATATACATACTATATGTCGTATATATATATATATATAGTCTGCTATATATAAGCTAGAGAAAAGAGAATATTACTCAAGAAAACCATGAGAGAATACTATAATACTGTACCGTATTTATATAAAAAATCTGTGTATAAGTGAACTCGCACAGTTCAAGTACATGTTGTTCAAGGGTCAGCTGATTTAGAATGCAACTTAAATATGCTTAAGCAGAATAAAAAGCATTAAACTATTTGGGAAATCAACCAGAAGGCTCTATTGATGAAATTACTTTTTAGCAATAAATATGTTAAGGTGATAGAAATGTCACAAATATTATCTTTCCTGGGTAATTCATTCTGGGTGGGTATTATAAATTATTTCTTTAATGATATTTCTACTACTGTTCTTCCCTTTTAAGGTAATTTTTAAACTTTTGATAACCTTTAAAAATGAATTTCTATGATTGCATTTCTAAACAATAATTTGTTCTCCAGTAAACATTACTAAAGAGAAGGTTTATTTACATATCTCTCCTAAGAAAATAAATGAAGAATTATAATAAGCATTTTATAAATTTAAAGAAGATAATAAAATGTAACATTGAAAAAATGCTTTCCAGTTTGCCAAGCTCTGTTGATAACATTATTTTATTTGGGAAATAATTGTGTGAAGCACATATTCTTTGCCCTATTGATTTTTGTTGATTATATAGAATACCCTAAAGACTATGGTTTTCTGTTCTCTAAATTTTTAATACAAATTGTTCAAGTGAAAAACTAGAGAATTTCCAAGCTATGGGTTTTCTCAGTGTTTCTAGAGTGCTTGAATCTGAATCACAAATACTCAGATATATGAGGGACTTTAGGCATTATGTACTCCAAATCTTACTTGATTAATGGATTCACAGTCTGCAAACATATGATGGGAATAGTATTTCACCTGAACTTAAATCTTCTTGGAATTTGCATACCATTTCTGTAACATAACAAAGGCAAGTCACTTAGGACTGTTTGATAGTTCTATTTCATTAAAAAATATATTTTATCCAGCTAGGACAATAATCATAGTATACTTCGTTATACTACTTAATACAGAATAGTCTTTACAGATTAAAGCTTTCATTCATTAGATTTTTGTTTTGTTTGGCATATATCATTTAAACAATATGGTGTTCTTAAAAAACGGTTTTCAGTCTAAGCTCATTACATTTAAAGAGCAGTGTACTTGAACTCAAGTCTGTTTAGATTTACTTAGATGATTTAGCAATATCTATCTTGGATTTTCATTTCATTATCATTTTAGGGAAATCTGTGGGGTGTTTCTTGTTTTTTTTTTAGAAATAGTATATCTTACATTTTTAGTTATTTATGGTACATTGAGAAACAGTGTTGAAGGTAGGAAACTAGAGAGATTAGGGTTCCCTCTTTCTGTTGAAAGTCATAGCTTCAGTCAGGTGGGCTCACCCTTGAGGCCAGCCACCCTCTCTTCTCAGCCTTTTAGCCTGGGTGGGTAGTAATAGCTCCTGCTGTTTCTACCCCTGAGTGTTGTACTCATGCTCTCTCTGGTTTCTCCAAGCACTATCCATGCCTTACTTGCTGTCTTAGCAAATTATCTTAATCGAGGACACCATCGTTTCTTACTGGAACCCTGACTAGTATAGGGGTATATAATTTTGGTGGTGAAGTGATTTCTGATTTCTTATAAGATTAGTTCGAAACCAACATTTTAAGTTTTGATCTTTATTCATTTGTTAATTAACTAATTAATTCAGTCATTTTATTGTGCTAAAGATCTTATATAATTATTAGCCTGTTTTTAGGTTAGCATATACACCAGCCCAAGTAAACAGGGAAATAAATAATAAGGATTTAAACAATTGAGAGGCTTCTGGTAGCTCAGCTGGTTAAGCATCTGATTCCTGGTTTCGGCTCAGGTCATGATCTCACAGTTCATGAGTTTGAGCTTCACATCAGGCTCTTCTAACAGAATACAACCTGCTTGGGATTCTCTCTCTCTTTCTCTCTCTGCCCCTCCCCTGCTCATACATACTCTCTCTCTCAAAATACATAAATAAACTTAAATATATCATACATATAAGAGAAAAAGAATTGAGTTAATGAAAATTAAAATCAGTTGGCCATTATTTTTTAGCTTAGTTGAAATGTCATTTTTTTACACTTAATCCTATCTCAGAATCAATGTATTGATCTTTACTACTCCATTGAATTTAGGCTTTCCAAGTGTTTTTATATATTTTTATATATTTACTTCTTGGTTTGTTGATTGCTTAGCTAATTCTTTAATTACATAATACGTATACATTCATATATATCATATATACATTTTCAGTGTTGATGTGACCTCAGAACATTTAAACTGTCCTGGATATTCAAAAAAGTTTTGTGAATTGATACTTAAAAACAGGTAACTTCAAGGCTCCCATAAAAAACTTAAAAAAATACTGACAGATTAAGATTTTGCTCTAATTTTATATCATTATGATGTAAATGGAAGTGGAAATGACAGAAAATATAAAATGAAAATAGAATTTCAGTTGCTAATCCAAGTTCCATTTTGCTTATTGATTTCATTATTATCCCTCTTAAAGCAAACCAAGAAGAAAACACACAAAAAGCATTTTTTTCTTTCTTTGTTTCATTACAAAAAAACGAATTGAGACAGCTAAGTTTGCCCTTGTAGTCTCATCATAAAAATTATAGTTTTTAACTTTTACTCTGTGTTAGTCTTTTTGTTGCCTTTCACATCAAAGAATCCCAAAGGAACCCAAGAAGGGGGAAAAAAAGAAGTAATTTCCAAAAATTATGTGCCAACAATTATGTTAAAACAGAGCTTTATGATTTTTCTGAATAAATAATACATAACAAATATTTATTATATGCTGGATGCTTTTGGAAATGTTTCTTCTTCTTTTGTAGCTACTCATAATAATTGTAATGTGAAAAACAGGGCACCTTGGGAAGACAAAAATCTGTTTACTTTATGTAATCTTTCTACATAAAACTGGCAAACTCTCAAAGATCTGCTTCTGCCCTGCAGACTGAGAAATTTGAGTTTACTTTGGCTTCTCAGAGAGGTCAGATTTCTTTATAGATATGTCAGGCTGTGGTCAGCTCTCTGGCTGGCCTTGCTTTATGTAGCTTACAGGGCAAACAGTATGTATTTTTTAATATATGTGCCTGAGAAATTAATCAAGCACAATGTCTTTTTTTTTTTTTTTTTCTTTTTAATTTCTCAATAGATTTTACTTTCAGGGGCATCTGGGTGGCTCAGTCGGTTGAGCATCTGACTTCAGCTCAGGTCATGATCTCACGGTTTGTGGGTTTGAGCCCCGCATCAGACTCTGTGCTGAATGTTTGCTCAGAGCCTGGAGCCTGCTTTGGATTCTGTGTCTCCTCTCTCTGCCCCTTCTCTGCTTGTGTTCTGTCTCATTCTGTTTCTCAAAAATAAATAAATGTAAACAAAAAATAAAAAAATAGATTTTACTTTCAAATACAATGAAGTAAATGTGGAGCGTCATTGTTCCATTTGCATAGCAGAGAACATTTTAATTCCTTTGTAATATATTAAAATCTGCTCTTTTAAAAACCTATGACTTTTTCCTGTTTTAGTGATTCCCTGGAATTTTCTGATGACCATATTCTGGTGTTCAGTTCGTGTTAAGGGAATAAATGAGTTCCAGGAATAATAAATATGTGTGCTTGCCTCTGGCCTCTGCATTGGAGACCACAGAAACCACAGAAATGAAAGAGAGAGAGCTGGGAAGCAGAATAGAAAGAAGTTGATCTACTGAGTAGTAAGAACTGATTACGGTGAAAGAAATAAGTACATGTAGCCTGTGAATTAATAAAACTTTTTTTCCCCTAGAACTGGAACATTTTTTTCTCAACAAAGTCTATATAAAAAAGACTTTAAAAATGGAGTTGTTTTGGTTGAAGCAGACAGGAGGCCTAGAGCCCTGCCTAATCAGTCTCCTTTCTTCCTGTGTTGGCCCCAGAGGCAACTCTGCTTAAAAAAACCACTACAGAACTATAAATCTTGGAAGCCTCCATATAGAGCCACGTGTGAGAAATTAATGATAGAAACTTTCTTCCTCTGAGAAACTTAAGATTTTTAGTGTTTTGGTCACCAAGAATTTGTAAGATCTGTCATTTTGTTTTTATTGAATTTTGCTTAAAACAAAATTTATAATTTGTCTTGGATCCTTATGTCTATGGCCCATTTATCTGTGCTTAACTGTTCTCCAGTCCCTCCTGCTCCCTGTCAACATGCTAAAGTTTGCCTGGGCCTAACCAAACCTCAGGCAATCCCTCAGCCTATTGCATCATGCCTTTCAGGCATCTTTGATGCCTTGTGGGGAGTGTGGGGAGTGTCTTATAAGTAAACTCTGTTATTTTTCTGCCATGTCCCATCCAATCTTTTTTTTTTTTTTAAATATTTTTATTTATTTCTAGGAGAGAGAGAGAGAGACAGCGTGAGCAGGGGAGGGTCAGAGAGAGAGGGAGTCACAGACTGAAACAGGCTCAGGCTCTGAGCTGGCAGTCAGCACAGAGCCCGACGCGGGGCTCAAACCCACGAACCGCGAGATCATGACCTAAGCGAAAGTCGGACGCTTAACCGACTAAGCCACCCAGGTGCCCCATGTCTCATCCAATCTAATGGTCATTTTTTATCTTCTGCTAGTCATTAGTGTCTCTGTCTTTGCTTTGCAGAGACCTTGGTGTAATAAAGCCATGCTATGTTTGACCAAAGGTGAGATCCCCACGCTTTCTCTTCTTTTGTCACACTCGTTGTGTGAGACCTGCTTGTGACCCCTTTTTAGTGCCTATCAAGTAAACATTCTTTTCAGAGTTTCTCTGAAATCAGTTGGTTCTGTGTCTCCAAGTAAGACCTCAGGATGAATGCCACAGTTCTTTATTTTTCCTTCTGGTCATCCAGATTCCAAACCTCTTCTATTGAAGGTTCCCAACCCTCCTGCAAATTTGCTTATTCCAATTATGCCTCTTGCTCACATTCTAGTTTGCCTAGATAAAAATGAATATTATTTTAAAATTCTTTTGTATTTTTAAATTGATAAGTATTCAGAAGCCCTGATTTTAACTCTATCAATGTAACACATTTAGTGCTATCCATTCTGACACGCTTTCTTATTGTTTTGTTAATCCCCAGGTGGTTCAGTTGCAAACTCAAACTTCTTGAAATAAACTGAAGTACTAGGGTAGTGAAAATTATTTTGAGTTCCTTTGATCATATATAATGGGTATCCATAACTGAAAATAGCTTATTAAGATCTTTTTAAAAAATTTCCTTTAATGTTTATTTTTGAGAGAGAGAGGGGAAGAGAGAGAGAGAGTGAGCATGAGCAGGGGAGAGGCAGAGAGAGAGGGAGACACAGAATACAAAGTAGGCTTCAGGCTCTTAGCTGTCAGCTTAGAGCCCAGTATGGGGTTCAAACTCACAAACTGCGAGATCAGACCAGAACTGAAGTCAGACACTTAACCAACTGAGCTACCGAGGAGCTCTGAAAAGAGCTTGTTTAAACAACTACAAAAAGTTTATTAGGTTTGATATTCTACAGATATAAATGAATAATTGAGGTGTTATTAAGGGTCTTCATAGTTCTGGCCTTCTATCATCCTGGGCACATAAGGAATTGTGTTCCTGACCCACTTGTCGTTGGGTGGAAGAGGGCACAAGTGTCTCTTTACCTCTGTCATGGAGTCCTGTACTAAGAAGAATCACCCTTGTCATCTTGAGTTCTTGAATGTCTAAAATGAGAGGAGGTCCCTGCCTTATGCCCTTGCTAATCTGTGATTATCATGAAGCATGAGCAAGAAAGAACTTTTTCTGTTATGAGACACTGAGAATTTGGGGGTTTTCTTTGTTACTACAGCCTAAGCTAACACACATAACTGATATAATGTCCAGTTAGAGAGGATAAGGGAGTAGTTGTGCTGACTAGTGTTGCTAAAAGTGATTAGGCACATTGGTAATATATGTTGTAATTAAAATATAATGACATTGTAGCTATGTCTGTTAATGATATTTTGGGAGGAAGAACTTACCTGCATATTCCTTGATGTACCCTGAGAGGCTGTATTTGAATTTATTGCTGGTAACAATATTGGAATTCATTTTAGGTATTATTTATCAATATGTTACCATTTTAGCCTAATTATGTTTTAGCCTAATTAAAATTAATACTAAAATAATTACAATAATTGTATATTTATATTATAAGAGACCATTCTTTCAGTATTCATCTGAAAAGTTGTTAAGTTTGGAGTGCCTGGATGGTTGAGTTGGTTCAGCAACCAACTCTTGATTTTGACTCAGGTCATGATCTCATAGTTCTTGATTTGAACCCCGGTTCAGGCTCCATGCTGACAGTGTGGAGCCTGCTTGGGATTCTCTCTCTCCCTCTCTCTCTCTCTCTCTCTCTCTCTCTCTCCCTCTCTCCCTCTCTCTCTCTCTCTGTCTCTGTTCCCTCCCTCCCCTCTCCCTCCCCCTCACCCACTCTGTCTTAAATAAACTTAAAAAAAGTCATTTAGAAAAAAATAAAAAGTTGTTAGGTTTTTCTACATTTTCAAACTTACCCAGACTGAAGAGGATATTGTGATCTTTTGCTGAGTCATAATTAACCACAGAACTAAGTAGAAAGAATTCATGTTAGTTCTTGCTGAAAGGTAAAACTTGTCCTGTTCTCTCTCCGTTCCTCCTTCCTTCTCTCCCTTTTCCCTCCCTCCCTGTTTTTTTTCCCCTTCTATGTTACTTATTTTTTTTTCAGATACATAGACTATAATTTATGTATGTTGATCTTGATTCATCTTGCAATAATTTGCACAGAATCTGCTATTGATATATTTGTCGATGTTTTTGGTAAAAACAGATATTTCTGTGGTAGTTCATAGGGAGCTTGTAATCACTTAGTAAGCACGGCTTCATTAATCTGAACAATTTTCTTGCAAGTTTAATTATGGAGCAATAATTAACCTTCCCTATGAGTAGGTGGGTTTGTCACATTAAGAAGTATTCTTACAGGAGACAGGAGGGGAAAAGTGGGCTGCTGTGATATAAACAAGCCTGTGTGAGTTCCTTAGTGGGGAGTGTTCTTCCAGTATTAGCGTACACGGGCAAGTTTTGCTCTGCTGGGCTGTGCCTTCCATTATTTTTCTGGCTTTCCCATTCTCAAGAAGTTTGGATTATGGCATGCTCATTAATTATAAAACACACACTCCAGGATTCAAAGAGGGGTATAGAAGTCATTGAGCAACTGAGAAATTAAAACAGAAGCAAAACAAAAGCTTTCTGTTTTGTGTTGTTTTGTTTTTCAATCATATGTTGTGTTCTGAAGAAAATCCAGGGATGCAGTGAATTGTCCATTCACTTCCCGCATGTCTACATCAATATGTAGCACATACACAATTATACATGAATTTATGACACTGTGCGATCACATGGTATTAAATGATCACAAGTATTATATATGTGATTTGAAAATAACATGTTTAGTAGTTGGAAAATATATCTTAAGCTGCATTTACTAATTAAATATGTACTAAATATAAATCTAAATAGAGTGACTTATAAGATCATCAGAATGATAAAAAATAAAAATATCTTTTGCAGGGAGACCTGGGTGGCTCAGTCCGTTAAGTGTTCGGATTCTTGATTTTGGTTCAGGTCATGATCTCATGGTAAAATCGAGCCCTGCATCAGAGGGCCCTGCTCCTAGCCCAGAGCCTGCTTGGGATTCTCTTCCTCCTGTCTCTGCCCTTTGTCAGCACGTACAAGTGCACTCTTTGTCTCAGATAAACAAATAAACTTGGAAACAATCTTTTAAAGACAAGACCTTTTGCAATGGAAGCGTTAAGCTTTAATCTATTAAAAAATCCAGTTAGGGGGGCGCCTGGGTGGCTTAGTCGGTTAAGCGTCCGACTTTCGCTTAGGTCATAATCTCGCAGTTCGTGGGTTCGAGCCCCGCGTCGGGCTCTGTGCTGACTGCCAGCTCAGAGCCTGGAGCCTGTTTCAGTCTGTGACTCCCTCTCTTTCTGACCCTCCCCTGCTCACGCTGTCTCTCTCTCTCTCCAAGAAATAAATAAAACATTAAAAAAAATTAAAAAAAAAATCCAGTTAGGGTGTTTTTAATAAATACACTAAGAGCAGTATTCTCTGGATCTGGGATATCAGACAGTAAAGTTTCACTTGGGATTTAAGAGTAAATCATTTGCCAAGCAGGTTTCTAAAAGCTAAGAACAAATGTCAACTTCAAAAGTAAATGATTTCATTTTCTAAAAATATTTTTTATTTATTTCTGAGAGAGAGAGAGAGAGAGAGAAACAGCATGAACAGGGGAGGATCAGAGAGAGAGGGAGACACAGAATCGGAAGCAGGCTCCAGGCTCTGAGGCAGCTGTCAGCACAGAGCCCGACGCGGGGCACGAACCCACAAACCATGTGATCATGACCCGAGCCGAAGTCGGACGCCCAACAGACTGAGCCACCCAGGCACCCCTAAATGATTTCATATTACATATCTGAAAATTCATGTGCATCATTTTATAACAAATACTTTTAAATTCTCTTTACTTATTTTTTATTATCTTTCTCTGTGATTTTGTTACCTACTATTACCTATTACACATCCTACAGCCATAAATTCAGCTTCAGAGTTTAGATATTTCCTTGTAGAAGGTAATTTCATAGTGGTTGAGTCAGACCTCCTGAGTTCAGATCCTATTTTCTCTGTTTTTGACTTTGTTGCCCTGAGAATATTACACACTTCTCTCACCCTTGGTTTCTTTGTCTGTGAAGAGGTGATTATTATGGCAAGGTGACTGAGAGACTGAATGAGGTAATTAGTGTAAAATACTGAGCATGATTTTTGGACTGTGCAGTAGCGATTCAGTAGATGTTAACTCCCATTAATTGGACTATTCTCTAACCCTTTACTGCATTAGGTTTCTTTAATGCAACAAATAAAATTTTGATTCATGTAAAAAGTAATCAATTTATTTCATTGACCTCAGAGAACTGAAAATGCCTTCTGGATCATTTAGTCTATAGAAATGTACTGTATCTTTAATCCTTTATTCTCTCTAAATACTCATGTTCCTGAGAAAAACAGTCTGAGTTAAGCTACCATGTCTCTTCTCCTTTACTCCTCATTTTAAAAATGAACCACCTTGTTCACAACATCATCACTTTTCCTTTTAAAATGGACTGGTCAGTGATGTTTACAGATTGTCTGACAAAGGGTAATCACCCAACTGACTTTTTCCTAGGAACCCGATCCACATTAATCAGCAAGCAGTGTTGATTTTTGTCCTCCTAAGCAACTTCATGTTCTGGGTATTTTCCTGAAAATATTTATATCTCTTTGGTCTAGTACTCTCTCCATCATCTTATGGTTTAAATGAATTTACATTTTGTTGTTAAGTGAAAGTCTATATTCTTATTTCTCTCTAAGGATTGATATACACATTAAAATGAAACAAAGTATATTTAATTGATAGGTCATAGGTGGGTATGTTTCAGAGGAGGAATGAGTTCTAGCAGCCAGTCATGCAATAGTTCTGATGGGATTACTCATCAGATTTAGTAGATAAAATGCCTGCAGGTTACTTTCTACTTAAAATAATTCACCAACTTATGAAGAGTTTTGGCAAAACTAATACTTGATAAACACTTTTTAAAAACACTCAGTTTTGTGCTTTTCACCAAATATAGCAAAATTAATAGGTGGAATGATATTCAGATTTTTTAAATCAAACTTTGCCTAATTTGAGCTGTAACAACCTAAATATTTGTTTTGCTTTACAGTTTTCTGCAACAGGCATTGAACAATTTAACCCCCAATGTTATAAATTTTTCTGTTAACCTGATATTGGTGGGGAATGGCTACTTTAGAAATCCACTAATAGAAATTTACCACAGATGGTGGATATTGCTGTGAGCAAAGTCACTTAGCAAGGGAGGCTGAGTGATAAGGGCCAGTATCATATTGAGAAGGGGAAGAGCTGAATTTGAGTCTTCTTAATCTTAACACTATACCACCACTCTGTAAAGATAAATGCTGTCTAATATTTTACAGTAATTCAAATGGTGCTCAACTCATCCAATCCTTTATAACTACAAGATGTTTTAAAATGGTGTAAAGGTTTATTTTAAACTCTCTAAAATACATTTCCTTATCTATACGTAGTACTGTTAATGCTCCTTCCAACTGTTAGTCTTTTCTAAACTGTAGTCTCTGTGTAGATCCTCCCTAACAAAAGAGCTTTCTTCTTTAACCAAGTCCATTATTCAAGACCTCTTCAATCTAATCTGTCCCAGGAAATTTCCAAGTGATTAAAACAGGAGTATTGATTTTGATCTGCTCTGAGACCTGCAATGCTTGTAAAATACTTTTTACTCATAAATACACATTTTTTGAATCATTATAATTGCAATTAATGTAAATATTCATTTTGATTAAAATGTAGTCTGCTTTAAATATTTTCTTCTATAAAATATGAGTTTCTTAGGTTTCAAGTGTATAGGTGGTAAAGACTTTGGTTTAATTACCTTGAACTTCACTTAGCCGCATTAACACAATGAGGTGCTTAATCTTTACGGTAATTACCATCATAGAAGATCAAAATAAAATTAGAATTACAGTGATCTTTTCTTGTTTAAGTTAATGATTTTAAGTTGGTAAAATGCCATTTACATTTGATAAAAATAGTTTATAGTTAGATTAAGCATCTCTAATACTAGAAAATACAGCATACTTATAAAAAGAAACAGAGGTGAAAAGTTCATTCCTTACTTCAGGGAATATTTTATTTAATCTTTGTCTTTAATTTTGATAAGTTCTTTTTGATTCTCAACTTTTTTTTGCTTGGGCATTAAAATGAATACTATTCTATTGGGAAAAAGAAAATATGTCCTGATCTAATCTGACTAAATCGTTCTTTGGAATTTTCTTACTTGTGATAACACTCAAATCCTGAATCAAATCAAGCTGATGCCTACTTTTCTTTTTGAATGATAGGGATTCAATGTTTTGGAGCTGTAAGGCTTTCTTGAGAGGAGGTAATCAAAACAAAATTATTTTTCTTCATAAAAAGAACAGCTATTCCATTTATTCAAGAAGAGGAATTCAGAGATTTTATGTAGGTCAATGTCAGTCATAAAACAAAAAGAAAAAGGTAACTGAAAAATAATTATCTGAAAAATGCACCTATATTAGAAGATTTAGGATTTATTTCCATTTTCTCTTCAATTATCTTATACATTCTTGAATTCTTTCACATTTATATGGGCTAGGAAAACATTCTTCAATAAATAGAATTTTAGTTTGTGTTTCTTTCTGATTTTTGTACATACTATATTTTTATTACAACACAAATATAGCTCAGCCAAAATAATTATTTTTACACTTTATCAATTTAAAAGATATTGTATTGAATTATTCCAGAATTTTTATGTCATGATAATTTTGTAGCAGAACTTTAGGTACATGATTAAAAATATTCTAGCATTTGCATAATTTAACAGATTAAGAAGAAGAATTTAGAAAAACATTCCCAGGCAATACACTTGTTTTGAACATCTGGTTAACAGCCGGAATAATGAAAGTGAACACAGCAGTAACCATCTTTTACACTGATCCCCCACGCACACACAAACACTAGGAAGGATTAACTACTATTAATTCTTGTTTTCTTTTGCTATAAGGATTTGCTTAAAAAAGGAAAAGAAGATTTGACAGTTCTTAATTGTACAATAGAAGCTGAGATTTGTATGCAAAATGTGAATAACACTGATTAAAATCACATTCATTAATTAGAAATTAAAAAAAGCAAGCTATCTCTTGACAGTTGACACAGATAGTTATGATAGAATTCCTTGTAATTTATATAAACACATTTTAGGCAGCAAACAGTATTATAATAATAGCCAGTGTCATATTTATACAATATTAATGTTGAATTGATTAGTAGATAAAAACTGAGCACACACCTTTTAAGATGTTTAGTGTATCTGTTAGATAATAAATTTTGTATATACAATATATAAGTATAGTATATTTTAATACTGTTAGTTTTTACCTTTTCACATGAACCTGTTTTTATGTATTAGTTATACTATTTCCATTTAAAATGTTGATAACTTTGGGATTCTTTCAGTTAAAAATGTTAAGTGAGCTTGCCTGCTCATATGCCAGTGAAAAAGTTAATTTTCTAATTTAACTTAAAAAATAATCATTTTATTAGAAATGAGTAGAAAACATCAGAACTTGAGGTAGTGAGTTATCCTTTCAGGTTCCTCAAAATCACCCAAATTGGTACCCTTCCCTTTAAAATTTTACTCCCATGTATCTAAATTTCTAACCATATGTAAGGCATTGTTAATTGAGTAAAAACAATTAAAGATAAAACTAAAATTTGTGAAAAATAAACTGTAATGTCTCATCTCTAAAAACTTAAGTAGCATAGCAAGATATACTGTTTTATAGTTACTCTTACAGTAATTCTAGTTTTTGAGCTCTTGTCAAGGAATAGGATCGAGTTTGCCATGTGCTTCTTCTCTTTAGCAAAAAGTTAATTTAGTTCGTAGCATACAATGGTTGTAGAGGCAAACACATAATTGATAGGAGATAAGGTCAATAATTTATTGAAAGAAAATCATGATTTCAGGTGTTTTCTATTTTTGTCTAAAGGAAATCAAATGAAGATGAAGTTTATAATAGTTTACAAATATGTAACTATTAACATATACATACTACCTCAGGGTTAGATAGTATCCTGAGTTCAATTATTTTATATACAAAAACGTTTGTTTTAGAACTTTATTTTTCGAGAAGTGTCTCTAGGTGTGGTATGGTATGACATGAGTTAGAAATGGTAAGCAGGTTGTGTACAATATGTTCTTGGCCTTGAAATTAGAATCTTACAATAAAAATAATGAATATATTTAACATATACCCAAAGTGAGAAGAGTATTTAAGATTTTTGTAATTATTGGGAAGAAACAAACATGAGAGGTTGTCAAAAATAAAAGATCAATATGGCTATGGCTGTTAGAATTTAGATGGGCTTTCAAAGATTGGGAAGAATATAATTTAGGTGAAGGAAATAGCTTTAACAGAGGTTACATAAGGAAATGTTTATGGGCTCTTGTAGAGATTGGATTTATAAGAAGTATGGGTCCACAAGGACTTAGGTGGGACAGAGAGAGAGTTCTTTATTTAGGCTAGGCACTTTGGATTTTGACCTGAAGGCAGTGGGGAGCTTTAGAAGGAATTTGAGATGGTGTGGTGGGAGGCAGGCAAGAAGTTTTCAGGAAGGAGTAGAGGTTGAATGAAGTGTAAGCTAGTGGAACTACACTATCTGGGAAGGGATATAGCTCAGTAGCCATCATGAGAGGACTAGTGATGTGCCTTATGTGGTACTCCGAAGGTAATGTGACTAAAAGAGTAGTAATTGGAAAGCATTGTGATCACTTCAGGGTGTTTAAAATGGCACGAGGTGATAAATTTTCAAATGAAGTGCCACCATAAGGGAAAAGAAAAGGTCTCAGTTAGGATGATTGTGGTTTGGGTCCAAGATAGGAATTTGCAAAGAGGAGCTGGTTCAGGTTGAGTCAAGTATGGTTCAGAAATGAGGAGTCTGAGGTTTTGGCAGAGAATTAAATTGGCAATGTCCTGTGAAAAAGCAAACAAACTTTCACATTATATCTCTGTCACTTAACAGCTATGGGACTTGCTACATAAATAATTAAATAAGTGTAAGGAGCTTAGAATAGTTCTTTTCATGTAGTGAGCGATTAATAATTTTGGAGAAAAAGTAGTAAATAATTAGAAAAGTAGCCCAAGTTCATTTTCAGAGGAATAATGTGTTTCATCTGATGAAAAATGGCAATAACCAAGGAGCGAGAATTGAAATTCACAAAACAGGCCAAGATAACTGGGAGCACTCAAGAATAGGTAAAAACAAGTGAGAGGTAAAAACAGGATCCGGAGGCTTAAGAATCTTTGGTGAGGATTTTAGAGCTGTCGTCATAGGACATACATCTTGGGAGTTGTATTTTTTCCCAAAGTGTTGTAGAATCTAATGTTGGAAGTCAAAATAGTGCCATGCAAGGCAGAAAAAAAGCCAAGAACAATCAAAATATAAAACCATTATATGGGGTGCCTGGGTGGCTCAGTTGGTTAAGCGTCCAGCTGTGGCTCAGGTCATGATCTCATGGTTTGTGGGTTTGAGCCCCGCGTCAGGCTCTGTGCTGACAGCTCAGAGCCTGGAGCCTGTCTTAAGATTCCGTATCTCCCTCACTCTTTGACTCTCCCCTGCTCATGCTCTCTCTCTCTCTTCCTGTCTCTCTCTCTCAAAAATAAATAAAAAACATTAAAAAAATTTAAAACCGTTATATATAATGTTAGAATATAAAATCTACTCATTATAGAAAGTTTATGTCGTAATGTATTGTATGTAAAGTTACCATTTTTAGGCTTGTGAAAAATCTGTTAGGTATTTACATTAATGCATCTCAAAGGAATCATGAGATTATTGCTTGTTGTCTTTTTTATCGACTCTTATTTCACAAATTAACTATAAGATCACTATTCTAGAACTAATCACTTAGAGGAAAAAATGAAAAGAGAAAAAAATTAATACCTGAAACTATAGGAATTGATGTTATTTATATCATGAAAAAAAGTTGCATTTCTTTTCAGATATAATATAATCTTGTTTGTCAAATAGACAATATTCATTCATTATATCCATTTCATTAGCTTTTAACAAGTTACACAAAACAATAAAAGCTAAAATAGATAAAAATATTTTAAATAACTTTTATTTTCTTTTAACTTACCTCTGTTATCCCAATTAATTTATCTAAAGTTTCATAAGTAGGAAGAAGACTAAAAGAATTTTGATGATTTTTTGTAAACAATAGATTATAGGTTGTGAATATCTGCATAGAACTATACCATTTCTCCATTGGTTCTATTTTGAAAAGCTGTTGGAACTCGTATGTTGAATGTGAGAAACTTAACAGAAGACCATGGGGAAAGAGAGGGGAAAAACTAGTTACAAACAGAAAGGAAGGCAAACCATGAGACTCTTAATACAGAGAACAAACTGAGAGTTGTTGTGGGGGTTGTTGGGGGATGGAGAAAAATGAGTGATGGGCATTGAGGAGGGCACTTGTTGGGATGGGTACTGGGTATTGTATGTAAGTCATGAATCATGGAACTCTACTTCCAAAGCCAAGAGCACACTGTATGTTAGCACACTGAGCATGCAGTATACGTTAGCCTATTTGACAATAAATTACATTTAAAAATACATAAATAAATAAAAATTTTTAAAAATTTAAAAAATAAAATGAAAAAGGGGCTCCTGGGTGGCTTAGTCGGTTAAGCGTCCGACTTTCGCTTAGGTCATGATCTCGCGGTTCGTGGGTTCGAGCCCCGCATCCGGCTCTGTGCTGACTGCCAGTTCAGAGTTTGGAGCCTGTTTCAGTCTGTGACTCCCTCTCTCTTTGACCCTCCCCTGCTAATGCTGTCTTTCTCTCTCCTAGAAATAAATAAAAAACATTAAAAAATAAATAAAAAAAATAATAAAATGAAAAGATGCTGGAAGTAGATTTGGAATCAAATTTTGGAATCAAATTTTTTATTAGAATTTTTATATATATGCTTTACCAAAAATTTGCATAATGAATTATGCAGAAACACAAATCACATTTTAGTGTTTGAAAAAAATGATATATTTGCGAGTCATTTTAGGAATTTTTAAACTTGAGATTGATAGGATTAAATTGCTATCCAAGCCCATGCAACCAGTTTTGTGCCTTTTAAGCTGCCTGGGTTTGATGGGATTTGCAATAAATATCCATATATGTTCTGCTTGTAGAAGGAAGGGCATTGTAGACATTCAGAGTTATGAAAGAAACATTTTGGCTTTAAAGAATTTGGATTCAGAATTGCCTGCTTGAAATTTTTGCCATCATTCTTTGGAAGTCATTAATGGCTTTGAATAGAAATACATTTAAAATAGAAATTCTGCAGCTATCAATGAGCAAATTGCCTTGATTTCAACATGAATTAAATATGAAGAGCTGAACAGAGTATTTGGCCCTCCACAATTCCTTCTTCATCTAGAAACTTCATTATCAAATATGTGAAAGCCAAAGATGATTCAAATATTTTAGTATATTACAGATGTGATCTTTAGAGTTAACATTACCTATAAATTACAAGTAGCCTAACTAAAACATCTGCAATGTGGCAGTTTCCGTGCAATTTAATTTTCACTAAAAGCATTAGAGTCAATAGGAAAATCACCCAGTCAGCAAAAGGAACATAGAAACTCCATTCATGGGATAAGAGGATTATTTTAAAATGGAGCACAATATGCTGAATTGTATTCGTCATTTTGTTAATGATCATTGTTCTTATTTGTCCTAATTTATTTCCCCTGTGCTCTATATTTATAAAATAGAATAATCACATTTTTTTCTATTTTACAATATTGTTACTACATAAAGCTGATGGGCTATCATTCTCAAAATGTGGTTTTTTTTGAGTAATATGAGAATGTTTGAGGTATGTTTGATATTTAGGACAAAATATCCTGTTGTTTTCATGTTGTTCAGGCCTAAATGAGGAAGCCGAGGACAAGAGGTTCAGTGTATTGCTCAAGGATTCCCCTTAGCCGAATAGTGGTCTGCCTGGAGTCAGTTATCTCCAGAGCATTGGCCTTCACCCCTGCATTGCCTGCCTCCAAAGATTTGCTAAAAAATTATGTAGGAATTGGACATGTGAGAGAGTATTTTGGGGGTGAAAAGAGTGTGGTTTCTAGTGAATAAGTGGGGGAGCTTCCATCACATTTCTACTATATATTTTTAAAAATTCCTTGCTGGTTGTTGCCTGGGGGGACATCTCTTAGTTTTTGGTGTTCACATGCCTAGTGTGTGGATCAGATTAGATCCGTTAAGTCAAAGGATAACTCTCCTTCCACCTTAACGAGATAGGTATCACCTCTGCCCTCTCAACTCTATATCTTGTGTGTGGAGTATGGAATGAAATACCCCTTTCTACTAACACTTCACATGGTATTGATAAGTTCTCTGTAGTTGGTATTTAGAGGGTTATGGTGGTTTCATTTCATTGCTGAAAATGGAGTGTTAGTGTTTCCCTTTATATTTGTTTTATTGTGCCCATTGGCTTTCAAAGATTGAGAAAGGTTAAGAAAGATACTGATCCTCTGCAGTCTTTAATTGTAGTCCAAAATATTCTCAAAAGCATATTAATATTATTAGACCTTAGTATAACTTATATACCTCTGAGGATAAAAACAGTATCCCTTGCACAGAGCTATGTTGAAGTTTAAGGAAGCAGACAAACATGTGCAAAGTGTTTAACCAAGTACCACATACTGTAATAATTATCTGATAGTTCTTGGCTGTCACGAACATATTATCATCATATAGCTGGGGCTTTGGCCTGGGGAGGGGGACGCGCAAATAGTAAATCTGTTTTTTTGTTTGTTTTTCATCTTACATTTTGAATGAATTCAAATTAAGAAATCTATAAATACTTTATTCTTAATGTAATACTTGGTGAAATAATTCCAGTAATTTATATTCAATATTTAAAGTGGAATTTACTATCAGCATATGCATGTAGTTTGCTTCGACATTATTATAAGCTGCAGTCATATTGATATAAATTTATATCACAGAAGCATCAATATTTTAGTATCTATAATATCTGTGTTCCCAAATTTAGCAAGGCAGCCTATCTTGAAAGCTTATCTGACACCAAATGATAAATAGGCATATTCTTAGGTTTAATATAGTGTCATTTAATTACTTATGGTTGTATTCCAGCCCAGCTGGAATAAACTCAGAGGTTTTATTTACCTCTGACCTTAGATGAGATGCTTACTTTCTGTGAGTCTCATGTTTTGCATTATTAAAATATCTCACAGACAAGTTCTTGAACCATAAGCTAGTGGACCTGGAGAAATGTTTTGATGTATCAGCATACTGTTTAAAGTATTTTTACTTCCAGTGCTTTTAGTCAGGGCACGAGGCCACAGGTCCATGTCACACTCTACCACTCAGTATTAGTGTAGAAGCAGGTGTTTTGTACATTTATGTGAAGTGTGTGACCACTGAAGGAATTTGGAGTTTTGACTCCTAGACTTTTATGTCTTAAGTTTCTTCCAGCTTTAAAGTTTTTGTGTATCCATGAGACTGTTGCTCTTCAGTAGAGAGTTGAAAAACCACTTGCCCCATCCATTATATTCTTCAGTGGATACCTCTAACTGTTGTATTCCCTTTGGGAGGAATAGCTGTTTCTGTTTTGATCGCAGGTCTCAGAGAATAACATACTGTGTTTTAAAAAAAATACTTGATGCTTTTCAGTCTATAAAGATATTTCAAGAAAAAATGTGTATTGTTAATTCACTATTGGAAAGTAGTAAATTTAGATTTTATTATATGTTATAAATTTTGTTATTTGTTATATTCATTTTATTATATAACATAAGCTGTTTTCATTTTCTCCTAGAATAATTTTTGAACTCTAACTTATTTTGAATTTCATAAGCATAATTGAGTGACTACTCCCCAAAAAGTAATGATGAATAAAAGATCTTGACATAAAAGTTACAGAATTTTTGTAGGCTAATGATCAAGATAATGGGGTAATTTAAAGGGAAGTGGCCTGGACTCTTTGAAAAAAGATATTAGATCCAAGTTAATATTATTTTTACTGTTTTGTAAACATAGAGTTGACTGACTGCTATCAGCAGGTCTGCTTGGACCTTTTAGAGTTGTGGTTCAGTGGCTGTAATGGATTATTGTATTGTCATACTGCTTTATAACCAATGACAGGCCTTTGTATACAATTGGTCCTATTTTTTCTTTCCTTAGGGAGAAAAAGTAATATAAGTGATATATGAGGAGCAAACTTGGTCTCATTAACTGAGAACAGTTTATAGTCTTAGAATGACTAAGAATACACTCACTACTTAGAAGGGGGGCTTTGATAAGGCTTCAATGTGATTATCTGCTCCTAGTGCAATAATACTAAAAATTCACTGCTACAAATTTTTAAGGAAAACACATCAAACTACTTGGTGGTTTCACATGCTTACAAAACTGGATTTATATGTGAAACTATGAATTTATAAGTCATTGTGTGCTTGATCAGCAGTGCTGTATCCTCTGTTTAAATGAAGGTAACACACTCATAAAATAAACTTTAGAAAACTTGTCAATATGAATTTATATCATAGAACCTTAGAGACTCAGCCCAACAATTCTTAGAATTAATATGTGTTCCAGATAAATATTTAAATCTATATGATAAAAATTGTATTCACAATGGCTACAATAGCAAAATTTCATGACTATAGCTACAGAAAACCTTAATAAAACTTTTTTTTTAATGTTTTATTTATTTCTAGGAGAGAGAGAGAGAGACAGCATGAGCAGGGAGGGACAGAGAGAGGGGAGTCACAGATTCAAACAGGCTCAGGCAGCTCCAGTCAGCTCTATCGCAGGCGCCGAATCACGTACGAACCCTGGTAGAAAGCCACCAACCGACCAAGCCACCCAGGCGCCCCAGTAAAACTTTTTGAGGAATATTTGAATAGGGGCGCCCGGGTGGCTTAGTCGGTTGGGTGTCCGACTTTCGCTTAGGTCATGATCTCGCAGTTCGTGGGTTCGAGCCCTGCGTCGGGCTCTGTGCTGACTGCCGGCTCAGAGCCTGGAGCCTGTCAGAGTCTGTGTCTCCCTCTCTTTCTGACCCTCCCCTGCTCACGCTCTCTCTCTCTCTCCTAGAAATAAATAAAACATTAAAAAAAAGGAATATTTGAATAAAAGTACAACACTTTGGTAAATAATACAATTTTTAAATGTAGGCAAATACATTTTCTTACAGGTGTATGTAAGAATTACAGATATGTCCTTTTTTTCAAAGTCAAATTATCATTTCAGTGGATTTTTTATTGGAAAATTTTGAGATTTTTATTCTAGTAGTTTTTTTCAATAAGAGCTCTGAGGGGAACTCAGTTATTAAGTGATTATAAAACTATAAGTAATGGTATGAGTATTCACCCAAGAAATAACATATCAGTGAGATTTAATATAAAGCCCTAGGAACCCTAGGATAATTGGTACAGTGTGTGATAAGGCAAGTATCATAAACAAATACAGATGGAATTAACTATTCAACCCATGGAATTGGAGGGCTATTCGGAAAACTGCAACTCAAATTTAAATTTTCTTCCAAATCTTATGCTAATAGGAAGAAAAAGAGTCTGACTGGATAAAATGGGTTGTTGTATTAAATATGAATGTATAATTTTAAATTTGGAAGAAAATATTGGCATTGAAATAATTTCAAGATATTTGACCTTAGGGAAAAAAATAGATGAAAATGCAAATGAAATTTTTGATAAAACTGACTACCAAAAAATAAAAAAGGAAAAAACACATATCAGAAAATGTTATAATCAAACTTAAAAGCCACATTCCAAATGGGGAAAATATTTACAAAAAAAAATTCCAATAATAGATTGATGTCCTTACTGCATAACAGCTTTTACAAATCAAATTTCTGCTTTTCACTGTGCTAGGAAAGCAATATTTTAAATTAATAATAGATTGGCTCAGAAGAGAAGTAATGAAAGAATAAAGGATATGAATAGAAAGCAAATCAAAAAATAAATTGAGAATGACCACTAAATATATTAGGATACTGAACATCACTAGTAATGAAATACAAGTCAAAAAGCAATTAGAATGCCATTTAGGCTATCAGAATTTAGTCTATCAATTCAGAAAAAATATAAGAGGATAATAGTGAAAAAAAAACTGAAGACACTGAAGACACGGGTGCCTTTTGTTAGACAATTGTTGTTAAAAAAAAAAACATGTAAAAAGAAACATGGCAATATATATACCAAAGGCTTACATCAGTAATTCTGCATCCTGAGAATACAACTGAATTTTCAGAACAATATTATGTACTGATCTTGCATAATTTTTATGTGTATCCGTGATTGGGAAAATTTTATGTGCCTGATAATAAATAAATAATTAATTCAGTTATGATATGTTTTTATGAATAATATGAATATTGAAATTCATTGTTTTGAATATTTAATAACAGAGATGACCATGATATGTTAAGTTAAAAAAAGAAAAATTGTGAATATATAAGCCAAAGTTTGGTTTTAAATTATGTATTTATCTGTAGACTATACAGAAACACAGCCGAATGTTAATAGTCTTACCTCTAGTAGGACTATGGGCTGGTTTCATTTGCTTCCTAATGTTGGTTTCTAATATTTTTTACAGTGATTATAAAGAACATATAGGAACGTACTATGTAATCACATTAAAGCTTTCCAATCTCAGAAGATATTATTTATTCCTGAAATAGTATATAATAAAAATTGCAATAAGTCAAAGTTTAGTTACAAACCGCAGAAATCATAGCCATTTAAGTGCAAAAGACTTGATAGGATTAGGTTGTCATGCATTTGAAGGGCACCGCAGAGAAGCGCACATGCAGCTGCTCTCATTTGATGTCCTGGGGCTGGAGTATCTTAGGTGTCTTTACTCAAAACAGCTGGTTACCTTGGCTGTTCTCCATGTGTCCTCAATCTCTGGTAGGCTAGATTGGATTTCTTCACAGAATGGTGTCTCAGGAAGAACAATAGCAGAAGTTCCAAGGCTTCTTTATGCCTTGGATTCCAAACTGCATGTTGTTATTTCTACGATATTTTATTTCTCAAAATAAACAGGGCCAGCTGAGATTCAAGAGGTGGGGAAATAGACACTTGATGGGGAGAGCTGCAGAATGTTTACCATGCTTTCAATCAACTATGTCAACTGGCTTTGGCCAATGGGACATTGAGAAATGCTTGCAATTAAAACTAGCCTCCTGGAAACTGAAAGCCCAGGGGAGAGGACCTAACATTTAGGATGTACCCAGCCATCCTTGCCATCCCAGCTATGGCCCCACATATGTGATCACCCAGCCTAAGCTGAAGATCAGAAGAACCACCCGGATAATCCACAGAATCAAGAAATTATAAATGTGTATGGTTTTGAGTAACTAAGTATGTGTGACATAAACTAACTGATGATTCCCTTTGCTACAATTCAGAGAACAGGAAATTACCAAATCAGTATTAGCTCAAAACTGTGCGGCCACTGTGTGGCCACTGCTAGAGGCAAAAACTGAAGCCCTATCATTTGACAACCATTATTAATGAACCAGTGCCGTGACAGACAAAATGCTTTGATGGGCACACTTAAGCAGAGAACATCTCTCTTCCAAATATTATAGGACAGTGTCTAGTAAGTTGAAACTAAATTATATCAAGAACTCTATTTAATACTCCAAAATCATTAGTACAGGAACTTATATTATGAAGGTGTGTATTGTGATTTATAAGAAATATATATTTGGTCTTCAATACCATCCCTGGCACAACAGAGCTTCAAAAGCCCTTGGGATTTCCTATACACTGATATCTTTTATTGTTAATGCGGTGACTTTTGGAAAGCCTTTAAGTAAGTATGGGGGAGGGGGTGCTTGCCAGGTAAGCCAATTATGTGAGTAGTGGGTTAGAACTTTAATCAAACACACCCCTCCCCAACCTCAGGGGAGTGGAGGAGGGCTAAAGGCAGTGGCCAGTGTTTTAATTAGTCATGCCTGTGTAATGAAGCCTTCCTAAAAATCCAAAAGGACAAGGTTCAGAGAGATTTCAGGTTGGTGAACATACGGCGGTGCTGGTAGATTGGAGTGTCTGAAGAAGATACAGAAACTCTGCTCCTTGTCCTATGCTTTTCTTCCATCTCACTGTTTCTGAGTTATATCCTTTTATAATAAACCAGTAATCTAGTACATGAAAAGTTTCTGAGTTCTGTGAGCTGCTCTAGCAAATTATGAAGCCTGAGAAGGGGGTCTTGGGAATCTCTGATTTATAGCCAGTTAATTCAGAAGTACAGATAACTGGGCTTGTGATTGGCATCAACTTATCTCAAACTTACGTAGTCATGTGGGACTGAACCCTTAACCTCTGGGATTTGATGCTATCTCTGGGTAATCAGTGTTAGAATTGAGTCAAATTGTAAGACACCTAATTGGTGTCCTAAGAATTGCTTGTTGGTGTGGGGGAACCCCCAGCCTGCCCACTCCATTGGAATTGGTACCAGAAGCTATTAGGTATAATAGATGTTGCACTGTAATCTGCCATATCTACCACAGTAAACATATGCTATTTTTCCCTTTTGTAACTGGTTTCACTTTCATGAATTTTAAAACTATAATTTTTTATACAGTTTGATAAATATGTTAACACATTCTTTTGATATAGAAAAGCATATAATGTGTATTTTGTTTTCTTTTTAAAGTTTATTTATTTTGAGAGAGAGAGCACACATGTGCTTCAGCAGGGGAGGGGCAGAGAGAGAGAGGGAGAGACAGAAACCTAAGCAGGCTCAACACCGTCAGTGCAGAGCCCGATCCAGGGATTGAACCCACAAATCACGATCATGACCTGAAGCAAGAGTAGGACACTTAACCTACTGAAGCACCCATGTGCCCCTGTAATCTGTCTTTAAATTCATTATTGATTAACTCAAATACCAAGCAACATTGTGTTTATTTTCTAGGACCAAAGTTCCCTGCAATTTTCTTAAGTTTGAAATGGTGAGAAAGGCTCGTGTTTTACTCAGTCTTTTCCCCATCATCTGCCTGGCTAACTATTGCCAGATTCCTTTATATATCTCAGGGCACACATGTAAGATACTCCATCTACTGGGATCTCTAGTCCCTTATTCCTGCTTTGAAAGTATAATTAACTTATCCTCCAGTTCCCAGCCTAAGTGTCACTTTCTGAGGGAGACTTTCCTTACCCTCTGAACTTTGTCTGGGTCTCATGTTGTAGGGTTGCATAGTACTGTATCTTTTTTCTTTAGGTTGTAGTGGAATAAGGGGCAAGTACATTAATTTTAGAAGAGAAATAGCTACCAAGGGACTGGCACTAAGAAAATATTTAATGAAATGTAGCTAAATGAATGGATAAGGCCTGTTTGTATTCTGAGGAGTTTGAATCTTCTTATTTGCTTTTTTTTGGTTAAAGACTCAGCTGCCTGGTATAAAAGGACATGGGGTTTCTGAGTTGAGCTTGCATTGGAATGGGGTTACTGCCTCTGCTTTAGAAAATGTGATGGTTAATAGTCTGTGTCAACTTGGCTAGCCAGTGACACCCAGTTTTTGGTCAAAACACCCATCTTGATGTTGCTGTGAGGTGGTTTTTTTAGAGGTGATTAAAATTGAAATCACAGATTACTTTTCATAATGTGATTGGGCCTCACCCAATCAGTTAAGGCTTTACGAGAGAAGCTGGAGGTCTCCTGAAGAAGGGATTCTGCCTCCAGATCATCTTCAGAATAGAGCTGCAGCACCCACTCTTCCTGGTTCTCTAGCCGCAGGCATGCCCTGCACATTTCAGACTCGCCACCTCCACAGTCCTATCGACTGATTCCTTAAACTGCGTCTCTCAGTCTCTCTTGCTCTCCTGCATACACACCCGTCCTACTGGTTGTTTCTCTGGAGAACCCTGACTAATACAGAGAGAGCAAATGGAGGGAAGCAAGGGAACCTTTGCTTGGCTTTCTACTTACTATGAGCTAATTTAATTCCCATAGAAACCCTGGGAAGTGAGCTTAATTATTATTACCATTTAACAGAAGAAAAACTCAGTCCCAAAGAAGGGAAGATGTGCAGCAGTATACAGCAGGAAGCCGTCCTGAGAACCCAGCTGTATCAGTCTTCAGACACTGTTATTCTCGGATTATCTTGCTGTCTGCTCTCCCAGAGAGGAATTGACTATGGACCCTTGATTAGCCAGAGAGGGCAGCTGACCTGAAATAAGAGTGGCTCTGGGAATAGAAGAGGGCAAAGGATAAACTCTTAACCTTACTGGGAACCTAACATGACTGTCACTTGGGTTTTACTAGCAGCCTTTTTCTTGTTATTGCCCTGGGTTCAGAGAAGACAAAACAATTTGCCCAGTTTCTCTTTTTTTTTTTTAAAGTAGTAGTTTTCTATACCTTTATTATTTTTTACCCGTTGGTGAACTTGGGAAAGGTTTTTTCTTTTTCTTTTTCTTTTTTTTTTTCTTTGCTTTCAAATTTATTGCCTCATTCCCCTGAAGCGGATCCCACATCTGATATTTCATTTAGGCTGGCCAACACAAATCTTTACACTCCAAGTAGAGGGAGTGTACTTCCTGTTCTACTCTGCCTTTAGTAGGAACAATTGCCTGAAGAGTTGCCAGCATCTTAGTAGCCTTGGGAAAAAAATGTAAAATAACTGGACTCTTCATACTCTAAAATAAGGGACACACTTCAAGGCTCAAAGACAAAGTTATTTCTAAATATCTCCACTATCTTGATGTTTCCTGGAAAACATCTTATATCTATTTTTAGAACCATTGATTATAATGACTGTGAGACATCTACTAGAGGAAGAATCTCTTAGGATGTCTGGGGTTGGCATCTTATTTACATATAGAAGGGAAGGGTTTTCTGATATTAATATGCTTTCTTTGATTTTTGTTTGTAGTTCTGTCAAATATTTTATTTTATTTAAAAATTTTTTGATGTTTATTTTTGAGAGAGAGAGAGAGCGAGAGACAGCGCAGGTGTGAGCAGGGGAGGAGCAGAAAGAGAGGGAGACACCGAATCTAAAGCAGGCTGCAGGCTCCAAGCTGTCAGCACAGAGCCCAGTGTAGGGCTTGAACCCATGAACCATGAGATCATGACCTGAGCCAAGGTCAGATGCTTAACCAACTGAGCCACCCAGGTGCCCCGTTCTGTCACATATTTTAGATGAAAATATGCATTAGGTGTAGAATAACATGATTTTAAAAGCAGAATAATTTTAGATGATGACAAACATTGTAAGATTTGGTAGAAAGGACTGTTTTTTTCCCCCTCTGAAATAGCTATAAATAAAAATAAATGGCTATAAATTAAAAACTACCATGATACAAATATGAACAAATAAATACTTGGTGTCACAGAGGAACTCAAGTAAAAATTTTTTTTTTTTGTATCTTTGAGAAGCTTACCATCTATTAGGAATGAAAATGCAAATATGAAGGACTAGCATTTAAATGCATCTTGAGAGAGCTCTCTGATCATGATGCAGCTCTTGGTTTATAGCACAAGGGGAAAAATGCTTTCAAGTTTTGGTGGTGTGTAAACCAGACATTGAAGGACACCTGTGATTTCAACATATTTAGCTAAGAGAAACTTCTGGGTGGTGGTACAGCTGTGCCAGGGAACAGAGGTACAGAGAACAGAAGGGAGAAGAGAACTTCATTCATTGGCACCAGACATGGAAATAGCTCAGGTGAGGAACCAATACCAGAGCCAGTGAAGTAAAAAAGGCAAAATTAAAAGCCAACTGTTTTTAGTTTTGAAAAATGTATATTTTATCAAAACTGTGTTGGTCAGAGCAGAAGAACATTCTCAGAGCTTATAGGATTAGTTAGGTTTTGACTGGGACTGAAAGTATGGATCAAGAATAAGAGATAAGGAAATTTAGTTAGAAGTTAAGGTCTTGGACTCTGTGTAAGAGGATGTCCTCATTCTGGTTAATTTTGCAAATACTGAAATTTAATACATGTATCAGACCTTACTTTAATGCTATTTAGTTGTAAGCAATTGATATTGTCAGGTAAAACTTCAGAACCCATGGTTAGGAGATGCTGGGGTAGTAAGAGTAAGATAACCTCCATCCTCCTTAGTCTTAGACATTTCTTTTTCCAGGCCTACATCTTAAAGCCGGTAGTCACTTCAGAAAAGAAGAAGAAATAATGGACATGAATAATTAGTGAAATATTGCTATGAAATTTGAGTTCAGGCTTAAGACAAGTAACCAAAATAAAGTGTAATGAATGAAACAGGTACCCAAAAGTTTTAAGGTAGGAGATATAAAAGAAAAAGAAAATTTGGAATTGGACTTAGAATCTGAAGGCTGCCTGGCTGGCTCAGTCTCTAGAGCATGGAACTTATGTCTCAGGGTTATGAGTTCAAGCCCCTACTCCCATGTTGAGCTTACTTAAACAAAACAAAACAAAACAAAACAAAACAAAACAGTATTTAGAGCTAAGAAATAAAGTTAAAAGTTGAAAATTTTACAAAGTGAAGTAAAAGGCTAACCCATGCCTATAAAGTGGGGAGAATAAAACAACTATTAGGAAAAGTTGAAAACCTAGCTGAAGTGAGATTAGGAACAGAAAGAAACATCAGCAGAAAAGGGATGGAGACAAATAAAAGCGCTGAAGATATGCCAGTCGGTGGGCTTTCCTCTGGCAGGCAGCTATTTCTCTGGTTCACTTTCCCTGCAGGTGCATCTAGAGACCTTCCTTGTGGAAAGGCTCTTAGTGACCTGGCTCTATGTTGTGCCCATTTCTTCTGAGAGGAGAAACTTTAGGTGAAGACTTCATCACTTTATTTGCAACCTTCTGTAACCACCCAATCCAAAATAAGTAGTAATGAGAGAACCTGTTGTTTTAGAAGCCAGTGCTGCTCTTTGGTGATTTTCTTTATTTTTCTAGATTCATCCTAATTTAAAACTTATTGTAAAGAATTATAGAGGAGTCCATTCTCTTTGCCAACTCACCGTTTCATTTTCTACTGGCCAAAAGATGTTCGTTTCCTTTCTCCCATTTTAGCATTTGTATAAAAATACTTTGTATATATTTATTCAAAACATTTGACCTAAATATTACACTCCTTTAAAATTATTTTCCAACATTTTGTTGTTTGTTCCCTAAATGAAAATGTGCCATTTTTATGGACGGTGTTATCTTTCTAGAATGCTAATGCTGTAATGAAATTGTAATAAAATTAACTCATAGACAAAGAACTGCTGTTTAAGCACCTACCTCTGTTGTGAATCTCTTTCAGGCTATATTATTATGCACTTGCTTTTGTTTTCTATTTCTGTAGTCTTCCATTCCCAGCTAGACTGTAAAATCCCCCAGGACAGGGGCAGTATGTTTCCACTTTTATGTCCTCCATAGCTCTTAGTATAGTGCTGAGTACAGTGTGCTTTTTAATGTATGTGTGTTGAATTAATGATACAGTGCTTATGAGCAAATAACTTGAGACATGTGACATCTTTAAATTACTGAGGATTTTGAGTTTAGTAAACCTGCACTTAAATGGAACTAGCTTCCTCAAAAGGATAAGTTTTTTTCTAAATTCTGATAGTTCCTAATTCAGTTTGTGAAAGTGATGCAGTTACTCAGGAGCGAACCATTTCAGAATATTGTTTATTCTAATTGCATTTTGGTGTTTAATTCTAGAAATCTTAAATAAATCCTATTTAGGGTACATCTTTTCTTGTTGGCAAAGAGTATACATAAAGAGTAAGTACTCCTTTAAGTACTTTAATCTTACAAAGTAAGATTAAACTTTGGCAAGAACACTTACTTTATATTGGCAAGGCTCTGTTTCTTTTATTCAGATATTTGTATTTCTTTTTTTTTTTAATTTTTTTTTATTTCAGAGAGAGAGAGAGAGAGAGAATGAACACGGGAGGGTCAGAGAGAGAGGGAGACACAGAATCTGAAGGCTCTGAGCTGTCAGCACAGAGCCTGATGCGAGGCTTGAACCCACAAACCATGGGATCCTGACCTGAGCCAAAGTTGGACACTTAACTGACAGAGCCACCCAGGCACCCCACAGATATTTGTATTTCTTAAAAGCCTCACAACAAACCAAAACAGTGTGTGTTTTATATGAAACTGAAAGTTTATATTTTGATGCTGCATATAGATTTCTTACATAATAAAATATGTGCTGTCCTCATTGCGTTTCTCCTGGCTTTGGTTCGGTACAAATCTTTGATAACTCTCAGTTTTCTTAAGAATTATTTTTTTTAAGTTATTTTCTTCTTGTATCTACAGGCTCTAGCTCAGAATCTTTTTCATGACACATCGTTACTTTTTTTTTTTTCCTAAATGTTTTATTTATTTCTAGGAGAGAGAGAGAGACAGTGTGAGCAGGGGAGGGTCAGAGAGAGAGGGAGTCACAGACTGAAACAGGTTCCAGGCTCTGAGCTGGCAGTCAGCACAGAGCCCGACACCGGGCTCGAACCCACAAACCGCGAGATCATGACCTAAGCGAAAGTCGGACGCTTAACCGACTAAGCCACCCAGGCGCCCCATATCGTTACTTTTTACCTTTTATGTCTTTCTCAGCCTGAATATTTCAAGGGAATTTATTGATATAAACAGTCACGTAAATATATGCATCCAAAGAGTATTCCTTTTCCTTATTCACTTCCATAACAATTAAAAGGAAATGTTATGGCATGAGGTATAATACTGAAAAAATAATATTGATAATCTATCCGTTAATAAAGCCATCCGAGCAAAAGGTATCTTGTCTTTTTAGCTCATGCTAACTCAAAAGAAGGGCCAAGGTATCTTTGCTCCTGAATGATCTTTGCCTTTTATTTTCTTTACCAATTTCAAATATATTCTCAGTTATTTACATACAGGTAGAATCTTTAGAACACAGGCCAGGGCTCTGTCCATAGTGTATTTTGTTTGCCTATCTGTGTTTCAGAAATCAATTTAATTTCACATACAGCTCTGGATTGTTAATTTTTCTGAAAAAAATAATCAAGATTCTAAAACACTAGATCAGCATTCCCACAAGGCTTTGCCTGGAGCCTTTGTTCCCTTCAGAGGGGCCATACTTTCCTCCATTGCATGACAAGCCCACCACTGTCCATAAGTAGAACCCATAGCTATGGCCACTCTGGACCCTCTGTGATCCCTGATGTAGAACATATAAAAGTTAGTATATAGACTAGAAAACTGTAGTTTAAAACAAGAAAGGTTGAATTCCTTTGGTCTGTGAGTATGCTCAGAGGAAGAGTAAGTAGAGTAAAAGATAGAAAATTAGGGAATATATCGAGGGTCAGACCATTATTTTAAGGATTCTTGCCTGTTGGATTTAACCAGTTTTTATTCTATTCTTTGTATGAATTTCTCATTTCATTAATTTTATTATGATATTTAATATGCAAGATTGTTAGCATTGTAAAAATTTTAACACTCTATTAATTCCAAAATTCAATTAAAATCTATAATTGGCAAATTAAAATGATAATGCTAATAACAAAATCAAATGAAAATTATAATAATAAAAACAATTGCAAAGGATATTATTTCTAGTGTCTGGTGACTTAATGGACAGGTGTTTTGGTGTTAGGCATACAGATGCAAGTAATAGCTTTTCTTAACTCCATTTCTTTTATATTTATATACCAGTTTAATTCATTGTTTAGAGTTTTACATTTCCTGTGCAATTTCCTTAAATATTTATCCTGGGTTATTTTAACTTTCAAATTGTAGAGAAGGCATTTGTAAAAAAATTAAATATTTGTTAGATTACTATGAAAATATTCAAGTCTAGACAAAGAAATCCCTGAGATTGATAGTAGAGTAGTTTGGGTAACATTTGCTGTTGAAACAAACTCCAAACTTTTAGTGGCTGAACACATAATTTTATTTTTTGCTCATCTAACAGTTCAGTGAAGGAGTTGTTGGTTTGTAGGTGTCTTTCCTTCAGGAGGTGATACTAAGATCCAGAGTTCTTCCTTACAGCTCTTCATCCCTTAGGCATATGGTGCCTCTTGCATCCAACCAGAGAAAGGGGAAAGCTTGCAGAGAAGGCACACCTGCTTTTTATGGTCTGGAATTGCCACTTGTGCTCACATTGTTATTGGCCAAGTTAGTCAACACTATCTTCTGGCATTAATGAATCCTTCCATTTGAAACCTAAGTCTGTGCTGATCACATTGGCTCTGATAGTTAAGGAGTCAACATTATTTTCAATAGGGAAACTAGTAAAACAGAAAACAACTTGAGGATACATTCAAATGTTAATCATCAAAAGACTTAAAGAAATGCTATAACAAATAATGAAAAATAGGCATATTGTCAAATAAGTATAAGAGGAGAAAAAAGGATGAAACAAAAGAAAAATCTTTTCTTGTACCTACTGGCATTGGTGTATTTTCTTTGTATGAATATCTTTTCAAGCCCTTAGCCCATTTTGTAGATTGGTTATTGATTGATTGATTGCTATTGAATTGTTTAAGTTCCTTATGTATTTTGGATATTGAGTCCTTATCAGATACATAGTTTGCAAATATTTTCTCCCATTTTGTTGGTGGCCTTTTCACTCTGTTGATTGCTTCCTTTGGTGTGCTTATTAGTTTGAGTCAATCTCACTTGTCTATTTTTGCTTTTATTGCCTTGCTTTGGGTGTCATATCTAAAATAGTCATTGCCCACACCAATGTCAAGAAGCTTTCCTTTGTTTTCTTCTATTGGTTTTCAGTTTCAGATCTTAATATTTAAGTCTTTAATCAAGTTCGATTTTTTATATATGATGTGAGATAAGGGTCCAGTTTCATTCTTTTGCATGTGGTTATCCAGTTTTCCCAACACTATTTATTGAAAGGTCTATCCTTTCTCCATTGTGTGTTCTTGGAACCCTTGTCCAAGACCCATAGTCTGTAAATATGTGTTACTTTTTCTGGGCTTTCTCTTCTGTCCCATTGGTCAATATATCTGTCTTTATGCCAATACCATACTTGGTTGATTACTGTTAACTTTGTAATGTATTTTGAAATTAGGAGTACAATGCTTCCAGCTCTGTTCTTCCTTTACATTGCTTGGGCTTTTCTGGGTCTTTTGTGGCTCCATATGAATTTTGACATTGTTTTTTCTGTTTCTGTAAAGAATACCATTGAGATTTTGATAGGGGTTGTATTGAATATGTAGAGTACTACATATAGTAGGAACATTTAAACAGTATTCTTTCAGTTCATGAACAAGGGATATCTTTGCATTTATCTATGTCTTCTTTAATTTCCTTCATTAATATTTTGTAATTTTCAGTATATAAGTCATTCAACTTTTTGGTTAATTTTGTTCCTAAATACTTTATACTTTTTATTTGTTAGTGTGGTTGGAATTTTTTTCTCTTAATTTCCATTTAAGATACTTTGTTGGTGAGGATGTAGAGAAAAGGGAACCCTTGTACACTGTTGGTGGGTAATGTAAATTAGTACAGTCACTATGGAAAACTACTTGAAAGTTCTTCAAAAAAATAAAAGAAAACATATAACTACCATGTGATCCAACAATCCCAGTTGTAAGATTGTTGAAATTAGTATCTTTGAGATATCTGTACTCTCATGTTCATTGCAGCATTATTTACAATATCCATGATATGGAAACAATCTAAATTTCCTTTGGAAGAGAAAAGGATAAGAAAATGTAGAATATATACACAATGAATATCATTATGAATATTATATATTCCTTTTTTTAAAAAAGAAGGGAATCTTGCCATTTGTGACAATATGGGTGAGCCTTGAGGACCTTATGTTAAATTAAATAAGCTAGACACAGAAAGACAAATACTATGTGATCTCACTTATGTGTGGGATCTGAACTCATAAAAGCAGGAGGTAGAATGGTGATTGCCAGGTGCTGGCAGGTGTGGAGTATGCTGGGAGTTGTGGCTAAAGGGTACAAAGTTTCAGCTATATAGAATGAATAACTTCTGGAGATTTAACGTATAGAATGGTAACTATAGTTAATACAGTATTATATATTTGAAATTTGCTATGAGATTGATCTTACATGGTCTCATTGTACACAAAAATTGTAATATGTGAGGTGATAGATATCTTAATTAGCTTGATTGTAGTAGTCATTTCACAACGTATACATATATTAAATCATGGTATTGCATGCTTTAAATATATACAATCTTTATTTGTTGATTTTACCTCAATAAACCTGGGGGAAAAAAGAAAAACAATAACCTAGAGAACAGGGAAAAAAATAGAAGTGGGAAAGGCAGAGTCAGTAAAACATAGACCTATAGAAACTAAGCTTGGAGGGAGAACAAAGGAACCCCTAACAGTGGACAGGGTACAGAAACGGAGGTTTTGAAATATATATGGAGGGCCAGTGCAGCTATGTTCTTGGTGGGCTGTAAAGCATTCTGGACTCTTAGTGTATTTGAATGTGGTAGAGGTGGTTAAGTGTCCTGAGAGTGCTTCAGCTACTTTAATCCTAAAGCCTTCGAGGCTCTATGCTGAATGGACTATCTAGAGCAACTCAACAGGGTAGAAATTAATTTCCAAGCCTAGGATCAGGAACCAGAAGAACTAAATGAAGTCATTTGCAGTTGGACTCATGGTTAGGTCACTGATCCTTTGAGATATACATTCATATAACTTTTAACAGGTGAATAACAATAGTGACAGTAGCAACAGCATATATATATACGTATTATATATATATGAATGACCTGAAATTAAACCAAACGCTGCTAAATTTATTTCCTATTGCAAAATTGTGGGGTGACTCTGAGAGGACTCAGACCTCTTACACCATAACTTACACAGAATATAAGAGAGCATTTTATCAGTTATAATGAAAAATAGCACAGAGGTTAAGAGTGATTTCAACAGGATGTTTTTAAGTCTTCCAAAAAGGAAAAAGATCCAAGGCTATGAGGTAAATGCTTCTGTTTATAATATTTTGCAGCTCTTTTTGCTTACTTATAATAATTGCAATAAGTTTAATATCCTTTAGAATCTCTAAACTATTCCATGGAAGAGTGCTATTTCAGTCTTTCCTATTTTCTTGCTCTGTTATCCAGTTTAACTTCAGTTCTCAAATTCTGTGCCATTATTAGTTTACCAGAAGTGTATGTTACCTGGGTGATGAAGGTGGAAACATGTTAGGAAATTTTAAAGCTAATGTTTTTTGTTTTATATTTTCTTTTCTCTAAGATAAAATCTCTTCAGTGAATTAAGTCACTATTCTAAAACATTAAACTTATCCTAAGTCTGTTGAGATGTAATAAATTGAAATTAAAATCTTTCTTTTAATGAGGTCGAATTTATAGCCTTTCAACACCTTTAACATTTGGATATTTAGGTGGAGGAAATAAGTTTCTGATTAGGCTAAAGTGGTAGTCATAGCGGTTGGTACTAAAGATTCCTCAGTTTATCAGAGGACATTTTCAAGCTGTTTTGAGCATTGATTAAATTATTTAAGAAAAATTCTCATCTTGGTGGTCTGATTTTTGAGATATAATAGCAACCATAATGATAATAATCTCATGTAATGTGGCAGACATTGTCAACGTAATATCTGAAATATTCTAATCACCCTACAGTTTGGGGGTAATGCTATTTCCATAATTCTGAAGGAAAAACTGAGTCATTCCAGAATAAGTGGATTTCTAAATTACGCAGATGGATCTGGACTTAGAGCCAAGGATTGTCTGCATCTAGAACCTAAACTCTTCCAGTGATACCACTCTAATTCCTGCTTTCAAAACAATAGTCACATTGCAGACGAGTTCATTATCAGATGGACAGAATGGTGACATTAAGTAAGAAGGACGTATCTATGATATATTTGGTATGCAAAAATTTAAAAACGAAGAAATGTGTTTCCAAAGAACTTTTTTGGAGAAAATAAGTTAAGTGAAATCTATTGGCACTTAAGTGAGAAAATTCCAAATTCTTGGAACATTTATATAGATGGAAAAACACATTTCATGACTGCTACATTTATAACCACAGAATCAAAGACTGTCAGAAAACTCTGCATTTTCTGTTATTATTTTTTAAATAAACTTTCATGTTGAGTTGCTGTTCACTCTGTTAGTCTGGGTTCTCCAGAGAGAGAGAGCCAATAGAATATATAACATAATATGTAAATTTTATATAGAATAAGGAATTGGCTTATGCAGTTCTGGAAGTTGAGAGCTCCAAGCACCTGCAGTCAGCAAGCAGGAGAGCAGATGGTGTAAGTTCCAGTTGGAGTCTGAGTTTAAGAGCAGAAGGGGAAAATGTCCCAGTTTGGAGACAGTAAGGCAGAGAAAACAAATTCTCTCTTGCTCTGTTTTTTTCTACTTTGGCTTTCCATAGATTGGGTGAAGCCTGCTAACATTGGAGAGGACAATCTGCTTCACTTATTCTACTGATTCAAATGTTACTCTCGTCCAGAAATACCTTTACAGACATACCCAGAACCATGTTTAACCAAGTGTCTGGACACCTTGTGGCTCAGTCAGGTTCACACAAAAAATTAACCATTGAAATTTCTAGAAAAATTTGCATCAGTACTTACTTGTTTTTGAGTCCTTATTAATCAAATATAGCTATAGAACTGTATTAAACATTTAACATGTATCCTAGCTATAATTAACCAACTAGTTTTCAAAAGCAAATAAAAAATGGATTGCTGCATATCTGTCACCACTGTTACTTAAAGAATGATTTTCTATCTCAAAATTTATTATTTTTCTTTGTGTTTTTTAAAACTATAAATCCAAGATCAGAGAATTCATTATAGAAGTAGACTAGATTCAGATTGGCCTTATAGCCAAGTAAATAGTAATTATAAAAACAACAACAGCAGCCTCAGCAGCAACAATCATTAGGCCATGATCAAACTAGGCACTAGATTAGTGCACCTTAGAATTTATTTTGATTTAATCCAGGAGAGATTCTATACACATACAGTGTGATATAGTTTCAGATGTAGATATTAGTGATTCATCATTTACATACAATACCCAGTACTCATCACAAATGCCCTCCTTAATCCCCATCACCCATTTAGCCCATCCCCTGTCCCCTCCCCCCCACCCCCCTCCTCCAGCAACTCTCAGTTAGTTCTGTATAATTAAGTCTGTTTTCTGGATTGACTCTCTGTCTCTCTCTTTTTTGTTCCCTCTATGTTCGTCTGACAAGTGCCATATTCTTAAGCTGGTCCTAGGAAGCTGTGCATTTACCCTGTCTGGTGTGACAGCTGGATTGAAGTGTTGGTTCTAGGTGAGGAAGAAATAGGTGCTGATAATGTAAAGAAGGGCTAGAGGAGGCTGGCAGGTCAATTGCTAGGAGGTTATTGGGAGATTTTGTTGGTCAAGCAAGGGAAGTTCCATTGTTAAGGCTGACCATGAAACCAAGGATTTAAGGAAGAAATCACTGACGTTGTGGTTGGGGAGCCAGTGGCAAATGAGTTCTATTCAATACTTACCAGTTAAAGTTCTGTTTCCTAAACCCATTATGGGTTACATGTACCCTTACTGACTTTTTACTGTCTTCACAAGAATCACCTGAAAGTGATATTTCAAACACTTTGATGATAAAGAAGTACTTCCAGTGTGCCATTAATGCAGTCTGTTTTATTTGAAGTCATTTTATTTTACTTTGTTTTGCCCTCAACTTGGGAATATCCTTGAAGACAAAAGCTATTATATAAATGATGATAATAATCAGGGTGGCCTGAAGATTGAAATTAAACCTAAGAAAATAAATGTAGAACAAGAAATTAATGTTTTTTACATTGATGGCTTTCAGCTGTGCAACGTACTACCTAAGTTAAGAGGCAGAAAAAAATGTTTAGAAACTTACTTCCTGTCATGTATCAGAAGTATTAATGAGTTATTAATAATAAACATTTATGATAATTAAGCTATAAACAATAATAAGCAATATAATAATACACAAATATAATCTGTCAAGAAATTTATGTATGTGGTCTTCGTGACAGTGGGACTTTTATCATAAAAAGCAAAGGAAGAAATCCTAACAAAATAGTTAAATATATTTGATTCCACAAATTAAAATTTTTGAAGTATACCTATCACCTTAAGTGGAATAAATGACAGGTGACATATAAGTAGTTGACTCAATGGTTTCTAAAAATAAAAAAATTAAATATTTTTAAATGTTTATTTTTGACAGAGAGCAAGAGAGGCAGAAGGAGTCTCAGAGAGAGACGGAGACACAAAATCTGAAGCAGGCTTCAGGCTTTGAGCTGTCAGCACAGAGCCCAGGATGAGGCTGGAACTTACCACGTGATCATGATCTGAGTTGGAGTCAGACGCTTAACTGACTGAGCCACCCAGGCGCCCCATAAGTATTTTAAAATAAAAATACCCAGTGCTAATTAGATTAAGTCTTAAGCTACACATTGCTGGAATCATGTAAATTGCTTTACCTGTACACTTACCATAACGCAGTATAATACAGCCGTAAAACAAAGATGATTTCAAAAACTTTTGTTGACATGGTAGATTTTTTTGCATCATCATTATTAAGTTTTAAAAAGCAGAATAACAGGGGTTCCTGGGTGGCACAGTTGGTTGAGGGTCTGACTCTGATTTCAGCTCGGGTCATAGTCCCAAGGTCATAGGATCGAACCCCATCTAGGGCTCCATGCTGAACATTGAGCCTGCTTAAGATTCTCTTTCTCTGCCTCTGACCCTCTCCCCTGCTTGCACTCCCTCTCTCTAAAAATAAATAGATAGATAGATAAATGAATAATGTTTTTAAAGAATGAAAAGAAGAATAAGAAAAAATAAATCTGTATTAGAAACCAGCGTAGTGATTACTTTAGACTATAGAATTATGAGTCATTTTCTTTTACATGGTTTATATTTTAAAGTTTTCTACAGTAACTCTGTATTACTTCATATTAAATAAATGTTTATATTAAGACTATTGAGGGGGTTACTGGATTCAAGATTAATTTTGTGACCTGGAAGCTGGGGTTATATTGATACTCAGGGCTTTGGGTTCCACTTAGAGTGCGATTTGGCACCAATGAAGGGTTGTGAACAGAGGGTTGTGATATTATCTAACCTATGTTTATAAACACTTTCTTGCATTTAACCTTTAAGGTGATGTCTTTCTGTTTGTGAAAACATCTTCTACAAGGCAGAACAAATGCAATAACCTGTATGTATGTAGTAGGCAGGTACAAAACTGCCTAAAGGGTGCCAGGTGTGGGTGTAAGGGAATGCCTACACTGTGAGGACACCAATATAGTGTCTGGAGGGGAATTCCGCTTCCTAGCTCTAAATGATTGCTGTCATTTAGGAATGGGACAAGCACTATCTGATCATACTTATTACCAAGAAAAGCTAAAACTCTAGATTTTCATATGAATTAAAAATTTTGCAACATGTGACAATATAGATGTGGAATAAGTCCAGCTCTGGAATGGTTTTCAGTCTGTTTTGTTCTCATTCACAATGTCTTAGAATTATTTGTAATGTTACAGTATCGTTTCTCAATGGCCCTCATGTTTGCCCTCCAGTTTTCTCTATCACTCTGGCTTTAATCTACTTTGTTTTTTTACCTGCCTTATTTATTGATATGGTTTGCTCCTAAGCCCCTACACAATGCCTTTCATGGCTCTTTGCTTCTTTGTTTTAATTCCATTGCGTTATTTGTTGCAGTTCTCGTTAAATCAGTTTGCAAAAAAAAAAAAAAAGCTCAGTTTTTTTTTTTTTTACAATGATCTTAGTTCAGAGGCAAAAAAAAGGTAAAAAAGATATATTTTTTAGACCCTCAACAGCCTCAAATACAGAATATGGTTGTTTCTTAAGACATGATCTTATATTTCATAATGGGGTCATCGAAATCTGAATTGAGATGTCTGGCCTACTTTTAATTAGGACCTCTCTTTTAATATAGCCTTTATTAAGAGGGACTTGATTTCCATTGGGAGAAAAATGAGAGCAATATTATATAAATTGCAATAATGAGAGATTCTAATGTGAATATAGGGGAATTTTCCAGAAAAAAAAATTGAGGATATGTTTACAATAGACAAGAGACCAGTTATACATAAATAGTTATTTTTTGGAGTAGAGATTATGCCATATACCATATAGCCATATAGTTTTAATTTTAGGATAATGTTTATCATTAAAATCACCATAAAATTCTCCTTTTAATAATTGGTCTTTTAAAAAGAGGAGCCTATAGTTTTAAAAATGTAGAGTATACTTCAAAAATGTAAAAGTATGGAAGGAAGGAATGTTTGAACTTGGCTACCCAGTGATAGGCTAGGATGTCATGTTGGACAAACAGGGGATGAAGATATGTGAAGAGAAAGACCATGTTTTACTCTTTCATTCCACCTGAACACAAATATTAGTACTACTAACACCTGTCAGTGAAAGACTGAACAGAAACTGACCTCAGATGAAAAACTTTCACACACTTGAATATTGAATATTTCCAGTCTGAAAGTTGGATTTGGATTTCTGTGAATTCCATTAATTGAACACTCCCTGCAGAGATAGGCAGTGTCCAGTCAATTTATTCAGTGCTTTACTTCTACGTAAGTTAAGGAGTAAACCTCCAGTATTAAGAATCCAAAGTCAAGGGTGGGAAGGGAACTCTGGGGAAAAGAAGAATTTCAGAGACAAAAGAAAATGTCAAAAAAGCTGTAAATTATCATTTTGAAAGAAATAAAAAATATATAGCATCTCTCAAACAAAATGAGAAATATAAAAAAATTCAACAAACAAGAAATAACACTTAGGAATTAAAAATATGAGAAGCAAATTAAACTTCAGTGTATAAAGTAGAAATATAAAATTAAAGGTGATAGTAGAAAAAGTATAGAGATAGTGAGAAAAAATAATTAAAAATGCATAGAATCAATCAGTAAGATGTTCCAAAGTTAGAAAAATATCATGGACAAAAAAAGTGAATAAATTTTTAGACATGAAGAGTAAAGAATACGGTATTCAGATTTGGTCCCAATATCCTAGCACACTTAATTTTGGGGAGTATGGATGACAGGCATATCATTATTCAAATTCCTGAACTTTGTGAATAAAGGAAAAATCTGAAAAGTTCCCAGAAAAACAGCACATACGAGTAGGGATACTAGGGACTTACAGTGTCATTTCATGAAGACATTGTAAGCTAGGCAAATAATAATCCAATATAAAAGTTGACTATAGACACCCTAGGTTGAAAACATTGCAAAAATTTGCCCCCCAGTATTCTTCCTCATGAAGCATCTAAGTGATATGGAGTAAAGTGGGATGAAAACCAAGAAAGGAAGATGTGAGACCCAGAAAACAGAGAATTTGGGGAGAGTTAAAGAGATTTTCCAGGGGCGCCTGGGTGGCTTAGTCGGTTAAGCGTCCGACTTTTGCTTAGGTCATGATCTGGCGGTTTGTGGGTTCGAGGCCCGCATCGGGCTCTGTGCTGACTGCCAGCTCAGAGCCTGGAGCCTATTTCAGAGTCTGTATCTCCCCCTCTCTCTGACCCTCCCCTGGTCACGCTCTCTCTCTCTCCCCTAGAAATAAATAAAAATATTAATAAAAAAAAAGATTTTCCAGACTAATGATAAAGGGTGGTGCTATATGGTAATCTGTATCACAAGCAGCCAACCAAGAAAGAAACCCCAAGAAGGGATAGCTCCAAGAGAAAAAGCATACCTTAGATATTGGAACAAACCTAAACTACAGAATTCCAACTTAAAATTGTAAGACCTGATTCATGTGTAATTTTTCTCTAATTTCTCCCTGTCCAGAAACAAATTAATAAACCTTCATCTTTTGCATATATTTACTAACTCATTATAGTTGCCTGTATAACATTGGATAGCGTTAGGGTGCTTCTTTGTGTGCATGCATAATCCACAGGATTCTAAGTCACTAGAAATAGAAGTTTCAGTTTATTTATCCTGACATCTGACCACTACGATATCTGGTATAAGTCTTTAAAATTTGGCTACATGTTGGAGAGTATGTATTTGCAAAGTCTTTGGCTGTTATTTCAACATTAGAATATGTTTTGTGTGAAATATTTAAATAGAGCACATTTTATGTTCAATAAACTAATTACAATAGCAAACTCTTTAAAATAAGGCAGATTCTATGTTATGGTGTTGACTCAAAATTGAAAATGTTAATAGTTTTCAAGTAGCTGTATATAGATATATATGTATATATACATATATAATATAGGTACGTATATATGGATAAAACTTTCAAAAAAAATGTGATGTAAAATTTAAATGTCTTTCTTCTTTCTTAAGGTCTTTGAATATAACATACATTTTCAGCCATGTATGTTTGTGAAAAGTTGTGCCTAAGCAATGGAAATGAGCTAGATAACTTCTTGTCAAGGAAAGCAAACAACAATTATACGTTGTTTCTATATTGTTAGTGAAAGTCTGCATATTATTTACCGGTATTATTCATTCATGAGTAATTAACACATACTGTATTGTGTAATTATTGTATACCACTCCCCTTGAATCTTACCTTTCGTAGAAGATGTTGCATATGTAACTTACACGAGTCAATGCACAAGTAGCAATTTCAATAAATTCTGGGCGGGAAGAAGAGAGTGTTGTGAGAATACAAATGTATTTTAATTTGTTTGATTTTTGTGTGGAGTATACCTGGAAGTTCACAAGGTCATTTTTTCCCTGGACTAGCATTTATAAAGTGGCTTTTTTGAGGTACATTGTTCACTAAGGTATATTTAAGTTTTAGTGTAAAAACAATGTAAATTTTCACCATTCCTGTCAAATATATGTAGAAAGAAATATATTGTTATCTCTTTTTGGCCCTTGGAGAAATTGAGTCAAGGGGAGATTGAGTAGCTTGTCAAAGAAAATTAAGTTGAGAAAGTTGGAGCCCTTAACAGGACTGGGCACTATTCATAGGACCAAGTTGCCAGGCTTGGCTTATAGATAAAGAACCTAAGAAATCCACCTCCAACGTAATCATTTTGCAGATGGTAAAATTTAGATCAATGAACTCCCATTCCCAGAAAAGTACACAGGTGACCTGATTCAAAGCTTTATGTTGTCTTTACTCCCTGACCTTATGCTCTGATCAATAAGGTTAACTTTATTTTTTATTTTTTTAAGATTTTATTTTTTAAGCAATCTTTATACCCAATATGGGGCTTGAACATACAACCCTGAGATCAAGAGTTGCATGCTCCACTGACTGAGCCAGCCAGGTGCTCTAGAAAGGGTATCTTTAGCTTAAGTATAATTTCTAAAAGTTTTACTTGCTCTTTAAATTAAGATATTCCATACTCTAAGAGGTTATGATTTCTTTTCACTTACTTATGCTTAATTGGGTTGAATACTTGATATTCACCAAAACATGAAAGATCTCAAAAAGATAAAATCCCTAAGATATTCAGTTTGAATCACGATTTTATCTTTCTCCTCATGCTGGAATTTCTGCTGGTGAGAAAGAGAGCACACATAACCTCACCTTTTCCAATTTGTTCTTTCCAAAATGCTAAGATATTTCATACTCACTTAAGTTTATAGCTTGTATTATCCATTCCACTGATTTTTATGCAATCACATGGTTCACAGTATGATTATAGCAATACATCTTGTGTTTCTGTCTTGATTTTCTATGAAGGGCATATCCTAAATTTATGTCCCTAATAACTCCCAATAAAGTCAACTATATGGTGGGTGTTGATATAGAGCAGATGCACTGAATATAAGCATTCCATGTTTAACTTTTTAAAGCAACTCTTTCTCTCCCAAGTATTATGTATCCATTTTTTAAAAATTTGAAAAACAATTGTTATTACTCATCTGAGTTTTATATATATATATATATATATTTTTTTTTTTTAGAGAGAGAGAGGAAAAAAAACATGCAAGTGGTGGGGGGCACAGAGAGCGAAGTAGAGAGAGAATATCAAGCAGGCTCCACGCTCAGCACAGAGATCAATACAGGGCTCAGTCTCCCAACCATGAAATCACATGACCTGAGCCAAAACCAAGAGTCAACTGATGGATGCTTAAACGACTGAGCCACCCAGGCACCCCTAAATTCTTTTATTAACATACCATTGTTAGTTGTGGGTTAGACACTAGTGCAAGGAATATATATACTATTTCCTCTTAACAAAAATATATACTTTGTTAATATTATGGCTAATGTTAATCTAGTTGGTGATCTCTACCTGACTATTAGCAGGGAATAACAACAAGGAAAAAGACAGGTTTTGTGGGATCTGAAACCCTAATCAATTTTAAAGTCCCTTTTAAAAAGAATACAAAAATACAGGTATAAAGAGAATTTAAGATAAGGAAAGAAATTCCTAAGAAGATGCAAATTTTAAAAACTGGTAACTACCACAAACAGTATGAAATAAAAAACAATTCCTTGAAAATGTTAGTAGTTAAATCACATGAGATAGCTCTTTAAAACATTTTTTCTCCAATTTTTGACTGCATACTTTTTTTGTTGTTGTTTTATTTTTTGAGAGACAGAGTGTGAGTTGACGAGAAGGGGCTGAGGGAATGAGAGAGAGAATCCCAAGGAAGCTCCATGCTTAGTACAGAGCCCAACATGGGGCTTGATCTCATGACTAGGAGATCATGACCTGAGCTGAAATTGAGTTGGACACTTAACTGGCTGAGCCACCCTGGGCCCCCTGACTGCATACTTTTTAATCACTTCTTCATGAGACATCAATTTTATATTTTTTCCCTTAAGGAAAATAGAAAACTCAGTCTTCCTTCTGGCATGTATTTTATTGCTGATAGTTGAGATGAATAAAACATACAACTTTGCTCAAAACCATATTTGCTGTTTGTGTTACTTCTGTAGGTTTTTGTATTCCAGAAACTCATGTGTTCTGATATATTCTATTTCATACAATCCTAGACTATAAGAGAGGGGGGAGAGAGTATGGTATGTTTATCAAATAAACATGGCAGAGAACTTTTGTTTTGACTAGGCAATGATGAGAACCAAATCTCCGCTTTGAGTTTTATGTAGGCCTGATGACTGCAATAATGTCCCACGGAACTCACTTTATGCTCTGTACATTTCCTAGTTTCTTTTCTCCTCCACTACCATATACTTCCACCACTGGGCATGGTAGGATATGTTCTTATTGTGATAAAATCTTCTTGTCACAAAGCTGGAAATTGATCAGTAGGAGGGTTCCAGAAATCCATTCTTACCTTGGGAAGCATAGCAATAATGGATTGATTATATATGGAAATGACTATGCCTCCATAAACAGATCCCACAAAACCCAAACTAAATGGATTTGTATCTCACCTTTACCATATAGCCTGATCTCAAATTCCCCATGGCCATGTGTTGACACACAACAGAGAGGACAATGTGATGAGAGATAAAGTTGTCATGGAAGAGACAGTAGTCTTAAATGATTGCATTTGAAATATTTTATGTGTGTATTTTACAAAACTAAATTACCATATAAACTTGTTGTTTGGTTCCCTCACAGAGCCATACTAGATCCCTGAAAATGAGGGTCCCTGAAGTTTAATTAAGATTCTCTGAGTTCTGGGGCGCCTGGGTGGCTTAGTCGGTTAAGCGTCCGACTTTCGCTTAGGTCATGATCTCACGGTTTGTGGGTTCGAGCCCCGCATCAGGCTCTACGCTGACAGCCAGCTCAGAGCCTGGAGCCTATTTCAGAGTCTGTGTCTCCCTCTCTCTCTAACCCTCCCTGCTCACGCTGTCTCTATCTCTCAAAAATAAATAAAACATTAAAAAAAATTAAAAAAAAAAGATTCTCTGAGTTCATTGCACTGAACCTCTGGTCTTGGAAAGCTTAGAATCAAATTTGTAATCCACCTTTATCAATCAAAGGATATATATATATATATATATATATATATATATATACACACACACACATATATATACACACACACATATATTTTCCATATATATGTATGTATATATACATACATACACACACATATATAAATGTATGTATATATATACATACATACACATATTTATATAAATACACACACATATATAAATATATATATACACATATATATTTTCCATATATATATGTATGTATATATACATACATACATACATACATACATACATACATACACATATTTTCCAGAGAGGCTTCGTATCGGAGTCCCAGCAAACAACTTCCAAGTGTTTCCCTGAGGAAAGTTTAAGGAAGGGCTTATTTACAGAAATGTGGTCAAACTTCAAGTAAGTGCCAGGGACTAGCAACAGTGGGAAGCCGTCAACTACCCCAAGCCAGACAGGGAAAATGGAGGAAGTTGAACTTTGAAACCTGAAAGAGCAGTGGGCTAAATAAGCCCCAGTCCCAACCATCTTAGGTTTCCTAGAGGTGCCTCCCAACTGGCTGCTGCAAATAGGAAGCTAACCGGGAAGGGGCTCTGAGTGCTGCAGTTCACAGGAACAAAGCAGAACAGATAGTGCATATAGAGGGGGAACAAACCAAGATGAACCAGCACATGTTCCAAATACCTTAAAATAAGATCTGAAATTACATAGATGACTATTTAATTACTTGGATATATGTTTATATGAATTTCTAACATTATGAGAAATCTAAAACTCCATGAAAAAGAAAGGAAACCTGCTATAAGGTTTTGTTGGTTGGTTGGTTTTGTTGCTCGTTCTTTGATAATGGCAGCTAAAAGAAACAGAGCCATCAAAGAAAGTCTACAAAGTGCTGTGAAATCCTATGGTTGTGTAATACTTAAGGATTTATTGCTAAACATGTTTGTGAAGAGTACATATTGTCAAAGGGAGTGAATTGCAATTTAAGCACAAAATAAATTATCTTACACAAAAGTTCAGAACAGTTTCCTTGCCTCTAGTATCCATAGCCTGCTGATAGCCTTTGCCTGCCTCCTCACCAGGTATTTTGTCGCTCCTGATGAGTATAGTTACAACCCCTTGTATCAATGACTTCCTAGACTCACTCTTTAGACTTCTTGGCATAGTCCTTGTCCGGTGTGTCCATGGCAACAATGTAAGAAGGTGTGACAGTGAAGCCCTTCTCAGTGAGTGGGAGGTGGCCTTGCCCTTCTTCCTCAAAGTTCTTGGATGCTGCAATGTGAAATGAAGTAAGTGGTTAACAAGGGTGCAAACTGTAGCCTCTACATGCTACTAAGCTGAGAGAAGCAATTGGCAGGACTGACTGGTGTATGGGGAGGGGTGGGGAGAGGTCTGTACTTAAAACTCTGGGTAAATATCACTATGTCTCTTTGTTAGTGTGTGTGATTTTGAGGCAGGAAAGCACAACTTAACATATGTTTAGGAGCTACAAGTTTTCTTCCCCCAAAATTTAAATTGCAAAAGGAATAACTCCTTTTTGTGTGACAAAATACTAGGTTTGTTGCTATCAGGATGAATGTTTCTGCCCATTGGTATGCCCTCCAGAAACAGGATCAAATTCCTTTAGATTTTAAATATACAGAAAACCTAAGAAAAAAAGTTTACATTTCTAACACTATACTGATTCTAATTTATCAATTTTCATGAGGATAGAGGATAGATTTTTGACTTAGAAAAGCTTGGTTTTGATTCACTTTACTAGCTCTGTGAAATTAAGCTTAACCTGGAAGTCCAATTTTCCTCATTTATAATAATGAGGTAGAAAAAAGACTATCTCCTATAAGGAATAAATACATCTACATGGGTTAAATTCATTCTAACTTGGTATCTAGCATATGATTGGCACCCAGATATAACAGTTCCCCTCTTTCATCTTTTCTCCATGCTTTATTATTTTATGTTTCCTTCCTTATTTAGTTCATAGACAATCTATTCTGGATTGCATTTTTCTTAAGGAAAGGAACAAATTATGCAAAGAAATTAAAAAAAACAGTAATCTTATAAAATGAGTAGGACAATTTTTTTTTTAAATGTTTTATTTGTTTCTAGGAGAGAGAGAGACAGCGTGAGCAGGGTAGGGTCAGAGAGAGAGGGAGTGACAGACTCTGAAACAGGCTCCAGGCTCCGAGCTGGCAGTCAGCACAGAGCCCGACGCGGGGCTCGAACCCACAAACCGCGAGATCATGACCTAAGCGAAAGTCGGACGCTTGACCGACTAAGCCACCCAGGCGCCTCAAGTAGGACATTTTTCCAGACAATTAGTTACCTTATCCCACAAAGCCATGTAATTTTACACATTTTAAGGATTTCATAAATGTTTGCCAAAAATAATTTTTACTGATTTTATTTCATTTGTTATTAATGTAGACTTCAGGATAAAGTTTAAAATACATACAGATTTAGATATAATCACATGCCCATTTTAGTTCTTGGGGCATCAGTCAGGTATTTGATTGGACCTTAACAAGACGGAATGAGATTTATAGAGTACATGACTTTTTTCCTTAATTAACTACCTGAATCCTGGTAGACATAGTGGTAGGTTTCTCATCATGTTTTTTCTTCTTTCTCAAAATAGCTGCTGACTTCATAAGAGTGCTAAGTCACAGCTTCATGAACATACCAGAACCTTGAAACAAAGACCTGGCATTTGGTCGATTGATAGATGAATGTGCATAGATGAATGTGCAGTGTCTGAGTTTTATCCCTCTCAGGGAAATTCTAAAATTGATGTGACTGTGGCTAGCAACAACTTACACACACTATTGGAAGCTTCTTTATTACCAAGTATGTCTATTAGTGGACTCCCAGATTGAAGACATTTAAATGTATTTAAATTTATAATTTATTACACACTCACCTAAGTATAAATGACTTTAAATGCATTGATTCCTTAATTGCCCCTCTCTTGCCCAACACTTTTAGGTACAATGGCAGTCATTGCAAGACATTAATGTAGTCTTATTGGATTCATGTTTTCACATCATTAAAATAAAATTGTAAGTATACATTTCAGATCACAGATTATTTCAGTACATAGTTATAGTAGGTATTAATGTTGACAACTAAATAATAGTAAACACGTAAAGTGCCAATTTCTGTTCCGACTCTGCTTGAGAGTACTGTACTGAACTTTAATTAGAAGAACCATGATTTAGAAATATCTAAGTAAATTTAGCTTTTGTCTTAAAAAATAGACATCTGGGTGGCTTATAAATTTGAAAGGCTTTATCTTTTCCTAACAGATACTAATGAAGTCAATGAAAGAAGCTAGGTCTTAATTCACAAATGTATCATTAGTGTATAGAGGATTGACAAAAGAATGACTGTATTTGCACAATTATACAACTGTGTAAATACACATTCATATACACAAAATCAATGATGAATTAATTTCAATATTTAGACCATATTGTATGTATGAAAGATGGAAGATTTAATATCTGTTGCTAAAAATAATTTCAAATGTATCCCTAGGAAGTTTTAAACAGGATACACATTTTCTAACATTTGAAGTAACTGCAAAATCTCTTGAAATCAGTTTTTAGAGTCCATTAACTTTGATGTCATTTAAAATGCTGTTTACATATGGAATAACTACTTTGATTATTCTCTAGGAAGTTAATTTGGTGTTTAAAGCAATGAAATCTGCTTCTTCCAAAAAAATTATAGATGGAAAAAAAAGAACAGTAGTATAGCAAGCTAGAATACTGAAAAAATAGATAAGACTTAAGCATGTGCTCCTGTTTCGCACCCTCCCTCCTTCTTACCCTCCTTCCCTTTCTTCATTGCTTCCTTCCTTTCTTTCTTTCCAATTTTAAGAAGTGAGACAGTACTTTTAAATACTGCCTATGTTACACCATTTCTGCACCTTCGTTAAAAAAAAAAGGAAAGTAAAATATACCAGGGGTTACTTAAACTTGTACTCTAGCTACCCAAAAGCCCATGAAATACTCATTCACCAGCAATGGTCCTTAACTAATGCTAAAATCAAACCAGGAAGGGAAGCCTTAGGGATATTTTGAAATGGTTGTTTGAGACTAATATTGTCTGTTGGAGGTCATTGAACATTTCATTGCTGTGTTGTGTTAGTGCAGTTTTGAAATTGATAAAATTCTGAAATTTGATATCATTGATTTAAAAAGTTTGCCTTTTGACTCCTACTTTGAGCTGGGAAAATGATTTTTCCTACTGCAGAGGGGTTGTAAAGAGAAATTAAAGTGGTAGCTATTAGCATAGAGAGAGTTGCCTCCTTAAAAAAATGTCAGTAATGAAATAATATTTTCAAAAGAGCTCTTAATATCACACACTTAAAAATATACACTGAGAAAAAAGTCACTGGGACTTCTATGACTACTCAGCTCTATAGAATCAACTTAAGGAAGCATAGAAGCTGAAAATAGACAGCATGTTCAATTTTAAGGGTAACTGTGAGCTTAAGGAAAGAAATAATAGTGGGAAAATGCTTAAAGTCAAATTTTTCCTAATAAGAATCTCTACTCTGGTGAGTTCAATGGATGATACAGTTCATTGACCACATTTTTCTCAATATGTGCCTCTAATACCAACTGCAGGTTTTAGACTTATGAAAATTAATTGCACAACAAAGAGAGTGAATAAAATGAATTGTCAGGCTTGGGATATGGCCATCTATTGAAACATACCCAAGTGTATCATGAATCTAGTGAAGAGAACATTGCATTGCTATATATTTTAGACATGGTCTTCCACATTTAAGAAATTTCAAGTTATTGAAAAGATGTTACTAGAACCTTCCATGTTATATAACATAAACCAGTTAACTGGAACACGGCATATCATTTCTCTCTGATTCCTTAGGAAGAAATTTAAAATTGCTTAAAAGTAAGTAATGCATGTCTTATATTCTCAGTGGTGTTTTTTTTCCTCTCGTCTTTGATTTTCATGCATATTTATGCCTATGAATTACCAAAACATTTTTTTCATCCCGAACTTATGATATCAGCAGAACTGAATGTTCTATACTAATTGACAAATTAGATGGATATTAATCACCAGGAACACATGGTATCTACCCCTAAATTTGGAAAGTACTCAAAAGTATCATTTGCAGATTTGGGATTGTTGACAAAATGGACAGTTTTTCTTTGCACAAGGCATGATGCCAGGGACCTAGTGAGTTGACATATTGAACCCTATTCAATATTAAGAAGTACAAAGGATATGAATATCAGTTCCTAACTTAGGTGGTAGGACATATATATCCATTTGGAATCATTGTCCATTGGAATGGTAGAAACCTGACGTCAGTGAATTTCTGGTATGACCTTTCTCCCTCAGTTGCTTGAGATTTATTCAAGTTCATGGGCAACTAATATCAAAGCATTGTCATGGAAGTAGGGAAGGGGAAAATGTGTGTGGGAGAGCTAATTCATATTGTTTTCAAGTTCTCTGCCTAAGCACATAGGTGTCTGCTGAAATGAACATCATCCCATATGGCCCTCAATTATTTTTCCTATAGGTATCTTGAGAGGCATTCTCTTAAAGTGGGTGCTCTCTCCCTTTACGTGACTGGCAATAATTTTGCCGTTTCCAGGCTACTTTGGGGAAGAAATCAGAACTTTGTGCTTTCCAAAATCCCAACACCTGATCACTTCCCCTGTCTCTGGATTCTATCTTTTAACCACTATCTCCTTGCTTCCCAGGCTAGAGTTCCTGTCTTTGGAGAAACTTCAGTCTATTAAACTTTATTCTTTTAGGGGCACCTGGCTGGCTCAGTCAGTTAAGTGTCGTACTTCAGCCCAGGTCATGAGTTTGGCCCAAGTCATGATCTTGCCGTTCTGGATTTCAAGCCCCGTGTTGGGCTCTATGCTGACAGCTCAGAGCCTGGAAACTGTTTCAGATCAGATTCTTTCTTCCTCTCTGTCCCTCCCCACTTGCTTTCTCTCTCTCTCTCTCAAAAAAAAAATATATATATATATATATATATGAGGCAATAGACACAGTATAGTCTACTGTCAGTGCTCTGCAATAAAACTTGTTGTGATGATGGAAATATTCTATATCTATGTTACTCAATATAGTAGCTACTAGCCACATGCACTTAGAATGCAGCTAGTGTGACTGAGAAACTGAAGTTTTATTTTTATTGAGTTTTAACTAATTTAAATTTAAATTGTCCCATGTGGCTAGTGGCTACTATATTGGATAGCACAGGTAGCTGCTTGGAAGTAGAAAAATGACAAAGGGGAGATATATGAGACTTTTAAAAAATGTCTATAGTTACAAAATATCATGAAGTCCTAAAATCATATCTGAGAAGTACCATATGGCATGTTGAATTTGAATTTTACTCATTATAACTCAGATTGTCTGCAAGAAAAAAAAGTCTAAACTTTCAGTGAAAGATTTCTTCTGGGTAAATTTTCAGTCTTTCATGAGAACTCTTACCTTCTCTTTCTAAGATGGCATCAGGATGTAAAAGAAAGCCCATGGATATGTCTTCTGGTAACGGGGAAGGGTCTGCTTGATTGCATATCATTCTCTGGGTCTCTTTCAGTCTGCAAAAGACTTTGGCAGGTATGATGTTTTGGCAATGGCTTAAGCCCTGCTATTACAGTCCATGATAAGTAAGACTCCTGGGCTGCTCTTGATGGCTCTTGCTGTGGGTGTCCTCTCCCAGTTTGACAATAAGGTTGATAGGATGCCTCTGTCATGTAGCACAATTGAAGATCTCTTGAGAGTCCAGGTACTTTCTGCATAATTTCTCAGTGCTTTGCAAAATAGCTGCCTGCGCCATATAAATGTAGTGGGGAGAAGGAGCCAAATGCTCAGATGTTCTTGGATTCTCCATTTACACATCTGGAATTTCTGTTGTGGATTTTCTCAGCCCTTGCTGTATTTGGCTGAGGACCAGAATGGTAGTCTCTTTTCAAGTTCTGTTTATCTGAATCTCCCCTACCTCCCCTCTGAAGGCTTTCCATTTTGCTTCCTGCCTGGGCAGCACTACTCCCAAATCCCATTATCAATGGTTTACAGTAAGCTTTTATGATTCAAACCAGCCAAGCTTACACTGAAATATTTAAAGGGAACTTATAGAATTTCTCATTTTCTCTTTAAGCAAAGCGTGGCTTTTATGATTATTGTGTCACTTTGGAATCAGTTGCCTATCTGTGAAGTTAAAAAGTGAATATTGATTTTTCCCTGCATTAAAAATACAAAGAATATATACGATAATGTTAATAATACCATGTCTAAGCTTGAGGTTTTAAATTATTTATACTTCACTGTGCTCTTGAAAATTGACGTTTGTCACTTTCATATCCTAACAAAACAAAATCTAAATGGGGAAATTATGAAATTTCACACAAACTCATTTAAAAGTAAAATACAAATCACAACTGAATTAATGAAAGTGGATAAAGAAACTCTTGGATATGATATATTCTTGTTCTGACAGAGCAGAAATTCCTCATGAACTTCTTTTAAAGACATTTAAATTTATAAGAGAACAAAAGTAAAATATTTCACATTATATAAGAAATTCTGATTATAAACATTTATGTAATTTTTGTCCTAATGATAAGTAATTAAGGAACCCTTTCCAGTCTGACTCTAAATAGTTGAACATTATTGTTTTAGAGATCATAAAGTGTATAGGTCCCTCAGTCTGGAAAATTAGCCATTATTTGTATATTATAGAAGATCAATAGGAAGCACATTTAGTCAAATTGTAGTTAACATTGCTTGTACAATTGCTCTAAAGAAAGCCAAAAAGCCCCAGATCCTTTGATTAGTCAAAGGGATCTTTCATTCTCCTGTTAAGTGATTCCATTGTGTAATCTCTTGTAGTGTGGTTCCTCTTACTCTTGGAGTATTATTACCTGTTCTCTTTAGTCAGATTACATAGTAGGAGAAAAATAAAAAGACCTGAGATGATCGCAAAGAATCCCATGAAGTTACTCTCTTTAGGGACTAACTGAGGGATGGATCAAACCTTGAGATCAAAATGTTCAACCATGATTTTATGTTTAAAAAAATACATCATTTAATATTTCTATCTCAAAATTAACACCAGTCTTTTGGGTGGGGGCATCATTATTGAGTTTATATTGACAAAGACAAATTTCATAAAATCACTTCCATTTTAATTTAACAAGTTGCCTCATTGTTAATTTTATTTTTTTAATGTTTATTTTTTATTTTTTTTTCGTACAAATGGTTTGTTGTCAAGTCGGTTTCCATATAACACCCAGTGCTCATCCCCACGAGTGCCCTCCTCCATGCCCATCCCTCCTCCCCCCCACATCCATCAGTCCTCAGTTTTTGTCAGCATTCAAGAGTCTCTCATGGTTTGCCTCTCCCCCTTTCCCCCACCATTTCCGCCCTTCTTCTCCCCCTTGGTCCTCTGTTAAGCTCCTCCTAATCCTCCTATGCGTGCACACATATGATATTTGTCTTTCTCTGCCTGACTTATTTCGCTCAGCATAACACCCTCAAGGTCCATCCATGTTGCTACACATGGCCAGACACTTCTCCAAAGAGGACATTGTTAATTTTAAAATGCACCTCTGAAAAAGGGATTCAGATATGTTTGAAGTTAGAAATTTTGATATATGGTCTGCTTTTGATTATCTTTTATTGATATCCTTGTGTATCCTCATCTAAGTGGCAGCTCACTGACTTTTTCTCCTTAAGCATGTAAACCACCATCCAGTTATGTTATTTGTTCTTTCGAAAACACATGACATGCCTTTCCTTGCTGGTTTGCTTTTTCCTCTCATTCATTTTTGTTTAGCAGGCTAAATCCTTCATAATAACATTCTTTCATGTTGATTATATTGTTTCCTTAATCATTTTTTTCTACTTTAGTTTTTTTGAGCAGTTTTAGGTTTACAACAAAATTGAGAGGGACACAGAGATTTCTTATGAACCCACTGCCCGCATAGATGGATAGCCTCCCCCATTGTCAACATCCCCCACAAGATTGGTACATTTGTTGTGATAAGGACCCTGTATTGACACATCACAATTATCCAATGTATTTCGTTTACATTATGGCTCATTCTTGATATTGTACATTCTATGGGTTTAGATGAGTGTATGATGACATGTATCCATCATTATGGTATCATAGAGAATATTTTCACTGGCTTAAAAATCTCTGCCTATCCTTGGGGCGCCTGGGTGGCTTAGTCGGTTAAGCGTCCGACTTTCGCTTAGGTCATGATCTCGCGGTTCGTGGGTTCGAGCCCCGCGTCAGGCTCTGTGCTGACTGCCAGCTCAGAGCCTGGAGCCTGTTTCGGTCTGTGACTACCTCTCTCTCTGACCCTCCCCTGCTCACTCTGTCTCTCTCTCTCCTAGAAATAAATAAAACATTAAAAAAGAAAATCTCTGCCTATCCATTTCTCCCCCTACCAGTGCTGGCAACCACTGATCTTTCTAGTATCTTTATAGTTTTTCCTTTGCCAGAATGTTATATAGTTAGAGTCATATAGTATGTAGCTTTGTCAGATTGGCTTCTTTCACTTAATGCATTTAAGTTTTATCCATGTCTTCTCATACCACCATAGCTCATTTCTTTTTAGTGCTGAATAACATATTATTATCTGGATGTACCACCCTTTATTTATTCACCCACTGAAGGATATCTTGGTTGCTTCCAAGTTTTGGCAATTCTGAATAAAGCTGCTATAAACATCTGTGTGCAGGTTTTTATGGGAACTTCAGTTTTCAATGTCTTTGAGTAAATACCAAGGAATACAGTTGTTGGATCATATGGTAAGAGTGTGTTTCATGTTATAAGGAACTGCCAAATTGTGTTCTAAAGTTGCTGAACCATTTTACATTCCTACCAGTAATGAATGAAAATTTCTGTTGCGTTATATCCTCATCAGTATTGGGTGTTGTGAGTGTTCTGGATTTTGGCCATTCTAGTAGGTGTGCATGCTGGTTATTTTATTAATAATTTCAATCATTCTAATGGAAAGACTTAGTGATTTGTTTCAGCATAATGGTGTTCACTGTTAAGAAAGTAAGGATTCCACCATCCCCTGTCTTCCTTGTCTTCTACTCATCGAAAAATACTCTACAGCACTGTTACTCATGCTTCTAAGTGGGCGATGCCATTGCTTGCCACCTGTCATTTAATCTTTAACATTTGGTAAAACAGATACCTTTCAGGATTTTCCATATTGCCTGAATTCCCAGACACATGACTAGTTCTTTGCTATTGAATATTTTCAAAGGCCATATAATTTGCAGTCAGAGAAACTTGAGTTTGAATTCTGGCTCTGCCAATTAATATTCAAATACTGTGCAGACTATTTATAATATGAACTTGTATTTCTTTTTCTTAATCTGTAAAATTGGATTAATATAATATCTACTCTTTAGGGTTATTACAAAGATAAAATGAATATATGGTATTATAGATAGACATGGGTATAGATATATGTTGATATAGATTACTAAGCATAGAATATTGTAGCTTTTATAAAATATCATGATTGCCATTTGTGTTGGATTTGTAACTAACAAATGGATTAAAAATTATATTCCAGTTTTGAATCGACTGCTTTTTATTTGTCTGGTAGTGAGCAAAACTAGGAAAGGTTAGCAAAACAAAGAAAAGGAAGTCTTAGAGAAAGTTTAAATGAGGCAGCAATCATTTATGGATGTGAAAGATTGTAACACAAAAAATAGAAACCAATGAAAAAAGACCAAAAAGAGCTTCAATTGCAACACGAAGAACTGAAATGAGTTTTTCACAAAAAATAGAAAACTTCCATTCATAGATAAAATTGGCTATTAATTGCTCTATTTTGTTAGTTTATTCAGTCATCTTAGCTCATTTGGTTCATTTATTTCATTCATTTTTTTGTCTTTTTGTTTATTTCATCTGACAGCATTGCCATACCACATGGCAGACATAACGAATCATTCTTACCTTTCTTAGGATTAGTGATGGGCACGGGGCATTAACAAAACCCTGGCAATAGAGAGAAATGGGATGAAAATACGTTTGAGAGAGGATTGTAAGAAAACAAATAGGGAGAAGTATTTTGGGTTTGGGTAAGGTTCAGTAGATGATATAATCTGTGCTTTTCACGTCCAGATAAAACAAAGCACTTGTTGGGATGAGCACTGGGTGTTATATAGAATCCAACTTGACAATAAACTATGAAAGAGAAAGAAAAAATAAAGCAAAAAGGACACAGTTAAATGGCATAGGGTCAAAGATGTTGTCTCAGACCTGTTGAGTCAGAATCTTGCATTAGTAGGTCTAGACACATGTATTATTTGTGCAAAGCTTTCTAGGGGACTCTGATGTTTATCTAGTGCTCTTTTTATTTCAATGAAAGAGTCTGTAGGTTTTCTATAATTTTTTCCTTGAAAAAAATAATAAAATGAATATAAAATTATTTTTAAAAGAAGCATTTATTTATAATAAAACATTTCCTTATACGCTACATGTTTTGTATCACAAATCCTTAAAAGTTAAATCCTATAATATGAAGAAACAAAAGTTTTCCCCATATTTAAAGGGAACCAAGGAAACTTATTTGAATGAACACTTTACCATTTGCAAATACTTCAGACTAATAAATCTTGCTAGATGGTATATCTGCTTGTATACTGCTATATAGAGGGGAAAAAATAACATACAAATGAGATAATTCTAAGACTAAATCCAATCAGTTTGTTTCCCTGAAGTCGGGCACTCAACTGACTGAGCCCCCCAGATGCCTCAGGTCACATTTGTTTCTTATCAGAAAATCTCTTCTCTTAACATCCCATAAGTTCCTTTCAATTAAATGGGCATCTTTCATTTGGAGACCCAAGTTGAGCTGCTGGTATGGACACAATCACAAAAAGAATATAAACCCCATAGGTCTGCGTTAGACTCAAAAAGTATGAAAGGGAAAGAAGATGAATGTACATCACCACCCACAGCAGTTTGAGCAGGACAGCGTGCCAGAAAGGATGCTTATGACTAGTGGTCCTATGGCCTCCTACCCTGTGCCCAGCTTTATGCTGTCTTCCTAGATCTGGGGACATGGAAAAATAAGAGACACCTGAGTCCCCCTCTGCAGAGAGAGGTAGAATTCGCATTTCCAGCAGAGAGCAGCCTTCAGCACTTGCACATGTGAGGTGCCTCTTGTTTTTAAAGGCATCTCCCCTTTTATCTCTATGACTCAAATTGTTCCTTTATCCCTTAATGGTAAAGATGGGCACCAGCCGTTATTGGGAAATCTGTAAAGTGCACAAATGCATACATACACAAACAAACCAAGGATGAGAGGAGGTGAAAAGGTAAAAGAAAAAGCCCCAAATGAACATGGTATGATTACCATAACATAATCAGATATTTATATAAATAATGTAAAGGCCCATACAGCTGTGTGGGTCAGAGAGCAGGGACAAAGCATGGTCCTGACTTTAACGTGGAGATGCAGCAAAAGTTCAAATATAAAATTATTTGCTTAAGGCAAATTTTCAAGTAGGTATTTCATAAATACACCACCAAATAGTAAAACCTTGAATTGTGAGTAACTTGTTCTACAAGTATTCTGCAAGACTAGCAAACTGCAAGGCTAGTACATTTTAACCTAATAAATGAATGATGTCTTGCAGTACAAGTAGTATGCATGAACATCACATGATCACAACTGAGCCAGTGGCTCTTGAAATTCGCTTCGATATACAAGTGCTTTGGATTACAAGCATGTTTCCAGAATGAATTATGCTCTCAAACCAAGGTTTTACTGTACTTTTTTTAAATTAAAAAAATTTTTTAATGTTTTTTTATTTACTTCTGGAAGAGAGAGACAGGGGAGGGTCAGAGAGAGTGATACAGAATCTAAAACAGGCTCCAGACTCTGACCTGTCACCACAGAGCCCACATGGGGCTCGAACCCACGAACTGTGAGATCATGACCTGAGTCGAAGTCAGATGCTTAACCAGCTGAGCCATGCAGGCACCCCGGTTTTACTGTACTTCTTAAAGGCAAACAATAACATGCTTCCCCCCCCTCAATTAGATCTATTTTCAAAACAATTGTTTTTTCCTTACTGCAGTCAATATAAGAAGAGATTAAAAAGAAAGTCTGTGCTGAATTGAATTCAATTTAGTGTTTCCCAATCATAGGAATGTATAAAAGAGATCTGGTATAATTTTTCTCCTGTAATTTCTGCCATTAAAACAAATGAATTGCAGTCAATGTTACTTTATTTTGTTTTTAATGTGTTTGTTTTTTCTGCATCCACCAACACCTAAGTAGTTTCAATGTGAGAAAAACAAATAGAAAACCCTTTTATAAATAGCTAGTTATCATGGAATTGGGGAACATTTGGGTTTTTTCCTTCTTTGTAACTAAGAGAAATACTTTTTTTTTTTTAATGTTTTTTATTTATTTCTAGGAGAGAGAGAGAGAGAGAGCGCGCATGAGCAGGGAAGGGTCAGAGAGAGAGGGAGTGACAGACTCTGAAATAGGCTCCAGGCTCTGAGCTGGCAGTCAGCACAGACCCCGACGCGGGGCTCGAACCCACCAACCGCGAGATCATGACCTAAGCGAAGGTCAGACACTTAACCGACTATGCCACCCAGGCGCCCCCTAAGATAAGTACTTTTAACATCTTTCAGATTTAGTCCAGGTATTCTATAGATCAGATCACAGGAAGGGTATAGGTATACTAACTGATATCTTTATTATACTGAAGAAGCATGTAAAACGTTTTGAAATAATTGGAATAACCAATGGAACTTACAATTATGAAGCTGTCATTTATTTTTGTCGGTAAGAGAATGGTCTCTGAGACTAATCTTACAGTGTTGAAAGGGTACAATATATTAAAACTAAGAAATCAATTCTGCTACTTGGATATTTCACAGCCAATAACTGTAAGGTAATTTCAGATTAATGCTTTGGTCAAGGTTGACAAATAAACATGAATCTGTTCCCTCCAGCCTTTTGAACAACAGTCATCCATCTCCACTCAGACATTCTTCCCCACCTGATCCAAATGAGGACCCACAGCTATATTGAGTAAAGGGCTCCAGGCTGAATTGGCACATGAGATGAAACCTATTCACCCTCCTCATATTAATATATTAATATATTAATATATATATGTATAAATACATATTTATACATATATATAATAAAATAGTTTAATCAGAGGAGAAAAACCTTTTGTATGCAAGGTGCTTGTGAATATGATTATAGTTCTGCCTCATCTCAAATTAAGAGAATATCTCCTTGAAACTAGCTTATTTTATTTAATGATCTCATTTTTACCACATCTTGGTTCAGGACTCTTGATTGACAGCTTGCAAAACAACAGGTTCATTTTTCTCTTGTGCTTTGAAAGCCATTTAAATCGGCTGTTCATTATTGTTCTGCCTCAGAGAAGGAAATCGGGTTTCCCAGATCAAATGCCAAAGACACATAGCAACAGGACAGTCCTCCTTGTTCACATTTATTCATTGTCCCAATGTCTTTAAAGATAGAAATAGTGTTCATAAACACTTGAGGTCTTTAGTTTCTGTTAATTTTTTTTTCTGAACTAAGGGAAGCAAAAGAGTCTAGGGAAAATTGATTTCTGGTTTGACAAGACTGATAAATAGTCTTAGAGTCTGTAACATTTAATTTTGGATATAGTCTTTAAGTGAATTTATTCAATCCATCAAATTATATTTAAAGTTCTTGATGATTTGAATGTTGATGAGGTAGTGTGCCGTCCCTCTGCCCCATGGGTAAGAGCTGGCGCAGCCCAGGAAGGGGTCTGAGGCTAAGAAAGCAACCCAGTGAACTGGCTTCTGCCAAACGTTGGGCCCTCTTATAATCTCATTAATGAGAATGAGAATGAGACTATATAAAGCGCATATAAAGCTGAGATAATCTATAATCAGCCGAGATAAAAGAACCAATAAATATCTCATGGTAATACTTTGGTCTTTTGGAACCACTCAGTATGGTTTCTGTTTCCTAATTGGACTTTGGCTGATACACTTGACTGAATTATAAAACATGTAGGATTTACTTTTATTTTCTAGATACATTTATCTGTGATTAGAACATGCCATTTATATCACTTTTGGCCATTATTTCACAGAGTATTTAAGATAGACCTATGATTTTTATATACTTTAAGCTTGGGCTTTAACAATATTACTGAAAATGTTTTTTTTAAGTAGCTATAAAGTTTTTATTTTTTAAAAAAGTTTTAACAGTTTTTATTCATTTTTGAGAACCAGAGACAAAGGACAAGTGGGGGAGGAGCAGAGAGAGAGGGAGACACAGAATCTGAGCTGTCAGCACAGAACCTGACACAGGGTTCCAACTCAGGAACTGTGAGATCATGACCTGAACTGAAGTCAGACGCTTAACTGAGTGAACCAACCAGATGCTCCAGTAGCCATAAAATTTTTAAAAATAATTGAATGAATTGAATAAATGCAGTAAGCAGTTATATTTACAATTCAATATTGTCAAAGTATTTTTAAATATACCCAAAATAATATAGATTGATGATTGGTTAGACAGATTAATAATGGATGGATATTTAGAAGATAAGTATAATAAAATATTAATAGTAAAATAAAGGTAGTAGATATGAATTTATTTACTGGAAGTTTCTTTCAGCTTAGCTGTAGGTTTGAAAATGTTCCAAATAAAATTTTAGAGAAAATATACAAATGCCATTGTCGGTTTAAATAATACCCCTATGGTGTCATATAATCAACTCTTCTAGTGATAGGAACACTAAAGATCTTATCAGTGAGCAAGTTTAATATTTATAATAATGTTTATAATACAGTTTTGTTGCCTATAATCTCTGTACCGTGTATTAGATCTTTAGGGCCTATCTTTTACACACGTGTATTTTATATATATATGTGTATGTGTGTATGTGTGTGTGTACACATACACACACACACATATATATACACACACATATACACATACATATGCATATTCATCCATTAATAGAGACTTCAGTTGTTTCCATCTATTGACTGTCGTAAGGAGGATTTCATTTCCTTTGGGTATATACCCAGAAGTGCGATTTTTGAATCAAATGGTATTTCTATTTTTAGAGGAATCTCCATATTGTTCTCTATATGTATGCATTTAATTTAAAGGTATTCCAAGTTTTTTTTGTATAAGATATAAGAAAGAGACTGCCTGAAATAATGAGGTGAGCATAGTATTATTGAAGCATCAGAGTTATTAACCTCATATACATCTTTGTTGTTGTAAAAGTTTTGTTCTGTTTTTAGATTTGGGGCATTTAGAGAATAATGCCAACCTGATTATCATTCTCAAGTGAGCTTTCAAGAGTTCATTAAAAGTGAGGAAGAGAACAGCATGCTCTAGGAAGCAGCTATTTTTAACAGCACCAAATTTGAATTCACCTACTTTAAAGCTTTTCACTGTTTTTAGAAAATATTTCTATCAATAATTTTTAGATTACAAGTGTGTTGAGGTCATGGTTTGTAAGTCTCACATTGCAATGATCTGACATTTTTGCCTCCTGACAGAACTTGTGAGAAACAAATTATTTCACCTAGAGAGCAGTCTAAATAGAGAAGCTAAGTGTATAGGTTTGCTCTAAACAAACAAGCAAAAAACCCAAAATGTTCAATTTAACTGGGAGTTCACAAGTATGTATACTTCATGTGTTGAATTGATAAATGGCTGCCAAGTATTTTTGCCATACGAAAATGTCACTTTATTAAAAGTGAAACTTTAAAATTCCATTAAAAAATAAAATCCTATAATGTAAGGTACAATCTGGTTTTAAGTATAAGTGAAAAAAAAATTAGAAAAAACCCACCATGCCATGAAAGATACTACATCTGCTTAATGATTTAGCTATATCATAAACAATATGTTTTTAAATGTATGTACAACTCTAAATATATTAGTATAAATTAGAAACACTGGAAAAATATTTTTATGACTACAAATGTGTTTCAGAATACTTACTAGACAAAAGAATGCTCCATTTTTGAAGTATCCTGTCTGGAACAGATCACAGATCTTCTGGCTATTGTTTACCTTGTCTAGAATGTTCTTGCTTCTCTTACTTGTTCAGCTACTCTTCACTCTTTGGTACCAGCTTAGCTGTACTACTTCCCTGTACTTGAAGACTGGCTTAGTTCTGTTCCCCCAACTCCAAGTACAGCTCCCTTATAACACTAACTACAATGTTTACTTGTATATTTACTCTACTAGAATCTAAGATCAAATTAGGCAGGAATTGATTTGTCTAATGCTCATTTATTGCTGTTTGTAGCTTCCTATTTTCAATGAATTGGCATAGTTGGCTTATTCTCTGAAGCTCTCCTCTCTATGGATCATTCTAACATAAACCAGCATTTCAGTGGTCTTGAAAGGAAGCTGACTAATTTCAAAGACTCCTCTTAACTTTTTCATAATGTATGTGTTCATTTGAAGAATCGTGATGGAATCAATCTAGGTTAATTATTCTAGATCTCTGTATCAGCCAGATGGACATATTGAAGGTTTCCAATGAAGAACATTTAATGAAAGGGCTATTTAAAGGTGTGGGCATAGGTTCTGACTACCAGCTTAAGATTGGAAGCATTCAAGTAATAGTATTAAAGAAAAACAGCTGGACAGTAGTTGAAATGGCGAAATAAGAAGTTATTGAGGTGTAATTGCAACAAAGGAAGTGAGACCTCAGTATAGAACTGAGCTCCATTCTGAATGCAGCTTGGAATTTGTAGCTAAGAAGCAAGGTGGCTGTCAATGGATGGAAAATTACTGAGAAGGAGAAAGGAGGTATTTAGGATTTTTGCCGAAGGTAGGCTAGGATGATCATATATCACCTGGGGCATCTGGCATGAGGAATTTGATCAGATATCAAGGGGATCAGGGTTGGTGGGGGTGGTTCTCTGTAAACTGAGATAGCAGAAAAATTGGTCAACGCAAAAATAGACACTGAAGACCAGAGGCTGAGGCCTAGTTGGGAAGATGGTTCAGAGGAGCCTGACTACAGTTTGATTAGGGAGACAATCTGTCACTAACAACAGTGAAACTGTTACTACCCCTAGACCCAAAGGAGCAAAAGGAAGGGATATTATATGAGCGAGGACGTACAAAATGAAGCCATTGCTAAAATTGTGACCCAGTAAGGAGGGAGCTGTACAGAGGGAGGATTGGGCAGTGAAGGTTAAATATCTCAATTGATCAATCAAACAGGAGACCAGTAAGCAAGGGAGCCCAAGTGTAGAGGTCAATCTCTTGGACATAGAGCAAGGCAGAGGAAGGTAAATGGAGACTGTGGGGATCAATGGAAAATAATCAGCACACAGTCTAATTGGCAGGTATCCTTAGACAAGTTACTCATTTTCCCTTTAACTTCTTTTCTCATAAATAAAATGTAAACAGTAAAACCTAATTTCTAAGTACAAGATTAAAAAGAAAGAAAAGATATAAGCCATATTATACTACATGAATATAATATCTATCATTTCCTTATCTCTGGTGTTTTGGGTATGGAACAAAACAATTACTCTCGCAGGTTTTTCAACTTTGAGCTTTCTTCTGATATGAGAGTTAATATAGAAGTTGAATATTTCAAGAATGAGCTGAAGAAGTAAAAGATATGGCAGTGTAGTTAAAATGAAAACATTTACCTTAGTGGATGTAAAATTTTGTTATACCTACCCTACAAGGAAGAAAAGCTTGCAAATAATGGAGGTGATTATATGTGTACAGCACATATGTATGTATCTATGTTTATGTGGCAGCCGTGTTTGAACATATGCTGTGAACCAGGCTGGCTATGATCATATTTTGGCAATTACTTAATATCTCTATGAATTAATTTCCGCATCTATGTAATGGGGATTATAATATTATTTGTTGTAGGATAATATGAGCTATATACCTTAAGTCCTGAGAACATTTAATTAATATTAATAAGTATTAATATTCCAACAGGTATATGTAATTTTTAATGCATATATGTTATATCCACCCATAATTTCAATTTTAATTACAGTTGTTTTGAGCAAAGGTTTGTTTAGAATGACTATACCAGTGGCAAAAAGTTCATTTTTTTGTTTTTGTAGAGCTTTTTTTGACTTGACCATCTATTAGATTTTATTATAATTGGACTTGAAATAAGCCCAAATAGAGTTAACATTACATCTTCTTGAATTGTAGAAGATCTGTAGATATTTTCTTTCCTAGTATAATATCTGCATTATATATATATGTATATATATATATATATACATATATATATAACTTAAGAAGCTTTTTTAATTAAATCTTTTCTGTTAGAGTTAAGTAAAATCATTTGTGTGTATGTGTGTATGTATTTGGAATAGAAAATATTTCAAATATATGTATAATTTATTATAACAGATTATACTCAGTGAAAACACAAATGAGTTTCCTTTCACTCATGTATCAGTTGAGTGTTCAATTAATATAATCCAATAAAATGAGCTAAAGATTAAAATATAATTTCATGTAAGTATGACCTGAATTGAGTAATCACATTTATAAATTATTAAGAAATAATCTTTATTCTCATTCAAAATAAGCTCATCAGGTCATTATAATCATATTAATTGGTACAGTAAATGGAAGAATAAAATGAATTATTCTTAGGTGAATTATTTTTAGGAAGAACTCCAGCACTGTAAGACTATAAGAGATTAGTTATTCTGACCCTCTCTCCCCCAACCCCACCTTCACCCTGATTAGAGAATGGCCCTGCCCAGGGCCTAAAAAGGAATGGCCAGAGGTACCAGCTAACACAAAGGTAAGACAAAGAGATTAATTCAGTTATCTCTGGAGATCTCAAGAGGAAAGTGAGAAAGCCTCAGGGGCAAAGAAACTGTGCAAGTGGAGGGCTGTGCAGAGATGTAGGAAAGTCAAGTCACACAGAGAAGCAGAGACCAAGAACCAAGGCAACCTTGGAGATTGAGCAAGGAACAAAGAGACAAAGAATATTTGGAGATTTTCTAGTTAGTTGGAAGCCAGCGGTACCTTCTGTATTGGAGATTCATGAGATTTTTATGTAAATTTTCAAGGCTGATTTATACCTTTCCTGTCCTGAGGCATTCTTGACTACCTGGCTTCCTTACTCTTCCTTACTCTTGACTACCTGGCTTCCTTAAGGGAGCCATCTCCTCTGTTTCTTTCTCTAACTCTGACAGAAAGACAGAGATAGAGAGAGAAATAAAACTCAAGCTAGATTACATTCATTTTTATCCTGATTATACAATTATTTTCTTGGGCCCCTAAGCCATGTGCCTCCTGTGCCCAGTGGCAAAGTCCACCCTGACCTGAACCTGTCCAGTATATTCCTATCTCTTGTTCTCTTCCCTACCAAAGTAAATAAAGGGCTCTGTTCATGGACACATATACTCTGTAATATTAAGAGAAGTTTGAATCATCTTACGCTGTTGGATCTTTAAAACACACAAACTGAAGATACTTCTAATTAAAGTGGTCTAGAATTTAAAAAATCCTAACCATTGACATCTGTGCTGAATATTAAAAAAATATTTTGAATTATTTCAAGAATGGCTAATTAAGAACAAGATAATGGCTTGCTGTTGATATATATCAGATTTGAAGCTTCATTTGATTTCATTTTTAAACAGTTTTGTCTTAGAGAAAATTAAGTGAATATTTCATACTTGCAAATGGTATCTTATGAACTTCTGAAAGTGAACCATTTTTTTAAAGCTTGATTAATGTCAATCCCTATTATCAATCTGTACCTAATGTCATTTTCCTGCTTAATAGCATTGAAATCAGAAAAAAAAATCATTATACCTCACTGGTTGGCACATACACTGGGGTTTTGATGAAAGGAAATGCATTTCACATGCACTCTCTTAGCAAGGATTTGTTTAAAATGTGGGTTGTTCTACTTTAAAGCTCAATGCTCTGGACATTTTGAACCTTTTGCTTCATTAACTGCATTCATTCTAAAATACCTTTCAATTTAAAACAGGAGATAATTGTAATACCTTGAAGCAAATGAGATGTTATTGCAATAATTAAATCCAAAATGAGATGCAGATACTTTAGACCTGCTGCTGTTTCAGCTAGTTAATAGCGAATAACATTTCCATTGGTCACACTGATTTCTTTCTTTTCCAGTTGAGATGGAGTATTGCATACTAATTGTATTCTAATGTGTTGTACAAGAGGTAAAGTGTGTATTAAGCTCTAGCACACTATTTTAAATTAATTTAACTTTACAAAAATTATAATGATTATATGACATGATGCTCTCATCCCAAACAAATATGCATCAGATTTAAGAAAATAATTTTACATAACAATAAGATTCCTTGAATACCAAGTGCATATTTTTCCATTAATGAATCTCTTGGTAGAATTAGGGGGCTTTGTATTAGTTCTCTGAAGCTTCAGAAACTTTCAGTGTTTAAGGTATGCCTCAGCATTTCAACTGGAGGTGTGGGACCTATTGATATGGTAGGAAGTATGAATGACTATGGAAGAGGTGAGAGCAACTGTTTTCTTCAAATAGTGTGTTTTTTTAGGGGTAAGGAGAAGAAATATCATTTCTGTCGAGGTCACAACTATATTAAAATATTAAACTGGGATAAATTATTTGTGTCAAACTACATACGCAAAGGGAAGTTTCTGTTTATAGAAATGACCTAAATATATGATATCTCCTAAGGAACTACTTCAGGTAGATGGATTTCTCTTCTGGTGAAGATTATTAGCTCTTTGGTCTCAGAAACTGCAAATCACTATGTTTTCCTGCCCTTCATTTTTGTCCTTACTTATACTCTTCCTTATTGCTTTTCTCTTTCATTTGTCTTAAGTTTTTCTTTTAAATAATGATATAATAATGACATATATTAACACATAACGAACACTCACTGGGTGCTGGACACTGTGCTTAATGCTTTGAAAGATTACTGTACTTAATCCTCATAATAGACGCATAAAATGGATGATCTTATCTATATTTTATAAGCAAAAATAAAGATGTAAGTAGTGTGTTTTAAGAAGTATTCTGAATATATCTTTAATCTACACTCTTATCAGAAGAACCAGGAAAGCCTAGAAGCCACTTTCTTCTTGATTCTCTTTGAATGTTATTAAATGCTTCTGCTCCAAAGCTGGTGCTATGGGCTTCTCTTTCTTGCACTCCTGGTCACCATGCACCTGTACTGCCATGTCTTTTATTCTGGGTGGTTCTCAGCATTTTGTTCCTGATTTTACTTTTGTATTGAGTTTGGCATTTTTCAGTGACAAGTGCCATCTGTTATTTGGGTTTATCTGATCCCTGTCCTTGTTGCTGATGTGCTTTTGCTGAGTGTTTAAAGAAGAACCAGCTTCTGTTTCCTACATCTACACTATTTTTATAATATTTCTGTTTTAAGGGAGAACCTTCTCCCTTCTTGCCATAAGGACCTTGAGTAGGTGGATGGGAAACAGTACTAGTACCCCACCCTGGCCCCTATAGCATGCATCTCTACTGACCTTCCACAAGGTAATTCCTTTGCAGAAATGACTCAGCTTAAAGGGTCACCCTGGCTCCTACTCTAGTTTCAGAGCCTTAGATTTTGGGATAACTATTTGTCCAGTGTTTCTCATCATTTCCTTACATTAGGTTCAGTGGGATGGTATGCATGAAAACTGAACTCCTGAAGGGCGTGTATGGGTATTTTTACATCTTTCTGAGGGCTTACATCCACAAAAGTTTTTTTTTGGGGCGGGGGGTAGGGAACCCTTTTCTTCCTTCTTATCAATTTCTTAAACTAAATAAAGGACTTTGGTGGGGGAAAGGAAACTATGCTAGTTTCCATTATCTCCTTTCACCCCTGAGACTGTTCTGTATTGAACCCCAGTAAATCTCCATATGTGTCTCTATATTCTTTGTTTTTCTACCCAGGTCAATCTCTTCATCGTCATGCAATGAGGGCAGTTGATGCTATCTTTATCTTTCCAGATCCCAGATCCACAACTCAAGACCTTATTTTTTTCCTCCTGCTAAGTGACCTGCTTGTATTTCTCTCTCTCTCTCTCTCTCTCTCTCTCTCTCTCTGTCAGACTCCTTTCCCCTTTAGAATTCTGTTTAACTATAATTTCTAATCCCGCTTTTACCATACAGCTTTTAAAAACAGCACATAAAATAATTTCTGATTTGTATGAGTTTTTATGATTAGTTCATAGAAAGTAAACACAGTTTACACAATTAGCAAATAATGACAGTTATGGAAATTCCAGTCCTCTGAAGGCTCAATTCAAAATGGAATGGGAGCTAAATGTGCTTCTCTTACTCCCTGAGAGTGCCTCTTGACTTTCTACATGGGTGTTCCTCTGCCAGGTTCCTCTGGGTTTATCTGGGTCTCAGCCAGCACAGCAAAACAATAAGATTTTAGCTCCAGGAAGAGCAAGGTTGAGGTGGCTGCTGGTCAGCCGTTAGCCCACCTGGGCCTGAGAGTGCTTGCTGGCCCACTTTTCATTCTCTGTAGCCACTCTAATTGATTAATTCACACTCATGACTTCAATCACCATCAGTTTATATCTGCATAGTTACTTATCACATGACCAAAGGAAACATGTTTCTTGCCCTTAGTAGGTTAAACCTAATTAGCATGAAAATGTTTTGTGAGCTAAACACTGTAAAAATACCTAACCTACCTAGGATGAGGTAGGCTTTTAGGGAAACATGATTTGTTGGGAAGGCATAGTTTTACTTTGTATCTTAAAGACTCTATCTGTTCTTGGCTTGAAACATGCTATGAAAACAAAGACAACTTGGGGGTGAGTATTCTTAAAAGGTAAGAATAAAAACTCGAAAAATAATGTCTGAAGCCAAAAATATTAATAAATTTATTGACTTCCAAAGTACACTAAAATTTTTATGAAACAGAAGTTGAGCAAAGGCTTAATTTATGTGTGTGGAACATCATTATTTTGCAACTTATCTGAGTTCAGTAGAGATAAAATCCTTTAATAAATAAAGAGGCAGCAATTTTTGGTAACTAGGAATACGAAGGCAAAGGGCATAGCTGTATTAGCAGTTTTGGTCTTGATCTACACTACAGGCATTTCAACAGCTATTATTTCAAATTCATTTTAAACTTTTTTTGATTTTTGCATTTTAATAGCTTTGCTTCTAATACTCGAATGCAAATGTGAATTTTTGCCAGTAGTATATTTTATTCCTACCTCATAAAAATCACTAGAAATCTACAGTCTGATAATAGTACCCTGCACTTTTCAGAAATCAGGAGCAGAAAGAATGTAGGGATAAACGTGAGAGAGTAAGAAAAGGAATCTTGGGAAAATGAGGGCAGAGATGGAGACAAAGAAATAGAAACATAGAAGGAAGGATTAGGGAAAAAGGAGACCCCAGAGAGACACAAGAAAAAAACAGATTGAAAAGCATGAAGAAGTTCAGTAAATCATGACTTTGGATATTAAGACCAGTTGAATGGATTTTGTTTTCTCCTATTTACTTGGATAATAAACATTCTCAACTTCTATCGCTGCTATTTGAAATGCTCACTATGTAACTGAGAGCACTCTTTTCTTCCATGGATGTAGCTTGCCAGCTCTAATTTTCAGAATTCAAAATTTTGATGTTTTAAAAATAAATCTGATTGAATATTGGTGGTTGTGCTAATGAATGAAATTTTTATATAAATTTATTTTTGAATTGTACAAATTTTGGTCAATTTATTACCAAATACCTCTTTGGTAAATACCTCTTTGACATCCAAAGCTGGAAGAAAATAATTTTTGTTTCATTTTGTTTTTGATTTGGGATTATTAAGCGTTCCCGGTGCTAAAATACTTGAAGGTTGTACTTTGAATCAGCAGATATTTTGTACTTCTCAGCCTTTTCTTTCATATCAGACTTAGGTTTATGGCTCAATTAGGGATAACATGATAGGAACAACAACAAAATGACACCTTGATGGAACAAAAAGGCTCAACTAAAAGGTAGATGGATTATGCACTTACCCACAGTTTTCAATTTTTGTGAGCAAATTATTTAAATATTGTTCTGAATCCGATAATCCGAGTGCCACTGTTTGCATGTGTGCTCCCACTGTAAACACTGCCGACCGCATATTTGAAAGATTCCAGTTTCCTTTTCACTGGTGTTCTGGAGTTCATGTTTTTAAATTCTTAGATGTATTTTCTATGATAATATAGTTATTCTGGAGTAATTTTCTTCAGTAGGTCTTGACCTCTGTTCTGTTCCTGCCTTTCTGTCTAACTGTCCATTGCTTTCTGAATCACATAGAAATTTTTAATTCTGCCTACTATTTTTATTTGCTTTGCCAACTTTACTTCTACTTTCATTTCTTGCTGTGATTCTTTCATGTCTACCATCTTGTTAGCAGAGTCCTTCTTTTTACCCCTATGTGATAACTTTCCATCTATTATCATTTTTTCAGACTGCACACTCCAAAGTTACAAAAGGCAACTAGCTCCTCTATTAGTTACTCACAGAGCTCTCTACCTTTTTTTTTTTTTTTGGATAATGTGAGAGAGAGATAGGATAAGTAAAGTGCAGGCTTGAAGTCCTCGAGGAGATGAGAGAGAAGGGCATCCAGTTCACCAGGGAAAGGGTGGGGCCTCAGGGACATATCTCTCTATTTTTAAATCCAAGTTAAAATTGTATTGTTATTCCTAAAAATTTGAAATAAATAGCTCTTACCCCAGATGATTTATTTATGTCTATTATTTATATATATAGTTAATAATAAATACTGTGAATCACTATATAGGTATTAGTAAGTTTATTATGAAATTTATATTATAATAATCACTTAATTAAAATAATATATTATTAATTGTATATATTTATTATACATTTAAAATATAAATAATATACTTTTACAGAAGAATCATTATGGAGTAATTTTTATTAATTAAAAGTGTGGTAAATATATGCTAACTGAAGTTTTAAAATACTGTTTTCTTGGGCTACATACAATCTAAACATATATGTTCTTGTGTGTACAATGCAAATAGTTTCTTGGGAATTTCTGTAAAAAAAAATGCTTCCTTGGTGTTTTAAATTTGTACTTCCAACTCTAATCCATAATGTAGTCTTTTGAATTAAAAAATTATATTTATATATAATTTTCAAAATGTATTAAACATTTATCACTGTAGTCTTTGGAAAATCTAGACAACATTTTCCATTTCAAAAGACAAGAACATGTAAAAGAAAACCTATCCAAACAATTAAGAAGTTACTCAATTATGCAAAGGGATTTTGGTCAAAACATTTTGCACATATTATATTTTTTATTTTCTTCAAGTCATATGGCACTCTTGATTGTTTTTACACAAGTTTTATCACCATATGGTGGTAATGGGATGGCTGGTGCACCGGTGTGCAGTAACCACACTGAGTTTCAGTTGTTTATTTTACCTCATGGATAATATGGAATAAAATGAAGTAAAATAGTGGCAAAGTAGGAAAACACAGCTTGATTGAATGTGTTGTATACCATAGTATTACTGTCATGTTGAAAAATTGTTTTGAAGGTGCGTCAATTTAAGATGTACATACAATCAGGATAAAGGAGAAAATACTGAGAAGTTTATAAAACTGCAGGCTTGTAAAGATGTAAATTTTATGGCTTGTTTACAAATAACAGTGAATCATTTCAAAGATATGGGAAATATGAAAATATTGTGGAGTGGTTTTTTTTTTGTCTTAAATACCTCCTATTATGATGGAGTGAAGATTTGAAAATATATAGATTTTGGAACTAGATCTGAATTTTCTTCTTCCTGATACTCTGAGCTTTGTAATCTTTGGAAAGTAAATTCTCAGAAATTAAGTATTCTCATCTGTAAAATGAAGTTAGTATGACCCATGTCACATTTGAGATTTTAAGGAAAATCAAATGAGTTAATGAATACAAACTGCATTAGCAATGTGCACTAAGTAGTATTATCATCATTATAATTTTGCATTAAATAATTGGCTTTTATTTATTACAAAATATCAAAGATCCTGAGCTACTTCTTTCATGGCAAGGGCAGGCACTAAGGAGAAACTATAATCTGTTAAGAAAATAACTGCAAAGTACTTGAACATTAATAAGGATTATAGTTCTATACTTTGTTACTGCATGAGAAACTTGAGAGACTTGAATGGATTACCAGGAGGTGTAATAGTTTCTATAAGCCTCTAGTTGGTAGCTATCCAGATTCTTTACCGCACATCTGCTCTTTATTTTTATCTTGCTTCTATACCTCTTCTACATAGGGGTTTATAAAGAACAAGTTTACTGAAGTTTATCAAGCAACAATTATCTGTGAGATCTTTTCACATACTTTTTCTTGGTTACTTCTCAATGTATTTCAGTTGGCAATATTAGATCCTCTTAAATAAATGGACTGCTGGGATTGGAAAAGGTAATGAGTTTCCCCCGGTCCTAGGACTAGTGTATCTCTCCTCAAGCTCATTCTCATTGCATAGCCCATTCTTGGCTATGCACTAATCTTGCATGCTGTTTCAAAGATTACTTTTTACCCATCCGTCTAAATTTATAAAAGAAAGAGAAGAAATGACTTAGTAACTGTGGGTAGTTAGTGTACTTTGTTTCAAGCATTCCTCTAGATGCTTTACATATATCATGTTAAATCTCACCAGGACACTCTCAGCCATTTTATGTATCCATGAGAACACTCTTGGCTCCAATTAGCAGAAAATAACTGAACCAAAAATTGTGTAATAAAAAATAGAAGCTTGTTTAAATAACAGTATGTCCAAAAGTAAGAAGAGGAATGGCTATTGGGTCGACAATTTACAGGATCAGCTCTTCTTCCTCTTCTTCTTCGTCTTCGTCTTTGTCTTCTTCTTCTTCCTCCTCCTCCTCCCCCTTCTCCTTCTCCACCTTCTTCCTTCTTCCTTCTTCCTTCTTCTTTGGATCAGCTCTTCTTTATGGAATGCTTTTGTTGAGGGAGACTGACAGTTTGGGATTTAAACCATTTTAAGTTCAAACCAAGTGCCAACCTCCCAACAAGATTGGTATTATCAAGATTAAAAAAAAAATAAACTGAGGTGCAGCTAGGTCAAAAAAGCTTATTCAGGGTTACACAAATCATAATTGGTAATCTTGGCATCCAAACCCAGATTTCTGATCTTTTTCTGATTTTCAAATCTGTGCTTTGCGGGTGAACATACCGCCATTTCTCCATTTGCTTTGGGAATACCTGGAGTTGATCTATCCATCTGCTTCCATTAATCTATAGAGTATATTTTTCACTTGCTTACTCTTTGTGTATGTGTGTGTGTGTGTGTGTGTATGTATATATACATACACACGCACACATGTCATTTTACTTGAAGATACATATTATATAGATATATTAATATAGGAGAGCATAAATATAAATATATGTAGTATAGTCTAATTGACTGGACTTGAAATATTATTATCATACCTGATCTGCTGCAACTTCTTAATATGACCATGCTCATCATGAAGGAACCCTGAAGATAATAAAAATCTAAAGTTGTGGACTGAGTTATCCTGGTCCTGTAATGCAAATTTTTTACATTGATTTGTAAATGGTAAAGTTTGTATCAAGTTTAGTTTTGCTTTCTTTTCTAGTGGTACAGTAGAGGCAACTCATACCAGCTCACAGAGCTAGCATTTCCCCCCCAAGTATACATTCAGTGACATCACATTGGTAGCTTGAAAATCACACATGGTAGGAGTATCTATACCACAGAAATTGGCAAATACTACATATTGGAGTTTCCTCTTTCTTTCCTTCCCCACCTCCTATCTTCTGCTGGCCTAGGCGAACCAGTTGTCAAACTTTTTCAAACTCATCACGCTTTTAACTCTTAAACTAGGAAGCCTGCTGAAGTATTTGAGAGATTTGTGAGAGTCTGCATCTAAGCAAAATACTTTACCCTCCTGTTCCCTAGAGATAAGCTCTGACTTTTGCAAGTTATTTACTTTCTCTGAGCCTGTAAACTTAAGATTTAAATATTTTTCTTTATTGTAGGATTTATTAATTTTCTCATGTTCTTTATTTCCATGAAGAGACCTTGTGATAGAGCTGGCTTCATTTCTCTCTTAGGTGCTTATCTTTCTACATGGGATATTCAGCAGTTTTCAAGTTCTACCCAAGAATGTTTTGTTTGAAAAGGCCCTCTTTTTAAACAAACTGCCACTATATTTTATAACATATTTATAAATAAATTGCTTCAATTTGCCTTGAACAACCTTCCAATAAAGGACAATCTTAAAGGGAAATTTTTATTTCTGCCGTATCAACAGTTTTAAATGTTAAGTATGCACAGCTCTTAAGAAGGTCCTTATAGCAATAGATCTGTACATAATTTACAGCATTTTATAATAATTTGAAATTTGGAGCCCCTGCTGTAGATGCTATTATTGCCAGTTCAAATTATACTCAATAAAAGCCTTCACATTAAAAAATGATATATTTTGGAATGCCACATCATACATAACACATTCTAGTCTACAAATATCTTAGATTTTCAAAATGATGAAAATAAAGGTTGTTTTACAGAAAGTCTTTTGAATTGGTAAGATAAACAATGAGTTTTAGTATAAATAAGTGAAGTGCAAGGTAATGCAGTTAGGAAAAAGTGATTCTCCTTGCAATCGTTTGGATCCAAGAGAGCTCTTGTACTGGGAAAGGACTGCAAACATCCAGTTTTTTTAAAAGAGAAATTGATACATTTATATTGATTAGTGAGTCCTTCACATCACTATCCACATTTAATGAGAATATTAAAAATAACCTAATTTTTCTCATGATTAGATGTCTATCTGCCTGTTATATAAACTTCACTGCTATGTCTCAAGAAGAAATATGGAGAAATTCCATTGGACAGATTATTTGATCAAGAAAATGTGAAGTAAGGGGAGAGACTTGGTGGCTCAGTGGGTTAAGCATCTGACTTCAGCTCAGGCCATGATCTTAAACTCTGTGATTTCAAGCCCCACATCATCGGGTTCTGTGCTGACAGCTCCGAGGCCAGGGCCTGCTTCAGATTCTGTATCTCCCTCTCTCTCTGCCTCTCCCCAGCTAGCACTCTGTCTGTCTGTCTGTCTCTCTCTCTCAAATATAAATGAACATTAAGAAAAATTAAAAAAAAAAAAAGAAAATGTGAAGTGAGGGATGGATGTGAGAGTAATTGTAAAGAGTTATATATTTCATTCCAGAGGCCTGAAAAAAAGGAATAACTAAAGTAAAATATTCATCAGTGGAATGATGTGGTGAACATTGGCTTATTCAGTGAACTGGAGTAAGTTAGAATGAAGAGGAACTACCTACAACCCCTTGAATCTGTGAACAGTATACTTTGGGAAACGTAAAGAGAGGGTAAGGGCAGAAACAGGCTCAATAACACTTCTAAGATAATTCAGGCTGTCTTAAATGTTTAGCTTGTTTTAAATGTTAATAGTGTCTAAAATGATTAAGGAAATGTATTTAGAGATAGTTTAACTAACCATATATGTCAGTGGTTCTCAAGTGTTCACGTGCCTCAGAATCACAGCAACGTTTGCTCAAAATGGATATTTCTAAGCAGCACCACGGATCTGAAGTGGAATTTCTGGTGACTGGGACCCAGGAATCTAAATTTTAACAAATACCAGAGATGACACAGATGAGTATGGGCCACTTAGAGAAATCCTGCTTTCCGTTGGTGTTCAGAAAGTACATCCCAGTAAATTTTTTGAAAGAATGATTGTCTCCTGCTAATATATGTTCAGGTGTCTCTGTCAGCTCCAGTTATAATGATCTACCAATGACTATTGAACAAGTCCTATGCTGTTAAGTCTTTTGTCTTTTCTCAGGTTGTTCCTTCTTGCAGAAATTCTCCTCTCTCTGTATTTACTTATTAAGATCATACTCATCTTTCAAGACCCCTTCAATTTTCCCTCCTCTGGGTGATTTTCCCCAGTTCATTCAGTCAAAATCTATCTCTCAACCCTGTGGTTCCATAAGACATTGAACATGTTATTGCATTTATCACAGTGTATCTTGCATTTACAAAGAATTCATTACCTATTATGTAAGTGCTTATCAATCCACTAGAGCAGAGGTTGCCAAATTATGGTCTGTGGACAAATTCAAGCCCATGGCCAGCCCACAGCCTATATGAGAACACAGCCATGTCCATTTGATTAAACATTGTTTAAGATGGGCTTTGTGCTATAACAGCTGAATTGAGTGGTGGTAGCAGGGACAAATGGTTCTCAAAGCGTAAGATATTAACCATCTGGTTCTTTAGAGTTTGCCAATCCCTGAAGTAGAATGTGTGCTGTATTAATATGTGCTAATTATGTATTAGTATTTAATAGAATCCTTTGTGGAGATTTGGTATCCTGTAAGTTATATAAAATAATCGGTCAAACAATGAAGGAATAGTTGGCAAATACATGTTTATTATGCTAATAAAGGTAATATAAACTCTTTCCCCATTCTTGCCTTTATTTTGAGTCCCTGTTTTTTTTCTTGTTTTATGTTTGTTTATTTTTGAGAGAGACAGAGAGACAGAACATGGGGGGGGGGGAGAGGAGCAGAGAGAGATGGAGATGCAGAATTCAAAGCAGGGTCCAGGCTCTGAGCTGTCAGAACCTGATGCAAGGCTTGAACTCCTGAACCACGATCTCATGACCTGAGCCAAAGTTGGAAACTTAACCAACTGAGCCATCTAGGCACCCAAGAGTCCCTGTTTTTGATATTATTCAGTGCTCCAGTAGAACTTCCTGAGATGATGGGAAGTGTTCTCTATCTATGCTGTCCAGTGCAGTGGTAGCCATTAGGCCACATGTATGTTGAGCACTTGATGTGTAACTTGTGTGATCAGATGATTGAATTTTAATTTAATTACAATTAATATAAAATTAATTAAAATATAATAGCTAGTGGATACCATATTGGACAATTTAGATAGAGAAAAATAGACAGATTTATACATCTTTCCACCTAAAGACAAATAACATGCAATAAGAGTGGGATGGGAGAAAAAGGAAAAAATCATTTAATAAAATCTGTAAGAGCTCTGATGCCTATGTTTTGTTAACAGTTATACATTGGAAAGATATGTTATCCTTAGTCATATTTTGGGTAAGAACTCTAAGGTTTGAATATAAAAAAATTAGAATTCAATTCCAAATTTAGACTAAAATCTTTACAGATATAAGCTCTTAAGTTTCCAATTTGTTTTTCTCATGATCTTTCTGTATTTGCATTGATTAATTGGCATCAATTCAAAGAGTAAATGGTGCCAAGATACAAGTGAATGAAAAATGAAAAAAATGTATAAATTCTACATGTGGTTTGTGTATGTTGACTCTGGGTATGGAGTAGCTCTAAGGGACAGACAGAAGGGAGGGAGAGGCTGGCTGAGGGCTTTGGATGCATTATCATTGGTTGTGAAGAAGTGGAGGGCTTTTGTGTTTCCCCAGTTTGTTTGTATAGTTAACATTGCTCCACTTGTGAACTTTAATTAAACTTCTTGTGCATATGCACATATTTTGTAGAATCTCACAGTTGTGGAAAAGTGCAAATTCAAGGAATTGGTTGTGAATTGCTGTGTTTAAGCCTAAATATCTGCTTTGGAGCAGAGATAAGAGACTTATCTAGCATATGATGAAATGGAGTAAAGGGTGTTTGGGAAGTTGTTTCTGGGGTAACCTTGCAGAGTCTGAGAGCAATAAAACACTCATTGAATATTTTGTTTCACTGAGTTCTTAAAATTGTCCAGTCAACCAGTATAGACAAAACCCAGATTAGCAAGATGATAAGGATCTTTTTCTTTGTAGTAGTCATTTTAATGTCTTAAGTTATTTCAATGTGGTCTTCAAGCTTTGTGAGAGTTTTCCAGTCTTCAAAAAGTATGATACATCCACCTAAATTAACAGATTATCACCTCAATCTTAGTATATCTATAGCCATACATATAAACTCTCTGTATAAATATATATATTATATATGATATAGGTAGAGGGCTATCTATATCATTTGATATGTGATACACACACACCATATATACATGCATGTACACACACACACACACACACACATACACACACACACATAATAAAGTACTCTGGTCTCCTCTGAATTGCCTAAGCAGAATAGACGAAGGAAAGACTATTTTGTTTATTTATTTAGGCCAAAGTATTTTTTTAAAATGTTTGTTTATTTTTGAGAGAGAGAGAGAGAGAGAACAAGCTGGGGAAGGGCAGAGAGAGAGAGGGGGAGACACAGAATCTGAGGCAAGCTCCAGGCTCTGAGCTGTCAGCACAGAGCCCAACATGGAGCTTGAACCCACAAACTGCAAGACCATGACCTGAGCCAAAGTTGGATGCTTAACTGACGGAGCCACCCAGGGGCCCCTTGGCAAAAGTATTTTAAGACCATATTGTCTGAAGAGGTAGCAAACTCTAATATTAGGTGAATTCTCCTTTTCCAATGCAAAGATTTTTAAATTGGGGAGGAGAGAAAAAACACAACTGAATAAATTTTTAGAAATGTAAAGTACACATCTCCTTAGTTTATGGTATTTAATTTGTTAATATAACTATACAATAAAATTTTATCAAATATTTTTCTTTTTTTTAATATTTTTATTTATTTCTAGGAGAGAGAGAGAGAGACAGCATGAGCAGGGGAGGGTCAGAGAGAGAGGGAGTCACAGACTGAAACAGGCTCCAACCTCTGAGCTGGGAGTCAGCACAGAGCCCGATGCGGGGCTCGAACCCACGAACCACGAGATCATGACCTAAGCGAAAGTCGGACGCTTAACCGACTAAGCCACCCAGGTGCCCCTATCAAATATTTTTCTTTATTATCATTTATGAAATTGCTTTCTTCATTCTTTGCATGTTACTTTGTACAGCTGTGACTACATCATCACCAGGTTTTTTTTTTTTTTTGAGTTATGTAATACAGACTTACAATATTATGACTCCCAAATTATTTGAAATGCAGCATTTTTTAAATCTATGTGTGATTTTATTCTAAGCTCCAAGTATTCACTTCCATAAAGTGACAATTTAAAAAAATTGATCCTGAGGTTCATAGGTACCACAAAACATTCTTGCTATTTAAAAGGTGAGGCTATACTGTCTTGAATAATGAATGAGTTTATGTTAAAATTTTTTCCCTCTTTTTAAACAGTCATTTATTAGATGACTTCTCGTCATCCTGTATATTCCAAACCATCATTGCTTGAGGTGATTTCAGGCTGCTGTATGTTCCCAAATAGCACTTTCTTTTGAAAAATAAAGTGATGAGATATTGCCCCATTATATGAGGCACTATGTGAAGGCTCAAATATAAATCATGTCTTTGCTTCTCAGGGAAAAATTTTAGGGAGTGACCTCCATCTTGTCTACATTTAATTGTTAAATATGGTCTATAACCTAATTGCTAAATTTTTTAGAAATGAGGCCAAGAAAGCAAACAAAAATGGCAAGGAAAGAATCTTTAAGTTCCAGTGAGAAAAATGTGCACAACAAAAGGCTTCTGAAGGCATAGTGTTCTCTGGAGGGCGACACTGGTGTCTTTCAAGTTTCCCATATGGCAGCAGTCATTTGGTGAATTTTTTTCTGTGGACACAGCTGTATTCAAATAAGAATGTTTGTGGATATTAAACATTCTATCATGTAATCACTTATGTTTTTCTGATTTTATGCTCAGCTGGAAAACTTCTGATAAATCAACTTCCCGTGTAGTTTGCTTGTGAAAAGATAATGTGAAGATTTGACTTGTGAAAAGATAACATGTTACATGGAGTAGTCCTTGGATGGTTAGACCCCACGTTTGCCTCCATGACTTTCCCTTTTGTCTGTTTTTCCAAGGTTGAGCAGCTCTCTGTTAACAGGTGTTTTTTTTTTAAGTTTATTTATTTATTTTGAGAGAGAAAGAGAACATGAGCAGGGGAGGGGCAGAGGGAGAGAGAGGGAGAGAGAATCCCAAGCAGGCCCCACGATGTCAGTGTAGAGCCCGATGTGGGGCTCGAATGCATGAACCCTGAGATCATGACCTGAGCTTAAATCAAGAGTCAGATGCTTAACCAACTGATCCACCTAGGCGCACCTTACAGGTGTTTTCTATCTTCAAATGTTCCTATGTTCAGTGAAGTTATAGCCAATGTCTGCCAATCTGGTAAACACTTGACCCCATTAGGATGACTTTTTATGACTTGATCTTGTCATTTAGTTGAGAGTTTGACAGTTTAATTCTCAGAGAGCAATCTTATTTTCTACTTGGAGTAGTAGTTTGTAATCCTTGAAGAGGTATGATTGTATATTGTGTTCTCTTTCACATAAAAAATTGTGAAACTTACCTATAAGGAAGTCAGATGATGTTGCTATTTAAGTTCACTTAGGAGCAGGAAGAATGATCACATTCCATCAGTACTTCTGAACTGGATATACCTTAGAATTAAGACATATGTAATTGTAGGATTGCTGAGATAGACTACAACATATACTCTTAAATATCAGCACTTACTCATTTTTTTTCGGGAAACATTTATTAAATACCTAATATGTGCCACTTGAAGTGTTATGCGGTGAATATACAAAGAAATAAAAACCAAGCTGTTCCCCATGTAAAGCAGTGGTTCTCAACTGGAGATTATTTGGAAATGTTTGGAGATGTGATTGGATGTCAGATCTCAAAGGATGTACTGACTATGAGTGTCATTTCATATGATTTAGGGATGTTGCTAGACATTCTGCAATGCACAGGACAGCCCTCCCTATCAAAGAAATATCCAGTCTAGGAGTGCCACGGTTGAGAAAACTTGACCTAGATGTTAAAACAAATGTAAATAATTTTTTTTTGCATGACATGATAGTCTCTCTAATAGAAATAGGTATTGTTTATTAGGAGAGCAGCCACACTGGAAATGTTTTTATCCAATTGATATATTTTTTTAATGTTTATTTATTTATTTTGAGAGAGAAAGAGAACTTGGCACGCAGGGGAGGGGCAGAGACAGAGGGAGAGAGAGAGAATCCCAAGCAGGCTCCATGCTGTCAGCCCACAAACCTTGAGATCATGACCTGAGCCAAAATCAAGAGTTGGATGCTTAACTGACTGAGCCACCAAGCGCCCCCAATTGCTATTTTTAATACATTGTTTATAACATACTGCTGCAGAAAATGTTGAAGTCTCTGCAAGTATTTTTAAAAATCACATAGATTTCGTGTTATCACAAAGAAGTCCAGGTTCCATACACTGATTCCTTTAGCTTTTATTGCACAAATTCCAAATTCCTGACTAGAAACAGATTTTTTTTTAAATGTTTTATTTATTTCTAGGAGAGAGAGAGAGAGAGACAGCTTGAGCAGGGGAGGGTCAGAGAGAGAGGGAGTCACAGACTGAAACAGGCTCCAGACTCTGAGCTGGCAGTCAGCCCAGAGCCCGACGCGGGGCTCGAACCCACGAACCGCGAGATCATGTCCTAAGCGAAAGTCGGACGCTTAACCGACTAAGCCACCCAGGCGCCCCTAGAAACAGATTTTAACTGTAGCATGGAGAATACGAAATTAATTTAGAAGCTTGATGACTTTTATTGGCTTTTGGGAATAGTCAAAATATAGGTCAACTACAGGTAAGTTGTCTAAATCTCAATAGTTTATTGTCCTAGAAGGTATCTAATTTAATAAAGTCTTGCTTATGGTGAAAGTAAGCTTTTCTACTTCTGGATACTAGCAGCATCTTTTAAAATAATAATAAAAGAAACCCACTCTACACACAAAAAATTCCCACAAAATTGTATTTGAAGTAAGATAGATAAATAGACAAATAATCTGAAATTTAATTTAATTTTAACCTACCAAAATAAGAGGATTGATTACTGAGTTTGTGCACCCTCTAGATTTATAATCTTGGCATATCCAGGGTAATTTATGTAACAAATAAGCACACATAAACAAGAGTGGATTGTCTGTAAAAACTCATGTCGCTTGATGAGGTCTTAGAAAGAGCCTTTCTTTTCCTTCTCTATTGTTAAGGAAGAAAATCCAAGAGCCATTTGCTTAATTCATCTAGAAAACTGTTTTTTATTTTTAATTTTTTTAAAATGTTTTATTTATTTCTAGGAGAGAGAGAGAGAGAGACAGCATGAGCAGGGGAGGGTCAGAGAGAGAGGGAGTCACAGACTGAAACAGGCTCCAGGCTCTGAGCTGGCAGTCAGCCCAGACCCCGACGCGGGACTCGAACCCATGAACTGCGAGATCATGACCTAAGCGAAAGTCGGACGCTTAACCAACTAAGCCACCCAGGCGCCCCTATTTTTAATTTTATTTTTTAACATTTTTTTCATTTTTAAGAATGAAAGAGACAGAGCATGAGTGGGGGAGGGGCAAGGAGAATGGGAGACAGAATCAGAAGCAGGCTGAGCTGTCAACACAGAATCTAACAGCAGGGCCCAAACTCACACACCCTGAGATCATGACCTGAACTGAAGTCGGACGCTTAACCAACTGAGCCACCTAACCAACTGATGCCCCGACGGTGTCATCAAGAAATTCTTAAACAGTTTGTTAGACGTGAGGAATAGAAATAGGAACAAGACATGGTGTGTACACATAACAGAAATATAATTACAAACAATATAACAAAAGCACCCATATAGCCACCATACATACCAGAATTTCCAATGCTGTCTTTTTTAAAAAGTTTATTCATTCATTATTCTGAGAGAGAGAGCGAGAGAGAGAGAGAGAGAGAGAGAGAGAGAGCGCAAGCAGGGGAGGGACAGAAAGATAGGGAGACACAGAATCTAAAGCAGCCCCAGGCTCTGAGCTGTCAAGACAGAGCCTGATGTGGAGCTTGAACCCACAAACCATGATACCTGAGCCAAAGTCTGACACTCAACTGACTAAGCCACCCAGGCATCCATTTCCTATGCTGTCTTAATGCATAATGATTTGATCTGTAGTCTCCATGAATACATTTATATTTGTCAGACCTGTGGCTGTGCTACTGGGAGCCAGAGAATTATGCTGTCAATCACCTATAGGAACAAAAGAAATCTTCATAGATTGGGAAGGGGTTGGGATATTCTAGGCAGAAGGGATGGGACATTCAAGGGCACTACAGTATGAATATACAACACAAGTTTCACAGAACAATAAATCTGTGCCCTGAGGCAAAAATAGGGTTTCCCTCTAGAATTTGAAAGATGCTGTAGGATATATTGAAAATTTTGGGGCTTATTCTGTATACAATGTAGATTACTAAATGTTTAAAGAAATGGGAGTGATGTGATCAGAGTTTTGCTTTAGAAAGACAATTCAGACAGTAGTTCGTTTGATGGATTACATAGAAGAAAAATAGAATGATGGAAATTAATTAGGAGGCTACTGTGGTAGACAACATGCCAAAGATCTGAACTAAGCCAGAAAGTGATATTACCCAGAAGGGTATGGTTTTCAACAGTGTTTACACCACATATTGAATGGAATTGATGGCCAGTTGGATGTCAGAAGTAAGGAAAAAAAAAAAAAGAACATGAGAATGGTACACTGATTCTAGCCTGGGTGACATGGAGAATGTAGAGTGCAGAATTGTTTTGAGAGTAAGGATGGTTTTTAGTTGCCTGTGTCACATTTAGGGAGCAGCTGAGAAGACCAATCTGATTTTAGGCGAGAAGATAGAGTAGGAGAGCAGGATTTAAGAATCATTAGCCACTGCAGATGGTGGATCCAATAATAAGAGGGAATGAGGCTGAAGGAGCACAGGACAGAGTGAAAAAGGGGACAGTTGACAAAAGTTAAAAGGGATGTTTGAGGAAAGGAGCCAAGAGTCAGAAATTAATTAAATTGACTAAAGAAATACAGATTCTGGGAAAGTGTTGTCATAGTAGTCAAGAAGGAACCAGAGGAAGGCTGGAGGATTAATGACAGTGTTAAAATTGCAGAAGGTCTAAGAAAGATAAAGACTATGAAAGAAGCCTATCAGTTGGCAACTAAGAAACTATTAATAATATTGACTATACATTTTTCCACAATATTTCAGGATAAAAGCTAGAGTGTGGGGTTAGGCTAAATGTTGGAGGGTTGTTGTTTATTTGATTAGTTTTGGTGAAGATTATTTATCAAACATCGTATGCTATCAAACGTTATATTTTCTTCCATGACTTTTTTAAATGATCTTAGTGAATTTGTTTACCTCCAAAGGTATGTACACCTACATAAAAAAAAAGAAAAGGATATGGAAAAGGACTTTATCAATAATTTTATATACCTATTCAACTTATAGAGAAGAAAATTAGAATAAAAAAGGTTAAATGTCTGGGCCTCCTAGGTGGCTCAGTCGGTTAAGCATCTGACTCTTGATTTTAGCTCAGGTCATGATCTCATAGTTCATGAGATCGAGCCCCATGTTGGACTCCACTCTGTCAGCATAGAGCCTGTTTACAATTCTCTCTCACCCGCTCTCTCTGCCTCTCCCCAGCTCTCTCTGTCTCTCTCAAAATATAAATAAACTTAAAAAAAAGTTGACTGTTTTGCCCAATATGAGCACACAATCAAGTTACAAACCTGAATCTGGGATTTGCTCTCCTGATTCCTGGTCTGCTGAATTATCCATTACTCCGTGAACAGAAAGATAGAGGTCATTTCTATACAGAGAAAAACAAATGAGCAGTGTCATTGAGGAAATGTTCCGCATGGTTTGCTGCCATCTGTCTTCGAGCTCAATCTGGACTCCCAGGAATTGAAACTGCTGAGCTGCAAACATGCTGAGCTGCACAGACCATGTGACAGGGCATGGAAACTCATTTTTGTGGGGAGTTTGGTTACTTCTGTGTTTGGAATATGAGAGATACAAGATGTTTAGGACAGGATTAAGACCCTAGAGCTATGGAATTTTTGAGGACTGACTTTGTTTTCCTGTTATGTAAGATTCTGGACCTTTATGTATTCTTGTTAGACTTGCTGTGTTTTATGTGTGTTAAAACACTGTTGGAGTAAAATAATAAACATTGCTTTTAAAAGGAAAAATGATAAAGCATACAGAGCACTAGGATGAAAGTCAGGTAACCTGGAATTTACCCCAGGTGGGATTGATACGTTGTGCCTCTGGACACTTCACGCTTTCTGAGCCTCAGTTTCTTTATTGGACTAGGTCAGGGTTTGAAATTGGTCTTTTAGAGTCCCTTGAAGACTTGTTTAGTCAAGCCCACATAGCTTTTGGAATTTTAATGTTCTCGGCAAGAAATGCTTCCTCTATGGTACCTTACATCCTCATGTAATATGCCATGGCCTCCGTAAGCATTTGGATTTATGTCTAGGTCTCTTTCAGTTTGGCTGTTCAATGATTCTATAATAAAAGGATTCAGAGTTAACAGCTTCGTGGAGCCAAATTTTCAAAGTATTAATTTACTATGTTGAAACAGTCAAAACAAATGCACTGTAACTATATCTATTCAACAACAACAAAAAAAAACCCCACATATAAACCTAGAACTATTTCCCTGACTTCTTATTTCTTGCTTATAATAACATACTTGGAAACTTCTGGGGAAAAAAAACAACACCTTAACCTTTAGGTTAAAGAAATGTATATCATTGAATGTAATTAAGGTAATTCTAAGACTATCAGAGGAATTACACTGAGATGTGATCAATAGGATGTTCTTTCTTGGTTGATTGTGTTTAAACAGTCTTTCTAAATTACTTTCAATACTATTCTGTAAACTTTGCAGAAAAAGCAAAAACAGTATACATGGAAATCTGTGGTGGTATGTTGTAATTGAATTCACTCTTTCCAAAAGTCACCTTTTAGACTAACTCATGCTTTTCATTATAAGGAGTCACTACAATTCTATATTTTCTTTCACTGGGACTTTCTCAATTTAATACTAAAGGGCTCGTAATATTTGTTTTATATATGGAACATTGGGACTTTATATTCTATGAAGACATTCCTTGAAAATCCAAACGTCACATGAAAGACTAGAAAGATGGTGTTAGGGATTATTTGTGTGAATTCACTTACGTGTACTTTATCCAGCCAGTTGACAACAGGTCTGTCTGGGTGATAAAATGGTTATCATCTCAGTCAGATGATAAAAAACGATTCTCTAGAATCCAACTGAACTCCTTCACCAAAGAGGACTGCTGAACTTTTAACAGTTTTTGAAAATGAAATAATCAGGCATTTATTTGTCAGAAGCTTAATATAAATTTATTTCGTTTGATTTTATCTGGGCATTTTTATTGAATTTTACTTGATTTAATTTTTCTGACTCTTCTATCAGAATAGCTTTTTGCTTGTAAGTTTCACTCAAATTGACATTTTGATGGTTTAACACATTAATGAAATTCCTAGAAGATGGGGTATGTTCTTTGAAAAATAAAATATTGACAGAGAACACTAAAGGGACATTTTAAAGTACATTTTTATTTCCTTTGCAGCTTGATAACATATTTGCTCCTGCTTGGTAGTTCCCTAAACCATACTTTCCACTGCATGTCCAGATGATATTTGACAATGTTGCAGTACATCTTTCTGTATCTAGATTTATGTATGCAGATTGAGTTCTTGGCAATCTCTGGATACCACAAAACCCTCATCTCCCAGTCTAGTAATGTGGGACCAAAAACAAAAACAAAAACAAAAAAACTTTGTGAAACCATGAAGGGATCTTTTCCACAACCACTGAATCTTCCAGACCACACAGAGTCTAATTAGGTGCAGAAAACATTTTATGTTACAAAAAAATCCCACAAATGCATACATATAAACACTTTCATAGTATGTATGTGCCAGGCACTCTTCTAAATTTATACCTATCTATATCATCTATATCTATATCTATATCTATACCTATATCTATATCTATATCTATATCTTTATCTATATATCTGTATCTCTCTATATTTCTATCTCTGTCTCTATCTCTGTCTCTATATTTCATTTAATGTGTCCTAAGTAGCTTCCCTATGATAAAGGCACCATTGTTAGCACTATTTTACAGATGAGGAGACTGAGGCACAAAGTCACAAAGCCAGCAAGAGAAGGCAGAGCCAAGGTTCAATAAGAAAGCTTGCTTCCAGGTTGCTTAACCTAACCTAACCAATAAACAGTGCTGTGCAGCTCTGACTTAAATGGGCAAAATACTATGTGAGAGTGTAGTTCTCAGCCAGACATGTAATTATTAGAGGTTCTTACTCAAACCACAATTCTGCAATCTATTATTTTTTTTCATTAAGAAGACATACATAAGCTCTTTCCTTTTTCATTAGTGAGTAACAAACTAAGCTAAGCCTCTCTGATATGGGCAAGAAATTCAGAGAATGTAAGCATAGAATCAAAACATTAAACTAGTAAGTAAGTTGAGAAAATTTTTTGCTTTGTAATCAAGTAAAAACAAAACAAAACGGGGTGGTACTGGTCTACCCACAGGACTTCTTGTCCTTCTGCCTGATTGCCCTGCTCTGAGCCCATGCTCTTAGATGGAAGAGCTGCTGTGAACGCTGTTCTTGTTAGCTTTGCTGGTGTCACTGATGCGAAGTCTAGAAGTCAGTGCCTGGAGGAGAACCTTTGAATAAGCAATCAGGAAAATACGGAGTCCCCTTTGGAAAGTGTAACCCTGAACTTAAAATCCTTTCTAAATGCTCAAGTTGTCATAAAAAGATTACTTAAGTATCATAATATTTCTGTTATTAGTTGTAAACATTATTTATCCTAATATTTTGGTAACCTTGGTTATACTAAGGAAATGATATACCATCTGATCTCTTATCCGGAGAACAGAGATTCAGAGTGCCGTCTCTAGTGTTGGAGAGCAGGACAGTAACTGTGGATAAAAGGCCAGAGCAGGAGAACTCCAAATGACCAGTATGCGGCAGAGCCTGGAAGGACTTCTCTGGCTCTTATAGATCTATAGCCTGAATTTTGTATGGGGTTTTTGTGCTCTAGGGCAGGCAGTTAAGGGCACTGAGCCAGGTTGGGGTCATGAAGAATCCCTGAGAATCTTTTTCCCATGCTAACTACTTACAGAATCAGAGCCAAAGTTTCAATTATTGTTGTGTGGTTGTTGCAATTACTGTTGCTATTATGGTGGCACTTTTCAGAACAGTTAACATCAGTGCTGTGCTGAGGGAAGCATAGTCAGATAATGGCTTTTCTCCTTGCTTTATTGATTCTCCATTTACAAATACACATTTTTTCCCTATATTCTTACAGTATGGATCCACTTTTAGAAGCCACAAATCTATTCTGCCAAGTTATAAACTGGTAAAGCGCTGTTCTCAGCTCTGGGAATACAAAGATGAATAAGAAACTGCCTTTGCCTTAGAGTTTACAATCTAGTAGCAAAAGAATGTTTGAAAAATAAGGCAATTCGCATTTGAAACAAGGCCATATTTTATTCCATTTGTTTACTTGTCTGTCTCTATGATAAAGTAGTGAAATATTGGAAAATGGGGCCAGTGTCCTATTCATCCTTATATGTCCAGTGCCTGCACATTTACAAGTCTCTCCAAAACTAAGTCAAGTGGACATCTAAGTTCCTATGTTCAAGTAAATGTACAGTAAATTGATATTTAAATTTTTAGTGAATTGTTAGCCATAAACAATCATATGACCTCACACAAGTCTTTTGAGTTCTCTAAACTAGAACCATTCATCTTAAGAGGCCAATGTACCATCATAAGAGAGAAAATGAAGTTAATCCCTTAAAAGAGGTAACTTTTATTCATGTATATCTGCAGTGCTACGTAGAATCTACACACCATCATATCTCTTTCCTCTAGAAATTTACATTTTAAGAGGGGGATTATTACACCCAGCAAATATACAATATAGATGATGGCTCAGGCACTGTGGACCTAGAAGAAAGAATTAGAAAAGTTCACATGCAGTTGACTCTTAGCTATTAAAGGATTCTGAATTATAGAGTTATCTTTTATTCTCCCCAGTTTACTTTTTGATTTTGGCCATTATCTGGCTTACCATTCTAGCGTGTGAGCAGGATACAAGGAGGTAAAACTCAAAAGTCAATGCCGTATGTTTCAACAACTCAGTTATAAAGAGAAGTAGTAGCAGAAGATGCTAAAATGAATGGTTTACATGAAACTTTTTAATTATATGTAGCTTTCATTGATGTCAAGTATTCTTATTTTCAGTTAGTCACCAACCTATAGGTAGCGTTTACTCCAGATATTAATCTACAGATTGAGACAGTGCCCTGCTCTCTAGCACTGCTACTTTCTTTGATATTATCCATAGGCCTCTGGTTTATGTTAGAAGGGAGAAAAAAATCTGTATTCAGAAAGGCAAGGAGAAACTTATTTAGGGAGAAAACAAGAAGGAATTCATGATTTTCCTGAACTACAGCCAAGCAATGAGTATGTCAAATGTGTTGTTTGAGCAAGTTACTATAGGTCTATTATATGTTGTATTTTTCTTACCAAAAATAAATTTAACCACATTGGGGTTTGATATGAATTTCTTCCTTTAAAAGTTTTTTAAGTTTATGTATTTATTTTTGAGAGTGAGAGAGAGCACACATAGGGAAGGGACAGAGAGAGAGAGGGAGACACAGAATCTAAAGCAGGCTCCAGGGTCTTAGTTGTCTGTACAGAGCCCAATGTGGGGCTCCAACTCACGAACTATGAGATCATGACCTGAGCTGAAGTTAGGCACTGAGCCACCTAGATGCCCCTGATTTAAATTATTTCTACTTGAGTTTTGTATAGGAATATGAATGATGCTTTGATGCAATAACCTAAACTGTAATATAGTTATACTTCGGTATGTACTTTAAGCTCTATTTCAAGATGTCAAAATAAATACTATGGACCAAGTCACACAAAAAAAGATATTGAAAAAAAAAGCTTAAAATATTAATCTATAATGTTAGAGCATCATCTGCAATGCTAACACTTATGTTAGAAAGGCCCAAGGTTAGAAAATAAATATTTTGAAAGATTCTATCCTTCAAATAAATACATTTTGTACTTTCTAATATGGCTTATAAATATACAAACTCATACATTTTATAAACATTTTAGATTACTGAGATTTTAGCTACAAACATAGTTTATAACATATAAACTATTAGGCACTGATATATGCCTAAAACGTATTATTTTTTATTTGCAGTTAAACAGTGAATCATATTATCTTAATTACTTTTAAAATGTAAAATTATATTTAATTTCAGGATTGAGAAAGAAATGAGATATATTTGGATATTATGAATTTATAGACATGTGGATTACAATAATGTTATGTACCAAAATTGATCACTGTTTATAAATGTAATGGGCTTAATTACATTAAATAGTATTCCTTAAAAATTTAAATACATGTATTTGCATCTATGTGTGTGTGTAGATAGATAGATACACACATACTTACATACATATATTGATTCAATGCTTTCAGGTTGCTTTTCTAAGGTTTTGTTGTTTAATGAAGTGAAAATACATGACTAGTTCCTGCATGGGTATATTTAGCTTATGTACTCATGAACATACTGTATCTTATAAATCAATTTAATGTTATTATTTCTTATAATAGTCAAATAATTGCTTATGAAATAATTGGTCATTTGAAAACAATTCTCTAATTCTAGTATTTTGTTCAGTTCAATTATTTAAAACATTTTAATGTTAACTATTTTTGAAAGAAAGTTTTATTCTAGTTCTAAAAGCTATAACAGCTTGAAATTCAGAAATGAATAAAGAAGATAAAAACCCATGCTCTCAAATTATATGCCCATTTATAAAATTATGGTGTGGTACCAGAGAGATGATGAATAACATGGGAACCAAGAAGAGGTCCGAGGAATTGGAAAGCAAGAAGTTCAGGATAACTTTGCAGAGTGCTCCACTGAGTAAAGAAGGAAGCAGATTGAAGTGCAGGTCTGTGTGAGAGACTGAGATTCCACTTTCACTGTGTATCACATTTTTTGTGAAACCTGGGGCCCCGCGCACAGATTTGGAGTCACATGGTTTGTGGTAAGGGCTAGGTGAACATTATTTATAAATCCCCAGGTATTCTTAATGTGCATCTGGTCTAAGAAAATTCATTTATGGTTTTCAAACCTTAGAGAGCATCAAAATCACCTGGAAGGCTAGATAAAACACTAAATACTGGACCCTATGCCAGAGTTTCTGATTCAGTCAGGCTGTGGCTGGACCTAGATTTTGCATTTCTTTCTTTTTTAAAGTTTATTTTTTTTTATTTTGAGAGAGACAGAAACATAGAGAAGGAGAGAACACGAGTGGAGGAGTGGCAGAGAGAGAGGGAGAGACAGAATTGCAAGTAGGCTCTGTGTCAATGGCGTGGAGCTCGAACCCATGAACCATGAGATTAGGACCTGAGCTAAGATCAAGAGTAGGACATTTAACCTACTGAGCCACTCAGGTGCCCTGATTTTGCATTTCTGATATCATCTCAGGTTATGATGATGTTGCTGATCTGGGGACCCTACTCTGAGAACCATTACCCACTATCCCGTGAGAATTTTGGTTTTAAGATGTAAGAGACTGCTGTTTAGTAATTAGGGTACTTTCTCAAATCCTTCATGAAAGAAGTTAGTATCATAAATAGCTATATAAACACACATACTTGAAAATGAAACAAAGTTTATAGAAGCATTTTTGTGCTAGAAAGTAGTTAGTTAAGAGAAAGAGTGGGATATGCAAAAGGAACTATTAATGATGCCATGTATCAGAGGAATATAAAATTCGGAGGGATATAAAAGATATCTCCTCCACCTCCCCAAGACAGTGATTTTGAGCATTTCACTTTTGACCATTCCTTTGTATTTTCCCTTTTTGAGCACTGCAGACCTACAAATTCTCCTCTGTCAGTTCTCACTACCTATTCATAGCTAGGCATTCACATTCAAAAATTAGCATTTTGCCCCTTCATCTTGACTGGACTTTATCCATGCTGAGAATATCCTTTGGCAAAGGTAATACTTGGTGGTATTTTAACTTATCAAGAAGACCAAGAAGGTCAAGGATATGGAGTTCTGTGATTTTTGAAAAATTCAGGGGTCAGAGGATCAAAATCCTGTGGTGAGTGACAGAAAATTATTCCTCTAACCATAGCAATGTGGGTTAAGTCTTGAGCATGCGTGGAATGAGAAAATACGAGAAAACATTGAAATCGAGGCCATGAAACTTTGAAAAGGCCGTACATATTGGAAATTAAAAATATACTCAATGCGGTGATAATGTAGAAGAAAAACAGATTCTGTAAGAACATTGAGAAGTATCCTGAACACTAGAGGATGGTAATGAAAATGGGTAGAGGTGAATATAACCAGATCACAGGAACATTCAAGGATTTAAACGGGGCTTCTAAGCCATCTAGCTACATAGTGTACCTGTCTTGCAGAGACAACAGGAAGAGTGAAGAAGCTGGTCTGACATTTTAAGAAGACATTTGGAAGAGGTCAATTCTTAAAATTGAAAGAGTTTATAGGAATATTGTATGGGAAGATCTGGGTTTTGGTTCAGAGTAGGTCTGTTTAAGGAAAATTTACGGGTCAGTTTCTCAGGTCACTGCAAGGAAATTCAACACTTGAAAGAGCAGAATGAAGTAATAAAAATATAGAGATCACACAAGGGCAATACTACTTATGAAAATGACCAATACTGCTACAGAGATCTAAGAAATTTCAGAAATTGTGAGAGATTATATCATTGGCCATCTCACTCCTAATCCAATATCATTAGTTTCCCATTGAAAATTTAAAAAATAAAGATGAAATAAATCTTCATATCTCCACCCTCATTTTGTTCACCTCCTACCTCATTCTCCATTCTGTATCAAGCCATCTGGAACTCATTTCAGTTTCTAAAAATCCTTAACTTTCCTGCCTCATGGTCTTTGTTCTCTGCACCTTTAATACTTCCACTTTACCTCTCTCTTGAACCTTCTTTAGCTAGGGCCACTGATAAGCTCCATGAACATCTCCTTTATAACACTTACCATACCTGTGATTATTTGCTCTGCACCTTTTCCCCTTCTACCCTGCTACCTCTAAGAAGCATGTGAGTCTGTCTTATTCGCTTCTCTTTACGGCATGTCTAGTATATACATAGCATGTGATAAAAAATATATTAGTTGAATAAATGAATAATAAAATTTTAGAATCAAATTTTAGAATTAAGTTTATTAATTCAAATGTAGAATATAGATAGTTGAATCTCAGACACATCTGACTTAGGTTTACCCCAGTTTCTGAAAGCCTGTTCAGTGCTCAGAATTTATGACTTTTTGTGATAGAGGATAAAATGATGATTTGATGGAATCTGAAAGGAATTGAACTGCATTATGTTTACAAACTGTGTAAATATATATAGTAGAGAAGAAAACAAGAAAACACAGTGTTAGAAATTAGTGACAGAAAATACATCTATTACTTTTATTGAACAAATATTTGGAAAATACTAAGGAGGTTGTGATGATTTTACAATATAACTGTTCCTCTATTAAAATACATTGGAAACTAAAGATTTTTCTAATTAAATTTATTACATATTTTGGATCTTTGTACCATGCTCAGTGTTGATATTAAAGCAAAGGGAGAAAGGGTAAATTTTACCTTGAAGCTTATTCTCTGGAAAGGTTCTAACCTGCAAACTAGAGTTTATCCTGTCACTGTGCCTTTCATGAAACTGTTATTAAATGGAGACTTAAGACATTAGACTGATTTAATTTAAAGGAAAAAAAAAGAACTAGAGATTGCATAAACCCATATTAGGGCCAGATTCTTAAAAGCTATTCCCCCTTCCAAATTTCTGTCTTAAAATAGATGAATGCTTCAGTTTTTTTTTTTTTTAATGTTTTATTTATTTCTAGGAGAGAGACAGACAGCGCGAGCAGGGAAGGGTCAGAGAGAGAGGGAGACACAGAATCTGAAGCAAGCTCCAGGCTCTGAGCTGGCAGTCAGCACAGAGCCCGACGCGGGGCTCGAACCCACGAACCGCGAGATCATGACCTAAGCGAAAGTCGGACGCTTAACCGACGAAGCCACCCAGGCGCCCCTGAATGCTTCAGTTTTGATGAAACATTTTGAGTGAAAGATTTCAACCTGCATAACAGAGCAACGACTAAATTCTCCTCTTCCTCCCCAAAAATATTTTATTGCAATTGTTTTCTCTGAATTTTGCATTTTGGGTAGAGAAAGATGTGACTTTTAATAGCTTATCAGTGTTTAAAAATTTTTTTTAAATGTTTTATTTATTTCTGATTGAGAGAGAGAGAGACAGTGTGAGCAGGGGAAGGGTCAGAGAGAGAGGGAGTTACAGACTGAAACAGGCTCCAGGCTCTGAGCTGGTTGTCAGCACAGAGCCCAATGTGGGGCTTGAACCTACCAACCGTGAGAGCATGACCTGAGCCGAAGTCAGAGGCTTAACCAACTGAACCACCCAAGCTCCCCTAGTGTTTTATGGTGAAATGGACCCCTTTAAATTTGAAATCATTATTATGATAATAACAGGGATTAAGGATTACTAGAATAATTGTTATCCTTTTGTTAAAAGTTTATTTATTTATTTTGGGAGGGGAAAGTAAGCACAAGTGGGGGGGGGCAGAGACAGAAGGAGAGGGAGAGAATCCTAAGCAGGCTCCATGCTCAGCACAGAGCCCCATGTGGGGCTTGATTTTACTGTGAGATCATGACTTGAGATGAGAGCAAGAGTCAGATGCCTAACTGAGTGAGCCATCTAGGTCCCTCACATTCTTCTTATCAGTGCAACAGGAAGCTGAAGTATAGTTTCTAAAAAATGTACACTATAAATAAAGGTGAATGTATCTATGAAAACAAAAATATATTAAACTATATTAATTTGAACTCCACTTATCTGCAATCAGTCACTGATGTCAATTGATAGTAAAGCTTGTTTCCTCACAATTTGAGTGGCTCTACTAATTAGATCCTATTAAATGCAGATATATTACTCTACTCTGTAAATACTGGTAATATTAATTTAATAGTGACCCTAAAATAAAGATCTCTGGTTGGATAAGTACCAAGGAGGGGATGCGATAGGGAAAATCAGGATGCTTTGTGCACTTAGGTGACTAAGGAAGAATAAAAATTGCATTGTGTAAAAATAAAAGGCTGGATATCAGGTAAATTATTTTAATTGCTTAGTTTATATAGCATCTTTGAATTTAGCTACATTCCGAAGGGGAATGGTCAAATTTTTAAAAATTACTATTAATGTAGTAATTTTTCTTAGTATTTTATGTTTTATTTTTATTTCTGAGAGAGAGGCAGCGTGAGCAGGGGAGGGTCAGAGAGAGAGGGAGACACAGAATCTGAAGACAGAGTCCAGGCTCTGAGCTAACTGTTAGCACAGAGCCCAAGGGCTTGAACCCACCTGCCATGAGATCATGACCTGAGCCGAAGTCCAACGCTTAACTGACTGAGCCACCCAGGTGTCCCTGGTCATTTTTTTTTAACATTTCATTATAACATGTGACAATGAGTGTGTCTTCATGCTTGAGCCTTTATGTGTACCTCAGATTATTATTGCTTGTAACTGAAATTACTGTATGAAGAGTTATGAATACTCTTATAAGAGTTATAGCAAATAATATTCCATCTACCAGGAGTCAGCTCCCCATAACCTTTATAGTACTGAATAGAGTATTTTGTAATATGTTATTTACTAGTGAAAAAAATGGTATTGATAATGTTCTGCATTTATTTAATTAAAAGTGATGTAGCACATTTTTCACATGTTTAAAAGTCATATCTTTGTTTTTCAGTGAGATTTTTGTTATTACTTGTTTATAAATCTCCATTTTATTTTATTTTTTCTTTTATAGTTTGTTGTCAAATTGGTTTCCATATAACACCCAGTGCTCATCGCCACAAGTGCCCTCCTCCATGCCCATCACCTCCCTTCCCCTCTCCCCCACCCCCATCAGTCCTCAGTTACTTTTCTGTATTCAAGAGTCTTTCATGATTTGCCTCCCTCCCTCTTCCCAACTACTTTTTCCCCTTCCCCTCCCCCATGGTCCTCTGTTAAGTTTCTCCTGTTCCACTTGAATGAAAACATATGGTATCTGTCCATCTCTGCCTTACTTATTTCACTTAGCATAACACCCTCGAGTTCCATGCACATTGCTACACATGGCCAGATTTCATTGTTTCTCATTGGCATGTAGTATTCCATGGTATAGATAAACCACATCTTCTTGATCCATTCATCAGTTGATGGACACTTAGGCTCTTTCCATGTATAAATCCCCATTTTAAATATAAGGGTGCTGCATCTTAATAATCAGTTTTGACTCCTTAAGGCTGGCATCAACATTTGAAATCCAGTATTCAGTGTTGTAAAATACAAGTTCTTGACAACTTCCACATATGCAATATGGATGTTATTGCTAGGCGCTAGATGGAAGGCAGAAGTGAGGATTGTAGAGATTTGTGCTAGGACACTGAGGTCAGGGAAACTGAGGACCCTGAAATAGAAGGATTCAAACAGAGATTGTCTGTCCTTCCTTGATGATCTAGTAGTAATTTCAGTGGTCAGAAATCAGCTTGGTTTCCTATAAAGACTCTTTCAAGCTAAATCTAAGAGACATCAAAACTGGAAGTCTCCAAAAATATTTATTGAATGCTTCCTATGAGCCAGGCACTACTTTAGGGGTTAATGATACAATAGTACACAAAGTAGACAAGAAATCAAAATAGTCTATATTTTAGTGGATGAGAGTTGACAATAAACACATTCATCAGCTACTTCTGTAATCTGCCAGGTGAATGGAGAAAAATAAAAGAGAAAAGGAATAGTGTTGCTGGAGAGAATGGAATAAAGTTCTAATAGAGTGTTCTGTATGACCTCACTAAGAAAGTGATATGTGAGTAGGAATCTGAAGGAAAAAAAAATGAGTGGGCCATGCTGTTACTTTGGAGTAAACAGTTCCCATCAGAATAATTAGTAAATGGGAAGATATAAAACAAGAGCATTGCTGGCAATTTAGAGGAAGAACAGCAGGCCACTTTGGTACAAACTGAGCAGATGAAGTCTGAGAAGTAAGGAGAGGGCCAGAGCTTATGTCATCACACAGGCCATTGTGAGGACTTTGGCTGTCTCTCAGAGTGATGTGGGGAATCATCAGAGGATTTTGTGTAGAGGTGTGACATTTTCTGACAGATATTTTAAATGGATCACCTTGGCCCTAGGCTGAGAACAGTTGGAAAACAACAGTGGAAGCTGGGAGACCACTTAGGAGGGAGACAGTTAGGAGGCTATTCCCATAACCCAGGAGAGACATGACAGTGTGCGTGAGCCAAATGAAAATAGTCACTGTGGTAGTAGGTTGAAGGTGCTAGAGGTGGTGATAAATTATTAGAGTCTGGGTATGTTTGAGGGAAGAGCCAGTAGGATTTCATGAATATTTAGACATGGATTATGAAAGCTGGAAGGTAATCAGCAAGGCTGATCCTGAGGTTTTTGACCTGAGCAACTGTAAGTATGGAGTTGCTATTTACTAAGAAGAGGAATACCATGGGAGAAGCAGAGTTTTAAAAAATGTTTATTTATTTTGAGAGAAAGAAGGGAAGGGGCAGAGAGGAAGAGGGAGGATCTCAAGCAGTCTCCAAACTCAGAGAATGCGCAACATGGCGTTCGATCTCTGTGACCATGAGATCACAACCTGAGCTGATATTCAGAGACCCTTAAGCAACTGAGCCACACTGGTGCCCCAAGTTTTGCAGGAAGAGCGCTAATTTGATTTGGCTTATAATAAACCTGAGATTTGTATTTCACATTCAAATAAAGGCATCATATATGCTAGTCTGGAGTTCAAGAGAGATTCACATTGAGATAAAAACATGGATGTTGTCAGTGGATATTGAAAACTAATAAAATATTATGGTCTTAACAGGGAGTGGTTGTAGACAGAGATCTGAGAACTATAACCTGAAGAGGTCTGGTTACTCCAGCATTAACTTTTGAGACACAAAGAGGATAACTGCAGACTGATGGACTGATCAGTAAGATAGAAAACTAAGAGTGTGATATGGGGAAGGGCACTTGTTGGGATGAGCACTGGGTGTTATATGTAAACCAACCTGACAATAAACTGAGAAAAAAAGAAACAAAAAAACCCCCCAAAAACCCAACGATAGCAACAAAAAAAGAAAACTAAGAGTGTGGTGTCCTGTACTCCAAGACAAGAAAGGGGAATGAGCATGAGCAAATGTTTCAAATTCTGCTGTCAGGCAAGTAATGAAGACAGATCAGTAACTGATGACTTAAAATCATGGTGGTCATTGATGATCCTGCGGAGACTTCTTCACTTCTGTACAGTTTAAAAGGGCAGAAATCTGCATGACAAATATGGATTAAGTTTAAGGGTAAATCGGAAGATAGTGATTGGAAGCAATAAATAAAGGCTCTTCTTCCTAGAAACTTGGTTGGAAAGTGGAGCAGACAAATGAATTGGTTATTGGCAAGGTATGTGTGGTCAGGTAGTAGTTTTATTTTGATTTGTTTTTAAAGTGGGAGAAAGTTTAACATGCTTTAATATGCTGATGATGATTAAACTGAAGAGAGGAAAAATTTGATGAAATAAGAAGCCATGAAGATAAAAGCTTGCCTCTATGTGGGTGAGAGAGGGATGGGTTCTGGTCCACAATTGGAGGACCTTTCTTCAGATAGGAGCATGAAGGGAGAGGAAGAAAATCAGAGTCTATAGGTATGGATGGAGGTAGGATTGTATATATGCAGGTACATATGCTTGGAAACTCTTTTCTGCTTGCTTATATCTAGTAGTTATAAACTCATCTGTGAGTGGGGATGTGTGGCGTTGAAGGTCAAAGAAAGAAAGGAGATATGGAATGGTTGGCCAAGAAAGTGGATTTTTCTTTCTTAACTCTGACCTCGTATTTAGAAAACTTATAGTACTAACATATAATTTGTGTAATGCTTGCATATTAAGTACCAGGCTGATGATTAATAGATTAAGCCATCCCTTGCAGTTCACTGTAGTTTAAGCTCGCAATAGTCCTTTAATTTCATGATCTTACCTGCTTGGTTGTAACTAACTTTCTTTGCTTTTGTTCAACTTTCTGTTTTACTGGTTACAACAGATGGTAGCTTGTTAAGAAAGATGTTCATTTAGCATTTTCAAGTAAACAACAATATTCATCCATACAAGCAAAACCAATTATAGATTAAACAGGCATACTTCTTATTATTGTGCTTCACTTTATTGTGCTTTGCAAATATTGTGTGTTTTATAAATTGAAGGTTTATGGCAACCCTACATCAAGCAAATCTATCAGTGTCATTTTTTCCAGCAGCATTTGCTCACTTTTTGTCTCTCATCACACTTTGGTGATCCTCTCAATATTTCAAACTTTCTTGTAAGTATCTGTTGTGATCTATAATTCATGATCTTTGATGTTACTATTGTAATTGTTTTGGGGCACCATGACCTGCACCCATATGAGACGGATAACTCACCTGATAAGTGTTCTGTGTATTCTGACTGCTCCACTATCTGGCTGTTCCTCATGTCTCCCTCTCTTCTGGCCTCCCTCTTCCCTGACACAAAACAATATTGCAAATTAGGTTGGTAATTTACAAAGGTCTGTGAATGTTCAAGTGAAAGGAAGAGTGCACATCTCATTTTAAATCAAAAGCTGGAAATGAGTAAGCTCAGATGTGTCAAAAGCTGAGCTAGCCTGAAAGCTAAGTATCTGGCATCAAACCTTAGTCAAGTTGTGAGTGCAAAGGAGAAGTTCTTGAAGGGAATGAGAAATGCTACTCCACTGAACACAAAAGTAATGAGAAAGTGAAATAGACTCGTTGCTGATATGGAGAAATTTTAGTGGTCTGGATAGACTATCAAACCAGCTATGGCATTCCCTTTAGCCAAAGCCTAATATAGAGCAAGACCCTGAGAGATGTGAAGTAGATTCAGAAGAAAACTTTGAAGCAAGCATAAGTTGGATCATGAAGTTTAAGAAGCTGTCTCCATGACATCACAGTGCAAGATGATGTAGGAAGTGCTGGTGTAGGAGCTGCAGAAGATCTCTAAACAGATTTTCAGTGTAGACAGAACAGCCTTCTGTTGTAAGAAGACTCCATCTATGACTTCCAGAGGTAAAGAAGGAAGTCAGTGTCTGACTTCAAAGCTTCAAATGACAAACTGACTCTCTTGTTAGTGCCAAATGCAGCTGGTGACAAGTTGAAGCCAGTGTTCATTTCCTATTCTAAAATCTGTAGGGCCCTTAAGAGTTAGGCTCAATCTCCTCTACCCATGCTGTGTAAATGGAATAACAATACCTGAGTGACAGCACATATCTTTACAAACATGGTTTACTAAATATTTTAAGCCAAATGGTGAGAACTACTGCTCAGAAAAAAAAAAAAAATTCCTTTCAAAATATGACTGCACATCAACAATGCGTCTGGTTACTCAAGGGCTCTGATGGAGATGTGCAATGAAATTTATGTTTTCATGCCTATTAACACAACATCCATTCTGCAGCCGTGGGTCAAGGAGTGATTTTCTTTCAAGTCTTATTATTTAAGGTACATATTTTGTAAGGCTTTAGCTGCCACAGATAGTGATTCCTCTGACAGACCTCGGCAAAATAAATTGAAAATCTTTTGGAAAGGATTCAGCATTCTAGATGCCATTAAGAACACGAGTGATTCATGGAAAGAGGTTCAGATATCAATGTGAGCAGGAGTTTAGAAGTTGATTCCAACCTTCATGGATGACTTGAGGGGTTCCAGACTTCTTGGAGGCGATAAGTGCAGATGTGGAAATAGCGAGAGAACTAGAATTAGAAGTGGAGACTGAAGATGTGACTGAATGGCTGCAATCTCGTTATCAGACTTGAACAACAGACGAAGAGTTGCTTCTGATGGATGAGCAAAGAACGTAGTTTCTTGAGTAGTGGAAACTACTCCTGGTGAAGGTGCTGTGAGGCTTGCTGAAATGACAATAAAGGATTTAGAATATTGCATAAACTTAGCTGATAAAGCAATGTCAAGAGTTTAGAGAATTGACTCCGATTTGGAAAGAAGTTCTATGGGTAAATGCACTCAAATAAGGATTGCATGCCACAGAGAAATGTTTGTGAAAGGAAGAGTTAATCAGTGAGTCTAACTTAAGTGTTATTTTAAGAAATTTCTACAGCCACCACCCTCATCAGTCAGTGGCCATCAGCTTCCAGGACACACACCCCATCACCAAAAAGATTATGAATTGTTGAAATTCATGATGGTTAACATTTTCTTACCAATAAAGATTTTTTGAAATTAAGAACATTGATTTTTCAGTGCTATTGCTGCTTAATAAACTACCATAGTATAACTTTTATAGGTACTGAGAAACCAAAACATTCATTTGACTTACTTTATTGCAATATTTGCTTTATTGGGGCATTCTGGAACCTAACCCACAATATCTGTGAGGTGTGCCTGTATTCAAATACAGTAGATCTGCATAAAGCATTCAGGTACCTGTAATTTATCAGTTACTGTGCTCTTGATTAGGACAATATAATGTTTTCTGCATGAATTTTTTTTCTGTTAATCGATAAAGAATTCCTTTCAAAACAAATTTTATTGGGGTGCCTGGGTGGCTCAGTCGGTTAAGCGCCCGACTTCAGCTCAGGTCTTGATCTCGCGGTTCCTGGGTTCCAGCCCCGCGTTGGGCTCCGTGCTGACAGCTAGCTTGGAGCCTGGAGCCTGCTTCAGATTCTGTGTCTCCCTCTCTCTTTGACCCTCCCCTGCTCACGCTGCTCTCTCTCTCTCCCTCTCTCAGAAATAAATAAAACATTTAAAAAAACTTTTTTTAAAACAAATTTTATTGAGTGAAAGTCTGTGCTACTTATAGTCATACATAGTGTTAATGTGTTTGAGTCAGCTTTTTAAAGGGCTCTGGGTATACTAATTCATAAGGTAATGACTAGAAAATGAATAACAAAAAAACAAAATAGATAAGTAAAACACCTTTAAGAAAAGTTTAACTTGTATTATTAACTTCAGGTGGGGATAGCAGAAGGGTGGGTTTAGAATTTGATACTGTGTTTTAAAAACATTCAAGTTGGCTAGTGAGAATTTATCACAAATTTCATGGGAACCATGGCATTATATGACCCACAGTATCAGTGGTATAACTTTTACATGTACATTTGTTTTACATACTGTAGAAAACATTTTCTACATACTGTAGAAAAGTAATCTAATATCACACTGGCATATGGAGGGAGCATGTTTGCATTCATATTGTTAATTTAGGATCTAATCCTAAAATTGTTTACTCCTGATGAAATGTTTTTACATATTATTTTCCGTCTTTCATTTTTACATTCTTTTCCATATAATATTTTAGCTAAGTGTGAAAATTCTCCCATCATCATTTAGAAGTGATTATGTTCCATTAATAAGAAGGGGAACATGAGAACATTCATAGAAATTTCAAACCCAAATTCCTTTGTCAAAAGTCCAATAAGAAAAATGCTGAATATGCATGTATCTTACATGAAGAATTTAGTCTAAAAATGAAGAAAGCAACAAGCAACATTTTCTGTGAAATAAGAGTTGTAAGAGTCAGTTGATGTCTTTCACAGACTGCTATTGCCTTGCAACTGACTTGTGGAGTAATCCTGGCAAATAAATTGCTTGTGTGCTATTTTTTCAATCTTATAAATCATTGCTAATGAGGAGCTTCTTCATGATGTAAAATAGTTTGAATTCAGCATACATTGTAGATTTTCCAACTCCTAATTAAACGTACTATGTATATAGTATATAGCAACATCAATATCTGAATGAAGATTCAGGACTTTCCAAGAACAGGTGATATACATTTTTAAATAAATCTGACTGTTTTCTTACTTTCTCTGGGATTTCTCTCTGACAAAGGAAAAAGAGAAAATAAAAACACTTTCTATACCTTTCATTCTCAGATATGTGTTTTCTTTGAAAAATGAGTTGGTATAGTTGAAAGAACAGAGAAAAAGATTATTGTTTAATGGGTATAGATTTTCAGAATTCAAAGATGAAAATATTCAAAAATGTTTCACACAAATATAAATATATTCAATACTACTAACTGGACACTCGAACATAGTTAAGATGGTAAATGTTACATGTATCTTCAACAGTACTATAAAAAGTATTTTAAACATTCAGTATGTATCCTTCCATCCTTCTATAGGATTTTTGTGCATTACATACATGTATGTCACTTGTATATTTATCTTACATCATATATCTGTATCTATTTCTATGTATATTTAGAAATGGATTTAGAATATACCTATTAATAATATAAACCTGTTTTTTCCCCGATTAGATCTTATTATTTATTTTGTGCTGCAGCTGGCCTTTGCATTTCACAATATAACACAGCTCTTTTTCTATGTCTTTTTTAAAAATAGCTTATAATACAGGTGATGTTCCTGATAATGTCACAGTTATTGACAGCACAGCATTTGTCAGTCACTGTTTGCCATTCTTCTCCTGATGAACCTTTTTATTGTAAAAAGTGCTACAGTGAACAACTCTGTACGAATTTTCTTACAGATACATTCTTGTAATTGGAATTCGCAATCACAGATATGTATATTTATATTATTCTGTGTTTTTTGTTAATTAGTCCTGCAAATTAACCTTCATAAAACTTGATAATGCCCTTTCTGGTATCGCCTTGCCAACACTAGATAATGTCAATTGAAATAATTTATCTAAAAAAAGTAACAATATTTGGCATAGTAATTTTAATGCATCATATTATTGTTTTAATTTACCTTTTTTTGATTACTAGTGAGATGATGATTTTTTCCTATGTTTATTAGTGATTTGTAATTTTTCTAGCTACCTCTTGTTCGTATCCCTAGGCAACTACTCCCTTTATATTATGATTATTTATGTCTTTTTTAAAAAACTTTATTAGTTTATTTTGAGAGGAGGCAGGCAGAGAGAGAGGGAGAGGAAGAATCCCAATCAGGCTCTGTGCTGTCAGTGCAGAACCCAATGCAGGGCTTGATCCCACAAACTCTTAAGATCATGACCTGAGTCAAAGTCAAGAATCAGATGCTCAACCTACTGAGCCACCCAGGCACCCCTGCCTCTTCTTATTGATTTACAAGAATCAATAAGATTTCTTTCTGTAACTTTCTGTAAACTTTGTTAAGGAAGAATATCACTATAGAAATGGTTATTTTTTAATATAATCAGATAAATTAATAGATCTCAGGCCACCATGCTTTATGACATGAATGCTCTCTCTGTGGACCTATAGTACCCTCTTTGGTTGTAGAAGTGTTCTTTTTCACTCTTCCTTTCTAGTAGAGCATTTTATTATTTATCCTTGGCTTTCTCTATTTTATTTATTTACTTTTTCTTCTATAGGTTTATCCAGACTTTCCAAAAGCATTTATTTGATTTGTTTTGCATTTTTTGACTCTCTAACTCTTTTAAACTAACATTTACATTTTATTTAGTACTCTTAGAAAATAATTTGATTTTCATATGCTCTAATATTTCACTCTAACTTCTCGGTCCCAGAGTCCACTTGTTTCCCCTAGAGTATTGTTGTTTTGCTGTTTTTGGGTTTTTGTGTCTTTTGAATAGAATATATCTGTCAAAAAAGCAACAGGCTCAAAGTCATCTTATAGCTTCCATAAGTCACTACCTTGTTAAGGCTGCATATGCCAATGATGGTTTACATACTAGTAAATTAAATTAATGGTTTACACACTGTGAATTAAATTATAGAATCACATGTAATACATAAATTTATTTATATATAAGTGTATGTGTGTGTGTATATATATATATATATTTGAAAAATGATTTGGGTATGAAAATAGTCTGATTGAAGACTCTGGTTGTGTGGATAGAAAAATAGGCTCAGGTACATATGATGCTCTGCATTGCTTCTCAGATTGGAATGAACCATCGGTCCATGCATGGTGAGCAGCAAAAATAGTGAGATCACTCAAAGGCAAACATTTACATAACATTCATATTCATGGCAGAGTTTGTGGTAAGATTAAGAACTCCTTGTTGTGGGAGATAAAATTCTTAAAAAGAAGGCTTATTAAAACTGCCATATTCTATTACAAAATAAACAAAATTATTGTCAACAAACCCATGGAAGCTGAAACAGAGCACTTTAAACCTAGACTCTTTTTTTGGTATAACTTTCTGAATCTCTACCCTGATGGGCTGTTGAAGTAACACTGCAGTACCACACTTCTTAAGAATTCTAAACAAGGCTCGGGCCTAAGAGATTTTGGTCTTGGGGTCTAAAAACACAACTAAAGGACCTGGTACAAGAACCTTAAAGATTTCATTTTCCTGAACCATGTCAGCAGAATCAGGCTTTCTTGAGAGAAGTCATTTTCAACAGGCACAGACCATAAGAAGAAGCTTCAGACTGATTGATAACTAACAGAATGATTGCTAGAAAACACCTTCTTCCCACGGCACTGAGTATTTGCTGGATAAAAAAAATATATATGTTTAAAACAGAACATTTAAATACAATCACGAATGAACTATAAATATTAAATAAAATAAAAGAATCGTTGTTATTTATTCTCCGTGCTTGAAAGGTTATTCCTCCCCTTTATTTCTCTTCCAAATACTCATTTTACTTTTTTTAAAAGTGTTATTATTGTATTAAACTTAAGCTGTTAGAGAATAGAAGCTTCTACCACATACTTTTCTGTACACACAGCCTCTAGTGAATTCAATTTTTGACCTTATTTGGCTTTTCAATCCAATGGGAAGTAACTTTATTTTAAATAAAGGAGAGAAGTCTAGAAAATAAAATAAAAGAACTTGTAGTGGTCTTCAGTCAGATGGAATGCCTTTTAATCAATTATTCTTTTTATCCATTTCAACCTATAGGATCCTTTCTGAAGCAACAGAGGAAATCTAGAATTGACTTAGAATTTGAATACGCCATTTCCATATGCTTCAGCGTATCTCAGAACTGTACATAGAATAATTTCAATAAATTGCATTTGCAAATTTGATATTAATCAAGGTTGATATGAAACTGTGAAATGGAAGAACTTTATGGGAGGTTATGAAACCTAGAAATAGAATTATCTAGTTGAGTTTCTTGGCAACAGAATGCCTGCAGCCTTTATATTACCATTTGTCAAAATTTGTCATTAGCAGCATTACTATTTCATGGGCAATATTGCATGTAAATGAGTCCCATATTGTAATGTTGAATAGAAATGGTTTGAAATAACTACATCATGATTTATGTCAGTGTGAATCTGTCCAGTGATGCTGGTTGTCAGGAAAAAAGTGTTGTTATGTTTCATAAGTCACCATGGTTTAATCGGTGTGGTTACCTTTTCTAACATTTTTATAGCAGCTATTGTGAAATAGTTGCAAGATACACACAAAAAAAGATTCTGGTACTTGGAGTAAAAAACCGTGACCACTGACAAATAAATTGGAATGGTCAAAGAGTAAAGCCTTCTAGTACCTGGTATATTAGGCAGCATGTCTACACAGCTATCAGGCTACTGGTAGACCTATAGGACCCTACGTAACGGCACAAGCTTCTGAAGCACAATCTGAATCAGTAAAAACTTGGATTGTTTATAATAATAGAGGAGATGACTATTTTCATGTACTTGAATTCTTGGATAATTGGTGACCCATCTACAGTATCTGTATGCAAACCAGGATATTCAATTAATGAGCATCTACCTTGTGTCCATACTGGATAATTGAAAACAAATTACATAAAAATTTCAGCTACTGTATTAGAAAACTGGGTTTTTTAAAGTCAGCAATTAACATTGGTGCCATAAACATCGGTATCCACATATTTTATGGTAAGAATAAAAAGTTTTTCTCTAAAAGGTAGCAATCTTTAGAATATTTTGTACTTAAATTAGTGTTAAAGCAAGGTTCTCTCTTTAAACATTGTGATTTATTGTAATCCCTGAATTGTTATAAAAGCTTTTGTATATTTCTGAACTGTACAACACTGAGCTCATGGTTTCAATCTATGTGACTAGAGGGTAGGATGGATTTGTGGAAGACGGTAAGTCAAAATGAGTCATATGCATTATTGACTTGACAAGAACAGTATTTTTGTATTTCTATTCTTTATAACCCATGAATAAATGAATCCATAAATTAGAATACATTAGCCCTTATTTTTCCATATTATCAAATATAGTTTTCTATGTATTCGCACTGAAGCAAAATATTAACAAGAAATTGGTCAATTAATTTTTAATTTTATCTTGCTTACAACTTTGTTGAAAACATTTTTTTTTTCTTTCTGGCATTTAACAATAGTTTCTTTATTCTTCAAGCCTTCCATTCATCTATGCCTTATTTTTTTTAAATTTTTTAATGTTTTTTTTTTTTTTTTTGAGAGAGAGAAAAAAAGAGAGAGTGAGCATGAGTGGGGGAGGAGCAGAGAGGGAGACAGAATCAGAAGCAGGCTCCAGGCTGTCAGTACAGAGTCCATTGTGGAGCTCAAACTCATGAGGTGTGAGATCATGACCTGAGCCCAAGTCAGACTCTTAACTGACTGAGCCACCCAGGCTCCCCATCTCGGCCTTTTTTTTTTTGCTGTGTGTTTTAAAACCTACCACAGACCAGCAGATGGAGTGAGGGTAGAGGTTTTGGGCTGAGGAGGGAGGAATGGGGTGGTGGAAGTTATGTATAATATAGGTCAGAAAAGCAGCACAGTTTTAAAGTGTTTAACTGAAATGTTACAGATATCAGACATCAGCCTTTAATACATTTAGCCACTTGTCTAAATTGCATATGTCTAACTGCAAGAAGTATGTCCTTCCTTTTTCCATGTATTTTTGTGAGTCATCTCCTAGGATGACTCTTCCTCCACCTGAACAAACTGCTTCTCTAAGCTGGTCACTCAGAGAATAGCTAAACCCAAGATCGACTATCTCGCATAGTCTTGAAAATACCAGACACATGCAAGAATGAATGACCACAACTCAATTTTAGATATAACTGCTCTCAGGCTCCATAAGACAAAACATGGTCTTTTGTTGAGCAAGGTTACCTTGCTTTGCCTTCAACCATGTTTCATAGGCCAGTTTAACTCCCCTCAATAAGGCTCCCAAACAGTTTATGAGCACTTATCCCCACCCTATCCCACTGCCCTTAATATGCCAAAGCTTAGCAGAGGAAAGCAAGTTTCCACCTCATCTCCCTTTGGCACAGTCACAGCCCAGCCTTCATATTTAAATAAAGTGAAATAAAATAAAACAGCAGACTTCTAAGTTCATGGAGACAGGAAGAAACCCATTTAAAAATATATCATTATGCAAAATGGTTGTCTCCTAGGTATTATAACACATTTACATAACCAAAAAGCTTATTAAATTTTCTCCCATATCAAGGAAGCATTTTGCACTCAAATAATTCAAAATGCAACCTGTAGAGAAATATGAAAAGCTGATGTTTTACAAAGGAAAACAGAAATATATCCTATCTTTATTCCCTCATCTGTAGCCATTGTCAAAATTGGAGTCCATTCACTGCTAGAAAATCCTATTTCATATGTAGAGAGAACATAAATGGAAGAAGACATACCTCAATTACTTTAAGTATTACATAAATATGATTATTTATACAGCACAAACTTTGTGACACTACTGTAAATTCTCTGTCTACAATAACATAAAGTGCCATGAGGATGTAATGTAGTAATATGAATGACTGGGTACTAATTACATATTTCCTGTAATTCTGTGTTAATTCAATTCAATTATCATAGCTGACTATCCCACATCAGCCTGTGCCAGACACTGTTGAAAATACAGACATTTATAACAAAGGTTCTAGCTTTTCAGAAACCTGTGGTTTAATTTTTTTTTTTTTTAATGTTTTATTTATTTCCAGGAGAGAGAGAGAAACAGCGTGAGCAGGGGAGGGTCAGAGAGAGAGGGAGTCACAGACTGAAACAGGCTCCAGGCTCTGAGCTGGCAGTCAGCACAGAGCCCGACGCGGGGCTCGAACCCACGAACCGCGAGATCATGACCTAAGTGAAAGTCGGACGCTTAACCGACTAAGCCACCCAGGCGCCCCCAGAAACCTGTGGTTTAATTGGGTAAAAATTTGTGCATGAAAATTTGAAGTGATAAAGTAAGTTATATATAAATAATTTGGAAGATAATTCATTATAAGTATTATAAGAAATTAACATTGGGATATAGAATCAGCATACTAAGAGATTATAGGAATTGGCTTAGCCCCCAAAAAAGCAATGGCTTTTCAGTTATGGTAGAATATTCCTGAAATATGAAGACATGAATTAGCAAGTCCCAGAAATATATAGACTAAATAAAGGAGGAGAAGATGAATACAGCTGATGGACACTCCTGAGTGTCAAACTGAGCTTTTTCAGTAAAATTCAAGAGGCAACATTTAAGTTCTTACTCCAGCAGGTATAGGCACAAACATTGCACGTTTGATTGCTTTGTGTTGATAAAATCACATTTTAGTGAGTAAACCTGGTATAGACTTGCAAAATATTTTAATGAGAGAAGAAATTGGAAGCAAATTAACTTCAAAGATTCAGGTAGGCCTTGGGCCATCAGAGAATGGAATTGGCTTTGGAAATCTTTAAGGAGCTTTCTGATGGAAAGTGAAGGAATTTTATTCAGTTTTAACAGAGTTAGTGTTTGAAGTAGGACACAAGAAACAGAGGTACATGTGGAAGATGTGAACAGGGTGAGCCTGAATAGATGGCAACACATCATCAGCATTTTCATCCGTAACAGGAAGAGTTAACTATAGAAAAGGCACCACTTTAGATGATAGGTTTGAGTGAGGTATAATACACAATACATGATTTACAGGAGAGCAGAATTTGTACACAAAAATGTCAATGACAGTATAAGTCTAGGATAGTGAAAGTAAAGAAAAACCATTTTCCTCACCTGGTACATTTTTAAAATGGTAGGTTATTGACAGAAATAAAGTAGCCTGGTGCTGGTTGGAGGGGCTGGTGAACCCTTACAACAGCATGACAAATTTGGCTTGAGGTCTTGGAAGGGTACTAACTTGGAAATTCTTGCTAGACTTAGAGATGCAATTTTTAAAAAGCTCAAGATGATTTTAAAGTGGGATTTAAAAATTCACTAGATGTTATATGTAAGTGATGAATCACTAAATTCTGCTCCTGAAACCAATATTACACTATATGTTAACTAAAATTTAAATAAAAACTTAATTAAAAAAAGAAATTAAATCACCTTAACTAGAGGACTTTGGGAATCAGAGAGGCTATATTATTTGTCTGAGGTAACAGCTGAAAATGGGAAGTGAGTATAAATCCAGGGGAAATGTGAATTCTATAAAAGAACAGGTCTCTAGGTGAAAATCTTAGTGTCATATTTTGGTTTGGGTCACTCATTTTGTAGGGAAGCATGTTTAACTTTTTTCTGGAAGTTAAAGATTAAAACGAAGGATAAAAAAATTTATAAAGTGCTTTCAAGTACAATGTACATTTGATTCTCATGTTAATCATGAGATATACAGGAGACAATGTTATTCCAATGTTGGATTCGTAAAATTAGACTTCATTGGTCTGTGAATATTTTCCTTCTTTGCCAGCCCTCTGGTTAGAAGAGGAGGATCTTTAACACCGGGAAGTGAGAAGGGCAGGGAATTTGGATAAAGGTGATCATCAAATGGGCACCTGGGTGGCTCAGTCGGTTAAGCGTCCGACTTTGGCTCAGATCATGATCTCAAGGTTCATGGGTTTGAGCCCTGTGTTGGGCTCTGTGCTGACAGCTAGCTCAGAGCTTGGATCCTATTTCCGGTTCGGTGTCACCCTCTCTCTCTGACTCTCCCTGTTCATGCCGTCTCTCTCTCTCAGAGAAATAAATAAAACATAAAAAAAAATATTTTTTTAAAGGTGATTATCAAATGTAGAACCCTAAGGCTTTCCTCTCTTCCATTCACTCCCTTCTCATGCTGCATTCATACATACTACTGTACCATTCACAGCTTTGTGGCTATGCTGGTGGACTCTGAAGGCAAGCACTGTGTTTTATTTGTATTCTTTCCTTCTCAGCACTTAACATAACACCTGATAGGAGATCAGTAAATTTTAATTGTATCTCACTATCTGCAAATTATTGTTCCAGGGGAATGGAGGAATAAGAAGTGTATAAAATAGAAAATATGGTTCCTGAGTTCAGATATCATAATCTAAATCTAGATGAGACTCTCTTTATTTAATATTAGGATGCTTACATGTGGGATGTTACTTGTTGTGAGAGGAAAATAAGGAAGTAGAGGGAATGTTGAAAAAGTACCATTTGAGAAGTTATAGATATGAACATGGATGCTGTCATTGAGATGCAGAGCAGAGGATTGAGGACTGAGTCCTGAGCAGTATTCTTGACTGGAAGGGGTATTGGATCATGGAAGGAGACATGGGGTGACGTCATGAGTAAGAACAGCTAGCCAAACAGGCAAAGTATTGAAATGGTGGGAGAAAAACTAGACAAGTTGACTATAGTGGTATCAAACAGAAAGAGAATCCTAAGAGCATGGGATGTGTACATGTCTGCCTGTATGAGTTTGTGTGTGTGAGTATGACCGCAGGTGTTTGTGGTTGAACAGATCTATAAACATGTTTGCATTTGACACAAATGAGTGGGAGAAGAAGCCAGTTTGAAGGCGCTAAGGAGGGAAGAACTGAGGGTTTTGGAATGGCTACAAAAATGAGTGGTAGGATCAAGTACATGTTGATGGTAGAAGATGATTTTTCATCCAGGTTATTTGTAGGTATGATTATGTTTAAATACAGAAAGGAAGGAGACAGATAAATAAGACAAAATATATGCCGCCATTGATGAGGATAGGTTAAAGGCCACCTCAGGAGGAGGAGACATTGGCCAGGTGTTTGGGAAGTTTGGGCCTGGCTAAGCAGGATGGGAGGGCTCCATTTTTTGACACTGCAAAAAGGATAAGAGAGAGGGTAGGATTAGGATGCAATAAAGATTCTGTCTACTGATTGAAGTAGATAGCAGCTCTAAGAGTGAGCTAATGATAAATTTGATGGTCTATCTGGATTTTTCATGGAGAATTAGATGGTGGAGCTGCCTGCCAAGGATGAGGTTGATGTAGACCTGAAAGAAAGTTAAGTTGAGAAGAGCCATGCTGGAGGAGTTGATCAATGAAAGATGAAAAAAGATAATGGGATTTTGAAGGGAGCAGAGATCAGACCAGGGAGAATTGAACATTCAGTATTTGAAGGAAGGAGGGAAGAAAACACAAGGGCTTGAAAGATTCAATATCTGTATGATAGAGAGAAAAGCAGGAAGTAAGTGCTTTGTTTGTTAGGCAGTGGAAAGGTCGCAGGCACAGGAAATATTTTTCTGAAGAATTTACTCAGGACGTTTGCCTTATAACATTGCACCAAAGACTTTCTATTTTCTGATAAACAGTGTTTTCTTGTTTTGTGTCAATCCTCAGATGGAGACATGCTCCATTTGTTTAGCTTTCCACTAAAATAAAATTCTTTTCAAACAGATGCACTTTAAAGGAAGATAATTCTCAGGTAGAGGAAAAACCCTTCTGCCTTTTTCCAAGTCCTTTTAGAAAGAGCTTTTAGAAAACATTGATATATATGTTCTCTTAGGTCTGGAATTCTGATTAATGGGCATGTTGGCATGTTTCCGCTTCCTTCACCTGCTGGCTAACTCAGCTCTGGGAAATCTCTTCAGGTCAAATTAAGGGTAGAGGACAGAGTACTAATGCCCCAGGAGATGGCTGTATATAACTTCCATTTAAATGCCACCAATGAAAAAATTGCCTTGGTATAATTTAAAACATTTGGTTAAGGAGAGAGTTACTTTATAATTAAATAACACTGCTTCCTTCCTATCTACCCCATGGGTATGAGCGTTAAGAACTAAAACAATTTAATAAGATAATATTTCAAGTGCATACAGTACTTTCCTTTCCATATGCAGAGCTCTTTAAATCCAAGGGGAATGGTGTTTGCAGAGCAATATAGAAAGCTAGGCTTGTGGAAGAAGGGGATTGCCTAAATAAATACACAAAGTAGCAAAAGCACAGTCTCCTTGTTTTCAAAATCTGTTTAATAGAATGGCAGTGGCTTATTTTCCTGCAGTGCAGGTGCTCACTATAGTGCAGGCCATATTCAGTACCAAAAAAAAAAAAAAAAAAAAAAAATCACTGCAGATATGTACAGGCTTCCCGTGCTATGCAGAGACCAGATGGGAGCTTTGGGTTGTTTTGTTTATCATATGGCCTCTAATGTTGAGGAAGTTGCCTCAAGGAAGAGAGGCTGTTTAATCCCAAAACCCTTGGTATTCTGATAGTTGCAGATACACAGTTTCTGCACAGAACACATTTTAAATTCATGGAGTGATTAAAATTGTTTGGGTAGAGTTTTTCTCATAGTGTGATAATGGACATTTAATCACATAACATGTGCCCTCTGTTTGTGAAATATCATGTAGCATTCAGCTAAGTTCATGGGGTTGTTAACCAGCTTCATTTCTCATGTCTGTGGCTTGCCTTAATATCCCCCAAATAGTTGTTGTGTATCTTCTGGTTCTTCTCACACCTTTTCACTCTCTTCTTCACACTCCTGGATTCCTGTGGTCTGGGAAGTTAGAAAGCATTTATTGAGGATTCCTTCAGCTTCTTTCCAGTTTGGCCATCTGTATAGTTTATATAGTCATCCCTCCCTTTCTTTACTCTTTATCAAAGAAGTATGCAACCTCTTTCAGAGCATAATCCCTGTGGACCAGGATCCTGACCTGGTCTTAAGGTCCTGTTTCTCCACCTGCCCAGATGTGTGAGTATTCTCTCTCCTGATTTTCCCATTGCTGGGTTTTGTTCACCTTTTTCAACTTTATATGAACTCTTTGTCTTCTTGTACTTTGGAAAAAAAAGATTGACTTCATTCTTGAACACTGCCTTTTTCTAAGCAGAGCCTCTGAATTTAGTGCCTGAATCTTGGCAGTTCCCTTATCTCTACCCCATTGCTGTAACTAATTCTTAGTTTAAGATTCGTTCTCTATGTGACCATTTATTTGAAAATACAATGCCTTTAGTTTCTATATCTGTGGCTTTCGCCAACTTAATTATCAGGGCTTTAATCACACAGTTTCATTCCCCCAGTGTTGTGCCCCTACATTTCCCCATATGCTCCTGAAATTTCCTTCTCACCTTCTATCTCTTTCTGCCAAGTCCTGAAGATGCTTGAGACTTTCCTGTTGTGATAAGCAAAAGAGAAAAACATAAAATAATCTTATTTTAATATTTTTCCTCCTTCAGAATAACACCCTGTCACTCTTTATCTCCCAAAAAACTCCTGGAGGCTTACCACCAGTGTTTCAGTCCCTAGAAGTCTTGCTTTCATTGTTACTACATAGGGGCCATTGACATCACCAGTGACCTCTAAATTGACTGATTTTAGCATATATTTTTCATATTTATACACTTGTTACTTGATTCTACTTGAAGCTTTGACAGAAACTCCTCATTATATCCTCTGATGTTTAGAATGTGTGCCCTTTTTCCATCACTAATGGGAATCACCATGGTGAAAGCCTAAATATATGGGCTGCTGATTCAAAGAGACACATGCACCTTGATGTTTATAGCAGCACTATCAACAATAGCGAAATTATGGAAAGAGTCTAAAGGTCCATGATCTGGTGAATGGATAAAGAAGGTGTGGTGTATATATACACAATGGAATATTACTCAGTCATGAAAAACAGTGAAGTCTTACCATTTGCAGTGATACAGATTTAGCTAGAGTGTATTGTACTAAGTGAAATAAGCCAGTCAGAGAAAGACAAATGTCATATGATTTCACTCCTATGTGGAATTTAAGAAACAAAACAGATGAGCATAGGGGAAGGAAAAATGGGATTCAAACCATAAAAGGTACTTAACTATAGAGAACAAATTGGGAGTTGCGGGAGGGGAGGGGAGTAGGAGGATGGGCAAAATAGTTGGTGGGTATTAAGGAGGATGCTTGTTGTGATCCGCACTGGGTGTTATATGTAAGTGATGAATCCCTAAATTGTATTCCTGAAACCAGTGTTACACTGTATGTTAGCTAACTAGAATTTAAATAAAAACTTAAAGAAAAAAAAAACTTTAAATAAAAACTTTAAATAAAAACATAAAGAAAAAAATAATATGGGCTGTGGAGCCTTACCAACCTATCTTCCCATCCTGGCCTCTGATACTATGTGACCTTATGAGGGCTATTTAATTCTTCCAAGGCTAATTTATTTATCTGTGGGAGATTGATATGTCCTTACCGAGTTGCTATTAACATTAAGGGTAGAGGAACAACAACAACAACAAAAAAGATTAGTGAAAATATACTAAGTTTTAGCAAGTTCATGAAGTCAATAAGTAGTTACTGCTAAACCAGTTCCTGACGTCATAACTCCACTGTCACCACCGCTATCACCACCATCATTGCCATCTCCATCACTGCATGACAGTTATCATCACCATCATCACCTTAATTATCAGATATCAAGGTTCTCTTTTGTCAGGTTTTCACTCAGTTATTCCTTCCTTTCTTGACACATCTGTTTCTATCCAGTAACACAAAAACTGTAACAGGTGGAAAATAGCTTCATTATGTTACTTCCTTTCAGTTGTAATCCATTTCCTTGTAATGTGTCATTTCTGTCATCTATGATTGGTCCTACTTTCTAAAATAATATCCTATACATCTCATGTGTAAGCCCAGAGGACATCACATGCTTTCAGCTTTTTGCACTTTAATTTTTGTTGTCCATTCCGTACAAAATGCTATTTCCTATGCTTCCAACTCTTGCAGTCCAGCTGAATTATCTCCTTCTTAAAGCAGTTTTACAGCCGTCATTTAGAAATGAATAATTAAATATTCCTCCTTCTATGTTTATTCAGTACTTTTTACAGCTTTATGGCATATATATTACTCTACTTTATAGTGTAATGAGTTATTTATACGTGTACTTGACCACCCTTCTCACAGTCCTGAAAGCTGCTGAGGGTAACTGCATTCCTCTATTCACTTTTTACTTAGAGCCAGCTTTATCCCTCAAATAGGGTGATTTCTGAGACTAAGAGTTTTACATATACCTGCCTGCAGATATTTTATACACGTAATTTCAAGTGTATTTAAACATAGCAAGTGGCCAGAATATGTAATCTGGGCCATGAACTCTTGTGGGCTTAAGGAGCCTGCAGGATTATCCCGTTAGAAGAGGCACCCATGATACAATATCATAAAATAGGCAACCTGCCCTGACAGTTTCCTTACCAGTTACCAGAGAAAATAATAGATATTGAATTATAGAAAATCCAGATAATTTAAACATGTTTTTTATAGCTTGTGGCCTGCTTATTGTTATACAGAGTGCATAGCTATTCACAGCCAATAAAAAGCCTTTATTTTTCTATACATTTGAGGCAAAATGAAAAGAAAATATAGTTGTCAAGAATCTAAAATAGTTAAATTAATTTGCTCCTCATTTGTGAGTAAATAAGATTGACATATTACTGTGAATTTTTTTGTTTTAGTTATTTCATTCAATTCTTAAAAGATAATGCACAGATCCTTACCTAACAATCCTTATCTTTACATAGCCAAATTTTATATAAAATGGTGCTCATGAAATCTTTATATCAAAAGTGGTTCTTTTGTTCTCAAGATGTTTCTAAAAAAGTATTTCCTTAATGTTTTATTCCTTAAATACAATACAACTTAAATATAGAATATTTCTTTTATTAATGAAAATCCTCTCAATATGGAAAAAATAACTTTCCTCTCCAGAAAATTCAAAGAAATTAGGTCAATAGAGAGATGAAAAATGAGGACTGTGGTTAAGGAAAATGAATGTTAATAGCACAAATTATTTCATTATATTATCACGTATTATAAAATTTAAGCTAAGAAAATCACAGATTTTTATTCATTAGCTAAAATAATGTCTTAATTGTTTGAAATTATTTCTATTTCTTCAGTTTGGGTACTATCCTATACATTTGGTTTCATTCTAGTCAAAGTGTTTTTATTGGAAATTTATATTTAATGATACAATTTGCTAGTTAGGACATTATTTTTTATTAAATCTTGACTAAAAGCAAAAGATACATATTTTATTAGTGTACTAATAATTTTATTCTCAAAAGCAATTCAGTGCATTTGAGCATCATATGATGTCTATGAATAGCACTACCTCATAATAAAAGTCATTTATTGGTTGAAAATTAGCCAGTTCTTTCTGTCATCCAAGTTGAAGGGAAAAACTTGGTATTTGAGTTATCTCTGAGAATGGCAGTTACATACACACACACACACACACACACACACACACACAACATGCGCACACACACACATACACACACATGCACACATATCTTGAGGACATTTCTCCCATAGGGGTGGTTGTCATATGCTTTAGTAATGGAGATTAAATTCCTAGTAGTTAGTTGGATAGGTCTTTTCCTAACAGAGAAGCTAAAATTTATTAAAAGCTAATTAGGAATGTATCGGAGGTTAATTTTTCATGTTAATAAGCCTCATTAAAGTAAGTAATTCAGAAAGTATCAAAAGATTGTTTGGGGCAGAACTAAATATAATGACGCTACCAAGTATTGTTTTCTAAAAATAAAATGGAAGCTAGTAAAAGCAAGTCGAGGCAAAACTCAAGTCCAGCTCATCTTGCTTTTTGTCGGAAGGAAAACAACAAACATAATGTCCACACAGCTCTATTAAATAGTGGCTGCTGGCAAAGGATCTATGAAGTAGCAGCTGTCCATGCAGGTGGACTGCATCCCTTTAGATTCTAGCTAGAAAAAATCATGCCATTTGCCAGGATAAATTTTCCCTCAGCAAAATGTAACTGGGTATGAATTCTAGCTAGATTCAATGTCCAATTACTGAGCCTACCACAGGACACTAGAATAGCAGCATGTCCAGTTCTCTGAATAAATTTGTCAGCTGCATCCAATATGCAGTTTAGATATGTGGCATATAGTAGTAACCAGGAGGAAATATTCAAATACTATAATTTTTCTTTTTGCCAAACTTACTATTTCGAAAATATATTAGCATTCTTTTGAATCTTGCCGTCTAGCTAAATTGCTTGGGTTATTTCCATGCGGGAAAAATAGAGTTGATTCCATTGACACCCTTTCCTCCTGCCTCCTACAGTGGGTGTTCTCACGCCTTCGTGGTGGTCCTACCAGACAAAGCAGCTGCTGCAGCAGAACAGTGCCTGCACTTCCAGTTCAACGGTTCAGCTCACATGCCCTGTCAGGGCAGTGTATCCCCTCCTCCCTGTCTCCACTTGAGAGATGGCAGGGAGAGGAGAAACCAGAGGCAGGCAGTGCCCTAACTATTCTCAGACAAGATGCCTTATTTACATATTTGTACAAGTTCCCTAAACCTTTTTGTGTGTGGGTTTCCCTCTTTCGACTCTGCACAGGTTTGCAGTTAGTAACTTCTTGTGGGCAGTGTCTGGCATGTCCAGTTAGTCCCTTGGTGCTGACCCCTTTACATCTGAATTGGACCTGAGTATTTGCCGGTATTTCTTACTATACATGCCAGTGAAGCACAGGTTGTACTTTAGCATCCTTGACAGCTGAGGTCGGTACCTGTGTGGCCTGTGCTTGGTTTTCTTCCACGATCCGCACTATGAAGAAGCTGTTTATTTCCCATCCTATTATATACACTATAGTTGGTGCTGTACCGGCCTATCTTGTCATTGCTCTTTTGTTTAGATTCTGTTATTGTTTGAGGGAGTGCACATTTATTTTTCCTCAGATGAAAGTTTTTAAATCTGAAAACGCTAATATATTTTACTGCCAGATTTTTTGCTCATCATTATACTTGCCTGTCTTCCAAAATAATTGAAAATGGAAAATGCTCTTATGATGCCAATTAGATAATACTTGTGTCTGTCAAGTTTGCATTTATCAAGGAGGTACTGTACATGACCATTGCATTCCTGATATTTTTATATAACAATGACAAATTTTCATTGTTATTCATATAGCGACTTAAATCATGAATCACTTTTATTTTATTTTATTTTGAGAGACGTGCAAGTGAAGAGGAGAGGGGCAGGGATAAGGGAGAGAGAGAATCTTAAGCAAGGGCTATGACACTGAGATAAGTTTCATGATACACACACACGTGCAGGCACATGTGCTTGTTTAAGTGTGAAATACCATTTTAACTGTTGTGTTTTAATCATTGAAAAGAATAACCTACTCTTGTTTTGTTCATTTGATGTCCTATTGATAGACATTTATATTGCTCATTGATTTGTCCCTCTGCAAATATGTTAGCATGAACATTTTCTTAACCTCTCTTTTAACAAATATTAATGGATTTCTTCCTTCTATTGAAATTATTGGATAATATGGAATATACACTTTAAGTATTAAATAGATATCATTAGAAATGATATCAGATATTCATATATTGTTTTTGATTTTAATGGAAATGTGTCTGAACATTGACCATTAATCTCACTTTAATTTTTTAATTTTTTTAAAGTAGTTTTTTTGTTTTAAAGTTTTATTTATTTCTGAGAGAGAGAGACAGCGTTGGCAGGAGAGGGTCAGAGAGAGAGGGAGATATAGAATCTGAAACAGACTCCAGGCTGTGAGCTGGCTGTTAGCACAGAGCCCGACGCGGAGCTCGAACTCTTGAACTGTGAGACCATGACCTGAGCCAAAGTTGGACGCTTAACCAACTGCCACCCAGATACCCCACATTAATGTCACTTTAGATTTGTTTATTTTGGAAGTGGAGATACTTCTTTTTTAGTTGAGGAAGTTATTTTTTTTAAATTAATGTTTTTAGACACAAACAGGCATTGGTTTTATAAAGTTTTTCACCCAATTATCCTCTCATACGATTCTTACAATCAGTATTTAACAGTAATGCAAAATCTTTTTTTACACAAGATTTTCTAGTTCTATTGAATGAAGCTGTGGAGCAAGTAAAAGATAGAATGGTTTTAATGGGTGATGGGCATTAAGGAGGGCACTTTTTTGAGGATGACACTGAGTATCATATGTAAGAAATGAATCACTAGGTTCTACTCCTAAAGTTAAGACTACAGTGTATATTAACAAACTTGGATTTAAATAAATAAAAATAAATAATTAATTATTTAAAAAATTTAAAGATAGAAGTGTCATTTGACCCAGTTATTCTACTGCTGGATATTACCCAAAGAAAACAAAAAGAAGAGTTCAGAAAGATATGTACATCTGTATGTTGTTTTCAGTATTATTTACTATACCAAGCTTTGAAAGCAACTCAAGTGTCCATTAATAGATGAATAGATACAGATGTGGTATATGTTTATAATGGAATATTATTACTCAGCCATAAAAAAGAATGAATTTTTCCATTTGTGACTGCAGGGATGACCTGGAGGATATTACGCTAAGTGAAATAAGTCAGACAAAGACAAGTTTCAATTATATGTGAAACCTAAAGAACAAATGAGGAAACAAATAAAATGAAAACAGACTCATAAGACAAAGAACAAACCGGTGGTTTTGGGGAAGGAGAAAGATGGGAGGTGGGGGGATGGGGATAGGTGAAATAATGAAAGGGGTTAAGAGGTGCAGACTTCCAGTTATATAATTAATAAGTCATAGAATGAAAAGTAGCTGTTGCATGGTGACAGATGGTAACTACAGTTAGTATGGTGAGCATTTTGCCATGTGTAGCATTGTCAAAGCACTATGTTGTACACCTGAAACTAATATAGCATTGTATGTCAACTATACTTCAGTATTACAGTTTTTTTGGAAAATCTGTTTTTTCTTTCTTTTTTTTTTTCTAATTTTTTAAATGTTTATTTTTGAGGGACAGAATATGAGTAAGATAGGGGCAGAGGGAGAGGGAAACACAGAATCTGAAGCAGGCTCCAAGCTCTGAGCTGTCAGCACAGAGCCCCATGCGGGGCTCGAGCTCACGATCCTGAGATCATGACCTGAGCTGAAGTCAGACACTCAACCAACTGAGCCAACCAGGTGCCCCTAAAAATCTGTTCTTTAAAACTATGTTCCATTCTTTGCTTTAATAACATTATCTTTGTATCACAAAAATGTTCTTCCAATAATACCTGACGAGATCTTGATTAGAATTGAATTCACTGATTAATTTAGGTCAGTTAGCATCTAAATATTTCAACATGTTACATTGCCTCATGTATTCATGTCTTTTTTATGCCTTTCAATAAAAATACATGATTTCATTTATAGAATGTTTTACATTTTGGTAAGCTTTATTCCAGTATATTTTATAAAATTTTATTCCTCAATTTTTCTCTACTAACATTTATATTCAATTACTGCTGTTTAATAGAACGTTATTAAATTTAACATGGTGACCTTTTATCCATCAACTTTTGAACTCTCATTATTCTAATAGTTTGTCTATAGATTCTCTGGGTTCACACCATGATCATAAATGTCTATTTTCTGCAAAATCTGTTAATTTTGACTCTGCTTTATGATTCCCATACCCTTTCTTTACTTTTAAAACCTTTTTGCCCTGGGTCAACTGGGTGGCCCAGTCAGTTAAGTTTCTGACTTCTGTTGAGTTCCAGCCCCAAGCAGAGCCTGGAGCCTACTTCAGATTCTGTGTTTCCATCTCTCTCTGCCCTTCCTCTACTTGCCCCACCCCAACTCTGTCTCTCTGTCACTCTCAAAAATAAACAAACACTTAAAAAAATTAAAAAAACAAAACAAAACAAAAACCCCTTTCTGCCCTAAGAGGGCTTCTAACATAATGTTGAAAAGCAGTTATTCATGCATTGATTCTCAAGGAATGCTTGTAAAGTTACACCATGAAAAGATGATATTTATTTTAGATTTGTCTGCTTTGAGAAGATGGAAAACTATTTTTAATACATTAAAGAAGTTACTTTCTGTTTTTGATTTTTTATCATCTCTTTAATCATGAGTAGGCATTGAAGTTTATCAAATATGTTTTTTGGATCTACTGACATTGATCATATTTTCTGTCCTTTATGTGATAAAATTACATTAGTAGGTGTTCTAAATATGGACTGTCATTGAAAAAACACTTTTTGTCTGTGATATATAAATATTTTAAATATACAACTGGAGCAGAAGGTTGGGTAAGTTATGCTCCATAGTTCACAGTGTGTTACCATTATTGATTCCTGCAACGTTCTTGTCTTATTTAATTCATTTTTATTTATACGTTTAACAAGCTTATAGTTTTATTTACATGGGGTGCTTTGAATAGTCCTAAGATCAAGGTTATATGTGTTTCATAAAATTGGATGCCTTTGAATTTTTTTCTATACTATTAGTGTATAAGGATTATCTGTTGAAATTTTGAAAAAAATATCCCTGTCAATCCTTCTGGACTAGGTACTTGTTTTTATTCCTTGGTCAGTTGTGATAATTTGTATATTTCTTATATGCTTACAAATTTCTTGAAAAGTATTGTTTCTTTTAGGTTTTCAAATCTAGTGACATATTTTAATCACAACTTATATATTTTATTTTATTTTTTTAAAGTTTATTTATTTTGAGAGTAAAAGAGAGTGAGAGTGCAAGCAGGGGAGGGGCAGAGAGGGAGAGAGAATCCCAAGCAATGCGGACAGTGTTGAGTCACATGCCGAGCTTGAACTCATGAACCCTGAGATCATGACCTGAGCTGAAACTGAGTTGGACACTTAACCACCTGAGCTACCCGAGAGCCTCACAACTTCTATATTTTAAAATCACAAATTTATAGGTGATTATCTTACATTTTTATGTTATATGAGTTTTTATTTTATACTTGTTCAGTCTTGCAGGATATTTTGGGAGTTCTTTTTCTAAAAACAGGAAATTATTTTTATTGACCATATCAATCATGGTTTTTGTTGTTAGTTTCTATTTCATCTATTTACTTTTTTCTCTTCATTGTTTCCCCTACATTTCTTGTGTTTATTATGCTTTTCTTTTTTAGCTTATTCCATTGACTGCTCAGATTATTTATTTTCAATTTTTCATGTTTTCTATTAAGTTGTTTTTTTGCTAACATTTTTGAAGGTACTGGACTAGCTGCTTCCTACACAGTATGAGCTTTTATTTATTTATTTATTTTTAATATTTTTATTTATTTCTAGGAGAGAGAGAGACAGCATGAGCAGGGGAGGGTCAGAGAGAGAGGGAGTCACAGACTCTGAAATAGGCTCCAGGCTCTGAGTTGGCTGTCAGCACAGAGCCCGACGTGGGGCTCAAACCCACGAACCGCGAGATCAGGACCTAAGCGAAAGTCAGACGCTTAACCTAACCGACTAAGCCACCCAGGCGCCCCAACACAGTATGAGCTTTTAAAGCGACCATCCACATACTGACCATTATTTTACAGAGACTATGCCATTTTATACATATAACAGCTCCACGTATGAAAGCACATGGTCTTTGGTACCACATCATTTCTAGATCTGGAATTATAAATCTTATAAGAAAATTGCAGTGTAATGAACAAAAATAATATTGTTATTATTACATTAATGTGACTGCCAAGTTTTCTTAGGTAAGGCTATTTTGAACATGATTTTATGTTTACTTAATGAATGTTTTCTGGATTTTTTTTAAAAAGCTGTTTCTCTTATAGACTGTTGTTAACAAGTACATGAAATGATCCCAATCAATAGTCATTACATTTTTTAACATTTCTTTTTCCATTCTTCTTTTGGTACTTCATAGTCACTAGTCCTACTTGAATGATCTTTTTTTTAAATTTTAATTTGTTTTGTTTTGTTTTGAAGAGAGAGAGGGAGAGAGGGAGCAGGGGAGGGGAGAGAGAGAGAGAGAGAGAGAGAGAGAGAGAGAGAATCTTAAGCAGGCTTTATCCCCAGCACAGATGCCAGACTTGGGGCTCATCTCACCACTGTGAAATCATGACCTGAGCTGAAATCAAGAGTCAGATGTTCAACCAACAGAGCCACCCAGGGGCCCCTTGAACAATCTTCAGAAGAGATGTATCTTTATAGAAAAAATGCTGCAGCTTGTTCATGATGCAAATATGTCCTATCTGTTAATGATAAATATACAATTCAATTACTGAATATAGAATCAACTCAAAGACATCTGATTAAAGGAACAATAACCCATTTGCAATGTACTGGTTTATAACACATGGTTCCTAAGATAAACTGTGTCAACACACTCATGTTCAGGTTTCCCATGTATACTTTGACTACAGATGGTTGTTTCCTAATGCCAGGTGACGTACTCTCTCTCTGTATTTTCTATTTTCTTTCTTTCTTTCTTTTTTTTTTTTAAATGTTTTATTTATTTCTAGGAGAGAGAGAGAGACAGCGTGAGCAGGGAGGGTCAGAGAGAGAGGAGTCACAGACTGAAACAGGCTCCAGGCTCTGAGCTGGCAGTCAGCACAGAGCCCGACGCGGGGCTCGAACCCACGAACCGCGAGATCATGACCTAAGTGAAAGTCGGACGCTTAACCGACTAAGCCACCCAGGCGCCCCTGTATTTTCTATTTTCTCTGTAACTTTAAACGGTCTTTAAAATAGAAGCTTTTTTAAAGGCTTATTATTTTTAGCTCCTTAGTTGTATGTTTCTAGAGGCATCAGTTATTTTAGTTTCTACACATCATTGATGTAGAAATAATCAGAGTATGTCAGCCCATTTTTCACATTTTATGAATTAGACTAAATAACATTACAATACTGACTTGTTGCAGTTAAATCAGGAAGTTGCAACTAAGGAGATTTCAGGGGCAAAGTTGTACACCATTGCTCCTTTTAAAATAATGGTGTGATATAACTTTTTGCTGAAAAACAAGTGGGATTTTTTTAACTAAAAATTTTAAACATATATGTTTATACTGTCAACATTTATTATAAAAATAAATGGCTGTGTTATTTTATACATCAATATATTGTAGGTGTTGACAATAAAGAAAAAGAAATAAAATTGGAAAATTTTAGTAAATACAGCAGTTCCATCATAAAGCATATAACATTAAACAAAAGAAAAGGTATTAAAATGTATTGCTTGTTATATTTTAGGATTTCTATCTCACACTAAATTATTTTTCTAGAGATAACAATTGAATTTATTCTAAAATTTTTCAAATTAGTTTTACTTTATGTAAATATCCTTTATGTTAAATAAGGTAAAGTAAAAAGATGTATTTTCAGTGTCAGCACTTAAAAAGCTTCATTTAATTAAACTAAATATGAATATATAAAACACACATGCCAGTTTTTTGTCTCCATTTTAATTGAAAGCAGTTGTATGTAAATAAAGTAAAATAACACAATATGTGTCATAAATAAACTTACAGAAGATATTTCAGCCTATATTAAGAACTCTAGAATAAACATTAATAATTCATTTCTATTGATAAGAATTTTAATCGAGTATAATCATGTTTTTGAGAATATTAAATATTCAAAATTAAGTTTCTTTAAATTTATTTTGCTGTATTTAGGAAATGAAGCACTGATACAAATTTTGAAATTGTATTCATTAAGAAGTTTTAAGAAAAGCATAGCTATCAATTAGGTAAGAACTTATTTTTTAACTTTTTCTCCTCTTACTTGGGAGAGATGAAACTGAGAATTCACTGAGAGAATGCCCTAAATTTTTAATGATTTCCTATTGAAATTAACTGAAACTCAATCATTAAAAACATGGCATGGCATCTCTTTATGCTTTCAATATTTTGAATTACTCTGGCTGTTGTTCATTTTCAACTGACAATCACTGTCTTTATCATCTAATGGAATGAGAAAAAGAAATCTGCATACTTTGTTTTCTGCTGTTTTATATACAAACCTCAGTAATTGGATTCCCAGACTCCATGCTCATTTTTATCCCAGGGCTCTTATTGATTATTTGGCCAGGAAAACAGGCACTCTGGACGGAATATATTAAGGGAACAACAACGCTGTCTGATAAGTGTTTGCCAGAATCACTGATGTCGTAATTTTGGTAATAAACATCTCTGCCTTGAGTTATAAAGTCGAGAATATGTAGACCCTTTACTCATCCATCCCTTTATCTGTTGCCTTTTTGCCTCCTATTAATATCTGCAGTGTATTGTGTGCCTAAAAATAGGAAAAAAAAAATAACCAGAATGAACTAAATTTTTTTGATAAAATAGTTGGTAGACTTTGTTATATTTTTACTTGATCCACAACTGCTAACATCATACCTGCAAGCAGTCTAGATGAAGTAATTAATTTTCTGCCCATATGGGAACTTGTTACCAAACTGGGCTGGTGGTTATTTCCAAGGAGGACTTATGCTCTGTTCTTCTTGTCATGAAGACATACTTTCATTGTGTTTCTAAAAGAACACATAAAGGTTTGACCTCAATTTTGAGAATGTAATTTAACATTCTGTAGATCTCATTTTATTATAATTAGATGAGTGTTTATCTAATATTATCACTTGTTAACTATAAATAAGAGGAAACTGAAGTTCCAAGAAGTTGAGGTTAGACGTAGGGCTAGTGCTGTAACCCATATGTTGTGATCCCTGAGAATGGGCATGGGGTAGTGGCTTCATGGGGAGAGCTGAGTTCTTCCTGTGGTCAGACACACCTGGCTTCAAATCCTTGATTCATTGCTTTGTGACATTGGGGAATTCATTCCTCCAGCAAATATTTGTGTAAGAGCTCCTTATTAGGCACTAAAAAGTTAGTTACTCCTTCTGAGCTCCCTATTAGCATCCGTCTAAATTTAGAGCGGGGTTATGTGTAGTGTGTAGCCCAGCATGGGGTTATGTGTTATGTGTAGCCCAGCATGGATGGTCAGTAAATGCAGTTTCTTTTTCTTGCTCCACAAACACTAAGTTTGTGTAACTTAAGTAAGAATGTAAAAGGTTCTTTTACATTGATCAGGTGTAGAGTACATCCATTAGTGGATCATAGTGAATTATCTTAATGTTTCATTTATATTTTTGTTATGTAAACTTTTACTTTGAAATGTTTTAGTTTTCATATGCCAGATTTTGGGGACTTCAAAAACAAAGTAATTGAGCACAACTTTTTTTTTTCCTTAAGGAGTTGAAAAGTGAGCAGTAATAAAAATCAAATATTCGATATATGTACATAATTTTTTTTTAATTTTTGATGTTCATTTATTTTTAAGAGAGAGAGAGACAAGAGTGTGAGTAGGGAAGGAGCAGAGAGAGAGGGAGACACAGAAACTGAAGCAGGCTCCATACTCTGAGCTGTCAGTGCAGAGCCTGACGTGGGGCTCGAACTCATGAACTGAGGGATCATGCCCTGAACCAAAGTCAGATGCTCAACTGCCAGAGCCACCCGGGTACCCCTATAATTTGATTTGATTCACTATTTTCTGAACATCTCTAATGTGTCAGAGACCATGCTGTGTTCTAAAGGGGATATAAAAAAGACATGTGCTATGTTCATATAAAGATAACATTCTAATTGAAGAGATTTAAATGTATGTATCTGATTGTATTTTAAAGGCTAATGTGATAGTGGTCCTATTCATCCACTTCTCCAATAAATATCATTTTGGTCTTTAGTCTGAGTCTAGGTTCTGAGAATATAATAGTAAATGAAACAAAGTCTCTGTGTTCAGTGAGCTTACATTCTAACAAGGAAGGACAGACAATAAACAAGCATGTTAATAATATCATGTAGTTTCAATTGCCCTATAGAAAAATATAGCAGCATAAAGAGATTAAGAATGACATGTCCTGGGTGTGCTAGACTAGAAAGGATGGATAAGGAAGGAGTTCTCTGATCACCTTGACCTCCAACTGGCAAGGGGTGCGAGAGATTATAGCACAGAAAAAATTATTTTTTTCAAATTTCTGTAGAATTTGAGAGAGAAGATGTTATTTTCCAGGCACAGTTGATCAGACTATATGGGGTTTTGAGTTCTTGATAAAGGAGTGTCGCCTTCAAATAGAGTGGGAAGCCCTTACCAGCTCTGTTTATTGGTGTTTCTATTTATAAGCAGAGGACTACTGTGAGGAGAGTTGTATTTAGGGAGGTACTTTGCTCCACAGGTGCTTTGTGGGAGGACTTGGAACAGCAAAGAACCCAAGTCAAGTAAACCAGTTAAGAAGCGGTAGCAACTCCCGAGGCAAGTGAGTAGTGAGGTTGTAATAGAGAAGACTGATGTGAATCATTGCAGAAGCAAAACTGAAAATGCTCACAACCTAATGTGTGAGCAAGAGGAGGTAGCTGGTAGTAATAAAGGCTGGGAGAACTGGAGGTTCTTCTGATATTTTGAACCAGGGTAAGTGAAGGCATAGTGAAGCTGTTAAAGGAGATATGGATGGTGAATAAAGGAGCATATTTTGGGAGTTGGGACAGGTAATTTTAGGTTTGAGTTTTTGAGGTAATGATAGAGCTCTCTATTTGAGATATCCAGGAACCCCATGCAACTATGGGCCAAATTTTGGGAGAAATTGTGGAATTCAAGGTGCAGATTTGGGAATGAAGGTGCTCAGTGTAGAAAAAAGGCCTGTCTGGAACATATGATTTTTTAAAGTGTCAGTAATTAGTTTTCATACTGATGATCAGTTCTGAGAGATCTTTACGTCTGTCACTTGCATTAATGGGAAAAGTAACACTCTTAAACCGAGTAAGAATAAAATACAGAAATTAAAATGCAGCTCAGTAGTGTTGGCAAAAATAGCTATATACAATTTAGTAATTATAAATACTATGTAAGTAGTCATTTATAGGATGTTAAAAGAACTTCCTATACATGCATACATTGTGTCAATTTTTTGGTCACCAACAGCCTGTAGGTTCAATGTTACTATTATTCTCATTTAACAGAGAAGGAAATTGAGGTTTACAGACAGTAAGTGAATTTCCTAGAGTTACCCAGTTTGTATGTGGCAGAATCAGGACTCAAGTCTGGCTCCTCTTACTACTGTTTAGCACCACCACCACCACCAACAACAATAAAATGTAGTTCTATCTTGTACCTGTGCTATGCTCACAGAATTGATATTGTTCTAAACACTCCCAACTCAGAATCCAGAGACACCAGTGAAACTGATACCACCTCTTTGTACTGCTTTGCAGTTCATGAACCTTGACAAAACCCATTATTAGTGTACAGTGAGGTTATTTGTATTCACTGATTCATCCCTTCATTCAACAAATGTTTACCTCTGCTGTGTGTTGGGCATGGGACTAATTCTAGAGATTAAAAAATGAGAGAAAGTGAAATCCTTTCCAGATTTTCTTGGGGTTCAATCAGAAGTACAGACAAGTAAACAAGCAGGCAGCTATGAATAGTTTGTGAAAACTTATGGGACTCCTGTGGCACTCAGAGAACTCAGGAAGAACACGTAGGTTTAGGGAAGACTAAAGCGATGTCTAAACTAAAACCTGAAGTGTGAGCAGGGATGAATTGGTTTCACTGAAGAGGCAGCAAGGTATGAAGATCTAGATGTGAGGTAGAGGATAAGAGAAAGGCTGGTGGAAAGGTCTAAAGAGAGATATAGTGTTTTGGAACATAAATGGTAAGGTGAGTAGTTCACATGTAAACTCCAAGAGATATGGTGGGGAAGACGATAGAAAGCCTTGATATCTAAACTACACGTAAAACCATGCAATGAATTATCTTTAAAGAAGACAGAGTGATGACGAATACATTTCAGTTTTCAGTCGTTGTTTAACTTTATAAAGCGTATTGCTAAGTTTTAATTTTTATGAACCTTGTATGAACTAAGGATTTCCTAAACAAGTAAGGTAGCCCTGTGTTTCTTTATCTGATAAGCTATTAAGTCACAGGTTACAATAAAGGAGCAGAAGTAGTGTACAGAGTAGGGTAAGAGTTGGATTCAATAATTCTGATAAACGATTTCTGTGCATGTAGGAGCCTTTTCAAGAGGAGTAATGCTGTATTTCCACTTTGCCTCCTTTTCTTTTTTGGGGGTATAACATCTCTGAAGTTTTAAGTGAATTTGGATTGCCTCCAGGAGTATATGAATTTAGCTCGAACAACCCCCAAATTAAAGTAGATTAATCCCCCTCCCATTTTTTTATAGTTATACACGTTTTCAGATATTTTAATTACAGGAGAAAGATTATGGGCACTGGGCATGCAGTGGCATGCAGACTTCTTATGTTTATTACTAGTTTTTACTGGCACTTCTGTTGAGGAAAAGGTAGTGTTTCAGTAACATTTGTTTCTGAGAAACATTTCTCAAAATTGGAAATACAATTGGAGGCCTAAAAATTCATCCCAGTTGGCCCCCAAAATATATTATTTTGAAACAAGTAAACATTACAATAGTAACATTTTATCAGCAAGTCTATTTATCACAGCAGCAAACACATTTCTTGCAAAAAAAACCTGTTCAGGATTCAAAAAATATATTCCAGACAGTAAGCAAAGTCCTGCTCTATAAATATGTCCTCATCCTGTAAGGTTTTAAGAGGAGGAGTTCTGGAAGAGAATAAGGCAAGAGGCATTTCAGTTGTTTAAGAGAGTAACTGAGCAAAAGATATGGAGTGCTAGGAATGGGGAGAGGCTTATGATTATTGCCTTGCCTCTAATATAGAAATAAGAGGGGCTCCTGGGTGGCTCAGTCAGTTAAGCAACTGACTTTGAATCAGGTCATTATCTCACAGTTCGTAGGTTTGAGCCTTGCATCAAGCACTGTGCTGACTCAGAGCCTGGAACCTGCTTTGGATTCTGTGTCTCCCTCCCCCTCTGCCCGTCCTGCTTGCACTCTGTCTCTCTCTTTCTCTCTCTCTCTCTGTCTCTCTCTCTCTCTGTCTCAAAAATAAATAAACATTTTAAAAAAGGAATAAAGTAGGAATAAGAAACTTTCTTTGGGGGGATTAATTAAGTCACATAAACCCTTACATATCTTTCACAGCTAATTGCTGTGGGGGTGGGGTTGGGGGACCTGTTAGTTTCCTTTCTTTTCCATTCAACTCCAGCTTGCACTTGTCAGTGGCTCCCGAGATGGCATGGGGCTGGGGGTGATCAGGAGGAGTCAAAATGAGTAAAGGACCAGGCAGGGGAAGTTAGTGCTGTCTTGCATTTCTTTGACTTGAGAGAACACTGTCTGCTGGCCCAGGAGCCTGGAATCTGTGCATCAGGTGCCATTTATAGGCCCTAGGTCACTGAAGATCACTGAGATGGCTGTGGGGAGTGAAAGCCAGACAGTTTTCTTTTAGGGAGAAGACAGTAGGATTAAAATAGGAACTTCAACTCCTTTGTGCAAATAACCACCAGACAGCATCTAGCCAGAAAAAAAATTGATGTCATACTCTTTAACAGTGGCCCCCAAGTCTTATACTTACCCCTGATGTCCAAGATTTAAGAATTAATATTTATGAAACACTCAGAACAATGGATATCATGGAGGAAGAACTATGTAACTGTTTCAAATAAAATAAAAATAAGGAATAGAAGGCTTCCTCAAGATTTCAACAATACATAAACACAGCAATACTCCATTTTGTGCCTTACATTGTATCTTATGTGCCCTAGCCGCAACCTTCTCTACTTCAGCCACCACCAGTTAGGACCTACCTAACTGTGAGAACCTTCCTCTCTCCTGCTGACAGTTCATTTTGAATCCAGGCCACCTAGCTGACGAGAGTTTTCGTTTACTTTTCATTTGTTTCTTCTAAAGAAGTACCTAGCTGATTGATTATAAAAACAGTTTATCCATACAGTATTTGTTAAATAATATATTGTTATTTTTGCTTTTTTGAGTGGTATTATAAGTAAAAATTTGGAGGTCAATGTTGAATTGTGCTGTGTCTCTCCAACATGCTTTAATGTGACCAGGTATTTTTCTTATGTGCATTAGTGTACAGAGAGTGCATATTCAGTGATGATCCAGAGATTGAAACAAACTCAGACTCATTGTTCTTGTGATAGCTTCTATTTATCCCACTCCCCTATTTATTGGCCATTTCACTGCTTAATAGTACTTTAGTTTTGGTTGGAGGCACAAAAAAAGGGGATAAGGAACTGAGACTTGACATTTTATTCTTGGTCAGAAACTCTATTAAGAGCCTAGTGCCAGAAGTCATGCAAAGAAAAAATTGCTTGCAAAATTAAGTCAGTCATGTTCGTCTTAACCCTCAGCGATAGACAACTGAAGAAGGATTACATAGAATGATCTTTAAAAGTAGTATATAGTTTCACCTGCCTAGAGTAGCTGAAAAATAGACTAGGAACTTGAAGACTGGGCATGGATGGAGTAGTTGACCTCTCTGGCTTCTTTTCAAGTCCCTTGATTCCATAATTTGAATGCATAATTTCACATGCATTTATTCAGAAATATGTGCACACAGACTACTTTCTGCTAAATGCAGACTCCCACTCTTAAACATTGGAGAGAGAAGCCTGTTAACTGACATTTGCAATTTCAGGATGGCACCGTGTGGGAGAGAGAACTGCCAATCATTTCTGCCAACATCATTCTCAAGGGGAGTCTAAACGAAGCTGGCATGGTCCAATTAAAAGAAGCAATTATGAATAATGGAAAGTAAACAAATCTAAGAAAAATGATAGTGCCAGTTGTAGTGGGTACTCACAATGAAAGGCTGTGATCTAAGTGTCACTTTTGTTTCTAAAGATAGTAATACACTTTGATTTTCTTGCAGATTTTCATATGAAATAATAAAAAAATTGTTAATCTTTATTTAATAACTAAAATTCACAGCACTGGAAAAATTAAAAACCTCTTTACAGAGCTTTAATTAGGTCAAATTTCTACATGGCCTTTGGGTTAGGAAAATATATAAAGTATCACATTGTGACCCATTTAGCTACTTGATTATAGAAAATATTGCAAAACAGCCTAGCAGACCTATATAATTTTTTTCTAAGGTTAAATATAATACGTGAAATCTGCTTTTGTGCTGTAATACAAACCAACTATAATAAAAAGTAGACTTTGATAAGCTGCATCTCTATGCCTTCCCCTATGTGCTGGGAAAATTGAACCTTGCATTTGTAATGGCTTGTAAGTGTATGTTCTTATCTCTGAAAGCATAGTGGTATTTTTACCATTGCCAACAAACTGTGTTAAATTAATTGACCTTCGTTCACTTGCACAGTGATGCAATTAACAAATAGCTGCAGACATCAACATTTTGAGTATTTCCAAAATAGAAAAAATAAATCCTTTCTCCCACCTTCTGTCCGGAATGTAGAAATAATTTATTTTCCGTCTCTGAATATCTCTGTTGTTGAGTCATGCAAGATAAATTTATCTTAGACAGCCAAAATACAAACTCCTATTACCTACCAGTGATAACCAGAAAGATCAGTGATATGAGGCACAAGAGCAAAGGGAAAATGCCTGTGGACACATGGAAATTGGTGGCAAGTGGCTGAAAAAGGAACTCAAGACTTTTTAACACTGGAAAATCGCTAATGTAACCAAAGGGAATAAGGAGAAGAATAGGCAATAGAGGTCAATTAATTGATCTCTTTGGGAGCTAAGAAAACTACTAAAGGTAAGAATGATATGCTAATGTATATCTATGGAAAAATTTTGAACCATCTCATGAAGGTGTTTACAGCTGACTCCCAATGTAGAGGAGGTGATGATCCAGAATCCTTGTGCAGAAATAAATGTATACAGTCCGCTTCAAAAATTCTAAATTGACAGTTGAAGCTAAATTTTACTTTAGCTGATGTAAGAAGCATGCTGAAAAATGCTATCTTGATAAGCAAGGTAACGCAAAATCATTCTGATCTAGTAAGCTAGAATATCCTTAAAGCAATGAAGCAACAAAGTCTATTGAGGCCAGTTTCAGTAATTACAAGGCTATAAGTGTGTCTACGCATTCTTGTCTATGGAACTGGCTGGCCATTTAGCCCGTCATGGCCATCACATCAGGCATCCTGAAGTAGATGCTATTTCATTAGCATCACTTACTGCCAGAAAATGACATAGTCTTGGAGCAGAGCCAAGCTGCTGGCATGAGAGTTGTGTTAGTGATTCTGGACTAGGTTTCCCCCAGGGAATGGGTGAGAGCTACCTAGTCTCGTATTTCATGAGAGATGCTACGAGAGACAGATGGAATAGCTTCATACTCCGCATGTTATTGGGCAAAACTAGGTCCTTTTAAATCCCTTTATTACTACAGAAAGACAGTTCTTTGTAGCTTGTTCATGCATGTACACAACATTCTAACTTAATTCTAACAGCAATATCTCGTCATGCCCACTTTCCAAATGAAAAAATTGAGGTAATTTGCAGCTACGAAGCAGAGGTATATTTAGAATACTAACCATGTGCAGATAGTGACTGTAACCACAGACTTTAACACATTCTGTGTTTTGTGGGTTTGTTTTCAACTCTTGCAGTGTCACGTAGCAGAGCTTAGGTTAGTCATCAAAATATTTTTAATTCAGGCAGTTTCAATTGTTTGCTTTATTATTTTTGCAGAACAGTTATGATGAGTTTGTACAAAACACCTACATTTCATGTCTTACTAACCCAACCTGCATATTTGTCACTTTTTCCCATCGCAGAAAATACCAGTTAGATACTTCTATATCCAAAATACTACCAACCTCCCCCCCCTCACTTTTCTTCCATCCTGATGCGGGACTGCCATCTGGTGGAACAGGAAGGCACTTCTGGTTTGGACCTAACCAAAATTGTATAATCATGGTTTCTCTATTAGGTTTTCAGAGTTAGCAAATGAGAACTCTGTTTCTGGTCTCAAATGTAGATAAGCTTACAGTGAAGAAAGGAAGTGATGATGATTATTACAGCAGCTGACAGTCTACACTGACAATAATGGGCAGTGAATTGGCAAAGAAGAGATCACTCAATTTTATTAGTCAAGATTTTTAAAAAAGCATATGTGTGTGTATGTGTGTGTACAATGTACACACATGCATTATAAATATATATACATTATGTATACATATATATGTGTGTATATGTGTGCATGTATGTGTGTGTATCAGACAAGTTACGGAAAACATTGCAACAGAAACAAAGTGGCCCTCAAAGTTAGAACAGAGATAGTAGAGTCACCTTTCTCTCCTTACCCTCCCCCAAACATGTAGACCTCATGTCCACTCTCTAGAGCCCCTAACAGGGTCACACACTGCCAAGGTGACACTTCCTGGGCAATATTGGGTCTCTGAAGGTCTAGAAGATTCAATTATTGTTGTGTTGCAACCTCTATTACTCTTAGGGATAATGTTTTCATTGCAGAAGACTTACCCTGACTAACCATGAAGTATTGCTGGAGGGAATATCGATATTTGACATACCTGATCTTGAAGTATAATTAGTTAGTGTTAATTATCGGTGGGAAGAAGGCAGAGTTGGTACCCAGGTATTTTTCTGAATAATATGTCTACCTCTGTCTTCCTAGTTTGGCTTCTCATGTGCCAAAAACTGTGCCAATTCATGTAAGCTAATCACAGACATTAAACATAAGTTACTTTATTTTTTATATGAGGCACAGAGAGGCTAAGAGCTTCCTCAGTCAGACAGCATTCATTTATGTCACAGATGGTGTACTCCTGGCAACTTTTTACATATGAAGGAGGAAATAAGAGGGAGAGTCTATTGACTTTTTACTTTCCCTGCTTCTTATTCAAGCTGTGCCTGCGTGACAGAAGTAACATTTTTGAAGGAGATAAAGTCCCAAGGTAGATACTTTCCTAGCCTATAGAACAGTGCTCTTTTGAGTATGTTTGCTTCTTTGAAAGGAATGTGTTTGAGGTTGACAAACTCCATAGTCTCAAAGACAAGAATGTATGCATGTTTTTCATCTGGAGGAACGCTGAAATGGTTATGTGAAATTACATAACTAGACTCACTGTTAGAGCTGGGGTTGAGGTATCATCCCGAGTAGCTGCAGGGATCCCTTGACTCAGGGTGTAATCTATCCAAGATACCGGCAAGTCCATTATCAAACATCTACAGAATTAAGAATGGGGCTATTCTCTTTGTCCAGATGTTTCTTCTATTTGTACTACTCAAACCATACATTTAAACCTTGAAGTAAATATCATGAGGAACTGATTAGAGCCTCTTGTTTGACTGATAGTTATATGGTATGTTTGTCATTTTTGAAAAGTGATCTGTGGAGGATTTAGTGACTTGTTGTCCTTGGATATTCATGGGGGATGACTAAAGCTCAAGCAGAGGAGTTTAAATTACTTGAAACCCATGGCCAAATGAAGGATGGATCAAAAAAGAGAATAGAACATCACCTGAATGATAAAAGACATCAGGAGGAAAATATGACAACGTATTCAATGCATAATGGCTTGACAGTACATATTTGTGGAGGGATTTTAAAAATGCATGAGTGTATTAGTTATGTAGCAGAGTAAGAACTGCATTTCTAATTTCATGCAAAAAGTCATTTTAAGGCTTCAAAATTTGCACTTCAGCTTTTTAATGGATTTTTTTTCTGGTATATTATACATCCTCTTGACATTCTAAGCACAGTATTTTTTAAAATTATTTTGAAATAGTTTTGGATTCACGGGAAGTTGCAAAAATAGTACAGAAGAGTTCCTAGCTTCCCCCAATGATAAAATCTTATATAACCAGAATACATTATCAAAACAAGGAAATTAACATTTGTTCACTACTAACTATAGACTTTTTTTGGATTTCACAATTAAGCAGTTTTTCCAAAACAGTATTTAACATGTCTTGGGTCTTACTTGGGTTATTGATTCATTATTTTATTGTGATTAATATTTTGTCTTAATTATCTTATTAATTTATTTAATTTCAGATACCTGCTCTGTAATGTGTATTCAGAACTCAAAAATTTACTTGAAAGTTGGATTTCTTAAGCAAAACCTTGCAATCTGTATTTGTATTTTGCTTTTGTTTTTATTTATGTTGTTCTCAAGTAAATGAGCAATATAACCTGCCATTGGTTGAATTCTTATGGAGTTTAATGTGGTTGCTCATCTGCAAAATTAAGACTTGGAGCAAAGTCTAAGGTGGCTGTCGTCCAAGTGGTTTCTTGTCTTCAGTAAAATCATAATTTTCCCTGTTTCTATCAGTGTCTTCTGACTTATGAGCTCATAAATTTCTGCCATGCCAAACTCAGTTATCTCTTGTACTTTGTCCTCCCCTTTATTCAACCATGTAAGTTACAGGCATGGTGTCACTGAAGACACAGTATCGCTTCGCTGCTGTAGATCAGTGAAATTAAGTTGTTCCTTTGCAACTGAAAATATTAAAACATTAACAAATGTTACATTTGTGCAACAGTTTATAGTTTCAAAACACTGACATTTCCATTATTTTCCTTGATCCCATGCATCGACCCTATGAAACAGGCAGAACAAGTCTTTTTTTTTTTATCTCTTCTTAGAACTTTATGGGTCACGAGGACTAAAGATCAGATCCGAGAGAGAGAGACAGAGAGAGAGAGAGAGAGAGAGAGAGAATCCTGGATTCAGCCAGAAAGACATATTTGTGCCAGATAGATTAATATAGAGGGGGTTTAATATGGAGAATTTAATATGGTCGTTAGGATTAGATAGAAGAGCTGAATGAACAAGCAGAGGAAAGTGAAGCAGTCCTAAGGTTAATAATCACCACATACTGTCTCCATGCCTAATGATGGAGGAACAGAGCAGAGGGGCTGTTGCTGAATCCTAGGAAACAGTGGTACCTTGTTAGACCAGTGCCACCCACTGGCCTAACCTCGCTGGAAGCGTAATGGCAAGGAAGCCAGGGAAACAGTTTTATAGCCACGGGTGTTCTAAGCAGCAGACTAGAAAGGCAGGAATTTATCTGAGAGCCAGTGTGCTAAATAGTGTTGTGCTGGGCATACTCATTTTTAATAGAAGTACTACATGATGAGACATTGCTGAGCACAAAGGATAAAGATGAAATGGACATTACCTGTGCTGTAGAGAAATTTTCAGTTTTATAAGGGAAGACCATCATGTAAACAACAACTACTATCATTACTCCTCTGCTAACTCTTATATTTGCTACCAGGTAACATTTACGGAGTACTACTTATATGCCAGGGACTGAATTATTCCAGTATAGTTTCTCATTTAACTCTTTGATTTCCGTTTATTATTACTCCCATTTTACGAGTAATAAACTTGAGACTTGAAGAGGTCAAGGGTCACAAGGCTGAATAGCCAGAGTCTAATAGAGACTTTCCAACTCTAAAATCCATGCTCCTTACCCTGCTCTATATTGCTTCTGTAGGTATCAGAAGTGTTCAAAGCTCTAGGATTACTTCTCTATCTAGAGCATAGTGTCAGTACCAAAGAAGTGACTGATTTGTCCAGGGGACAGAGGAGACTTAGAGGAGACTGTACACTCAAGTGAACTTGCGGTAGGAGTGAGGGGTTCTCCAGGTAAACCAAAAGGCTAGCACAGTGAGAGCAGAGCACAGCAGCAGTATCAGTATTGTATAACATTTTCTAAGAGCCTGGTAAATATGGCTACTGGCAGGTAATAGAGAACTGTTAGAGCACAGTTTGAGAAGAGGAACTTTGAAAAAAAGTCAAGGGAAACAAGAATCATGGCAGGATCCATGTCATACTCTGGAGATACTTCATACAAAAGAAGGTGGAAAATTGTTGATGATTGTATGCTGGAAGAGTCATTGCTGGTTTTGCTTTAGGAATACTATCGAGCCTGCAGAGTTAGATGGCTATTATGAAATATTTGTATAGCACATGGTCGCTGTTTAGGACACCAAATATTAGAAGGACGCTGTGAAAAAATAGACTTGAGTTGAAATGTTATCCTAGTAAAGTAGAAGTGCCATCAGCTCCATCCAACCACTTAACCATTCTTTTTCACCTTTTCAATTGTTGAAAATCGATGTCCTAGAAATAAATTGGTGACATTTGAGCAGACTTCAGCTATACATGCTTAATTGTGCCCTTCATTAATTTAATTTAAAAATTAAAACAGAAGTATCTGAATAAACGTAGTTATGTAGCTTTATACTTTACCATAAAACTTTCACATGTATTTTCTCATATAATCCTCAAGTCATTGTATGAGTCTAGTAGCAGAGCTGTATTTGCTACAATTTGAAGATGATGGAAGTGAGAGCAGCAAGGTAAAATTTTTGCCACAAATCTACTAAATAGCAGAGCCAAGACCATCACCTGGCCTATTTGTTCAACCCAGTGTTACTTTTGCATATTTTCATGGTTTTCTTGGTAAGTCAAATTATCTCTGATTATTCTGTCATAGTGATGCTATGTCTATAAGTTAAAGGAATTAAGTTACTATATAATGCCCCCAATCTTTCTGTATATTGTGTTTTCCTTTCATATCCACATACCATTTATTACTTCTCAGTAATAGACTTTTTGATGGATTTAATTTTTTTCCACTGGCAATCGTCTACCTCTCAGAAATGTCACCTGTCAAGTATATCAATTCCTTCAGTAAACAGAAAGCTATTTAATACTTTTATATGAGCTTTAAACTTAGCTTCACCTGGTTTCCATTATGTTGCAAGGTGCTTTAGAGGTAGAAACGCACTTCTGGTCTGCTCACTAACAGGTGAAAAATTATTTTCATGTGTTCTTCAATTTTACTTTCTTATAGGCACTCAGATGAATTATACATCATCTGCATTAAATGGGGCTAGCTTTGTCTCAACAGATCAGAAAGAATTCTTATCACTGAAATAATCCACATCCTTTTCTTATTTCTTTTCCTTCACAGAGTTTAATAGTGTTCATTTTATTTACTTGAATGTCACATTCTTTAGGTTACTGCCATGTTTATGATTAAAGCAATCTAGATGGATTGAGTTGAGTAGAGAAGTGACTGAATTTAATTATGGTTAATAAGCACATGAGAAGGGCTTGAAATACCATCTGATTCTCATAGAGCTTCATCACCATTTTTTATTTAATAAAAAAATTTAGTGTTGAAGATGGGGGGGTGAAGGAGAGGGAAAAATGGGTGACGGGTACTGAGGAGGGCACTTGTTGGGATGAGCACTGGGTATTGTATGTAAGCGATGAAACATGGGAATCTACCCCAAAACCAAGAGTACACTGTACACACTGTATTTCAGCTAACTTGACAATAAATTATGTTAATAAAAGAACTTATATGTGAAATTGCCTTGTATCTGATAAAAGAAAAAACCTTAAATCCTTAAGTGACAGTGTAGTTTCCTTAGTAGTATCTTCTAACTTGTCAAGAGGCTTGATTCAGAGGAAAGAGTTAAGATTGTCAGTATCATGATCCTAAAATGAATATTTATTTATGTCTTTCCACACTGTGGTCACATGCACATATATTCAGTGATTCATGACTGTGCAGGTAGTGATTAGAAAATTTTGCTTTAAAAAGAGTAAAGAAATTGTGTATATATGTGTGTGTGTATGAAATACAAATACATGCAATATTAGTATGATGGATACGGACAATATAAAATGTCAAAGAAATTAGTTGATTATTTTTATTTCATTCTTTTTCTTTCTTTTTTCTTTCCTCTTTCTTTCTTCCTTTGGTTGCTGTAATTTCTATGGAAATTGACTATTTAGGAGAATTCAGTTCCCTACTGGGAAAAATTGAATGCTGGGCAGTGTACAGACACTGCAGATTCTCAAGTTAGAAGATTTGAGCTTTACATCTAGGTATGCGATTAGCTAGCTGGCTGGTTTTGAATGAGGAAACTATGCCTCATTGTCCACATATGTAAGACTGTGATCATGTCTTCCCAATCTGAAGTGATTTCTTTAAGATAAGTTAAAATATATCCCAAAAGAGGTTTTGATTAATAAGGTAAAAATATACTATTTAAGTTATATGTTGGAAATGATTCTTTTATATTTAAATCAGGTAAATTAGAAGTCGGTTAAATGTGACAATATACCTTTTTAGTCAAGCCAAAAATATTAAAATTATGTTCATGAACAAATTTGTGTGATGGTTTGGAAGGCCCAGGAGGACAAGTTCTAGGAATGAAATCAGAGCCCGGAATCTGAAAGATCAAAGCATGATTGGACAAGTGGTCAACCAGAGCAGTATTAGTATAACCAGGGAAATAATTAGTCAGAGAAATAGTCTTTGTTAAGAAAGAATTTGGTGAAAATATGACTATTGCTTTCCTTCTTTTATCACCCTAATATCTTGGCTAGAAGAGTTATGTAAGGTATTCCTGGTCAGGTGTCTCTCAAGATTATTTAACAAAAAGTATTTTAAAGGTCTTTGTGTTGGTGAGAATGATTGACTTCATTCCACTCTCTGTAATTGATGTGGAAGTACAGTTTATTGGTTGTGAATCTGTGTGTGTCTTCCTCACTGAGGACCTAGCATAGAGTAACCTATGAACAAGAGAGATGAGTTCTGGTTCACCGAGTATCCTTACTAGTGACTAGTAGTGATCCTGTCCTGAAAACTATAATGCCCAGTCTTGTTCAGGGCTCTTATTTCCAAGTTACGAGAGATGCCTAGCTTCTTTTTAAGTGGTCTTTAAATTCTGAGTAAGGTATTGTTTTCTTTCCTGTGATCTAAAGTGATGGTTGCCCTGTGGTCTGCAGCCCTCCATCTCTCTGACCTGAATTCTTTCACGTCTGTGTCTGTGCTGTCCTGGCAGCTTTATTTGCTCTGCACAATCAACGTTTCCTCTCACTGTCAAGAGCCCTGGCATTTTAAACCCCCTTTGGCAGAAGCAGTTTAAGCTTGGAAACTGCACTGTAAATATATCTCTTGTTGGGCAGAAACAAGGATACTCTGATGATGCTATTTTCCATCAGTAGTCAACAACAACCACACCCCCTTCCTCCCACCCCTCATCCTTGCAGTAGCTTGGATGCATCACAGTTGAAACACTCCTTGCTCTCTGCTCTCTTTTTATGCATCCTTGGCATTTAGAAGGACAGGCCAGATTTTCAAATGGTCTACACGAAGCTCCAGGACCACCGGTGTGGGGAGGAGAGAAGCTAAAGTGAAAATACCTCTCTGTGTAGTCCATTATAATGGTCCCCACATGCTCTCAGCTGGGGCTACTCCTGCCATCCTGTTCTAGTGTACTTCTTCCTCTCATCCTCTCCCTCTTTTTAGACCCAGGACCTCCAAAACAGCCCCTGTTCTGTTCTTAAAATGTTAATACTGAAGTACCGCATAGAATACTCTTTTACATTAATAACTAGAATACTTAGCATCCCAGACAGAAGTGTTTACATGCATGTAAGACCTATATCACTGAGACGAACCAGGAAAATAATCCCTGTGCAAGTATAATTCTTTACCTCCCAGAAGCACATTTCTAGCCATTTTACGTAGCTGTTTCTTCTCATTTGTTCATTTCTGTTCCTTCATTTCTTGTTATCAGCATTCAGGATTATTTCTGCTATTTTTTTCCATTTTCTTTAAAATAGTTGGCTTTATGGTTCAGTTGAGGATCTTTAATTAGCCCAAAGCAAGACTTCATGGATACTTACTCGTGACTAAGTAGGAGACATCACAGGTGTTTGCTCAATGGGTCTTCTAGGCTGTTTACATATCACGGAAATATGCTGCTGAAGCATTCCACCCTTGTGGATTGATAGCTGGATTTTGATCTTTAAAATTTACTTTGTGTGTGTGTGTGTGTGTGTGTGTGTGTGTGTGTGTGTGTGTGTGTGTGTGTGTGTGTGTGCGTGCGCACGCGCATGCGCATGTGCATTACATACATATCTATAACCATGTATTATCCCTTTATCTGCATTGTACAGTGTGAATTACTTTCTTACCTCTATGTATGCATTTGTTCTTAGGACACTCTTAATTTTCTTCAAGGTTATACTCTGTCTTTTAAATTTTAATTGGATAAAATTATCACCCTATTTACAAATTAGTTTATATTAGGTACCATCTCATTCATCATTCAAATAATCCTTCCTATTTTAAATCTGGAAACTCTGTACAATTAGTGTTACTTACGCCCTTCCATCCATGACAAGAGTGAGCCTTTGCACTGCTGCTTTCTCAAGATGCATGTAAAGCTGTCTCATTAGGACTCTAAGTGTTAAAAATTGCCTGTGCAGTTTGGGACTTGTATGTGAGAAGCAGTATTTCAGCTTAAATATCTTGTTTCTTACTTTTTGCAATATAACCAAACCAACATTGGGACTCTTAGATGGTAAAATTGCTTATGTATGTTAGCAAATTTTATGTATCCTTTAAATTTGGAAATGATTCAAAGCCATAGCCAAAGCATATGTAGCTATCAAAATATAATCCCTTAAGGGAGAGCCATGTGACGTTAACCTATCGTAGTATTTTGATAGTGTGTGCACGCATATGTGTGTGTGTTACTTCATACTAATCCATAAATATAGATTAATAAAATATAAGAATTATTAAAGCCATGGAATCAGTTTGAAATGCAAGCCAATTCATTTTATTCTACTATAAAATGAGATGCAGTGCAGGGAAGAAATTTATGCTGTGCTAATAGCTGTGGCATATTGAGCTTATATCATGTATCACTTTTTTATATGTTCATCTACTTAATATTCACAACAACCCTATAAAGCAAGCACTGTTATTATTCCCACTTTACATATAAGGTGAGGCCTGAAGAAATTAAGTAGTTTACCCAAGATGTGGCATTTAGCACGTCTACAACCGGGTGGTCTATTTTGGTGGCTTTATTTCCTTTGTACTTTTGAAGGACATAAGTACTACAGTGATGCACCATATCACTGTTAGGAATACAATTCAGTAAGAGGCTGAACTAAGGATTGGAACCTCTTCTCCAACCATTAATCCTCCCTGAGAGGTCTGTGTGCAGAAAGGATCACAAAGGTATTGGAGTTCTTTTGCTTAAATCCAGCTTAATCTTGTCCTCTGTATGTCTGTTAACTGTGCTCAGATAATTTTAAAGTTTTAATATCGGGCACTATCGGAGTCCTAAGATAGCAGAATGTCATATTTCCTCCTTCAATTCACATGGATCAACAAGACTGTTTGTGATTTCCTAGGAAGTTCTATGAAATTTTTTATAAATTCTGTTATTCTGTTTTTAAAATATTTATTATTTTGAGAAAGAGAGAGAGAGAGAGCAAGCAGGGGAGAGGAGAAGGAGAGAGGGAAAGAAAAAGGGAGAGAGAGAGAGAGAGAGAGAGAGAGAGAATCCCAAGCAGGCCCCTCACTGTCAGCTCAGTCCAATGCAGAACTTTAACTAATGACCTGAGCCGAAAGTTGGACGCTCAACACCGAGCCACACAGGTGCCCTTAAATTATGTTATTTTTGCTTATTTTTTAAATTATGAGATTATGTAAATTATTGACTAAAGCCATAGGTATGTAAGTGGAGCCCAGTGATGAGAATTTTTGGTAATATGTTCATTAAAGTGAAAGCGAATGCATGTATGGTATTTAAAACTCCAGGACTCCTGAACTGTCAAGTGTGTTCAGTGATATCATCTATTAGCTGTTCTTTCATGCATATGTCACTGGAAACTCATCACTTTAACAATCACAGATCTTAAATCCTGTAATCAGCCAATGGCATTTCAAAAGAAGGCAGATGAAAATAGGAAGTTAAAGTTATCTTTTGTAAACTATGGGGAAATGAAATTATCGTAGAAAGAAAAAATATATCTTGAAATAAAGTATATAGTATAGAAAAGCACAGAGGTCCAAAAGAAAGGAGATATTTTCTTTCCAAATAAGGATTGATAAGACATTCAAGAAGCTAAAGGTTGCTATGAAAAACAGGAGCAATTATATATTTCTTCTTAAAATAATCAGATGCAAAGATAGTGATAAAATGCAAATCGTAAAATGCTCTAAGCCAGCTAGAGGTCAAATCAATGTTTTTCCTCAAATCAAAACATCAGAATTTTTCCTCAGTCAAGTTTTAATTTCTAAAGGTTGAATATTTATGGGGAATCTAAAAGCTGAAATTGTTATAAGTCCTTGGAAAAAGGTTAAGATTTAAGTATTAACTAAACATGAAATGTTCATGATGAACTTGAAGGTGTCCATGAACACCTTGAATTAAAATGCAGAACCTTCTGAAGGGAAATTTTGTGCCTTTCATCAAATTTCCAAAAGATTCCAAAAATTCTTAATAATTATTTTCCTAGAGCAGTATTTTTCTTTGTCTCTTCTTTTTTAAAAACTTATCCATGAACTAGACAGGCTCGTAGGCTTCATACTTAATGTGTGTTAATGGCTTTATATAAAGGCATAGAATCTTAGATTCATAGAATTTCAGGCTCCATCCTCATGAATCTCTTCTGCTTTTGCTGCCAAATAGATGATAAGCCTGTGCTTAAGAATCAGTGGCGTGAAAAGTGTATTAAGCTTTGGAGCCAAGGAGATTGAGTTCAAAGCTTCTGCACCTGCTTGTTCAGGTTTTGTAAGTTTCTTGAATCTTATTGTCCTTCACTTGTAATAATGATAATTATATATCATACTGTTGCAGGGGATTAAATGATGAAATGCATACATATATTTATATATGCTATATGTGACATATACATATCATATACCATTTGGTATCTAGGTAGAACTCCCTATTAATCTAAGATAGTTCATTCTGTGTTTTACCACCTATTAGAATATTCTTCTGTATACTATATTATTGAATGGAATCTGTCTAGATGTGATTTTCCTTTAGTGTTTTTGAAGGCTTGTATTCATACAAATCTAAACCCTATTCTGCCTGACAACTCCTCCATTCTTTGTGTTCTCATTATCTTTGCCATTCTTTTGAGAATGATTCATATGTTTTATACCAGAGTGTCTCTAGTCATTCTGCTGCTAGTCTTTCCAAGTGACTGAGAATTTCCTATTTTGTCTGAAATCTTCGGTTAAGCACTTTCTGAATGCAGATCTTCTGGGAATATGTTTGCCCCATCTTTGAGATTCACTGCTTAGGACTCAGGTTGTCTTGGTGACAGTTCTACTACTAGGACACAAATTCAGGAAATGGAAATGAAATGTTTGCTTCTGTAACTTCTGATACCATCAGTCCAGGGAATGCTTTGCCCATTCATAAGAATTTAGGCACAATTCTTTCTGTAAGTGAAATAAAATAGGGCAAATTGCCAGAAACTAGGATGAGATTTCTTAGGTGCCTATTTGTAGGTAGCCTCTGTGGGGAAGTATAGTGTAGAAGAAAAATTAAAAAAAAATGTTCATGTGATATTGTATCTGTGCTATATATCCTCCTTTGTAAAATTAAGAGAAAAGAATCTCTTAAGTAATGATAGAAGCTATTTGAAAAATATTTCCAGAGACATAGAGAATATCTGTTTCCCTAATTTCCTGGAGTTTTTGCGGAGAAAACATTCTATGACTGGAGTGGCTACTTCTCTTTATCTCAAAGCCTATCTAGCAGCTGAAGTAGGCCAGCATGTACAAATGAATGAACCATGATGATATCCCTTATGTTTATCATTTCTCTTTTTATTTCTTCCACACATATGCATTAAGTGTCCAGCATCAGTCAGACATCATGATGGAAGCATCTGGTACATAGAGCAGGAGAACAACATGACTCCTTCTTTTTCACTGTCTGGTAAGAGGAGACAGACATACAAACAAATAAGTTGTGGAAAATAAACTGTGTGCAGAGATGTTCAGTGCTTCCTGGGCCTATAATGGAAAGCTTTCTAGTAGTCTCAGCAGGTGAAGAGCAGGGCCAGGGTAAGGCATTTTAAGCACAAAAAGCTGTACTTGGCATAATTGAAGAGAGATGCCTGCACACACTAACACCTATAAGCCATCCAGCCGCACTGAAGAGCAGAGCCCTTGGTGCTTAAGAGTCATTTCCTCATTTTACAGAAGTGAGAACGGAGATTCAAAATAGTTAAGGGATTGTCCTGGAGGCTCCTACTTAATAAATCAAATCACTGGCTTGGGCTTCTAGCTCCTAATCTACCAAATGCTTCTGCTTGCTTTGGCTATCTAGCAACAAGGCATCCTTACTTTCATCGAGTCCTGCTCCTGAGATTTGAATTTGGGTTTTCCTTCAGTCATTCATGCTTTCACCTCTTTTGGACAGTAAACATTAAACAGGGAAGCTGAGGGGCGCCTGCATGGCTCAGTTGGTTAAGCGTCTGACTTTGGCTCAGGTCATGAGCCCCACATCAGGCTCTGTGCTGACATCTCAGAGCCTGGAGCCTGCTTTGGATTCTGTTTCTCCCTCTCTCTCCTCCTCCCCATCTCGTGCTCTGTCTCCCTCTCTCTCTAAAGAATAAATAAACGTTAAAAAATTGTTTTAAACAGGGAAGGTGAAATCACATAATTGCTTTCTTATTAAATCAAGTAAAATAATTTCAGTTGACTGGTTCTAACCAGTCACCAATGAATATACATCTATGTGCCTTTTCTATTCTTATCATGGTTTTTTTTTTCCTACTTGTACTTTCTTATTGCGATGTTCCCATTGTTCTGATTTCTAGTGTGAAGCAATTCTCTACAAGAAGCACTTTAAAACTAAAGATCTTCTTGCTGTGCCCTCCTCAGTGACAGACTTACTTTGCAAGTCAAGGGATGGGAGGTTTAAATAAAATTTAAAATAAACTCGTTAAAATGGATGGTTTATTGAAAAACAACTATACATAAGTTTATGGAAGTGTATTTTCGAGTTCAGCAAATATTCATGTATTCACAGGCCTTCTGTGCCTCAAGTCTGTTCTAGGTCTTCATCTAGAGGATTAGAAGATGAATAAAACATTGTGCTCCCCTCTATGGGGTTCTCAGATTAGTAGGGGAGGCAAACATTTAAGGTAATGATTAAAACACTGAATACAGAGTGCAACCGTGGAAGCACATTTAAAATACAGAGATGGCACTGAAGAAAGAGCAACTCTGTCTAGAGACTAAGGATAATTTTCCTGGAGAAACAGACCTCAAAATTGCATTTTAAAAACTCAAGGATTTTTCTAGGAGGAGCAAGGTAGTGGGAACAGGATATTCAAAGTAGAAAGAATATTCTGTGAAAGATCTTGATGGGTGAAAGCTTTAGATACCCACCTGATTGCTTAGATGGCCCTCTGGGCTGTGGGAAGATAGTGGAGGGCTTTGAGCTAGGAAGATAATGGAACAGACTCACATAATAGAAAAAATGAATACTTTTTCAATTTAAAGAATATAGTGATGGTGTAAAGGGAGGGGAAAGGAGTGCAAATTTAGGTAAGAAAGACTAGTGAAGAAATTGTTACAGAATCCAAAAATAGGTGATAAAATATTAAAACAGAAGTACACAAACTTAGTGCAATCGAGAATGAAGGAGAAAATTATTTAGGAAGGGAAATCTTACTAGAAACTAGAAAACTAAAAACTAGTGGCTCACTGGATTTGAGTAGTGAGGAAGACAGGCCAAAATTACTTCTAGGTTTCATGCCTTCGAGGAAGAATAAGAAGTGGTACCACCTACCAAGACAGAAAATGTACTATTGTACAAGAAGACAATTATAATATAATATAATAATATATTTTAATATAAGATGATATAATGTATCATGATATGTATATATGAGATGATATAATGTAATGTAATACATATAATACATATAATGTAATGTAATGTAATGTAATATAATATAGTATAATTTCAGGTAGTCATGAGTTTTATAGAGAAAACTAAAGCAGAGAAGCAAATAGAAGGATGTCTTACACTGAGAATGTTGTTTTAGGTAATATGGTTAGAAAAGGCCCCTCTGAGGTGATAAATTAACTGAGGAAATGAATGAAACAGACACCTGCATGAAGATCTGGAATGAGAACATTTTAAGAAGAGTGAGCATTGACTACAAACACTGTGAAACAGAAATTGTTTTGGCATGGAATGGAGACACTTAAAGTGAGGAAATGGGGTAAGAAATGAGTTTCAGAGAGATGGGAAGTGACCTTGCAGTAGAGAAGAGTTTGGATTTTATGCCATTTGAAATGGAAATCCTGAAGAGTGTGACCATCAGAGTGACAAGCTCTGATTTGTATCTTTAAAAGATCATGCTGGCTGCTGGGCATAGAGAATTAATTGCAAGAGGCAAGAGTAGACACCAAGAGACTAGTGAGAAAGCTATATCAGCACTGTAGGAGGGATATAATGTTGTCTTGGACTAGGGAGATGGTGAGAAATTGAGAAGTGTTTATTTTGATATATGTATATATGGATGGATTCAATTCAATATGTGGAAAAATAAGATCAAGGAGGAATACTAGATTTTTGACATAAGCAGTTAAGGTGTGGGAAGAACAAAATTGTAGGGGAATATGGAGAAGGAAAAATTAAGAGTTCGTTTTTGGATATATTTAGCTTGTGATGTCTTTTAAACATTTGGTTGGGTGCATGGTTGCATATCTTCCTCTGAGATTAGGAAAGAGTTCTAACTGAAAATAACATGGAAATCCTCAGCATACCTGCCATTGAGATCACCTAGATTAGAGGAGGACAGAGGATGGAAATGGGCATTGAGCCTGGAGGCATACTACAAAATCAGGATCAGGACATTAGCATTGGGACTGTGAAGAAAAAGGGAGAGATTTAGGGAATCTTCACCGTGAATTTCAGTGATAAAAAGTTTACTAGAAAGAGGGTATGGGCCAACTATGTCAATTGCTATTGACATGTCAGAGAAGTTAAACACCATTAGTACAGAGTTTTAAACACTAACATGATTCTGCCATTTTTTATTAAGGATTTTACTTTTAATTTTTAGAGACAGAATGATACGAGGGGAGAAGGGCAGAAGGAGAAGAGAGAATACTAGGCAGGCTCCATGCTCAGTGCAGAATCTGACATAAAGCTCAATCCCATGACCCTGGGATCATGACCTGAAACAAAATCAAGAATCAGATGCTCAACTGCCTGAGCCACTCAGGCACCCCATCAATATTCTGTCTGTGACCTAGCTCAAAAATTATGAATTAAGACTATGGATAATATGAAATCATTGATAATCATGGATAATACGAAAGAAAGAATATCATTACAGGTGCAAACAGCTTTCTGTTATGGGAGCACAAGAGACATGTCTAAATAGAAGGAAGGGGGAAGAATGAGCAGCTGACTTTAGAGCCAGAAGTGCCTTTGGCCAACTTGGCTAGCTTATAGCCCACAAACCATTTAATATAAATACTTTATTCTGAGACAGAAGCAAAAAGGATTCTGTGCTGCTGATGAGATCATAGCCAAATTTAATTTCAGTTTTCTCTAGCTCCATTGGCCCATGTGTATAGGCATATTTAATATATATAGCATTAATTTAATTATTTTGCTTGGTTGTTGGCCATGTGTAGAATGGAAAAACTTGGTCTGCCCCTCTGCCCTGTGTTATTTCTAGGAGTTCCCAGGGCATAGGTTCATTGAATGTTCTGTTCTTAACAGAAATGTTTCTCTCCCCTGCTCAGTGTCATGTTTTATTCTTAGAGGCTGTAAGCATCACTCTCCTTCAGTCTGGGACTTCAAACAGATTTCAAACTCAGCAGAAAGAGTCTTTATCCTATCCTTTCCATTTTTGATCTCCCCAATAATTATTAACCAAGAGCACAGTTCACCCTGTCTTTATTAAGCCAAAGAAGGATACTCTCATGGAATACATAAATTTGCCCCTCTCCAGTCTGTCCCATTAGCTTGACAAATATGTCCAGACGTGTCTGAACCACAGCAGAGGACACAGCCTATGATTAAGCTGAACCTTTTGCCACATAGATTATGGGATTTACCAGAGATAGGATGCATGTAATAATGAAGCAAATTTTTAAAAATGAAGAGTATTTTAGAGCTTCAGGCAAGGAAAGTAGATAATCCAACTCCTTTATTTCTTCCACTCAAAGATATTGAAATCCAATAAATTTAACTGATATATCTAAGGACACGAAGCTCAGTTTTGTAGAACTCGGACATGTACCCAAGTCTCCAAATCTCAGACTATTTCTCTTTCCAATAAAGTAACACACACACACAAATGCCACAGTAACTGAATATTAAATACAGTTTAAATCCATTGAGTAGGTAGATGAATTGTACTATACTCTTGGAAACAAGAGTACTATTTGAGATGGGAAGCAAACATGGCAATATATGGATGTGTCATATTATGGATGCAGACAGAAAAGTAGGATACATGGTTAATTTCTCTGTGTTTTAAGTTGCAAATTTTATTCACTTGTAATATGGAAGCAATAGTTTTGACCATATCTGCTTAGAGGATGCGGAACTCAATAAATGTTGACAAGGAATGTAACATTTTAATATTCAATTTCTGAATGTTCATGAATCTTAAGGAGAATATCATAGGATAATAAAAAAATCATGGTGATATGTATTTACTGAAACAATTGGTCAGCTGAAATGCAAATCTCTAACTGAACTAATTATTTGATGAATGAATCAACTTACTCAGTTAAACCGATGGTTTGTGTAAAGTATGTTAGTTTTTAGAATTGGTGTTAATGGATGGGAATTGGACTTTCTAGGTAGATGGTTACATAAATACAGTCTCCATAAATCCAATCTGGGTTCCATATTTCTACTACAGTTACCTTTTAAAGTCTTCTGTTTAATCCAGTTCCCTTATGAAAAGCCTTTTCCCTTATTTGCCAAAGAATAAATTTCAAGCTTCTTTATGTGGCAGTCAGGGTCCTCTCCATCTACTTCAATTTTATCTTGCTAGTGCTGTCTCTTCTCTTTTCTAGCCATAATCTTTCCCCCTTCTTCTTAATATTCTATTATATACATTTTATTGGACAAATGCCCCCAACTTATTTTGCCCATAAATATCACAGACTTCATCACCTCTAGACCTTTATGTTTATCTCCCTTATTAAAATGCCTTTGTCATCTTTCTTTACTCATTGAAATCCTACGACCTCTTCAAAGATCCAGATCAAATGTCCACTTACCTGAGAATCCAGCAACTACTTATTGACTCCAATAGTACTCATGATCTCTGTATTCATAGGACCTTCCAGGTTACCCAGCTATCCCTTTTCCTATCCAGAATGACATATTTCTTTCATTCCTCAAAGCAGCCAATTCAAATATCACTACTTTTTTCAACCCTTTAATCCTTCTACTGTCACTGCTCATTCAACTAACTCACTGAAAAACCAGCTGTTTGTTGGGTGTGAACTCTACCAGATTATTCCCTCAGCCTCCAAATATATCCATGTCCCCGCTTCTCTCTCTCTCCCACAAAGCGGTGTCAGCCTCCAAATCTTACACCTGTGTTTTCAGTTGCTTTCCTTTCCTCACCTGGAAAAGAAAATTTGGGGATTTTGCCATATTTCTCATACCTTTGATATCCTCTTTTCCACTGTCTCCTTGTCATCTTACAGTTTGCTTGTTTTGCTCTTGTTTATTTTAAACAATGTTTTCAATATTTCTGCCTGTCTTTCAAACAACTGCCACATGGCTCATTGCTTGTTTTTTATTTGATGAGCAAAGGTATGGAAATGTTAGTTGATGCACATGAATTTACTTTTGTTTATTCTTCAATCCCATGCATTCAGTTTTTAACTTCCATTGCAATTCCATTGCACTACAGAGATGGTTCTGAAGTCCAAATAAGTGGTCTTCATCTTATTCTCAGTTTCTTCACTGTTCTCCAATGCCACTGAGTACCTTTTCTTTCATGAAATACTGACAACTTTTGGGTTTAAGGATATGGGTCTTCCGTATCCTCTCCTCTTTTGTTTAACTTTTTTTCCTTTGCCTATTGGGAGCTCAAGTTCTTTTTGGACAGATTTGATAATTCATGCCCTTTATGAAGTATCATCAGTGGCTCCTCATTACATACATACAAAACATCCTGGGCTCTCCCAGTCTTGATACAATATAACTTTCATATAACTTTTTTAGCAGACGCACCAGAAGGCCTTCAAAATATCACACACATTCATACCTTCAGGCCTTGGACTATGCTGTTGCTTTCTGTCTAGAACGCTGTTCACACTTTTCAACTTGAGAAAGTCAGGCACATCTTGGAAATCATCTCCGAAATGTCATTCCCACTGTGTCACTTGCTTCCTCTGATTATTACATGGAAAATTAGTAACTGCCTCTGTGTTGCCTTAGGATTGTTTATGTGCATTACAGTTTTGCAGTAAAATACATCATATATTGAAAGTATTTTGAAGACTCTTTTCCGGTTTCCCATGATACTGTTTCCTCAATTAGGTTAGAATCTATATTAATCTTTGCACTCACTGTGTTTAGCACAGCGTAAGTGATCACTAAGTATTGATATATTTAATGACAGTCTTTCCATCATCAAAGCTTTTGGTGAGGGAAATTCTATAATATTCCTTCTTATGACCTTCATATAAAAGCAATTAATGAAAGAAATTGAATTAAAAATAATTTCTCTGTAATTTAAATGGTGATTTGCAGTAATTAGGAGAAATTATTTGTTATCATAATTTTTACAACAAAATTAAATATTTTAAATCAATATTTTAAAGTATAATATTTCTGAATGTTTATTTTGTATTTTAGATCATTCCCATTTCAATCAATACTAACTGTAGCTCTTGTTTTTTCATCTTTAATATTTTTTAATCTTTGACTTTTCTCTGAATTTTCATTCTACTTTAGTGGATAGACAGTGATTCTGAAATAGTGTCATCTTAAAATAAGTCTATACTCTGAATGCACATTCTACAAAATAGAGTGTGAACATTTTGCAAATTCCTATTATCCCCAAAGCATTGATCACTCATTTGCAATTTGTTTCTTTTCTCGGTCTGTATCACTTTATTTACTTTATTGAACTCCATCCTGTTAGTGAGTGTAATTGAATGGTTAAGAAAGCCTCATATGAGGCAAATTCCACCTTATTTTACACTAACCCATGAAAGAACTTCCCATCCCACAAAGGATATTTTAGAATTCTCATTCACTAAAGGCCTTGAGACCAGAAATAAAAGTTCTATTACCTATGGCCATTGAACTGTTGGGGAGAATGTTTGGATTCCATCTTCATCAACCAGATCATACTGTTCAATTGGCAGGGACTGTCTTATGTGACAGAATAAGGAGCTTCTGTGCCAGACTTGACTGTAGTGCCAGTGCCTATGTATTGCAGATGTTTGTAAATGAAAGAATGATGGTCATGGCAATTATTTTCCACATTTACCCGTGTAGTTTTAGGGTTCTTCTTTTTTTAGTTTATTTGTTTTATCTATCTATCTATCATCTATCTATCTATCTATCTATCTATCTATCTATCTATCTACCTATCTATCTATCATTTATTTTGAGAGAGAAAGAGAGCATAAATGGGGAGGGAAAGAGAGTGGTGGGCCAGAGACCCAAGCAGGCTCCACACTGTACGCATGGGTCCTAACATGGGCCTTGAACTCACAAACCATGAGATCATGACCTGAACTGAAGTCAAGAGTGGCTGCTTAACTGACTGATCCACCCAGATGCCCCATGAGTTTTAGGATTCTAAGACTGTAAATTCAATGTTTATGATTGAAACAATTAAGGTGTTAAAGTTAAGATGAATTACTTTTTAACTCCTGGGAATTTGCTTTTGTCCTTTTAAAAATATAGAGACATCATAACATTACCTATAAGCAAATATGAATAAAATCTCCAGCTGATTACATTTGTTAACTTTTAATCTCAATATTTAGGCTCATGTAGTCATAGCCCACATTCTACTTTAATAGTTAGTCAGGAGCTTACCCATTTATCAGATGTTCAGAAATAAATAACTGCTGAATGTGTGAACTCCAGGACAGGCTTTTCATATTTCTGATTATGATTTTGGATGTAACATCTGAGCTCATACTTTTTTTCAAACAACTTTATAATAGGATTAACATTTAAAATGTTAAAAAAAAAACCCTCAAAATTCTAGAACCTAGTACTATTGGCATCAGTGTTCTATGTTTCATTCCAGATAACTTTTATAACACAAAGTTGGAATCTTAGCAGATATACACTTTTGTGTATTCATATATTGCCAAACTGAACTGTTTATGTTGCTAAAATATTAAACATTTTTATTTTAATTGTGATTATTATAGCCTAGAGATTTGTTATTCTAAAATTTACACAATACTCTCATTATTGTTTACTTACAAAATACTCATATTTATTGTAGAGATATAAAGCAACAAGCAGCCTGGACTAAAAAGGAAAAGTACTTACAATTCCATTTCGCAGAGACAATAAGTGTAACTACATTAGAATATATCATGAAAAATTTAAATATCTCGTTATCTTCCTCTCTTAACTATCCATATTAATGTGTGCGTATAAATAAATGGTATGTGTATATATTTTAAATGTGACCATATAATACAAAATAAGAGTATACAAGTTATAATGAGAAACTTTATAATAGTACATTTCGACCAGTCTTCACGTCTGTAAGTCAGAGTTATATCTATATAATATTTCCTTTTTGGAATATATCATAGTTTTAAAGTAGTCCCCTATTATTGCACTTTTATACTTAATTCGTTGCAATGATATGGTGACCACCTATATCATTATGCAGTTGTCTCTTTAATTACTCAGAATAAATTTCTAAAATGATGTTAAAGGTATGCATATTTTTAAGACTTTGATATTTATTGAGGGGAAACATCAAGAAAAGTTTGTGCAGAGTTATATTTTAACATCAGTGATGCAACACAACTTAGCCCTTTTCAACATTTTTTAAAAACTTAATTTTTTAAGTTAAAATTTTTTTTTTAATTTCACTTAAAATAAGTTAATATTAGTTTCAGGTGTTTAATTTAGTGATTTATCACTTACATACAACACCCAGTGCTCATCACAAGTGCTCTCTTTAATACTCATCACCTACTTGACCCATCCCCACCCAACTTCCCTCTGGAAACCATCAGTTTGTTCTCTATAGTTAAGAGTCTGTTTCTTGGTTGGCCTCTCTCTTTTTCCCCCCTATGTTCATCTGTTTTGTTTCTTAAATTACACACATGAGTGAAATCATATGGTTGTGTCTTTATCTGACTTATTTTGCTTAAAATAATACCCTCTAGATTCATCCGTGTCATTGCAAATGGCAAGATTCCATTATTTACTATGACTGAGTAATATTCCATTATATAGATATATATATATAGATATAGATAATGATATATATATGCACACCACATCTTCTTTATCCATTCATCAACTGAAGGACATTTGATCTCTTCCCATAATTTGGCTGTTGTAGACAATGCTGCTATAAACATCGGATGTATCTGCCCCTTCCAATTAATAGTTTTGTATCCCCTGGATAAATACCTAGTAATGCAATTGCTGGGTGGTAGGGTTCTATTTTTAACTTTCTGAGGAACCTCCATACTGTTTTCAAGAGTGACTGCTTCAGTTTGCATTCCCACCAGCAGTGCAAGAGAGTTCCCGTTTCTCCATATCCTCACCAATTCCTCTTGTTTCTTGTGTTGTTGATTTTAGCCATTTTAACAGGTGTGAGATGATATCTCAGTAGAAAAATTCTTTAGCTCAAGTTGCTTGCTGAATTTGCTTAAACATGTTATAAAATATGTCAAATAAAACTTAATTTTAAGTATAAACAGTGAGATAATGGTTACAGTGAAAATGTTTCTTTCATATCGCAGTGAAATAGTTATAAACTTGCCTTAGCTTGGCAGTGACTAGTTATATATTCTGCTTGTCACTTGATCATAAATTTCAAAATAAAAATAGAGACAGTGTGATGGCGATGCACAGGCAGTAGGACCCTCATTATCAGTATCTCATAGAGTTCTTTCAGATTACAGCATTTAAAAAATGTTTGTGTAGATTTCACTTAAGTGAGTGTTCAGAAATCTGTGAAACATTAAGAAAACCAACTAGAGGGTTTTTGTTTTTGTTTTTGTTTTTAATTCTAGGAGATACTCTGCCACTCTGTAAGTGGAAGCACCGAAAACAGCTCAGTGGTTAAATTTGTCATTAGTTAATAGTTGAGTTTCATGGACTGAGAGCTATGAAAACACTTATTAAGTATGCTACTTCCCATTTGCTTTTCCTGACTTTAATATCTAGTCACAATAACTTTTTTGGGCTTTTAAGAAAACTCTAAAATATTTGTAAAGTTAGTTCAATAAGAGTATTTCAAGGTCAGATGGATCTAATTTCCTTTTTATCCCTGCAAAAATGGAGCCAACTAAAATTAAATCAGGTTTCGTGCATTCTAGTATGGTAGTTTCTGACCTGACATTTAGTGGTGTCAAAAGGGAGAAGTGCCCATTTTGGTGATATCATTCATCACCTTGTCAGCTGGATGCAGAGTAAGAGATTTGGCTTCTAGTTCAGATAACGTCATTGGAACAGTTCTCTTGGGCCTACAGACTTGTTACCCATATACTCTGGTGAGAGAAAAATACCTCGCATCAAGACCTTTGCTACTTCTAACTAGCATATACATTTAAGATTTTTCTAAATCTAGTTCATTTTCAGTACTATGCAGATTGTATCTTTTTATACTCCAAATAGTCCTTATTTTGCATATAAGTACTAAATGCTGTGAATGGATAAAATGGACTATCAAGTTAGACTTCAGCTGTAACAATTGTATATGTCATAGTATCTCTCAGCGTCAACATCCAAGAGATACTATACAAGATAATTCATATAAAGTACATACCGTATCTCTTCAATGGAGAATATCATCTAGAAGGAAGAGGAGAAACGGAAGCATATAGAAGAGGAGATGGGAAGGAGACCAAGGGAAGAAAAAAATATGAATGCTTACTGAATAAAAGAAGGTCTTCACATAGGTAGCTGTTATCAGAGAATTAACTACAGCAGTATTTTTCCAAGTGTGATCCAAAGACAACCTGGAATGAGTAACACTGTGTGCTTGCTAAAAGTTGAACTTCCCCGTGTTACTCCATATCTGCTAAGTCAGATTCCCTTGAGATGAGAGGTTCAAGGATCTATATTATTTATGAGCACCAGAAATGATCTTGTGCCAATGAAGTTTGAAATCTATTGAATTAAATTGTAAAGTTAATGGAAAATTTGACCTGTGACCTGATTGAAAAAATTGTATTGGCTTAGAAAATCTATATACATTATGGCTTGTCCTTAAGTATTAAGAAGAATGTAGAACACAGAACACTCAAAGAAAATAAACTTTTTATGGAGAACACACTGGAGAGCAGAAATTGCTGAAGATTCACTCACCCTGTTCTGTTCACTACTTTTGGAAGGTACATCCTTAAAATGCCAGCAGCATAATTTTAGGATAGGATGAATTTTTACTTACAGATTTTATTTCAAGAGAATCTACATGATGAGTATAATTAATGTTTAAGTAACACAATAATTAAGCTGTATAGGTATAGCTTCTCTCAAGTACTAAAGTCTAAAAATTATTTCAAGTATTTGAATATTGCCACTATTTGCATGCCAACATATTTGCTATAAACCTTGTGATGTTAAAACATATTTTGTTCAGGCAAATATTGTAAACGCAATCTGAATAATAGATGATGGCGCATGATCATTGTTAATAGTGATTTTCCTTAAATTAAAAAATACATTTGGGGTCATATTTTAATTATGACTGCTGAGAGTATAATCCTATTTCTCTGTTTATATAATTTAAATAAATTTTCTTACTTAAGGAAATAAATTAGCATAAGAAAGCAAGAGATGAATTCCCAGTCCCAAAGGTCAAATGCTAATTTTGGATTTCCTTCATTTAAAAAAATATTACCAATATCAATGTTGAAACTATTGATTATTAATGAAAAAACACATTTCCTATGGAACTCTTTTTGACAAGTACATTTTAATCTGTGTTAAAAACATATTAATCTCTGCCTCTTTTCCCTCTAATGTTTGAAGTTGAATTGCAACACAAGGATATTATGCAAATTAAGACAATTCTTTTCAAAGCTTTGAAGTTTTAATGTCAAAAAATACATATTTTAGCATATATTATTTAGTGAAAAGTTCATTTTTATTTTTTCTGCAAAAGTGCTCTAAGCTTTGGAGTAAGAGAATTCCGTGGGTCCCTAATTATACCATATGTTTTAGAAGTTTCAGCTTCCGGGGCGCTTGGGTGGCTTAGTCGGTTAAGCGTCCGACTTTGGCTTAGGGCATGATCTCGCGGTTCGTGGGTTCGAGCCCCGCGTCGGGCTCTGTGCTGACTGCCAGCTCAGAGCCTGGAGCCTGTTTCAGTCTGTGACTCCCTCTCTCTCTGACCCTCCCTTGCTCACGCTGTCTCTCTCTTTCCTAGAAATAAATAAAAATATTTTTTTTTAAAGAAAAGAAGTTTCAGCTTCCTCATGGATATCCAAAGATGATAATATTTGACTGTTTTCTAGCATTGCATCAATTTCATTTTCATTCTGTTATTATAGTTATTATCTTATGTAGGAGCATAAAGGGAAAATCACTCCAAGGATCAGTGATCAACAACCATCTTACTTGTGGTCAGTAACTTAAGCTGTGTTGAGGGACTGATTCCTGTGAGGAGTAAGAGCGAAGTCTAGAAAAATCAGTTGTTTTTCTCTGAGTGAAAGTGTCTGAGAAAAATCAACTGATTTTTCTAGACTTCAGTTTTTTCTTTGAGGAGAAGTGGTTTGGGGTAGATGATTTTGAATGTTTTTCCTGGTTGCACAACATACACAAGGTGATAAGAAAAAATGCATGGTGATGAGATAGACAATGAGTAGATCACAATGAAATTAGGTGAAAGGATATTAAGAAAAGATAATTAGGTAAATATTATGAAAAAGTCTAAATATGAAACCTGTTTGGGACAGAAATAAAATAAGTAGAGTGATAACAATAAAAAAGGGATTATGAAAGTATCTTTAAAAGTATAAGGAAATAGAGTCTTAATCAGTTGAGTGTCCAACTCTTGATTTTGGCTTAGGTCATGAACCTAGGGTCATGGGACCAAGCCCCAGGTTGAGCTCCACACTCAGCGTGGAGCCTGCCTCTCTCTCTCTCTCTCTCTCTCTCTCTCCCTCTGCCCCCTCTTCCTTACTGTGCTTGCTCTCTCTCTCTCTCTCTCTCTCTCAAAAATAAAAAGTATAAGGAAATAAACACTAGTAATAGGATCAGGTAAAAAAAAAAAAAAGAATAGCAGCACTTTTCACTAAACTTGCATGTGAGTAGTTAGAAAGCAATTTAATATAATGATATTTTAAAATGTGCTTTTTGGCACATCTGCTTTAGGAATTTTAAGCATGTTTTAAAAAATTATTTAAGAAAAATAACAATGTGGCTTAATTTTGTAGTTTCTTATCCCTTGCTTTCTATGAGGACTGTTTTAAATATAAAGGTATCTTCCAAAGTTGATAAAGAAACAAATATCTTCATTTAACCTCACATTGTCAATAGATACATAAGGCATGAATATACTACTTTACCTTAATATCAACTTAACAGTTACATTTACCTCCATTCTTTTGAACTATGTTCTTTTATTTATATAATAAAAACTTGGGATAATTTTAATTTTTAGGCTCCTGCATTTTCTATGTATTCTAAACCTGTTGAGTTTTCTACATCTGTACATGAACAGGCAAAGTACCTAAGTTAATATAGGGCATAAACCTATATGAAATGAATCTGATTAGGATTTGTATTTCCTGTTTATTATTATTATTATTATTATTGTTGCTGTTGTTGTTATTGTTATTTTTGTTAGCTTTGGACTTTTCAGCCTGACAAATCAGTTCATTTTTTAAAACAGTTGCTTACAGAGCATCAGATGGACAAGGCACTTTTCTGTATGCTATAGTATAAATGTGATATAATGTCAATAGAGAGATAGATAGACAATGGATAAATAGACACATAAGAAACTGATATATTATTAAGTATATAAATGTTCTTTGAGTCATTGAGTCAGTGAATATGAATTTATTCATATTTTTAGTTGTAGTAGATAAAGATTATAATGGAGAAGTTAAAAATCTTTTGATAGTGGGGCGCCTGGGTGGCTCAGTCGGTTAATCGACTTCAGCTCAGGTCGTGATCTCACAGTCTGTGGGTTCGAGCCCCGCATCGACCTCTGTGCTGACAACTCAGAGCCTAGAGCCTGCTTCAGATTCTGTGTCTCCCTCTCTCTCTGGCCCTCCCCCACTCATGCTTGTCTCCCTCTGTCTCAAAAATAAATAAAAACTATAAAAATTTTTTTTAAAAAATAAAATAAAATCTTTTGCTAGTGCTTTTATGGATTGTAAGGTTTGAACCTGTGCCAAGAGATGGAGAGGGAAAGCCGTGAATGAAAGTATGAGTTCACAATGTGTAAAGTATTTGGGGGGAATCCCTGAATAAATTAGTAGACTAACCTAGATATTACAGAAACCTTATATGAGTAGTGGTATATACTACCATATAATTGGTTAGAAACCAATTATTAAAATTCTTAAACACCAGACAAGTAGACTTTGAAATTTTTCCTGTGGGCAGCAGAAAGCTTATAGATAATAGAAACATTTACATTATTAAATATGCTTGAGAGTAGCATAATTCTGTCTGAATTCTTATTTCTGATTTAACTTTTAAAAAATAATATGTACTTTGCAAATATGTGTGTTTCAGACAGTTTAAATACTTTTGTGTAGTAGATTATTTTATTAATTGCCAATGGTAATAGAATTTCAAGTACTTTGATAATATTTTATAAATAATAGCGCTGTCATAGCATCCTTTGTGTCTTGCCTAATGTGACCAATTCCTTTGGGGATGATTATATATGTCAGTGTGGCCTGTGTAATACATTAAGGCTTATCCTCATTGCAGTCATTTATTAGATGCTTAATTGTGGACATTGCTCCCACTAGGCAATGTACAAAGATTGCTACATAGGGGTTCTTTAAACATTGAGTCTAGGGAATCTAAATGTTCTTAGCATCCTCAGTATAGCACACCACTTTTGTACTCACTGGGCTAAATTGTGCTAATAGTGTCAGCTAAATATACTAAATAGTCACAGTTATAAGTAGGCTTCCAAACATAACAGATATTCGACCTGACAATGCCATGTAATAGCAGGTATATAAACCACATTAACTTAGACCGTGCAGGAAGCAGACAATGAAAAGAATTTGACTTACCATGAATAATGGAATGTTTTTGTTTTTTGTTTTTTGTTTTTTCACATCTGTTAGCCTGTCCTTCAGGCCCCTTTGCTCAGATGCTTTGAGGGTTCAATACAGAGTTTGAGTTAGAAGTTAAATTTCAGTTCTTAATCTTTTTCTTTGTTTATGGTATTCACAAACTAAATACTGAATCTCGACACACAGGTCTTATTTAGTTGTAAGTCTTTATATCAGGTAATTATAGCATTGGTCTAATTAGCTAGCAGGCTAAATTTGTCACAGTAGACTGAACTTGTCTAAAATTTATCAAAGAAGTAAAAGAGCATTCTGTGTAATTTTATTGATTTAGGAGACCCTTCTTATCAACTTCCCAAAAAGAATATTTAGTTTCTTAGTATTATTTTCCAGAAATACTTTTAGTACTGAACATTTATCTACCTACATATGACTGATTTGATCATCAAGAATACATATATATGTGCTTGTATAGTCCCTCTTTGAGATAGTAGGTCCATGAAAAGTCTTGAATTATGAAATTCAGCCAAAGAGGAAAAAAAAAAGCTCATGGGTGTTAAGCACTTTTTGCACATATAATTGCAAAAAATAGACCTATGTTAAAGGTATACAACCAAAAACCTTCCACAAATTTTTAATATTTGCATTGCTTTACAGATTTCCTAAGATGATGTAATAATTTTGTTGTATATGTTATGCTACATTCTGACTTTCAAAAGTATATAATAATGCACAATATTTGTCATACTCAAATTGATAGACTTATTCACCAGACTGTTAAAATCATTTTATATACTATGTTTTAGAGCAGTATTAAGCTTTTCAGCTGCAAAATGTTATCCTCCTCGGAATAAAGAATTTCCAAAATCTTTTGCAGCTTCTCTGAAGTAATAATGGCCCACCATGTCATAATTTTAGACTACAAAAGTACTTTGGAACAAAATATTTTAAAAATAGAATATGATAACAGGAGAAAATTGCCTTTTGACATTATAGTTTATCTAATACAGTTAAGGCTTTAAAATAGGATCCATTCATGTTTTCCAGATTCCTTTTCCATTTGTTGGAGCATGTCTGCTTTTTAATCTGATTGTGATAAAACTGTACATTCTTAGGAAAATTTTTATCATATAGGCAGATATAGGGAGAAAGCCTTCCAGCATCTTTTCTTCTTTTAGCTCTGAAAGGTCTCAGAGAAATCAAACAAGGATCTATTGTTGGAAGAAGTGAATAAAATCAGAGATCAAATAAAATTACAGTGAACAAAAGCTTCCATTTGAAAGTATAAAACATTAGTTGCTATTTTATAAGAAGAAAATAATGTTATTTCATTGATTTTAAATTTGCAAACTAAATTAAATTGACTTTGAGTAACTAATTTAGGTACTCTTTACTATCTCAAGAAGTATTAAATCTGAAATAAACCTAGAAATATTTACTTTAGAAGAAATAGCCAATGCTTATTGAAATAAAAGTTATGATTATTTATTATCATAGAAATTACTAAGAATCTGTACTGAGTTATGACACTGTTAAATGAAGAGTTATTAGAAAACATAACAGAGTATTAATATCTAATTATATAAAATTGATTTGTAATTAGCTCTACAGGAGTGCAAAAATAATACCTGCTGTATTAATGACAACCAGATTAAAGAGGAAAGCTTTTTTCTCCTTGCTCTAATTAGTCTGGTTTGCACATTCTTATTTATGAAATAAAAATATTATTTATTTTCCTCTAAGTGTTTATGGCTCTCAAGCTACCTTTTCTACTTCATGAAAGGTTCAGTTGTGTTCTCCTTACTTTGCCTTAAAGTTATTAATGTAATCACACAAAGGGTATAGCAAATGAGAGAAAGAAAGAAAGAAAAAAAATATAGACCCAACCCTAAGACAGTGTGTGAATTATTTGTAAATGTTGTCTGGTGCTCTCTTTCTTTATTCTTTCAATTGTGTACCTCAATCCATTCCAGTGTTTTGCATCTTCAGGGTGACTGGCTGTATCAGCACCCTCACCCCCACTGTACCCAGCCTACTCTCCTCAGCCCAGACCTGGGCTTTCGCTTCTCATGACTCCAGTGTTTCACCTAAACTCAGCTCTGTTGAATACCATTCCATTATCTCTTTCTAAATTTCCTATTGGCAACTCACTACTCTGATACGAAACTGCTAAATGCTATTCACTCAAGTATTATTTGGGAAGTATGTAGAGGAAAGTTCCTAACCCAAAGAGACTTGTTAAGATAAGCCTTGGTTTTAAATCTTCACAATACCCAAGATATTTTAAAATACATATTTGGATTTCATACCTTTCTTCCCTCCTAGACTATAATTTCTGAATGTAGACCATCTGTTTTACTCACCTTTGTATTCTCTCGAGGCTGGTCCAGTAACTTTGCCATGTGCTTGGCCACTGTTGGCATTTTATAAATATGTGTTGAATAAATGAGTAGAAGAAAAACTCAGTATCTTATTAGTATCTCAGTATTTCAGTAACCTGATATAAATGCCAATAAGGGTTTATTCAATTGTGAGGTAATTAATGGTGAAAAGGTACTTAATCTATTTGTCTTTATATGTGTGATATTTGTGATTTTGTATGTCACATTCCTTCTCTTTAAGGTATTAGTTTTATTCTTCTAACTAGTTTTTCCTCGCACAACCCATCTGAATACTCTTTTCCAGCTCATCATCCTATACAGTATAAAACGTATAATGTAGGACTGCTTCTAGAATGCTTGAAGAGTACTTGTAAGTTAAAGCATTACAACCACTGTATGTAAATAGTACATAGTGAAACACCCAGCAACATCCAAAATGCTTCTGTAAAATGGGCCTTCTAATAATCCTTAAGATGGTTACAAGTTTTAGTAAAAATGTGTAATAACCGGGGTAGTGCCGGGTTCCATGGTAAGCCCTAAATAAATTATAGCTATGCTTGTATTTCATTCTGATTTTCAAGTGAAATGCATTTGTGAGTAGCAGCGAGGCAATTAAAAAGAATGGTTATCCATGTAACACCCAGTGCTCATACCCACAAATGCCCTCCTCCATGCCCATTATCCCCTTCCCTACTCCCCCCCATCACCATCTAGACAATAAACTATTTAAAAAAAAAGAATGGTTATCATACATGTATGGGAGATCTTTGAGAAAAAAATAATCTGGTTTCACGATTTTTGTTTCTACTGCCTGTTCATTACTGTAAAATAACTGTTGTGGCGGTAGTTTAAATGTTTAGTGTCATGATATGTGTCTTTAGCTGGAGGTAAGAAGGTTAGAAAAGAAAATGAGTCACTTAATTATTCTTTCTCTCTTTTTCGTTTCTAAAGCAGCCAAACCGAGGTAATAAAATAGCGTTTTGCAACTGGGACCAGTTCCTTCTCCTTTGCTATGTTAGGTGAGAGAGAGACTTACAGACCAGAGGCTTTAGAGAAGAAAAAAATGCGGATTAAACGTGTGGCCCTCAGCTTTCTCCATCTACACACTCTCTTTGCAGTCTGGGTGGAAACAAGCACCGACTTGTTTAGATGCAGTTTAAGAATTAGAGTTAGTGTATTGGCTAATACCTTTAGTGTCACCACACCTCCATGTAGAACCTGAAGCCCCATGCCCGCTCCTGTAATGGGAATTGAAGGAGCCTAGACTGGGACTGATAAACATCCAACAGCATGAATAGCCCACAGCAGATCCTCAAGTCCCTCCTCCCTCCTCTTTCCTTTCCCAAAGCCCTGCCCAAGCCTCTGTGCTGTGTGAAAACGCTGGGAGAAATACAACAACGTGCAACACTAAGAGAGGAAAATTTTAACTTAGAGTCATTGGCACAACTAGTGTGAAAGCTTTACTGGAAAAGATGAAAAGGTTCAAGTCTTGGCTATGTCCCACCAGCTTGTAATCTTGGGCCCTTAAAACTTTTTTGGAAATAATTTTTCTCCCATAGATATATAGGTTTAATTATTTGTCACTTGCAGCTCTAACTATCTGCTGTCCCAGAATGAACTATCAAGTCTTCTTATCCTCAGGCAGATAGACCCAGAAATGTTACGATATTTTGCAAATACAAAAATTTGAAGTATGGAAAATTCAAGGACAAGAAAGTGTCTCCATTCTTTATTTAATTTCCAGACTTTCTTTCAGGTTCTTAAAGAAAACTAACTCTCTGAGGAGAGATACATTTCAAAGAAATCTACAGTGTTTCTATGAAAGATTGATAAGTACATGTTTCAGTATATAAAACATTTGAACTTAGAAGGAACAGTGCTCATAGCAGATGCTTCTTTATTGAGAAATTTCACAGCTGTCATCTGTTGTGGCAATGATGATTGAATGAGTGGAATATTGTTTATTCCGCTAAGGAAATGATCCAGCCTTCAGTATATAAAGACTTCTTTCTTTTTTCTCACCTTTATATCTGAAAGCAACGGAACACACCTATCTTTACTTGTACCAGCTGCTTGTTGCCAGTGAGATGTGCTCTCCCTGAGATTCACACACCCCTTTATAAATCTGGCTTTCACCCTTTTCCCTCCGTTAAAACTGCTTATCCCTATCGCAATGACCGTCTAACTGTCTTGACTATTTTTCACCTTTCTTCTCCTTAATCTCTGCACTATATGATGCTTTCTCTGCCCTCCTACTTTGCATGCTTCTTTGAACCATCCTGCACCATCTTGAGTGTACCCTCCATTCTTTGTCTTTTGATTAGCCTGCTTTCTTCTGCCTGCAACTAAATTGCACCCTCAGAAGATGGCTGTTTATGTTAACTCTCCTCGACGTTTTCATTCACTCTCATAAATTGAGTTTAGTTAGCACCCCTAGGGCCGTGGCTCCCAAATCTCTAAATGTAGTGCTGACATCATCCATATGTCTATACCCAGCTGCTGTTGGGTATTTCTACCTGGAGGTACCACTGTGACCCCTCAAAGTCTCAAGTCCCAAGGCAAAGCTCACTGTTCGCCCATGGAGATTTATTTTTCTTACTTTTCCTGTTAATAGATATCAGCTTTGAAATTATAAAGCAAAACTTTACTTTCTCATTCCCTTTTGCTTCTTGTTTGTTTTGTCTATAGAATTTTCCTTCATGACTTTTTTTTTTTCAAAGTCACTATGTTCTTTTTTCCCCACTGTAACCATCCAACTTTTATTACCTTTATGTTAGCCTGAGCTATTGTCATACTCTTACACTTGGCTCCACCTCATATCTTTCCTTATCCCAATCCATCTACATCTCCCCTAGGATAGAGTTATTAAATATTCACAGTGATTGTGTAATTTTTCTTCAAAGTACTTTCCATTACCTTCTGCATTGACCTACCATGTAAGGCCTTACAGAGAAAAGCAGATCTACCTTACTTCCAGTTCTCACCCTTCAATAAATTAGCTCAACCCTACAATTAACTTAACCCAATTAATTGTAGTACAGCTCTACACCTCTCTCATGTTTTTCTTTCTTTATGAAACTCTTTTTTCCTTCCCATTATAATAGTTTATTAAAATAATTCCCTTTTCCATCATTTTATCCCTTCCTTCTTTTCTTCCATTTTTCCTCCTTCTCCCTAGTTTTTGATTCACTTGCCTATCCTTTTATTTACTCATATGTACACATACTTGACAAAAATTTTGAGCATTTATTTCACTGTGTGCCTGGCAAAATTTTGGACGTAGAGAATAGAATGTTAGATTAAGACAAAGACCATATCTACCCTATTGTCTCTTACAGTTGAGACAAAGACATAGTCACCCCCCTTGTGGTCAATACTGGGAAAATGCACTGTTCCACTCTCTCTTCAAATGTCACCTTTTTCAAGTTCCAGTTTCCAGTTCAAGTTCCAGTTTCAAGTTCAAGTTTCCAGTTACTTGGCCAGGATATAATTTTTTTTTATGTTCACAAGAATAGAAACTTCATTAAGACAAGGAATAGTTTTCATTTAATTTTTATATTCTAAGCACATTAAGAGGAAGTAATAGTGAAAACTTTATAAATATTAAGCAAATGAATAGATGATTGAAGCTCCTAGTTCTTTGTTTTTTACCTTGTCTTAGGGCACTTATATTACCGTACTTGATGCCACATTTATTTGTACATTGATTTTATCCTCCTTTTGTCTGTAAGCACCCAAAAGTCAGGGACTATATTTTACTTATTTTTCTAATCTTGTGATGACTATCCCAATGTACAATACTCTGAAGTGTTTATTGAAATGAATAAATTCCTTAATGCCCCTTACCCATTTAGCCTATCTCCCCTCCCACAACCCCTCCAGCAGCCCTCAGTTTGCTTTAAGAGTCTCTTATGTTTTTATCCCCCTCCCTGTTTTTATATTATTTTTGCTTCCCTTCCCTTGTGTTCATCTGTTTTGTATCTTAAAGTCAAAACTATCTTAATGAGATATGCCTGGGTGGCTCAGTCAGTTAAGCATCTGACTTCGGCTCAGGTCACGGTCTCGTGGTTTGTGAGTTCCGAGATGTGCATTGGACTCTGCTGTCAGTGCAGAGCCTGTTTTGATCCTGTGTCCCCTTTCTTTCTCCGCTCCTCCCTTACTATTCTCTCTCTCTCTCTCTCTCAAAAATAAACATTAAAAAAACAATCATAATATATTTATTATTTAGATACAAATACTAAGTCAAATAATCTTGCCATATATTGAGTGTGGTCCATTTTGCCATTTGATAACATATTTTACAGTGGCACGACTTAATGCCCTCACCCATTTATTTGTTTTTATAAAAATTATACGTGTTGAGTGAAATGGACCGTGTGTATACCCTGCATCTTATTTTTTAAAAATATTTATGATATCCAGCATAGCATCATATAAATTGAAAGGGCTAGGAAAAGAATTACTAATATTAATAAACGCAAATGACAATAAAGCTGCATCATTTTATTTAAACTTTTGTTGCATGAGTGAAGTTATTTATGAATTCCTGACATTTATTAAGAAACAGAAGAATTTAGCTCCATGATGCAATTGGATATTTGAAAAAGCTGCAGATGATACTAGTACTATGTATGCGTCTGACACTGTTCTTGAGACAGATATTAATCCATTTAATATTTTACAACAACCATGGGAAACGGCACTGTTACCACATTTATAGATGGAGAACCTGAAGCACCCAAGAGTTATGCGAATTGTCCAACATCAGAGAGCTAGTGAATTCAGTAATTCTGATTTCAAATTCTGTGCTCTGAAGACTGTTGCTGGTATGCTAGCTCTCCTAGATATGTATGTGCCTGTGGCGTGAGAAAAAGGAATGCTGAAGGCATTTAGAAAATAAAGAGAAGAGAGACTAATCTCAAGTATGTTCCTAAATATGTTAAATTCAACTTACTCGACAGCTTCTTATGGCACCAATCCCATCATCCCCAAAACGATAACTAATAAAACTAAGACGAAGGCATAAAAAGAGGAAATTAAGAGAGAATGAAGTAATTATTCATAACCTGATACATACAATTTTAGAATTTATATGAACACAATGATCAAAAGCAGCCTGGTGTGATCTTTTTGGTACTAGAAAATATGGTTCCTTTTTGACTGTTTCTTTCTTTTCTCATATTTTGTTCTATTTGAAATACCCACTATTTAATATATTTGAGATGCATTATTTTAAAGAGTAGTTTAAAAGCTTTCTTCAGATAGAGCTATTATGTTATCTGAAGTCTGATATGCCTATTGTTTTTCTTTTTTTTATATATATATATTTTTTATTTCTTTCTAGGAGAGAGAGAGAGACAGCGTGAGCAGGGGAGGGTCAGAGAGAGAGGGAGTCACAGACTGAAACAGGCTCCAGGCTCTGAGCTGGCAGTCAGCACAGAGCCCGACGCGGGGCTCAAACCCACGGACCGCGAGATCATGACCTAAGCGAAAGTCGGATGCTTAACCGACTAAGCCACCCAGGCGCCCCTGCCTATTGTTTTTCTTGTAAAAATTCAAAAGCTGCCATTCAGGGTCCATCTGATGTCTATTTGAGCTGCCAGATCTCATCCTGAAGGAATACTTCATCATGCAGACATAAAAAAAAAATATGTTTATTGCATAAAGTTTCACATAAAGTTTCATTTTTAGAGCCTTGGACTATACCTTAAGAAACTCTATAGTGATCTTCAGAAGTTAAGAATTGTCATCCAAACATTTTATGAGACACTTTGTTTTAGACTCTGGTTAAATGAGTCTCTGGTGACTAAAGTAAGTGACCATTTGAAGAGGCTATGCCCCCACTAAATTAGGAGCCTTTAGAAGCATTGTTTCCTTTTATATCCTACAAGAAAGCAGTGTCAGTTTCCACATTAAAGACTATATTCTTCTAGGGGTGCCTGGGTGGCTCATTCGATTAAACATCTGACTTTGGCTCAGGTCATGATCCCACTGTTCCTGACTTTGAGCCTCACGTCAGGCATTGTGCTGACAGCTCAGAACCTGGAGCTTGCTTTGGATTCTGTGTCTGTCCTTCTCTCTATCCCTCCTCTACTCGTTCCTCTTTCTCTCAAAAATAAACATTAAAAAGATTTTAAAGAATATGTCCTTCTGGGAATCTAACTGGAAGAAATAAACATAAATCACAGACAATTTTGGGCACAAAGATAATTGCTGCTGTCAAGTAATTTATAGCAACTACAGAGGTCCTCTATAGCAGCAAAGGCAGGCAGGTTTTGTTGATTCCCACTGTGGAGTATTATGTAGCCAGTAAAAGGCACTATCATGTTAGTTGAGAGGCTGACAACACAAAATTCTACAGTTAATATGATCATGATTCTGAAAAGTTGTGCATAGGAAAAAATAGAGGAAGTCATGTATGGATACCTTTATCCATTTAAAACTGATAAAATACCTTTATCCAAATTAAAAAATTTAAAATTTTTTAAACAGTTTTGAGTGAGAAATTATTGCTTTGTAATAAAAAAATGGATTTGCTTCAAAATGTTATAGCAAGTTCTCCCATCTTACTCTTTAGTAGTTTATAGGCTTGATAGAGACAGAGAAAGATAAATAGATACTAATATTCTAATAAATATTCTGATTTATTTAATGGTGGAACTACTTATAACAGCAATGCAGAAGAAAATATGTTTTCCTTTCTGGGTTCTTGTCCTTGTTTTTTTTTCTTTTTGAGATTTTTATAATAATTAATGATGAGTATTTTTTTCCTGTCATGGAAATGTACATGGGAAGATTTTTCTTAGCACTACTCATGTTTAGCTTAATCTTGCTGCAAAACCATTCATGCTTGGATGATGCACACAGAAGTTTGAAAGATATTTGGATTATGGGAATCATGTTATGATATAGGTAACAGAATTCAGTTGCTTTATGAAACTAAATAATCCTTACCTCTTTCAATCTTTCTAGCATTTAGAAGTTTCTCAGTGAGTTTCTGTTAGTGGTAAGCTTTCTTAGTTTTCAAATAAAAATGTCAGTAATTCCCTCATTCCTGTATGATCATTTACTTAGGTATTCGATTCTAGGTTATTATCCCTGAAAACTAAAGATTTTTACTCCATGACCCTCTGATTTCTGTTGTTTCTGTGTTGTATAATGATTATTCCTTTATAGTATTTTTTTTCTGACAGCTTTTAATATTCTTCTCATTGTCCTGGTGTGAAGTTTTACTGCTGGGTGCCTAGCTGTGGAATCTATGTATCTTTGTCTGACTGCTGTAGGTTATGCCTACTACATCTGAGGTCTTTGATCCGTTATGAGAAATTTGTATCCATTTTGACCTTGAGCATGCCTCTTGCATTGTATCATTTTTCCCACTGTGAATCTCCTGTTAGAGCTAGGTGGGACTTATCTGTTCTCCACATCTCTTACGCACTCTTTTGTATTTCTATTTCTTTATATTTCTATGAGGAATTTTGAGTCATTCTCCAGCTTTATCTCTAAGTCACTTTTTCATATTGTGATTCATCTACTGTTTACACCATCCCTTGCATCTCTATTTTCAATGACTATGTTTTTTTGTTTCTGTAACTTCCTTTAAAATCACCTTTTGGAGCACCTGGGTGGCTCAGTTGTTTGAAGGTCCTACTTCAGCTCAGGTCATGATCTCCCAGTTCACGAGTTTGAGACCCACATTGAACTCTGCTGACAGCTCAGAGCCTCTCTCTCTCTCTTTCTCTCTCTTTCTCTCTCAAAATTACACTTTTTAATGTTTTCTTTATTTCTAGGAGAGAGAGAGAGACAGCGTGAGCAGGGGAGGGTCAGAGAGAGAGGGAGATACAGACTCTGAAACAGGCTCCAGGCTCTGAGCTGGCAGTCAGCACAGAGCCCGAGGTGAGGCTCGAACCCACGAACCGCGAGATCGTGACCTAAGCAAAAGTCAGACGCTTAACCGACTAAACCACCCAGGCGCCCCTCTCTCTCAAAAATAAATAAATATTAAAATAAATAAATAAGTCACCTTTATTGAGTATAATTTACATAAAATAAACTTTACTAATTTCAAGTGTACAATTCATTAGGTTTTGATATATGTATACAGTCCTGCAAACCCTACCATCATGGAGAACATTTCTGTCAGTTCTTTTTGCTTTATTCTCCAATATTTCTCATCTTTTTGGATAGCATATTATTGCTTTCACATATTTTTGTTCATTATTTGTGTCTTTAGACATTTAAATGTGTTTATCTTATGATATGCATCCAGTTAGTTTTATAATCTGAACCTCTTGTGGTCTAATTATGGCTTAAGTTTTGGTTTGCTTTGTTTTTGATAAATCATGCTTATGGTAGCTTTGCTTCTTCTGTGTTTAATAAATGTGCATTGTGAGTGCATATTTTTGCACGTTTTCATCTTATGATGAAATGACCTTTATTGTATGTTCTTCAAGATAAGATTTGCATTTGCTTTTTCTAGATGCTCTACAGGTATCCAAGACTACTTAAAAGTTTTGTTGTGTAGTATTTCACATTTAAACAGAATTTTCATATATGTAAGGGGATACATACATACACATATATGTCATGTGTAAATAAAACATAATGAAATTAATACATTTATTCCATCCCCATGGATTAAGAAACTGACCTTCATATTACCACTTTTTAAAATAATTTCTTAGGGGGTGCCTGGGTGGCTCAGTCGGTTAAGCATCTGACTTCGGCTCAGGTCAGATCTCACAGGTCGTGGGTTAGAGCCCCGCATCAGGCTCTGTGCTGACAGTCAGCTCAGAGCCTGGAGCCTGTTTCAGATTCTGTGTCTCCCTCCCTCTCTGCCCCTCCCCTACTCGTGCTCTGTTTCTCTCTGTCTCAAAATAAACTATAAAAAAAAATTTTTTTTTAAATAAAAAAAATAAATAAATAAAATAAAATAATTTCTTAGGACCTAAGTATCGGTTATGGTCAGTTTTTTTTCCTATTTTTTTTTGTGCCAGAAAAATTTTCTTATGAGGAAACCATTCATTTATATATTCAGCAGACAGTTACTGAATGCCCACTATCTGCCAGATACAATCCTAAGTGCTAGGAACACAGAATTGGCAAAACAGACAAAATCCTCTGCCCTTAGAGAGTTCACATTCTAGTGGAAACGGGACAATAGGTTGAAAAAGTAAGTAACACATTGTAATTCTGATGATGGTAAGTGCTATGGAGGGAAAAACCAATTAGGGAAAGAGCATAGAGAGTGTCAGTGAGGGCAAGAATCAAACTTTTAAAAAGGGAATCAAGGAAGGCCTCTCTGTGAAGAAAAACCTAAAGAAGCCGAGGCAGTGAGTTGTGAAGTTATAGGGAAGAATAGTTGAGGAAGAGGGAACAGTAAAAACAGAAGCCCTAAAGTGAAGGATATGCACAAGGAAAAGCAAGGGAGTCAGTGTGGTTGGAACAGAGCAGTTATGGAGACGCAGACGAACTCAGAGCTGTAACAGGGGCCAGACTGTGCAGATGCTGGAGTAAATTTGGCTCCAGTTACAAATGGAACCGGGAGCTTTCCGAGTGCTTTGAGAAGATAAATGATGTCATCTGATTTGTTTTTAAGGGGACCTACCTGGTTGCTGTTTTGAGATATACTTGAATTGCTCAAAAATAAAGCAGGAAGAGGCTATTGTAGTTACACACATGACAATGGTGATGGTTTGATCAGAAGCGATATAAGTGGAGGTGGTGATATGTGGGCAGATTCTAGAAATCTGTTTAAGGTACAACCAACTGGGTTTGTTGATGGGCTGGTTGTGGGCTGTGAAAAAAACGAGTCAAGAATGTTTTTAGGGGCACCTAGGTGGCTTAGTCGGTTAAGCGTCCGACTTTCTCTTAGGTCATGATCTCACAGTTCGTGGGTTCGAGCCCTGCGTCGGGCTCTGTGCTGGCTGCCAGCTCAGAGCCTGGAGCCTGTTTCAGTCTGTGACTCCCTCTCTCTCTGACCCTCCCCTGCTCATGCTGTCTCTATCTCTCTCTCCTAGAAATAAGTAAAACATTAAAAAAAAAAAAAGAATGTTTTTGGTCTGAACAACTGCAAAGATGGATTTACCTATAATTAGCTGCCATAGAGAAGATAATAGGGTAAGCAGAATTTGGAGAGGAAGGTCAGGTTTTGAGATGTTAGGTTGGAGATGCCTATAAGACATCCTAATGGAAATTTCAAATGGGGCAGTAGCTCAGGGAGAGAGATCAGGACTGGAGCTATATATTTGGGTGGCATCAATATATAGATTCTGTGTAAAGATCTGACCTTGGAAAAATAAATTTTAGGGATTGAATCTTCAGAAGCTGTATGTTTGATTCTGAGAGATGAAGAGAAACCAGAAAAATGGATTGAAATTGAGCAGGTCATTTACTAAGAGAAAACCCAGGTGAGTGTAGTATCCTAGAAGTGAGTACAGTGATGAGTGATCAAGTGTACTGAGTGATGTTGATAGTATCACACTGAGGACTGTAATTTAACCATAGGATTCATCATTTGGTGGGCAAGTTTGAGGCTGATTGGAGTGAATTCAAGAGAGAATGAGAAGAAAGGAGTGATTCTGTTTTTTAGCAAAGCAAGAAAATGGGGCCATAGCTAGAAAGAAAAGTTGGGATAAAAGAGGGTATTTTTTAGATGGTGAAAATAATAGTATGTTTGTAGAGGGGAAAAATTGCTGATGCAGGAAAAAGAAAAGGGAAACTCCTAGGGCTTTGCTCTGAAATAGATGTGGGCATGGATCTAATAATGCAGCATAAGTGGAGTTGCTGGCCTTTGCTAAGTGCCCGGAGACCCTTGGGTTTAAAAAGGATGTTTGTTTTAAGCTGTTTCATGGATCGACTTTCTTTTCTTATATAGTCTACAAGATTGTCAGAAGCGTCCATATGTTGTAAGGCATCCTTTTTGTCAGTGTAGCAAAAATGCCTCACATGCTCTAGCCCTTTCTTCATGGTCTAGACACATGGCCTTTCATTTCTGAAAGTGTCATGCTTCCCTTTACCCAGAATCTTTGCACATGTAGTTACATTTGCCTTCAAGGGCACCCACTCAGTGGTTTCATTCAGACATTCAAAGCATTTTCTGCAGATGTAACTTCATCACTTTTTACCATTTGGATTTAATCAGTCTTTACCATTAGCCTTTAATGGCATGTGGCTGGGTCCATATCTCTTAAAATGTTCAAAAGAACACACAGAATACTGAGTAGCCAACAATGACGTTCATTATTTATGAATTGACAAGCATGTTATGAAATAAATATATTTTTATTCCAAAACTGTACTTAATTTATAATTATATGATACAAAGTAAATAATGCAGGTCCTTTTTTTATGCAGTGTGTCTGCCTAGGTGTTATATAGATTAAGTAGATAATTGCCACAACTGTAATTAATTCTCTGCTGTCTGGATAATATATTTGAGTGAGGAAAATGTAATCTTGCTGCCTAGAGCAGCAAGTAATTTACATTGGGAGAAGATATTCTAGCACTTTGTTCCAAAGAAAAGAATGATTCATACAGAAAATGGTATTTAGCCATCCAAACTAAGCTTAAATTTAAGAACTTTTAATTGTGCTTCTGCAGTTTAGATATAGCACTATCTCCAATGTGTATAATATTTACTCACTAAAATAAAATACTCACTGGTCTCTAAAAACATGTTTCTAGCAGGGCATGTTGATGTCGAGTTTGAAGTGTGGGCAGTTCTACGGGAGCAGAGATTTGGAAATCAAAATTTAAACAAAGTAAAATTGAATCAGTGGCTCTGTGTAGATTCAAATGCATAAACAGTCAAAAAAATGAGGACGAAAACTGTGTGGCTAAAATATTTTATTGACACTCAAAAATCAGACGACTTTCAACAATAATTAAAACCTAGTAGCATAAACTATTGAATCAAATGAGGAACCAGATAAAATGAGTGTTTGGTCCTGACTCTTGCTACTTCTGTGATTAGCAGTTTAGGAAATACAGACCTCAGTTCTATAACTGAAAAAGGGATACTACAGACCACATCATTCTACATGTGCCCACTGAATGACGAGTTTACAAGATAGCAATGGAAATTACAAGTATGGAGTTCCACAGAAAGAGATTGCTTACTATTACCCTATAATTTTTAAAGTTTCTATCAATAAATGTGCAGCGTCAAGGTCCATATTATCCCTTTTGTTGATGTCCCAAGTAGTTCATACTTCAGGTAGAACAGACAAGCTTTTATGTACCTTTAAAATAACTGTTACACGGGGCGCCTGGGTGGCTTAGTCGGTTAAGCGTCCGACTTTCGCTTAGGTCATGATCTCGCAGTTCATGGGTTCGAGCCCCGTGTCGGGCTCTATGCTGACTGCCAGCTCAGAGCCTGGAGCCTATTTCAGAGTCTGTATCTCCCTCTCTCTCTGACCCTCCCCTGCTCACGCTGTCTCTCTCTCTCTCCTAGAAATAAATAAAACATTTAAAAATAAAATAAATAAAATAAAATAAAATAAAATAAAATAAAATAAAATAACTGTTACAAGGTCACTGATGCTCTACCAAAATGAAATTTAGTCCTAACGTTAGTTTCTGGCAAAATTAGTGGAGAATTTTATGATACAAAGTCAAAGGAATTAAGGTGGGATGATGTATTGTATAAATTGCTTGGATCTTTAATGTAATACTCTACATTATTTTAGCATTGATAGAAACCATGAGGGAAAGAAAACATGATATTCTCCTACTTGGAACAATACAGAATTATTTCAATATTTTGGAAACAATTTATCATTTTTCAAAGTTAATTTTGGCAAGTTGAGTATTGTGGTGGGTAAGGTGCCAGGCTTAATTCTTTGACTTGCGTTGACTCAAAATGAAGAGCATCCACATTCCCAAATCACCTTACTTAGTTGTCCTGTCTTGTTGGAAGTTAATAAGCTGTGAATATGAGTATACATAAATTATTTAGCATGATCTTAATAGAACTTTATTAATACCAAATATCCTTATTTTGATGAATTTAGGAAAAATTTTTATTAACAAATACATTTAGTAACTTCAGGTACTTCTTTCTTAGGATCTGCTTTTGAATTGAAGGGTAATCAAAAGAGCTCACTTAAAAGTCAGATGATTCAGGTTAATTGTTATTAATTTTCTATATTCATATTTAAATGATGATCACATAACAGAAGTCCTGTTTTGCACATTGATTAAAATAGAAAATAATGTTCTGAATGGAATTTACTATTATTAGAAGATGAAATGAGATCATCTCATATGAGATAGAACATAATGAGCAGAGTATTTGAAAGAGAGCTACATCTGCTTTTCAGAGTTTACAGAATTATCAGTGAGTAGAATTATACCTTGTTTAAGAGAAGGAGGAGCCAGCTAAGCTCTTACTATCACAGCAGATGTAATAAGAGCTTTCTGAACTTTCACCTTCAAACAGAATAGTGGTAGATAAGGCACATTTTAAGGAAAGTCTTGATTTCTTGTGAATCATAAGCACTTCCATAATCAGAGCCAGTTAACAATATCTATTAACAAGTGTTATTTTTGACATTTTCACATCTATGATTGTATAGGGACTGAAAATACTTTGCCCTTTACTGTCACATGGACCAAAAAATGCTAGATAAAAAAGAAAAAAAAGATGAAAATTCAAAGTAAGCAAACTTCATATTCAGAATTAAAATTTATAATGTGAGCCAGCTTTTTCTCTAACCTAATCTTTTACTTCAAGCTACAAACTCATTGTCTAAACAAACTCCTGGCATTCTTCTCTTGAGTGCATGTTATTTACTTTCAGATGTAGCAATAATGCCTTTCAGTTTAAGTGAAAGTGCCTGGTATATTAAAGTTTAGAAAAGTAAAATGAATTCCCTTTCTGAATTTTCCTTAATTTTATTGACAATTCTTGTGCCAGGTGGCCAGAAATTACATATGTAAAAATACCACAGAACTGAAAATGTCAGTTCTGGCAGAATGTCTTTCCTTGACAGGAAAGGCATATTAGAGAAGGGAACTTTTGAAAATGTTGTAGAGACCTAATAGGAACAATGGTGATGAACTAGATGTGAATATAAAAGGACAAAGATGCCAAAGATGACCACAAGGTTTCTTTCTCATTTACTCAATGGAAAAATGATGAATGGAGGGAAGACAGAGGAGAGACTGGTTTTTAAAAATTTTGAATATGCTGAATTTGAAGCATTCCAGATTTTTATGGAGTATTTAGGTGCAAGGTTATTCAGCAGTTAAAAAAAATGAGTATAGAACTTATTAGATTACTGAAAACTGTGTACTTATTAGATTACCGAAAACTGTGATTTTTCTGTCTATGGGATATGCAAGTCTATCTACTTAAGGTTTCAGAGTCATTGAATATAAATCGTATTAAATAGAGCAGTGGATGAAATCTCCTAGAGAGAGCCTGTGGGCTGAGGCAAGAAGACAGTCAGATGTGTTACACTGAGAAAACCATTAGCTGAGAAAGTCATCAAAGAGCTAAAAAGAGAACAAGGAAAAGAAAAGCGACTTGGAAGTCAAGGGGGAAATAATTTTAAGAAGAAATAAATAGCCAAAAGGATCAGATGGTTCATGAAACCAAATGAAATGAAAAATAAGTTATGCCCTAAGTTTGGGGAAGTTAGTTACCTTAATGATACACTAAATTAAATTTTCTTGCCTCAAATGGAATGACTTTCCATCCATCATTAGAGTGCCAAATGCTCAGACCACACATAAAGTTTAACTTCCACCCTATTTAACTCTTTTGACTCACCCCTCAGTGTTCTGTGCCTAAATGCACTTATTGGACTTACAGAGTCAATTATGACATTGCTAACAGGATTATTGGCTGTAGTTAAGTATGAACTTCACAGCTACCTATTTATTTTAAAATTCCAATCCTAAGGAATTTAAATCAGAATATTTCATTTTAATTGCCTATATATAAAAACATATATTCTAAATTGGACTTTGTATCCAAAGTATATAGAATCTATTAGGATTGAACAAAATTAACATTAAAATCCTTAAGGTTATTTGACTTATATATATTTGTTTAAAAACCCAAAACACTGAAAATATTTTATTTTTTATTTTTGTTCAAATGTAATCAATATACAGTGTTATATTAGTTTCAGGTGTACAATATAATTATTCAACAATTCTGTGTTTTTCTCAGTGCTCATCAAGATGAATGTATTCTTTATACCATTTAGCTATATCACTCATTCTCCCCACTTCCCCTCTGACAACCACCAATTTGTTCTCTATATTTGAGAGTATGTTTGTGTCTTTTTTCTTTGTTTGTTCATTTCTTTTGTTTCTTAAATTCCCGAGTAAAGTAATTTAACATTTGTCTTTCTCTGATTTATTTCGCTAGGCGTTATATAGCTTAGGTCCACCCATGTTGTTGTAAAAGGTAAGATTTCATTCTTTTTCTATGGCTAATTAATATTCCATTGTATAAATACAGTATATTTTCTTCATCCACTCATCTATTGATGGACACTTGGGCTGCTTCCATATGTTGGCTATTGTAAATAGTGTAGCAGTAAACATAGAGGTGCATATATCTTTTCAAATTAGTGTTTTCATTTTCTTCATTTTCAAATACGTAGTAGTGAAATTACTGGATCATATGGTAATTCCATTGTTAATTTTTTTGAGAACCTCCTAATGTTCTCCACAGTGGCTGTACCAGTTTTCTTTCCCACCTACAGTGCGCAAAAATTCCTTTTTCTCCACATCCTCCTCAACACTTATTTCTTGTGTTTTTTATTTTAGCCACCGGACGGGTGTAAAGTAATATCTTATTGTGTATTTAATTTGCATTTCCCTGATGATTAATGATTTTGAGCATATTTTTTTGTGTGTCTGTTGGCCATCAGTATACCTTCTATGGAAACACTGTCTATGCAGATCGTCTATCATTTTTAACCAGATTATTTGGGTTTTTGGTGTTGAATTCTATCAGTTCTTTATTTATTTTGGATATTAACCCCTTATTGGATATATCATTTGTGGGTGTCTTCCCCCATTTAGTAATTTGCCTTTTCATTTTGTTGATGGTTTCTTTGCTGTGCAAAAGCTTTTTATTTGGTATAGTCCCAATAGGTTAATTTCAATTTTGTTTCCCTTGACTGAGAAGACATATCTAAAGAAATTTTTCTAGGATCAATGTCAAATAAATGGCTGCCTATCTTTTCTTCTAAGAATTTTATGGTTCCAGGACTCACATTTAGGGCTTTATCCATTTTTAGTTTACTTTTGTGTATGATGTAAGAAAGTGGTCCAGTTTCATTCTTTTACACATAGTTGTCCAATTTCCTAACAATAGTTTTTGAAGAGACTGTTTTTTCATTGTGTATACTTGTCTATTTTGTCATAGATTAATTGACTGAAAGTGCCATTTTATGTCTGGACTCTGTTCTGTTGATCTGTGTGTGTGTTTGTGTGTCCGTACCATACTGTTTTGATTAGTACAGCTTTTTAGTATATCTTAAAATCTGGGATTGTGCTGCCTCAGGTTTTGTTCTGCTTTTTTAAAACTGCGTTGGCTATTCGGTGTATTTTGTGATTCCATACAAATTTTAGAATAATTTTTTCTAGTTCTGTGAAAAATGCTGTTGGTATTTTGATAGTGATTTCATTTAATCTGTAGTGTGGTCACTTCAAACAATATTTATTCTTCTAAATCATGAGAATGGAATGTGTTTCCATTTGTTTGTGTTGACTTCAACTCCTTTCATTGACAATTTATACTTTTCAGAATACAGATCCTTTACCTTCTTGGTTAAGTTTATTTCCCTTTTGGTGCAGTTGTAAATTAGAGTTTTCTTAGTTTCTCATTCTGCTATTTCATCATTAGTGTACAACTGACTTCTATATATTAATTTTCTATCCTGTGACCTTACTGAATTCATTTATCAGTTCTAACAGTTTTTTGATGGAGTCTTTATATCTATATCTGAATAATGCCTTTTACAAATAATGAATTTACTTCTTCCTTACTGACTTGGATGCCTTTTATTTCTTTTTCTTGTCTGATTGCTGTGGTTAGGTCATGGATCCAGTACTATGTTGAACAAAAGTGATGAGAGTGGACATTCTTGCCTTGTTCCTCATCTTAGAGGAAAAGCTCTCAGTTTTTTACCATTGAGTATGATGTTATCTGTGGGTTTTTCATTTATGGCTTTTATTATGTTGAGGTATGTTCTCCCTAAACCTACTTTGAGGATTTTTTTATTAAGAATGGATATTATACTTTGTCCAATCCTTTTTCTGCATCCATTGATATGATCATATGGTTTTATCCTTTCTCTTGTTAATGTGATATATCACATTGATTCATCTGTGACTATTGAAGCATCCTTGCATCCTCAGAACAATCCCACTTGCTTGTGGTGAGTGATTTTTTTAATGTGTTGTTGGATTCAGTTTACTAATATTTTGTTGAGAAATTTTGCATCTATGTTCATCAGAGATATTGGCCAGTAGTTTTCTTTTTCTGTAGTACCTTTTTCTGGTTTGGGTATCAGAGTAATGCTGGCCTCATAGAATGGATTTGGAAGATTTCATTTTTCTTTTATGTATTTTTTAAAATAATTTGAGAAGCCTAGTTATTAACTTTTATTTAAATTGGTCGAATTCACCCGTGACGCCATCTGTCATGGACTTTTCTTTGTAGGGAGCTTTTGATTACTGATACAGTTCTATTTTGGGTAATCAGACTGTTCAAATTTTCCGTTTCTTCCTGCTTTAGTTTTAGCAGGTTACGTGTTTCTAGGAACTTATCCATTTCTTCTAGGTGCTCCAATTTGCTGGCATATAATTTTTCAGAATATTATCTTACAATCATTTATATTTCTGTGGTGTTGATTGTTATTTTCCTCCATTTCTGATTCTACTTGTTTGAGTCCTTTCTTTTCTATTTTTAAGGAGTCTGGCTAAAGGTTTGTCAATTGTGCTCTTTTCAAAGAATCAGCTCCTAATTTCCTTGACTAGTCTATTATTATTATTATTATTATTATTACTATTATTTGATCTCTGTTTCATTTATTTCTGCTCTAATCTTTATGATTTTCTTCTTTCTAATGATTTTGGGTTTTCTCTATTCTTCTTTTTCTACCTCTTTCAGGTATAAAGTTAGACATTTTATTTCCTGCTTCTTGAAGTAGCCCTATATTGCTATAATTTTCCCTCTTAGAACCACTTTTGCTGCATTCTAAAGATTTTGGACTAATTTGTTCTTATTTTCATTTGTCTCCATGTAGTTTTTGATTTCCTCTTGGATTTCTTGGTTGGCTCATTCATTGTTTAGTATCATGTTCTTTAACTCCATGTATTTGTGTTCTCAGATTTTTTCTTGTGATTTATGTCTAGTTTTATACCATTGTGTGTGAAAAATAGGCAGGATATGATTTCAGTTTCTTTTTTAATTTATTGAAACTTGTTTTGTGACTAAATATGTGGTCAATTCTGGAAAATATTCTATGTGCATTTGGAAAGATTGTATATTCCATTGCTTTTAGATGGAATATACTGAATATATCTGTTAGGTCTTTTGATTAGAGCATTTAGTCCATTTACATTCAAAGTAATTATTGATGGATATGTATTTATTTCCATTTTGTTACTTTACAGTTGTTTTTTGTACTTCTTCTCTGTCACTTTCTTCTCTTACTCTTTTTTCCTTATTGTTTGTTGGCTGTTTCTAGTGATATGTTTGTATTTCTTTCTTTTAAATTTTGTATGTATATTGCAGGTTTCTGATTTGTGGTTACCATTAGGATCATATATAATATCTTATGTGTATAGCAGTTTATATTAAGTTGATGATTGCTTAAATTTGAACCTACTATAAAAGCACTAAATTTTAACCATCCCCCATGTTTTATGTGTGTGAAGTCATACTTTAAATTCCTTGACTGATTGTTATAGATATAATTGATTTTACTGCTTTTGTGCTTTAATCTCCATACTGGTCTAATATGTGATTAATCTATTACTTTTATTATATTTATATTTACTTGTGAAATTTTTCCTTTCCTAATTTCTTACTCCTGATTATGGTCTTTTCACTCAAAGAATTTTCTTGTAAGGCTGGTTTAGTGGAGATTAATTCCATTAACTTTTGTTTGGGAAAATCTATATTTCCTTCTCTTCTACATGATAGCCTTGCTGGATAGAATATTCTTGGTTGCAGGTTTTTTCCCTTCACAACTTTAAATATATCATGCCACTGCCTTCTGCCCTGCAAAATTTCTGCTGAAAAATCAGCTGATAGCCTTATGGGTTTCTCTTGTGTATAACTGTTTTCTTTCTTCTTTCTGATTTTAAGATTCTCTCTTTATCACTACATTTTGTCATTTTAAATATTACGTGTCTTTATGTGAACCTTCTTGGGTTGATTTGTTGGGGGCTTTCTGTGCTTCCTGGATCTAAATGTCTGTTTCCTTCCCCAGGTTAGGGAAGTTTTTAGCTATTATTTCCTCAAACAAATTTTCTGTCCCATTTTTGTCTCTCTTCTTCTGGGATCCCTATAATGTAAATGATATTAACTTTATGATTTCACTACATTGCCCTATCCTATTATCAATTTTTATTTTTCTTTTTTTCCTTATTGTTGTTCTGCTTGTTTGCTTTCCATTACTGTTTTCCAGCTCACTTATTTGTTCTTCTGCATCCTCTGATCTACTTTTGATTCTCTCTAGTATATTTTTAATTTCTGTTACTGAGTTCTTCATGTCTGATTGGTTCTTTTTCTATATTTTCTGTCTCTTCGTTAAAGGTCTCACTGAGATCCTCCAGTTTTTTCTCAAGTCTCAGAAGATCTTTATGATTATTACTTTGGGTCCTCTATCAGGATATTGCTTATCTCCATTTCATTTAGCTTTTGCTGGGGTTTTGTTCTGTTCTTTCATTTGAGATACATTTCTCTGTCCCCTCATTTTATCTAACTGTTTGTATTTATTTCTGTATTTTAGGAAGTCAAATAATGCCAGTTATGCCTCCTGATCTTAAAAGTAGTGGCCTCATAAAGAAGTGATACTGTGGTGCCCTATAGTAAATACCCTCTGTTTACTAGAATCTGACACTTTATTGGTGTCTCCAGTGTGGATTGTGTGTGCTTTATTGTTGTAGCTTAGCTTCACTTACCTTCAATTCAATTGGCTCCAATGGCCCACTCTGCCTGTTATCATCTGGGTTTAGCACCCAGCTCCTTCCTCAAGTGTGTAGCTATCTGGGTTGTGCAGGGTGGGGGAGAGAAGTGGCACCAGCCAGCTCTTTTATTCTTAGAGAAATCTTCTACAGCTCCCTGCCTCTTCAACACATGCTCTGAGATTAGTAAATAAATCTCCTTCATGTATATCCCAGGCACCTTTCAAACTGCTGCTCCAGTGCTGTATCTCAGAGGGGTTGTTTGCTCTGCTTTCTCTTTGAGGGTGGAGAGTCGGTTTCCTATGGCGCTCCCAGCTCTCTCAGAGCTAAGCCTGCTGATTTTTTTAAAGTACCTGGAGCTAAACCCCATTAGTTGTGAAAATGCACAAAGTGAGGTCCCACTGATTTTCAAAGCCAAATGTTATGGAGACTTGTCTTCCCAGCTCTTGCCACTCCCATGTCTGGGGTACCTGGCATAAGGTCTGCTTCTTTTCTTTCTGTGTGTTTGGAGTGTCCCTCCCATTTATAGTTAGTCTTGCTGGGAGCTTGGTTTCTGACTGTATCTCTTCTCCTCCACCCCTTTGAATGTGGACTTCTGTCTTGATTAACTATGGAAAGTCTGTTTCACCAGTCTTCGGAGCATGTTCTGGGTTGGTTGCACTATTGTGACTGTTATCTAAGTGTGTCTGTGGGACAAGAGGACTTAGCTTCTCCTACTCTGCCATCTTCACCAGCAGTCCTAGAAAGTAGTTTAAAATAATAATGAAACACTTAAATCTAACTCAATTACTAAAATACTAAAATATCTGTTTACATGATTAAAGTATAATGCTGATTATGTTTGCATTTATTTGAAAATCTGTATCATTATAGTCTCAGTAAAGACATTTACCCTTTACTTTGTTTTATCATTGTTTTATTAGCCATTTTACCTCTTCAACTAAACTCTTATTTTACCTAGTGAGAGGACTCATGTCTGACTCATTGCTGAGTTTCTCATATTGCTTTACTTCCAGACCCAGATTCCAAAGATAAGATATAGTAAATATTTTCTCAATATATCATATCAACAGAAATGATATACCACACTTGGTTTGATGAGATTAATTTTAGGTACTGCTTCAATAACAGCTAACACTGTATTTTGTAGTTATTAAAATTATTTTGTTTAATCTAATTTTCTCATTATGTGATTGGCTGATTATTAGATTGGTTAGGGTATGATACTAACATGATTTACTAAGGGTTTGACTTTTCTATGGGACTTTTAGTTGTCTTTCTCAGAGCCACGAATTCACTCTTAGCTTCAGACACATTTGCAGCTATGCGAAAACTAAGGGGCAATAGATAGGCTTAAGTGAGAAAATCATTTCAAATCCATTTATACCCCCGGAAAATGAGTTCAAAGGACATTATCTATTCTGTCTGGATCACTAAGACATTTATTCTTAATGGAAAGCACATTATTTTTGTGCTGCCCTGAGATCTGAATCTCCTGTATTGATGACCTTCCAATATTGACCTGTTAAGTTCTGCACACCAGTGTACCTTCCTGTGAGCTGTTATAAGCAGAGTGCTCAGAAATATAATCAGCTCACACTTAAGGAATATAAGCTTGTCTCAGGAGGACTTTTAAAAGACATGTTTATTTCTAAAGCTTATGATTTTAAACCAAAATAGCCATTTCCATTCTCTATAGGAAAGAACACATGCAGGTAATTTAAAAATCCAACATACCCTACTGTTTTCTTTTTTTTTTTAATATTAATTTATTTGTTTTGAGAGAGAGAAAGCACAAGCAGGGGCAGGGCAGAGAGAGAGAGATGGAGAAAGAGAATCCCTGGCAGGCTCCATGTTCAGCCTGGATGGAGCCATGAAGGCCTTGATCCCATGACCGTGAGATCATGACCTGAGCCAAAATCAAGAGTGGATGCTTAACTGATTGAAACACCTAGGAACCCAATTTCCTACTGTTTCTTGATTCAATTTAATGTTTATAGCTAGTTATGTTTAAGTATTTCAAGAAAATTATTTTATAAATGAAACAAATTAGTAGATAGGATGCAAATTTTTTCATTAAAAATAAGTTTTAATGCTGGCACAGCCCCTCTGGAAAACAGTGTGGAGGTTCCTCAGGAAACTAACAATAGAACTCCCCTATGACCCAGCAGTAGCACTGCTAGGAATTTACCCAAGGGATACAGAAATGCTGAGGCATAGGAGCACATGTACCCCAATATTCATAGCAGCACTCTCCACAATAGCTAAAACCTGGAAAGAGCCTAAGTGTCCATCAACAGATGAATGGATCAAGAAGATGTGGTTTATCTATACCATGGAATACTACATGGCAATGAGAAACAATGAAATCTGGCCATGTGTAGCAACATGGATGGACCTTGAGGGTGTTCTGCTGAGCGAAATAAGTCAGGCAGAGAAGGACAAATATCATATGTGTGCACGTATAGGAGGATTAGGAGGAACTTGACGGAGGAACAAGGGGGAGAAGAAGGGCGGAAATGGTGGGGGAAAGGGAGAGAGGCAAACCATGAGAGACTCTTGAATGCTGACAAAAACTGAGGACTGATGGATGTGGGGGGGAGGGGGTGATGGGCATGGAGGAGGACACTTGTGGGGATGAGCACTGAGTGTTATGTGGAAACTAATTTGACAATAAACTATTTGCAAAAAAAAATAAGTTTTAATGTATATTCAAAGCTAAAAATTAGTGAATATGAGAGAGCAGAGCTTGAAAATATTATAGTTATTCACTTTTACTAGTACTAGTACTATAAAGACCTCTCAGTGTCAAAAGAGTACAGTATACCAGCCACTCAGTTTGTGGCTTTGCTCAAATCTAAAACTGAAAATCTAATTGTTGAGGTAAGGTGCTATAACACTGTATTTTAAAGTGGTTAAAATTTTAGAAAACCTCATTTTTTTAATGAAGTAAGTATTCTTATGTTTTAGGATAAGAAGGTATTAAAATTCAGTGTTCTCATTACTTTCCTCTTTTCCTGAAATGAGTATATAAATTAGTTAATATTATTCAACTAACTAAAATGATAACAATTCATTAATATTACTGCAAATTTGTTTGAAATAGGTAAATTTTCTCAACATTTAGTCTTCTAAAAGCAGTTTTAGAACTTACAAACGATTTAAGAAGAGTATTACTGGAATAACATTAATATTCATTGCCCACCAAAATTAAAGCAAGTATATTTCTGAAATTAAAAAAGATAAAAAAATGTCAGTTTGTTTGCTAGGATAACCAAATCAAGACAAAAATCTTTTCCATTATACGAGAAGTGAGCTCCATGTAGACAAGGATTGTTTGCTTTGATCCCTGCAATATCCTCAGCAACAATAACACTGCTTATATATATAAGTAATTGATCAATTTGATCTGAATTGTTAAGTGAATGATACATAAATCTAATAGTCAGGAGACCGACTCCTATTTATAAATCAAAATAATTGTGCTATAAAAAGAAAAAAGAGTAAAGTCAGACTACAGAGTAAACTGTTTGATATCATTTTGTACAACTGGCCAATATTCTATACAATACCCAAAGCCATGTGCCATTACTAGAGTATCTTGAGGTCCTCTCAGTATTCTGCTTTCTTTGATTCTTTTTTTTAAATTTTGAATGTTTATTTTTGAGACAGAGAGACAGAGCATAAATGGGGGACAGACAGAGAGACAGGTAACACAGAATTGGAACTAGGCTCCAGGCTCTGAGCTGTCAGCAGCACAGAGCCTGAAATAGGGCTCGAACCCACGGACCATGAGATTATGACCTGAGCCGAAGTCAGATGCTTAACTGACTGAGCCACCCAGGTGCCCCTATCTCTAATTCTTAATATATAGACATCAAAATTTGGACCAAATGAAGATATGTGTGAATGAGCACAAAGCTAATAACAAAACCATATATATATGACTAGTTGAGCTAAATTCAGAGTTTTAGAACAAAGCAACTTTAAACAAACAAACAAACTACTTAGTGTGAAAAACCAGTAATGTGGAAGATTGCAGCCAACTTGCAATTGGTCAGGAGAAAACTTCGGCCCAATATTTCCACAGTCATTTATATCCTGAGATAGGTTTGCCTAATTTATTCATGGATGCGCCATCTGTTTAGTGTGGAGAGAGCACAGAAAAATATGTTTATAGGTATCCTCTAACTCCAATCTGATGAGTCGCAACGTAAGAAAGTACTTACGGTACTTTCTGAATTCACTACGGTATGTGAAATGCTGTTTATAAAATAAAGTTCAAGATTTTATCTTGAAGAATCTGGGTCAGACCTCTAGCCTTAAGTTTTGGACAGATCAGGCATAATTATGTTTTCTCAAACTAAAAATTACTACTGAGTTAAATTGAAAGTATATGAGTTGAGAAAACTAAAGTCTCGGTCATTTAAAAACTATTGAACTTATTTATTTATATAACTTCAACCCTTAAAATATTTGGCATGCCCTGTTAGAGATTTGTAAGAGATTATAATTAATAATATTTAAAATACAATTAAAATTATTGTCAACTTCTAAGAGAAAATATAGGCAGTAATCTCTTGCACATTGTCCTTGGCAATATTTTCTATATATGTCTCCTCAACAAACAGGAAACAAAACCAAAAATAAACTATTTGGATCACACCAAAATAACGCACTTTTGTACAGCAAAGAAAACCATCAACAAAACAAAAAAGCAGCCTACTAAATAGGAAAAGATATTTGCAAATGAAAAATCCCATAACGGGTTAATATCCAATATATAAAAATTTCTTCAACTCAATACCAAAAAACAAAATAATCTGATTAAAAAGTAGGCAGAGCATTTGAATAGACATTTTTCCAAAGAAGACATACAGATAGAAGACACATGGAAATATGCTCAATATTACTAATCATCAGGGAATGCAAATCAATACCACAATGAGATACCACCTCACACCTGTCAGGATGACTAGAAATGCAAGTGTTGGCCAGGATATAGAAGAAAAGGGAACCCTTGTACATACATAGTTTCTGGGAATGTGAACTGGTGCAACCACTATGAGAAATAGTGTGGATGTTCCTGAAAATTTTAAGACAGAACTACTGTATGATTCAGCAATTTCACTAGTGGTTAGTTACCCAAAGACAATAAAACACTAGTTTGAAAAGATATATGTACTGTTGTGCTTATTGCAGCATTATTTACTACAGCCAAAATAAGGAAACAGCCTCTGTGTGTGTGTGTGTGTGTGTGTGTGTGTGTGTGTGTGTGTGTGTATTATTGTGGAATTTTCATCAGCCAAAAAAAGGAATGAGGAATTAGACCTGGGTGGCCCAGTGGGTTAAGTGTTCCACTCTTGATTTTGATTTTGGGTCAGGTCTTGATCCCAGGGTCATGGAATGAATCCCCCATGTCAGACTCTGTGCTGAGTGTGGAGCCTGCTTAAGATTTTTTCTCTCCTTCTGCACCTCTCTCCTGCTCATGCTCTCTCTCTGCCTCTTAAAAAAAAAATGAGATCTTGCCATTTATGACAACATGGATGGACTTAGAGGGTATTCGCTAAGAATATAGACAGAGAAAGACAAATACCATATGATTTATATGTGGAGTGTGAAAAAATAAAGTAAGCAGACAAACAAAAGCAGAAACAAACTCATAAATACAGAGAACAAACTGGTGGTTGTGTCAGAGGAGGGTGGTGGAGGGTCGATGAAATAGGTGAAGGGAACTGAGAACTACAAATTGAAGTTATAAAATAAGTTACGGGGATGAAAAGTACAGCACATATAGTCCCTAATATTGTAAAAACCAACGGTGACAGATAGTAACTGTACTTATCTTGGTGAGCATTACCTAATAATGGAAATGTCTAATTATTATGTTCTACACCTGAAATTAATATAACACTGTGTGTCAGCTATACTTCAATAATAAATTTTTTTAAAAAATTGTCAGCATCAGAACACTAAACTCTGACCTTATACAGTTGGACTTCAAGATAAGGTGTTTGGTGTTAGTTTGGTAAAATAAAGAGATGTTATTCTTTTTTTCTGTTTATTTATTTATTTATTTTGAGAGAGAGAGAGCACCAGAGCACACCAGCAGGGAAGAGACAGAGGGAGAGGGAGAAAGAGAAAATCCCAAGCAGGCTCTACCAACTTGGGGGTCAAACTTAATGAACCATGAGATCATGATCTCAAACTAGGAGTTGGATGTTTAACCAACTGAGCCACCCAGGTGCCCCAGGAGATATTACTTTAAACATTTTTCATGTATCTCCCTACTGCTTTTTGATGCATAGACCTTGCCAGGCTGCGCAGAGAGACCAAGAATTTGGTCATCATGGACTAACACAATTTTCCTGATTTAGCTTGAATATATAACACTGCCACATTTGAAGAGGTTGATCTGTGATTTGAAATGACCAATATTTCTGTAGGGTTTATATCTAGGTGAAATACATGCAAATGATTTGTGGTGCTTCCTTGCTCTTATTTTATAATGCTCTTATTTTGTAAGGAAATGTATGTTATGTTTCTTTTTCAGTTATCTAAAAAAATAGCTATCCTAATTGTAAGTGAAAATAGTCTAGATGAATTATTAAGGAACCAAACTACATCCCAAACCCATATGAACATGAGGAATGATCCTATTATCTTTTTTTTCTTTGTCATTTTTATTCTGGCTTTTCCAGCTGAAATTTCATCTCTTGTTCATGTATTAAAGAAGTCACAACTTCTGCAATTTCTTAGATTTCAAGGAGTCTGTTTATAGTCTCTTATCTGTTTTAAAGACAAGATTTTGTCTATAATTTTTCTACTATAGATTTTTATCTGCCTTTATTTTTCATATCATTCTCTCTCTTGTGCCTTTTAAAATTATTTTTGGTTTTGGTTTTGGTTACGATCAATTTTCTTCCTGAGCATCATTCAGTGGAGGTTATTTTTAACGTGGCCCAGCAATTTTGTAAATACAACATGGGGAGATGACCTGGTGGGGTATTAGGTTATTGACTGGACCTTCTTAGGGCTCCACCATGCAAGGAGACCACCTCTTCTCTTGACAAATGGGTTCCCTGGGCTAATAGTGAATCATGCATTACATTTCACCATCCTTGAGTATCGCATGTTACTTTTCTCTAATGCGCAATTCATGTGTTCTCCAAACACAGAGGTGACACGTTGAATGGCAATGGCTAAGTTGTATCGCAGAGGCCATTCATGTAGCTTTTCTCATCTGGCTCTGCCCTCCCTGCAGCCCTTTGAGGAGACACTCACCTGCCCAAACACTTTGATCTTGTCTTTCCAGACAAGGGGCACTGGCTTGGCACAAAGGTTACATGCTGCCTGAGAACTGCAGTGTAGTGGGTTTACTTTTTTTTCTTCCCTGGACCAGATCCAATTTTCACTCTTTTTGGCAGCCTCTCTTCCTAGATCATGGTTCAGGTTTGTGGCCATTTTCTAGGTTTCACCCAAGATGTGTTTTTCTTTCCTTTTTTTGCATTTGGTTGGTTTCAGAAAGAAGAAACAGGCTGGGACAGCCTCACTTCAGTATCTTAAACTGGAGGTTTCACATTAAAACATGGTCAGTATCCTTTTAAATTCTGATGAGCTTCTTGCTGCCAGTACTGATAGATGTTTAATCTACCATGGAAAAATGATTTGTCCCAGTTTGTTGTGAACTACAATGCATGATTTCTTACCTTAACTTCATGTACCTTATTTTAAGGTCTGTGAAAGAAGGTGTGTGAAGTGAGGGTAAAAGAAGTCATACATGAAAATATGGTGCACATGAATTCAGACTTCATTTTAATTTGATTGTGAATTCAGGTTATTAAAAGTCCATATATCTTCATAAAACTAACCTCCCTTTTGAGGATCCTAATTTAGAGAAATTGAAGAACTGTTTAGCTTTCCTCTCCTGCAACTCTCCCCTTACCAATTTAACTACTGGCCTTCCCCATCAGCTCTTTCCTACTCAAAACCTTTGAGGGAAAGAAATGCATTATTCCATAGAATCATATACCATTTACCGCAAAACCCAGGAAGTGTATAAAAAAGGAAACAATTGAAGAGCTTTTCTCTGTATGTAACTAACTTGCTGACTATCTTCCCGGGGTACAGGAATTGATTAAGAATTTTGGTTCATAAGATTGGTCTTTTTGATGCTTGCTACACCATGAGACGGGTGACAATATAAGAGTAAATAAAGATGTTAGTAATTCTTACTATGACAATAAGCACAAAAATGTGTAAAAGTCAATAATAGTTGATATACCTTTGCATTAAAATTAACTTTTATACAATAAATTTATTTAGCAATTGATATTAACTAGAAATATGATATTTGCCTGGGTATTCATGTATTCTTACAAAAATATGGTAAAATTAATCTGTAATTTGTATGGCATAAGGTAGGTATATACAAGAATTTCTGTAAGGTGCATGTACTTTGAAGAAAAAAGGACTGTCAGTAAAAAGTGTTGTTTGCTCTTTTTGGAGACCTCAAAGATGATGGAGACTTATAATTCAGAGGTAGTTTATGGCCTTAGCCTGCAAAATAGATATGGGTTCAAAGATAGCCTCTCCAAGATGGGATTATAGTCCTCTCATTTGAAAAACTGGTTTGGTGACCTGGGGGTCTATTTCATGGATTGTGAAGGCCTGGTTTCCCTCTGAGTGGATTTATCATTTAGAGAACTACCTATGTACTTGGACTCCCACTTACTCTTTTCAAAGAGAATACTGCTGTTTGAGGATTGAACCAGACTTAAAATCTGTTTGTAGTAGCAACTACAGTACGGTATCTTAGACTGAACTGCAGGAGAGCAAATCAAAATTAACTTCCATGGCTCTTCTGATAATCATTGCCTTGATTTTGGGTCTTAAATTTTCAACATATAAGTTTTACTTTCATGTGAAAAAATAATCATAGGGAAAAAGCAGTATTTAGAAAGAAAAAAATTATAAGGGAAATACCAGCCTGGAAAATGATAGGTAAGGAATGCCAAAAACTCTACACTTGTTACCAGGATGCCAGAATCTGCCTTTAGAAACCAGTCAGTATATGTTTGCAGTACAAAGGGCTTTACAGAACCTTCATGCATTATCCGGGCTCATTTCCCAAAGTCTCCTTAAAACCAAAGAATTAACATTGGCTCTGTCCACAACAGTTTCCTTTCAGAACAGATCAAGACTCCCCAAACTGACTAGATGTGCCCATTCTAACCCTGGTCCCTCCTCCCCTGTGGCTCATCTATTAACCACAGCATTTGCAGAAATTAAACTTTTGAGAGCATATGCAGCAATTTACCTCACTTTCTTTTGTCCCTTTTAACAACAAACAATAACAAAAACAAATTTCTCTTACTGATCTGAACTGGCTTTACTTCATTTCTCCTTTTCTTTCCTTATTCCACAATTACCTTCTTTTTCAGATATTACCAATTTAGATTGGATGTAACAGTAAGTGATAATCTATATCCTTTATTTGGTAAACTGTTTCATTAGTAAAACTAAAATTACTTTGGTATAACCAAATGAGATAATAGAAAGAATATCGGTCTAAGTATGACTCAGGATCCTAAGTTTAGAGTTCTAGATCCCCATCTGGTTTATGTGAATGGCTTTACTTCTCCATGCCTGGTATGCTGATTTGCAAACTGGATATGCTGTGTCAACTAATACAATGGGATGTTTTGCCGATTATCTCATGTCTGTGTGTGTTTATTTTTTCACGCTGCTTTATTCCAAAATCTGTTTGAAGTATCATACAGAGGCATATGAAATATGAACAGATAGGTAAAACAAAATTAAGTCAAGGCAAAGAGTAGACTAAATATGAAACTAGTGAAATTGACTCTCAGTTCCTAGAAATCAAAGAAAAACTGAAATGGGTACAGGTTCTGAAATTCTCTGTCTCTACCTTGCTGTGACTAGTCATGAACAGACTTGTTCAAATATGAAATATGGTCTTCATTTGTGTGCTACTATAAATAATGCAAGTACCTCTTCTATCATCTTCTCTTAGAAATTTCAATGCCATCTAGCTTCTCACAAAGTCAGGTAAAGTTGTATTATTCTAGTGTCCTACTCTAGTGTCATAGCACATTTTAGTCAAAGTTTATCTGAAACCATGAACTTCAGAATGCACAGCTTCTTATAAGATCACTTGATTATGTTGAATGTTAAAAGTCAGCACCATTCGAAAAGGTCCAGTTTACCATTTCAGTGTGAACAGCCCTTATTGTCCTGAGAACATTTGCTCTGTCATTCTTTCAAGTATCTAGGAATAAGACTTCTTGATGAACTAACTTTAGATAAATGCTACCTTCTATGGGGTAGTTCCAATTTCCTCTTGGTGGTGTGGACTTTCTCTATTTATAGCCTTATAATGCTATTCCTCACTAACCACTGGTAATGCATATGAAACCAAAAGTCATAACTAAGGTATAAAAGTAAAAAAGGAACTAGAGAGGGTTACATTTACAAATGAAAAGAAGAAAGAAAAAGAGGGTAAAACCCCCAGATGTTAAGAACTTCAAATATACAACTGAGAAATTAAGTCCAAAAAAGATATCAACATAAAATAGTTTTTAAAAATCTGAGAGTTTTAAATGAGGAAGAATGAAAACTTATTAAACATATTGTAAAATTAAGTAACAAGTCACTAAATAAAAATGAAAAAAAGTTTATATATAGAAGGCATCAGAGCATTTAAAACATAAAGAAATATGGAGCGATAACTATTGAAAACAACAAGAATAAAAAGAACAACAAAGAGAGGTGTTAAAAAACAAAATTCAACTGAATAAATTTGAAAGATCATATTGAGTTTATTCAGTGATTCATGAACTGGGCAGCATCTTGTCTAGTGGATAGAAAGGAGCTCCACAGAGCTGTATGAGGTGGGAGATTTCATTGGTAGAAAGGGCAGAGACCAGGAAAAAGCAGAGCAGGAGTCTGTCGGTAGATTACCCAACCAGTACTGACCAGGAAACTCCAGACTTACTGGTCTAAGATTACATTACTGGGAGAGGTTGAAACTGTATTTAGGTTAGGTATTAAATCTTAGTTTGCTGATATGGAGTTTAGCACAAGTGATTCACTTTTGGGCCACTTTCTCTCTCTCTCTCTCTCTCTTTCTCTCTCATTTTTTATCAGAGGTAAGTGTAAAAGCATAAATCTCCTATGTTAGATATTCAGTCCAAGGCTCTATTCACTTTACCTTATACTGTTGGTCAATATTATTATATAAATAAAAGTCAATTTATTATTCCTCTTAACAACAGCAGCAATAGAAATTTCTTCCAAAAAGCAGAGGAAGGGACACCTTGGTGGCTCGGTCGGTTAAGTGTCTTACTCTTGATTTCAGCAGAAGCCATGATCTCACAGATTATGAGATTGAGCCCCATGTTGGGTTCTGTGCTGAGAGCATGGAGCCTGCTTGGGATTCTGTCTCCGTCTCTTTCTGCCCCTCCCCCACCTCTCTCTCTCAAAAATAAACAAGCATTTAGAAAAATAAAAAAATAAGTAAAAAGAAGAGGGAAAATATTAATCTTCACTCTTAAGAAATACTAACTAGGAAGACAGCTGGAAACTCAAGTTTTAAGTATTTTTATTTAAATTTGGCTTTACCTATGAATATGTTTACTCTTGTGAGTAAAATAGTATTTTTATAAATAGTATTATTTACATGAACAAAGAGTGGCAATTGTTTTGCTTTGATATAAGAAACTAACTGCCAAATACTTGGATTTCTAAAGGGATTTTTCTTTCTCTGGCTCATGACATTTTTCCACCATGTTTTATTATAATTTTACTAATATAAGCTTACTTTTTTATGTTTTATTAAATCTCAATTTCAAAATCAATTATGGAAAAGAATCTATAATGTAAGACATATTCTTATTTGTTTTGCCAAAATTGATTTTACCTTAAAAGTTATTTTCTCAGTGATCAATCTCAACATTTAATAAAACTTAGCCATTTCACATATACTAACATTAAACCCTTTTCCTGAGCTGCTAATAGCAATCTGTGAACTGTCCAAACTTTTTAAAGTGACAGTTCAAATTCTAACCCAATTTTTGATGTACCTTCCTAGTGAAGAAAAGGCCATACCTGAGCTTTGCTAGAGGAAGACAGATTGTTCTCCAGGGTGGTTATGTATTTATTTATTTATTAATGTTAATGCTCACTCAGATTTTGTGAGCAAAACATTTGGTGAGAAAAACATTCCTGTTTATCAGGAAGGTTTTTAAGATAATTAATATTTGTTTTGATCTTTATGTTAGAAGTAGTTCTTGAATTATGGAAAAGGGCTACTGGAAAACATCACTGTACTTAAATCTTTCCAAGTGGGAATATCTTATGACATATTTTTATTAATATAATTTCTAAATCTATGTCTGGGGATTTTGCAGAAAAGTCTAAAGAATGACCAGTAAATCGGTGACTGACATCTAAATTAAAAAGGTTGAATGAAAATTAAAATGATCTCTTAGTTAAGAAAGGAAATATCATCGGTTCTCGGCCTTTTGGCTAAGATCAAGTGTGAAAGGAAATCTCAAGAAATGATTAAACTGTATATGCATACGTGTTAAACATACAAATTATCCAAATCAAACCTGTGAATAATCTTCAATTAAGACTCAGCTCTTAAAAAAAAAAGACTCAGCTCTTGAAAATTAGAATATTAAGATTTTTGTACACATTTGCTTCCAATTTTAAAGAAGTATTTCATTGTTTTTAGCAAAATTATATGCTTTCAAGGATACAAGTAATATTGAAAATTAAAGATGAAAAATTAAACTCTAAGAATATAAAATGAACAGTTTTAATGTTAATAGAACACTCTCCCATACATCTCTTAATGCACCAGTTCCTTTCTGTCTGTACAGAAACACACCTAGAATGGTGGACGCATGGGTGGGTAGATGGACAGATAAAATATGGAAATAATTTATAATATGGGAATCATGGTATAGATGCATTTCTAAATTAAAAACTAAACTTGGATTTTATTAAAATTTCATAGGAGAGAAATAAATGACATGAAAATGAAAAAAATTGTGTCAAGTAAATGATTCTTCAATGCAATATAATACTTCAATATATATATATATATATATATTTTTTTTTTAATTTATTTTTAGGAGAGAAAGAGAGACAGCGTGAGCAGGGGAGGGTCAGAGAGAGAGGGAGTCACAGACTGAAACAGGCTCCAGGCTCTGAGCTGGCAGTCAGCACAGAGCCTGACGCGGGGCTCGAACCCACGAACCGCGAGATCATGACCTAAGCGAAAGTCGGACGCTTAACCAACTAAGCCACCCAGGCGCCCCGTAATACTTCAAATATACCTCTAAGGTTAAGGGATGAGGGAGTGGAGAAGGGAGGAAAGGAGAAAAAAGGCAAAAGAGAAGAGGACAGGTTAGGATAGAGAAAAAATAGAGATTTTTTTAAAGATAGAGTCATTTTTCAAAACTACTCAATTCAATTTTAACTCCATTGACCTCCTGTTAAAGAGATGAGTATATTAGCACTCTCATATCTTTTCATTTTAGTAAGGCACATTGTTATTCTTCCATTTCCCGTGTTTATAGCATCTGTATTCTGTTCTGTAGCCTCAGATTTCATGGTATTTCTTTAATAGTTCTGTAAATAACTAGTTTATGTGTGCCTCACCAGTTCCTTTTACTAGGGATTCTCAATTCATGTGTCTATTTTCATTTCTCTCTTAGTTGATGAATTAATCGTTCACTTGCTGCTGTTTGTTTCTTTTTTATTTTCTCAAGAAGGGCTTCTGAGCATTGCAATATCTTAATTTGTTCCTGTTTGAGAATACCTGCCTATTGCCTTTATAAATAAACGACATCTTGACTGATTATGGAGCTCTTGGGCTGTACTATTGTTATCCTAGAACACTGGGGGTTTATTAATTATAGAAAGGACTGAATGTTGGAAATTTCTGCTCCTAGCCTAATGTTTTCCATCCTACTTAAGTGATTTTTTTTTGAAGGGAAGGATAAGGGAGTCTGGTGAGTTCAGTAGGTTGACTAGACCATGTCTTGGCTTTGACTGTTCTGTAGTAAATTTATTTGAAACACACTGTATCGTCAATGTTTAGATTCAGGGTATTTTTTTAATTTGAGGAAATTATATTACAGATTAAAATGCATCTTCTCTTGCATTTGCTGAGTCCTGTACTTCTCAGACAAAACTTATCTTTATGCTGGATTCCTTTTGTCTTATTTCTATATTTGTTTTGTTCTAATCATTTTAGTCCCTTATATTAAAAAAAAAAAATCTTTCACTATATAAACCTCAGTGTTTCCTCAGTGTACTTATTTGCTTTTTAGACAATTTTGTTTCTGCTGTTTCTTAATTATGTACTGTTTTGATCCTTTCTTGTTTTCTTCCCTCCCTCCCTCCCTTCTTTTCTTCCTTTCTTCAGTATAGTTAACACACAATGTTACAGTAATTTCAGATGTACAACATTGTGATTGGACCATTCTATACATTATGTTGTGTTCATCACAATTGTAGCCACTACCATCTGTCAGAGTACAATAGTATTACAACATCGTTGACTACATTGCTGGTGTTGTGCCTCTTATTTCTGCAACTTACTCATTCTATAACTGGAAGCTTGTATCTCCTACCCCTGTTCACCCATTTTGCCCATACCCTCATCCCTTTTCATCTGGTAACCATCAGTTTGTTCAATGTACTTATATCTGATTCTAATAGTCTGTTTTTTCATTTGTTTCTTCTGATTAATCATATGAGTGAAATCATATGGTATTTGTCCTTCTCAGTCTAACTTAATTCATTTAGCACAATACTAGGACAACCAAAAATACCTGACTAGGTTATCACTCAGATTTGAAGAAGAGATAAAAGGTCCCCAATCAAACAAAAGTTAAATGAGTGATACCGTGAAACCACCCTTTACAAGAAATCTTAAAGGGATTTCCTCAAGTAGAAAAAAAAGGCCCATAATTAGATGTAAGAAAATTACAAATAAAGAGATATAAAATATGACAGCATGTACATGAAACACTGAGGGGGAGTAAAAAAAGAAAGTACGTTTTTTAATAATGTATTTGAACTTAAAATGATCATCAACTTAGTATATACTGTTATAAACTCAGTTTGTGTTCTTAAGTTTGTGATAGCCATTATAATCTCATTTATTTGTTTCTTCTCATCTTTGAGCTAATTTTTGCAGAATGCACATTCTTCATGTTATTTTATATATCATGAAATAATTGTGAGGAATTCCACTTTGTTCCACAAGTTACTTTTCTTATACCTTAAATATTTGATCTTTCTTTCTTTGCTTATTTTGGCAATTCCAAAGAGATGTTCTTCCTGCTCTGAGAAAATATAGTTCACAAATATAGAGTAAACATATAGTTTGCTGTCTTCCCACCATTTCTGAAACCAGTTAGTTTTCTCTCAAAGCTGCTGATTGAGGGCTGTGCATTTGGTTTTCTATCCATTTTATCAATAGCATGAGGTAATGGCAGAATGAATAGGAGAAGGCTAAGCTGAGGTGGTACAGTCATTGTTAGATTTTTTTTTCCATCTGAAATTTTGTCACATACTCAGTTCTGTTTTCACTCCCTTGAACTTTAGGATTGGGGTTATGTATGATTTCTACAGAGCTAACCATTGGACTTTGAATCAGCCCTCCAGTTTATTTCATATCTCCAGAATCTTCATTTCTGCTCTATTTTACTAATATGGATGCTCATTCAGTTTATTTCTGGACAGATTAAGCAGCATTAGTGAGGACGATCAAGATTTGTGATTCTGCAGGGTAGGGTAGAGCGTGGAGGCAAAATTAGATGGCAATAGTACTGATCTCAACAATACCACACCCTGGAGCATGTGCCTGGTCAATGGCTTGTCTGTTTGTCTCTCCCCCTCCTCTTTCCCTCTTAGTTCCCTTACTTCTTTTTCTAAGTCTTCCTCTAAACATCTCTCTTTCCCAGTCTTACTTGCTAGTTTTTGAAAATTATTGTATTGTGGTAGCCTCTTTCCTTATCTGGATACCATTGGTAATTTTTTTATGACCGTTTGTTGTTCATTATATTATATTAGCTATCAGTAGAGAAAATTCTTAAAGTATAAAGATATTTTAGCCATCTTAATCTAGAAATCTTTATTTAACATCTAAGGTTCTGCAGATACACTGCCAAAAGATTTTTCAAATACCTTATATAATCTTCAATTATTGTTGTATATCTGAGAAAATTATGGTATCCTAACTGTGACATTTTTAAAATACATTGCATTAAGAAAAACAATTGTCATTAATGACAAAATTTATCATAATATATTGGCATGGTCCTTAAGTATAGCCCTGGTTTTATTCCTCTGATGATTTCAGGTAGGTGAATGACTTTGGAAGAGTTCCAGCATGTAAATAGAAGTTGCATTAACATGATTGTACTTTTTGTTTCGGGTGCTTGGTTGGCTCAGTCGGTTAAACATATGATTTTCATGGAGACGTTTTATTCTCTTTTTTTGATACCATCAACCGATCCATAAATGCATTAGCTCTTAATTTGAATTGTTCAGTGAATCAAGTTTTCTTTTCTTATATGAGCAAGGTACAAACACATGTTCAAAATCTCTTTATGAATTATTCATTTCAACATTGACTATTATAATCTAATGTAGTAGGTTTTTAAGTCCTTACACTTTACTCCAGTGGCAACCATGCCACTTCCAAAATGAGTTGACAATTTATATTTCTTCTTTTTTTAAGAAAAATATAAGAGGTTAAAAATCATGTATCAAATGCCAGGTACTTACAGATAGGTTCTAATCATAAGAGTACAGATTTATGTAGTAATTTTGTTGTAGCCTTGAACTCCATGTTAAAAAATCGTATTTGTACTTTTTGTTTCTTAGTTTTAATTATTAAGGTCTCCACTGATAAAAGCATTTTTATAAGAGGTTCAGGAGTCTTTAAGTAGCTAAATTAGATACATTAAATACATTAAGTGAAACTAATATAGGAAAATAAAAGAAATAAGGTAATAGACCTGTGATTAAAATGCTCAAATTATCTGCATTGAATTAGTATGTACCTAATAACTTGTATATCTTTAAAGACTATAGAGAAACACTTCAGTTATTGTCAAAAAGTTAATAAAAGCCAGGATTTCTTTCAGAGGTAAATAAATGCCTTTGGCTTCATTAAACATTTGATATGAAAAAAGATCCACCTACCAGGATCCCAACCAATACTGTCAGTCATACTTTTTTTAGTAGTGTCCTTCTAACAACAACAACAACAACAACAATTCTACATAGGCAAGATCTCTTGTCTTTTTTCAGTTTTAAGCATATATTTTTCTTTATATGAAACCACACCACTTAGCTTCCAGTGTTGTACACTGTAACAAGGCAGGCTATCAGAGACTGGAGAACTAATTTAGCTGGAAATGAATTAATCCCGTCCTCATCTCACATTAATTTTGTTAGAATTGTGTCTCGAGTAGAAAATGTTGGCTCTGAGGAGGGAATAATGAGTTACTTCTTTAGGCTCAATGGACTACAATGCCAGGAATGGAAACCACATCACCTTTGTGACTGGAATACTCGATGATGAGCTATGTGTATTGCTGAGCAGTAGAAATATCCTCAATGCAGAGTTGATCAGTTGGGCCAAGTTTGGTATTTAAATTTATCCCTGAAATAATGTATAGTTTGTATTGTATACATTTGGTATCCTAGATATTCTTTTTCTGATGGAACTGTTATTCATTTGTATATATAATTTATTTTTACTCATGGGTAAACTCTTAATCTTTTATGCAATCATGACAAGCCAAAGCAGAACAAATTATGATATATCGTTGTACAATAGTATCTGACAGAAATTGCCCAGAGTAAATATAAAGAAAAATTCATTGGGGAGAAAAGCAATTAGCTTGTGTTATAATTGAGTGGAGATTTCCTAATCTGTATTGTTTCCAAAAGATTTTAAAGCCTGATATTTAATAATCATATATTTGTAATAAATGAACGTTTTCATTCATTTTTTTTGCAAAGCATTTAACAGTGTCTTCCATTCTGTAGTGATTATTATCTTTCTAAGTTAAAAAAATAGTTTATTATTGGAGAAAATATGAAACCTAAAATGGTATTAGATAGTGAAAAGATATGTGGGCAATGGGGAAAACAACTAAAATCTTAAATATCTCTGTTAATATTTTGAGTAAAAAGCATAATTATAAAGGACTTGCTTTATGAAGCATAGCTCTGTAAGGAGTGCAACACCCCTTATCTTCTCTGCCTGGGAATATTCTCAGCATTTGTCAGCTTGGGATCTATCTGTTTCAAGTATCTTTATTGAACACTAACTGAAGAGGTTCTTCTCATGTGGACTTGCGAAACACAGCCTAAATGATGTGAGAATGACTGAAATCACACATGAAATACAATGTTTATGATTTATTAGATAGTTCACTGAAACAAAGGAATAAGAATATGATAGATAACAATTATTATGGCTCTCATGTTGCCTTCCCATCTCTCAGAACTGCAGAAGTGCTGAAATCCTTAACCCCATGTGTGCAAAGGGAATTTTCCTCAAACATGTATTCTGCTGACTTCTTATTAATTGTCCTAGTTCTTAATTCTGCACCACCTGCTCATTTCTGGCTGTGTTTGTTTTGTAGTGATCTATATAAGGATGGCTACTTCCTTCTATCAAGACATATTCTAAAGGTTTTCTGTCTTTGCTTAATCAAAGGTTCTGTGTGCACAGACTCTGTCTACTGTCCGGCTATAGCACTTACTGTTTCCTTTTCTTGTGCAATTTCTGCAGATCTCTGGCCTTGGCTGCTAGTTTTCTGGAAATAGGTTTTCTCTATTTAGTTTATATCTTTGCAAGTTCAAGAGTTCAGCTTTTCGAGTTGTGCTGGGTGGTGCAGAGAGGTATGACATTGTCCTTGTCCTGGCAAAGGGTTTGGCTATGGAGAAATGATCTGCCTGTGCCAGCAATTTTCAGATTTAGAGACTGAACTGCCAGATCTTATCTGCTGGATATTTACCTTCATTCTCTTCAGCTCTGAAGCTTAGGCACACTCATTTCTGTGTTTTTGTTGCTTTGCCTTTCTGATTTGAATTTGACCCAGTTTCTGCCCTGCTTTGCACCCCACCCCTCCCGCTGTAGCTGCAGAGCTCAAGGTCTCTCTCAGCAGTGTCTTTGTCTCTCCTTCAGGGCAGGAATATTCATGAAGAATATCCCAGCTCTTGCTGGACCCCCTCCTACAGGCAGCTTCTCACCTCTCATTGTCTCTGCCTAAGGAGCTAAACCCAGAGAGGACAGCTTTGGTCAAGAAAGAAACTTCTTCCAAACTTATTTTGACATAAAAGAACATCCTCTGTGCCTCAAGTCTTTTGCTATTCGTGGTTGTTATTAAATATAACCTTAATAGAATTTTAAGTGCTCTGTTTTAACTCTCTTATGCTTGCCTCTTATTAGACAGAAACTTTCAATATTTTTGAATATACAGCCAAGGTTATTATGGACTAAACTTTTTAAAAACAAGAACTGTAATTTTAAATACTTACGAATAGCAATCTTAGTTTTAATTTATAGTGTCTCCAAATAGTTTTATGTCACTGTTGGTATGAGAGTCTACCATATTATGAAATTTTTGGTCCATAAAATTAATGTTAACATTTTATGTAAAACAAAACAAAACTAACAGCATTTGTAATTACCAGTTAAACATTTTGATGTTATTAGTGATTTCTTAAATGTAACATGCTAAAAGTATACCTTTTTCCTCAGATATTATAGATCGCTTTTCTACTTGAGATGTCAGACATTTTATTTTCCAATATGTACCATATTAAGCAAAATAATTTTGTAGGAGTGTGTTAGATGATTACAAACCCACTCTGCAAAATGCAATGGAAAATAACATCTAACTCATAGACTTCATTGTATTGCCAAATGCTAAGAGTGTACTGAATTAATAACAGTTCCACAGTGTTTATGCAATTGAGTAACATAGCCATTTAGAGGCCTTACCTTGCATAGTAAAATGACAAACTTTTAAGTTGCAATGAGAAATAAGGCTTTTAAAGATGAAAAACAGAACAAAACGAAACCATGTACCTATTATTAACAAAATGAAGGGCGAAGGTATTGGCATTTATTGAGTAGCTAATATGGGCCGGTCATTCTCAAACTTTTTGGACTCAGAACTACTCTGTAATATTACTAAGGATCCCCCCAATTTGTGTTTATGTTGGTTATATTCATCCATTAAAATAAAACTGAGAACAATTAAAAATACATATTAATCCATTTAAAAATAAAGATGCTAAATTTTTGACATTTTAAAAGCAATAAAACCTTTTATGAAAGATAACTGTACTTTAAAAAATAGTGGGAGGAGTGGCATTGTTCTGTTTTGCAAACATTTTTAATGTCTGGAAGATAGATGTCTGGATAATGTCTGGAATATGGAAGATAGATATGTTTTCATTCAGTATGTATGCAATTTTGACTATGTATATGCTGTATGACTATGATGATATAAGCTATATATAATATGTACTCTGTATAGTCTTATGTATATTAGACATAGTCTTATAAGTTTATATCTAGTTTAATAAGACTATGTATATATATATATATATATATATATATATATATATAGAGAGAGAGAGAGAGAGAGAGAGAGAGAGAGACTATGTATGTGTGGATATGTTACTTTGACTATATGTAAGAAGAAAATCAAGCCTGACAGACAGGTAGTTCAAAAAGAAAAGAAGTCTTTTAATATCCTTTTCAGTAACTATAGGGATTATTTCCTGCTACCTTAAAATTCAGCATTGCTATTACATCAAAATCCATTAGTCTGTTTTGCACTTTAAATGACTCTGTAACCTGTGCATGATTTTGACCCCATGGACCCCTGAAAATGTCTTGGATGTCCCAGGGAAATCCTGTGCTAGTCCTTGTTTTTTGCAAAAGAAAAACACAATATTAAATAAATCCTATTATCCTCTGTTTGCAGACTGTGAATCTGACTCAAGTGCAGTGGATACCTCGACTTTATATTTAAGTTGTCTTGGGTTTGCAGCCCAATTCCACCACTTACCAGCTGTCTAAAATATTCCATGTACTCCTGAATATACCCAGCCATGCAAATATACAAATATTTGTTTTTAAAGAGATTATATCAAAAATTAGCTCCCCTCTGTTTCCCTATTAACAAGTTGCTCTATTTTGATTGAACATCATCTTAGGTGGTAATTAACTCAGTATAATTTTTAGACATATGGACTCTTGAGTACAATTTTTTTTTTGGTTTAAACCCAGATTATACCATTTTCTATCAGTGTGATTTTCAGATTCCTCATGCATTTTATGAAGTGTTGAGAATTAAATAAGGTAATATACAATAAGTACTTAGAATAGTTTCTGGCATATTATAAAGGCTAGACTAATGTATGCTAATTTTTAAACTATTATTCCCATTATCATAATCTACCTTATAGCCCTTGGCCACTCTTGCTTTCTCAGAAGTGAGTCAGGCACTGTCTTGCCCTCATTCCCAACCACGGAGAATTTATTTCAAGCTCTCTAATTTACCTGTGGACTACCCTGCATGCCCATTAAGTTTGAGGAGAAGGGCAAGGGACTCTCACCCAGAAACACTTTTTCTTTGGGGGAATGGGGACCCGCTAGGATGCTTTGCAGATAAATGTCTTCATAAACCCCTCCGCTTCACATTATAATCATCTTAAATATCCTTGATTCATCCAAAAGTTAAGACTTTGGTTTTCAACCATTTCTTCATAAAATCTATCTTGGGGGTATGTCTCTTACTCACTTTGATGTCTGCTATCTATCCTATAGACACCATGAATGAAATAAAAACAGAAGTGTCTCATCCTAATATTCCATTACACAAATAATAATAATGCAAGAGAAAGCAGAAAGGAACTAATATACTTTGTCCTTATTGTACATCAAGCAGCGTTAACTCTTTACAAATATCTTCACAGGGAATCTGTGAAAAAGATACTATGCCAGTTTACAAAGGTGTAGTTAGGGCACCAAAGCTCAGAGAGACTGAGTAACTTGTTGCAAATCACCAAAAGTACCAGAATATGACAGTGTCTGCCAAACTACCTTAGCTAAGTTTGCCAGCTTTTACGTATTAAATTTCCCTTTCCTCACTTTCTTTGCCTCTGTTCTTACTCTTAGTTTTAGAGGTCAGTATATATAAAACATTGTTCATGAAATAGCAGCCCCTGTCCTCATCCTTTTTCCATTAAGCCTATCACTTCTGTTTTTTGTATGATTCATATACCATTCACTTTCATGCCTTTACATAACATGTTTGTATTGTTTCCTCTTGAGATGAAATGATTCTTAGAAATGATTTGTTGACACTGGCGCCTCTTCTTTCCCTAACCCTAATACACACATGTACCCTTCCAATCTTCTTTACTAGGACTGGGCCATACTTTTGGTGTAGATACCAAGAATTTACATTATTATGACTATATAAATGCTATTCACATTTATGATTAGTTTTACTTTTATACACCTCTTTTTAGTTTCCCTGTTAATGATTCTTCTATTTTCATTCCCTTCATTTCATTCCTTTCCCTTCATACTTACCCTCATTTCAGTCTCCAAATATTTGCCAGTTATTTGAATTTTCCTACAAGACATTCTATAAAAAGTGTGCAAAATGGTTCCCTGTCAATAATTTTCACATTCTATTTCTCACCTATTTGAATTCGCAGAGAGAGTTTTAAGTGGTCATAAATCTAAATTCATCACTGCAGATGAAAGAAATGATCAGATATATTCATTTAAGAGCAGTGTTAAGGGACACCTGGATGGCTCAATTGGTTAACTATCTGACTTCAGCTCAGGTCATGATCCCACAAGTCATGAGTTCGAACCTCATGTTGGGCTCCATGCTGACAGCTTGGAGCCTGGAGCCTGTTTCAGATTCTATGTCTTCCCCTCCCTCTCTGCCCTTCCTCTGCCTGTGTTCTCTCTCTCTCTCTTTCTCTCAAAAATAAGTAAACATTAAAAAAAATGTTAATAAAACTTGTCATTTAAGTATTAAGAGTTAGCTGCTATTAAAGTTACCTTATATTCATAAAGTAATATAGTCTAATATTTCTCATTGTATCTTGACTACATCAAGTTTGAGATAATTTGGAATATTTTAGCAAGTAAAACAAACCATAATGTTATTTCAAGGTAAAATGAATACATCTATTAAAATGACTATGATGGGCATGGAGGAGGGCACTTGTGGGGATGAGCACTGGGTGTTATATGGAAACCAAATTGACAATAAACTATTTGTAAAAAACAGTAAATAAAATAAAAAATATATACATAAAAAAAATAACATGACTATGAATCCTAGTTACTGATACATTAAAATTTATAATCCTCTTAAATGAAATACAATCAATTCACAGTCTCACCCATTTAAAAAAATTTTGTATCTCCAAATACATAGAAATTATTTCTTGATGAATGCACTTAAGATTATAAAATTAAACTCTCAACTGTGTACCTTACCTACAGAATGGGTTGTCTGGATACCTGAGTTTTCTAAATACCTAGTGATTATTGCCTATAAGCATAGACATTAGCTTAACTCATCCATGCCAAAACTGCATCACATTCAACCCTGCTTTCCTTAAAAGATCACAACTTGTTTGAAAGCTCATAATGAACTTTAGTTACTCTTCCAGTGGTACTTATAGGATAAAATGGTGTGTGAATGGCATGTGCCTTATACTGAATCTTTCTAGATGTTTATGCTGTTTGTGTTGTTTCTTTTTCTTAATTAGATATCCTTTCAAGTTACCAAAGCTCATCATAATTCATTATGTTTCCCTTTATCATTTCTTCTACTTTCTTATATTGGTTACTACTTTTATTATTTTAATGTTTTTATTTATTACTGAGGGAGAGAGAGAGAGAGAGAGAGAGATAGCGTGAGCAGGGGAGGGTCAGAGAGAGAAGGAGATACAGAATCTGGAGCAGGCTCCAGGCTCTGAGCTGGCAGTCAGCACAGAGCCCGATGCAGGGCTCGAACCCACGAACCATGAGTTCATGACCTGAGCTGAAGTTGGACACTTAACTGACTTAGCCACCCAGGTGCCCCAGGGTTACTACTTTTAAATTGTGGGCTTTATATCATATAGTAAAAAGTATTTCATCAGGGTAAAAAGTGATATATAGATATGAAGTGTTCTTGTGTGAACAAAGTGCACCAAGATTAGTGCATAGAGTTTAATATTTATCTATTTATTGGGGGCTGCCCAGAAATATATATAGTTTAAATTTTATTTTATTTATTTTGAGAGAGGGAGCACGCATGCACATACATGGGAGGAGGAGAGACAGAGAGTGAGAGAGAATCCCAAGCAGCTCTGCAAGAGAATCCCAAGCAACTCTGCACTGTGAGCACACAAACCTTGAGATCATGACCTGAGCCGAAATCAAGAGGTGGACACTTAACCAACTTAGCCATCCAGGTGCCCCTATATTTATTATTTAATTCCTAGATATAACTGTATGTATGTAGAGTTAAGCTGGCCATACAAGTGATGTGTTAGCAACTGCTACTTGCTATTGTCCCCTATGTATTCTCTCCTAAAATAATAGAACCCCTCACTCTCAGCTGGGGCCATGGAAGCCAGGAAGAAGCAGCTATGTGACTTAGTTCTGTCTAGGAAATGAGAAGGAGTGAAAGTGTACCATTTTGAGCACATAGCCTTAAAAGAAGTAGCGTGTTGGGGCACCTGGGTGGCTTAGTCAGTTAAGCATCCGACTTTCGCTTAGGTCATGATATCGCGGTTCATGGGTTCGGGCCCCGGGTAGGGCTCTGTGCTGACTGCCAGCTCAGAGCCTGGAGCCTGTTTCAGTCTGTGACTCCCTTTCTCTCTCTGACCCTCCACTGCTCACGCTGCCTCTCTCTCTCTCTCCTAGAAATAAATAAAACAAAAAAGAAGAAGAAGTAGTGTATTTTTTATGCCCCTCTTTCCATCTTGCTGCCTGGAACTCAGAACTCCTTCTTGGACTGGAAGAGAGGAAGAGTCACACTCGAGAGATGGTAGAGCAGAGAGCTGACAATGAAGCCACTGAACTAAGAGCAAAATGAACCACTTCTCTTTGGTTAAGCCACTGTTATTTGGAGTCTATGTTATGCTTCTGCTCATTAATCCCAATTAGTATTAGTGAATAGTTAATTGTGTACAGACAGCATCTTCTTCACTCAAGGCTCTGGCCAGTTTGTTTGTTTTGTAAGGCTTTGGTTTCAGTTAAAACCTTGGACATTTTATTTAAATCCCACCTACTCAGGCCCTGAGGTTTGAAACATTAGTTTTCTGAAGATAGTTGATTGTCTTGAGGTTATTCATTTGAAAGGCAATAAAAAAGCAAGTAGTTCCTAAATGAGGTGTTGCTTAGGGTAGGACTCTTACTCTCAGTCTTTGTAGGCTCTGACTCCAACAGAAACGTGAAACAGTGTATTTGTCCCAAATTCTCTTTATTTTGGCTGATTGAAGGATTTGAAGGAATGATGAACTTGATTGTCTTCTATTCTGGTGTCTAAATCTTGGTTGGCAAAGTTAATTGTACCTCTGTTTTCATCCACCTTTTCTCCAAATGTACACTCAAAAAATAAAATAAAAAGGTCAACACCAACCCCAGTCTTGGCATAGCCCCATCATCTTGAACAGTTTAACTCAGCAAGAGGTTTAAATATGAAATAACTTCTTTTTTCCTTTAATCTTTCAGTTGTCTTCAGATCCTTTCCTATCCCCTAACAGTATTTTGAATATGTTACTCAGTTTCCCTGTGACTTTTATTATTAGAACCCCAGCTCAGGGCTACCTGTGTAGCTCAGTCATTATGCATCTGGCTCTTGGCTCAGGTCATGATCTTGCAGTTGTGGGATTGAGCCCTGTTTTGGGCTCTGAGCTGACAGTGTGGAGCCTGATTGGGATTCTCTCTCTTCCTCTCTCTCTCTCTCTTTCTTTCTCTCTCTCTCTCAAAATAAGTAAACATAAAAAACAATTTAAGAAACCCAGTTCAGGTAAAAATTTTATTTCAAATCTGATCACACTGTTATTATTTTTCTTCTTTCCCAAGCACAGACTTGACCATGAGTGTGAGGGCTGAAGTGGTAAGGGAAGGAAAAGGTCTCCCTTTTCATGCCTCATTTTGTTCTTCAGGGTTCACTTTTCCATGATAAGAGGATGGAATGCTGGTTCTCTATTCTTTAGTTTTGTTTTGTTTTTTATTTTTTGAGATACAGAGAGACACAGAGTGTGAGCAGGGGAGGGGCAGAGAGAGAGGGAGACACAGAATCCAAAACAGGCTCTAGGCTCTGAGCTTTCAGCACAGAGCCCAGTGCAGGACTTGAACCCACAGATGCGAGATCATGACATGAGCTGAAGTCAGATGCTCAACCAGGTGAGCTACCCAGGTGCCCCAAGGAATGATGGATCTCTTGTGTGACACATAAATATATGCCTTGGAGTGTCCTGCAGGCATTCTTGCTACTCTGCAGTTCCATAGTGTGGAAGTAAGAGATCATTCTGGAACAAACCCTTCAATCCTCTTGCCCTCACCATGGGTGGAATAATTATACCCTTTAAATGCAGGGGTCCTTTCATCTAGTAGGCATCTATCTTGGATGGACAACCAGCAGAATGCAAAGTCCTCTGCCATCCTCAGTATCCCTGTGGCCCATAGAAACTCACACATCTTTCCATCCTAAATGCAGGACATGTAAGTGGCCCAGTCCTGACCTTCTGTCTTACTCTCCTTGCCATCTTCCTCCAATTTTCTTTTGCTTAAAGAGGCCTGAGTTGGATGAGCTAAATCTGTTATGTAAACAGATATTCAGGCAGGCAACTCCATGGTGGGTCATCCTCCTCCTTTCCCCCAGTACCAGTAACAAAATTTTTTCACAAGACACAATGACTTTCTCTCTACTTCTGCTCTTCTTTCATTTATTTATAAGATAATAATGAGGTTGGGGAGAGGGCTGTAATTTCTTGTTTTTTAGAGGTCAGTGGGGGAGAGATCTGGTCCCAATTACAGGCACTTCTCTTCAGAAGGAGGGTTACTTAAAAAATCTCTGTGTCCATCTTTGGCACTTGTCCCAGTCAACATGCTGTTGACTTTAATAGGACCTTCATAGTGGGGACCACAGATTGTTTTAGACTAGAATAGAATAATACAGTTTTTAAATCAAAACACGAACTTGGCTTAAGCAATTATATAGTAGTTTCACAACACACATTTAAAACGAACATTTGTTTCCCTTGATCCCAAAATGCCTATTTTTAAGAGAGTATAAAATGCTGCTATTTTTAGGTTTTATTTTGGAAAGTCTAGTTAAGGGAATTGTCATAACCTCGATAACTGTTATTATTTTTCTCTGAGAGGTTTCAAATAAATATTGTGATACACATTTGTGCACTGTTTCTGTGTAGGCATATGCCAGATGTGTGATGACATGTAGCTTGCAGTACAATAATTCAAACTCCTGGAAGGCTACTAACTGAGAGGTATTTTATATACTGACTATATAACCCTGGAGACAAGATTTCCAGATAGTGATGTGTGTGTATGTGTATGTGTATGTGCGCACACATGTTACCTTCATCTCAGTATCTCATTTAGCTGCAAAATTCGATGCTTTGGTTTTGCTGATGGCCTCTCAACACACAATGAATCTTTTCCAGAAGATCCCAAAGAAACTAATGAGTTTAACCTCAAAGATTTTTATCCTTCTCAGCAGTCAACTGGAAGCTAAACTACATCAGAGAGAAACTAATTACAAGATGCTTGCATTTCAATTATTCTGCATTTATCATTGCAATGACTAATTCCATTTATCTTTCACTTACTAAATATGGGAAATGAAAAACAAAGACCCACAAATTCATAATCCCTTCAGAAATGTAAATAGTTGATATACACAGTTCTTTGTACATTTATCATTTTAACTATGGCTAAAACTATAGTTAAAGTTACTTAGAGGGATTTTCTGCATTAAGATTCAAAGGATGTCTTTAGGGTTTTTCAGTGTGCCGAATGTGTGGTTCAAATTTAGAGTGACAATTATATCTATAAAAGCTTAAATTTTCTAGACTGGAAAAGCTGGGAGAGAAACCATATAAGAAAATCAAAGATCGATTTGTGATTTTTCAAGTGAAGAATAAAAGCTGACAGTATTTGTATAGTCAAATCAGAACATTCAATTCACAAATCTGACATAAAAGCAAAAGTAACATAAAGAAAATGAGAAAACAATTCATGTTTCAATTTATTTAGAGTTCTGAAATCACTCTTCCATATAGAAAATCATAAATCCAACTTTATGTAAGAGATATATACATACATAGCTTTGGGTAAAAGGCAAAATTCTTGTGCTGTGGAAGGCAAACTCATCTCTTTAATATGGTTAGCCACATGGTTTTCATTGTATGTCCTGAGTTTAAAACAAGTGGCATCATTTCCTTAAGTTTCCCCTGAGATATGGCCATTAAATATATGGCCAATTGTTTTTTTTTTTTTTTTTTAATAAATGAGGTATAGAGCATTGGCTCTAGAAGAAATTGTAGGGCTTACCTGGTTGAGGAATCACCAACTGGTTGCTCATAAGAAACAGTCAGCCACAGCTATACTTGGCCTAGTTAGCATTTAAAACATTTGAAAATTTCATGTAGAAATCTTGATTCTCATCTTGTTTTGAAAATACATTGGGCCTGTCTAGCCATCAAGTGAAGCTGAGTTAACTACTAGTCTCTTTAGAAGATGCACATTTCCTCCAGGCCTCCATAGTTTCCATCATCCCTGTTGTCCTACAAATGATATACTCCACTATTTAGTACCTGTACAACCTCCAAAGACATTTGAGTTTTTGACCTCTGATCTAGCCCATCCTTTACAGGTAAAAACACTGAGATCTCATTGATCTCCTGAGAGATCTGTCACTCTGTCAAAGTCAAGTCCCAGAGTAGCCTGCTCAAAGGATAAATCTATGTGTGGCTAGACACCCATTTCAGGCACTGCTCGTATAGCCCTATCCATTTAGTTTTTACTTTTGGTCCATCCTATCCCACCACTGAGTATTCAAGGAAAGGTTTATGGAGCATTACTGTTTGTGATCTTCCACTACATTCGGACAATGTGGTCTTGAATATGAAAAAAGTACTAAGGTTGGTAGAAAAGCCAGTCCCAACATATAAAAGATAAAGGACAAAAGGGGCGCCTGGGTGGCTCAGTTGGGAAGCGTCCGACTTCGCTCAGGTCATGATTTCACGGCTCGTGGGTTCGAGCCCCGCGTTGGGCTCTGTGCTGACAGCTCAGAGCCTGGAGCCTGTTTTAGATTCTGTGTCTCCCTCTCTCTCTGACCCTCCCCTGTTCACGCTGTCTCTCTCTCTCTCTCTCAGAAATAAATAAAACATTAAAAAACAAGATAAAGGACAAAAGTGATCAAGAAGAAATAAGTATTGATTAATTAATTAAGATATTTATGACTTCTACCTTCTGTTGTTAATTTCGAGGAGGAGGAAGAATGTCCTTTCATCTCATTTTTATTTAATAAATGCATAATTTATAACATTTTGAAAAGCTAGAAACAGATCATTCACAGACTAGGGAAATGGGAAGGGGTAGGAAGATTTACATCCTTTCCCTTTCAAAATACTCTTTAACTTGGTTAGATGAGTTTAAATTGTCTTTTTTAGAGTTGTATTGATTGCATTGGGGGATAAAAAGGTCTTTTTATTTTTCTGACTGTGCATATAATCAGTTTCACTAATTCAATATGTTTCACAGTATTCAATAAAGAATAACTCCATGTGATTTTGAACAGATATTTATAGTATATCATAAGTGTTTTTTCTTCTTGAAAGAGTTGTTTGTGGCAGAGTTTTAAAATATGTGGTCCCAAGTGTCCTTTTCATCCATTATGTAATTGGGGTTGACTTGACTTCTGAACATCAATGTGGAGGTTTTCTTCCTCTAAAATGTTCTTTTTTGTAAATAAATGATAAATTATTAAGAAAGCTGTTCACTGCATTAGTATATTCTCTGGCAAAATAGCTTAGAAGTCCTACATGCAAAGGGAAAATTTTTGTTTTCAAAAGATATGTATTGGAAGTATGTCATACTCATCAACATGTGAGACCTCCATTACCCTCCAGTCAAATTAAATTAGTTTTATTATCCTAAAATCAAGAGAGAAGATTTTTATGGAGTGAGTAATATTTTACTTAAGTCTATTCCTTCTTTCCATTAGGTCTCTTTCTTAATGAGATCATCTCCGCTGCTTAAAATTGTGCTAAGGTTTTATAGATTAGTAAATTTATGATCTACAGATTAAATTATTTTTCACTGATTATAAGTGATTTTTATGATTTTAATTAAATTTTATAAGTTAACTTTTTCCTGCTGTATTTTTCATATAAGTAAAATTTATAATTATCCATATGTGTAAGGCTCTAACAATTGGATAGTGGTTAGAAAGCTTACGATATTTCAGTGAATGCAATATTTACAATATTTGTAAGTCAATGATTTTTGTCAAGTTGCAGGAAATGAGAATCTCTTTGAAGATAAGTCTGTGCCAGCCTTAGGGTAGCATTTGTTTGCCTGTGGAAGTACTGTATAATGACTTAGCCACTTGTTATTTATTTTAGGTAATTCAATAGCTAGGTTGTTACTCGTAGGAGAAAAAGAAAGTATGGGTAAAGTAAAGACAATTATTAGGAATATATGATTTGAACAGAAGAGACACCTATGACATGATTTTAATAGGAAATATATGAAAAGAAAAAGTAAGGTAATAGAGCAATTAATTTGTTGGATGGAGTGTCTAATTGTTACATTTTTTAGATTTCATTTTTCTTTAATTCCTTTAAGTAATAGCATTTATTATACTCCCAGATTAGGCTTTACTAGTTTTTAGTGTATGGCACACAATATACCAAAAATATTGATCAAATGCCTTTAGGAATGAGTACTTGAGTAATCTTGTGATATATTTTATCTTATCCTTTCAATTAAGTATATAATTCTTGAAGTAGCATACCCACAAAATCTATAGTACAAGCTAGTTTTATGGTTTATGTGACTATATTTGCTATTAAGTGTAGCCCAAAATATGACTTGAAATGGACTTGAAGTGTTTAGCTGCTCTGAATAGGAAAGACATGGTAGTTCTCTGTTGGTGACCTGTTTGAAGACCCCTTGACAAGTTCTAGGGTTTCAGAATTTTCACATTTTGTTGTTTGAGCAAGCTCAAACATTCTAGAATCTTTATATATGTGTATATGTATGTGGGTGTGTTATTATATATATTATAAATTATATATGTGATTTTATATACATATTATATATATATATATACACGTATGCATGTAAATATAATTACACACACGTGTCCCGTTATTTGAAAGCAGTTTTTTTCTATGCAACTTTTCATAAGCCAAAATAAAGTGAAGAAGCAATTAACATTAATTTATATGGAAAAATATTTGAGTGTTCCCAGATCCCAAAAATAACCTCTCTCAGACTTTTCTGACACCTTAGGACATGTGTTGATAATGGATGCACACAATAAATGGAGATCAAGCACACAGCTGCTTAATGCTGAGATGCAGAGTGTACTTCCTAAGGAAGGAGCTTTGGGGGGCTGCTCTTGATGCTTTGGTTGCGTGTTCCGTCTGGAATGGCTCACTACAAAACAAGCAGTGAATGTTAATTTTGATTTTCACCTTTTCTGTAAAAGTTAAAATCTTCTTTGGATTTCCTTCAGTTAGTGAAAACAGGTACTAATATAGGCCTTTTGTAAAAGTAAAAGGATGTGATGTAAAATTTCAAAAAGCAGGGGATAGCTATATGTATATGTATGTCTGTAAACACACACACACAAATACAAGCACACATGCATGCACACATACACATCTCCTAAAGAAAGGGTTGTGGAAAGACATGTATTGAATATTTGGGTGTGTAGACTCATTAATGCACTTACAAAATGGCGATATACTGATCCTTCCTCAATTCCCACAAACTCAAGACCACATGTGATCCTGTATGTCCTCAGCTACTGGAAAGATGCTGACTTTTGGAAAATATCACTGCTGAAAATCAAAAGAACTGAGATAGCAATTTATAAATTAAAAGTTTGCAGTTACTAAAATTCTGACAAATCCTTCAAGATATCTTAAAATATATAGTATTAATACGTGGTGTGATAAATGGATTAGCTTTGTACAACTGAACCAGTCTCAGCAAAGAAAATGATGAAAATCATTTCTTTTTGACATTTTATTTATTATTGATTTGTTTATTTTAATCAAAATTTATATTTTTTTCAGGAACAGAATTTACTGATTCATCACTTACATATAATACCCCATGTTCATTCCAACAAATATCCTCCATAAAGCCCCTCACCCCTTCAGACCTTCCCCCACCCAACATCCTGCCAGCAACGCTCAGTTTCTTCTCTGTATTTAAGAGTCTCTTACGGTTTGTTTCCCTCTGTTTTTATATTATTTTTGCTTCCCTTCCCTTATATTCATTTATTTTGTATCATAAATTCCACATATGAGTGAAAGCATATGATATTTGTCCTTTTCTGACTTATTTTGCTTAGCGTAATACACTTTAGTTCCAACCACATTGTTGCAAAAGGCAAGATTTCACTCTTTTGATCACTGAGTAATATTCCGTTGAATATATGTATATACCATATCATCTTTACCAATTCATCAGTCAATGGACCTTTGTGTTTTTTCCATACTTTGGCTACAGTCAATAGTGCTGCTATAAACGTAGGTGCATGTGCCCTTTCAAATCAGCATTTTTGTATTTTTTGAATATATACCTAGTCGTGCAATTGCTGGGCCATAGGGTAGTTTTAAATTTTTGTGGAAATTCCACACTGTTTTGCAGAGTGGCTGTTTCAGTTTGCACTCCTACCAGCAGTGCAAAGGGTTCACCTTTCTCCACATCTTCACCAATATCTGTTGTTGCCCGAGTTGTTAATTTTAGCCATTCTGACAGGTGCAAGGTAGTATCTCATGGTGGTTTTGATTTGTATTTTCCTGATGATGAGTGATGTTGAGCATTTTGTCATGTGTCTGTTAGCCATCTGGATGTCTTCTTTGGAAAAATGTCTATTCATGTCTTCTGCCCATTTCTTCACTAAATTATTTGTTTTTTGGGTGTTGAGTTTAATAAATTCTTTTTTTTAAAATGTTTAACATTTATTCATTTTTGAGAGACAGAGACAGAGTGTAAGTGGGGGAGGGTCAGAGAGATTGAGACACAGAATCTGAAGCAGCCTCCAGGCCCTGAGCTGTCAGCACAAAGCCTGACGCAGGGCTCTAACTCACGAATTGAAGATCATGACCTGAGCTGAAGTGAGACGCTTAACCAACTGAGCCACTGAGGTGCCTGAGTTTGAGAAATTCTTTATAGACATTGGATACTAACCCTTTTTCTGATATGTCATTTACAGATATCTTCTCCCATTCTATCGGTTGCCTTTTAATTTTGCTGTTTGTTTCCTTCTCTGTGCAGTTTTTATCTTGATGAGTTCCCAATAGTTCATTTTTGCTTTTTTTTTTCCCCTTACCTCCAGAGACATGTTAACTAAGAAGCTGCTGCAGCGGAGGTCAAAATGGTTGTTGCCTGGGGGCACCCGGGTGCTTCAGTCAATTACACGTCCGACTTCAGCACAGGTCATGATCTCATGGTTTATGGGTTCAAGCCCACATCGGGCTCTGCTGTAAGCTCAGCCTGGAGCCTGCTTCAGATTCTGTGTCTTCCTCTCTCTCTGCCCCTCCCCACTCATACTCTGTCTCTCTCTGCCTCAAAAATAAATAAACATCAAAAATATTTTTTGAAAAAAAAAAAGGTTGTTGCCTGTTTACTCCTCTAAGATTTTATGGGTTCCTGTCTTATACTTAGGTCTTTTATCCATTTTGAATTTATTTTTGTGTATGGGGTAAGAAAGTGGTCCAGGTTCACTTTTCTGCATGTTGCTGGCTAGTTTTCCCAGCACCATTTGCTGAAGAGACTTTTATCCATTGGATATTCTTTCCTGCCTTGTCAAAGATGAGTTAGCCATATAGTTGTGGGTCTACTTCTGGGTTTACTATTCTGTTCCATTGATCTAAATGTCTATTTTTCCCCAATACCATACTGTCTTGATGACTACAGCTTTGTAATATAACTTGAAATTCAGAATCAGGATGCTTCCAGTTTTGCTTTTCTTTTTTCAGGATACTATTGCTCCTCAGAGTCTTTTCAGTTCCATACGACTTTTAGGATTCTTTGTTCTAGCTCTGTGAAAAATGCTGGTGGCATATTGATAGGGATTGAACTAAATGTGTAGATTGCTTTGGGCAGTATAGACATTTTGACAATATTTTTCTTCCAATCTACGAGTATGGAGTGTTTTCCTTTCTTTTTTTTGGTATTGTCTTCAATTTATTTCATAAGCTTTATATAGTTTTCAGTTTATAGATGTTTCACCTCTGTGGTTAGGTTTATTCCTAAGTATTTTATGGTTTTTGGTACATTGGCAAGTGGGATTGATTCTTTGATTCTTCTGCTACTTCATTATTGGTGTTTAGAAGTGAAATTGATTTCTGTACATTGATTTTATATCCTGTGACTTTACTGAATTCATGTATTAGTTCTAGTAGTTTTTTGCTGGAATCTTTTGGATTTTCTACATAGAGTATCACGTCATCTGAGAAGAGTAAAAGTTTGACTTCCTCCTTGCTGATTTGGACTGCTTTTATTTCTTTGTGTTGTCTGATTGCTGAGGCTAGGACTTCCTAAACTATGTTGAATAGTAATGGTGATAGTGGACATTCTTATCATTTCTCTGACCTTAGGGGGAACGCTCTCAGTTTTTCCCCATTGAGGATGATATTAGCAGTGGGTCTTCCATATATGGTCGTCGTGCTCTTGAGCTATGATCCTTCTATCCGTACTTTCTTGAGGGTTTTTGTCAAGAAAGGATGCTGTATTTTGTCAAATGCTTTCTCTGCATTTATTGAGAGGATTATGTGGTTCTTATCCTTTCTTTTATTATTGTAATATATCACACTGATTTGTGGATATTGAACTAGTCTTGCATCCTACGAATAAATCCCACTTGATCATGGTGAATAACTCTTTTATGTATTGTTGGGTCCTGTTGGCTAGTATTTTGTTGAGAAGTTTTGCATCCGTGTTCTTGAGGGAAGTTGGTCTGTAACTCTCCTTTTTAGTGGGATCTTTGGTTTTAGAATCAACAAATGCTGTCCTCATAGAATGAGTATGGAAGTTTTCCTTCCATTTAATTTTTTGAACAGATTCAAAAGAATAATTTTTAACTCGCCTTTAACTGTTTGGTAAAATTCCCCTGGAAAGCCATCTGGCCCTGGACGTTGGTTGGCTGGGAGATTCTTGATTACTGAGTCAATATCTTTACTGGTTATGGGTGTGTTTAAATTTTCTGTTTCTTTCTGTTTAGTTTTGGTACTTTATATGTTTCTAGGAATTTGTCTATTTCTTCCAGGATGCCCAATTTATTAACATGTAATTGCTCAAAACATTCTCTTTAAAAATTTTTTTAATGTTTATTCATTTCTGAGAGACAGAGAGAGACAGAATGCAAACAGAGGAGGGTCAGAGAGAGAGGGAGACACAGAATCTGAAGCAGGCTCCCAGGCTCTGAGCTGTCAGCACAGAGCCTCATGTGGGGGTCAAACCCATTGACTGTGAGATTATGACCAGAGCCAAAGTTGGATGCTCAATCGACTGAGCCACCCCGGCGCCCCCATAATATTCTCATATTATTGTTTGTATTTCTGCCGTGTTCATTGTGATCTCTCCTCTTTCATTCATGATTTTATTTACTTGTGTCCTTTACATTTTCTTTTTGATCAATCTGACCATGGATTTATCAATTTTGTTAATTCTTTCAAAGAAGCCATTTCTGGTTTCATTGATCTGTTCTACTGATTTTTTTGATTTTGAGATCATTGATTTCTGCTCTTTTATTATTTCCCTTCTTTTACTGGTTTTAGGCTTTATTTGCTGTTCTTTTTTCCAGCTCTTTTAGGTGTTAGGTTAGATTTTGTATTTGAGACATTTCTTCCTTCCTTAGGAAGGTCTGACTTGCTATATATACTTTCCTCTTATGACTGCCTTTGCTGCATCCCAGAGGTTTTGGGTTGCTGTGTTTTCATTTTCATTGGCCTCCATATACTTTTTAATTTCCTCTTTACTTTCTTGGTCAACCCATTATTTCTTTAGTAGGATGTTCTTTAATCTCCAAGTGTTCACGGTCTCTCCAAATTCTTTTCTTGTGTTTGATTTCGAGTTTCAAAGCATTATTGTCTGAAAATACACAAGGTATCATCTCGATCTTTTTGTACCTGTTGAGGACTGATTTGTAACCCAGTGTGACCTATTCTGGAGAATATTCCATGTCCACTTGAGAAGAATGTATATTCTACTGCTTTAGGATGAAATGTTCTGAATATATCAATTAAGTCCATCTGGTCCAGTGTGACATTCAAAGTCATTGTTTCCTGGTTGGTTTTCTGCTTCCATAACTGTCCATTGCTGTAAGTGAATATTGATGTCCTTTTCTATTATGGTATTATTATCAATGAGTTTCTTTATGTTTGTGATTTATTGTTTTGTATATTTGGGTTTTTCCACATTGGGAGCATAATATTTACAATCGTTATATCTTCTCGATGGATTGTCCCCTTAATTATGATATAATGTCTTCTTCATCTCTTGTTACAGTCTTTATTTTAAAATCTAGTTTTTCTGATATAAGTATGGCTACACCAGCTTTCTTTTGACAACCATTAGCAGGATAGATAGTTCTCCATCCTCTTACTTTCAATCTACACAATGTCTTTAGGTCTAAAATGAGTGTCTTGTAAGCAGCATTTGGATGGGTCTTGTTTTCTTACCATTCTGATATGCTGTGTCCCTTGATTGGAGCATTTAGTCCATTGACACTTAGAGTGAGTACTGAAAGATAGGAATTTAGTGCTATTGTCTTGCCTGTTGAGTTGCTTTTCTTTCTGCATCCAAAAATAAGGAAGAAAAGAAAAAAAAAAAAAAGAAAATAATTTATGCCAAAAGAGAAACAGATAAAACGAACAAATAATAGAACCAGAAAGCAGAATGAAACCCGAATGAAGTTACATCCAGTTTCCCCCAGATATGAAACTATGAAGCCTTCTCTGGTATATACACTAAGCAGGTGGAGTGACTTGTACTGGTTTTCTATGGGATGTGCTTGGAGTGTGCAGTTTAACAGGACTTGGTGTAATGGCTCCACTTCCACTAGGTGGCACTGCTTAGCTCACTGGGACAGATCAGTGTGGTGCCTGTGCATGGGAGTGTTGGAAATGGCTCCTCCCAGCTCCTAGTCTTTGGCACAGGAACTTTGCGCTCTCACCAACCTGTGATCAAGCACCCATTCTTTGCCTCAGGCCTCCATTAATTCCCTACCTTTAACCTGTGACCAAGCTGTCTGCCTGACAGGTAGCACCAGCCTCCAAGATGGGGTCGTGTTTCATGCTTCAGAGATTTGTGCATCTTGGGCCCACGCCTACTCTCTGGAGCAGTGTCTTGCTGAGCAATGGCCAAGTGCCAGCTTCCTCCAGAGAATGTTTATGCAATCACCTAAGGGCAGAGGTTCAGAGATTATGGCAAACCACAATGCACAGCTGACACCAGGTTTACTGCACTCTGGCACCTTTGTGCCAATACCAGCAAACGTGGCTGCTCTCTGGGATCCACTGTGACCTTTGCCTGTGGGGAGGCCATATGGGCTCAATCAAATGCTCTCCAAACGGGAACCACTTCTCCCCATGTTGCGCTCAGATCCCTCAGACCCCACTGCCTGCTCCTAGGGATTTGTCTTTCTCCTGCTTCTCCAAAGCACTGCCAGGCTACAAGCTTTGAAACTTCAGACTCTGCTCTACTGTTTATAGAATCCTGGTGGTATTGAATTTTTCTCCTTTCTTCCTGTCAGTGGTTTTGAGGAACAGATTTCTTGTTCAGTTCCCCATGCATGTTGTCACTCTTTCTCTCCAGCTACTTTTGGAGGAGTGCTTTTCTTACCTGATCTTGGTATGCTGCACTCTCCCCCTTTCCCTTTCTCTGTCTTCTCTCCACACCAACAGCTTCCTACCATCAATAGCTTTTCTCTCCTGCATTTCACTTCTTCACACCACATACCTGCTGAGTTCTATGGCTCAGGTTATGCATATTGTTGTTTTAATCTTCAGATCAATTTCCTAGGCATTCAAAATGGTTTGTTGCTGATTGGCTCCATTATGCGGATGAGATAAGCTCAGGGTCTCCGTGTTGCTCTGTCAACTCCTCCCTGATGAAAATGATTTCTAAACAGCAGGTGAACATAATCTGATTTTCGGTTTGGCTACTTTCTATAAGATTATAGTTTGGTTTACAGCCATATTTAATGTATTTTTTTTCCTCTGAAGCCTAGAAAAATCCACTGGATGCAATGCCATTAATCCCCAGAGCAGAAATAACTGGAACAACATTTACTATAGCAGATTTGATTGCTCTAAGTGCCAGTGAGAAGATAGAAGTCAGTTTATTCACAATTAGGATTAAATAAGAAAAGTTGAGCAATGGTGAGTCAAAGTCCTGCTTGCCCCAAGGGAAATTTTGTAATAAAGCAATGCCTTCAGTTGTTATTTTCAATAATATAAAACTTGTAATGCATAAGATTCAACCTTAAATTATTGACAATGAATTTCAACAGTGAAAAGTATAAGATACCGTTACAAGATCTAAGGTTCATCACCAAGAAGCAATATTAATAAAATATTCACTCTTGAGGAGGGAATGAGAAGGAAGTAAAATTATAATAACTTCATTGTACTAGGAATTTGTATTAAATATTTAAAAAGCTGATATTACATTTCTTTAAAGGTAATTTGATATGTTTCGAAAGACATTTTTATCTTATAACTTAGCATATATTTTGTATTTCAAATTAGTTAACATAACTCAGAAAATTCTAAATATTAAATGAAAACTCTAAAATTATATTGGTTGTTAAATCGCATACTTTAATGACTTAATGCTAAACATCTCTGGATATTAGTATTCCACACATCACAGTATGTACCAACTCTGCAATTTGACTTTCAGCTTTAGGGGTTATGTATATTTCTTGTGCCATGTGACATAGTTGATAGTGTTAGGATTTTTCTAATATGATGGGATAATATTCTCTATAATAAATGCTATCATTTATAAGTGTGTTTTTGGCAAGCATAAAAATGTATGATTTCACATAAATACTACTGTAACTGTTTTTTTAAAACATAACCTTCTGGGAAATAACATGTTATGCTCTCATGATTTATTATTCCATTTCCAGGTAGCATCTCAAGTTTCTAGTCTTAACTCTTATGACTATAAATTCTACAAAAATATTAATTATGAACTACAGACTCTTCAGTATACTTTTTAAAATTGTTACCTGAAGAAGTATTTAGGTAATACCCTGCCTGGCCTCTTAGAAAGTTAATAATAAATAAAATTTTCTGTGTCCTGAATTAGCTTTATAAGAATCAATATGTTAAGCTTCACATTTAGGCAAACTTGAAAATAATTTTTATATACTTTAAACAAAATCCATATAATTTTAGTATGATTGCGTAGGCCAATATCAATATTTTAGTAACTCAAATGGATTGAGCCAGATACTAACAAAATTTCATATGTGAAATTCAAATTAATTAATTAATTATTTAAATAACTAAATATTTACATTGAATGACTGTATGAAATAACTATTAGGAAATATCATGGAATTTGCTACTAAAATGTTCAAATAATCAGTCCATATATGAATGTGTCCTTATAACTTTGTGATCATGATTCACATACTGCACTCTTTGGTGTTTGCGTTTAAAGAGTTGTAACCAAGTATGATTATGGGTGAGCAGTGTACATTGTGGAGCACAAGTATAAGGTAAAAGCAAGCTTCATCCCATTATGTTTAATGTTGCCAGTGCAAAGCCATATTTATGATAAGTAGCTCCTGATGCGCATGGTAGGCACTTCTATTCCTTCAGAGCCTTGATGACAACTCACTTCAAGAATCAGTGTGGGTAGACCTGAAGTATTTTCTTTTATTTTTTCTTTTTTCTCCAAAGTGAAACTATAAAAAATATGTTGGGTCTTAGCTCTCTTTCTTTTTGATACTTGCTCAATTCAGCTGATGGATTTACTGGGGATAAATGGGAAACTTGAAAGTGAGCTATTGCACAGAAAACCAGTGGTTTCCCCAAGCTGATAACATGGTCATAGGATCACATCAAGCAAAAAATGTATGTAGAAATGTAAGAAATAGCTCAATTCAACTAACAACACTCTTCCTCTTCCTGACATATGCCTGTCATTTATTGAGATTTTATTTTGTTTCAATAAATGTACTGCCACAGCATTCCTATGAGGATACAGGTATTATTATTGCTATTTTAAGGATTAAATCTGAACACTGAGTGTTTTACTTGAGCTATACAGAAAGGTGGGATTTGAGTCCATGCCTACTGGGGTCCAAAGTATTAAGAGTATTTTAGATATTAACGATGTTGATCCTACTTTAATCACGTTAAAAAATAAACACAAACAAATTACTTCAAGTAAATGGTTTTGGTGTTAAGAAGTGGACATTTTATTTTAGGCATTTATTATACAAGCAGTTTTAAGTATTCTTTTTTTTTTAATTCATGGGAAGAATGAGAAAATGCAAGCCTATTAATGTGTACCAACTTAACCAACAAAATTACAAATCTATACACTGTATGTTGAAATTAACTTGTTAATGTTTCCTAGTAATTGTTAAGCATAAACTAGAATGAAGTTTAGTACAAGTTATTTTGGATACAAATTTTAAAAATGTTATATTTGAAATATTTCCATTCATACCTAATTTCATAAACAACTATATAGTCTTAATTGTCAAATATAAAAAATTCATTTATTCATTCAATAAATAAGTATGTATTGAATACACTAGGCATTGAGCTTAAAAGTTAAATGAACCACAGGTGCGTGGGCGGCTCAGTTGAATAAGCATCTGACTTCAGGTCATAATCTCACAGTTCATGGATTTGAGCCCTGTGTTGAGCATGTCAACTTGAGCTGACAGCTCAAAGCCTGGAGCCTGCTTCAGATTCTGTGTCTCCCTCTCTCCCTGCCCCTCCCCTGCTCATACTCTGTATGTCTATCTGTCTCTCTCTCTCACTCAAAAAATAAGTAAGTAAGTAAGTAAGTAATTAAAAAGTTAAATAAACCAGATAGAGAGTCTCTGCCATCAAGGAACTTCCTGTCTGGCAGGTATCAAACTGATGGGTCGCCTGGGTGGCTTAGTTGGTTAAGCATTTTACTGTTGATTTTGGCTCCTGTGATGATCTCATGCTCCAAGACCCAAGTGGGGCTCCGCCCTGGGCATGGAGCCTGCTTAACATTCTCTCTCTTCCCTTCTCTCTAACCCTTCCCTGTCTCAAAAAAAAAAAAAAAAAAAAAAAGTCAAACTGACAGCTGATCTGCTATTTTTTAAGGGGCTCCCTACATAAACTCTCTTCGTGGGGTCTGCAGAACCTTCTTTGTGGGTTCTGAAATAGAACTGTGGTATTGGGTCTTCAAATAGATGATCAGGCCTTGATAAACTTACCCATTTTAACTTAACTCAGAAGAAAAGGATATAAAAATCAAAGCAGTATTTTACTGATTTCTTGAAGGTAATGACTTTGTAGGAAGTGCTTGGGACTTGAAATTATTACTAGAAGTTTTAGTAAATATATAATCATAGTGAAGGAATTTAGATGATATCAACAGATGGATAACTAAATTTTCTTCCAAGTAATTAACTCCAGTCTCTTCCTAGAATACTTATTAGTTGGCCAAAATACTTATATTTTCTAGATATCATTAGTCTTCATAGGCAGTGATGAATAGGCACTGAAAATTGTTTATTGTGAACTTTTTTCACTTTTTGCATTTAATATAATTTAATTGAAAATTTATATATTTAATTTTTCCAGTTTTTTGAGATATAATTTACATATATCATTGTGTAAGTTTAAGAATACTGTATTATATTGTACATTCTTGTGGGTTATTAAAAGCTCCATTACGAAAACATTAAGTAGGTTAACAGTTACATTTCAGTATTGTCTTTTTCTGGATATACGCTAATCATCTGAATTAGACCTGTCTTTAGCAGAATATTTGCAGGCTGAATGTACTCAATATTTTTGCATATGGCTAAGTTTGCTTTTTATTGAAGGTTTTAACTGGTGCATGAATGGCTTTTACTGACCTTTACTCAAAATTGGAACTATCAATTTGTATCCAGCCCATAATCGACAGAAATGGATCTCATGTGACCATATCTTAATCTGAAATGTTTAATCAGCAAAATACTTCAAATCTTTTAATTTTTCACTAACTTATAAAATATAATTTAAAAAATTTTTATTAGTCATAGTAGTGTTAGTATTATTTTTGTACATATTTAAGTCATTCTTCATTTACTTTCTTTTGGTAAGGTCATTGACAAAATTTTATTAATTTTAATAGTTTATATTTCTCTTCAGAAAAATTCATATAGATAAGTGTATGTGTAAATTATTACTTGGATATAATGAGAAAATTGGATTTTTGTGTACCTTCAGGTACTGTACTTTTTCCTAGACATTATTAGTCTGTACCCAACTTTAACCTTTAGATGGCAGCATTTGAGAAGTTATATATAGAAAGTGGCCACCATTTAGAAAAAAACATGTGAAGAATAATAGCACATATGTTCAATAGAAATAATTTAGCATTTATCATACTTTTCATTTAGGTTCAAAACAATCCCCTATCAGGCCATAGCACAGTGTCACAATCTGGTACATTAAAAAATACCTACCTATAAAAATCCCATCCTGTTTTTACTGATGTTTATTCACTGCTTATGCTTTATTGAAGGCAGAGGTACTTGCAAATGGAGTCCCAAGAGGACTTGGTACTCAGAATATCACCAGTTTTAATGAATCTTGGCTAATTAAGCATATCTGAAAATTCCTTCTAAAATTATCGAAGATAAAGACATTTTCCTGTTTGCAATTCATTGGTTTAAAAATATTTTACATTGATGTATATATAGTAAGAGATAAAAGGGGAAAAACAGTTTAAAATTAACTTATACCAAGGAGTCTGATAAATAATACATCTTAGTTGCTAACTAGAAAAATCATTGCAAAAGATAAATTTTGTTGCATAATTGACAACTCGGTTAATCTGATCTATAAATCTAATCCTTGTTTTCTTTTTAAAAAATTCGGGTCAGAGAATTTCATCTTACTATTCAGGCACTTAAACAAGATTAGGCCATTCATGACTAACTTCATTAAGAGATAAATAATGACTAGAATCTATGGTATATAGTTAAATTTGTGTATTTAATTTTTATAGAGAATCATGTTAGCTTTCTTACAATGACTATAGTTCTTGTTGCTATATAATTTTTTATTATATTAAAACCCAAAATTTATTTGATTTTCCTCTTTATATTTTGATACATTCAAGAAGACCTTTTAGGGTAACGTTTTTTAAAGTTTATTTTTATTTATTCCGAGAGAGAGAGAGAGCAAGCAGGGGAGGGACAGAGAGAAAGGCGGACAGAATCCCAAGTAGGTTCTGCACCGTCAGTGCAGAGCTCGATGTGGGTCTTGAACTCACAAACCCTGAGATCGTGACCTGAGCCAAAGAAGAGTCAAATGCTTAACCCACTAGCCACCCAGGTGCTGCTTAGGATAACTTTTTATATAATAATTCTTTTTCCTTTCATCTTTATGTTTTATTGGAAAATGTTCTAATATTTTTATCCTGATTTAAGTGCAGAAGATTTTATTAAAAGATTATTTCAGGGGTGCCTGGGTGGCTCAGTCGGTTGAGTGTCTGACTTCGGCTCAGGTCATGATCTCCCAGTTCATGGGTTCCAGAGCCGCGTCAAGCTCTGTGCTGACAGCTAGCTCAGACCCTGGAGCCTGTCTTCAGATTCTGTGTCTCCCTCTCTCTCTCACCCTTCCCTGCTCATTCTGTCTCTCTCTATATATATCAAAAATAAATAAAATTAAAATTTTTTTAAACAAAATAAAGATTACTTCATTATTATAGAGAAAAGTAAAATTTCAAGTAACTTCATTAAAAGCCAAGTTTATATCTAGTGATCCAGAAGATTAAATCATATATATGTTTATTTTGTCTGTCTAAAAAATTAAATAATTTGGTGGAGGGTAAAGTGTTTGCAGTGATGTACATTGATTGTTGGCAAAATTATAAATAAAAATTCTCCACCACCCAGTAATTATTGAAAAAAATTATAAACATAATCCAAACTATGGAAAATGCTTCATGTTTTAAGTGTTCCTTTCTGTACTACTTGTATTAATCAAAATTTGGATGGTACCTAAATGAATACAATGGATAATCTATTAATTTATATCATGAGATGTATGCAGTCTCAAGGATGCAGTATATGAAAGTATATGTACTTTTTGATTACTTCAGCTTTTATTGAGATTCTTTCATTTGCATGAGTTATTCAAATTGGTTTAAACAAGAGAAATAATTTATTCACTCAATTAACTGAAATTTCCTGGGGCTTGAATGACAGTATCCAGGTGCTCACACAGTAAGATCTGAAATCTGACTCTTCATCTCTCCCCTTTGTTTTCCTTTCAGCTGGCTTCATTCTCAGTAAATCTCTCCCAGCAAAGGTGTCCAGCACTCCTTACAGGGATCGTTGGCATTAAAAGCTTAAGTGTGTGTCTTTCCAGTAATCTTAGTGAAAGACCAGAGACGGTTTTCAACTGTCTCAACCTGAGTTACGTTTTCATCGCTGAAATTATCATCATGAGGAAGTAGTCTCTGATTGGATGGGTCAGGTCCCAGATCTCCTTAAGAGGAAAACAGACTTGGGTGCCTGGTGGCTCAGTTGATTAAGTGTGGGACTTTTGACTTTGGCTCAGGTCGTTATCTCAGGGTTCATGAGTTCAAGCCCACATCTGGCTCTGTGCTGACAGTGTGGAGCCTTCTTGAGATTCTCTCTCCCTCTCTCTTCCCCTCTGTGCATGTGCTCTTATTCTCTCTCAAAATAAAATTGAGAAAGAGAGAGAGAGAGAGAGAGAGAGAAGAAGGAGGAGGAGGAGGAGGAGGATATAATAATACATTCCTATTTTAAAGATCGAGATGTGATTTCAGAACAGAAAATCACACACTGAGTGTTTTCATTTAATGATCATGATATAGATAACAGTTCTGTGATAAGACTATTAAAGTTATTAGACCTTCCTTCCAAGAATTTAAATGACAAAAAACTAAATGTGTCATTATATATAATATATATATAATATATATATATATATTATATATATATACAGTAATATTAGGATTCAGTGTATTTTTTTCTTTTCTCTTTTTAACTTTACATCCATGACTTATTTATTTTAAAACTAGAAGTTTGTACCTCTTAATCCCCTTCACCTATTTTATCCATTCTTCCATTTTTCTCTCTACTGGCAACTACCAGTTTGTTCTCTGTATTTATAAGTCTGTTATTTTTGCTTTGTTAATTGTTTTGTTTTGTTTTTTAGATTTAACATATAAGTGAAATCACATGGTATTTGTCTTTGTCTGCCTGACTTAATTCACTTAGCATAATATGCTCTGCATCCATCCATGGTATCTCATTTAGCAACATCTCTCCCTTTTTTATGGCTGAGTAACATTCCATTGTGTATATACACCACATCTTCTTTATCCAATCGTCTATCAATGTACACTAGCTTACTTTTACATCTTGGCTATTGTGAATAAGACTGCAGTGAAGATAGGGATCCATATCTTTTTGAATTAGTGGTTTTATTTTCTTTGGATAAATACCCAGAAGTGGAATTGCTAGATCATATGGTAGTTCTATTTCATTATTTTTTGAGAAAACTATGTACTGTTTTCCATAGTGACTATACCAATTTACATTCCCACCAACAGTCCACATGGGTTCTCTTTTCTCTACATCCTTGCCAATACTTGTTATTTCTAGTATTTTTCATATTAGTCATTTTGACTGGTATGAGGTGACACCTCATTGTGGTTTTGATTTGCACTTCTCTGATGATTAGTGATGCTGAGCATCTTTTCATGTGTCTGTTGACCATCTATATGTCTCCTTTGGAAGAATATTTGTTTAGGTGTTCTGCCCATATTTTAATCAGAATATCTTTTTTGTATTTAGTAATATAAGTTTTTGTATATGCTTTGGATATTAGCCCTTTATTGGATATGCCATTTGCAAATATCTTCTCCCATTCAGTAGTTTGCCTTTTCATTTTATTGATAGTTTCCTTTGCTGTACAGAGCTTTTTAGGTTGATGTGGTCTCATTTGTTTATTTTTGTTTTTTGTTGCCCTTACCTGAGGACAGAGAGCCAAAAAATTATTGCTAAGGCTAATGACCAAAAGTTTATTGCCTATGCTTTCTTTTAGGAGTTTTATGGTTTCAGATCTTACATTTAAGTCTTTAACCTTTAACCTTACATTTTTGAGCTTATTTTTGTATTTATTTTTGTAAGAAAGTGGTCCAGGTTCATTTTCTGACATGTAGCTGTCCAGTTTTTCTAGCACTATTTATTGAAAAGACTGTCTCTTCCCCACTGTATAGGCTTGTCTCCTTTGTCTTAGATTAAGTAATCATTTAAGTGTGGGCTTATTTCTGGATCCTCTATTTCATCCTATTGATTTATGTGCCTGTTTTGTGGTAGTACAATACCATTTTGATTACTATAGCTTTGTAGTATAGTTTGAAATTAGGGTGCGTGAGGGGTGCCTGGGTGGCTTAGTTGGTTAAGCATCCAACTTTCACTTGGGTCATGGTCTCGCGGTTCGTGGGTTCGAGCCCCGCGTCGGGCTCTGTGCTGACTGCCAGCTCAGAGCCTGGAGCCTGTTTCAGAGTCTGTGTCTCCTTCTCTCTCTCTGACCTTCCCCTTGGGATTTTAGGATTCTTGGGGCATGTTGGTGGCTCAGTGAGTTTAAGCATCTGACTTCAGCTCAGGTGATGATCTAAGTTTATGAGTTTGAGCTCCACATTGGGCTCTCTGTTGACAGGTCAGAGCCTGGAGCCTGCTTCAGATTCTGTGTCTCTCTCTCTCTGTGCCCCTCACTTGCTCACACTCTGTTCTCTGTCTCTCTCTCTCTTTCTCTCTCTGTCAAAAATAAATGAACATTAAAAAAAAGAATTAAAAAAACTAAGATTCTTTTTTTGAGTTCTGTGAAAAATACCACCGGTATTTTGATTAGCATTGCACTGAATCTTTAAATTGCTTTGGGTAGTATGGATATTTTAACAATATTAATTCTTTCCATTCATGAACATGGTATATCTTTGCATTTATTATGCTGTCTTCAATTTCTTTTATCAGTCTCTTATATTTTTCATGGTACAGGTCTTTCACTTCCTTGGTTACATTTATTCCTGGGTATTTTATTATTTTTAGTACAGTTGTAAATGGGATTGTTTTCTGAAATTCTCTTTATAATAGTTTGTTATTGATGTATGCGAACACAGTAGATTTCTGTATATTAATTTTGTGTTCTGTAACTTTAATGAATTCATTTATTAGTTTCAGTAGAATTTTTTGATGAAGTTTGTAGTGTTTTTTTGATTTAACATCATGTCCTCTGCATATAATTACAGTTTTACTTCTTCCTTACCAATATGAATATCTTTTATTTCTTTTTTTGTCTTATTGCTGTGGCAAGAACTTCCAGTATTATGTTGAATAAAAGTGGTGAGAGTAGACATCCCTATCTTGTTCTTGATCTTAGTGGCAAAACTTTCCGTTTTTCACCTTCAAGATTGGTGTAAATTGCAGATTTGCATTTATCCTCTTTATTTCGTTGAAGTATGTTCCCTTTGTACCCATTTTGTTGAGAGTTTTCATCATAAATGGATATTTAATTTTATGAAATGCTTTTGCTGTACTTTTTAGGATGATTTTTATCCTTCATTTTGTTATTATACTGTTGTCATATTGATTGACTCAGCATATTCTTTAAAATATACACCTATAAGGGCTTTTTTATTTTGTTTTTTTGTTTTGTTTTGTTTTGTTTTGTTTTGTTTTTTATTTATTTCTAGGAGAGAGAGAGAGAGACAGCGTGAGCAGGGTAGGGTCAGAGAGAGAGGGAGTCACAGACTGAAACAGGCTCCAGGCTCTGAGCTGGCAGTCAGCACAGAGCCCGACGCGGGGGCTCGAACCCACGAACCGCGAGATCATGACCCAAGCGAAAGTCGGACGCTTAACCGACTAAGCCACCCAGGCGCCCCTATAAGGGCTTTTTTAGACACATCTAAATTAAACACCTTAGTTTCCTTCTTATAATTGACTTGTTTAGAATAATGTCAACCTTAAAAGGTGGTAGATAGGGTGGAGGAATTGGGAGGAGGAGAAGGAGGAATGGGGAGAGAAAGAATGTCATGGAAACACAATTGGATAGATTTTCCTCTTTCTCAATGACCTTGTCATTCAATTACTTGCTTCTTTGTGATTGTATTTCTTTTTCTATGTCTAAGAGTCTACTATTTCCAAATTTAAAATAGCCTTATATGAAAACATTTGGTTTTCTGTAGTATCTTTTGTATATAGGTACTGACAAGTATCAGTATAATGAGATAATTAATCAACATTTCAATGTGCTTTTTTTCTGAGTTCAATCCGTGATTAGACCTTGACACAAATTTAGCTCATGGATTGTCTAAGTCATTTTGGGGCCTCAGTTGATCTTTATGTTTAATAAATTTTGTGATAAATGAGCCAAAGTAGACATTGAGGTTTTTCGTACTCTTTCCAAGGGCATTTTATATTCAAAGAATGTGTATATGTGTATATGACAACCTAACAAATTGTTAATTGCAAACCAATTTTAATAAAATGGAATTGTATGTGTTGTAACACCTTTATAATAGTAGCTAGGTGTGATCAGACTGCTGAAATCTGTATAAAGCAAGGAGATTTCCAAATCAGGAGACACTGTTATATTATTTGAAGGTTGGTATGCCAAAGATGCTGACTTTTGACTTCCAGATTAGCACAGCCACTGCCTAGGGAAGAGAGAATAGTATGGTGGGGTACTAGCTGATAGCTCAATATCATGTGATGTTAAGTATCAGCCTCCCCATGTGATAAAAACTCCTACAGTGAACATGAAGCATGATTATAAGTTGTAGTGTCAGAGATGGCTTGCATCATCTGTTCCACTTGAATAGTGTTCTGTTTTTCTATACAATTACATAATGTTATCACTTTAACAAAGGACATGTAAGTCAAAATGTTACCTAAAATGTAAAAATTCTTACACAGTCAAAGCTTCTGTTGTATTAAAATATCTTTTTTGCTGCTTCATTGTTCTAAGCATCTTTTTCTACTCCCTCTAACAAACGACACTTTTACTTCAAGCTTGCCAGGTATGCTGTGAATACTGAGGAAACCATAAAGTTCTTTTAATTCATACAACAGTATAAATAACTACCAAGTCAGTTCTTCTCCAAAGGGTTTGTACTTCATAAAGAAGACTTTTAAAGAAACACCAGAGAGGACTTTGCAGTTCAAATGCAGGGTGAGACATTTTTTAATGGAGAAAATTAACCAACAGGAAAAAGAAAATCAAGAGAGCCATAATCCCCCAAGACATATTAATATAGTTTATTCATATATTTATTAATTCTATATATATGGGATGTCTGTAATATTCTAGGCACTATTGTTGATGTTTTATTTTTTATCATAAAAATATAGTTCTTACTTTTACAAAAAGACCAAGGATTATAAAGCTCATGCAGTATTAGTTTTGTGAGACATTAAAAAGTGAGTGAGAAAAACAGAAAAATATCTCTTTCATGTTCTTTTTTCATAATTGTACTTCTATTGATTGGAAACTATGAGCAGAAATAATTTTCCTTTTTTCACCAGAGAAGCGCCACATACTAGGAGGGCTAATAGGCTGCCAGTCTATTGCAAGGTGACTGGTTTTGGGGTACAGAGCTTAAAAATATGACAGCCCAATTTTTGAACTAACATTATTCCTAAAATTATTTAGAAGAAATACTAAAAAGCATGTGTTGAATATTTTTACAATCAAATCCACAATCTGAGGACTGATACATTACAAATCTTGCTTCTTTGTGTCTTTGTTCATGTTGCAGGGTAATGTCTCTCAAAAGCCAACATATTTGTTATGTGCCTTCTTTACTTTTCAGCCTTCAATATCTGCCTCTTGTTCTAAGGACAGACTTACTAATGTGTGCTATGAGTCTCTTCATAATTTCATTCAGGGCTGTTCATCCAGTCTTATCAGATATCTTTTCCTCTCTATTCTTATATCCTGTTATTTTGCATTTTTTTTTTTAGCTTAACAAAGCATGGTATCTTTTTTATTAGGCACCACACCTTTACCTACCTACATCCTTTTCATTCATCAGGGCTCACTTTGTCTTAACGTCTTCCTTCAGAAGGCTTTCCTGGTTGTGTAAATAACACCCCCCCCCCAACACCTCATGGCATCCTCTTCTCAAGGATCAGAGCACTTAGCACACATTATTACAGTTGCTTTATAACTCACTGTCAAGCATTTAACTCCATGAGGGCAAGGACTACATTTGATTTGTCTAGTGCTTAGCACAATGCTGACCCATAGATGTTCAGTTATTTTATGTTGAATGGGTGAAATATGTTCAGTTTGTTATATCCAGTTGATCCTTGAACAATATGGGTTTTGAACTGTGTGGGTCCACTTATACATGGATTTTTGAAAAGTAAATTCAGTGCAGTACTATAAATGTATGTTCTCTTCCTTGTGATTTTCTTAAGAATATTTTCTTTTCTCTACCTTATTATAAGAATACAGTATGTAAGACATACATGGATTTTGATGTGCAGGGCGGGGGGAAGTCCCCTAACTGCCTATATTATTCAAGGGTCAACTGTATTTCTTGAGTTTGCATTGGTGTATAAAGCACTATTCTATGCAACATGAATATGACTAAGACATAGTCTTTCTCTTAAAAAAATTTTTTTTAATGTTTTATTTATTTTTGAGAGAGAGAGAGAGAGAGAGACACAGCATGAGCAGCGGAGGGTCAGAGAGAGAGGGAGACGCAGAATGCAAAGACAGGCTCCAGGCTCTGAGCTAGCTGTCAGCACAGAGCCCAACTCGGGGGCTTGAACCCATGAACCGTGAGATCATGACCTGAGCTGAAGTCGGACACTTAACCGACTGAGCCACCCACACACCCCATATTCTTTCTCTTCATGTAGCTTTCCACTTAGTATGTGTGAGTACATGGTCACAATACAAATCCTACTATAAGGAAATATTACAGGGGCGCCTGGGTGGCTTAGTCGGTTAAGCGTCCGACTTTCGCTTAGGTCATGATCTCGCGGTTCGTGGGTTCGAGCCCCGCGTCGGGCTCTGTGCTGACTGCCAGCTCAGAGCCTGGAGCCTGTTTCAGTCTGTGACTCCCTCTCTCTCTGACCCTCCCCTGCTCACACTGTCTCTCTCTCCTAGAAATAAATAAAACATTAAAAAAAAAAAGATTAAAAAAAAAAAAAAAGGAAATATTACAGGAGCCAAAGAGAGTCTGTCATAAACAAAAGATTATGGGGATTTAGTCTCAGAGATCAGAGGTCATGGAATCTCTTGGAGATCAGAATTCACTGTGGAACATTTTGATTAGTTTTTTGGAAGGTAGCTCTTTTTTTGAATAGGTAGCTATTAATTAGCTTTTTGGATAAATGAATAAAACATGGCTTTGTTTCCTTTATGCTTGTGTTTTAGTGTAAAATGGTAAAAATGATTATCATATTCATCCAGTTCATACTGAGTTCAACAAAATATTTGATATATATTTACGTATTATTGTAATTATGGTTTTTGTTTTGTCAAGCAAGTTACATCCAGATTTTGTGTATGCAGGTCTGTAATAATAATAATCCATTTCTAATTGCTTGGGTGAAATTATGACTCCTTTTTTGTATACTTTTGTATCCTTCGAGGTGTTGATAAACTAGATCCATTAGTAATCTTCAGTGTTCTCTTAAGGTTATTTGACTTTGACTTAGAAATGTTACATTCCCATTCATTTCATGAATACTCCTCTAATGCTTTTTATAAACCTGGGACATAATATGGATCTTATTTCCACAGAAAATTATGGATATTATCAATAATTGCTCTATTACCACAAGGAAAAAATATATATTTAGACTGTAGAGTCTCAAGGTATTTCAAAAGATCTTTTGAAGCAGTGATTCAATATTGGTAATATATGTAGTTTGCATACAAATAATAGTTATTATACTTTCATGTATAACATTTAAGCCACAGGATACTGAAATTCTCATTTCCTGTTGGGAGTTTTCCATGTAAATGTAGTTCTTTTATGTGAAAAGCTATAAATTTCCATTTTATTGCATTAAGCATACAGTGGAATGATAATGTTTTGGTGTGACTTTTAAAAAAATATATTATTTCAAAGGTCTTAAAAGAAGGCTGTGCTTCCTTCACATTGCATCATCCTATTCAATTCTGCAATGCCAGCCTATATAACTGTCTCCCTAAATTGAAGTTTACTCTGTTTATGGGATCACCCTTTCTTTTTAGTGGCTTGTAGACTCCTCCCTTATCTAGTGACATACAAAACCTCAGCTATAGTAGTTTATACAAATTATGTCAGATATTTACTGTGGTAATATAGATTTTTTCTTCTTCTTTACTCTTAGTATAAATAAGTTTATATGCCTAAAGAAACTTTGTGAAATAATGTAACACTAAAGAGGCTCCTAATGTTTATTTCTTTGGAAGATCAATTCTTTAAGCACACAGTGCCATCAGCTGCCACTTCTGTTACAGGTTTTGTAAGCCAGATGTGAGGAACCAGCTTGCAGATCAAGAAAAATGTTCATGAGGTCAAATTTGTCTAAGGTGCTCTGTGAAACTGTTCATGTAGAAAGGCACATCACAAGAATTAATTTTCTTAAGTATTTCATTATCCTTACTTCTTAATTGACCGTATTATAATTTTTATCTTTCTTTTAGGTAAATGATTAAAAGAAAGACCAATCCTTTTCTTGTAAAAGTACTAAAATAAAAAAAAAAGAAATTAGCTATTTTATTGTGTTTTTGTGACATACTAAGTTTATTTTGTGAACAATCATCATATTATACAGATGGAAATACTGAGGCAAGATAACTTTAAAACTATAGACTTTAATTTAATTTAAATGAGATTTAGTAAGACTTGATCTGAAACAAGAAGTTAGCATATTGCTTAGATTGGTGTCCTGTCAATGAATATTTCTTCAGTTATATGTTATGAATAAAAATGGAAGAATTCACAGAACATTTTATTGGAATGCTAAGTGCTCAAGTTTAGTCCCTGCCTTGTCTCTCACTATATGAGAGACACAAGCTCCCCCTCCACATCTAAAATGAGACCACTGCTTTGGTTTCTAGCATGTCCAAAGTTCATCTAAGTTTAAAATAGATTTCATTTTTGGAGTCAGTGTGGACTTTTCTATATTATTTCACTTATCCAACTTATTCAAGTACCTTCTAAGTGCTTTCTTTATGCCAGGAACGTTGCTAGGCATGGGGATGTAGTAGTTTCTGTGCCATGGGGCTCAGGGTCTAAGAGGAGACAAACATTACATAATCACACAAATAAATAGCCAAGTAGAAATTGTGATAAGTGCTACAAGACGTCATGGAGAGTGTCAGGGGAGAAAAGAATAGAATAAACCTAAATGAGATTGTGAGTTGGGACTTGCCTCTCTAAGAGAGCAAAAGATTGAAGCTGAAGCCTGAAGAGTTAGGACGCGGTAGCCAGGTGAAGAGTGTTCCAGGTGGAAGAGAGAGTTCATAGGAAAGCCCTAAGGTGTGAAATTTCCTGCAGGTCCAATACTTGGTCTGAGATGAACTTGGAGAGAGGACAAAATGTACATCATGGGAAGCCCGAGGCGAGCATGGGCTTTCACCTTAAATATGATAAAAATTTGAGAGTGACAGAGATTGAGAGAGAAGGTAGGTATGGAAGAAAGGTGTGTTCACTGCACTGAAGAGAAGATTCTAGATGGAAGAGAAGTTTGGCTTCTCCCCCCTCCCCTTTATCTTATAAAGATTTGCTTTTTTTCAAAAGGCTGGGTTCTCAAGGAGATAATATCAGGCAAGAGTACACATGAAATTTAAGCATCTGAAAATGTTACTTAAAGGATTTGTGTACGTCCTATGGGTACTCATATCACAACTTGAAAATTACTGAAATAAAATACAATGCCTGAAATCATAGAGCTTGTATTCCAGTTAGATAGAAAAGAAATGAACATATGAAAATGTAATTAATCATAAAAGATTTAAATAACAGTTTAGGACAGTAACAGGTACTATATAATAAGCAAGCCATGTACAATTGCATAATCAATTGAGTAGACAGTGATTTGTCATAAGCCTGTGATGCTCAGGGAATTCTTTGAGGATCTTGAAAAGGTGACAGAATTGCAATGATTTTAAAGGAGGATTTATGACATCTCAGGACTAACAGTAGTGGAGATTCAGAAAGGAAAAAGTGGGGTGAAGTATTTGCCATTTGGTGAAATAATCAGAAATCAGACAATTTGACTGCAAAGAATATAGAATGCCAGCCTTCAGAATTTGTATATTATTAGAGAGGCCCATAAAATCCACTGTAGACTTTGGAGTAAGGGAAAGCTAGAATTAAAATGACATATTAAAAGTATCTAGAGAGAGCCTTAACAAAGAGATTGGAAAGAAGAAATGGTCATCAAATTTAGAAGCTTAAGAGTCAGAATCCTGGTCTGAGTCAATAAAGGGCTGGAGGGATGGAGTGATGGATGTGAAAATAGGTAGGAAGAAGTATTTTTGAGAGAACAAATGAAAATTTAAAAGAAGGAAGAAAAGACAAGACTTAGTAATTGGGTATGGAAAAGTGAGGAGTCCTAGAAAGTAGAAATTTGCATTTCATTTATAAATTCTGAGAATGATTTCTATGATTATTTAACCAACTAGGATATTTGATGAACTATGTTTCATTAAATTAATAACAGCATTTTCCAGTAAGGTATATAGCTTGCACATCAATTGGAAATACTTTTTCTTCTTAGTTTATGTTTCACTTGCTTGTTGTGACGGTAGATGAGAGCATCTGTATGTCTGCTGTAGTCAAAGCCTGTTATTTTGACCTGATAGTACAGTACACTGGTGTTTACCTTATTTGACATTGTTTACTTACCCATCTCACTATCTAGTATTTTTCATTAGCTGGGAAGTACAATACTCATTACTTGTTGGCCATACTTCATTAATGTGACTCCCCACATAGCTGTCTTCCAAGGGATGCAGTTTGGGCAAAAGTGACCATATTTAACTGTATCTGTAATTTCTCTCTGCCCAGAAAGAAAAAGTATAACACTCATTAGAAATATGAACTGTCTCACATCTATTCTCTCCTTTCTCTTTATTCAATAACAGCTTTCAAAAATCACAGTTTGACCTAACCAAAGTTCATTTCCAAACAATAAATTATGATTTAATAAACTGCCTACAACCAAAATATCGTGTTTATAATCAGAAAATTTTCAGTGCTTTTTAAAATAAATATTTTAGTAAAATTAATCCAAATTAAGAAAACTGATGAGGCACCTGGGTGGCTCAGTTGATTGAGCATCCTACTGAACCACCCAGGTGCCTCATCAGTTTTCTTAATTGCTCAGATCATGATCTCGTAGTTTGTGAGTTCAAACCCCTCATTGGGCTTGCTGCTGTCAGTGTAGAACCCTCTTCAGATCCTCTGTCCACCTCTCTCTCTGCCCCTCCCCCCTCATGCTTGCTCTTTCAAAAATAAATAAAACATTAAAAACTTTTAAAAAAATGAACAAAAAAGAATATTAGAATTAAAATCAGCCATAATCATACCATCCAGAGAAAACTACTGTTAATATGTTAGCACATATTCCCTAAAATACCTAAAATACAACTTTTGTTAAAGAAATGTGATTCATATTTTATATACTGAAAATGTGATCATCCTATATATATATGACCTCCTTTTCTCAATTCATAAGTAGTTTTAATGTCTTTTCAATGAATGACTGTAATCAATATCATCCCTATAAGTTCTTTGAAATTTCATTTCAGTAACTTTCTTGTTTTGTATGTTTAGATTGTTCTCAGTGTTTTCTACTATAAATAGAGTTGTAAAAATTTGCATTATCACATATATAGAGACATAGGGTATTTTATTATAAAACTGTTTTAAGACATATACACGTAAACGTATACACATGCATCTATATACGTGTGTGTACATATTCACATACGTGTTTGACTATTAGAGTGACATTATTTTTAAAAGTTAAATATTTGGGGATCAAAGCTGTGCAATTTTAAGACTTGTCACACATAATTTCAAACTGTCTTATTTCCTTAGAAAATATGCAAATAATCCCTTTCCTCAACAAAAAAATTAATGACAAGTCTAGTAGAGAGAACATATATATCTTAGGGTTTTAATTTGCATAAGGAGAGTGACCTATAGGTGAACACTATAGTCTTCTGTTATTGCCCGTTTGTATTTTTCCTGTTTGAACTGCCTATTCATATTATTTTCTCATTTCCCATAAGTGTTCAAATCAATTTCTTAAATATTCTTTCATGATCATCAACCAACACAACCAATTTTTAAAGATTATTGGAATAATTAGGTTTATTATATCTGTCCTAACATTACAAAATAATTTTCTGTGCCATGGCAAAAAATTAAGATACTAAACAGCTGGTATTGTTTAACATTAATATTGTAATGCTAATTTTTATAGTAATTTAGTGCTAATTTTATTAAACTCTTTATTCAATATCTGCTTTAATTAAAATTATTATAGGAGTGACATTTACTAACATTATCTTATATAAGTTATTTATATTTTATGTGAACTATCTTCATAAAAACACCTAAATATATCAAAAGAGATATATCTTGTAAAAGTCAAAAAGTTAAGTAGAAGCCCTATACCACCATTGAGAATAAACCTTATAATCACCAATATATGAACAGACAGTGTAATGCAGAAATTTTCAGTTACTTATCATGAATAATCATAAAAGTTAAAATCTCCACTCACACACCTGATGGGCAAAAGAGGCTGTTTTTACTCTTTTCATATTGGTGCTTTTCCCCAAGTATTGTGTTTACTGCTTGCCAAAGCAGTGCCTTTCAGTTTCTGATACAAACTTATAGTTAATTAAGTAGTAAGAAAATTTAGTCTTCTCATAACTAGAGTTTAGATGAAAATTTAGGAATATAGGAACAAGCTGAGATTGACTGTGAAAGATCAGATTATGACGGTGTTCATGATCAGTCAGGTGAGTCCGGGGCAGACAAGGAAGAGTAAGAAGAAAATCCTGCAAAGCATTCATTGCCATATTTCTCAAGTATTCACAGGAAATCAGTGATCAAAATAGCTTATTAATAATGCAGCTTAATAATCCTTTATGTATTAATAAGTAGAGATGTGGTAACAGTATGAAATGCTTTATTCCGTAATTAACAATTTATTTATGAACATAAATATTCTCTATGATTATGGAAGAGGTAGAACTCATCAGTCTCCATGCGTTTGATCATACAGACTTGAATTGTCAAATATGATAAATTATTTTGGTCTCATTATTTATTCAATTGATGTTTATTTGTCAGGAGTCAGACACATTTTGAGAATTGGATACATGACAAAGAACAAAGCTCCTGCCCTCCACTTACATTATAATTTGGAAATTGATAACAAACAGTTATAGAATATAATGAGGGTTAATGATATTTTTCTCTAAAGAAAAGGTACAGTAAGAAGATAGAACAAAATGGAGGTTTTGTTCTTATTATTCTACAGATGGTCAGTGATGAGCACTTTGAGGAAGTGGTATTTGGGTACAGTCCTGGGGGAGTTCTAGAGGTATCTGAAGGAAAGAGCATTTAAGACTGAGGGAGCAGCAAATGGGGCGGCCCTTAGACAAGCATATGCTTGGATTTTAGCATGTTCAAGGATTATTTGGAAACTTTATATTACTTCCTCATTTGCTTATTGAATTGATGTTTATAGGATTGTATTCTGTGATGGTAACTGTAGGTGAATTAATAGTAAAATCCATCCATTGGTCCTAATGGATAGAAAATAGGAAATATAAAAATTATGTTCATTAAGGATTTGCTTTTAGACACACTGATTTTTAAATTTTACTGATGGTTAATCAACTTGAGATTATGAGATAATTAGGTGCCCATTACAGTGGGCACCTAATGAAACCAATTATATGATATCTATATTTTAGATTCTATGCTGTTTGTTTCTCCAGATTAACATCAAATAACTATTCCTGACATCTAGATGAATAGTAATGGCCATGGAACATGGATGTTGTCAATAACACTTACAGATTAATCCAAAATTATGGGATATAATTTCTGTATTCCTTTGTATTAACATATATTTTTGGATATATATTATATATAAACTATTAAATTTGTATATAGATATCCATAGTAATAGTGCTATTGTAAAATGCTATAGATGACATTCAACTAATTATGAATTTCAAAATACTTTAAGGGATTTCTACAAAAGTATATGCAAATAAAACACTTCAATAATATTTTCTGTACAATTTATGATTTAAACGAAGGCATATTTTTCTTGAAATTCCTTCATTCAGGACACCTGGGTGGCTCAATCGGTTAAACCTCCTGCTTCTGCTCAGGTCATGAACTCGCGGTTCATGGGTTCGAACCCTGTGTCGGACTCTGTGCTGACTGCCAGCTCAGAGCCTGGAGCTTGTTTCAGAGTCTGTATCTCTCTCTCTCTCTCTCTGACCCTCCCCTGCTCACGCTGTCTCTCTTCTCTCTCTCTCAGAAATAAAGAAAACATTAAAACAATTTTTTTTAAATTCCTTCATTCAATAAAATCCTAAGGAAACAATAACGTAGTTAGTTAATCAAGATGTAAGCCTTTCTGTTCTTCATTGTGTTGCCGCCCATCAAGAGAACTGTGCTAAGAATCCAAGAGCAAATCATAACTTTTACGTTCTTAGGCATTCATCTTGGACTAAATTGAGAATTGAAATTTCCGCAGAGGTTGACTTACAGGTAAGTACAATCACTTGAAAATTTCACACATGATGTTCAATTTATCCTTAGCAAAACTTTTGCCCTGATGAAACAGAACATTTTATGCTTGTTTTTACAGGTACGAACAATCCATCTGAGTGACTCCAAAGTGCCTGAAGACTTCAGTTCTCACTCCCAAACTTTTTTAAAGGAACATTGTTATACTAGAAAAATCTTTAGAAAGACACTTGGCTTATTTTGATACCTCGATAAATCAAGGCAGGATATTTCTTTACAGCCACAATAAAATCTGTAATAAATTTGGGGATATCGTATATTCTATTTAATTCACTTAAATAAGTATACTGTGTTGCTGCCTGGGAGATAAATATTTATAGGCTATTCTTAAATCTAACAACAACTTCAGAGAGCAAATAGCATTTATGACGGATCTTAAATAAGGAAAGTTTAGATAATTGTAAATGGAGCGAGGTGAGAGTGAAATGCATAGGACAGGTTTCTAGAACAACAAACAAGCTATGAAAAAAAGCAAAAACTGTAAAAATTAGAAATCCAGCATTAGTTTTATAGCAGTAGTGGGAAAACAGTATATTTCTTTGAGCAACAAATATCTTTGAAGAGCCTGGTTAAAACTTTAGTTTAAGAAGATTAATCTACCAATGCTGATTTGGAATGAAGTTTATCAGGAAAATTATAACTATAGCCTAGGCAAGAATTAATTAGGAAATATTATAATTAAAAGCATGTAAGAGGTATTATGAAGGTAGATTATTTATGATTTAGAACTTGGTAAACACCTGCCTGAATGGGAAGGAAGGAGTACAGATGACTTCAAGTCGGTAACTAAGAGATTAGTAGTGCCACAAAGAAAAAGTAGGATGACTTAATAGTCTCGGGGGGTGGAGAGGAGGGAAACAGTACATTTATGAACATGGTGAACTTAAGTTGCCAATATAAGAGCTCTATGAAGTTGTACAACAGGCTGCCAGAAAGCTGTGTCTTGAACAGAGGAAAAGGGAAGACCTGATGAGGAAGGAGGCATAGAAGAAATCATAGAAATGGAAGAGTCAGAAATATGAAAAATGACAATGAGGAAGCCAAGAGTAAACTTACAGCTGGAAGATTTTGCAGAATGGTGGAAGAGCTGAAGTATGTAAACCATGAAGATATGGATGATGTTCCAGAGCAGAAAAACCTGGGAAAATGTCCCTGTACTGGTGAAAACGTTCTCTGTCTGTGCTGTCTGGTATGATGGCCAACAAGCACATAAGACTATTGAGGAGGCTAATTTTGCTTAATTTTAATTAAATTTATATAGTCATATGTGGCTAGTGGCTACTGAATTGATAAGTACCATTATAGAGACTTAAAATATTTGTCTTGCTACAGTCACTTTTCTACTCAGCCACCAAGTTACATTGCTGAAATATAAATTAGAACATGTCCTTCCCCTGCTTAAAATTCTCCCGTGGCCCTCTGTGTCTGGGAGTAACTTTCAAGCTACTGAATCATGGCTGAAGAAGGTATCTCCAATTTCACTGTCCCCAACTAAAGCCCTAGCCACAACAGCCAAGTTCCCCAAACAGGATAATCATCCTCCAGGGCAAGGCCTTTGTCCTCGTTTCTCCAAAGCTTCCACTATTTCCTGCTGCCTTTTACAGTACCCACTTCTCTGGGCTTTCATGTCTCCGTTCAAGTGTCATCCCTCAGAGAGGTCTTCCTTGAGCTCCTTACCTTAAATAAGCCACATTACCCCATTATTCCCCAACCTAACGCTCAATTTACTTTTTTTGTTACACCACTGATCATAATTTGTACTCATTTATTTATTTGTTCCCTCAGCCTCCATGCTAGATTGTAAATTTCCTAAGAGCAGGAATCATGTTTGTCTTACAGTTCCTAAGCTTATATCAGAGTGCCTGGCATATGGTATGTGTGCAAATAATTATTGGTCGAGTATTGATAAAATATATATTAAAAAAAGACTGCCTGATGATGCAAGAATATGTGACTACTAAACAGAGGTTTCCATAAATAATTTTTCATTGTTAAATGAATACATTTCAGTAAATAAACACTCAGAGAAGCTTATACAGATTGGTAAAACACATACCTTGTAAATCCATTTAAGCAGAAAAATTAAAATAATATCAATTGAAAGACACAATTTGGAGAGTATTTAATGGGAAAGCAATTTGCATAACTTTTAAAACCTCAAGTCTAGAATTCTTAATCTCTCTAGTTCTACTCAGTTTCTCCCTCTCCTAAGGCTAGATTGTGTTTCTTAGCTACTCCTCTAATGCCTGCTTCTGATTTATTCTTTGAACTTTTGTGACCCTTGAAAGCACCAGAAATGTTTTGCTCAGGGTCTTATCTGTCAATAATAATGGAAGGTAGACACTACTGTTATTACTATGTAGAAAACAAAATAAAATAAAACTTGTGATTCTCAAATTGGCAGTTTATTAAAGAAAGAGAAAGGATCTGTTATTGCTTGAAAGTGCTTGAGAAATAAGGACCAATTCATCACCCAGAAAAACAGTTGTTTACTTTCATTGTATGAGTGAAATAAAGCAGCTGGCCTGTTGAACTGCTTCCATTACTTAAGTAACTAGGGAATAATACTTTAAATAAAATTTTATTTCACTAGGAATGAAACTGATGGTGCAACATTTTTAAGTTTTTAAAATAAAACACCTCTGTCAACTATATCTTTTGAAAGTTAAACCTAAAAAAGTTACATATACAAAAATCAGTATTTTTCCTTGGCATTTAAAATGAAGGTTAGTATCTGCTGATAATGAAAAACCAAAACCCTGTCTCCTGGGCAACCAGGCAATTATTTTTTCAGTGTTATGCTTCCATTCCACTGCTATCAATGTTTTAAAAATAAAAATTGAAGTAAAGAAAATGAAGAAAGGAAGAAAGAAAGGGACATGGTACAAATCAATAGCTTGTATGAAATGGGCAAGATTTTACCTCCAAAGTATGAGTTAAGTAAATGCTTAATCTATTCCCAAATATAAGTTAAAAATTAAATTCCATTTATTTAATTTTTTAGGCTAATGTATAGTCTTTATGAATATTAAGGGTCTGGGAAATAAAGGTGGATTCTAAAAATAGATTCTAACTTTAACTTTATTCGAATACTTTTGGATCTTCCTTCATCTGAGACTTAGTTCCATATCCAAATGGGTGACCACACAAATCAGTTTGAAAAGCGTAAAATTTCTTAAATGGGTGCATAAGTATAGATAACATATGTATTTTTAATGGTATTTTAATAATAAAAAAATAAGCTTCAGTTACTAAAACCAATAGCCCTTAAAGTTATCTATAAATTGTAGATAATCATATGAGTAATCCTATAAAATATATTTTCCTTTGAATTTTTTTTTCTAATTCCTTCATCTTATTGAATTAATATAGTCACCCTATGACCCATTACTTATTAGGTTGTATCTATTAAATTAGATAATCATAAAACTTCCCCATATGGAAATACTGAACTTTCTGGCTAATGTCCCACATTAAAGAGTAAAAGGAAAATGGGTCTTTGTTTTAGCAGTATGAATGATAACTTGGGACATAAAAATGAGACATTTTGTTTGAGCTATGAAAGGTTTTTCTGCTAAAAACGTGGAACTTCCAGAATGTCCATTCTGGGAAAAGATTCTCATATTATGTGAGTTACAAAGTTCATACCATTTAATATGTTGCTAAACTGTGCTTCCTAAATTAAAGAATTTGAGAAAATAAAAAAGCAGAAGACCTTCAAATGGTGAAAATTACAGCATGAGTCCTCAAAAGACTATGTATTTCCTTTATTTGTTTCCCTTGCCCAAAGGGACATGTTAGAAAGTAGATAATTACCTTGTGAACTCATGTTGTATACACAGATGGATTGGTTAGTATGAAAAGAAATTGCATTAATGGCCTGTGAAATGCAGATGAAGTAATTATTTAGATAGCTCCGTCAAAACACTAACTCATTCTGATCTCAAAAATTTAAATGAGTCTAAGGAACATGTGGTGTGCCCCAGTAATTTTGACATAAACATTTCACTTCAAATCATAAGAGTTAAGATACATGCTTAATTTGTTACTTCAAATAACTATTAATCCACTTGCTATGTGAATTAACATATTTTTATGTCAGTATTCTATGCATGGAATCAGATGAAATTCCATTTATCATTTGGTAATCCCTAACCAACTTCATGTTTTATGTTATCAAAAGCATCACTTTTGGAAAAAACAGAAACAAAACCCAAAACCTGATTGTTGTCAAAATCAAGTTATCATAAGTAAAAGGAGTTAGTGGAAAAAATAGCTAGGGTGGTATTAATTTTATATATATATATAACATAGGAAACAAAATTCTGGAAGGCTTTCTCTTCTGCAACAGATCAGATTCATTAGCATAATCCTTCCCCAAATATTACTCTACTTTGGCATTCCCTTTTTCCAGAGTTCAGAAAATATTCCATTGGATTCACAATCTGCTGAATCTGATAATCTTTTTTTCCTAAGTTCAGTGTCGTGCAGACTGCATTTCCGGACGTGTCAAAGTATTTGAAACAAGTCATACTGACTTGAAATAGAATGTCTTTTACATTTGCATTTTCCTTTGTGTTAATTTTGCAAGTCTTGTGGAATGTGTACTTACTGTCCAGGATTTTGTAATTTTTTTGATGCTTAAGAAGATATCATTCAGAGTATGGGGTTCTAGAATGCAACCAAGAGGGTAAAATTGAACAAATTGGTCTGTGCATTACAATATAGCTTTGTTGTGCATTCTCTAGGAGGGGAGGTTTACATGTTGTATGCTCTTATTTAAGAAGAATAAATTTACTCTCCCTCACATGAAACATTTCATATTTTAAATATGATTATATACAATCTTGCCGTCTTGAAATTTGATATTGATAAAAGATTAATATATTATACAGTATGTCAATTATTCAGATTAGTGCTTCCTACTGTTTCCTGGTGATTAAATCCACCAAGAAATTTGTTAAAAATACAAAAAAATAATATCAAGACCCACAGCAGATCAGTGAAATCTAAATACCTAGGGATAGGGAGACTTGGGAACTTAAGGGATGTCATTTTTCTGTTAAATGGTCATCAATTTATATATTCTTTTTTATAATGTTTATTTTTGAGAGACAAAGATAGAGCATGAGTAGGGGAGGGTCAGAGAGAGAGGGAGGCACAGAATCACAAGCAGTCTCCAGGCTCTGAACTGTCAGCACAGAATCTGATGAGGGGCTCAAACTCATGAACCACGAGATCATGACCTGAATGAGGTTAGACATTTAACTGACTGAGCCATGCAGGCACCCTTCAATTTATATATTCTTGAGAAACAGTTTATGTTGTTAACAGATCTGATCTGCACTAGTAGACAAGACAAAGGTATAAAGAGTCAGAGTAATAATTTTTACAAACAAAATGCATGATTATTTGTTATTAAAAGAAATTATGGAGCTGAGGGCAAGAGGCAAAACAAATAATGATATTGTATCTTTTTGTGGGCAACAATTTAATATGAAGAACTTAAAGTTCTGATATAAGGACATTAGTCAAAAATAAAGTTTGTACAGCCTTTTTGTGGATCTAAGAGATTAATGGAACTGGAAGCTTCCTTTAAGAGACATAAACAATTAATGATGAATAAGCAAAGGGTAGGTATTCAAGTATAAGTAATCCTTGAAAGTTATACTTCTCTTAGAGCATGTTGACCTGACAGCTAGTAATCACATAGAGTTTTGAAAACATATATATAAAAGAATTGGAGAGTTTATAATAGTTTCTGAATGTCCTCTGTGTCCTATTCATACTATGTAGAGGGAAGACCAGATGAAAATTTCCAGATTACCTTGAGACAGAGAATGCCATGAAAGGATGTGATAGTTTCTGTTTTCCCTGATTATCCTACAATTGTTCTTAGCTAGTAAAAAGAGAGAGAGAGAGAGAGAGAGAGAGAGACAGTCAGAGAGACAGAGACAGAGATAAATAATTATTTTTAATGAAAATTTTAAAGTACTGTAGTAAGCAGAAAATACTGAGAAGAATTTTGCTTTAGTCAAGAACCAGTTCTCTTTTTAACTGACTTCAACTTCTCCAAACTATTACCTTCCTGCCTTAATTAATCATACTTGCAAAGGCAAAATCTCATAGGTGTGTGAGTGCCATAGACACAACCCTGTTTCTTGCACAGCAAACACAAAATATGTGGGAAAGGAGAAAATCATTTAAGAGGAATCAGAATAGAGATGGGAATTTAAGAATTTTAAAGAGAAGTGATACTCAAAATTGCCACCTAATCCAATCTTATTATCAAAGATAAAAAATTCCTGTCTACTGGGTAGGCCCCTTGGTACTGTTGTCACCCTCAGTAACATTCTTGTGAAGGAAACTGGTTTCTAACACTTGGAATCGGAACCTATAGCTTTAAACAAACAAACAAAAAAAGCAAAACACTGATTTTGTTATCTGAAAATCAGTAAATCTCTTGGTCTCCTGGCCACACCCAGTAGCCACTCCAAGAAGCTCTTTCATGTTACAAGATCAACCTTATACTTTATTTTTCCCCCAGCTTTATTGAAGTATTAGACTTTAATCTTAGCCTTGCTTTACCTATGCTAACACACTCTTACCCATAAGCCAACCAATTGATCTAAATTGGTGTGTGGAGTTAGTGGGAGGGTGCTTAGATACTGGAAAAAGGATTGCAGAAAAAAGAGATGGAGATAATTTTATGGTGAAACAACACTTCAGATTTAATATGTCTACTATAAGAAATGTAAAGAAATACATTGTAGCAAAACTGCAGAGTATTTGCTTTGAGACAACAGTTATTTCTGGTACTGTTTTAAAAATGGAAATAGAGCATGACTCCCCACCTCTTAGAAGCCGACTGTACAAAATGAGCTCCTGCCAAAGAGTATGCCATGGAAAGAAGGGAAAAAATAACTTTACTGTGGAGAAACCAATAAAACACTACCTTAGACAGGTGATCAAGGTCAACAACAACAAGTCAAGTTGATAGCATCTACCCTTGATATGATGTGATGAGAAAGGCTCTTTACCTCTGTGACCTTCCTCCTCAAATTCCACAACTCCAGTCTATTAATAAAGAAAATAGAAGGCAAACCCCAACTGAGGGACATTCTACAAAAGACCTGATCACTACTTTTCATAACTGTTAGTCTCATCAAAAAAACAAAATTCTTAGAAACTTGTCTTCCCTTGACAAGACTTATTTGGCTTAGCATCATGCTCTTTAGCTCTATCCATGTTGTTGCAAATGTTCATTCTTTTTATGGCTGAATAATATTCTAATGTATACATCCACCACTTCTTTATCCATTCATTTATTGATGGACACATGTGCTGCTTCAATAATTTGGCTATTGTAAATAATACTGCAGTAATGTAGGGACACATGTATCCTTTTGAATCTGTGTTTTTATATTCTTCCGGTAAATATCCAGTAGTGTGATGACTGGTTAAGAGGATAGTTCTATCTTTAGTATTTTGAGGAACCTCCATACAGTTTTCCACCGTGACTGCAACAGTTTGCATTCCTGCTAACAGTACACGAGGGTTCCTTTTTCTCCACATCCTTGCCAACACTTGTTTCTTATGTTTTTGATTTTAGCCATTCTGACAGTCCGCCTTTGATGTGTATTTCCCTAAAGATGAGTGTTGTCAAACGTCTTTTTCATGTGTCTGTTGTCCATCTGTATGTCTTCTTTGGAGAAATGTCTGTTCATGCTTTCTGCTCATTTTTAATTGGATTATTTATTTTTTAGGTGTTGAGTTGTATAAGTTCTTTATTTATTTTGGATACAACCCTTTAGAAGATATGTCATTTTCAAATATCTTCTATTCAGTAGGTTGTCTTTTAGTTGTTAATTGTTTCCTTTGCTGTGCAGAAGCTATTTATTTTGACGTAGTCCCTAGAGTTTATTTTTGCTTTTGTTTCTCTGCCTCAAGAGACACATCTAGAAATATGTTGCTACAGCCAATGTCTGAAAAATTACTACTTGTGTTCTCTTCTATATTTTTATGCTTTCAGGTCTCACATGTAGGTCTTTAATACATTTGGAGTTTATTTTTGTGTATGGGGTATGAAAGTAGTCCAGTTTAGGAAACTGTGTTTTAGGTATGTGAGAACTCTAAGTGCTATCTGTCCAGCTTTCTGTAAATCTAAGAATAAAATAAAAATCTTATTTTTAAAAAACTAGTGGACAGCTACCTACAAGTTAATATTAAAACCTTTTTGAAAAAAAAATTGTGACAGATAAAACTATTCCTTAGATAAATGCTTCTGCCATTCTTATATAATTATGATGGTATTTTTATATCAAACTGTAGGCTAAATGAAACACAACATTAAATGTTAAAAAATAAATATAGCAATAGTAAGACTAAATGTAGCTGAATAATATGATTCAGCTAAGTATGTTTCTAAGGTTTAATGTGTTAGAAAGAAAAAATATGTATAAATTTTAGTATATGTCTTTTAAACCTTTGCCTAACCAATGGGAATCATTATATAACTCAATTAAAACTTTAAAAAATATATAAAGAACTCCAATGAAATAACATTTTATATTAAAAAAATTTTAAATTTGTATTTATATTGGAGAAAGATGAGAGACAGTGTGTGAGTGAAAGAGGGGCAGAGAGAGACCGAGACAGAATCTGAAGCAAGCTCTAGTCTCTGAGCTGTGAGCTCAAACTCATTAGCCATGAGATCATGACCTGAGCTGATGTCAGATGCTTAACCAACTGAACCACCCAGGAATCCCTGAATTAATATTTTAAAATCAAGAGTTCAACAGATGACTAAGAAAAACATATGAATATATATATATATATATATACAAATTTAAAAGTTTATATAAGATGACAGTGAAATGAATGTATGCATATATTATTGGTGGCAGTGAAAAAATTAAATAGCAGTGTGAGAATAATAACTAAAAGTCATAAAAATGATATTAATTTTTATCTTATCCCGTTTTTGAAAATTGTCTTAAGCATATTTGTTATCCCTGAATAACCAGAAGTGTAGGTCTACAGAGTTTCATTGATTATGTCTAAATGCTTGGCTAGATTGTCAGGGACATGGGAGGGACATGATTGGAAAATTGGTCAAAAGAAGGTCTGGATAAGACATATTTAGATAGACTTTTCCATATAGGCAACTAGATTGAAGATACGGTAAAACTTGGATCGTGAGTAACTAGTTCTGTGAGTGTTCTTCAAGATGAGCAAATATTTCTAATAAATTAAGTTGATAAGAGAGTGATGTCTTGTAATACAAGTAGGACCTGATGCCAAACTTGCATCTCAAATGAGTCAGTGTTCTTGAAATTCGCTTTGATATACAAGTGCTTTGGATTACAAGCATGTTTCTGGAATAATTATGCTCGCAAATGAAGGTTTTACTGTATTTGTATATCCTTTGAATACTCACTAAAGGGTGACTTCAACAAACAAGGATTTTAATAAAGAGATGGATGGGATGACTCATTCTATGGGTTTCAGTCAGTTTCTTTTCCCTGCCAGCCACTCCTGTCATTGCCTAATGGGCTCATCAACAAAGTGACCATGGTGACAAGGATAGACGGTGTGCATGGGCTCAGTAAATGGACTTCTATTCATAGACAACAATCTGGCTGTTTCCAATGCTGAATGTTTAGTTTACTAGCAATAGAGATTAACGCTGTGTCTATGATGTGCCATTATTCTCCAAGAACATCGACCGATCGGACTACTTCCAATACAGAAGGGACAGTACTTATTCTAACTAAAATAGACACTTACTCTGGATGTGGATTGCCTTCCTTCCCTACAATACTTCTGCCAAAATTATCATCTGTGCGTTTATACAGTGTCTTAGTCACTCTAAAGAGCATCACTTCTAACATAGGAATTTGTTTCCCAGTAAATGAAATATGTCAGTTTTCTCATGCTCATGGAATTATTAGTCTATGTATCCTACATTCCCCAAGTCTGTATTAGTTACCTATTTCTGGATAACAAATTACCCTAAAACCTAGAAGCTTAAAATAACAACCATTTATTTATTTTTTAAATTTTTTAAATTTTTATTTTTGAGAGAGATAGAGACAGAGTACAAGCTTGGGAGGAACACAGAGAGAGGGAGACATAGAATCCCAAGCAGGTTCCAGGCTCTGAGGTGGCAGCACAGAGCCTGATGCGGGGCTCAAACTCACAAACCACGAGATCATGACCTGGGCCGAAGTCAGACACTTATCCGACTGAGCCACCCAGACTCAAATAACAAACATTTATTATATCACAGTTTCTGGTGGTCAGAATATGGCTCCCAGCTTAGCTGGGTGCCTGTGGTTCAAGGTTGCTCATGAGGTTGCAGTTGGCTAGAATATAGTCTCATCTGAAGACTCATCTCATGTTGTTAGTGGGGAGGGTGGTTCTGCTTCTAGACTTACTCTTGTGGCTATTTGCAGACTTTGAATAATTACCACATGGGCCTCTCCACAGTCCCTTAGAAAATGGTGGCTGGCTTCCTCCAGAACAAGTAATCCGAGAGAATGTGAATGCACACTCGGGAGAAGAATCCACAGCTTTTTCTATCTCAGTGTTGGAAGTAACATCCCACCACATTTACCATACTCTACTTGGAGGCACTGAATCCAAGGGACTACACAGGGGTGTGAATGCTATGAGGTGGAGGTTACTGAGAGCCATTTTAGACACTGCTTGACACTCCAAGTAAATAAAAATTTGTTAAAACTATAGAACTCATGTTAAATGTTCATGTTACACTAAAGATTTTGAAAAGAAAAATATATTTAAAAAATTTTCTTTTCATCATGACTTATAATCCTGCTGTGAAATGTTAACAACTTAAATAACAAGCAGTTGAGCAACAAATTAATACATTAAAGTACAAGTTCAAAAAAAACCTCACTTACATAATAATGAACACTACATCATATAATGGAAAACCCTTATACAATGATCTTTTTTTTTTTTTTTTAAATGTTTTATTTATTTCTAGGAGAGAGAGAGACAGCATGAGCAGGGGAGGGTCAGAGAGAGAGGGAGTCACAGACTGAAACAGGCTCCAGGCTCTGAGCTGGCAGTCAGCACAGAGCCCGACGCGGGGCTCGAACCCACGAACTGCGAGATCATGACCTAAGCGAAAGTCGGATGCTTAACCGACTAAGCCACCCAGGCGCCCCCCCTTATACAATGATCTTAAACAGACGATCTTAAACAGAAAAGCAGAAAATAAAATTATCCAAATAAATGTAAGGTCAAAGCTTGGGAAGGAAGTCACAAAAAGTAAAACAAGGGACACTTGACTGGCTCAATAGGTAGAGCATGTTATTCTTAATGTCACTGTCATGAGTTCAAGCCCCACATTGAGCATGGAGCCTACTTAAGAAAAAAAGTCAAGCCAATATGTCAAGCTCAATTAATATTATTTTTATGGTTAAGTTTTTTTAATGTTTAATATTGTTAACATATTTTATATATTTTGAAATGGGAGAAATGGTATGCTATTGGTAATGTTTATATTAATTTTTTACTTTTTATCTGTAAGAAATATTATAATATATAAATTCATGTTAGGAACTATATAAAATATGCATGACTAAGAGTATGGATGACTCACTGCAAACCTTTTATCATTCATGGCATTAGGTTTTTAGTAACATCATTCTGGTGTGTATAGAATCCACAATTTTGTACCATATGTTTTCTTATCTATATTCTGAAACTAGCCTACACATAATTAGGCATTATTCATACTGCTACCTCTCATTCAAAATGGCAGGTACAGCCATACATATTTTATTACTTTATCCACTGAAGACTATGTCTATTATCCTATCAAAAAATGTACTAAGAAAAAGTGGGTTTGTTCCTTGCAACCTTTTTAGGACACTAAATCAAGCCATCTGTAGTAATGTTTCTTTCTGCTTGGGAATGATTGTTAACATATGGCTGTGTCAAATGGCTCTAATTTATCTTTCATTAAGCAAGAAACAGCATGTCATCTCTTCAGTAGCCTGGAGATTGTTTGCCTTTTTCATTATGAATCACTAATCAAAGAATATGCCCACTACTCTTCCCCATATGATACCAGAAATTTTCAGAAATTCAGACTTGAAAAAAATAGCCACATCTTTCCCAAAGCCAGGAGAGTGTGATGGAGGTGAAGAGTGAATTTTCACAGTGGTCTCCTATTATGAGAACTCCTCTGTTGGTCACAGTTCCCTAATGCTCATCTTTTAAATAATCAACTTCCTGTAGGTGCTAACAAAACCAGAGCCACCTCGTTTGCAACTGCCTTTAAGAGAGAGTCTCCTATTACATTTATTTAGACTAACAAAGACTAAGACCTTTCTGAATTTTCCTATATTTGACTGATTATTTTTGTAATCCATTGACTTTTACAAAACCTGTTCAGTACCGATTTTTAAATTTTTATTATCTTAGCTGATACATGAATACACCCATGCTCACTGTAAGAACCTCAGAGTACAGGAGTACATACTTTTCTACTTGCCCCATCACACTTTGCTACAGACAGCTGATGCTAGCAGTTGGTTGATGTGATTCTTCTGATACATTTCTCTCTGTGTGTACCCTGACAGACAGACAATACTGTATATTTTGGCTATATCCTAGTTTATTTAATTCTTGCTTATTGATAGACATATGAGGTGTTTCCTTGGGCATACTTTCAACCATGGACATCCAGGAGCCCTCTGTTTTGACATTCTGTTTTTCATATCTCTCCCATGATCCTGTTTAAAATACTGAAACAACAAAGGGGCACCTGGGTGGCTCAGTCAGTTAAGTGTCTGACTTCGGCTCAGGTCATGATCTCACGGTGCGTGGATTTGAGCCCTGTGTCAGGTTCTGTGCTGACAGCTCAGAGCCTGGAGCCTTTTTCAGATTCTGTGTATCCTACTCTTTCTCTCTCTGTTCCTCCCCCACTCATGCTCTGTCTCTGTCTCAAAAATAAATAAAAACTATAAAAAATTTTTTAAAATAAAATAAAACATTGAAACTAATTTCCAATGTCATTCCTTCCCCAAACTTAATGAAGTTTTATTGTGATTTCTGTCACTTCAGCAGTGTTAAGACCATTATGAATGTCAATCTTTCTTCCCTCTCAAATTAAAATGAGGCATGTTTATAAAATTGATGATGTCACATGGGAACTGAATTTTACTCCATTTATAAAGATGGACATGACCACTGTTTTTAGACCACCAATATGAGACACCTCATATTGAATGGCATCATAATGAAGAAAATGAATGTTTAGGTCACTGAGACTGTCTCTCATATTTTATATTATCTGGCTAAGGTATAGTGTCATTATGCAAGAATTATATTTTTATTAATAATCCCAGGTAGGTCCAAAATCTTGTGGTTTATTAGAGTTCTATTCGTAAAGGTAAAAAAAAAAAAACAAGAATATTGGCCTGTAGTTCTCATTTTTTTTGCTGGGTCTCTGGCTTGGGAATCAGAGTGATGCTGGCTTCGTAAAATGAGTCTGGAAGTTTTCTTTTGATTTCTATTTTTTGTAATAGCTTGAGAAGAATGGGTATTAATTCTGTTATAAATGTCTGGTAGAATTCTCCAGGGACGCCATCTGGCTCAGGGCTCTTATTTGTTGGAAGATTTTTGATAACTGATTCAATTTCTTCACTCTCAACAATAGCCAACACATGGAAAGAGCCTAAGTGTCCATCAACTGATGAATGGATCAAGAAGATGTGCTATATTTATACAATGGAATACTACATGGCAATGAGAAAGAATGAAATCTGGCCATTTGTAGCAACATGGATGGAACTTGAGGGTGTTATGCCAAGCGAAATAAGTCAGGCAGAGAAGGACAGATACCATATGTTTGCACATATAGGTGGACTAGGAGGAACTTAATGGAGGACCATGAGGGAGAAGAAGGGAAAAAATAGTTGGGAAGAGATAGGGAGGCAGACCATGAGAGAGTCTTGAATGCTGAGAACAAACTGAGAGCTGATGGGGGTGGGGGAGAGGAGAAGGGGGTAATGGGCATGGGGGAGGGCACTTGTTGGAATGAGCTCTGGGTGTTATATGGAAACCAATTTGACAATAAACTATTTAAGAAAAAAAAAGATAAAAAAACACAAATCATTTAGGATACATATATAAGGGTTTTGTAGTTAGTCCTTGGATTAATTTGTTAATGCTGCTCTTATCCTTTCTCCAGCTCACATGAACTCCACAAAGCCTCTTTCTGAGCTTGTAGCTTTCAGAGCTAAAAGTTAACCCTGTTCCTCACTATATGACATCTCTTAATTTCCTATCCGTAAGAATTAAGCAAAAACACTTCTCTTTTTTTTGTAGACTAAAACTATAAGTCTACTTGGGAATAGATGTATTTTGCAGCAAAATATGCTGTGATCTCTTTTAATCACAATGGCAATGACAACTCTAGCAGGCTTCCCTTTCTGCTTCATTGGCCAAGCAGACAATTATAGGTGTCCCACTTCAGAGACTACCTACTGCAGGCTGGTCCGTGACCTCCATCTTCAACCTCATCATTCCACAGCACTGAGCAGAAATGGTGATCACCCCCATGTCTCCTTGCTTCACAGCAGTTCTTTGATTGTCTTCAAACTGTAAATGAGTTTTGCAAATTAGATTAAAAAGTTTCCCAAATATTCAAACTCTAGTCTCCCTTCTAGCTATTGTCCCAAATTACTCCTTTCTTTTCAGTTACAGAATGAAGGAACTTGACCATGGTCTTCATTTTCTCACCACCTATTCTTAAATACATGCATTTAGTTTCCCTCCCTATTTTTAGAGAAACTGCTAAACACCATTTTTTAAAAATGCTCTGTTTCTGATTTTTAGAAATACTATAATCATTATGGATAGCCTACAAAAGACAATGAATTATAAAGACACAAAAATTATTTGTAATTTCACAAAAATAAATACTGTGGGCTTGTGTTTTTTTCCTTTTAGGTTTTTTTTCTTTTACTGTGCTTATAAATGTAGCAAGAATATTGGCTTTTGCCATTAAGATTTCTTTGAAAATGGTTTTCAAGTTTTGCATTAATTTCATTAGTTACTAGTTCTTTAGTTTTTAATTGTTTGTTATTACAGGTGATTCTACAATAAACGTTTGGTCATACATGTTTGACCACATCTCTACTATTTTTAATAATATATATTCAGGAAAGAAGAATTGCTGGGTCAAAGGATATTGACAGTTGTAAAGTTCCTAGTAAAAGTTGCCAAAATGCTAAAGGCAAAGTTTTGAAATAGTTTAGATTCCAATAGCGTTCTTGAGCACTCATTTTATTATGCTCTTAAAAGTATCCTCTAACTTTTAATTCTTGGTAATCTAATAGACTAAAATAATTATTCTCATTGTAGTTCATCTTATTTGGGTTGCTAGTGGAGTGAGCTTGCTTGTTAGTATCATCTTTTTGGTCTGTTAATTATATGTACAGGTAACATTGCCACAAATATCTTCTGTTTTTCAAATTCACTCTTAGATTGTATTTATGATGTTTCTGATAAGCCAAATCTTTTACTATGTACTGTACATCTCTCACAGGAAAGTCTGTCATACTTGTGAATATTTGCCTGTGTCATCACCATCTCTTTCTATCTCATTTTCCTTTCTCTTTTCCTTCACTGCATTTGTCCTCTCGCTGCCACTTAACTGTGAGACATTGTGCAAGTTTTTCATTTTTCTAAACTTCAAAGGAACATAAAATGTAAACAAAGGATAATTGTAAGGAGTAAATGCGATAATATTTTGAAGCACTAGGCACAGTGTCTGACACACTCAATAATTCTGATTAAGATTTGTAGTTTTGTTTCAAGTGGCTTTGAACATTTAGTGTTAAATTAATTGCCTGTTTCACACTTTGTTTTCAGTACGCTTTTAGAAATTATAATTTTACTGTTGATGTAACAAAACTATTAAGTACTTTTTATCACATATTCAGGCATAATGAACTCTTATTAATTCTACCAGTTATAAAATTGGTCTTCCCAGCTAAATAGTTCTGTTGTCTACAAAAGAAACAATTTGTTTATTTTCCCATTATTGTCTGTTGTATAAATGTTTTGGGTCTAATTGCATCGAATCTACTTCCAAACCAGTATAAAATAATTATTGTTTTTATGAGCATCCTTGTTTTGTATTTATTACTTATGATGATGTCTGTAGAGTTTCATTACTACGTATGATAGGACTATTGATTGAGACTTGTTTTACTAACTATATCAAGGATTACTAGTTTTAAAATAATTTTAATTAAGAAAAGGTAAATTTCATGCTTCTCCAGTTCTATTTGCTATTAAGATTTTACATTAATACATACTTAATTCCTTAAATGGACCCTAGTTAGTTGTGAGAGATTTTTTTTCCTTTATGCACTATTAATTTCCTCTTAGTATTTTATTTAGAATTGTTATATAAATTATTTTACTTTATGGTTTTTAATTTTAACCATCTTTGTCATTATTTTTGCTATCCATGTTTTCCAAATTTTCCTAATTTTTTTTAGCTTTTCATAATTTTCAAGTTCTAGAACGTGTGGTATATATCAGAAAATGAGTTTGTTATAAAAGTTTAAGAGTAAATCCCACCCCAATGTATATGAATATGGTCCTTATTTGCATATAGTTCTTTAACAGCTTTTTTTGTGTTCTTGGTTTATTGCACAACTAAATGTTTCTCCTGCTTCTTAAGTTATTATTACTAATTTTCCTGAAAATTATTATTTTCAAAGAAACACTAATCTTTATAAATATAATAATAGTCTCTTTAATATTAAAATCAATGAATTAGGTAGTTACTTATTGTCCTTTTAATTTTACATGATTTTTATTTCCTCAATGTATTTGTTAGAGTCTCAAAAAGACACATCTGTTGGATTTATTCATCAATGATCAATTCTAAGTCTTTTCTGTTTCTAATCAGTTTACTTCATTTTTATCTTTTTGGGAAATTAGTTGTTTTTTGTGGGTTAGCAGTGACTACCTAATAGCCAAATCTCCTAACCTTCTGAATCCCCAAAACGTTCCTTCTCTTCATTGAATGTTTTCAGCTGTTCTTTCCGATGACACATTCTCCTAAAATACTCCCAGGTTTTCTGTCTACTTTATATCTCTTCATCTTATTTCAAAGTTCTGCTTTCATCTTCAAACCCCAATTTGTGGGCTTTCTACAAAAGCAACTCGAGGTCCTCATTTACTTGTAGACCTCACCTAACCTCCTGTTACAGTAAAAAGTCAGTAAGACTGTGCCCTCATACTGATTTTCTCAGTCTGTCTGTTAACATTTCCATTGAGAAGTTTCACTCTTACCTTCAACTCAAAGCAGAGTCATAAATTTGTCATAAGTTCCATTTGTGAGTTGTTGGTTGCTGACAGAGTGTAACTTTTCTGTTCCTTCTAAATCTCTTTATCTGTAAATCCCAAAGTTTTCCAAATCCCCATCCCCTTTTCTCAGTTGCAGATACTAACCCACTCCTGTATTTACAGTTGACATGGTCTCATAAAAGCATTTCCCACTGGTGCTGTCTCCTCTTTATCTGACAGCACCTGAGCTAGCAAGCAAGCCTGGTGATTTAAGTGAATGTCCAATCAGGAAATTGTTTTATTTTCCCCTAAATTTACCAGTGATTCCCCAAGAACCTCCTCTTTTTCTTCTTTTGGAAAAAAAATTGTCAATACTCTACCTTGGGATGACTCTCCATGGTTAAAACTTCCCTTCTGTCCCTAGGAGACATTGGAGATTTTAATTCGGTAAATTTGTCCTCAGTGAAATCTTTGCACTATTAGTTAACTTGTGGCACAAATTCTCAAGGAGGCATCATAACATATTATGACATATGCCACTCCCCCAAAATGAGTCTAAAACAGAAAACGGTGGTAATAAGAATTTTTTTGGTAGTGGAGTAGGGATACGTATATTTTTTCTGTAATGAGTTTGAATCACTTTTGCATGGGTGAAGGATCCCCTGCCTTTGTGCATTACCTTTAATATTGTAAAACAAAGAACATCGGTCTTGAACACAGACATACCTACTTTTCAATTTCAGCTTTTTAATTGACAGTGTAACTGGATATATTTTTACATTTTCCTTCACTTCCTCTTATTTCACAGATAAATAAATGAGGTAGCAAACTTCTTCTACCAAAGGGTAGGGACGCAATAAGTGCTGAAGAAATGTTAAGCACACTTAACATTTGTGCCCACTTAAGCACAAAAGAAAGGATATATTGATACACATTAGGCTCTAAGTTCATAGGAAGTTCATAGGATCACTTTATGTTAATTGTGTTAATGTATTTGTTGATACTGCTTATTGGTTGGTCTTAGGGTGGGTTTTAAATGCTTCTAACCACCCTTTTCCAAATAATCTGCCACTTAAAGCCTGGAGATTGTTTTTTATAGAATCAATGTGAGATTTGGAGGGCAAAACCTGGGGTCAAGAGACAGCAAACCATGTCTTTGTTTAGATGTCTCTGTCACTAAATTTAGTGATACGCTCTGGATGCTAACTTAAGATCTTTCCATCTGTAGGGGAGGCTGCAAGAGAGGGAGATTTAAAACTTAAAAAGAAAATGTTCATTCAGTAGTATTATCAAAACTGATTTAGCGGTATTGAAAAAGTTATGGGAGAACTGATGGAGCATTTCTACTTAATCTGGACATTTAACTTCAGTGATTTCAATGGTGTTTGCAAAAAAGGAAAGGTTTATGGCTAGTAATTACTATTTTAGCTGGTGATCTCTTTTCATTTGCAAATTGTTTCTGGGAAAGTTTGAATGTTGGCTTTTTGGAAAATGACTTTATTTGCTACACAAAGGTCATTCTTAAATGTCAAACATCATTTGGTAGTTGTTCATGTTTCAGTTTTTAATGTTTGCAGGGATATTTTTTCCAGATTTGTTTTTGAGGTCAACCTAGTGTTTTGAGGTAGTGGGAAATTCTGGTTCTCTGAAATCATAGGGTTTGAGAAAAACATAGAGCACTGTTACACAGAAAAATTAAATTCTTGTGTGATTCAGTTGTGACCTTTATGAGTAATTAACAGATTGCCTGTCTGGTAAAGGAGTTCAGTTCTTTCTCAGCCATTTACTGAGAAGAATTGAGTACTGTTGTGAGAATTTTATCCCTTTATTAGAATTAGAATCAGGAAACTTTTACAATCTGCAGAGGATATGAAAATTAATGCCTTTTCAGTTTCAGGAACTTAAGGATTGAATATATAAATTTCTTGGATTTTTTTATGCGTGTCCTCTAGAGTGAATCTAATGTGGCCTGATACACACACTTTTAAATCCTTCATTGAAAATATAAATGCATCTTCTTATTTATGCTCAATAAAGGAAATTTTAGTGGAGGCAAAATTAAAAAGACATCTGTTGCCAAGGGTGAAAGCATTAGGGAAGAAGCAGTATGATACATTACTCACCATTAACATATTTCCATTATATCCAACCTCATGTTAATGACACTGTAAGATTTTGCTCTTTTTTAGAGCATCTTAATATCAATTCACATTGTGAGGCTCTTAATTTAGCATATTTTTCTTCCCATGGAGTACCAAGGAAAACCTACAAAGCAGTTGGAAGGGACCTGCAGCTGAGATTATAAAAACTCAGAGCATGTGTTAGTCTGATTCTATATTCTACCATGGTTAACACCATAAAGCTACATATTCCAATTTAGGGAAGTAAACCATGCAAAGTGCAAGGAGATAAAATTAATTTTAAAGTAGAAAAAGATTGTAGTGGTCCTATTAACTATATGGCTTTACATGTGAGAAAATGGCTTGAGCAATAATTAGGTATGATTTTTTTGAGTCTCAGACCCAACACATCTTAGCTGTAAAATGATGGACAAATGCCATAACCTTGTGAAACCTCATACTATTCATATGTAAAATGGGTCTAACAATAGAACCTAACTCATAAGAAAGATAGCACCTAATTATAGTGTCTAACTCATTGGAAAGAATTTTAGCAAAATGACAATGAGCTGATATGTGAATGGATCCCATATCTGCTAAAAACTCATGGAAAGTGTGGATTAAATGTCAAGACAGAAAAATAAGTCAAACTAAAAAGAGAGAGAAATGTATGGGTGTCCACAAAAGACACTTGCAACAATAAAAGATAAAAGACAAAATACTAAGGGTGAGCTGGGGGCTTTTAACTATTTTGCACAGTTATGAGTTCTGGCTGAGAATTTGGATTTCAGTGATAACCTCATAGAGAAGAGAGTGTCCTTGGCCTGTGTAGGTTTGGGGAGCTAAATCAATCCACTACACAAAGCCTGTATCCTCAAAGACTACTATTTGTTTCAAAAGAGTTGTAGGGAAATTTCTCTCAATGGCTCTGGGAAGCAGTGGAAAGGAAGCTTACCTTCATTCAGGAGTCATAGTTGGGGAAATAAAAATGCATTCCTCCCCTCCAAAAAAGAGAAATAAATACTAGCACATACCATCTGTGGGGCGAGATAGACAAGATTGCTGTTCTTATGAAGGTCACATTTTAGTGGGTTTAAGGATACTGTTATTAAACATAACAAGAAAAAAAACCTGATATTGATACATCCTGTGCAGAGAATTAAAATCAGGTCTTAGAAAATAACCGTATATGTACTTTGTATTTGGTGGTCAGTTAGAGCCTCCTGAGGAAAGTAAAATTTTAGCTTAGATAAAGATGACAAGAATAAGTCAGTCATGCAAATATCAGAAGAGTTTCCCAGTTAAATCAATGCAAAGGAGAAATAAGCCATGTGTGTTTAAGAAACTAGAAGAAGGCCATTGTGGCTGGAACATAGTGAGTAATGAGAAGAAGGATTTGAGATGATGCTGGAGATGTAGGCTGGGACCAACTATATAGGACTTTTCATAAGAGCAAGGATAAGGAATATGAATTTCATTCTAAGAATTGGGAAGACATAAAAGGACTTTAAGAAGAGAATTTACATTATGTGTTTTACCTTTTAAAGGATCGATCTGCTGTGTGGAAAATGGATTGTAAGCAGGCGGAAAGATGAAAGGGGTGGAGAGGTAGACACTTAGGAGACTATTGCAGTGGTTCAAGTGCTAGAGGTAGTGGGGTTTGGAGGAGAGTGGGTAGAGAGGAAAGACATTGACATATTTGGAACATGCTGTGACGGAGATATGACAGGAGTTGAAAACTGAGAGAATATGGGATTCAGGGAAAGAGAAGTATCATAGACTCTAGGAATCAGTGAAAGATCCATGTAGGAATTATCTCTACAATATCATTAGTCACACAGCCACTGCTTAAGCATTTCCTGTGGTCTGAAGCCTGGTACTTCATATGGCCACCCATTCTTTTTATGCCTCTCAAATTGCTAGAAAATCCTTCCTATGAATTTGAGTTCTTAATAAACAACAGAGTTATTGGGGCACCTAGGTGGCTTAGTTGGTTAAGCGTCCGACTTTCGCTTGGGTCATGATCTCGCGGTTCGTGGGTTCTGGCCCCGCGTCGGGCTCTGTGCTGACTGCCAGCTCAGAGCCTGGAGCCTATTTCAGAGCCTGTGTCTCCCTCTCTCTCTGACCCTCCCCTGCTCACTCTCTCTCTCTCCCCCTAGAAATAAATAAAAATTAAAAAAATAAAAAAAAACTAAAAAAAAATAAACAACAGAGTTACTTTATTCATAATACTTCTACCATGTGACAAGTTTCCAAATAAGCAAAGAAAAGGACCATTTCTTTTTTTATCCAAGCTAAATATTCTCAGGCTATTTTTATTTAATAAGAATCTATTTGTATGGCACTTATAACACTTATAAGTCTATACTGAAGTTTAAGCTTTCTGTAGGGTTCTTACTAGATTCAATTATCTGAAGTGCCTTATCACTGGGCCCTCAAAAATTTATTTCTGAAATAAGCCTGACACTAAACTATAATTTTTGAGAACATTCATCTTCTGAGAACTCTTCTTTCCACATATTTTACTTTATAATTATTCCTTTTTTAATGTTTTATTATAATTTTTAATGTTTATTTATTTTTGAGAGAGAGAGAGACAGCAGGAGCAGGGGAGGGGCAGAGAGAGAGAGGGGGAGACACAGAATCTGAAGCAGGCTCCAGGCTCTGAGTGTCAGCATAGCGCCACGGGAGGGAATGGAGGAGGGCGGGGAAGGGGGGTTGAATTCATGAATGGAACCATGAGATCATGACCTGAGCTGAAGTCCGACACTTAACTGAGTGAGTCACCCAGGCTTCCCAGTGTTCCTCTCTTTAAAATAATGACAACCACGGCTAAGTGCTAAGTAGTCCAAAAGTTCTGAATTCAATACTTTAAAAAATGCAACCAAAGGTTAAATTGAGATTTGTCACAACCATTTTACTATGTTGACTCATCAAACTTCATATTCATAAAAAAAACCAGTATACCCTTTTAAAAAAACTTGTTAAGGGGCACCTGGGTGGCTCAGTTGGTTAAGCGTCCAACTTCGGCTCAGGTCATGATCTCACAGTTCCTGGGTTTGAGCCCCACGTAGGGCTCTGTGCTGACAGCTAGCTCAGAGCCTGGAGCCTGCTTCAGATTCTGTGTCTCCCTCTCTCTCTGGCTCTCCCCTGCTCATGCTGTCTCTCTCTGCCTCTCAGAAATAAATAAAACATTAAAAAAAAACCCCAAACAAAATGTGTTAAGTCAGGTGTATCCCAGGTGGGAACAAACACTCTGATACAAACCGCAGACAAAGGAATAATATAATAATATGTGGACTATATAGATTTAAAGAAAGATTATAATTAACTGGAAAACAGGAGTTAAAATATTTTAAAAATAAATTAAAACACAAGAGACATTGTTTACCTATGGAGAACCAAAATCTTAATTGTTTCTTGCACTTAAGTCTTGGTGGGAAGGTTCACAAAACTTGGGTAATCAGAGCTAGTGTTACCTACAGACCTTGTGATGAGAGAGGAGGAAAACCCCTACGCTGAAATAGGGAAGGATTTAGCATGTAAGAGATGCCATCCTTAACCTCCTTTGCCTATTCTTGGCCACTTGGCCAGCAGCTGCATAGAGTACACAACTCTAGACCCCTTGTAAATTATGTTAAGATTAACATATGGTGCAGAAAGTACAAACTCAGCAGAAGGACCATGTTTAATGGACATCACTGACACAAGCTGCCCAGAGATCAGTTTAAGAATGTCAGCTTATAATCCTGGAGTTGTCTATCTACAACATGCTCTCAAGCTCTCCAGCCTTCTGAGGACTCTTTTTATTATAATTTTTAAACAAGCCCTAGGTTAGTTCTGCCACATAATTTAGAGCTAGAAATTTAAGATCTCTCTAATATTCTTGAAGATTCTTTGAAGGATGGGTTACATGTATTTCTGATATATTTTCCTATCCACTCATACATGTATTTTAGCTATATTATACACCATTGCTTTGCAATTTGCTTCTGGGTAGATTATTTCTATTCTGTCCCTTGCAAATCTCAACATGAAATTAATCTTCTTTTTTCTTTCATCATCTTCTTTTAAATATCTCTAGGTTAAGTAAGCTTTTAATAAAAGCTGGCTCGATTGGAGAGGGATTGTATTTCATCCCAGCTTAGTACATACATTAAACCTTAATATCACTGCTATTAAAATTGCTTCTGATAGTCCTTTCTCAAGAAATTTCTGATTTCTCCTCTGGTCTCATCCACTTTTATGGGTAGTTCTTTTTATTTTTCTCCCAAGATTTGTTAATTTCACCACCCATCCTTTTTCTATGGTCCCCAGTAAGCCTCACCTTTTGTCCCTGGCAGCTTCAGTAAATTTCAAATTATTATTTTGTTATTATGTTATTCACCTTTCCAGATCAGGCCCTAGGGCCCATTTTTACATAACCAAACTGGCCCATCAAGATATTTTGATAAACCTAAGACAGTTTTCTGCAGTATTTCTAGTCAGCTTTTAGTTTTATTTTGCTATTTATTTATTCATGAACTATTTATTTTGAGCACTGTATTGTTTATTAAAGATAAATGTGAAATGCATAGCTAGGAACAGCTCTCATAAGGAAAATGATTAGCTTGTTTTCATGAATGCTAAGTTTGCCAGCAAAATATCCACATGATACAGAAGTGCAGGTGGCCGGGAAGATGTAGATCAGACCATGGGAGTGAGAGACAGATAGTTGTTTGCCTAAAAGAGATAGCTTTGCCTAGGAAAGGTTGGAACTTTTAAGGGAAAGAATGTTGAGAAAAGAGCTGTGGGAAAATTCGCATTAGGGAATGAAGCATCACTAAGGCAACGAAGGAGGCAGAAAAGCAGTCAGGAGGAGGAAGAAGTTCAAACTGTCAGCTTTGAAAGCCAAGGGAGGTGAGCATTTTAAGAAAAGTTGTGGGATAGGAGAGGGTGGGAGGGTGTCAAATGTTGAAGGAATCAAGATGAATGTGACAGTTTTTAAGAGGCAGCTGACTTTCAAGAGAGCAGTTTCATTCAGGGGAAGGAGGTTTAAGTCAGATTGCCTGACATAGTGGGGTGAGTGGGAAGTGAGGAATTAGAGGGGACTCTTTGGAAAGGTTTCCATAAGTAGGAAAAGAAGTGTTCGGAGAACGAAGTGTTCAGAGAATGAAATGTTGTGCACTTACTCTTTAAAATTGGGGGTTCATTTTTCCCAGAGAAAGTTCTCAGTGAATATGTAGGGGATTGAGATGGAAGCATAGTGTATCTTGCATAATTCCCAAACTCCAAAACAAACATGAAAAAAAAAACAAACCCAGAGGGAACGTTGGCTCAGGAAAAAACACATTCATTCAGAGCACTTAGGCTAAAGTGCCAGTCCTCGTATTGAAAGCGAACATGGAATACCAAGAAAACTGAATGGAAAAGACACATACTGGTAAAATTTCAGAACTTCGAGGATAAAAAGAAAAAATGCCGGAAAAGCTTCCAGAAAGAAAAGCAAGTTCTCTTGCCAAAAGACATCTCAGAGGCAATACTGGATCCTGGGATTCAGTGTGGAAGTTTAGGGAGAGAAAAACCCTCTTGACCTTAAATTTCTAGGCCTAGCAAAACCAAAATTCAAGTGTGAGGGCAAGATAAATAAATTTTAGATACTTCTCTGTTACAGGATATACTGTAACAAAATTAAAAACCAAATTCATATATTGAAGCCCTAACCCCTAATGTAATGGGATTTGGAGATTGGGCCTTTGGGAGATAAGGTTTGAGATGAGACCTTGGGGGGCGGGGGGTGGGGGCTTCATGAGGGCATTATTGCCCTTGTTAGAGAGACATCAGAGAGCTTATATTTTCCCCCACCATGTGAGGACACAACAAGAAGGTGCCCATCTGCAAGCCAGGAAAAGAGCCCTGAGAGACTACCCATGCTGGCACATTGACCTTGGAGATGAACTTCCAGAACTATGAAAAAAAAATTTCTCTGTTTACAAACAAAACAAAACAAAAAGATGATAGTTAAAAAAAAAAAAACAAAACAAGTCAAAGAAAATCTACAAACAAAACTAATGGTATAGTCTAAATTATTGAAACACAGTGTGTAAATATAGAAGTTGGGAAATAAATGACATATGAGTGTCAAGGCAGAGGACAAAGGACAACACACCTTGTCTTTGGGAAAGAATACAGATACTGATTCACTAAAGATATTGATAGATTTGGAAATATTTTTATGTACCAGTGACAAAATTAGTATAGAATACTTAAGTAATTGAAGTAATGTATCTAGAAGGGAAAATATTTTGGATCCTATCTATCCAAGCATATTAGGAAAGAGATAAATGAAGAAAATATAAGATACTTGCTTAAGGGAAACCCTAACACAGATGGAATAAATAATTTTAACATTTTAGTAAATATAACAATAAATGTCAGTGAGTTTAATTCTATATTAAAAGGAAGAGGCTCAGATGGGATTTTTTAAAATCTAACTACATATGTTATGTACAAGATACACATTTAGAATCTATCTAGAATGTAGTAAGTGTCCATTTAACGTTTGTTGAATGACCTGAATTCATTTATTCCCAAATACCTTTGGGAGCTATATAATCTTCTAAAAAAATCCCTTTCCAATATAGATGCTAGCTATGGCATAGATGTATGTATTTATAAAAAATATTGGGCAATCTGGGACCTCACATACAAAGTAACCTCAGTTTAGTGCTCAGATGTGGATTAAGTTAACTGTTCAACATTGTTTGACTTCAGAAAATATTTAGAAGCCAACTACCACTCTATTTTACATAGACTCCAGTGCATGTGTGTCTATGTACAGACCTAGCAATCAAGTTTCGGTCAGGTCCTCTAGGCCTCTTCATCTGCTGAGAGATAATCCATATGATCATGGTCCATCTTCTGACCTGAAAAAAAAAAGTAATTTTAGAGCTTAAAAGTACCTTAGAAATCATGTTCCCAGAATCCCCTTTTGCAAGAAAAACAAAGAGGCCAAGAGAACATAAGGCTTGATGCTCTGAAATAGATGTACCTGTTGGTTGCCCATTTATTGCCTACCCTCTATATTCAGCTTTAGCCTATATTTGAGTTAACATGGTCTTAATTGTTTTAGGTATATGAAGCACTGCTTTGAAAAGGCTAACACTAGTTTTCTCTGTAGAATGCCATTTGGGCTTCAGGACTAATGATAACTTACGGAAAAAAGTTTGAGTGTATGTTCATTGATTTTAATGATAATCAATATCCTAGGAAAACATTAAAAGTATTTTCTGTATATCTTTATTTGTGCCTGAGAAAAAAACTAAAATATTAAAGGAATAGTTAGTATGGAAGAATAGTTATTTTTAGAAACTACTGTAAACACTATATGCATGTCTTAGTAGAATCGTTTCATTTTGAAAGTCAGTTTTGATATTTCTTTAAGAAGGTATGTACACAATACTGCTTTAAACTAAAAAGTTCTAGAATAACTGTAGATGTATATCAGTAGGTAAATGGTAAAAACATGACCAGAAGCATTTATTTTGATATTTATAGATTCTCTAAAAAATTCTGTATGAACATAATGGTAAGTAAAACAGTATAAAATACAAAAGTACTTCTCTCTTACCCCATGTAAATCTTTAGTAAACCCTGAGACCATGCAACTCAGTTGAATATAAATGTGATAAGGATTTGTCAGAATTATCCAGATGCCAGTGCCTTATGAAAAAAGCAGGTATTTCATGGATTTACCCATTGTTCATGTATTGAAATGTTTTGGCCAATCAACCACTTATTTATCCTTTTATTTTCCATTTGGGTATAGAATGTATTATTATTTTTATGGACTATCACATTAACTTATTTCTTTCAATAAATATGCATACAGTGATAGTGTTTTAAGTTAATTTTTTTCTGTACTATACAGTGATAGTAAACGAGAATGAGCTTAGCCAAACTGAAAATGTACCATGTGAATATGAGATTTAATTTAAAAACTATAGAGGAATCATTTAAAAAAAAATCTAAATAAATACATGATATAACATATGTAATATGATAGATACAAAGATAACATCTATCAAAAAATATCATGTTAAAAAGTATCACTTTTTTAAAAGGATAGACTTACTTATAACACTTTTCCTGTTAACTTTTGGGACACTGAAAATTGCTCTAGTTGCGAATAATTTGAACTCAGTGGTCCAGTGTACTCAGCATGCAGTAAGGTGGGACTGGTCAGTGCTCTGTATGTAGTTCTGATTCGCTATCTATTGGGAGTATCCCCATCCACCTTCTCACCCAAGCTTGGAGATGTCAGCGAGCTATCTGTCACTCATCCCTACCAGCCCAATCACAAATAGTCTTATAGTGGCAATCATAATAGCTTTCTTCCAAAATGCCCTGTTTTGCTTCCCCATAGTCTGCTTTCCATTCTTCAATTAATCTAAGATTCAAATCAAACCATGATTCCTTGATCATTGTTTTTTAATCCCCTTCAAAGGTTTAACATATAATCAGAGATACATTCCAGGGTTCTTAGTTAGACATAAGAGAGGTTTCTGATTCCCTCCCCATAAGTCCTTTCAGGAATATCTCTCACCCTTCTTCTTCATACTTTATCTTCTGTTAATAATGACAACGTGTGGTACTAAACCTTGAATATCCCACTGCCTCAGTTCCATATCCCCTACTATACATTCTTAAGTTCTTAGATCACTATTGGAGCCTATCATTTTCCCTTCAAAAGAATCTGGCTTCCCATCACGAGTGACTCATTGATTTTTGTCCCTAGAGGGGACAAAAAAGTGACAGAAAAGTTTTCTGTCATTCCCAAAGCAGCACCCCCTTCCTTACAGGGGATCACTCTGCAAGTCAGAAAGTTTGGCAGGAAAGCAACCAAGCCCTCTTCTTTTTAGGAAAATATAGAATATCCAGGGACAATTTAGTTTACTTTCTTTTATTTTAGATTTTCAAAGATCATAGGGGGCTGCTTTAGGAATAAAATTGTTCAGATTTTAGAGTGTAAGAGTTTTAGTCATCTGAAAAAAACACTCTAGCCAGAAATGCTAGAGTTTATGGTAAAGCATCTTTCTTTGCCCTGATGTGCTAGTGTGCTAAATTAAATTCTGACACAGGTCAACAAGACATCCAGCTACTAGTTTACTCTCAGAAGCTGAATTGCATTTATCCTTTATGTGCTTCCGCATTTATGTTCCTCATTACCAAGAAATAAAACATTTTTCAAGCAAACCATTACTGCTAGTTTATAAAAATTCAATAGTTATATCAAAAAGGGATGAGGTCATAAAATGCAATTGGCTAATGTATAAGAAATATTAACAAATAATTCCTACATGGTTACACACATTGATGATTTCTAACATGGAATGGTGTATCCAATTTACTAACCTTTTGCAGAAGGATGACAGAATAAGGATAAAAATGATGATTTAAAGGCTTGCACCCTAGATTTTCTGGAATTATGCTAAATATGATGTTTTATTATGTAATTTTCAGATACATATTTGAGGAGATCTTAAAAAACGCATCATTAAATGTAATTATTTCAAAATATCTACTTCAAATAAAAATAAATTAAAATGTAACATCATTGTTAAGGAATATATGCAGGAAATATACTTGATAATTGCTTCTACAAAAGATTTTATGTTTCATAATTTAATAACTTAATTGAAAACGGAAAACTCCTGAACATTTACATTTTTTCTATAAACATGCTATCAATCTGCCTTTTGACCAATTTTCTGTTTTGTCGATTTTTAGAAGTGGCATAAAAGTACCCCTCTCCTTAATAGATCATAGCCAATTATATAATAAAATAATTTTTGTGGGGGTATTTTGAAAAGCAAGTTCTACTTTGTTACTTATAAGAAATAGTGTCTTGGTCCCTATAACCAGATATCTAACTATGGCAATGGAACGAAGAAATAATTTAAAGGAAGGAATTTAAATTATCCTCTTAAATTTTAAAGAAGTATTTCTCTGAAATCTATATATCTTAATGTGTCTTTATTTTATTTTAAATATGTTAATATTAATTTTTCATATTCTCAAAAATTATTTAAGTATTTCTTGCTATTTCTTAGTTTTTTATCTAATTCTCATTCTTAAATTCTTTGGAAGTTGTCTTCTATCTACATATGTTATTCTTTGTTTGATTCTAGGGGAAAATGAATCTAGCAAATTTATAACCAATAGTATTTTTAACCAGTGACCTTCAGAGTTTCAACTAATGATGTCTAATTTTAAAATTCCTTGTTTCTAACAGTTCATGCCAGTTCTAGAAATGTCTTTTATATACACACTGTAGGCTTTTCCCCAACATGTCTGTCTTTTCATAAAGCACCTGACAATATAGACACTCAAATTGTTGTTGAGTGAGAGAATACAATTTTAAGTCTGATTAAAAGTCAAAAAAATTTTAAAAACCTCAGAAAACAGAATGATATCATAATGACTGATAATATGGGCTGCTCTTCACTATCTAAATACCTCCCAGCTATAATATGCATAAAGAATGTGCATGCAAAATAGTTGTGCCGACTCTGTTTCCAGTAAATATGGAAATGCATGAACACATTTAATAACTTCTGTTTATGAAAAAATATGAACTAAGAATGCATTGAATAGAATTATGTTATTTCAAAAAATGTATGGTGGCTTCTTAACAGAATTTGTCTTCACCATCATAATCCAGTCAGATGATAGAATCTTTATTCTGACAACAAGTTATACATTTAATATCCTTACTAGTTATGATGACAAATGAAATGTCACTTCAGATGTCCAGTTGCATGGCTTAAAAGATGTATTTTCTCTTTTGAGACATGTTAGCAAGTCATTCTAGTGAAGAGTGATATATTATTTAGGAACTTAATCCAATAAGTGCGTTTTGAGTGGAGCTTAGTATTTTGATTAAAATAAATAATTTTACATATTTGAACAGTTCAGGTCATGTATAGTGGATTTCCTTGGGCTATGAGCCGCAGAATATTAGAGACTACTTTTCATTTGCCTTTGTAACTTTAGTGCCTAACACATAAGTAATTAAAAAAATGGTTATTAACAAAAATTAATGTTTATTTTTAAGTCATTAAGTTTGGTTTTAGGTTAATGAGATTTAAGTTTTTTTATTTTTTTATTTTTTTTTTATTTTTTTATTTCTAGGAGAGAGGGAGAGAGACAGCGTGAGCAGGGGAGGGTCAGAGAGAGAGGGAGTCACAGACTGAAACAGGCTCCAGGCTCTGAGCTGGCAGTCAGCACAGAGCCCGACGCGGGGCTCGAACCCACGAACCGAGATCATGACCTAAGTGAAAGTCGGACGCTTAACCGACTAAGCCACCCAGGCGCCCCAAAGATTTAAGTTTTTTTAAAAAAAGTAGCATTGCAGTTATTTAAATAATAACCTGAATATACTTATGGATAATATACCTTGTTGACAAAAGAAACATTTAACATCATGATCATACATAACTAATTTTCAAGTACTTCATGAAGAATTTTACTTTTTTCCCATTAAACTCTTCACCAAGCAAGTAAAATAAGGGATTCCAGACATATAGAAACTTGCATTTTAGAGAAACAACTCCTGATATGAAATGGATTTATAAGATAAATGAACCCCAGCTAAGTGTAAAGCAGGAAGTGATTTTCAAACTCATAAGCCACTTTTCCTTCTCACAGGTTTATAATCTAGTAGAACGAATAAAACACTTAATATGAAAGTCCATTGTCAATACAAAATAAAATAGAAGTTTAAAAGACAGAGGCCAATTATGATTAGTTGATTAAGAAGTAATGTATGAAGGTAGTGCCTTTGAAGTTGAACTTGGGGAGGGGCTTTACTGCAGGCTTGGATAGAAGAACAGATTATTTCACATGGAGGAAGATTATAGAAATGATGCAGTGGTTTGATGATTTCCATGACAAAAAATAGAGCAATTTGATCATAGAATGTAAGTAAGACATAACTTTGAGAGTTTGTTGAGAAGCAGTGATGTTCTGGGCTCAGGTGGTTTCTGTAGAAATTCTAAGAAAAGTTAGCTAACAAGTGAAGTGAGTATTTATATTGCATGGTAGATTTCAGTGATAACTTATCAACCAATCTGATTCTCTGCTTGCCTGCACATTGACAAATAAACACATGATAAAATAGCAAATGGATGTGTGTATGTTTTCACTTTTTGATGACTTAAACTTCACATTATTATAATCCTTGATTTCCAGAAAAAAAACTTCACAACTGACAATTGACTATCAAGAGTTAGTTTCCAAGTCTATTTGTTTTCTCATGATCTACTTATGTATTTTTGGATGGAGAAAGAGAAAACATAAAACTATTATTAAAACAATGAATTTTCCAAACTGTTCTTTCATGTAGCTTTACGTATATATTACTTCCAGACACTTCTGCTTTTTATCAAGAAGAATATTAAAAGATTATATGAGAAAATGTGGATAAATATGAAAATCATCTATAGGCATTTGAGTTCTATACATGCATACAGTTATTTACCCACCACTTCATTGATACCATCAATATAAAGATATAGGAAATAACCCTGTATTTTCATAAGCCATGTACCATATGTACATACACAATGTTATGCTATACATTACTTCATTTGATTTCATAACTTGCTTTTCATTGCTTATACAAAGCAGATCATCTTTTTTATTTGGTTATGCTATTTTTCCTGTGTAACTAATGTAGTATGTTATCTTTGCCAACTCAGAATCATATGAGTATAAATCAACAACCCATGAAGAACTTTATTATTCAGACAGCATAATATGCTAAATGTTTACCTAAACCCACACTCACCACATAAGAAAATAACAGCAAAATTAATAGCTTAATATTTTTCTAAGTTTGAGTGATTCAACTGGACTTTAGTTTCACTAGAAGTGAAGTAGATAAAAATCATCACAAAAGAGGCTACAAATGTTTTGAAAATATTCCATTGTGAGACATGGATGGACCCATAACATTTGTTGTTAAATCTTACTATTGACAACAACCCTAAAACAAAGATTTCTTTGGCACATAAACATTGGCAAAAGAAATTTACTTGGTTAGAAAATAATTTACGTTATTCATTTACAAATTCAGATTCTTTTAGGTCTGAAACAAGAGGTCTATAATATTAAAAAATACTACCATAGTGTTGTTTTTCCACCTGAGAAAAAGAAATAAATTGTTAGTATGTCTTTTATAGGGAATTTAGTTATATCAAGCCCTCATATTAGTTCTCACTTTTTAAAGGTAATTTTTCAGATAAATTATATTGACAGAAATAATCAAAAATTTCATTAGAAACTTTTGATTACACAAAAATATATAGTCATGTTCATAGATGATTGAAGGTTTTCCAATACTGCGATCTGTTATTAAGTATCAACTCTAATGCTCATATAACATTGATTATTGATGATGAGTAGAATTGACCAAAGTGACGACAGTGAAAAATATTGAAATTTAATTTGTGTTATACCCGTGTTTGAGAGATTTAACTCACATTCCAGCTAATAATAGGAGATCACATAAATGCTAATACCTCTCTTTAAAGATAAGTACTTTACTTGTGTTCAAACTCCAGAAAGAATTAAAAATTTAGTATGACACCTTAAAATTTATTTCAGCAGTGTCCACCAACATAAACTCAGAACCTCAAATTTCAAGGTTATAGTCCCTGTAACAAATGATCTATTTTTCCCAAAAAATAGAATGTAGGCTATTCTCATGCTGCCAGAGTTGAAAAGTTTTCTTCTACTAGAGCACGCAATAAAATTTCTTACTAACAGAAGTTGTTTTCAAAAAAAAACATTTTTGTAGTTATGGAAAAATTTCTTTGGTATTCTTTGCCCAATGCCAAAACTACCTTAGTGTGACCATCGAAGCCTGCAACTTATTTATGCATACATAAACTCTGACTTCATTGTTCTAAGTGATAGACACGCACGCGCGCACACGCACATGCACACACACACACACACAGGGTAAAACATATTGTCAACAAAAATTACTACTGAATTTCTTTTGCTGTTTCAGACTCAGAAAATTTTCAATTACGTATAATACTTTAAAATTCTGGATAGTACATAAGAGTCTAGATATAAACTTTTTAAGTAGTCAGTTTCCCAAACCATTAAATGATATGCGATTAGATATGTCTTATTAGCATAATGAAGCAGCTGAGGCAGCACATACTGCATACATAAATAAATGAAACGAAAGCATGTTGGCAGTAATGGAAAATAATGATGGATTTTTACAAGATTAAGCCAACTGACATTTTATGAAAATTTCCATTTCCTGCCTTGAATTTTATCTAAACTGACAAAAACAAACACACATTTAGATTTCTCAGATTTCTCATGGGATGTACTCTTGGGTAGAATATCTGGAAAGAATTTCTGACAAATCAATCTGTCAAGTGCCATACTTTAATAATTACATGGGGATTTGTCAGGATGGACAAAAATGTGTGCTGGCCTTTTCTCCTTCCATAAAATTTAAAAAGTTGATAGAATTAGTGCTTACAAAATACAGTGCTAAATTATACAAAGTAAATTGTAACATTTTACCCGAAGATTAAAGATTGATGGGAGAAGGTAAAATTAAACACTCCCAAATTTTGATATTAGTTCTGGCACTATCATTAAGACACGTTTTACTCAATCATCTTTGTCATGTATTAAAGTCCTGGTCTTCAGGGCCCAACAATTGTCTTGATGTAACAGAGACACCATGATTACCTGCCCCTCACCCCTCAGGAATCCCCTTCCCCTACACACTCGTCTAAGCCAGAATCAACAACTATTCCACAAATTAGGCATTTGTTTTATTAAGATTATTTTACAGTAACTGTACCAGAAGCATGGAACTCTTGCAGAATTCCAAGCGTATGAGTTTTTCAAGAATATATTATGGAGTCTCTCTTTTGTTCAATTTATTTTTTCTTTCCCCATTGTCACTGATGGCTAGATTTTTTTTTTTTTTTTTTGCCTTTCCTAGGAGGTACAATATCAAAGGATTAAATCACAGAAACTTGGATTCATCTGTTTCTTTTAAACATAACTTTTAAAAGAGAACACACTGTCCTACCTGTGGTTAGAAAAGGGATGAACAACTACTTGGGGCAGGACAGGAGAGAATGAGAATTTCTTTAGCCACCACGTATGTATGAGCTTTTAAGGAAACCAAGGGCAACCCCATCTTTGGAAAAACACTCCATTAAGTGAATATTTACCTTAGGAAAGCTAGGTTACGGATTATTCATTCCTCAAGAAAAGTGCTGGAAAACTTGTGGGGGTGATTACTATTCAGCAAAGCAGCAGCTGTTATACAGTCAGGATTCTATCTCTGAAAAACAACAGTTAACACTGTGGTTGTATTTTTTCCGATGTATTGCTTGAAAACATTGTCAGAAAAAAGTACACTATTTGTTAATTAAGCTGACTTAAAATCTGATGTTTCACTTTATTGACTGTTATTATTGTTTCTTGAAACCTTGTTCTTGTTTATAGATTTTTTTTACTTGAGTTCAGAAATATTCCAAGTAGATCAGCCTAGCAAATTTAGAATTGTAAATTTAATCAGTAACTTCTAGGTATGTGTAGGAACATATTGCATGAGACAGTAATGTAATTGTGAGAAATGTCTACACACAAGCTTTCATATACCTTTATTCTGTCTTTAGAATTTGGAATGATGGGAGATCATACAATTAAAAGTCAGCGACCTCGATCTGTTCATGAAAAAAGGGTCCCTCAGGAACAAGCTGATGCTGCTAAATTTATGGCACAAACTGGTAATACGTTAGTTACATTTTTCTATTTATTGTTGTTAATTTAATGAAACCACTGCATGTTTTCATAATCTTTTGCTGCACATTTGTCAGTTTTTGGAGCTGATATTTTTTTGAGCCATTTTTTTTGTCACCAGTTAAAGTCCATAAATGAAGTAGCTGTGAGTTGAAAAGCACCAAAAAATATGTGTAAGATTTATTTTGCTTTTACTATGGGACATTTAGGATTTACATATTATTATTTACTTATGTTAATTAACTTCTTAAATGTATCATTCAACTTTTAAAGAAAGTCAACAAAGTTATTTCATCAATAATTGATTGTTATAGGACTTTTCAGAATTAGAATTTAAATAGGACCTTAAATGATGAAATTTAGTTTAACAATAAGATGTTGGATTTTTAAAATGTCATGCATCATATAAATATTAATTGTTAAAATGTATGGAAATTAGAAACTTTTTTCAGATTTCTTTTATTTGAAAAGAGAGTTTTGTTATATAAGCTAAATAATAAAAAAAATCACAATCTTTATTAGTAAGCTATAATATACTCCAACTAATTAAGTATCAACAAAGATCACGTTCTGGTTTGTAAAATTTTTAAGTCTAAACTAATTAGATTTTTTTCAAATAACTCCCTCAAAAAAAAAAGAAAAACATATATATACACAAGTAAATACATTAATATGTTGGTTCATCATAATAAATGGGCTATAATTTCATCTGTTTACATTGCATGTAGTACACTCTTAGATGAAAATGTATTTAAAATGTGTTATGAACATTTTCAGCTGTCACCTTTATTTCAGGAAATGCAAACTAACAGTTTTATCTATGTCTTTATGAAGTTTTATTCACTCCAATCTGGATGATCTGTTTTACTGTTAATACAGAAGTTTCGAGTACTTGATCAGCTTTTTGACATGACATTGACTGATTTTGATGAAATTCTCTTGAAGAATGAGTATTTCCTTTAGTTTATATTTTCTTAAGATATTAATTCCGAACACTAGATTTGAATCTACAACTTAAAAAATGCAAACATTCTTAATGGATTGTGCTCTTTGGTAATTGGTGGTGAGTAGTAGAGTTTAACACCTTATTACAAGTAGGTCAAAGAGTTCTTCATAGCAAGAAGAATGTTTACAATAAATTCTACCTTAAGGACATATTTTTACCTTTTTAAATATATATGCTGAGCTAGATCCAGAAATGAAGGAAACTTGCTTATCCGGATTGCTTCTGGTGCAGCTTCTAATTTAACAAAAGGTAACATATTTTTACTATTTGCTTGTACAGGTCCGAAGGTGCATTGCTAGGGTCAGGTAAATTTTCAAATTATTAAACGTATTTTTCTCCCTTACATGGAGCGAAGCAGTCCCAGCCGCTGACCAGAGATTAGGGAATATTTGACTTCAAATAGAAGCTTAGGGCATGGTTTAACTATTCAGCCTCCTTTAGGTGCCATCTCACCGGGGCATTGCTGCAAGAGTAGATACTTTCTTTCTTTCTGCAAAAGAAGCAACAGTCATTGACTTACTGAAATTACTTAAAAGTGGGGTCATTTGGGAGTGAAATGGAGAACCAGTGTTTTAAATTTCCAGTAATGTAGTAAAATTAGCTAATGCATACATATTCTGCAACTTGGCTAGGGCATTTTATAGAAATTCAGTTTTTGGATTTGCCTATGACATCAACCAAGAGAATTCAGTTTTCAACCAAAACCTCTTTCACAAATTCAAATCACAAGGAACGTTATGTTTTCTTAGGAAGAAATTACTAAATCCTGTTTTCATTTAACTGGTTTTTTTTAAGCATTGTTTCATACCTAAAGCATATTAACACATGATTTGGTAAAGTAGAGGAAACACTTGTCAAATAGATTTATGAGGAGCATTAAAACCACTTCCTTATATTGTTAACAATAATTCAGAAAAGGCAATGAACTCCAAAATTAAAGTTCTGAAAATACTGACTTTCCTTGAAGTGGTGCAAAATAAATCTTTATGATTTTATTTTAAACCATAAATGGTATAGGTTTAAATTTAAATTTAAATTACTACAACACTGATAAAAGACTAGAAAACTGTATTATTTTAAATAGTTTTAAAAATATGTAATTTTATATGAGGCAATTAAAAAGTTAAGCGGAGAGGAGCTGTTTATTTGCCTTAAATATTTTATAAGCTATGCTTCCTTTAGGTGTTTAAGGTAGTTAGTCTGAATACATACAACTAAGTGTCACACAGTCCAATCTTAGAAAATTGAGAAGTTTTTTGGTAAAACTTTCCTATTTGTCTTTCAAAACAGGAAATTTATGTGTGTTACATATAAATAATCATAAACAGTTACAAACATTAATGTGAGAATGAAGGAAAATGCAATAAAGGTAAAACTGAATGATGAAACACAATATACTAAGTATTTTATATTAGTCATGAGGGAAAACAAAACAAATCCTCTAAGTCTTTAGAGTTAAGAATTATATCTCAAAATGAATAACCTGGCCTCTTCAATCAATATGATCAGTAAACCCTGTTTCTGAAAAGCTAGCTTTCTATAAAGTAATAACATGAATGGAAATCATTTTTAAAAGAGTAATATTTGGGAATATAGCATTACTAATCAAAATATCTGGATCATTTTGGTCAGTCCAATAATTGAGATAGGCTAGTTTTAATATAAATGAACAATGCTCAAATAGGACACAATTTGTACTTATCACAATATATATTTCATTCAAGGGAAATGAAGTGATAAGATACCAATATTTAATATAGACATCTAAGTTAGATGACAATAAGATGGCTTAGGACCATTTATTTATACTTTCTGAGACTTTTTAACATCATAGTCATCCAATGATCTTATAAACATGTTTAGAAAAGCGGTCCTGTATTCCCAGTGGGGAAAATAACTTATATTAGTAATATATACTATAGCATGTTATCTAAAAGAGAAATATAAAATTAAAAGATGTTTCTAGTATGATTTTAACATACTAGAAAATTTTATATTAATATTTTGTTTATAATTTAAAATGCACTCATATACATTATCTCATCTAAACCTCACAAATACATTTTGAAGTAAATCTATTACTCATTTTATTCAGAGTTTCAGAGAAATAAAGTGACTGTCTCAAGGTCACAGAGCTAATATTCAGTAGTTTTCCATCAAACACAGATCTTCTGACTTCAATTATAATGCTTTTCCAGTCCCTTTTATATTTTGTGTCCGGATAAAGAGCCTTAATAGTGCCTTAGATACTGAAGCATTCTACATGGTGTTTAATGTGTCTTCTCTGCTACAAGTTAAGGAGCTAGATTAGTTTGTGCTATCTCCAAAGACACACATATTAAAAATAGTATACCTTGTATTATACTTTACTATTTTAATGTCAGTGAGTTTAAAAAATTTATATATCTTTCTTATAAAGTATATGAGCTATTTCTCACAGTGATCCAATGTGCTTGACTGGAATAGTCTTCACACCTTTTGTAATAAAGAAGTTGCAGCATGGAAGTCCTAACTATTTAGTGGAAATGTCACTTGAAACTATATGATATGAGATATAATGAGGTCATTTTGGTAGGTAGGCTGGTAATTAAGTGGCAAAATTTGATTCATAATTTAAAAGCCAATATAGACTTTATTCATTTATTTATTTTGTTTTTGATCAACAAAATGAACCATCAATTTGCATGAGTGAAGAAGGCCAACTCAAGCAGTAATTATCAATCTCTTACATTCTACACATCACCGCTTAGCCTGTTCTACATCATTATAGTATACATTCAGAAGGAACCTAGATTTTTAAATGCTCGTACAGAAATACATTTAAAAGTAGATCTTGATACATCAGTATCAAAAACATTTGCTCAGTTTAATAAAAACATTTTTAATGCCATAATAGCAATGCAAGGGTAAGAGGAGAACTGGTTTTGTGGAAAAATCTAATTTTATCCATAACCTTTTTCATTTTACTTATAAAATTCACATTGATCAAGGTTTTCTAGCTTTTAATTAATAATGTATAACCCCAATATTTATACTTACTGTCATCGCAACACGAGTTGAACTATCAAAAGAAAAAGCTTTGCCTTTTATTTTTCCTAACTTTACATGGAAATTTTTCTTTGCTAAATATATATGTTCATATATACATATATGTGTGGATATTTTTTAACCATTGCTATATTTTTGGGGTCTAGAATGATTTTTTATCTTCAGAGTATTCTTTAGTGTAAATGAGACTATTATGAGGCATGTCTTTAAATATTATTCAAATGGTCATCCAGTAACGTTTCTAAGAAGTAGTTATATATAAATTGATGATGGCAAAAAAGACTGAAACAGTCAAAGGTAATCTGTAGAGCACTTTCAGGACAAACATTGATCCAACACCAAAAATAAGTCCCATTTAATGTAATACATCATCCCAGTTAACCACTGTCCGTGCCCTTATTATATATATCTAGTCATAAATGCATTAAAATCTATGCCTCTGGGTGCATAATGCAGATCAATATAAGAACAAATCTTCATAATGGTGCTACCCAAAGTGTGGTTGGTGGACCTGTGCTTATCTGTGAACTAGTTTTTATGGGCCTCTGTGGAAATAAAAAGTATATACCAGGATGTAAATTCAACTACATTACCAAGCATATGTTTAATTTCAGCTGACGTTTTGTTTGTTTGTTTGGAAAAAAAGAAATTCTCAGTGAAGAAATCAAGTTGAGTTACATTCTTGTTCAACTTCCTTCTGTCCTGGAGTACCAGTCTATGGTCCCGTTGTCTTGAGTAGCACTGCAAGTAATTTCTAATAATTTACTAACCCTTCAAAACAAGAAAGAAAAAAAGAAAGAAAAGATGGACAAATAGATTATTATATTATATTTTTTAATTCTATTCCAAAAGCAAATTCTAAACAGAATTTGTAAAGTATAAATTGCCCCTTGGTTTGTATAATCAGTGATACAAAGTATTCAGAAACACAACTAAATAATTAATTTAAATAGCTCCTGCGAGCAGGTAAATGCCCTAATTTTGTATTTGGGGAAAAGCAACTGCAAGTTTTCAAATCAGTGTTAAGAATCTATCCTGAACATGATACCTGAATAGAATCAAAAGCCCACTGTGATGGTCTCAGAAATTCTTGACTTTACGTCCTTTTGGGACATGACTTTAAATAATAATGGAAACTAGAGATAATTTTAGTGTGATATTTATTCCAAGAAAAGTAATTAATTCAAACATTCCTTGGCTTTTTAGGGCCCTATGTTGAATAAATTAATGTTAATCCCAGAGAAATATTCCTTAATTTTGAGTAAAACTCACTCCTCTACTCTAGATCATGAGAGAAATTGTGAGCAGAAGGTTTTTTAAACAAATTATCACAAAAAATATAGCTGTCACAGGATGAAAAAAGTAAGAATAGCACTGTGAATAAATTATACATAAATGTCAGTGTTTAACACAATAAAAATTAGATATGCCCAGACTCCCAGGCCTCCACCTCATCCAGGAAGGAATGGAGACTATGCAATAAAGGATTAGGGAAGAATACATCAATATATTTCTGTGCACCAAAGCCAGAGTAAGTTTAGCAGTACATTTTGCTCCCTCTCCCATCCAAAGTACAAAGCTTTAGATTGGCTTGAAGAGAATTCCTTCAACAATCATTCTTGTAAAATGCTGACTGGTCCCTTCATAGTACCCATGGCACAGTGTCTTTGTGAAGAGTAGCTTTGCTAAAAAGGTTATAGCAAACTTGGACCTTGCATCAGTGTAATATGTATCTCTCTTTAAATTTATTTTGCTCTGAAATGTTTTCTTGTACCTTTTGATGTCATGTCATATTTTTACATTTAAATTATTCTTTCATGTCGTAGTATCATGGTATGATGCTTAGTAGATGACTATTCAAAACAGTATTTCATGTTTATCTGTTGTCTTGCACACAGGTGAATCTGGTGTGGAAGAGTGGTCCCAGTGGAGCACATGCTCAGTTACTTGTGGTCAAGGGTCGCAGGTGCGAACCAGAACTTGTGTATCACCTTACGGGACACACTGCAGCGGCCCATTAAGAGAATCAAGGGTTTGCAATAACACTGCCCTCTGTCCAGGTAGTGTTAGCAGCAACTACAACTGTGGATGTTATTGAATTGTGTCATGCTACGCATTTGGAAAGATTTGTTATTTTCATATGAACTGGGTATAGACATTTTAATTAGAGTGGATAAGTTTAATTCTTTTTCAATTGTGAAATTTTATTATCTGTGTAATTATTTATGCTTTCAGAGCAGTCAAGAAATTACATAAGTGACTCTCCTACTCACAACAGCTAGAAACTTGAAATTTATCTATCTGCTTCTAAAAATGTTTTAAGGTTATAATAGCTTTCCTTATTTTGGATGGTAAAAATGTCCAATCAAATGTTTGAAGAAAATGTGACTTAACATTTAATGTGATATGTACCCATTGCTAAAGGCAGTGGTTGATATAATCTTTAAAGCTGCCAGCTGCTTTCCTATCACTTATCTGACCCTATCAGAGAAAATAGTTCCCCTGACCAAAGGACTTTCTGTTCATTTATTTCACTCAGTTGGTTGTCCGATGACAGAGCCATCTACTGCATTGTAAATTTTAAAGTCCTCGATGGGGGAAAAAATCTTTAATGCTAAATGACACACAACACGGTAGCTTACCCATGTAGGGTGAGATTTTCCATGTTACATCAACATTTTGTTCTCATTTGAGACCTACATGCAAATCCTATAGGCATTTTGCCTTCTCAAATTACTAACTTTCATGTAACAGTAAGTAGTAAAAGGAATTTGGGCTTTCTTTCAAGAAGTCCAAAGTACATGATATTGTGAATCTCCAAGTTTATATATTCAAGTATTTGGTGGACGGGTGGTAAAACTATCAACCACTGCAGCTGAGCCTAGACTTGCATTCAGATCCTTTCTGTAGGCATCCAAAAGGAGGTGGGCATAAAGAAAGGGATTGGCTCTGCAGTAGCAGCTCATCAGCATTAAAAATTTTCAGATGAATCCCATTTCCAGAGGTGGTTGATTTTGCAGTTGCTAAAGGCAAGAGTTGAGAGTGGGTGGCATGGGGGAAGGGCAGGGCTAACCTTAATTTCCCAGCTGAATAAGCTAGGGCAACCCATTAAAAGACAGTCTGGAGGAGTTATTGTTTAATGGGTACAGGGTTTTGATTTGCAAAATGAGTAAGTTCTGGAGCTCTGTTTTACAACAATGGGGATAAATTTAACAGTACTGAATTGTACACTTAAAAATAGTTTGGATGATAAATTTTCTGTTATGTATTTTTTATCACAATAAAAGGAAAGACAGTCTGGAAGAAACAAAAGGGAAAGGAAGTGGTGGGCAGAATGTGGAGGAGAGGATGCATTGAGTTGGGAAATCCTTCTATAATGAAATTAGAAGATTCAAAGCAGCACATGAACGTAGAAGTTAAAGCTGAACAGGGCCGTGAACTATCAGTAAGGGAAGACTGAATTAGCAGGAAACAGCAATAACTCCCTCTGAAAACAAGAGAAATCAATGAGAGTCAGTGGGAATTAAGCTAGATAAGAAGAAACATCAGATGAAAAGAAAATTCAGAGGGAAAAATGCTTAGGAAGTCACAGAAGGGGATGTTAATGACAAAAGATGACAAAAATGGAGAGAGCAAACAAAGACTCTAGGTCTGTTAGTGGAGAGAAGGAAAACCTCCAAGAGCTAGAGGTTTTAGGAATTATAAAATTTCTAAATTTTATACATAAAATGGCCTCATGAGGAAACGTTTGTGGATTTTTAGGTGGGGGGTATAGTGCATTGTCTCACACTTAAAGCAGGCCCGGGTTCCAGGATCAAATTTCCTTTCCTGAGCAATGAAAAAATTGTCAATAGAGAATTAAGCTGTGCTTGATATATACATTTATCTTGTCAGCATCCTTTTGAAAAGTCAACCTCCCTTCAGTATACAAGGATAGAGTCTAATGGCAAATGTATACCCAAGTGGAAGTCTGAGAGAGTGCTAAAATGTTCTCTACCATTCTCCATTCAGTGCTTACTCTCCAGCCACTCATTATGCAATTCATATGGTTGACATATGGAAACCTCAATCCTTCTGCCAGAGACCGCTGATTAATTTCTTCGCTCGGCAAGGAGAGCATCTGTAGTGGGACCAGAATGCTCTCCCTTTCACTCAATGTTTCATGGCTAGAAAACTGAATAATATTCTGATTTTAATGTTGTTCCTCAATTTCTTAAACCTCCTACCATTATTCCTACTGAAGAAATATGTATTAATTATTAGTTCCCCTCTTCACCTTCATAAACTATAGGTTTGTCTTTTTAAATTTGGTTAAATAGGACTGATGATAAGAAATAATGTATCTTTTAACCATTGTTTTAGTTTATGTGTCGGAATTTAAGAGAATGGATAGTTTTGCTGATTTCTTTTTAATTTTCTAAAACTGAAGAATAATGTAATAACTTAATTATTTTAAAAATGTAGAATAAGTATTTCACTGTATGAAATTGGGATATCTTTTGGATGGTTACTGTATTTGTTATGAAATATTTTGTGTTAAATATTTGTTCAGTCACTTGCCATGCTGGTAAATATGTACATTTTTGGACATAATATATTATAAAAACAGTAACCAAAAGTGAATTAAAAACTTAAATAGTATCTAACCAGGGTAAATATCTTTCTAAAATAATGCTTTAAATTTCCAAAAAGAAAATTAGCTCAGAAATCAATAACCTAGTTGTTACACTGTGGATATTCAAGTGTGTTTGGCATTTAATTGATGAAAATGACACAAGGACCAAATGAATGTCAAAGCCACTTTCCATAAAATATATTTAATGATATAATTTGAGCTCATATTTATTTGCACTACTAAAGCTTAATCAATAGAGTTATAAATTAGTTGTCTTTCACTGATATTATTCTAATTTCAAAAGGGTTTTCTTAGTTAAATTAAATAATAATGTGTTACTTCTAATATGTATCCTAAGAGGTCCAACCTTTTGCAAATTGTTGCTTTGACATTACAGCCTCTTCAAAAATTATGACTTAGAGCAGAAAATGATAGAGGTGGAAAGACAGTAAATTGAGGAAGTAGAGAGCTACATTGAATTGTGAATTCACTGTCCTGGTTTCTGACTTATAGTTTTATGATCTCTTCCAGGGTTTCTCAACCTCGGTACTGTTGACATTTTGACATGGATAAATCTTTGTTGTGGGAGGCTGGCCTGAGCATTCTTGGATGCCAGTAACATTCCTCCTTGCCCTGAGCTGTGAAAATCAAAAATGTCTCTGGACATTGCAAAATGTCCTCTGGGAGGCAAAATTGCCTCTGTTTGAGAGCCACTTGGTCTACTCTATATGTTTTCGAATCCTTTAGAAGTTTCTTTGGACTAAGGAATGGTTCTGATTATTTTTTTCTCTAAATGTCACAGTATCCACATCTATATATTTCTTAAGAAAAAAAGTCTTGTTGTATATCACAATGTAAATTTTAAGGTAATTTGTACACTTATTTCAAAATCCAGTAGTAATATAATTTGTATATGGTATATTCCTCATTTCATTTTTAGATAACATAGTGTAGGGATGTGATACTATAGCTAATGTCTAAAGAAAGAAGAAAACTATAAAAATGAATTAGTTTACGTTTCTTGGCACATTTTTCAAATGGACTAGATTATTTACAGATTTTCATTCTTTACTGAAAGGTAAAAGAAATCTATATAACAATTTGCCACTAAAATAAAAATATCTTTATTCTTTAACATAAATCTAATAAATAGCATCTATAAAATTATATCTGTTATAATTTCCTACTAATTCAATAATTACTAAAATTATTAATAATTTTGTTTCCTTTTCAAATGAAAAAAGTATTTTTTGAGGGGCTCGAACCCACGAACCGCGAGATCATGACCTAAGCGAAAGTCGGACGCTTAACCGACTAAGCCACCCAGGCGCCCCGTTATTTTTTGATTTTCTTAAGTGATGGAGGAGTCACGAAGTTTCACCATGGAACAATAAAGAGTGTTCAAAAGTAGGGAGTGACATACTTTACAAAGGATTCCAGGTTCATGATTTAAACTGTCAAGATTAATTAACATTTCTTTGAGATTAATAGAGAGAAATCTGCCAATATAGCAGCTTTTTTTTCCTGGGTTGTTCAATGAATACAGAGCAGTGTGATTTGATTGAGGGGAAAATGAACAGAACCAACAATATGAATACAATAGTCTATTAACACTTTATAGATAGTAGAGGAAAAGAAGATTGTTTTTGAATGGAGAAATACTGATAATTAAAAATAAATGCAAAAATCAATTAAAGGTCTGTTTTATATGGCAAAATACATTCAGATGCAATATTTTGAAAATATTTTGCTATCATTGATCTTATATACCTATATGTCAATATATGGATATGTGTATTTTTTTTCTTAGAGTTATTTCTTGGAGTTTTTTCTTACAGATTCATTGGTTATTCTTATACCAATGGATACACAGTAGCTTTGGTTTTTCCAAACTTAAATGAGAAAATGTAAACATATTAATTTCTTTCACTCTCTTACTCTTTTTTCTGTGTGCTATTTTCAAAATATGTTTTCCAATAACTTTCACAGAAACTTGAATAATTTTTCACAGAGTATTACCCACATTTGGCTAACTTTTACAATACTTGAATATATTTTCACAACCCACTAGGGCAACTCAATAGCATAGGTAGAAGAGAATGGGGTGCCTCATAACTAAAGTTTCATATATGTGCTTTAAAAGTAACAACTTGGTCAAAATATTCATGCAAAAGATTCTAGATATACTATATTTACTTGCATAACACCCCTGACACTTTATATGGATTCTGCTTACCCCTACCAATGTTGAGGAGAAAATGAACATCTTTTTATCAACCATTGTAAATTTCTTTTTTTTTTTTAATTTTTTTAATGTTTTATTTATTTCTAGGAGAGAAAGAGAGAGAGACAGCGTGAGCAGGGGAGGGTCAAAGAGAGGGAATCACAGACTCTGAAACAGGCTCCAGGCTCTGAGCTGGCAGTCAGCACAGATCCCGACGCAGGGCTCTAACCCACGAACCGCGAGATCATGACCTTAGCAAAAGTCGGACGCTTAACCGACTAAGCCACCCAGGCGCCCCCAACCATTGTAAATTTCTATTTCTCTTCCTTATTCTAGTGGGTGTCAGACCAAACATCTCTGCTCATGAATTTCTAAGAGCATGGTAGGACCAACATCAAGACAAGAGCTTTTGAACCAAAGAGCACATTATGCCCAGATTCTTTTTATTTGTATTATCCACAGAGTGTTTATTTATATTACCCACAGTAATATTATATTTTTATAATATTGTATTTTCACAAATACTGAAAATTGAGAGGAGACTGTGGCAAAGAAAGGATCTAAACTGAACTCAAATAAACTTTATGCAAAAGATGCCAATATTGATTCACAGTGGCTATTATGGAGGAGCACAAATTATGTTCATATTTCTGATTAGTTTGAATATATTGTAATGGCATAATTGAAGTATTGGTATATGTATAATTATGTTAGGAATAATCCTAAGTAGATCATTTGCTTCCTCTAGAAATTTTTATTTATTAGGAAGATTTCCAGTACATCAAATTATTGGAAGAAGAAAGAGATCTTCATATTTGTCACTCACTTTAAAAGAGGGTAAAGAGGAGACTTATGTGAATAGATACAGTTTTTACAATTTCCCTCTTATTCAAAGACAGTGACTTTAAGCACACACATTTTTAAATGCAAAAATACATGTATTTTCTAAATGTGATGTTAAAATGCATAACATTAATTTTTCAGATTTTTCATTTTTTGACACCATCAAGATCATTAATACTGAAATTTTATAATTGTTGGAAGAATTAAGTTGGCCTTACATATTTAAATGCAAACTCAACTCTAGAAGATCATATCTATTATAAGAAATTTAGTTTTCTATACTATCTTGTAAGTTTATATTACATTTATTTAAAAATAACTCATGACTATTCTACCATGAAGGAGAGAGGTGCATTTCCATTAAAAACTAAATTATTTAAAGTTTATGACATAAATAACTGTTCAGATAAAGGAAAAAGCCATACAATTTTCCATTATTTTAATAAATTTTTGAATTACTCTTTGCATTTTTTGGCAAATAAGAATGTTAAGTCAACTGTACTTTTAAAATATTTTCATGCTTATCTGTTAGATGATGTTTTTTCTTAATAATTAAGATAAAAATTGTTATGACTTTATCTCTCTGCTTTTGTTGTTGAAGCTTCTTTGCTTTATTACAGTACATGGAGTTTGGGAGGAGTGGTCACCATGGAGTTTATGTTCATTTACATGTGGTCGAGGCCAAAGAACAAGAACAAGGTCGTGCACACCTCCTCAGTATGGAGGAAGGCCGTGTGAAGGACCTGAAACACATCATAAGCCCTGTAATATTGCTCTGTGCCCAGGTAAGCCTATTTTCTGCATTTAGTGAACTTTATAGTCGTGTGTTTTGTATATGGGCCTTGGTATAAATATGAAATATTAAAAATACAACCTTTACTCAGTCACATTGGAAAATGTGCCCTTTGGTTACTGTTTCTTGCTTAAAACTGAGTACTTTCCTTGATTCACTCATACGCAATGGTTTATAATATTTCCTCAACTGAGTACCAAAGCTCCCTTTTATTTGGTTTCCATAGATATGTATATTAATTGTTTCCACTAAGATTTTATCTATACTTGGTCCTCCCCTCTCAGAAAATTATAAGAGTCCCAAAGATTTGAGATTAGCTATTGTCTTGATACTACAACTGGAGAGACTGTCCTAGAGGCAATCCTTTTGATGTTATTGTCTCACACTCATTCAGTTAAGGAGTGGGGATGCACCACTGATCATCTATAGAAATGATACATACTTGCTAGGAAATCAGACTTTATAGATTCACTGCTAGATGCATAAGATGGTTAGCTCATAAATGACATATAACTTCATATGATTATGAAAACTACATAGGCTGTTTATACAGTATATTTCTTTTTTTTTTATATAATGTCAAGATTTTATTTATTTATTTATTTATTTATTTTTTACAAATAGTTTATTGTCAAATTAGTTTCCACATAACACCCAGTGCTCATCGCCACAAGTGTCCTCCTCCATGCCCACCCCTCCTCCCCCCCACATCCACCAGTCCTCAGTTTTTGTCAGCATTCAAGAGTCTCTCATGGTTTGCCTCTCCCCCTTTCCCCCACCATTTCCACCCTTCTTCTCCCCCTTGGTCCTCTGTTAAGCTCCTCCTAATCCTCCTATACGTGCACACATATGATATGTGTCCTTCTCTGCCTGACTTATTTCGCTCAGCATAACACCCTCAAGGTCCATCCATGTTGCTACACATGGCCAGATTTCATTGTTTCTCATTGCCATGTAGTATTCCATGGTATAGATAAACCACATCTTCTTGATCCATTCATCTGTTGATGGACACTTAGGCTCTTTCCATGTTTTAGCTATTGTTGAGAGTGCTGCTATGAACATTGGGGTACATGTGCTCCTATGCATCAGCATTTCTGTATCCCTTGGGTAAATTCCTAGCAGTGCTATTGCTGGGTCATAGGAGAGTTCTATTGTTAGTTTCCTGAGGAACCTCCACACTGTTTTCCAGAGGGGCTGTACCAGTTTACATTCCCACCAACAGTGTAGGAGGGTACCCGTTTCTCCACATCCTTGCCAGCATCTAGAGTTCTCTGATTGGCTCATTTTAGCCACTCTTGCTGGCGTGAGATGGTATCTCAGTGTGGTTTTGATTTGTATTTCCCTGATGAGGAGCGATGCTGAGCATCGTTTCATGTGTCTATTGACCATCTGGATGTCCTCTTTGGAGAAGTGTCTGTTCATATCTTCTATACAGTATATTTCTTATCTTAAATTTTTCTTTAGTTTAAAATGTTCCAATGCTATTTTATCTGAACTTGGTAATTTCACCCATAATTACAGAGACAAGTCTTCAGAATCCTGTAATGTATTTATTATTTGTTATAAAACTACAAAATAAATAAAAGACTGATCTTCAGTTCAAGGAGCTTGCAATTTATGAGAGAAAATACACACAAAGAAATGATAGAATCTCCCAGGACTATCTTACAAAAAGAGATAGACATGAGTAGCAAATGGCAAAGGCTAAGAAGAATGGTAAAGACCAATGTAAATAACCATTCATCTACTCTTTCAGAGACTTCTTAATCGTGCCATTCTGCATGCAAGCAAGATACTTGCTCCAGACATATTATTTAGCTCACATTCAGTCCCATTTGTACTCTCAATTCTCCAAGATAATATCCTATGTCACGAGGCAATGATTTAATTCCTCTGGAAATTTTAAGTATCTAAAACATCTTGAACTGTGAAAAGCCACCCAAAATGTAGATATACAAGTCATCTAATAAGTTTACTTGTTCCCTTTGACTACAGAGAAATAGTTTTAGATTCCTATATGAGGAATATACATTTAAAGATGTAATAGTTATTTTTACTCCTAGAATTTTATGAATTCTGTAAATTATTAATATAACTCATACAAGTCAATGTGTATGTAATTATGAATATTAAGGAGTCAAAATTAGATCCTATCTGCAGATCACTCCCAGAAAATCTAGTTTTGAAGTCAGTTCTGTTATTGCTATCTCTCTATAAACATACAGACAAGCATTTGGACACACACAAATATATTTACAAACTGCCATTTTTCTAAAGATTTGGGCCAGCTTATACAAATTAGATATTTTTTTAAACTGCTGAGCTATGACATTTACAGAGAGTCAATTATAGCTCATTGCTATTTGTCCATGAATGTGGAAAAAAAAGGTAATGTGGGCAAATGAAAAATAATAGTTAACTATAGAATATTTTTTAATATATTAGTTTTTATTACATTTTTTACCCCAGCTAACCCTAGAGGTAGTAAGAAAAAATGACACTAATCAATTAAAATGTTATCAACCATGTTTCTTATAGTCTACTTTCCATGAACTTTTCTAGGAGTAAAATATTTGGGAGTCAGTACATAGGGATGCTAAGTTTTTAGAAATCAGATATGAAAACATAATTTTTAAGTCGATTTAGTTGTTGCTTTATCACTGAAGTAGTAACCACATATGTTTTCAAGCTAGTTGAGTTTTAGCAGTATTATTCTGTCATTGGAATCACTCTAAGACCATTAAAATTAAGTCTTTCTTTTGAGAAGGTTTTTAAATTTTGCTTATATTTTTGTAAATCTGGCCTAGCTCATATTCTCTTATAGGTTAGCATTATGGATTCATATTGGGTACTTAATAAATTTATTATGTGTTGTTTCTGATTCCTATTATTTCTATTCTTCAATTTAGTTGTATCTTAAAAGATGTAAAACTCTTACCATGTTGTATCCCACTTTCCTTACTATTTCAAAGGGAATTCTAATGGCTATGATTAGAAAAAAAGATTTTAAACTCTACTGAAAATTTTGACATTAGGCCTTTGAAATATGTAAGATTTATTTGGCACAAAAGCTTGTAATCTCCTTAGAACTGTCTTATAGCTAAACTTAGGTGCCTTCACTATATATAAAAGCATCATCATGTGTTAACAAAATGCAAGACATTACTGAGAAAAATAATCTCAAGAAATTTGCAATCTCTTCAGAGGATACAGACATAAGCATGTGAAAAGTTGAATGCAGTTCTGAAAAACACATATAAATACTCCACTTCAATGAAAGGTGATTATAGACTGTGATTATAGGTAGTGTATCAGGAATGAAGAAAGTGGGCGAAGACCTACATTTGGTTCCCCTTGGCTAGACCAGTTGTCAGGTAAAGACCAGAAGAGAACAAAAGAAACAATTGAAATGACAAATTGGGTCTCTGCTCACCATCTCTCTAAAATCTGACCATGTGTCTTGTGGTAATTGGCAGTGATATTTGTGTGGGATCATGTCACAACAGCATTCCAGCATCATATTTTTAATAAATACATGTAAGCACTATAATGAAGTAGATACTATGATGTGTATTGTTCACATCAAGTAATGAATTATATTTCATTTATGCAAATTTTGATATCAGCTTAAAAGGGAATGACATCCTATTTTCCTCAGGTACTCTCCATAGTCAATGTCCAACTTTCTCCCACTTCTTTTGAGGTGAGGGAAAACTATCTGCCTGGGATCCATATAGGGAGAGAAGAAAGGAATAGGTAGATATGACATATCCTATTGTGAGTTACCAGTTACTAACTTGTGTGTGATGTCTAAGAACAGATACTAATGTTAGTGGAGGGAGGTAAGCAAGAGGCATAGAGCAACAAAAGGGATTCACTATGACTCATTCATTGGCTATAAAATAATGTGACCCCATTTTCCCTCCTTTTCACATCTATACTAATAATTAAATGTGATATTATGGAAGGGTATGTGTATGTACGTGTATGTCCAATGGTCTTCGGTCTATTTCTCTTATCTGACAAAACTTAGAACTTCTGGCTGTGTAACCTATGTTTTTTTTTTTTTCTTTTCTTTGATTTTTCATTGCAATCCCTAATTGAGCATCAAATTCAGAGTAGTACTCATTAGTGTATACGAGGAAATTTGCTTTCATTGCCTATCTATGTTTCTGCAACTTTGTACTGGCTGTATCCAATACATTACTATTGAATTGATTTTCTTGATATAGACATATCTAAACTTTTAGTTCTCATTGCCCCTAAAAATTATAGGACATTGTCTGGGCCTATTTAATAATACATTGATGTAATGTAGTAGAACTTAGACTTTCACAAGAGAACACATATTTGAATTTAGGTGTCACCTTTTAATATCTGTGTTATTCCCTGGATTTTTAGTCTCTTCATCTGTAAAATGGGAACAATAGTACACCCACTTCACAGCACTGTGAGAGGACTTTGTGAGATGCTGTAAAGGAGCTAACTTGGTAAACAACAAATGGTATATAAGTATCAGAATTATTATTATGTCAGTGCCCTATATAATAGTCAAAGTCCATTTGGATGACACTTGTACTTGAACAAGTTGAATTTGTTAGTCTTGGCATTGAAGGAAAATTAACATAGGGAATTGTGAGTCATGTCAGTTAGAGGGACTTAGAAAGACTTATTAAGGGCTTGGGCCTGTTTGAGATGATTTCAAGGAAGGTTTTAGGAAGTGGGACTTTACTCTGGATTTTAGAATATCAGGAAGAGGAGGGGGATTCTATTATTGGGTATCTTAACAATTAATCCAGGAGGAAGGAAAGCTTCCTGTAATTGGTGAAGAAGTGGCAGTCAGTAATATTAGCTGAGAGAAGAGAGTCTCTAAAACTTTGTGGTTTGCACTGTGACCATGTTTCATTTTATCTCACGTTATCACAGTCTCAGAGTGACCTTGTCTACTGTTAATGTTCTCTGTACTGGTTTTAGATCCAACAGGAGATAACACAGACTCGCTATGAGCACCAAGCAAGCTGCTAACAGCACTGAGTCTAGCTGTAAGTGTCAGAACAGTTACTGGATGTCACCTTGTTGGTGATTCCCCCACTAGTGTGATTTAATCAAGTTACATGCTTCTGTTTTTAATGTTTTTGATTTTTATTATTATTCAAATGGAGAAAGAAAAGTGTTAGACTTGATGAAATGTTCATATTTTCTAGGTAGGCTCTCCATTAAAATTATATAGATGTATATGTCCAAAATAAAATTATAGCCTTCTCCAAAATTAAGTTTTTAGGGAAAAATAAAATCTTAAATTCTTAGTCCAAAGCCTCAAGGTTTATAGTTATTTTCTTTATACTATATTACTTTGGAGTAATATTTAAAATATTTCCCTCTGTCGGTAGTTGAAGATGTCAGGTTTGGTCTTCTTTGTTTCAGTTTTGACAGTTCTCATTTTGATTTAATTTGTGTAGTAAAGTCCAAATAATAAAGAGGAGGGGATAAGTAATAATTGAGTGACAGATTGAAGACTAAAAGATATGAAAGAATTATTGACAAATTAGTTTTCATTTATAGGCTGAAATATATATAAGTACATTGAATTAAATGATTCAGTGGCAAACACAGTGGTCTGGAATTCATAAGACATGGATTAAGATTCAATCCCAATCTTTAATTATAAATATTTACTTAAGCAATGTATTCATCTTCTCTTATTTGTAAAATGGAGCCAGCATTCATTACCCTGCTGTATTAGAGGATTATTAAATGATTAAAGTTAGTTGATAGAATCTTGAAAAGTATAAAACAATTTAAAGTAGAGGATATTTATCATGATTTTTATGATGGTATTACTTTAAAAGTAAATAATTTAGAAGAAATAGGTGAAATAAATTCAGGACATTGTGATAGTTTTTGTTTCTTATGGACAGCCTTAATCACAGACTCAAAGAGATTTATAGAGGAGGACTTTACATTTTCCCTTCTAACCTTCAAGGTCTTCCGGCTGGTTTAAGATTAAAAATCCAAAGTTTTATTACATGTACACAGAGGCCCAATAATGAAATCGAGTCCTAAAGAAATGACCAAGGCAGGCAGTTTTTATACTTTTTAGAGAGAGACAATAAACTTGTGAGGAATTGACATGACAAAGAAAATTTAAGTTTGGGAGCTTCAGTTAATAAAGAATTCTAAACAGAATTTGGACTGGGGTAGTACATTAGAAAAAAGTAACAAAGTATTTATCTAGCCTTCTAGGGTCTACAGCGCCTATTTCTGGTGGTAAGGGTGTCTCTTTACCTCCTAGTGTAGGGAGGGTACCTAGTGTAGGGAGGTTCACATAGGAGATTTACTTTATACTTTCTAGAGACAAGGGGAAGGGCATAGTACTCTTTTGCATTAGTTGATTCTTAAGTAACTTTTATTTAAAATAATCAACATGCCAAAGTGACACATTTTGTAGTGACCTGACCTTGGCCCCATACAGATTACTTCTGCCTAGTTCATACTAGGGAGAAGTACCTATATAAGGGCTCATTCCAGTCTGTGCAGCTGGGCTGTGTCACACTGGTTGATAAGTCCTGCATTTGAGAAATGCATTCCTATGAATCCAGAACCTTTCAGAGAGATCCTGTCAGGTTGTATTTTCATATTTCAGATATATTCAAATTCTTTTGCAAACCCTAAGAAGAATGAAAGAATCACCCAAGGTTAAGTCCTCAGAAACACAGCTGGACCCAAGTATCTCTGTTATCTACAGCAAGAGGCTTCAGTCTCTTGTTGACCTAAAGTTTGATTCCTTAGCATCTGTGAGGGGGTGATCTGCCCACAGTTCCTCTGTAGGGAATCCTTTCAGTGAGGGCAGTCAGTGGGAAGATGCTAAACATTTGCCTGACCTTGGTTAAAAAGTTGCTGGTTGTCTCTGCATGAGAATGTTAAAATTTGAAGTTCAAATGCTATCTCATTAACCTGTTCTTTAATTAATTTGCATTTTTGTCTTCTTAACCTTCTAGTCTGTTGTATGGCTTTTGAGTTCATTTTGTGTCATATCAGATTTTTAGCATTTTTCTAGCGATCTTTCAGTGTTAGCTTATGAGACTTTTAAAAATTGTATCTTTATTAATCCTGGCTTGCTTTCTTGTATTATTTAAGATTTTTTTTCTCATGTAAACTTAGTATTAATTTATTTCCCAACTATCTGTTTATTCTTATTGACCTTACCATGATAACTTGCTTCTATTTTCAATTTTAATTTTTTTAACGTTTATATATTTTTGAGAGACAGAGAGAGACAGAGCATGAGCAGGGAAGGGGCAGAGAGAGAAAGGGAGACAGAATCCAAAGCAGGTTCCAGGCTCTGAGCTGTCAGCACAGAGCCGGATGCAGAGCTCCAATCCAGGAACCTCGAGATCATGACCTGAGCGGAAGTTGGACACTTAACTGACTGCTCCACCCAGGCAACCCCAATTTTAATTTTTTAGATGATACTTCATGGTGGTTTTTCACCGTTTGTGATTTATCTGAAAATGGCAAATTGGAACCAGGTTTATGTTCTCCAGCCTATGCCCAAAGCAAGAGGTAGGCTTGTCACATTTCAATCTTATACCCTTAAGGGGTCTTTCCAGTTCCCTAGATAACTTCCAACTAAGTAAAAATCTGAGTTTTCCAAATTTGCCATCAGTAAATCAGATAGCCTTATACCACAAGATAGAATTCTTCTCCCCAAGTATACCTAACTTCATCAATCAGCAATAATGAACCCCAGACAGTTGCCAAAATGATATTTTTGTTATCCAAAATATCATGGCTTGATCTTGTGGTTATTATTCTCCAACCTATTCTAATTTGTCAGCAGTTATTGGTAAAGATGTGAAAATACATTGAAACACAGTATTTTCATTAAAATGTATCACAGAATTTAATTTGGCCTCTGTTTGTGGGAGACAGGATTTTCTTCCAGGTGAACACAATAGTAACTGTCTATATATGGCAGGAGGAAGTTCATATAATGAAGTAAACCCCAGGAATCTAGCAATTTAGAGTTTGCAATTTTAATTATTCTGGGTCCAGAAAATGTAGTAATGTATCACATTGCTGAAGCGAAACTTTAACTGTCCCCGGGGTGACATTGTTGTATAAGGAAGCACACTGCATGATGGTAAGACAGACTGATCTCTCAGCACTCTCCCAGCTTCAAAACACAGCCTTATTATTCTCTGTTCTTAGTGACCTTTGTAGGATGGTTCATAGTAATAGGCATTTGAAATCTCTAAATTGAAAAATAACACTACAAAAAAAATACAATTTCAAATGCTTCTGATAGAAATGAAGAGAAACAGAAAAAGCCTAAGAAGGTGTTAATTCTTAAACGAGCTGCATATTATAGAAGAAATTATGTAATTTAATCCAATATTTACCAAATAATGTTCCAAAAAAGGAAAAGAGAGGAGGGATGATTACATTTCAAATACATTTTGGAGGCCTAATTTTAAACAGTGTTAATGTAATATATGACTCCCTGCATTATGATTATAATGGCATCACAAATTCAACATATTCAAGATAGACATTTTGATATCAGGGCTATATACACCCTGACGTGTTTGAATCCTAGTCTAATTCAGTTCAGCATAAGGGTCCACCATTTACTTGTTTTGGTAAGTCAGAAATCTAAAAGTCCACGTGGATTCTCTGTCTCACTATACTCCACTACCAGCCTATCTGTTCTACATCTAGACAGCATCCAAGTTCATCCACTTCTTTCTGTCTCTACTGATGGAACCATAATCTAAACTACTCTCCCCTCTGTCCGGGCTGCAGCATAGTCCCCACCACCTCACAACACTGAAGCTTGCCCCTGTACAGTTCATTCTCATCACAACGTTACAGTATAAATTATATCACATCACGTCTCTATTTTAAAATCCTCTCATGGCTTCTGACCTTACTTGGTCACAAGGGCTAGAGGGCCCCACAGACTTGGCTTCGCATACTGTTGAGTCCGCCCAGTCAGCCATTCCCCCTTTTTGTGATCCCCAGAAGCTCCAGCCTTTTCTCTTTTCTGGAGTACACAAAATTTTCTCGGCCTCAGGACTTGGCACCTGTGTAAAATTTTCACAGATCTTCACATTTCTGGCTCCTGTTAATGACTCAGGACTCAGTTCGAATGTGTTTTTTGTTTTGTTTTGTTTTTCTTAGAGGCATGGCTGAGCATACCCTATCACGTTGTTGTCTTTCATCACATTGTCTCTATAACACTTCTGGCTGAAACTCCCTTGTCCATGCATTTATTTACCTGTTTATCATCTGTCTTCACTCCCCTCTCAGACTATATGTTTCATGAGAGCAGAGCTTGGTGGGTCTTGATCGCCACAGTTTTCCCAGAGTCTGGCAGAGTCACAGTGAACCTTCTTTGTATTCCTTTGCCTATGAGTGTGTTGGAGGGCCCCAAGAAGAGGTTTAGAGTGTTTACATTTTCCTTAATTATTGAGAACTCTCTTCTGACCGAATGATAAGATGTTAATCATCTTTCAATGGGAACACAGTTTTAGAAAGAAAGTTTTGAAGTATTTTCAAGTTTGTGGATTTGCAATGATTCTGGAGTGTATCTCTTACAGATGCTGCAAGTCTGTGGTATAGGCAGGTGGAAGGTGGAGAAAAGGGTCTTTTTTTTTTTTTTTTTGCTGCCTCCATACTCAATCAAGTGGAAAGCAAACCTGAATGCAGGGATGAAGGATTCTCGGCAAAGCATCAGATAAAAACAAAAAAGCCGCCCCTTCATTTCTTGTAGTACTTAGAAAAGTGATTATAAAAATAAATATAAAATAGATCATATAATGAATGGTTTATTTTTAAATATCTTGACATTTATACCTAAAATATAATACATATGTCCTTCTTGGAAATGGCGAAATTTCTTTTTTTTTTCTTTTTTTAATATTTTTATTTATTTCTAGGAGAGAGAGAGAGAGACAGCGTGAGCAGGGGAGGGTCAGAGAGAGAGGGAGTCACAGACTGAAACAGGCTCCAGGCTCTGAGCTGGCAGTCAGAGCCCGACGCGGGGCTCGAACCCACGAACCGCGAGATAATGACCTGAGCGAAAGTTGGATGCTTAACCGACTAAGCCACCCAGGCGCCCCGGAAATGGCTAAATTTCTAACACAAAACTCTAAATTTACACCTCTCAAGATCCTTGACTTTTTCCAATTTGGTAAAATAACTCTGCCATTTCCTGAAAGGTCTTGAGTCTCATGTCCCTAAAAAGAAACAATAAAATGATTTATTTTCTAACTTTAAAGATGCCAAACTGAAAAAAAAATGAAATAAAATAATGTCCCTTACATTAGGCATTAAAAGAAATTCTTTCATACGTATGTCTGTTTTCTAATGCTTTAAATTAAATTGACATATCTCTCTGGTTCTAACTTCTCAATTTTCCCAGTAACTTTGACTTAACATTCTAAAAGAATATTGGGTTTTCCTCTTTTGTCTCAGTTACATGGCCAAATAAGATCTTTCATAATGGTGCACCTAATGTTCAGTAAAAGGAACTAGTTTTCAGTGTAAAATTGAACATGGAAAAGATCCACTTGATATGATTTCAGTTTCATTGCTATTTCTTTTCTGTAACTAACTTTATAAGCAAAACCGTACCTATCTAAAATATATGTTTTGTTGATGTGTTTGGTAGTGTGGAACCTCAAAAAGTCTCTCAAAAGTTTAGTGTTAACCCATTCTTGAACTTCAATCAAAGCAAAATGTGTACATTGGCAGAAAGGACTAATACTATAAATGTATGAATTTAAAATGTTATTTATTTATTATTTACTAATGGTGATGCACAGTCTTCTTTCAGGAAAAGCCTATTGAGCAAAACACTTCACAAATATTCTCATTTTTCCTAATCTCTTTTCAGCGAGGTCTTTTCTATTCCTCACTGATAACACAACACCCTGCCAAATTATCTTCTCTCTGATTTCCACATTTGACTTGCCCATACCTGACTCCACATCTTCTTAGCTGGAAAGACTTATCCTCTCTTCTTTGCCAGTGAGACTGTAACTGTTACATTCATTTAAAAAAATAAAGATAACTACAAGTTTACCTCAAGCCAGAATTCTCAACGACATCACATATTCCTTTCTTCTAGGCACTCAGCACTCAATCAGGCTGAAATCATCTAATTTGTCTTTGTTTATGTGTTGCTTTCTGAATGTTGTCACAAATTTGAATGCCTCTATATTCTTTTGCCAATAGAGGATAAGGTGCAGGTATGAATCTTATTTTTGTAAACTTTTCTAGGAATGCTTAGGATAGTGAGGGTCATTATGCAAGCTCAAGAGGTATTATCTTTGAAAAGCAAACTTCTGAAGTGAGAAATGCAGTCATCTTTAAAGCCAAAATAGAGAGAAATGGATAATATATAGCATTCCATTGATTCACTATCCTTTCCTTTTTTGTCTGGCAAATGGACTACATAGCCAGTAGGATTATGTCAGGTACTTTTAATGAAGTGAAATGCTAAAATTACATGAACGAGATTATGAAATTGGTATTTCCTGATTTTTAATCTCACAAGGGGTTTATTAAATACAGCTAAATACCTATTAAACAATCTTCTTTTTTAGTAGCCACCTGCAAGGCCTGAAATTAGGTTGACAACACTTACTCATATTCTGCCAAGCTTTTTTGTTTGTTTGGATGGGTGGATGAGTTCTTACAGCAGTGTTATCTTCTATTGGTATTTTGGATTTATGGTGACTTCTCTCTCACTGCAATGAAACTAAGAACCAAAGAATGATATGGGGAAAAAAGCAGACAGTCATATACCAATGCATTTATAATACTTTTTTTAAATGTTTTTTTGAATTTATCTCTGAGAGAGAGAGAGAGAGAGAGACAGCATGAGCAGGGGAGGGTCAGAGAGAGAGGGAGACACAGACACTGAAACAGGCTCCAGTCTCTGAGCTGTCAGCACAGAACCTGATGCAGGGCCTGAACCCTTGAACTGTGAAATCATGACCTGAGCTGAAGTTGGACACTCAACCGACTGAGCCACCCAGGCGCCCCCTAACATACTTATATTCTGGTTTATGCATTCTAAATTGTGTAGATATTTTTTCTTGATTCCTTTGCTCACTTTATGGTCTATAGGATTATGCCTTTGTGGGTGCTGTCTCCTTTGTCTAAATTATCCAGATCTTACCATATTAACCTAACATAATTATCCCTAAGTAGATGTGATAATTTACTTTATGTGCCATGTTAAGATGTTACCGCTTTTAACCTTTTATTTATGTATTTGTGCGCATAATGTAATTCTTCTACTAAACTACAAAATTTTTGAGAGTAGGACTCATAGTCTTTTATTTCTCTATTTCTCGTAATATCTATCACATTATTTCTCATTGTTCACGACTTGCCTGAAACTTCACTTTGTCCAGGAAGACACCCCAGACCTTCCGAACCTTTAGAGTGTCTTGAAATTATCCTTTGAGACAATGCTATACAATTCATTTAGCATGTAGTTGTTTCATTCCTTCTTTAAAAATGAACTCTATGAGTTATTGGTCAGGATTTATTGTATTCACTTTTCTGTGTACCCATATCCTAGCTCAAGATCTCACACTGTTGAGTAATCAATAAGTATTTTTTGAAGCACTAGTGACTCAAAAGAAATATTGGATACTAAAATGAAATAGAAATGAGAAAATAAGGTAATAGTTTGGGGGTAATAAAATCTAATGCCAATGTGACTTTCCTTTGTATTCACTTAGAGTTCCCTGGTTGGGATTCATCTGCAAGGTTAATTTTACTTTATACTTTCTGTAAAGCCCTCTCTATTGGACCATCTTTTTATACTATCTCTCTTTCTACTTTGGCAGTTGATGGGCAGTGGCAGGAGTGGAGTTCATGGAGTCAGTGCTCAGTGACGTGCTCGAATGGGACTCAGCAGAGAAGCAGGCAGTGTACTGCAGCAGCTCATGGGGGCTCTGAATGCAGAGGGCCCTGGGCAGAAAGCAGAGAGTGCTATAACCCTGAGTGTACAGGTGAGGCCTGATCGCGACATTTAAAGAATGCCTGCCATTTATAAAATGTGGCCAGGACCATGCCAGACAACCATGGAATACTTAGATAATTATGTGTTTCTGGTAAATGAAGCCACTTGTACCAGAGCTCATTCTACTGTATGCCATACTAAGAAAGCAACAAAATTCTGGAGATTCTTAGATTAAAAACAGATTAAGCTGATGAAGTCTAGCACTAAACTTGTCCTTTTTACAAGTAAATTTCAATGTCCATTTGAAGATTCTGACAAATTTATATAAACTTACGTTATTTTTTTCAATATAATTTATTGTCAAATTGGCTAACATACAGTGTGTAAAGTGTGCTCTTGGTTTTGGGGTAGATTCCCGTGGTTGATCGCTTACGTATAATACCCAGTGCTTATCCCAACAAGTGCCCTCCTCAATGCCCAGCACCCATTTTCTCCTCTTCCCCACCCTCCCCATCACCCCTCAGTTTGTTCTCTATATTTAAGAGTCTCTTATAGTTTATATAAACTTATATTAATCGAAGTGCTCTATATTTGACTAGCAAGCCGAATACCTGAATATACCTTATTTGTGGTGGTAGATTAAAAAAAAATGAATAGACAGTAATGGTCCTCAGATTTAAAAATTCTCGAAACAGCTGCAGTACTACTGCCATTGACCATGACACATTTCTTGCAGCCAATGGTCAATGGAATCAGTGGGGTCATTGGAGTGGATGTTCCAAGTCCTGTGATGGCGGCTGGGAAAGGCGAATAAGGACTTGTCAGGGTGCAGCAATAACAGGACAGCAATGTGAAGGAACAGGTGAAGAAGTGAGAAGATGCAGTGAGCAACGATGTCCTGGTGAGAGTGAACTGAGTCTATCCCAATGGAAATATTTTGTTACCTAAGAAAAAAGGATTAAAAATATTGTCACTAAGGGCAGTACTTCCTCAGCTGAAGGACTATTAATGATAAGTAGCAATTTAGTTGTTTCTGTAATGTATGGGGTTTCCCCTGTTTATGTGTCATAGACTCTTTTGTCCATGAGTTTTTAAATTATTTGCTGCAAAATCACATTGAAAAATGTGATAATATAAAGGAAGCCACATTGAATAATAACATGGCTAGACAGGATTTAAATTAGTTTGTGGTACTATTTTTTTTCACTGTGTTCTTAAAGTATTTGTTTAGTGAGAACACAAAACCAGTTGCCTTAGATTATTTACGATAGAAGTAGAAAGACATAAGTGATAGATAGCTGAGTGAGAAAATAAAGAGATGATATTAAAATTCAAAAACTTTTAAAGTTTACTGTGAATCCATCCCATTGCTTTGCTCTATTTGTCCCATTTTCTGTTGGAGGAATGCATCTTAAAATGAAAACATAAGGTCTTAATTAGTAGTGAAAGAATGGGAGTGTTACTATATTAAAGAATTTTACATATAAGGATAGAAAAAAATGAAAAGGCAACAACTGCCTAGATTACTGGTCATATATTTTAATAGATCATTTTACAACAAAGATTCTTTCCTAATTGTACATACATTACATAAAATATTGTTGACATACTGAGGACTCAATAAATAAATGAAAATTATGATTTCAGAATTACATCATAGATAAAACTATTATAAACATACTAAAAAGATGATAGGATGAAAGTTTTAAGTTTCATTGCTGTATATAAAGGAGGTGCTGAACTTAAAAGAATTTGATGATCCTATTAGAGGCTATTTGTTGCTAGTAATGCCTTGTGGGCAAGCTAGCTTATCTCTCTGGCTATCTGGCTCCAGTAGATATGGAGAGTACAGATGTTTAAGGCTCCTTTTCAGTTCAGAAAACAATGGATTTCCAAACATGACAACATCAGTTTGGGAAAAAAACAAACAAGGCATTCTAAGAAATATCCCTGAGTCAAAGCTTTGTTTTCCTCCATAGTTAGAATTCTAAAGACTTCTCACAGTTCAACATTAATACCAATAGAAACTGGGCTCTAAGAGTAACAGTGTGTCAGTAGGATTTTTTTAGAGCTTAGAAAAGATCTAAAATTAGCTTTGTTAATTCTTAGACCACCTGAATGCAGAATGGTAAGTAACCAGAAAATAGAATTTTGTCGAGGATGCCTATACAAGATTAGTAGTGTGAAATTCCACCTGTGCTCCATAAGAATTAAGAAACATTAAACAAAAACACTTATTTGCCCAGAAAGAAATTTCATTTGAACAGTAAGACATGATTAAATAAGACCCTTTTAATATTTGAAGTTATCTAAACTAGTGTGAACATGCCAAGGATCTTAACTGGCCATTTAAAACTGTCTTTCACCTGCATATGTAGAATTAAAAATTTTGTTGCTGCAATCACATTTACAAAGATTGCCACCTGCTGTCTGGAAAACATTTTACATATCTGTTTACGAAAAAGCTATTCTACCTTACACTCTAGGTTTGTTTGCTGGCTTCATGAAAAAATATTATATAAAACTATTATTTTATATTATATATATGTGTGTGTATGTATATGTGCACATGCACCCATGCATATGGTATTAACCTTAGCGTTTTCATTTTACTCTTTTCAATAATGTAATTTGAAATCTCTTGAAATCACCTCCACATATGTAAGTAATGTTTTATTAAAAAATTTTTTAAAATATTTATTTGTTTTTGTGGGGAGAAGGAGCAGAGAGAGAGAGGGAGACTTACTGTCAGTGCAAAGCCCGACTTGTGGCTTAAACCCATAAACTGTGAGATCATGAGCTGAGGTCTGAGCTCAACTGATTGAGCCACTTAGGTGCAGCAAAATGTTTTCTAATGAAAATGAATTATTGAAATAAGCTAACTAATCCACAAATTAGTGTTTAGACAGGAGTAAAATAAATGAATATATGAGCCAAGCTTTTGAAAATATCTTAAACTGATTCCTTTATACAAACTGGAGTTTTCCATCAAAAATTATATATGATTGTCAATTTCAAATATACCTCTGCATCTGTATAGAGTTTTCTTTTTATCAAAATAAAGGAAGATTTCCTTTCTCTTTATCCTTTATCTGTTCTGTGTGCAATCATCTCATTCCACATTATTTTGTCAAGAGAGCATGATTTATAAATAACTAAACTTCCCATAGTAGGTTTGATTTCTGTATTGGCATTCAAACTCTGCACAATTGCTTCCCTATGGTCAATATACATTATTTTTGTGTCCAGCATACCAGACTCTAATGGTAATGATCTGTCAGTAGGTTTTTTTTAGAGCTTAAAAAAGATCTAAAATTAGTTTTGTTAATTCTTGGGGCCATATGAATTCAAAATGATAAGAAGTAATCCCAATTTCCACCATTATATTTCTCTAAAATTAAATGTTGACAACATATCTTTTCAACAATTACTAAGGCATTTTTTTCTTTTTGTCAATGACAAAGCTTTAACAAATATTTCTTGTAAAACAATGTATTTTTTCTAGTATTATTTTTCCTAATGTTTATCATTAATTTTTCTTCAGATTGCTGGAAACTACCAGTATTTATTTTTATGCTTCAGTTAATTTGGATGCAAAACAAATTAATCAAGTTTGCCAAGAGACCCTCTGTTGTCAGGAAGGAGAAGTATAATGTACGCACATCTTTGTCTGGATAATTAATGAAAATAATGATTAATCAGCTGGATTTAATCAAAAGCTGTTATGATGTCTATTAAAAATGGAAAATGAAAAATATTTTCCCAAAGAGAATACAATTCTTTTACTATTAAATACATAAAATACATGTATTAAAAAGAGCACCACTACCAAAAATAAGATAATGTTTTTGTCTTCAAAAGAAAAGAGACTTAGAGCGATGAAAAAATTATATATGTATATTTTAAATACTGTTAGTTGAGAAATAGAGTAGCTCATAGGGAGACAATTAAGTTGCCTAATTTTTACATTGGCCCAGTTCACCAAATAGTGATTTCATTTATCTTAATCTCATTGTATATCTGCAGACTTTGAGGGTTAAAATAGTAGAAAGGTAATAGCCTCTCTGATTTTGTGTTGCTACAATATGAAAACCGACTATTTTTTGCCTTCATAGTTTTCCCCAATATTTCCCTGGTTAATATCATTCAGAAGGCAGATGTTACTGATGTTACTGGTGGATTGGCCTATGTAAACTTTGAGGCTTCCTGGGGAACTCCTTGCTCTGTTCCCAGGGGAGGGGTTGGCTATTCCTAAGTCCAGTTCTTAGATCTATTATTCCTTAGTCATTAAGAGTAATGCTAGTTGGGATCAACTATTCACAGGTAGAAGTTATACTTAACTTGTACATAAAATGCTCTTTTTGGAGTTACAGTTATTTTGTCTGCAAGTGATGAGTAAACCTACAGGGTGAATGTGCTGAGAAAAACTTGGGAAATAAGAGAACCATATCATAGATGTACACAGTATATTTATGTATGTACATTTATGTCCTGAAGACACTCCATAGACCAGAGATGTAGCAATTATTGTGATATTTAACTCTAAGTATTCATACCAAAGGTAGTCAGCAGCAATGTCTGTAATCTCAAACTTGTATTGAACATTGTAGTGCATTCATTTTAGAATTTACGCCCTGGAATGCGGTAAATAGAAGCCCCCTCCTCACTTAGGAGAAATGCCATCCTGTGAGTGACTGTTCCTTATTTCTGTAACATTGCTGTCTAATGCGATTATGTTTTCCCTGGAGAACAAGAGAAACTTTCATTTGGTTTCTAAGTGATTTTCTTTTAATTTAGCTTTGGTGGGAAGAAAGAAGCACAAAGGTTGCTTACCTAAGCTTCCTAACTTCCTTGAGTTCCTCTCCTCAATTATACAGACCTGTACTTTCAAATTTTAGCAGACATAAGAATCTTCCAGAGAGCTTGTTAAAACACGGATTCTTGGGGTGCTTGGATAGCTCAGTTGGTTAAGCATCCGTCTTTAGCTCAGGTCATGATTTCGCAGTTCCTGGGTTCAAGTCCCACGTTGGGTTCTGTGTGACAGCTCAGAGCCTAAAACCCTGCTTCAGATTCTGTGTCTCCCTCTCTCTCTGCGCCTCCCCCACTCATTCTCTGTCTCTGTCTCTGTCTCTCTCTCAAAAATAAATAAATATTAAAAAATCATAATAAAAAATAAAACACAGGTTCCTAAGCCAAATTCCCAGATAATCAGATTCAGTAAGTATAATAGGGGCCTGTGAATCTGCATTTCTCACAAACTCTCAAGTGATGTTGATGATACTGCTGATTACCCTTTGCAGATTATCCAAACATTGCCTATAGCAAAAATAAGTAAATATATAAATAAATACATAAATACATAAATATTAGGTGATAAAATTAACAAGTGGAAAGCAGTTCTCTACCTCAGCTACACTGGTCAAAATTGACCACGCTTAAACAAGACTGAAGAATTTTACGTTGTTTATACCACTTCATAAATGATGAGGGAATTGTTCCTGTAATCAATTAACACAGTCAGTCCGTTTCAAATCTCCCTAGCCAACTCATTCTTCAACTAAAATAAGCTCTCTTTATAGTTGTTGCTTACAAAGTAGGGCTATTAACTAGTCATTGTGGACAAAAAAGGATAATTTAGTCATTTTCCGACTTTCAGTTCTCCGATTGCTATTGTTCCTGTTCCATGGAGAGCAGAAGAAACAACTTGGGTATCACTGGAACACTTTTGACATAAAGCTGTGCACCTTCCAGGACACAGAGCTTCTGTAGTCCTGCCGTCCCAGCAGCTCTGTCCTGAGCAGGAGTTCATTTTCACTGCCTCATATCCTCCAAGGTTATTAGCTACTATATAATATATGCTCAAATGTATACTATTTGGGGTGGGGGTAGGTATCAGAAAGCAGGATGAGGTCTTGGCTCACATTGACTTATTCTTTCCTCAGTCCCAGTTTGGAGGAGTGGTGATTTAATCACTATCACCACACTGATTTTTGTTAGAGACGAATTTAACAAGTTAGCCTTCTACGTTGTGCAGACTGCTGCAGTTTTGAAGCTAAATGTAATCATTATTAGAAACCCAAATATATGAGTGTAAAATTTGCATTTCTTTTTTTCTAAAGAGAAAAAAATATATACTACTCTGTATTGAAATATTCACGTGTGAATTGGCACCTGCTCTCCTTTTTTCATTCCAAACCACAAGGGTAATCACTAGCAGTGATTTTAACACTTTAACACTCCTACTCCATTAGAACTTTTATTATTTTCTATCAAATGCTATGTGCATATCCTATAAGGAATTGTATTCATACCTGTTCAGCTTCCCAAAGTTAAGGCAGATGTCGAACAGAAGATTTTTGGATACAGCAATGTTGCACCCAAATGTTCACACCAGTCACTCACTTAAAATCAACTGAGTTCAGTGTTGACAGTAGGTGGCACTACGTATTGACTTCTTTCAGCTCAGTGTTTTATTTGTGCTTGCCAAGTTACCTCTGATACATTCTAAAAAGCAGGGAAATAAATTAGAACTTGAAAATACTCCATAGGCAAGAGAGATCACCTATTGCTTAATAAATATCTAAGAAAGTATCCAATCCTCCTGAAAAACATGAGTTTTATTATCTACTCCAGTCTACAGTTCTGCAACAAATCAGCTAAATTTTATAGGCAGAATTAAAGAAGAACCAAGGGTCTAAAATAATCAATGTGTATACCAGATAGTACTATGTGTCCATTATTCAAACCTGTTGCTATGGAGAAAATTATTGTCATAATCTGTATTATCAGGTTGCTCATCAGATGAGACTCTGGGAAAAGTCTCATAGCTTCTGTCAGGGTAGAAAACTAAAAAGCAATTTACTGTAATCTTATATTCCCCTACCTTGTCCAATTTAGGACTATCTGGCAACATGTCGATCATTCTCAAACCTAAACAAAATTTAAGCAGCACTTTTTACTATGGTTTTATTCCTTCCATTCATCCACATTGTTTTTATAGTAAAAATAAGAGTATATTAAGAGCCACTTAATTATTTCTAAATTAATAAAATTCAAGCAATTAGTAAAACTGCCCTTTGGGTTCAATGTTTACCAAGACACTGAACCTTAATTAGTCCTTGACATTTCTCGTCCTCACTTATTTCCCACTCCTTGTGTGTCCTGACTTGGGAACGACCCTAAGATCCTCCTCCTTGTGCTCTTTGGTTGCTCTCGGTCTTCAGCTATCACTTGTGAGAAGCACCCACAAAGCTGAATCTTTATGCCTAATCTGTTGCAAACACCTAAGAGACCTTTCCAACTGGGGTATCAAATGATTCTCTGTGTCAGCAAGAGAACGTTTCTGTCTGCCACCAAATCCTTCTTGTCATCTGGAGTACTTTTTGTAAGTTTATTTATTTATTTTGAAAGCAAATAGAGGGCTGGGGGAAGTGCAGAGAGAGAAGGAGAGAGAGAGAATCCCAAGCAAGCTCCACACTGAGAGTGAGGAGCCTGCCGCGGGACTCAAACCCACCAACCGCTAGATAATGACCTGAGCTGAAATCAAGAGTCAGATGCTTAACCGACTGAGCCACCCAGGTGCCCCTCATCTGAAGTAATTTCTAATTCTCACCTTTCCTAGTGATGGATTCCACTTCCATCAAATGTTTCCTCAGTGGGCCTGCTCTGTTTCCTTGGATACCATTTACTAGTGGGAAGGACCATGTGGATAAAGTTCCCCAGGGAGGTGGAGTCAAAGTTTGGCTTTGAGCCTCAGTGTACTCATATGTAAAATGGGACTAATAATATGTGCTTCAAGGGATTGTTTCAAGTATGAAATGATACAATGCTATAGGTAATTAGAATTATTAAATAGCAGTCCAGGTCCTCTTTCTCCATTACCCGTATTATTATCACAGTCACCTTTTCTAATCTCTTCCACACAAGTTCATCTGATTATTCTCCCCTTTTCATGACCTTAGTGATGTGACTCACTTGCTAAAAAAAAAAAAAAAAAAAATGCCATGGCTCCTTATTACTTGCCCAATGCAATGCATACTGAAATCCCTGGTAATGTAGTATCTCCATCGATCAGTTTATTAGCATTCCAGGGTCATCACTGTCTACTCCTTTATAGATTATAACATACATAACAGATCTAGTCCCTGGTTCCTGGGCATGGGAGCATGGATTCTCTCCTTACTCTTACTTATTCACCTGGTCTCCTCTAGGGTCCCTCTTCCCCTTTTATTTCACCTGCTGACATGAGAATATCTTAGGAGCCCAATCCATTAAAAGTTGCCTACTTCTTTAATCATTCTTATTTTTTTCCACAATTCTCTGAGTGCTTTCTTCTTTGAGCCCCTACAGGGGGCTTGCTTTGTGCTTTCCTTATTATATATTATTATTATATTATATTATTGGATATGTTATTATATCTCTTAGCTAGAATTTCAGCTCATTTAAAAATGAATTATCTGTGTTATCTATATCTATAGAATTAACAGTTTTCTGATTCCCAAATCCCCTCCTCTGCTTTGAATCTAGTTGAATGTAGGCCATTAGACTTAAGCTCTTTTGAATGTTTTTGCTCCATATCATAAACATTGTTAGTGGACTATTTGTATAAAGTAAAACATGCAATACAAAATGCAACAATCTATATAAAAGCATGTGAGTAAAAAATTCAAAATGACTATGATAGTTACCTTTTATAATTATTTTACTCTTTCAAAATTCCATTAGTTCACCGAAGTAGAATTTGTATAATAGAGTTTGTGGCACGAGACTTCTCTCTTTAGAAATAAATCATTGAGATGTTAGAATTAAGAAAAATATGTGTATTTATAGCAAGTTACTCAATTTCTCCCAGTATCAGCCCTGCCTATACTTTTAGGCCAGAGCTCCTCAAGGCAGTCCCATTGCCACCTGTCAGGCTAGGATTGATCCCAGATATACTCACATAGGGATCCCTAAGGCCTCAGGGCAGCTGGCAAGAGAGGAGGCTACGGCGGGCAGTCTCCAGCCTAGAATAGCCTTGCCTATTAGCCTAGTGTGCCTCCAAAGGTTTTCATTTTCTACATGTGCTATGACCTGGAAAAAGCACCATTATCCTCAACAGTTCCTGTTGAGGCAAGTAAATGCAATTTTCTAGCAGAAACACCAAATGTACCCCAATATTAAACTCTTGTCTCTCTGAAAGTTAGTAAATAGTTACTTACAATTAATCCTCCCAATTAAAGTTAGCTGTCTTTTTTTTAAAATTATTAATCTTGTTAATAGGTTGGAACTAGAGTGACCCTTGTCTGCTAAGGTGAAATAGAGGACTAAAACTAAGTCAGTCAGATTTTTCCCCGGGTGTGTATGTGTAAACACTATCTAGTCCTTGAACAGGCAATGCAACACACATTGTCTGCTAATGAATTTAAAGTTTGTGGTTTGCTGGGACAGCTAGCTGGTTCAGTCAGTGCAGCATGCAACTCTTGATCTCAGGTTGTAAGTTTGAGTCCCACGTTGGGTTTAGAGATTACTTAAAAGTAAAATCTTTAAAATATTAAATAAAGTGTGTGGTTTGCTACCTTAGACTTAGAGACTCATTTTTTTTTCTAAATATATAAAGACCTTGTTTACCACTATAACAGATGCTTGGAGACAGTGTATGATTCTCAGAGAATGGACTGAGAGACTTAATGGACATAGGTCTACCTACCACCTCTGTGCTGATTGATTTCTCTATGCCTTGGTCTCCTCACATTTAAAAAGAGAATAATAATTGTATCTACCTCGTTCTTATGAAGAGAATGAAATGAATTAAAAATATAATGCACTTAGAAGAATGCCTAAGTCACAATGATATGTATGTATTGCTGTTATAATTTTATGTTCTTTCAACTCGACACTGATAAAAACCATTTCTGTGTGAGGAATGGTATTACAAAACACATTTGATAAATGCCTTTCTTTTTCCCTCAGACCTTAGCAGCACCATGAATTCTTCATTTGAGTGGTTTCCGTGCTGACATAAGAGCTGAAAGCTGTGTGAGCATAGGGACCGGATCTGTCTCATTCACCTCTGCATCCCCAGCACGGGGAATTCCTAAAACACGAATTAATGAATTGCCAGCAAGTGAAATTTGAAATTGGGGTCATGCGTAGTACATGTTTTTTCTTTTTCTTTTCTTTTCTTTTTTTTTCCTGAATGCCAACTCTACAGTATAGAATCAATTTCTCTTTAATGCTGAAATTCTAGCATAGGGGTGAAAACTAATTTTCCACATCAAATTGATTTAAGCCTTGTATAATTTTTGCTATTTTTAAGAGACAGAAAATCAGTTTGAATAGACAGATTAACAGCTAATCACTAGGTAATTGCTACCTTGTTTTAAGACAGCATGCTAACTACATACTTGTGACTTCAAGTACAGTTGTATCTTACAAATGGGTTTTTATATCTTTGCAATAGTGATAGCAGACAGTGGGATCTTTCAGCTGATGAACAGAGTTACTGTTCCATTTTGCTAAGACATAAAAAACAAGAGTCCTTCCTATGGTCCTACAATAATATGCTTTTATTTTAAGCACAGAGAGTTATGTGTACTAATTATGTATTTTCTTTTCTAAAAAATATTTATTTATTTTGAGAGAGAGAGAGAGCAGGGGGTGGGGAGGGCAGAGAGAGAGGGAGAGAATCCCAAGCAGTCTCTGCACTTGCAGGCTCTATCTCATGAACTGTGAGATCGTGACCTGAGCCGAAATCGAAAGTCAGATGCTTAAGCTTAACCAGTTGATCCAGCCAGGCACCCCTATGTATTTTCTAATTTACAAAATATACATAGGTAGCATTAAACAGGAAAACAAAACTTGACGTAAATCTCTCTCTTTAGCTTATGTCTTACTCCTGAACTGTTAGTTTCATACATCAGCTTTAATTTTTGATAATATCAAATGTTCTCAGATATCTCAAACTCAAAACTATTTTCAGCATCTTCTCTCCCAACCCTGTCTTCCTTGTGTGCTCTGAGGCTGTAGCACAGCAGGTACTTTTCCTGGGAACCTGAGTTTCATCTTTTATTTCTCTCTCTTCCTCATATCCTACATCCAGCCATAGAACTGAGACCATTCTACATCCTGGATAGATTTTTGAATCCACCCGCTTCCAATTGCCATTTCCTGTGATGCCACACCCCTTCCCTGATCACCCCATTTAGATTATCACGGGCCCCCCTGCCTTCAGTCTCACCTTCCTTCAGTCCATTCCCCAAACTGCATGTATAGCATTCAGAACATAAGAACAAAGTTTCCTTGCCCTTAAATTCAAACTCCTAGTTTATCTTATTATTTATTATCCCTCTGACTTCCATAATTACCCACTTCTACTCATCTTCAACTTTATATTCTAGCCATTCTGAATTGCTGGATATACCAAGGTTCTCCTTGCCCCCTAGGTCTTCCACATGTGGTTCCTAAGGCACACTTTTCCCTTCCTCCTTGGCCAACTCCTACTTACCCTTTACACTCAACTTAGACATCCCTTCGGGAGTCTTCCACTGACATACTCTCTCCCATAGTACTCCTAGAGTACTATGATTAGGAGTAGCCAGGACTTCCTCAGATCATAGCGGACATCCCACTGTATCCCTCACCATCTTGGGAGTTGAAAGACTCTGACTATTTTTGTTCATTCTTTTTGTGTGCGGTATTTTACAACGTGATTGGGACATTGTGGGAGTTCAGTAAATATCTGTAGAATTAATGAATTCCATAATGGGCACTGAGGAGAGTTCAGAAATTTTCCCATTACTGGGGGCTTCATAAACCTAAGATGGAAGAAAATAATTTTTTATTTTAATATCTAGGCTGTTTTGCTTTTGGTATGACCATAAAAACACCTATTTTCTGAACTAAACTTTTTAAAGATAACACTTTTCAAAGAATACCAAATCACTTTTGATAAAATATTTAAAACAGGGGTGCCTGGGTGACTCAGTCAGTTAAGCATCAGGTCATGATCTCACGGTTTGTGGGTTCAAGCCCTGTGTCGGTGTCTGTGCTGATTCCCCCCCTCTCTCTGCCCCACTGTGCCTCTATTTCTTAAATATAAATAAACATTTTTAAAAAATGAAAAAAGAACATTTAAACCAGGTTTGAGATTTGACACTACTACTAAAGAGCTGAAAATCCTCCAAATTTGCAAGTCTGTCACCTTCCTTTCTTATTATTTGTGTACTGTGTTTCCATCTGCAAGGAATACAATGTATCAAAGCTTTATGAATTCATTGTGGAGAAAAGGTTTGTTGACCTTTCTCAGTCTAAAAAATTACTGTGATTTTGTTTGTTTGTTTTGTTATTTTGGTCTGGTTGAGGTAGACCATACTGATTGTCTTAACTAAACAAGAATTAGTAATTGAGGGCTGTGGTTGGAAAAAAATGTTAATCAGCTTCTTTCTTAACTAGTTAGAATATATACAGACCACAGTGGGGGGTTCTGGACTGGGTCCCCTGGACTCTTACCAAGTCAGACACAGCCCTATAAAGTCAACCTTTGTCAATACCCAGTACCCTGGAAACTCATTTTGGCTAATTTTTAAGAAAACTTTATAGATAGTTAACTCGCTCTCTTACTTTTCCTAAGTGAACATTCCTACTTACTGCTGGTCTACGTACACACACGTGCACACACACACACATACACACACACACACACTGTCCTCAATAATTTGTAGAATCATCCTCATTTTCTGTCATCTTAAGTACTGAGATATGGAAAAATAGATCTTTTGAAAGTATTTCGTAATTTTGGTTTAAACTGTATGTGTGTGTATCTACCTATCATTTGCTAAACTTGTAAGTACTATGTATCCTAGGAGTGAAACAAACAGAAAAATTACTGTCTTCATGGTACGCACATTCTAGCAGAAGGCAGTAAATAAATACACACACAAGCAAACAAAATAATACTGTCAAATAAGAAAGCTAGAAAAAAATGTAGAAGTTATAAGGGAACAGCATCTGGGGGAAGAGTAAAACAGAGGAATGTGTAAGTGTTTGAGAGGAGTCAGGAAATCCTGGAGAAGGTAAGATTTCAGTAAAGGTTAAAGGCAGCGAAGACACAAACTGTGCAGACGTTTGGGGAGCAGAGGTAGGGGTATCCTGGAAAAGAAAAAGCAAGTGCACAAGCTCTGAGGTGGGAGCCTCCAGGAATAGTGGAGAAGCATCAAAGGGGTCAGGATAGCTGAAGGGGTAGGGGGCTGAAGGTGGAGACGAGAGCTGAGGTAAGAAGCTAGATTGAAGAGCCTTGTAGCTCAGGCTTGTTTTATCACTAAATGTCGTATTTACTGGAATGGAAGAAATTTTATTTTTCCCACGTACTATACCTTTAAAAAAATTAAGCGCTGACCCATATTCCCCAGCTGACAGTTACGGCTTTTGCCCACCTGAATTTTGAACCTCTTCGGTGTCAGCTGCGAGTCCAGTAAACATTTCACCCTGTTGGCTCGCCCCTGCCATCTAGTGGTTAACGCGTGAAGTTACCAGAGTTTCTGACCACACAGAAGACTGTGGGGGAAGGGCACAGGGAAGGGGAGGCTAATTTTGGGCAGAATAACAATAGGTATGAAAAGCTTTCTGAAACTACCAGAAGGGGGTGAAGAAGTCTAGGGTGCAAATCGCTTCATCATTGCTTTGTATCAAGATTAAATCAGAAAGAAAGCCTGAATACTATCGCACCCCATTTTATGATACGTATTTCAAATTTCATCAATAGAACTAAAGAAAATAGAGTTCAAAACATTGAAAAACAAAAAAAAGTACAAGTGAGGTGAATATGAAGGATTACAAATGAAGAGTTAATGAGGAAGATAATGGACAGAAGTTGGGTGTATAGATGGAACAAAAAAAATAGTAATCAAGTGTAATGGTATTAATTATTGCTATATCTGTATTAAAAATAGACTAGTTGTTTTACATAGAACTCAGTATGTAATGAACTATGCATGATGTAGTTTGTGAGTTTTAACATTTATTATGATTTTCCTCTTTTTTATATTCAATAGTAGTTTTGGTTGACATTTACAGAAACATAGGAGAATGTGACCTCATGTAGAATATTTGGAGTATGACAATTAATTCTGTGTGGGTGATCCATAGGAGAATAAATATGAGGCATAACTGAAATGCTAGCTTGAAGCTTGCTAGAAGGGCCTTTTTTTTTTTTTAAATCACAGAAACCACAGTTATCTTTATCCTGTCAGTACTGGAGAATCATGGAAAGGTTTCAAGCAGCAAGTTATGGGATTAAGCTTCATTTTGGAGATTACTTTGTTAATGTGGCATGAAAATTGGATTAAAGGTAGAAGATGCTAGGGAATAAATAGTTCCACTTTATATCCAGTTCAGCTCAGAAAGCAGGCATCATCCTTAACCCCTTGGTCCCTCATTCCCGCCATCATTTTGTATACCACTTTCTAAATTTATCTTGCATCCACCTTTTCTTCATCCTACCTAAAGCTACTATCGCTTCAGTGCACAAAGCACTGCATTAGCCTCTTCAGTTGCCTTGCCCCACCTACTGCTGTCCCATCTCTTTTACCCAGGAAAGCAAACTGATCCTCTTAATGTTAAAAACGGAATCCCGTTGATCTTTTGTTAAGCCCTTCTGTGGCTGGCTGTGAGGCCCTGCAGGCACCATTGTTAGCCTGTCTACCAGCCCATCATTCCATACTCCTAAAAGTGTTTCCTGCAGCTCCACTGGAGGCCAGAGGGGTGAGGCTAGCCTGGCCCTTTCCTAAGACCCAAGGGCAGGACTTGCCAGAGTCTGGCTTGGGAGTGGTGGTGATGAATACAGATGGAGTCGCCATAAATCAAAAACCTAAAATAAAAAAAATTAAAAAAAAAAAAACATTGCAAACACATGGTATAACTCAAATGGAAGTAAAGACAGCCCCCTACAAGGCTCCCTCCTCCAGTACTGTAAGAATAAAAATAACACAAAAATAAATTAAGGGAAGCAGCAGTTACCACCAGCCAAGCAGGTGCAACCTGCCACTTCCACACTGACCACAGAGGTTAGCAAGCTGGGAACCACTTTGTTCAGTTTGTCTGATCCCCACCCAGGAAAGAGCAGAAGTTTCTGGCCCTGCTACCACAGATAAATAAAATATTGTTTCAAGATCATAATGTCTCAAACTGTATTCTTCCCCACTAATAATTATAATGTATCCTAAATGAGCTCATAAAGTCTGAAGTAGAGTAGATTAGATTAGCATGGGTTAAATAGCATATTGTCCTTAAAGGAAGACATTTCTCCCAGGAAATGACACTCATGAATATATTAGGTGCCTATTATCTTTGGTCCTTATTTACTTGTTAAAGGTATTTATATAATCATATATTGACTCATTTATTTATTCAATTTGGAGCAACTTCTGTGTGCCAGACTATTAGGTACAAGATACAGAGATGAGAAAACAACAGGATTCCAGGAAAACAATGAACACAATTAGGTGAAAATATAAAGGGCAGTGCTGTGTGAAAAGCACAACAGTAGGTGTGTCTAGAGAAAGGACTAGTATGTTCTGTCTAGGAGCACGGTGTGAGGTTTAATACAAAACACAGTGCAGATAGACTTCACAAATCCTTTGGCTTTCTATTAAATTATTTCTGGGATACATCTGTTATTCTTGAAATGCCTTTTAAGTTTCTCATCTCATAATTCAACTGAGTTTTTGAAAATTATAAGGCTAAAAGATCAAATCGGTTTATTTTTACATGATGTAGTATGATTGACATCATTGCCCTTGAATGAAGAATAAAAAGCTATAGATTTTTGCTCTTTATATTTATTTCCTCTTAACACTTAGAGCTAACAATTCTAATATGGCTTTCAGTTTATTGCAAATCATTTTATTTCACAATGTTTCAAAACATCATGAATATTGGAAAGATTTTTTATTTACATGTTTGAATGTAATGTTCAATTTATGACCAAATTCAAATGACTTTTTAAAAAAGTCTACACAGTAAGCACTTTCAAAAGAAGCACATTTTTGTGAAGATTTTGTAGGTAATGAAATGAAACCTGGTGTTTTTTTTTGATTATGAAGACATTACTAACATTTCAGTAAATGATATACTTTAAAGAAAATGAAAGAACTCTGCAGACAGAGATGCATTTGAGGACTGTTTATTGCCAATATTTAGAAAAATAAACACTGCTGGCATTCAGGTCCCTCTGTTTTAAATTTCAGCGCCTTATGAAATATGCCCAGAGGATTACTTGATGTCGATGGTGTGGAAAAGGACCCCGGCAGGCGACTTGGCATTCAATCAGTGCCCACTGAACGCCACAGGTAAAGTACAAATGACTCACCCAAACCCAAATGATGATCGCCCTCCAAGAACAGCATGCTATGTTTGCTTATGAAGTCATGCTTTTGTCCTATATCCTATATCCATAAATAAATCTGTCCAGTAAGCAATAAAACAATTTTAGTAAAGTGCTTCTAAATGGAGCCAATGAACAGACCTAGAAATTATTGCTGATGCAACGGTTTCTCAGTATGATTAACATGCACTATAAAAATAATCAACGTAACACTTTTATATGCATGTTTTTTAAGGCAAGAAAATGTACAAAACTAATTCTTTAGCCTGCTTCCCAATTATGTGATGCCTTCTAGCATCTCTGTTACAAAGCTTCTCTCTGTTCTTCGTGACACACAGGCACCACTAGCAGACGCTGCTCTCTCAGTCTTCATGGAGTGGCCTTCTGGGAACAGCCGAGCTTTGCAAGATGCATATCCAATGAGTACAGACACTTGCAGCATTCAGTAGGTGCAAAGCCAGCTTTAGTACTTGCTCTGTTTATTTTTTCCTAATGATCACTGTGTAAGAATTTAACCTTCTGCTTTATAGTCAATGCCGCCAAAATCACCGAAAAATGCCTAAAGGAAAAAGTGGTGTGACAGAAAGCTCATTTTTATAAGTCAGTGCTAAACTGTTTTGTTCCTGGGGTTTAAGTTTTTGGGGATCCTGCTATTTACATGAAAGGATTCCTTGTCTAATTGGGATGAGGCCTGAGCAAAATATGTTTATTCAGTTTTATCTATAAGAATTAAACTGTATATCAAAAGTAGAACAAATCTGTGTTAAATTGTGTATAAGACTTATTTCAAAATACTGTGCATTTTTAAATTGTATTTCTTAGTAGTTGGGAAGTGATAAGTGGTGTCACTTAGGTATCAAATTTCTCACCACATTTTGACAGCAAGACATTGAAAAAAAGGACAGTGTTATTGCACCAAAGAAAATTAATTACTTGCAGAAGATTAAATGGACCAAATTTTTCAAAAATTGCCCCTCTGTTCCCACACATCACTGATATTTTCACAAATTATGATGTATGAATATTTTGAGCACAGTTAAATTTTGCTTGGTGTTTTACAAGTGCAAGTCATTGTCATTATTGGAGGCTGTTGTTATTTCATCCTGACAATCAAGAGGAACTCTATCAATGAATAAACATTGTGGAATTTAGAACAAATATGATCATGAGCCAGCTGGAAAGTTGAACATTGGCAGGGATGATGTTTAGTTAAGAGCCTTCAAGTTTTATTATGCTTATGTTTTCTTTTAATTCTTTTTTTTTATTGTCACTCACAAATATGCATAATTCTTAAAAAAAACTGAAGATTCTTGCTTGTGGATGGAAATTCAGTTCATACAATAATAACTCATATTATTGACAAACATATTTGATTATCAAAAGAAACAAAAAAAAATCACATTAAAAATATCTTAAAACTAAATGCTAACATGTTTACTTACCAAATCAATAATAGTAATTGAATTGATGATTATTGACCACCTAGAGTCTTATTTCTGTTATCTATGTATATATTCCTATGTGTATATTCCATATACAGATATGACATTGATATAGATATAGATATAGATGATATAGATATAAATAGGGGAGTTACACAGAAGTATTGACATACATGTCAATATACGCTAGTTACCCACAAATACCTACATTTAAAAATATATATTTCAGTTCAGCTCATGATATCATGGTTTGTAAGATTGAACCCTGCATATGACTGTGCTGACAGTGCAGAACCTACCTAGGATTCCCTCTTTTCTATCTCTCTCTGCCCACCACCCCTCCCCCTGCTGTTTGCTCTCTCTCTCTCTCTCTCATTCTCTCTCTCTGTGTCTCAAAAATAAATAAGTAAACATTAAAAACAAGATTAACCAAAAATTTCCTTATGAATTTAATTTTAATGAATTTTATTTTTCCCTAATTTTAGACATTTAATTTTGTTTACTTAATCTTAGTAACATCACTATTCAATTCTTGTTAATCCACAGTAATGAATGAGAATAATTGCAGGGAATAAGTAAATCATAAGTTAATCCTTATGAATTTGTTAATAAGTAATATCACTTTTTTGCAGAAAAATTTTACTTCCTAAATTCAGTGTTTTATATGGTAATATGCAATGAGTTTTCATTTCATCTGATAATGGAGAGAAACAGAAACACTGTGTGAAATAGAAGAATTGATATTGAACTGTGAATTCCATAGAAATCATTCAGTCAGTAATTTGACAGCCAATGTGTATATGTGTTGGCTGACTTGCACACATAAATCAGATTCATGATACTGTAGAATATAAAGCAGTCTCAGTGTGTTCAGCTCCTACAAAGTGCTAGACACTCAGCCTGGGCACTTTGATAAACCAATTCTGTACCCACAAGAACCTGCAAGGTGGATACCTCTGCCTCGGTTTGCACAGAAAGAAAGTCTACAAGCGAACAGTACAGTTTTGTGAGGCAAAGAGTGCAAGTTGTGTCCAGCTACAATTGTTCCTCTTTTCTGGAGGCCATGTGACCACTTGAGTTTTTGATTTGAAATCATCTGCCCTAGATTCTGGTATTGAGAACACCATTTTTGGGTGATGTGTTTTTTGGAAAAGCCATGTGATTTCAAATTTTGGCTTTGCAAAATCCAGTTGATAACATCATTTTAACATCTCTGGAAGTTTCAAGGAAGAGCAGATGACATACTATATGTTTAATGCTTACAAATTGTAAAGGAACTTTTGTAACTATGAGGTATTAATTTGTACATATTCAGAATATACATTGAGTTAAAATATTATCTTAATAAGAGTAAAATTTTAGTACTCAACCTAGTATTAATGTGAACTACACATTTGGAAAAATAATACAGATGGAGGAATAGATAGGTAGATAGGTAGATAGAGGGATGGATGTATAGAATTGATGTCACGTGAATTATGTTTATACACCTATACAAAAATAGACACACATTTACACATGCGTATATATACACACATCTAGTACTTACCTAGGGATCATGATCTCCTTTACATGTTTATGGAAGTATAGGACCAACTATGTCTTAAAATAATGCTTACCTAATACATCAGCTTCATCATGTGTACTCAATACAGTCAATAGGAGATGGAAATGAAACCAACTTCCCTTCATACTCTTATTCCTATTGCTTCCCATGCTGTCTGAGTAGCAAAGGTAGATAGTGCTTGTGATGTAGAATGGTTCTGATTCCCACAGATTCTAAAATTACTTTGAAGATGTATCTCCTTCTTTAGTGGAATTTGTTATTTCACAACTTAATTGTTCTATTTCCTTTGAAGGATTTCATTCTTTGCCCGCTCTATAATCAGAAAGGTCATTAAGTGTTAATTGTTATCTAAATAGGTAGATCTATGTTTTCCAGTTCTTTTACATATAGATTACAATACATGTATATATACGCATAGATTACAATATTTTAAATACCCATTTTACAAAATTACAGTGATAAACCAAGTTTGAAATGACTTTTTATCATCAATAAACATTAGTTGAGTTTGTTCTATGAATTCTCATAATTATAACCCAGTCGAGATAGACTGGGTTGGTTAAGCAGTTTAATATATAAAATCACTAATCTATCACATTGAACATTTAGTCTGATTTATTTGAAGGTGGAGACCATGTGGGCTTTTTAAAAAAATATTTCTCTAGTAACTAACACACTGCTAAGCATATACTATATATTCCATAGACGCTTATAAAGAATGACTCTGCCACTTTTCTAATCAGTGGGGGCATACTGGCAGCTGGAGGGTTCTCAGGTGATACGCCAGGCTTAATGTTCATGAATTTTAACTGCATGAAATTAATAAGTATTATCCCTCATGTGCAATTTTCCTAACCCAAAAATATCTAGAAATGTGGAGTGATTGATGATATTATTTTATGAAATTATTTGGCCATTGCAGAAGAATTTCATTAAGTTAATACTCATGAATTTGTTTGAAACCTTATAAGCTATAAAATTAAACATGATCCAACTATTATTTATTGAAAAGACAAGCCACAAACGAATGCACACAACTTGTAAAAATTGAGGATAGAAGAATAAAGTGTAGTGGGATTCTTGAAATTTTCATATTTTCTCTTATATTAATATTTCCCTTCATATTCTGGGATATTTTCTGAATTTTATACCAAGCAAAGTAGAAATAATTATACAACCTGTTGAGAAACAGGCACAGGAGTCAGGAAAATTGAGAAAACATTTTCTTGTTGCTCATAAAGCTGTTTGAAGAATAAGGATGAATACTGTGGGCAAAGTGGGCCAGCCTCTCCCTGTATGAAATAGACAGATCAACCTATCTTTGGTACACCTGGGCAATCACAGGCAACTTCTTCCTACCTCAGTCATCTCCCTCTCTCTCTTCTCTTTCTAATTCTCTCCCTCCCTCTGTCTCTTTTACACACATACAAATACATACTTACACACACACACACTCTCTCTCTCTCTTTCTCTCTCCCCCATCCTACACTTGAAGTGACAGACTGCATATAACTAGCAGGATATATACTCTCTGCATGTAGAGAATTCTAAAGCAAAAGTTGAACCACCACACATACCATGTCTTTTCCTAAATTCACCTGGTATGTGTCATTCATTCTTCCCTGGAGAGGAATGAGGGATGGGATTGAAAAAGATCATATATTACTCTAGTAGAAGTCCTTCCATATGGAAATATGTGGAATTGGGTATAAATGTTCCCTTTTAAGTATTGTCCCTTAACACCCTTGTTTCTGTTTTTCAAATCTTCATTTAACAAACAAAGAGGGGCACCTGGGTGTCTCAGTCTGTTAAGCATCTGATTTTAGCTCAAGTCATGATCTCAGGGTTTGTGAGTTCGAGCCCCATATCAGGCTCTGTGCTGACAGCTGAGTGCCTGGAGGCTGCTTCATATTCTGTGTCTCCCTCTCTCTTTCTGCCCCTCCCCTCCTTGTGCTCTGTCTCTGTCTGTCTCTCTCTCTCTCTCTCTCAAAAATTAATAAACATTTAAAAAATGGGAAAAAAACCCACAAATACAGAAGTGACAGTAATAGTCCAAGTCATTGAAAGATTGACTTTGTGGAAAGGGATGTCAAAGCGTTTGAATCTTGATTTGAAGACTTTGTTTCTCCTGTTTTTGTCTAATTTTATGGGTAGTTTATTAGGACAGAGAGATAAAAATAGACATCTTTCTTTAGGGGAAGTTTGAGGGGAAAGGAGAGAGACATAGAGGCAAAGAGAACACAAGGGTCAAAGACAGAGAGGACTCAGGATCTGAGCTCAACCTCATAATTCCACAGTGTTTAACATGTGGTCCTGAATAAAATTAGAGCTTACTGTTTAGCAAATGGTAATAACTCACATTTATTGAATACTATCTACCCTAAAGGAGCTGATGGGAAAAAAATTAGAAGTAATATGTTAACTAAATATTGATGTTCTAAGTAATTCATAGGTCAAAATTCACAGTATATTTCAAGGAGAACATAGTGAATATCTTAGACTTTACATTTCATATGGCATCTGTTCTAACTATTCAACTCTGTTGTTGTAACACAAGGGCAGTCATAGACAGTAAGTACACATGACAATATTCCACTAAAACTTTATATAAAACCAGGCAGTGGTCTCTATTTGTCTCACAGGCTAGAATTCACTAAATTTGAGACTATACATTTTTAAATTTGTCTTTGTTTGCTTTGTCTTGTTTTTTTTTTTTTTATATTTCAACTCTTTTAGAATTCTCCATCGAAGTCTATTTTGTCCTTTTTTCTCCTCTATTGTCTTTAACACTTTAACCACAGACATTTTAAATTACTTGTAAGTGAAATCTAATATCTGGAGAATCTGTGAATGGGCTTATTTTATCAGTCACATCATCTGGCATATCCACTAATTTTTTGCTAAATAGCAGACATTGTGTAAAACACATGTAGGAGTTTTAGACAATGTTGATGTCCACTAAAAAGCATTCCCCCTTTTCTGTTATTCAGATACAGTGAGGAGCCCTTACTTGAGTGCAATCAAGATTTGAGCTGGGTTGAGAAGGATTTGCAGTTTTAGTAAAACTATCTCTGCATAGTCCTCTTTCCTCTACTGTGTGTCTTAAAGGCTTTGGATGGAGAACCTATGGTTGCCTATCCCATCAACCCTGAGAAACCGTAGAAGATTCAGTTCTTTCCTTCAAAAGATAGCAGCTCATTGCTTCAGCTTTCTGTCCAAGCAACTTCAAATGTTTTTCCAAATGCATACCTACAAGGATGGAGAAAATTGCACTCTGCATTTTAGAAGTTTTCATCTTAACTTCTCAGCTTCCTACACATTTCAAAGACTCAGCCTATGTCTCATGAAGGAAAATTCCAGTAACATTTTAGGGACCATCATTTTTCCAGTACATTTCTCTAGCTCTGGCTAACTGAAAAATTAGTTTTTCTTTCTTCACTGGAAGTCTTCTTCCAGGGTTGCACTTGCCCCTCACTTCTTGCCCCCACTCCAAATGACTGAAATTGTTGGCTACCTAGAAAAGATCTCCTTTTTCTGGAAATTTAGTTATTTTATCCATAGCTCTCTAATGCTCTAAAGAATATGATTTTTGTAATTTATGTGGATTTTTCTAGTTTTAGTGGCAAAAGCATCATCATCAGAGGAATTACTATACTAAATGAATACATTTCAATTGTATTTTTAAAAAAATCTTAAATACATATCATAGTGTTTCCTAGGGAATTTTAAGGGAGTCTCTATACAGGTATATAATAAAATACTTCTCAAGTTATGTTACTTCCTTTCATTAAACTCACAGTATATTACTGATTATAACTATAAAAGCCAAGGAGAATTTTAAGATTCTCCCAGATTATGGACTTAGTGTGACTTGGAGAAGAAATGTTAGGGCTACATTTAGCCATTGAAATTCACTGACTTGAAACTTATTCATAGGATGATTTAATAGAATATACTTCATAGAGAATTAGGCTAATGTCAAATGAAAAAATCTTATAAAGGAAAGTGTACTCTATTATTCAGGCATTCATCTATCCATTAAGCTACATATTAACTTATTCTATAAATATCTACTAACCTTTAACTATATGCAACAGTGTGCAGGAAACTGAGGATACATCTTGTATGTTACACACACAAATACAAACAAAGTAGACAGGAAAAGGTATAAGATAATTACAAATTGTGATATGTTGAGGAAATTAACCAAGTACCAACATAGAAAGAAAAGTTTGGGGACCACTTTAGATAAGAAAGTCAGAGAGGTCTCTATGAGGAAATAACATTTAAAGCTGTGGCCTGAAAAATGAGATGAATCTAGACATGAAAGAGTTGGGATGATGAGTGTGTCAGAGAATAAGAGTACATTCCATTTGAGGGAACAGCATCTGGAAAAACTTCGAAGTGTTTAAGGAAGTGAAAGATGATCTAGCCACCAGAGGTAGTGAGCAAGAACAGAATGTCATGAGATGAAGTTGGAGAAGTAGATAGGGAAAAAATAATTCTGTGCCTTAAAGACCTTGGCTTGGAGCTTGAATTTTATTCTAAATGCAAAGGGAAGCCATTGATAGTAAGGAGTGATGTGATTCAATATAATTAAAGAGGGTTATATGGTGTTCTATGGAAAATAGACTACAGGGTAGCAGGACTGGAAGCTGTCTAGCCTGCTGCAGTAAACCAGATGAGACATGATATTATCCTTCATTAAGCCTGAGTGAGCACATTTGGATGATGGTAATGTCATTTTCTGAAATGAGGAAGGCAGGACAATAAAAAATAGTTTGAGGTAGGTTTGTTTATGGGTTGTCAAAGGTTGTCTTGTACTAAGGTTTGAAATAAAGAACCTGGAGTACAGCTAGTCAGTTTAGTTGTGATGTTTCTTCAGCACAGTTGAGCTACTTGGATGCAGGTGCAGAAAAGGCGTTTGGTAGAGCCAAAATGTTTTCTGAAGACCAGAAGTATCAACAGCACCTGGGTACTTGTTAAAAGTGTAGAATCTCAAACCCTGTCCCAGACCAACTTAATCAGAATCAGCATTTTGAAAGGCTCCCGCCGTGAGTCATATGTGCATTAAAGTTTAAGGAGCACACTGACAAAAGAATGCAAAGAAGTAAAATGGAAAATGATGTAAAAATGTAAAATGTAAAGAAAGTAAGTTTTTTTTGGGGGGTGACTGCAAAGAAATTAAATGGTTGCTAGCCAGTTCCATAACATCACAAGACATAACTATATTAGGTGATATCTACTCTTCCTCTTCTGGGCACATGGGAGGATTGTGTTACTTCACTCCTTGAACCTAGGTGTGCATATTGACTAGAACACACCAATTGGTTGTGTATGGAAATGGTCTTTGTCATGTCAGGCCTGAGAATGTCATTGCCAATGCAAAATCTTTCAACCTCCATCACCCCAAGAACCTCAATGACTATGATGAACAGAGCCTTCCTGGTGACCTGTGTTGCATATGTGATGTGAGAAATAAATTGTTGTTTTTAGACACTAATATTTTAAAGTTGTTTGTTATCACAGCATAACATATCCCATTCTGACTGATGCAGTATCACAAGAACTGGGAGAGTTAAGTAATGGAAATATAATTGAAAAAGCCATAGAGAAGTATTAGGTTAGTTAATGCTTTGTCTCTCATTGAGGAAGTTCCTGAAAAATTTGGGTCCCACTCTGTGATGACTATACTGCTTTGAACTCACAGAACATGCCGTGTCTATTTCTACTCCCTAGATCAGAATATTAATAAGAGTTTCTAGATTTGTTTGTTGTTAAGAAAGGAAATCCAATCCTGAGTCTTTTGCTCAGGAATTATACTTTTGAGTAAGTCTAGCTAAACTCTGCAATTAAAGCTAATTCTACGTTTTTTACTGTTAGGTAAAATTACTGTGCTCTCATTCTTATTTTAGAAATTCATAGGTTTATACCTAACTCACTTTTCTTCATCAGTTTTCTTCATGACTCAGTTTATTCTAATAACAATTTGGAATCCTCAAATTCATGGCATCCTATCTCTGATTTCAGGAATTCCTAAGGCAGGAACTTAGGATACCAAATACCCTTTGTCCAAAGTTTATTCATCCAAGCTTCTGTGCAACACACACACACACATTATCTAATTATATATTATAATGTATGCAGAAGGCTTCTAGACTAAATCTCCTCATCAACTTGTCTGTAGACAAGAATTGTCTTCTCAAATTTGAACTTCTAGCCCTAGGACAACTCCAAGATGAACACAAGCTTTTTATATCAAATATAGGGAAAACTAAGAACCATTAGTATAGGGGCACCTGAGTGGCTCAGTTGGTTAAGCATCCAACTTTGGGTCAGGTCATGATCTCACATACGTGGGTTCGAGCCCCACATCAGGCTCTGTGCTGACAGCTCAGAGCCTGGAGCCTGTTTCAGATTCTGTGCCTCCCTCTCTCTCTGCCCCTCCCCAACTCATGCTCTCTGTCTGTCTCAAAAATAAATAAATGTTAAAAAAAAAAGAACAATTAGTATAATAGAACAAAAGGTATGCTTTCTTTTCCTTACAGGATGATCTCTCTTTCACCAGATAGAGCTATACATAATTTAATATCATCATCTAATGAATGACTTTTGTCTTAGAAAATGATAGTTATGTAGTGAAATAAAGACATATATTTAGATTATTGTTTTATGAAAAGAAGTTTCTCATATAATTATCTTTTAATTGAAGCTGCTTAGAGCTGTGAGAACCTTTAATGTACCTTACAGATGGACTGTAGGAGTTGATGCTGAAAATAATATATAAATATATGATGTTTAAAGTGTGTCATTTGCACAAAGTGACTACGATAAACCTTTTTTAGGATTCACACAATAGAGACAACTGTGGCTGGCAGTAGGAGGCAAAGAGTGAAAAGAATAAGGTTATTTCAGAAACACACCTACTCTTTAAACCATGACCCTCACCATATCTGTCTATATAAAGAACAAGAAGGCTTAATCCAGAACTATAAAAAGCAATTATTTTTAGACTTCAGTTTTTTTTTCCTTTCACTGTCGATCTTGTCAACAGTATTAAATGTGAATGACACAGAAACTTTTAAGACTTGCCCTTTGGAGCAAAGATGCTCATAGAGTGCTGCAGTGTGAGCAGACTAAATTACTGATAATTATAATCTTTAAAAGAAATATTAAAATTATGAACCTTTCTGAACTACTTCAGTGACAAAATTAGGAGAATTAGAAAATATAGCCCAAGGAAATAGAATCCTTGACATATCCATGAAGGAATTTTTCCCTCCACTTGTATAACACTACTTACAAAGCCTTTTATAGATGTTGGTAAATGGCTTTAGAAACATTTACACATTACATTCCAAAATAATGACCACTATCAAGTAATTGGCAGTAAGTACCTCAATAACCTGGCAAGTTGCTTCAAGTCTCTTCCTTCTCATATTCTTTCTTCATGTGAAAAAGCTTTAGTGTCTCCTTAAACGTAGCTGAGAATGATTTTTAAATATTTAAGCATTTTGACAACTTTTAACAAATGCACATATGAAACCTGAGTTTAGCATGTAGTAAAGAGTAGCAATTCTGAAATCTACTGCCTGAGCTTGAATCTTAGTACAGTTCAAAAGCTAAACAATCCTGGGGGATGCAGTTCACTACACTAAGTCAAACTCTTTTATCTGTAAAATGTGAATAATTATGGCACCTCCATCAGTCATTTTAAAACTCAAATGAGGTAATCCATGCAAAAGACTGCCCCATGCTTGCCATATAATAGGCTCTCGATGCTTTATCATTGTTATAATAGTTGTTATTCTGTTTTAAAAGGTAGTAGTTATATAACTATAACTAGATATTTAAAACTTCTGAAATCTTTTGCCTCTTTATATTAATTGGATATCTTTTAGAAGACAATTATGTCAGGGAATGTAGAAGCTCCCCATTATTACATATTTCATTGTTTTCAGTAATCATGAACTGTCATGTTTTTACCTTGTCAACTAGTGAAGTTGATAGTTACAGAAGGGAAACTCCTTCTGTAATTTCAGCTTAATTTGGCAAACCCTTTGAGCAGATACCTTTGTGTGTCAGACAATGAGCTAGAAATTACAGGAGACACACAGATGAATTAGAAACTGCAAGTCCTTTAGGATTTTACGGTCTGGTATAATAGATAAGATAAGAATACAAACACTATAATATTATAAGATAGAGCAAGATTACTTCTATGAGATTTGAAAACAGAGATCATATCATGATTGCAGTTGTCTGACAAGAATTCAAGAAGGAGAAAGGAAAGATAACAACTTTACAAAAGGACTTGGGGGTAGCATTTAAAGTTATAGAAAAGCCTGAGTCAGGGAGCAAAGGCAGGATCCATGGACTTTGGGAAATAGTGAGTAGTTCGGTATCATTGGTATTAGGAACCTGCAGCACTAGTGAGACAGTAGGACAGACAAGCTAACACTTCACAGATTGTACTGAGTTCTGGATAAACTGCAGCAAGAATTTATTTGCAAATATTGCACTGGATCTGGGCTCAAAAGAAAGATAGAGAAATCCTTAGATAGCAGAAGTTTAGAAAAGTCAAACTAAAGCTCTAGGGGAGAGCTGATGGTTCAGCGATCTATGAGTATTTCAGATTATATGTGAGTCCCAGGTGCTGGAGGCTAAGATTCTAAAGCCCTCTTGGAGATACTGACAAGACCCCCTTCTACACAAGCAGTGATGCTATACCTATCCCCTTGCAGTGAGCTGACACTATTTTGAATGCTCTGGCCTTATGGACTAGAAAAACTGTAGGTCTAAGATGTGTCTAAGAAATATGCAGCTTATACAAGATTTTGGAAGTTAGAGGAAACAAATCACTTTTCAGAAACTGAAACTCCTAATATGAGCTATAAACAGAAGGAATTAATATGAAAATTAACATAAAATGATTCAGCATAATTGAATTGCCTCAGAGCACCACCCGAAAAGAAACATACTCAAAACTAGTTTGTAACAACTCTTTCACAAACCAGCAACTTGAGCTCCCAAACACTAAATGCATCTCACTGAATGTGAGTTGACAATAATGACAAATATCATTGGGTCGAATCAGCAAATTTGGACCATTAGCAATGCAAGAAGTAAAAATAATAGAAAATATAGAAGAAAAGATAACATTTCTTTAAACTAATTTAAGAGATTAAAAAACACAAAACACAACCAAGGAATGGAAAAATATGAAAAAGCTTAAATGTTTTTAAATAGAAAATATTGTCATTGAAATTAAAGAAGAGACTAAGTAGCTAAATAGACACAATTGAAAAAAGAATTAGCAATCTGGAATTTAGACCTAGGAAAAGGTCATTCAGAAGCCAAAACAGGTAAAGAAATGAAAAACATAAAAGAGCACTTAGAAAAATGAAGAATGGAATGAGAAACTTTAGTATGCACATAATAGAAATGTATATAATGTAATATAGATAAATTCCAGAATGAAAACACAACAGATTGTGGGAGAGGCAACATTCTATGAATTAGTTTATAAGAATCTTTTAAAGTTGAAGGCTGATAAGATACTCAGATTGAACAAAGTCAATTATAAATAAAAGCAAATCCAAATGAATATAATCCACATTATACCAAAAACAAAAAGAAAAAATTTAAAGCTACCACACACACACACACAAATAGTGGTGATTTACAAAAGATCAGCTATTTAAATGACAAGAGACTTTGCACTTGCAACAAATAGGGCACTAAAATCACATTATGCAAATACTATGGGGAAAATGAAAACATCTAAAAGACCTGTTGAAAGTGAATATAACTTTTAAAGAAGTATGACTAAGATTGAAAGAGTTGTCAGTCACAGAACCCTACCAAAATAATCATGTAAAGATTAGAAAACAAGAAACTACACTCTGAAAGAGGATAACTCAAGGAACAATGGTTAAGAAGCAATTGTGAATAGACTGGTTAAAAAGTATTACTAGTTTAAAAAATCAGTAATAATAATAAGAATAAATAGTAATTTGAGGGATTCAAAACCAAGTGGATTAAATTACTAAGTAGCAATAGAAATGAAAGAGTAAGACTGAAAAAAATCATTAACTGAATAGAAATAATGGAAGAATAGGGTTGGGATGGATATAATGAGAAAAAGAGATAAAATATTAGAATTGTAGGTTAGGGTTATATTTGGATGGCCTTGTAAGTCAAACAATGTAGAAAGTATTTTATTTGATTTGTGTTTTTAAACAGAGAGGTGACATGTTTAAGATGAGAAAGTAGAATAGGTTAGTATGGAGAGACTCAGTGACACAAGTTGAGAGAGTGTTGTAATGAGTGTGATGGGAAGTACTGAAGAGCTGGATCAGCATGCATATAGGTAAAAAGGATGGATATGAGAAACAACACATAGCTAGTATTTGGAGGACTTAGAAATTGAAGATGCGTAGATAAGAAATGATAGCTGTCCCTGAAAAACTGCTTTTATCCTTTATCTTTGTAGTAATCCATCATAACAATGATGTAGTGACATTTGCTCCTTTTCAGAGACAAATCAAATAATCCTAGGGAAGTGACAATTTGTTCACTGACCTATGTAGTAAATAGTAGAACCGCAATTTAAATCCAAGTTTTGTGACTCCAGCTATTCTTTAAACTTTATATACTAGTAAGATTTCCAGAGACAATGCTTAGTAGGTAATTGTTGACTTTAACTTCTAATTTAAAGAGTTGTGGGTTTCAAATCAGATTTGATACTTCTGATTTTGATTTTGAAGAGAAACACAAAGAAGACAGCAGTTGAAAGGAAAGTAAAAGTATTTAAATAAGATATGCTATTTCAGTCTATATTTTTGAGAGACTGAAGAGGATTGGATGGAATCCAGAATCATAGAGATAACCATTGTGTTCAATCATAAAATCATAGAGATAAAAACAAAAGAGGACATAGAATGCAAATAAAGGACAATTTTAAATACAGAACAAGTAAGGTGAGCAAATCCAATCTGAACTCTACTTCTTCATGATCCAGGAAAGAGAAAAACAGACCAGCAGATAAACTTGGATTGGTTATTCTAGAAATAGATAGCAGAAGAGTCGGCAGACGGTAAGGAGAGAAACTTCCACAGCACACTTGTATTGTAAAAGGAAAATCAAGAACTTGGAATTGTTTTTCGACTAAATATGTTCTGGATGGAAATCTGCCTTATCTGAACACTCTTTATACCCTTTATAAATGCTACTAACAGTCTACACTCATGTGTACAAACATTACAAGGTATTTGTTCTGAGTGCTTTTCACTGGAAATGCCAGGAAGGATACTAATTAGTGCCAATTGTGAGAGCTGGTGGTATGATCTGGACACCTGTCTGCAAAGAGCTGGACTGAGAAAAACTCATTCCACATAAGCCTGCTAAGCAGCTGTCAGATGGCAATGACGTTAATTTACTGCCGACTTTTGCCGCATTTGGTGCTGACCCAGACGTGGAAAACTGCCTTCCCTATCTCTGATTAGTTGAACCGTCCATTACCTTCTGTACTGTTTTTATTGCAAATAGAATACATGTCTAAATGTTTTATTCCTCAAGATTTAAGTCAGTGTTGTGATGCTTTTGTTTGAGGGTCGAAGGATATGTTAGATCTGTACAAGTAAAATCCCTCACAGATATAGGTAGGGGTTGCCAAAATCATAGACACAGAGCTGATTTGAAGTAGTTAGATGATGTTTACCCTGGCAACCGTTGTTACATTCTGTTCCTAATGGAGAACATTCAAATCCTCTGCAGCTTTGAATATCACAGCTGTGATTTGCACTGCCAGCACAAAACTGAAGACTGGGTTTTATGACTTTTGGGGGGGATAGAGCCTATTAATTTCATTTCTCTTCAAAACTTTCCTCACACTCGACCTATTTAACAGGACACTTTTCAGGCAAGAACCTACACTGCTTCTTTAAGCCAAAAAAGTTCATTACATGCTATTTGATACCAATGTTTTCTAGTATTTCAATGCTTTCCATGTTGATAAACTAGAACAGCTTTCAAGTGTGCCTAACTTAATCCTCTGATCTAATAGAAACATAAAAGGAAATTAACTTATTCATTCATTCATTTCATTTGTTTGCTCAACATACCGAGTTAAGACCTCTAGGTGCAGGGAATATACTACTAAAAAAGTAGACAAGACCTCTTTCTTCACAAAGGTTATATTCTAATGGAAAAGGCAGGAAAACAAATAAGCCAAGCGACAAATATACAATGGCTAGTAAGCTTGAGCACAGTGAAGTAAGTGAGTAAGTAAGTAAGTTGATTGAGAATGATAGAGAAACTATCTTACACAGAGTAAGGTAAAACTTCTCGGAAGAAATTACAACACACACACACACACACACACACATACACACACACACACACACACGTGTTTTTCTATGGGAAGACTATTCCAGGCCAAAGGTAGATAAGTTCAAGGGCCCTGAGGCAGGCGTGTATTTAATGTTGTTGAGGAAACTCAAAAAGACCAGAGTGATTAGAGCACAGTGATCAAGGGGAAGGTATTGAAAGCCTCCAGGAAATAGATCACATAGGGCACACAGACTGTGACGAAGGAAGCTTGCCTGTTTGCAGTAACTCGTGCTATCTTAGGCTAATGTGGGTTCATTTGAAATTAGTAGGTAAATAATTAATTAAAAAGAAATTTAACCCTTAGGAATATTTTTCAAATCTTATAGGAGACATGGTAAATTGAGCCTTTGTTGGGTTAAATTACATAAATAAGTTGAAATGTTTAAATAAAAATATAGGCAGCTCTGGTTCCAAAACCTCTTCCACTGTATTACATCACGAAGGTAGAGTTAAGACATCGTAACTGAATACCTCTAACAAACTTTCACTGTACTAGATTCTAAGGCTGTAAATAAGGCAGGGAACCTATCCTCGAGGTCCAGAAAGACTAGTGGGATAGAAAGACATAGAGGCAACTTATTATAATTCAGTGTGATACAAGTAATATATGTGTAAGATAAGAGAGCACAGAGAATGCTGTATCTGTTTAGGAATTTAGAAGAGTCAGGAATAAATCTTAGTGGTGTATAAACATGGGTTTATATAAGGTAGGAGAGCGGAACATTCAGGGCAAAAATAGGAAGTTATGAAGCACATGACTTCAACAGAAAATTGCAAGTAGTTATCAATAGCAGGACTGGAGTTCGACCTGGCAGTACACATCTTGGCAAGCTAGCTGCCTTCTACTCTGAGGGTCACTGTCCTTTCTGATTGGTCCACATTATGCCTGTATCATGGTTAAATATGTTAATATCACTCCACAGCAAGGCACATGGAGATTTAAGAGGCATACAGCAAGAGCTAGATCATTGGTTGATGGCTGCCACTATGGGAAATGCAGAGAGTAATGAAAGAAGAAAATAAGAAGAAATAAAATGCCTAAATATGTTATTTTTTTAGCATAACACAATATAAATAGAGTATGTCTCTAAAGATGTTTATTTTATCAAAATACTTTTAGGCAGAGTTTTAGAGCCTAAAGAAAAATATCTACAGTGTCAAGATAATTTGTAACATACCCTTTTGTTTAGAAAATTCATAACTTTTGGATTAGTTCAGATTGATTGCATACTTTAAAGGATTTGTTGGCATGTATCTTAATGGGAAACTGATAATTACAGGTATTATGCCTTAACCTTTCTATTTCAATACTTTCTGGCGTGTTCTTTATTATCTTATATCCTTTTGATAATTTAATTTTATCACAAATGTAGCAATAAGATGATAAAGATTGACCTTTTAATAAACAAGTAAAAGTATAATGGATCATTGCTATCTCTTTACCCTTTCTTACCCTGCCATTTTTCCACATTGTAAAGATGTTATTCTTCCCTTGAACTGTGAGATAAGCAAATATGAAAAGTTGGCGGCAGATTGCCCTAAGCCATCAATTTAAGCCTTGCCTCTTAATAGTTCATTCTGCTGCTGAAGATCTAGCTGAGATTTTTTTTTGGTAGTTTTATCATTTATTTACCTATCTATTTATTTATTTAGATGTTTGGTTTTTTTTTTTTTTTTTGGTGGGGAGGGAGCAAGCCGGGAAGGAGCAGAGAGAGAGAGGGAGGAAAAAAGAATCTCAAGCAAGATCAGCACTGTCAGTGCAGAGGCTGATGCAGGGCTCATTCCCACAAACCGTGATATCATGACCTGAGCTGATATCAAGAGTCAGACCCTTAACTAACTGAGCCACTCAGGTGGCCCTGTTTATTTATTTTAAAAATAATGCTAAAGTAATCTAGCTTTCAGTCATGTCATTGAACATCTCTAGTTCAGAGACAGTATCTTAAGCTAAAATGAAACTTTTTTTGCTGTTATATAGAGATGTGTCTATTTTAAGAGATATTGCAAAAATTATTAACCTCAGACTGTAAAGTAAAAATGGATGTTTTGGTTTTAATTCCAATATAGTTAACATACAGTATTATATTACTTTCAGGTAGAGAATATAGGGATTCAACAATTCTGTGCATTGCTCAGTGCTCATTATAAGTGTCCTCTTAATACCCTTCACCTATTCTACCCATCCACCACCCACCTCCCTTCTAGTAACCATCTATTTGTTTTCTATACCAGAGTCTGTTTTTTGATTTGTCTCTTTTTTCTTTATTTGTTTTGTCTCTTAAATTCCACATATGAGTAAAATCATACAATATTTGTCTATCTCTGACTTCCTTATTTCGTTTAGCATGATATTCTCTAGATCCATCCCGGTTGTTGCTAATGGCAAGATTTCATTCTCCTTTATGACTGAGTAATATTCCATTGTATAAATATACCACATCCTCTTGATCCATTTATCTATCCATGGACACATGGGATGCTTCCATAATTTGGCTATTGAAACTAATGTTGCAATAAACATAGAGATGCATATATCTTTTTGAATAATAGTGTTTTCATATTTGTGTGAATCCCCAGTGGTGGAAATACTGATCATAGGGTATTTCTATTTAAAATTTTTCTAGCACACTCCATACTATTGTCCACAGTGGCTGCAGCAGTTTGCATTCCCACCAATAGTACACCACTGTGTCCTTTTTCTCCACATCCTCACCAGTACTTGTTTCTTGTATTTTTTATTTTAGCCATTCTGACAGGTGTGAGGTGATATCTCATTGTGGTTTTGATTTGCATTTCCCTGATAATTATTGATATTGGTTGGTATCTTTTCATGGTGTGTTGGCCATATATAAGTCTTGAGTGTCTGCTCATGTCTTCAGCCCATTTTTATTTAGGTTGTTTGTGTTTTGTTGTTGTTGTTGAGTTGTATAAATTATTTTATCCTTTATCAGGTATGTCTTTTGCAAATATCTTCTCCCATTCATTAGGTTGTATATTAATATTTTTGTTTGTTTCCGTTGCTGTGCAGAAGTTGTTGGGTTTTTTGTTTGTTTATTTTTTGGTATGGTCCCAATAGTCTATTTTTGCTTTTGTTTCCCTTGCTTCGTGAAACATATCTAGAAAAAAGTTGCTACCTCTGATGTCAAAGAAATTACTGCCTTTGCTCTCTTCTATGACATTCATGGTTTCAGGTGTCATATTTATGTCTTTAATGCATTTTGAGTTTATTTTTGTGTATGGTATAAGAAAGTATCCCTGTGTCAGTCTTTTGCATATACTGTTTTGCATATCCAGTTTTCCCAGCACCATTTTTGAAGAGGCTGTCTTTTCCTCATTGCATATTCTTGCCTCTTTTGTCAAAGAGTATTTGACCATATAATCATAGGTTTATTTTGGGGCTCTTTTTTTAAAATTATTTTTTACATTTATTTATTTTTGAGAGACAGAATTGTGTGGGGAGGTGCAGAGAGAGAAGGAGACACAGAATCCAAAGCAGGCTCCAGGCTTTGAGCAAGCATTCAGCACAGAGCCCAATGCAGGGCTTAAATCCATGACCTGATCATGACCTGAGCTGAAATCAGACATTTAACTGACTGAGCCGCCCAGGCACCTCTATTTCTGGGCTCTTTATTCTGTTCCATTGATCTATGTGTCTGTTTTTGTGCCAGTATCATACTGTTTTGATTACTAAAGCTTTGTACTATATCTTGAAATCTGGGAATGTGATGCCTCCGATTTTGGTCTTCTTTTTCAAGATTGTTTTGGCTATTCAAGGTCTTTTGTAGTTACATAAAGAAATTTAGGATTATTTGTTCTAGTCTCTGAAAAAAATCTTGTTGGTATGTTGATAGGGATTGCATTAAATGTGTAGATTGCTTGGGTAGTATAAACATTTTAACAATATTGGTTCTTCCAGTCCATGAGTATGGAATATCTTTCCATTTGTGACATCTTTAATTTCTTTTATCAATGTTTATAGTTCTCAGAGTATAGGCTTTTTTCCACCTCCTTGGTGAAGTTTGTTCCTAGGTATTTATTGTTTTTGGTGTAATTGTAAATGGAATTGCTTCTTAGGTTCTCTCTCTGCCACTTCGTTATTAGTGTACAGAAATGGATTATGTATCCTGTGACCTCACCAAATTCAGTTCTAGTAGTTTTTGTTGGAGTCTTTAGGGTTTTCTGTATGTAATATGTCATCTGCAAATAGTGAAAGTTTTACCTCTTTCTTATCAATTTGTATGCCTCTCATTTCTTTTTTCTTGTCTCACTGCTGTGGCTAGGACTTCTAGTATTACGTTGAATAAAAGCAGTGAGAGTGAATATCCTTTTCTTGTTCCTAGCCTTAGAGGAAAAGCTCTAAATTGTTAACCATTAAGTATGATATTAGCTGAGGGTTAGCCTTTGAAGTATGTCACCTTAAACCTATGTTGTTGAGGGTTTTTATCATGAATGAATGTTGTACTTTGTTAAAAGCTATTTCTGCATCCATTGAGATGATCATATGTTTTTTCCTTTTTATATTGATATGATGTATCATGTTGATTGATTAGTGAATACTGAGCCATGTGTGCATCCCTGGTATAAATCCCACTTCATCATGGTGAATTATTCTTTTTAATGTGTTGTTGTATTTGGTTAGCTAATGTTTTGTTGAGATTTTTTGCATCTATGTCAATCAGAGATAATGACCCATAGTTCTCTTTTTTTGTAGTGTCTTTTTTATTTCAGTATGGGACTAATTCTTGTCTCAGAGAATGAATTTGGAAGCTTTCCTACCTCTTCCATTTTTTATTTTTTTGAATAGTTTGAGAACTCTTCTTTAAATATTTGATAGCATTCACCGGTGAAGTCATCTGGTCCTGGACTTGTGTTTGCTGGTTTTTTGTTTGTTTGTTTATTTGTTTGTTTGTTTTACTATTAATCCAATTTCATTGGTAGTAATTGGCCTGTTCAAATTTTCTGTTTCTTCCTGATTCAGTTTTAGGAGTTTATATGTTTCTATGAATTTATCTATTTCTTCTAGGTTGTCCAATTTGTTGACATATAATTTTTGTAATATTCTCATATAATCCTTTGTATTTCTGTGATGTCAGATTTTATTTATTCTCTTTCATTTCTGTTTTTGTTTATTAAGTCCTCTTTCTTTTTTTAATATGTAGGCCTAAAAGTTTATCAATTTTGTTGATCTTTTTAAGAACAAGTTCCTAGTTTCATTGATTTGTTCTATTTTTTTTCCTTTTTTAAGTTTTGATTTTGTTTATTTCAACTCTAATCTTTATTATTTCCTTCTTACTTCTGGTTTGGGATTTTGTTTGTTCTCTCTCTCTCTCTCTCTTTTTTTTTTTTCCTAGCTTTATTAGGTGTAAAGTTAGGTGGTTTAATTGAGCTTTTTCTTGCGTCTTGAGACCTGTATTGCTTTAAGCTTCCCTATTACAACAGATTTGGGACCATTTTGTTTTCATTTTCATTTGTCTCCATCTTTTTTTTCTTCTTTGATTCTTGGTTGACTCATTCATTGTTGAGTAGCATGTTTTTTAACATGCATGTATTTGTATTCTCTCCAGATTTTTCTTGTGGTTGATTTCTAGTTCATAGTATTATGATCAGATGCATGGTAAGACTTAAGTCTTTTCAAATTTGTTGACACTTGTTTTGTGGCCTATTATGTAATCTCTTTTAGAATGTTCCATGTGCACATGAAATAATGTATCTTCTGCCTTTTTAGGATAGAATGTGTGCCATTTCAAATCACTATTTCCGTGTTGATTTTCTGCTTTGATATCTGTCCGTTGATGCAAGAGGATGTTAAAGTCCTCTACTTTTATTGTATTATTATCAATTACTTTCCTTATGTGTTTTTAGCTGCTTTATGTATTATGGTGCTTCTATGTTGAGTACCGTATTTATAACTATTATATATATTCTTGTTGAATTATTCCCTTTATCATTATATAGTGTTCTTCTTTGTCTCTTGCTACAGTCTTTCTTTAAAGTCTATTTTCTCTGATACAGATATTGCTATCCTGGCTTTCTCTTCAATGCCATTTGCATGAAAAATTATTTTTCCATTCTTTCACATTCAGTCTGCATGTGTCTATAAGTCTGAAATTAGCCTCTTACTGACAGCATATATATGGACCTTGCTTTTTTTATCCATTCTTTTGTCTTTTGATTGGAGCATTTAGTTCATTTGTATTCAAAGTGATTATTGACAGGTATATATTTATTGCCATTTTGTTACTTGTTTTATAGTTGTTTATCATTCTTTTCTATGTCTTTTGACTGGAGTATTTAGTTCATTTGCATTCAAAGTGATTATTGACAGGTATGTACTTATCACTATTTTGTTCCTTGTTTTATAGTTGTTTACATAGTTCTTTTCTCTTCTGTCTTGCTCCCTTCTCTTAGAGTTAGATGGCTTTCTTTACTAATATACTTGGATTCCCTTCTTTTTTACTTATTTGTTACTGGTTTTTGATTTGTGGTTACCACTAGGTTTGTAATTAACATCGTCTGCATATAGCAGTCTCTGAAGCTCACTTAAAAATTTTGAACTCATTCTTTACTCCTCTTCTTCTATTTTATGTGCATGATATGATACTTTACATCCTTTTATTTTGTGAACCCATTGAGTTATTTTTATAGATATACTTATTTTGACTGCTTTTATGTTGCTACTTTCCTTACTGCTGCTTATGGTCTTTTCTCTCTACTCAATGTTCCCTTTAACATTTCATGTTGGTCTGGTTGGTCTGCAACTAGACCACCTTTAATTTCTGTTTGTCCAGAAAACTTTTAATCTCTCCTTCCATTCTGATTGATAGACTTGATGGATGGCATATTCTTGGCTGCTGGGTTTTTTTTTTTTTTTTTTTTTTTTGGTTATGTTTTGTTTTGTTTTTTCTTCAGTACCTTGAATATATCATGCCACTCCCTTCTGGCCTGAAAACTTTCTACTGAAAAATCAGCTTATAGCCTGATGATGTTTCCCTTGTATGTAACTCTTCTCTTGTTGCTTTTAAAATTCTCTTTATCACTATATTTTCCATTTAATTACTGTGTGTCTTGGTGTGGACCTTCATGGGTTGATTTTGTTGGCACCTCTCTATACTCCCTTAATCTAGATTTCTGTTACCTTCCCCATATTTGGGAAGTTTTCAGCTATTATTTTTTCAAATACATTTTCTGCCTCTGTTTTCTCTCTCTTTTCCTTCTGGGATCCCTATAATGTGTATGTTATTATGCTTGGTGACATCACTGAGTTCCCTAAGTTTATTTTCATTTTTTATTATTTTTTTCTCTTTCCTGTTGAGTCTTTCTCCTCCAGGTTGCTGATCCATTCTTCTGCTTCTTCTATTCTCTTTATTCCATCTTTTATATTTTTCTATTTCACTTACTGAGTTCTTCATCTCTGATTGGTTCCTTTTTATGTTTTCTTCTTCTTTGTTAACGGTCTCACCGAGGTCCTCCACTCTTTTCTCAATCCCATGACGTTTTATGACGATTACTTTAAATTCTCTATCAGCATATTACTTATCTCCATTTCATTTAGGTCTCTTGCTCTGATTTTGTCTTGTTGTTTCTTTTGGGACATAATTTTCTGTCTCCTCATTTTGTCTAACTCTCTGTGTCTGTTTCTATATATTGGGAAAGTTAACTACTTCTGTTCTTTGAAAGTAGTGGCCTGTGTAGAAGAGGTCCTATAGTGGTCTGCATTACAAAGTGCCTTGTTCACCAGAACCTGGTGCTTCAGATGCATTTCCTATGTGTGTTGCTTGTACCCTGCTGTTATGGCCGAGCTTCTTTTGCCTCAGTCCCGTAATCTGCAATGGCTCTCTTGCCTGTTGTAGGTAGGGTTTGGTCCCTGTGTTGTCAGTTGGCCACTCTGGGGCTACCTTAGTCTTAAGTTGATTCAGACCAGGCATTTGCCAGATATTCAGTCACACCAAAATAAAGGAGAATGTGGGAGAAAGCACATGGTGCCAGCAAGGTTCAAATGGGAGAGAACCTACAGCTGCTGGGGACCAAGGTAGACTGGTTTGGAGGGGCTGCATGTTCAGAAGTCCACAGGTGAAATGCCTAGTCTCAGCAAGGTTTGTGCAGTTCTGCTATGGGAGGGGAGCTGGAGTGGAGTCCTGACTAGAGTCAGAGTGTCTGCAAAAGAATGCATTGGCATAGTGCATTGTTAGTAAGTTAGGCAGGGAGTGTTGTTGGCCTGGAGCTGTTTCCTAATGGTGGCTGTATGCATATGCTGGAGGGCAGGGGAAGGAAATGGAGCATGCCAACTCCTTTGTTCCTGGAGAAGTCTACCAATTATCTCTACCCCTCCAGCACAAGCTCTGAGGTTAATATAGAAATTTACCTCTGTATATCCCAGGCATTTTTCAAACTGCTGCTTCTCTGCTGTATCTCTGTGGAGCTGTTGTGTTGTCTCTTTAAGGGCAGAAATTCAGTTTTTTTCTCACCCTCCTGGCTCTCCCACTTATTTAAAGTTCCATGTTTTAAGCACTGCTGATTTAAAGAATTCACCAAATCCAAAATTTAGCCTCTCTGGTTTTCAAAGTCAAATATTATGGGGATTCATCTTCTCTGTGCATGCTTCCTGGTGTCAAAGTCTGTTTCTCCCTCTTCTTCAACTGTTCCTCCCTTCCTCCCATGTACAGTCCTGTGTCTCTACCTTTCCCATCCTTGTTGATGTGGCCTCTTCTCTACATTTAGCTGTGGAGTTTGTCATGCCAGTCTTTGGGATGTTTTCTAGGTTATTTACATTAATGTGGGTGTTAGCTAGTTGTATCTGAGTGATGAGGTGAGCCTAGGGCCTTCCTACTCCGTCTTACCTGAAAGAAAAAATGGGTATTTTGAAATGTTTATAATCTCTTGTCTCTGATCACACCTTGCTGAGCTATCTCACTTGTTTATCACATGCAAAAGTATCTTTTAAAAATCTTTTCAATTAAAAACTCAAACTAATACAGAGTTTTCCCAATGCATTCAATTGTATGTTCTGAGTACTAGAAAAGGCAAATCTGTCATGCCTACACAAGTGTATACATTTGTTAGGTTTTTTTCATGCTGGCTGTTTATCCATCTGAGTGTGAGGTACACAAAATTTATAGTTTTGAAATTCTCCCAAGTATTATAATGCTCTTTTAAAGAAGACTCTGCAATTTTAAGTAAATTTGTTTGGTGAAAATATGTAAATTAATAGTAATGAAGATTCTGATGTTCATTCTGTTCTTTTGACCATCACAGATCAAAGAACACCTTGCTAAGGGGCAACGAATGCTGGCAGGTGATGGAATGTCCCAGGTGACCAAGACACTGTTGGATTTAACTCAGAGGAAAAATTTCTATGCAGGTGATCTTCTGATGTCTGTGGAAATTCTCAGAAATGTGACAGACACATTTAAAAGGGCAAGTTACATCCCTGCATCTGATGGAGTCCAGGTAAGGAGAGACAGTCCCCTGAAGGAAAAGACTAGTGAAGATGCAATCGGTTTTGGTCCTGAGAAGCCACTTTTGCAGCTGCTTTGGAGCCATTCTGGCCTGCAGGGAGAGAGTGCTCATTGCTGCAGGAGACGTATTCAGCTTGTGCTTAGTGTGAGCTCTGGAAATGACCTCAATTCCCTTAGTTATTGTACACCTCAGTGTCCTCAACCATAAAATACACATAATACATACACCTCAAGGAGATACTGAATGAGAATGTGTGTAAAGTGTTTTGAGCCCTGAGATAAAAGGCACTATAGCAAATTCAAGGTTGTATCATGGATATTTTATTCCCACATTTAATATCACCATCTTGCCATAGGAGACTATTAAAAGTACATTAAACGTAATGAAAGCACATTAACTATAACATGCAAAGAAGACACAGTTTAAGTTTTGTTTGGGGTTTTGCTAGTTGAAGGGGGAAGGCCATATTCAATTTCATGGAACCATGGCCTGAAAATCTCAAGCAAACAGAGAATTGTTCTAGATAGGAAAATAAGAAATTCAATAACTCCTCACAGCATGTTTTTCTTGTCATGGAAGACTTCTAGAGCAACCTCGTTTATTTTCATAATAAAGTTTAAGTACTCACCCAATTTCAGTACTGCCTTTGCCATTAAAACAAAGCTCCTTGAATGGCAAACAAAACACATTTAATCCAGCTCCTGTTTGCATTTCAGATTAACTCTTTTTGTGCTGTAGGCTAAAATATACTCCTGCCAAGAATGCTGAGTTGATTTCTGCATTTCCAGCATAATGTTCTTTCTCTATCTTTGCATAAAGTTCATTAAAATAAAAATTTGGCAAAACTCCCAGAGTAGGTAGTTTTCTTTCAGCCTACTCTTCATTTGGGAGTTTTATTTGCATTACACTTGGGGAATGCAGAGGGTGTTTTTTTGTTTTGTTTTGTTTTGTTGTTTGGTTTTGCTTTGTTTTGTTTTAATCAGCTATTGAGGGAAAGAGGAAAAGAAGAGTTTTTGAAGTCATGGAATCCTTATAAATGATATTGATGCCCTGATTTGTATAGAGGTACATATTTTACTTAAATTATATGCATATACTGCTGAAAGTGACTGCCATGAGAATTATTCGTGCTATTTTATATTATATCACCAGTGTCCAGGAAAACAGTTTTAATTGTAAAAATATGTGGAATGGAAGATTACCCTCATTTGAGCATTTCAAACACTTTTTTTTTTTTTGCAAAGAATGAAACAGTCTTCCAATTTAAAAAACTTAGTAAACTAAGGCAAGTAGATCTTTTCCCTGTAGTTCTAAAATACTTCTATCCATTAGAATTTATATTAAAAAATAATGTCTGAAGACCTTTACACAAAATAGAAGTTGTAATTTCAAAAGACTTCAGACGCTTATGTTCATAATTGAAACATAAGCAAATGCTTAATCAAATAATCTCTAGGGCCTCCTTTAACCCTCAAGAGTGTAGGGCTTTACGATTTTTAGACACTGAAACTGAAGAAATTAAGATTACCAGGTTATATTGGGAGCATATTTTGATTGAGCTACTCATTAGAATGCTTTGACTCAATGAACAATTAGTTTATTCATGGACATTAGCTGGCTTGACTTAAATAGAGCAGTTTAGCTGATTATTTTGTTGTCATTTTGGCATAGCCAGAAATAAATCCCTCCATTTCCATCCCACGCTCTGATTAATCCTCGACATTATACAAGATTCTTAGCACGTTGGTGTCCTAGTCATCCCTTCACAAACAGCACTGAATTTGTCTACCACATTGTCTTTTCTGGTGTCTTTTCAGGCCCCTGGAATGCTCTCCTCCTCTTCTGGAATCCCTTCTTTTTCCATATCTGTCTGTCAAAATCTTAGTCTGGATCTAGCAAGTCTTTCTGAATCCCAGACCAGCAAGCCACAAACTCCATCAGAAAATGATTTCTCTTTTCTGAAATCTCAGACAGCTTTGCACCTCTTTTATTCTACTTTCACCATTTCACAGAAATCCTTTATACATATTTATTGTCTTAGATTGATTATAATCTCTGGTTTATCGCCTTACTCAACATCACCTGTACCTTACTTAAACCTCAGTGTTCTGTTTCCAAGGGCTCTGGGCACTTTTGATTAGCTAGCACTTCAGATTAATATGACAAAACTAATTATCTTGAATTGCAAGTGTTCTTGCATATTCTACTTCTCTTTGTAGACATAGCAGTCTTACACTGAAATTATGATGTTATCTTGACTTTTCCTTCTTTTCTTTTTTTATAGGATATCCCTACACAGTGTCTCTTCTATTCCTTTCTCTTTTCCCACTTCTTTTATCCTAATTTAGTCTTTAATTACTTCAGCCTGCATTATTTCCATGGCTTCTTTCCTTTCATTCTCCCTCAGATCTTTACCTACATCTCTGTTCATCTTGTACCTCACAGTCCTATTAGTTATCTAAAACAGCTCTGATTATTTCAGTCCTTAGATCACAAACTTTCATCAGAGCTTGAAGACCTCCTGAATGACAACCCAAAGTCTTTATGTTGTCTTCTAGTACTATCGACAGTATGTTAGTTACCTACCTTTATAGTCAAATGCATGAATTACTCTTCCTTTTCACAGACTTGTGCCAAATTAACCACTACCCACTTCTTAAATGCACTGTGTGTTCTTAACCCTTGATCTTTGCCTCTTCTATGCTTTGAGACTGGCTTGGTCTGTCTCAGTTGTCTAAAGTAATTTTTTGGTACTCTGGGTCTCTCAATTCTCATAGCCCTTTCTCTCCTGCATGTCTTTATATCTCATATTATTGGCACTCACTCTAAATCTTGGAAAAGAAGACATTTTTCTGATCCGTCTTTGGATCCCAGCCAAGCTCTAGGACACCCCCCTCCTCAAACAAGATTTTGCATATAACTTTAACAACAAAATTAGTAATTACATAGGTAATACATGCTTTTTTTCAACCTTTTTTTTTAACCGGGAAGTGAGCAAAAACCAAAGAAAGGTTAAGCAAAACTATGTAAAGAAAATACATTCTTTTCAATGTAATTAAGAGCCAGGTGTTTTAGTTAAAATGCCTAGGAATGCTGGGTTCACCATAAGATTGATTTGATGCATTGATGAAAATGAGGTAGAATAGCTACAACCTGTTACAGTTGGGGAAAAAATAAATTGTTTCTATGTCTTGGAATTATGAATCATAGTAATAGTTTTATTTTTGGAAACTGGTAGAAAAGATATTCCAAAAGTCTTTTCCCTCCATACATTCTTTTCCAAACCCTGGCGCTTTGCCATATCTTTGTCTTACTATGTTAGTCCTCTATATAGTTTGTCCTTCCTGTTTCCAATTCTGATGCAAGTTTCTTCCAAAACCAGCTCAAAACTCCTTTCTAGTCAAAAGTCTTCTCATCAAATCCCAAGCAAAATTCAAATGTTTCCCAATTGTTTGGCCTTTTGAAACCTTGTAAATATCTCTACTTATAGTATATCTCTCAGATAACATTGTTACAGTTCTCATAATATTCTAATTATTTGTTTCCAGGGCTTTTTCAGCAATAGAGTTTAAGCTTGTTGAAAGACTATTATATCTTGAAGCATAGTAGATGTTCCAATATTTGTTGAAGGGATTAAAAAGTGAGTAACAGTCATTTGGGGAAATTTACATTGTTCACACACACAGACACACACACACACACAACTCAGAACATCCAATTTAGAGAGAGGAAAAAAAGCACAAAACATATCCATTAACTTATTTTTTAGCACCGGTGAAAATTTGTCTTGAGTCTCATTTTATCAGTAGAGGATTGAGCTTGCAGTGCACACACTGGAGCTTTAAGACTTGACAGAATTAAATCAGACATAGACAAGTTGAAATTCCAACTTGTCTAATAACTATCTTGGTGTCTTCAAACACATTGCTTAATATTTCTCTACCTCATTTATTCATATCAAAATAAGAAATAAAGAAGAAATAGTAGTATGGATTATTCTCATTATTCATGGTAGTTATATTGTAAAAGTTTGAAGCAAACACTGAATCAATGAATAATGAACCATTTACTCCTAAGGAAAATATAAGATGAGGCTCCTTTGAGAATCTGTTTATACCATTTTCATCAACCAATTAATACATAACCTTGTTTTATGTGTGCTACTGTTAAAGGACATCATTTTTTTAAAATTTTTTTTTAATGTTTTATTTATTTCTAGGAGACAGAGAGAGAGACAGCGTGAGCAGGGGAGGGTCAGAGAGAGAGGGAGTCACAGACTGTGAAACAGGCTCCAGGCTCTGAGCTGGCAGTCAGCACAGAGCCCGACGCGGGGCTTGAACCCACGAACCGCGAGATCATGACCTAAGCGAAAGTCGGACGCTCAACCGACTAAGCCACCCAGGCGCCCCAAAGGACATCATTTTTTAAATGTTCAGTTATTTTTGAGAGAGAGTTAGAGTGAGAGAGAGAGAGTGAGAGAGAGAGAGAGTGGAGGAGAGTGGAGTCTGAAGCAGACTCTGAGCTGACAGCAGAGAGTCCAATATAGGGCTCAAACTCACGAACTGCAAGATCATGATCTGAGTCAAAGTTGAATGCTTAACTGGGCCACCCAGGCACCCTAAGAGACATCATTTTGAATTATTAATCATTAAAATTGAACTCACAGCCAAGAAACTGTAACTCATGCCAGAAAAAGTTTTCCTAATACATACATTTTCTCTGTAAGGCACATAATGGTTTTCTTGAGTTTAAGAATACTAGATAGTCCTTCAGCACTATGCTGGGGAACATTTAAAACCATGAAATCACCAACAAAAAGCATTAAAAAAATGAAACAAACAAACAAAAGCTAACCTGGGCATTAAATTGGCCATGAATAGGAACTTGTTTATAGTATGTGAGCTGAAACGAAAAGTCAGAACATCACCATGTTTGACTTCAGCTGGGTACATGTGCATTAGGTGACCCAAATTTTCCCCACCTCTCTACACGTCTGTGAATGACCATAAAAGCATTATGAGTTTTGATTTGGGGGTTACAGATAAATTTTAACAAGTAATTGATTTGCAAATATGGAATCCATGAAAAAAGAAGATTGACAATAACTGTTTTCCATGGTTGTTGTGAAACTTAGAAATAATACATGTTAAATACATAATAATCCATGCAAAATAATATTTGTGACTTTTCCAGCAGAGTACATAGGTACTCCATAATTCCATTATTGCTAGTATTATAACTCTTAACATAAAAGTAAAAGATGGACCTTGTTCTCAAGTCACTTACAATATCATGGAATGGGGGAAAAAACCTTTATGAATGAAAGTAGTCTATGGTAATCAGGAGAGATGTGAGTACAGTATGTCTCACTTATAGGAATTCTGGAAACAGAAATCTGGGGTGCAACAGTAAGAAAAGAATTTGTGGAGGATTTAGGACTTGAGATGGAATCTGGAGAAATAAGCTTAGCACAGAGACAGTCATTAAACTGTGTAACCAAAGGCATAGAAATGATATGAGCATGGAATGTTCAAAAGACCAAGGGTTGTAGAAAATAAAATGCATGTTGGAAAATGCAGTCATAAAGACAGAAGAGTCAAGGCCACCAAAGTGTTTGGACTTGATTCTCTATAAACACTTACTAAATGTAATTGGTATTTTTGGAAAGATCTTGCAGAGGTAGATAATGTGGATTAGTTAAGTTGAGGAAGATCAGGGGAAAATACCCCGTGGAGAGGCTACAGCAGTGATCTAAAGGTGAGGAAAGAAGAAAGTGTGCTTTAATGACAGTGGATCAGAAAAGGATAAGTACTCTTAGTGGAAAGAAATGGAGGCCCTAGAGATAGTTTATATTTGGGGAATAAATAAGGAAAATATTGGAAAGAATGGAGGTATCCAGAAAAACTCATCATGTACTGTGCCCCTCAAACTCACTGAAAGCATGGACAGATCTCCATCCAGACATCTTTCTGTTTCCTGACAAAATTTCTGTTGATCTAACTCAGTGTTTTGTAAATTCTTTTACTGTGACCCACTGTGGGACACAGTTTACTTCCATATATAATTGAAAACCAGAGGTTTACAAAATAATATTTACCTTTAGTGTGTGTGCTGCACTAACTGTTATGAAAATTTGATCACAACCCTCTATAAGGTCACCACTTACTGTCTGAAAATCACTTGTTTATCTAACCCATTTCCTAGGGTTGAGATTAAACAGAAAGCTCAAACCTCAGTTTCCAGTCTCTTTCTTAAATGCAAACCATAATCTAGATAAAGCTTTCAGAGTTAAGTGACCAAGGAATTAAATTGAAAGCAGAGTTAGTGATTTCGGATAAGGCAAGCATCTTCTCTTCTAAAACTCTCGATTAGGGGTGCCTGGGCAGCTCAGTTGGTTAAACGGCCGACTTCGGCTCAGGTCATGATCTCACGATTCCTGGATTCAAGCCCCACATTGGGCTCTGTGCTGACAGCTCAGAGCCTGGGGCCTGTTTCGGATTCTGTGTCTCCCTCTGTCTCGGCCCCTCCCCGGCTTGTGCTCTGTCTCTCTGTCTCAAATATAAATAAACATTAAAAAAAATTTTTTTAACTCTTGATGAGCAAACATATATATGCTATACTGTTGATCAACTGTGGCAGGTCACCCCGTGAGAATCTTGGGCATTGTTTCTCCTGTGGTTTCAGTGTGAGACAATTTTGCCTTTTGCATACAAAAGACTAGTTTGATAAATGTGGAAGCAACTATTACTCTGATAATGTACTGATAAGCCTCATCTGTGCAAATAATCTAATTCTTCTGACTAAATAAGATCTACTAAGGACCATTAGAGTTGAAATCATGATATAACTTTAGCATTTAAGTTATTCAAGCCTTGAATTCCTTTGCTTACAGAACATTGTGCAGCCATAAACATTAATAGTTTCCTTGAACGTAAGTAGGCGAGTTAGGGAAGGTATTAGAGTGTGATGATTAAGAGTGCTTGCCCTGGAGGCAGAATCCTGGACCTTAGGTCACAGCTCTAATGCTTATAAGCTATAGGATACTAGACAAGTTACTTGACCTCTATGACTCAATTTTCTCTTCCATCATATGGAGTAATAGCACCTACCTCGTAGTTAAATTATATATGTAAAACTTACATAGTACATGGCACATAGTAAAAGTTCAAGGAATGTAGCTACCCTTATTATCTGAGAAGGTGAAATTCTGATGGAGCAAAAACCTGAAGCATCTCTGAATCACAGGTACAGGCTGCCAGTGCACATGTGTACTTTGGTATCTCTCTTGCAAAGAAAGGAAGGTCAGATGTTTCTCATGGCACCACCTCAGGAAGTATGGGTACTTTTTAATCCCTTATTACAGAGGAGAAGGGCAGAAAATGTGTCAAGGAAAATAGTCAGAAAAGAAGCATTAGTCTTTAAGGTCAACATTGCAAGGCCATTTGAAAGATAGACCGCAGGTGGACATAGAGAATGACTTTCATCAGTAACCAGGATTTCTAGCCCAGTGGGAACCAAGTTGTGAACAGGACCACAACTCCAGATGGGTATCACTCCAAGACATAAATGGCTACTATTTGCAATCTTAACAGCCTGAGAGGATATCCTATGGTGTGTGGCAAAGGGAACCCTGTACAACTAACGCTCTTTCTAGGTAGTATTTAAACCTTGCCCTTATTATAAAGGTGAAAATAAGAAATTCAACACCAAATAATTTCCTTAAACGGGTGAGATTATTAAGCAATAACTCTTGCTCTGCAAGTCAATGTGATTCATCCTACCAAGAACAAACTTTAGAAGATGGCTGCTGGCTGAGGGAAACTCAGCATCTCCACAGGAGAGTGCAAATGTATGCAACAATCAGGTGGGAAGAGGAAGGGAGGCAAACAAGTCTTGAGAGTATGTGTGATACTGCCTGTTTACTAGTAAATGCCATGTAATGAAATAAATGATTTTGGTTGAGTTTTAAAAACACAATAAAGTATCTGATAAATAGTTTTATCCAATCAGAATTTGTCATTATTTCCTTTGGAGTTAAGAAAATACCGAGATATGCATTAGCACAATATACAGGCAATTATTTTTTTTCTTTTTTTCTTCTTAAATAGATTATTGTCAAGTTGGTTTCCATATAACACCCAGTGCTCATCCCAACAAGTGCTCTCCTCCATGCCCATTGACCCCCTTCCCCTCTCCCTAACCCCCATTAGCCCTCAGTTTGTTCTCAGCATTCAAGAATCTCTCATGGTTTGCCTTCCTCCCTCTCCCCAACTACTTTTCCCCTTCTCCCCCATGGTCCCCGGTTAAGTTCCTCCTAATCCACCTATATGTGCAAGCATATGGTATCTGTCTGACTTATTTCGCTTAGCATAACACCCTCAAGTTCCATCCATGTTGCTACACGTAGCCAGATTTCATTCTTTCTCATTGCCATGTAGTATTCCATGGTAGAGATAAACCACATCTTCTTGACCCATTCGTCCGTTGATGGACACTTAGGCTCTTTCCATGTTTTGGCTTTTGTTGAGAGTACTGCTATGAACATTGGGGTCCATGTGCTCCTATGCATCAGCACTTCTGTATCCCTTGGGTAAATTCCTAGCAGTGCTATTGCTGGGTCAGAGGGGAATTCTATTGTTACTTTTTTGAGGAACCTCCACACTGTTTTCCAGAGGGGCTGTACCAGTTTACATTCCCACCAACAGTGTAGGAGGGCGCCTGTTTCTCCACATCCTTGCCAGCATCTAGAGTCTCCTGATTTGTTCATTTTAGTCACTCTGACCGGCATGAGGTGGTATCTCAGTGTGGTTTTGATTTGTATTTCTCTGATGTGGAGGGACGCTGAGCATCGTTTCATGTGTCTGTTGGCCATCTGAATGTCCTCTTTGGAGAAGTGTCTGTTTATGTCTTCTGCCCATTTTTTCACTGGGTTGTTTGTTTTTTGGGTGTGGAGTTTGGTGAGTTCCTTATAGATTTTGGATACTAGTCCTTTATTTGACATGTCATTTACAACTATCTTTTCCCATTCCATCAGTTGCCTATTAGTTTTATTGATTGTTTCCTCTGCTGTGGATAAGCTTTTTATCTTGATGATGTCCCAAGAGTTCATTTCTGTTCTTGATTCCCTTGCCTTTGGGGATGTGTCAAGTAAGAAACTGCTGCGGTTGAGGTCAAGAAGGTTGTTTCCTTCTTTCTCCTCTAAGGTTTTGATGGTTTCCTGTCTCACATTCAGGTCCTTTATCCACTTTGAGATTACTTTTTGTGTGGTGTGAGAAAATGATCTAGTTTCATTCTTCTGCATGTTGCTGTCTAGTTCTCCCAGCACCATCTGTTAAAGAGGCTGTCTTTTTTCCATTGGATACTCTTTCCCGCTTTGTCAAAGATTAGTTGGCCATACGTTTCTGGGTCCATTCTGAGTTCTCAATTGTATTCCATTGGTTTATGTGTCTGTTTTTGTGCCAGTACCATACTGTCTTGATGATTACAGCTTTGTAGTGGAGGCTAAAGTCTGGGATTGTGATGCCTCCCATTTTGGTTTTCTTCTTCAATCTTACTTAACTATTCGGGGTCTTTAGTGGGTTCCATACAAATTTTAGGATGGTTTTTTCTAGTTTTGAGAAGAATGCTGGTACGATTTTGATTGGGATTGCATTGAATGTATAGATTGATTTGGGTAGTAATGACTTTTTTACAATATTTATTCTTCTGATCTTTGAGCATGGAATGTTTTTCCATTTATTTGTGTCGTCTTCAATTTCCTTCATAAATTTTCTATAGTTTTTATCATACAGATCTCTTATATCTTTGGTTAGGTTTATTCCTCAGTATTTTATGTTTCTTTTTGTGCAGTTGTGAATGGGATCAGTTTCTTGATTTCTCTTTCTGTTGCTTCATTGTTGGTGTATAAAAATGCAACCAACTTCTGTACATTGATTTTGTACCCTGTGACTTTGCTGAATTCATGGATCAGTTCTAGTAGGCTTCTAGTAGGCTGTTGGGTTTTCTATGCAGAGTATCATGTCATCTGTGAAAAGTGAAAGTTTGACTTCTTCTTTACCAATTCTGATGCCTTTTATTTCCTTTTGTTGTCTGATTGCTGATGCTAGGACTTCCAGCACTATGTTAAACAACAGTGGTGAGAGTGGACATCCTTGTCGTGTTCCTGATTTCAGAAGGAAAGCTCCCAGTTTTCCCTCATTAAGGATGATGTTAGCTGAGGGCATCTCATAGATGGATTTTATGATGTTTAAGTAAGCTCCTTCTGTCCTGACTTTTTTGAGGGTCTTTATTAAGAAGGTATACTGTATTTTGTCCACTGCTTTTTCTGCATCTTTTGACAGGATCATACGGTTTTTATCTTTTCTTTTGTTAATGTGATGTATCACATTGATTGATTTGCGAATATTAAACCAACCCTGTAACCCAGGAATGAATCCCACTTGATTATGGTGGATAATTCTTTTTATGTGCTGTTGAATTCGATTTGCAAGTATCTTGTTGAGGATTTTTGCATCCATATTCATCAAGGATATTGGCCTATAGTTCTCTTTCTTTGCTGAGTCTCTGTCTGGCTTGGGAATTAAAAGGGATACTGGCTTCAGAGAATGAGTCCAGAAGTTTTCCTTCAATTTCTGATTTTTGGAATATCTTAAGAAGAATGGGTATTAATTCTGTTTTAAATGTCTGGTAGAATTCCCCATGAAGCCATCTGGCCCAGACCTCTTATTTGTTGGGAGATTTTTGATAACTGATTAAATTTCTTCCCTAGTTATGGGTCTGTTCAGATTTTCTATCTCTTCCTGTGTGAATTTTGGTAGTGAGTGTGTGTTTAGGAATTTCTCCATTTCTTCTAAGTTGTCCAGTTGGTTGGCATATAATTTTTCATAGTATTCTCTGATAATTGCTTGTATTTCTGAGGGGTTGGTTGTAATAAGTCCTTTTTCATTCATGATTTTGTATAATTGGGTGCTCTCTCTTTTCTTTTTGAGAAGCCTGGCTAGAGGTTTGTCAATTTTGTTTATTTTTTTGAAAAACCAACTCTTGGTTTCATTGATCTGTTCAGCTGTCTTTTTGGATTCTATATTTATTATTTCTGCCCTGATTTTTATTATTTCTCTTCTCCTGCTGGGGTTGGGGTGCTCTCGGTGCTCTCCTTCTAGTTCCTTTAGGTGCGCTGTTAGATTTTGTACTTGTGCTTTTTCTAATTTCTTGAAATAGGCCTGGAGTGCAATGTGCTTTTCTCTTAGGACTGCCTTTGCCGCATCCCATAGAGTTTGGATCGTTGTATTTTCATTTTCATTTGTTTCCATATATTTTTAAATTTCTTCTCTACTTGCCTGTTTGGCCCATTCGTTTTTTAGTAGGGTGTTCTTTAACCTCCATGTTTTTGGAGGTTTTCCAGACTTCTTCCTGTGGTTGATTTCAAGTATCATAGCATTGTGGTCTGAAAGTGTGCACGGTATGATATCAGTTCTTTTATATTTATTGAAGCCTGCTTTATGTCCCAGTATGTGAACTATCTTGAAGAATGTGCCATGCGCACTTGAGAAGAAACTGAATTCCATGGCCTCAGGATGCAGAGTTCTAAATGTATCTGTCAAATCCATCTGGTCCAATGTGTCATTCAAGGCCATTGTTTCTTCAGTGATTTCTTCACTTCAGTGATTTTCTGTCTAGTTGATCTATCCATTGCTATAAGAATCTATTCAACATTCTTATCCATAAGATTGTTTCTGTTTGTGATTAATTGTTTTATGTATTTGGGTGCTGCCGTATTCGGTGCATAGACATTTATAATTGTTAGCTCTTCCTGATGGATAGACCCTGTAATTATTATATAATGCCCTTCTTCATCCCTTGTTACTGCCTTTACTTTAAAGTCCAGCTTGTCTGATATAAGTATGGCTACTACAGCTTTCTTTTGACTTCCAGTAGCATGATAGATATTTCTCCATCCCCTCACTTTCAATCTGAAGGTGTCCTCAGGTCTAAAATGAGTTTTCTGTAGACAGCAAATAGATAGATTTTGTTTTTTTATCCATTCTGCTACCCAGCGTGTTTTGATTGGAGCATGTAGTACATTAACATTGTGTTATTATTGAGAAATACGGGTTTAGAGGCATTGTGTTCTTTGTAGGATTCATGCTTGTGGTGGTGTCTCCAGTACCTTGTGTTACTTGCAACATTTCCCTCATAGAGTCCCCCTCAGTAATTCCTGTAGGGCTGGTTTGGTGGTGACAAATTCTTTTAATTTTTGTTTATTTGGAAAGACCTTTACCTCTCCTATTCTGAATGAAGGCTTGCTGGATGCAGGATTCTTGGCTGCATATTTTTTCTGTTCATCACATTGAAGATTTTCTGCCATTCCTTTCTGGCCTGCCAAGCTTCAGTAGATAGGTCTGTCACCACTCTGATAGGTTTCCCTTTGTATGTTAGGGCCCTTTTATCCCTAGCTGCTTTCAGAATTCTCTCTTTGTCCTTATATATTGCTAGTTTCACTATGACATGTCATGTAGAAAGTCACTTCAGGTTACATCTGAGGGGAGTTCTCTGTGCCTCTTGGATTTCAGTGTCTGTTTCCTTCCCCATATTGGGGAAATTCTCAGCTATAATTTGTTCAAGGATATACAGGCAATTTCTTATTGTGATTCCAGTTATTCTCAAAGATTTTTCTTTTAAAAATTATTGGGGAATATATTAGGTTTCTAGGACTGCCATAACAAATACCACAGACTGGGAGGATTAAGCAATAGAACTTTATTTTCTTATAGTTCGTAGACTGGAAATCCGGATCAAGTGATAGGCATGTTTGGTTTCTCCTGAGGCCTGTCTCCTCACATATTGCTGCCTTCTCACTGTGTCCTCATAGAGCCTTTCCTCGGTGTGTGCATGCTCCTAATATCTCTGTGTCCTGATTTCCTCTTCTTTTAAGGAGTCTCATCAGATTCGATTAAGGTCCACCCCAGCAGCCTCATTATAACTTAATTACCACTTTAAATGTTCTGTCTCTAAATATAAACACATTTTGAGGCACTGAGGGAGATTAGAACATCAACATACAGATCTGGGGTGGACATGATCAGCCCATAATGGGGAATCTTAAAGGACTCTAAGAATTTCCCTTTAGCAAAGGCATGTGCCAGGATCTTAGATGGCAACAGAACCTACTATGGAGGCTACATATAGAGTTGCAAGGGTTAAACTCATGATGTGTGCATGCATCTTGAACACGCTCATCTTTTGATGTATTAGCCAAGCCTGCCCAGACTTGGGTAATAAATGATTATGTAATTCCTTTTTAAGAAACAGCCCCTGTCTGGATCTGAGGATGATTTTTCTACACTGAGTTATGTTTGTATAATTTTGGTTCCTCTACAAGGCTACTGCTGATTAATAATACTTAGCATATTTTATCATATTCATATCACTAACTTTTTCACCTTTCCTATTTATAAAGTTTATTTATTTGGTGGGGGGAGTGGCAGAGAGAGAGGAAGAGAGAGAAGAGAGAGAATCTGACAGCGTGAAGCCCAGTGCAGGGCTCCATCCCACCAACTGTGAGATCATGACCTGAGCTGAAACCATGAGTCATATGCTTAACCAACTGAGCCACCCAGGAGCCCCTTACCTACCTTTTTAAACAAGGATCCTAGAGTAGTGCCAATCTCATGCCTGAAAGCACTGAAATTTGGATGGATTCTTTCCACTTAGCATCTCTCATCCACTGTACCTCAAAGCATACCCTCTCTGCTACCTCTTGCTAGAGCACTTGATCCTAAACTTGGCCCAGAAAGACTGGTAGCATTGTGTTAAAAATTGCCCATCTAAGCTGTTCATAAACTCCACAGGTTGAACTGTTTTATGTCATGGCAGAGCAACAAGATTAGTGTGAAAGACAGCCAGTGTTCCTGGAATGATGTTCTGATGTTTTTCAAAATGAGTCAGACTCTCTGTGAGATTTGTGATTTAAAGAAGGAAAAAAAAAAACCCAAGCCTTTCTTTCCCCTAAATCTATGAACATCAGGGGATATTTGCTTTAGTAACATGCTGTTGTATTCCTCTAAATCTGGCAGATTGCAGTGGTCAACCTGGGAGAGTTGAGCTCTGCTGGTAGGAGAAGTCTTTTGAATACAGCTTGCCAAGTCAGTTCACCCAGCCTGCTGTGTATCCCACTATAGACCCATTGACCTTGATACCCTAATCCTTTTGACCCCCATTCATCCCCTGGTTTTCCAGTGGATCAGTTTCTTATCTTATACTTCCTGTATATTTTGGTCCCAGAAACTTCCAGTGGGCTTCTTGAGTTAGAATCTCCTGCCTTCCTGACACCTGGATAGTTTCTCATTGCCAATATTCAGTTTATGTGCTGCATAGGTAAATATGCTACATAAAAGATTTAAACCACAGTATCGAGACTCTTTGTCCTGATTAGTTCTGTTCTTATGTCTATTCACCTGTTATAAAAAATAGTTGTAGTTGTCTTGAAAGGTTGTTTAGTTTTTTTAAAAAAGTACATTAGGACAAACCCAAAATTATTTGTGCAATGATGTTACTCAATTTCATTTCTGTATGCTTTTTTGAATAGAAGACTAAGAAGTAGAGTGACAGATCAGAGGAAGTTGGTCACATGTTATACATGCCTTCACCTATAATCTGGGTGTGTTCATGGTTTTATATATCCCACATGCATATGTCATTGGCTATGTTCACAGAGGCTGAAAAAATATATGAGATGTACTGTACTATACCTTGAATCCTCTTTGGATTTTTACCCATATTAATTGCTTCTTCTGTCTTCTCTAGATTAATCTCCCCAATAGAGTGTCTTCTTTCTGAATTTATTTGATTCTGTCAGTTTTTACTCTTGCTTCTCTTTGTATCTAATTATCTCTCATCTCTCTTACTTAATGCCTCTTCCTTTCTAGTCTGTCACCAGTGTTTTAACCTTGACTTCTTCCCCTTCTGCTCTATTCCTAGTTATATTTTCTTATTTTTTTTATTCCCAGAAGGCTCCAGTTTTCAACTAGAACTGATGATTCACAAATGTTTACCTTTTAAATTTCTAAATTGTAGTTAAAACAGCCTGCTAGTCCTCGTCACGTAGATATATTGTAGACTCTTCATACCCAAACTGAACAAAATGAAGCTGACTGTCTTATTTTGCAGCACTGCTATTTCTTCTTTGGTATTTAGCATGGCTAACTGCATTATTCTAAATTGCCTGAACTGGGAGCCAAAGACTGGTAATTGATAATGTACTTTTCCTCTTGTGTAGTCTGTCACCATGTCATACTGCTTCCGTAAACCAAGCTACCATCATCTCTGGCCTCAATAATCAAGACAGACTACTTGTTGACCTCCTTATTTTCCTTCTCACTCTTCTGCACTTTGTGTTCCACTCAGCAATCAAAGTCAGATTTTATATTTCCAATGAACTCATGTAGTAAAACTAGAGCCTGAGATCGGGGTCCCACTTTATCAGACCTTTTGCCTATCTTTTCCATTCTGTGACAATACTCTCCCTCCTCCACCCCATCCAGCCCCCTGTTTAAGACTACTTCAGCTATCATGGCTTTCTGTCTGGTTTTTAAAGCTTACCCAGGCTGTCCCCTCTCCCCAGGGAAGCTGTACTTTCTCTTCTCATTTTTCTTGGAGCCCTCTTCCTCAGGTCTTCCCATGGTGACCTCCTTAACATTCTGTTCTCTGCTTAAATGTCACCTCATTAGAAAGGTGTTTTCTGCTGAACATTCTACCCAAAGCAGCCTTGCATAAACACACACATACTCCTGCGAACCCAGTCACTCTCTAGTTCCATAAGCCATTTTACTTTTGTATCATCACCTGAAATTATATTGTTTATTTACTTATTTTTTTAATGTTTTTTTTTTAAATGTTTTTTTAAATTTATTTCTAGGAGAGAGAGAGAGACAGCATGAGCAGGGGAGGGTCAGAGAGAGAGGGAGTCACAGACTGAAACAGGCTCCAGGCTCCGAGCTGGCAGTCAGCACAGAGCCCGACGCGGGGCCTCGAACCCACGAACCGCGAGATCATGACCTAAGCGAAAGTCGGACGCTTAACCGACTAAGCCACCCAGGTGCCCCTTATTTACTTATTTATTGGCTTCCGCTACCCACTATAGTGTAAGCTCCATGAGAGTAGGAACCTTCATGTGCCTTGCTTACTATAGTATTCTCAGTACTTAGAACACTGCCAGGTATACAGTAGATGTTCAATAAAAAAATAAGTAGATACTTTCATGTTTCTCAAGTATTTTCCATGCCTTGCCTCACCTTTCCTTTCTCATATCCACTTTAGATCTTCATAACTCCTCTTTTGGGCTATTGAAAAGCTACTGGTGTTCTTTTCCCCCATCTTCTTCCTTGTCAAAGCCCCCTGTGCTTTCTGCCTTATATTTTTATAACTCTTTATGTCATTCTTTTGCTGAACAAAGCAGCACTTAATTTTTTTTAAATTTTTTTAATGTTTTATTTATTTCTAGGAGAGAGAGAGAGACAGCGTGAGCAGGGGAGGGTCAGAGAGAGAGAGAGAGTCACAGACTGAAACAGGCTCCAGGCTCTGAGCTGGCAGTCAGCACAGAGCCCGATGTGGGGCTTGAACCCATGAACCGCGAAATCATGACCTAAGCGAAAGTTGGACACTTAACCGACTAAGCCACCCAGGTGCCCCACAGAGCAGCACTTTAATGACCAAATGCATTCTTCCAGGGGTGGGATAGTGGCAGCTATAGTAGTGGAAAGAGGGTTTGCTATGTTTGCCATAGAGTGCACTGTACTTTTGGAAGGGCAGGCTTCTTCATTGGTTGTTGCTGGATTTAAACCTGAGGACCAGGATCAAATATCCACAGCTGCTTCCTTTCCATTAATTAGGCCCTACAACTTCTCAAAAGTATTTATCTGTGCTTAGGATGGTCCCATGACTTCAGTATGCATTTTAAATAGGAGGCTTGATCCCATATTTATTCAAGATAACTAGTTTTTGTAAAAATAAGTGTCACATCTCCTTCCCTGGACATAGTGAGGATTCTACTTGCATTGATATATGACAGAGGAGGGTGTTGAATGGAAAGGAGGAAGAAAATTAGGTAGAGACTATTTATTTTTTTTTTACTTTCTCTCAATGCCTAGCCCATTGTCTTATACACAGTAGGCACACACTCAATCAATTTGAAATATTTGAGTATATACATTTTTTATGCTTCATGCTGTGCACTGGGGTGTAGAGTGAATAAAATAGAAATAATCCCAACTGTATTATAGGCTGGTAGAAGAAAAAACTCTCAGCTGATCATCATACAAGTATGTCATAATTAAAAATGGTGATATACTTGAAAAAAAGACTACAAGAGCAACTGTAAATCAGCATAATTTTCATATTTTAAGTGGGTGCTATACGACCAGATGGCTGCCTACATTACTATCCTCTCTTTTATGTTAAGGTGAAGTGCAGTTGTTCACCGTTGGGAAAATGCATAGCAGTTTTGCTGAGTCGCTCATGCATGGATGTAGTGGTGGAGAGGAGCCAGAGACTCAGACGAATTCACGCTGAATTGAGGAAAACCTACTATTAGGAAAGAAAGCAAGAGCCCCTTAGATAATCATTTCCTTTACATCATACTTTTATGGTTGTTTTTTTTTTCTATAAACCGATTGTTTCCTTTGTCCATGGATTTTTTTTTGCCAAGTTTGAATGATGCACATATTGGTAAATAAAAAATAAAAATGTTCACTGATTGAAATCAGGAAAAAAATATGCAGATCTTGTAAACCTAGGGTAGTGGTGGTGATCTGATAAGGCCCTCTTATAGGAATGTAGACATAAAGGACAAGAAAGAGTTATTCAAGTGAAGAACAGGAGGTAGAGCAGTCAAAGAAAAGGAACAGCATTATATAGGTGCAGAGGCTAAATGGAAGAGTTTGGGATGCATGAAGAAGTTTGATGAACCTGGAATATAGAGACTGTGAAGACTGTGAGGCAAGATAGCTCAAGGTAGAGTTGGAGCCAGAAGAAGGGACTAGATCATGCATGGCCTTGCAACTACCAGCTTTCTCCAGTTTGGGGAATCAATGGCCTATCCTGTTCTGTGCATCCTTATCCTAATGGCTTGGCCCTGTCTCCTTGTTTAGCCTTTAAGCCTTTTTATGGTCCTCCTATGTTTCTAGTCAGAATCATCATGATTCCTTAAAACGTTCATTTCTACATTATCAAATCTATTCCTTAGGGCTTGTCTTTGTCTTTCAGTGCCCAAGCATTTTGCTCATGGGTTAAGAGAAGGAGAACACATTTCCTGAAGCTCAGATATCTCCGATTACTAGCTTAACCTACAATTCTGTTCCCACACGGAATTCAGCAAAACCTAAATGCTCAGATGTGCTTCAGCATATTAATAGAAAATTTCATATAGTACATGAGAAATTTGTCAAGCAGAAACCAATCATATATAAAACAAATAATTATTTACCACTTTCCATAAAATAGACTAGCCTTTTGGTCTCATATGGCCAAATCTAGCACTTGCACTTTGAATGTGGCAGAAACACTTATGTTTTCTCTTTATAGCAGACATTTACTGCACTGATTTTCATAATACATCCTGCAAAGAGTAAGTGGAGAGTCGTGCTCTTGACTTTTGTGTCCAACAAACATTTGCACAATGCCCCTCACATAGTAGGTGTCCAATACTGACACCCACCTCCACCCTCGCCAGCAGAGTATGTTTCTTAGGAAAGAGAGTTTTCTCCTAAACAAATGATAGGCCCTGAAGTTCATGGTGAATAAGCTCTGTACTCTATATACTTCTTGGAGAGAAAGAGGCTATAAAAGAGAGGAAAGAGTGCCATTGGTTGTGAAAGTCTATAGCAGCATTATGGGTGCATATTCACCATAATGTGGCCATAAATACAAATCATGCCACCAGTCATAAAAAAGATAACATGAAGGGAATAAAATCATAAAGCCACCATATATTGGGCATTTACCATGTGTCAGATACTGTACTAAGAATTAGCTTCAAGCTTCACAGTGGCTCTGGTAGGCAGCTATTATCCTTTCTATCTTATGGGTTAGAGAAAGAAGGCATAGATGGGCAACATTAGCCTAGAACCATGCTCCAAACTCAGAATCGACCAAGGACACTTAATTTTTCAGAACAGTCTAGGCCATAGAGATCAGGGCAGATAAAAACAAAATAAACACAAACCCACTGTCAGATGCCAACTCAGGAGCTGACATAAGTGACCTGACCTGTATGTCACCAAAAGAGAGCAATTACCAGAATTAGCATATTTCCTAAAGAACTTGAGTAAATAGTGCATCTGCTGCCATGGAAGTTGCTTCATACTTTTTTTCAAAAATGCTATCAAGTAGCCTAGAATGTTATGCATCCCCTTTTCAAAAAATACTGTTCTGTTTGATTCTGCTCTGTTCTATCAGTCTGATATTTGAGCAAATGTCAAAGTGAATAGATAGATTAGAGCAGGGTCAGCTCAAAGGGATGATGCTTGAGTCTTGATAGAGAACCTGATATGTAGTGGCTTTGTGACTTTATTATTTCCTTCAAGTTGGGACTTTATTAAATACCTACCAAGGACAAGGCAGTGTATGTGGTGAGGACACACTGATGCATAAGAAAGACAATCTCCCCATAAACACCCTCCACCCCTCCTTGGATTTCCAGGTTTGGCTAGCTCACTGTGCCCGGCCTGGTCTCACAGGGATCATTTCCAATCCAATCGACTGGGAGATAGGAGGAGAACTTGATTCTGTACTACTTTCCCACCCTGATTTAGCAAAGTCTAATATATGGCTTTGGAAGGTGATATAAAAACATTTCTTATACTCTCTGTTTAGTTGACTGTATATTTTAGTAATTTGTGTTTTTTATATATGCAGCTTTGCAATTTAAGAAAAAAGATTGAACTCTGAGTTTATCACTTTGATCAAGGAATTGCATATGCTAACTGGCCTTCATGTATGGTGCAGAGTCACTGACCCACTATCAGTAAAACATGCTTTGTGAAATGTTTTCTCAGAAATGGAGATGCATTTGCACAAATTGCTTCCCATTCTTTTGGTGTCTCTTATTAGTGGCAGCATGCATTTGTATGAAAGCTGGCAGGGGTTAGGACGCAGACTGTGGTCATGGACCTCAGCACAACTAACTGCATGCACAGGGATGAAATCTGCAACTCTTGCCTCATTAGCACCATGTCCCCTACTGAGTTAACCAGCCATAGGCAATTGGAGAACTCTGAAGGTTAATTCTTTCTGCCCATAGGTAGAGTTACAGCTCAATGGACTAAGCCCTTAAAATGTTATCACTTCAACCAGGAAATTTTAAGTGGAAAAAGTGGCTCGTAGCACAAAAAGGTTAAACGAATTGAAAACAGGTCTAAAACAGGCTTGCAGTATTCTCAACAGTTTCATAAAATATTCTGTAACTTTGGCAGAGGTTATGACTTGAAACATGTTTCAACCATGTGATTACCAGGAACTATTAAAATAAATAGCACAAATAGGGCAATTAAATATAGGTACTCACAGCTTCAAAACACAAGAGGAGAGGAAATGAAGCAGCTTTGTTTTTCTTTCAAAAAACACCCAGGTGACTTTATTTGGAATTTGAATAAAGACCTTTTTATTCAAATAGGAAGGAAGGCTGCTAAAGCTAAAAAAAAAAATGTCGATTATTTCCCCCTCAAGGGAGTCTGTCCTGAGCGGATGTATCCATGTGAGGCAAAGCTCCTGCTAAATTACATACAAAGCAGGCAGAAGAGATGGGCTCTGAGGACACAGCCAAGGGACCGATGTCCGTGTAGCTTAAGATAAATGTCATGACTTCACTTTGCATTTCTTAGGTCTCCTGTCACCCCAAGTCCCTATTCGTTTTCAACAGGCACTCTGGCCTTCCTCTCCTGGTTCCCGTGTTTGGAAGACACAGTGTATGCAGGAGGACAGGAAGGTCTCTCTCTGCTACATATCCCTCGTGTGTGAAATGGGCACTAATACTGATGAACTGGACAGAGCCCTGGTCTCTGCCCTTGTGTACAAGGGAAATGAAAAATGAGTGCCCAGATGTGCCTATCTGCCCATAAAGGGAAAGCCACAAACTCACTGGGGGTGCTGCTAGACAAGGGAAAGCTGGTAGGTCTTTAGCAGTTAGGCCACAAATGTCACGGCAAGGATTGGGCACTTGAATAGGAACGTGCTATGGTGTCTTGCAATTCTTCCATTTGGCTTGCTGCCGAAAGGTAGAATAAAGAATAATTATTTGAAATAGCTAGGATTTCTTGAGCACTTACCATATGCTACCTACTAGGTACTTGGAAAAGTCCATGTGATCTTTGCAGTGGGGAGTTATAAAAGTTAAAGAAAAACAACCCAGAAGGGCAGAGCCAGGGTCCAAATGAGGAAGCCTCTCACACGTGTCAGTCTTGCCCACAGTTTGTTCTTCACTACAGTGTTCTTCGAAATAGCAGTGGAGTTAGCAATCATGGTTCACGGTCAACTGGATAACTTGTCTAGACATACACAAGGGATTTTCAACTGCCGAAGGAAGAAAACTTACTTGTAAGGAATAATTATCTAATGATATGACAGAACACAACATAGAGATTATAATGGAAGAAATAATTGTAGGTGCCCAGAACTAATTTACCCATCCTGTTGTCTTCTGAGGTGTATGTGTGAAGTTACATAGAAATTCCTGAAGTGTGGTGCTGAGAAAGGGCCCTCCGAGTTCTTCTAGAATAATATGTTAGGGGCATAAAGCAATATTGCAAAGTGTGTATATCTTTCCCACATAATCAGTTCAAATGGATGTTTTTTAAAAGTATATTCTGTCATATAACATTAAATCCTTTATCTAATTTAATTTACAGAACTTCTTTCAAATAGTTAGCAACCTTCTAGATGAAGAAAACAAGGAAAAGTGGGAAGATGCACAACAGGTAAGATTGGAGCTGTTTCGTACCTAAAACAAAGTTGGCTAACGAAAGCTATAAAAATGTGTGAAGAAATTAATGGTTTGCTGTTCCCAGAACATAAAAGGAGACTTTGATTAGACACTTAGATGTCATCCTAGATTGTATTATACTAATTTTAGAGAAAATAAGTGATCTCTTTTATCCTAACAATTAATGGAATGAATATTATGAATGTGAACAAACTCTAACAGGTTTGAGTAATTCGTAATGTTGAGGCATCAGTACATAATAACTATATGCCTTACCAACCACTTTCTGTCCTATCTACAGACTATGGGAGAAATATCAAGTCCAAAAGCATATCTCCAAAACCAAACTGGGGAGTATTGACAGGGAAAATCAGTTGTGTTTACTATAGCACTATGTAGAGTCTGGATTAGACATGCAGATGTGCATTTGGATTCAAAGCCAAGAGTTGTAAAAATGAGTTATCATAAGATAATTTGTATTCTAATTTTTTTCTCTTTCTGCCATGCATGATCAGTGTAGCAACTGACCCTATTGATTTAAATGCCTTTCAAAGCCATTTGTGCTATACTGACTTATGTGTGGTTAATAACACTTTTTTTTCTAAATTAGAAAAAATAAGTGGGTTAGAGGTTAAGAAAGGGAAAATAAACATGTTTTTTAAAAATCCTGTGGAAATTTAATTTGACTGAGTGTTAAAATTCTTTAAGTTTTCTAGTCGAGACTTGTTAATTCCAAAAGAACAACTAATCTTAAAAATAAGAATGTTTACTGAGTTTCAAGTGAACCATGTATCCTTTTCTCCCCTTATAATCATCTTCTGGGCCTTCGGGAGCAAAGCATTCCCTTTATTCCTGTTATGATTGGGGCTCTAAAAATAGTCCAGTGTGAGTCTACCTCATTATCAGGTACAAATTCTCTGCTTCTGGCCATAGCAAGAAAAAAAGACCACTCCTTCGTTTAAGACCTTGAATCCATCTTTTTCTGCTAGTTTGAATTATATATTTGTCCTTGGCTTTCTTCTGGAGGAGAGCCTCATTCACTCACTGTAAGGAAATGGTGTCTTTCCCTAGAATACAGCTGCAGAGACTAAGCACATCCTTCCAGAATGCTGGAGACTATTAATTATGGATATATTTAGAACAAATATATAATACCCTTTTTAAAACAAGACTGCAATTCATCGGATGACATTCTTTATTGTGAGGTCCCAACTTGAACAAATAATGAATAGTAGCACAACTTCTTATCAATGGAAAATCCTAAATTCATAATACATCTATTTACTTGTGATTTTGAATTAGCTATATCCTTATCTTTTATATATTTTTCAGTAGTGATACTCATTAATGACTTTTTAAAGGTAACTATTTGAAGCTTCACAAAAAAACTATTTTGTAGCTTTTACTAAAAGATATTTCTATAAATGCAGCCACGTGGGAAATGAGTCTCGAGGTTGATGGCACAAAGGTTGGACTCCATTTGTCACACATAGTTCATCTGTAATTCACCTGGTAATTGGAGTGACCACTTGATAGTTAACTGACTTTATTCAAAGAAAGAAAAAGTAAGCTTTTTCTATCTTCATGAAGGTAGTTTTGCAACTTAGAGCAAGCTGCCTGCTGAAGTTACATTTCTACTCTCCAGTAGAACTGAGACAGAGGCCCTGTCTTCTTTGTTACCACCTCTGTCTCTCTCTGAAAGACATCCTGGGTCTTTAAGCTGGTAAGAGTCTACTAAGCTCTTAAAAAAGATTTACATACATTTCAAAGAGATGGAGAAAGAACCTCTCAATTATTAGTCTTCAAAAGCAAATGCTTTAAGAAAACAGATGAAGGATGTGGGGCTGGGAGAAGGAGTCTCTCATTTTCAGAAGGAAGAATTAAGCCTCTTATTTTTAATTTGTGTTTACTGTTACATGACACATACTCATATATACCTACACAAAAATAGTAGAAAAAAATCTGGTAGTACCAGAAACCTTGGAGCTGACAGAAATTTCATGCAGATTTTTGGAATGATGATGATGGACTCTTAAATTCATAATCAGTGATTGAAAACTAGGTAAGAAAGAATATCACTCCCCAAATCTTTCCAAAATTAAAAAAAAATTTACAGGTATCTATGCCACAAATTTTTAAGTGTCATAACCATTGTTCATGTCTTCAAATATATGTGGATAACTATACTATGCACCTTCAGTATCTGAATTTTAGCTGGGTACAGGCAACTTTACACACCACACCTGCTATTCACCCTGCCCAATGTGTCTTCCTCCTATTCTGGTCTTCTGGCTCTGACTGTATGTTTTTCTGCTAATCAGGCTGTCTCTTACCCTTCCGCACTAGGCTTTGCAAAGACAAAGCTGCTATAACTCTAATCAACTTAATTTTTTCATGCGTAGAAGTGGCAGTACTGAATGGCTAAAAGAAATGAACCTAACTTCAAAAGATGTTTCTACTCAAATGTGGTTATATAATGCAGGCTGACTTTATAAGCATTATGGGTTACTCATACTAACATTCATATGACTTTTTTTTTAAATGGCCTTCACTTCCTACACACTATGAACTAGTGCCAGAATTGGATTGTCTTTAAGAGAAAAACTCTGCAGTGTGTGTGTGAGGTGGCATAGTGTTGGGTTTGCTAACATTATTATTCATACCATGGTTATTATAGCTATGGAAGTAAATGTCCCTCCCAAGACTGAATGAACTTAATAGTTTGTAAATATCTTCATGATGGCAATAATTGTTTTTCTTCCAATATCTATCATATAGATGCTAAGTAAAAAGTGAAACAAAATTTCAGTGTTTGTTCTATATTATATTTAAGTGAGTAAAAGACCCCATCCAAAGTAAAGGCAGGCAATTTCTAGGTATACAATCTGTTAGATATTTTTAGTTTCTTTAGATTTATGGAAGATTAATCACTGCGTCATATCATATCACTGTCAAAGCTCTTGCCGTGTGATACCTGGTATCATTCTCAACTCATGGTTCTAAAACACAGTTGTTGCCAGATGAAGGATTTTCTTCAAATAAAACAGAGCTCATTTGTGACCTCATTATGTAGTTTTGTTATTCCTTCCTACTATAGAGACTTTATTCCTTCTAATCCTTGCTTATTTTTGTAGATTTATCCTGGCTCGATTGAATTAATGCAGGTGATTGAAGATTTTATACACATTGTTGGAATGGGGATGATGGACTTTCAGAATTCATACTTAATGACTGGAAATGTAGGTAAGAAATAAGATTGTTTCCCAAAATCTTACTGAAATAAAAAAAATTGCAAGTATCTGCCTAAGTGTAATATCCATTGCTCATACCTTCAGGTATATGTAAGTAATGTGTTATGGATACTTTGTGTATGATTTTTAGATAGAACCAACCACATATACATTATACACATCCAGACACACATTTGCATGGAGTCATATATAGTGTTTACCTTGTGTTCATCTGTACATGTATACATAAAGGAGATCATGTGCTCCTTTTTTCCATTTGTCAAATATTCATTGCTATCCAACCTAATGTTAAAAATACATAATACATATTGTTGTGTGTCTTTTTTTTTTAATGAGTCTTCATAATCTTCCATACATTGTTCATGAAGATGCCAGGTTACTATTTAGCTAGCTGTCCCAAGGAAGTACTGAATCAGCATGGGTCTTGGGATGCTTCAAAATACCTGTGAGGGTCACGGTCATGGTGCTGGTGGTGCAGTTTTCCTGAGTAACTTTCAGGGCACAGGAGATCTCTCAGGTCCCTCTGCAGTGGATTCTGTGATGCCAGAGCACATAAAGTGAAGACGTATTTCTTCCTTTAGTTGCTTTTAAAATTGTCCCTAATAGGGAAGAATTACACAGAGAAGCCAAACCTGCACACACTTCCATGGTGTCACAATTACACTGAGCCAACAACCATTATGGTAACCAAATGGCAGATTATTCCTTATAGTAAAAAAAAAAATGGCAAGAGCAAAGAAATAGTCTTCTTAAATATTATATACATTGAGTTGATATAGATTTACAGTTTTCTCATTTCTTTAGAGCTTCCTCTTATAATGTTGCTGTGATTCAGATTTTCTGTTATTTGTCATGCTTTAATATTCTTCACATAACGACCACTGAGTTATAGAGAATTATGTGTTTAAATAAGTATATCTTACCTCAGATCCTTATTCATGGTATATTTAATCTTTAGTTCTTGGATCAGGAAGATACCTAACTTGGAGAGGGATTAACTAGGGGAGTTTAACTAGTACAGGACACACACACACACACACACACACACACACATATGTGAATAAGGATTTTCCTGGTTAACTTTATGCTTGATTTCTTCTGAAGGTACTTAATCCCTACAGGGACTCATGTGATACTAAAATATCTTCTATCAGGATGATCTCAAATTGTAGTAGATAATAGCTAATTACTGGTAATATTCTTTAGTTGAGAAAGGCCTATGCAATTCCTTAAAGGGGACATTTCTATGCCAATATACCATCTTCATGCAGCATTAAGGCCTTACAGTTAGATTGTGGTTTAATCTACCTTCTGAGTCAGTTTGAGGGCCTAGATTTACCCTCTGAGTAGGGGTTTAGGAGCTTGTGCTGGTTCAGAAATGGAATGAACTTGTCCTTGCTCTAAGCAATGAGCAATGAGAAGGGGACCAATAATAGTATCTTTGTTGTAGGATAAATTCAGAAATCAGAAAAATCCAAGTTAAATGTCCATTCCCAAAGTGGCAGAGCAAAGAGAAGAAAGATCAACCCTATAGGAAAAGTGATAGCATATTGGGCTTTGGGTTTTTGGGTACATGGAAGGAAGAACCTAGAGAGATTCTGGTGAGGTTGGTCATTCAGGCTGGAGCCACTCTCCAAAGGGATCCCTGACTTCTGTGGCAAGGGGGGCCCAGGAAGGCTGCTGTGCCAGATTATGTCACAGAAATGTCAAAAATGACATTTGCAAAGTCATTTACAAGGAAAACTAAGGGGAAAACACACAGAGGTATTGTTTCTTTAACTATTTTTTGGTAAATGTTAACATCTAATTCTTAAAGGAATTGCTAATTAAAAGTATCAGATTGATACATGGCATTTGTTCAATTTGGAAAAAACTATAACAGAAGCAATGCCAATCTCAGAGTCTGATAAACTTAAATTCAGACTTAAAGGACATTGACTACCAGAATGAAATTCTTTATTGTACTAATATAATTTACCATGAAAACTCAATAAATTATGAATATTTATTATTACTCTTTACCTATCTCTTGACTTATCAAAATTACATATTTGAAAACTTTGTGTATTATTTTTTGCATTAAGATTCTGTTAACTATGTTTGGCTATGTCCCTTACCATCACTAAACTTTAAGAAGTGTATTAAGCATAGTAACCCAAACTAATTAAATACTACAGATAAAGCCAGTATGATCCTATACTGTCCTCAGTCTTGTGTAAGAACAGTGTGATTCGGCTTCCTGATCATTTATGTAGAATTAATTATATTTTTAAAAATGGTTATATCCTGTATGATATTATTATGCTAGCTAAAAGAGATCTTATTTATTATTGATTTCTTCCCAGTACTAGCCCAGAAACTTACTGTAGTTTGATGACTAGAAGGTTATTCTCAATAATATTTTGGAATTTTTCCAAAGTGTATCCATTTATTAGTCAGGTTCTCCAGAGAAACAAAGCCACTAAGATATAAGTAGGTATAGAGAAAGAGATTTATTTTGGGGATATTGGCTTATGAAATTATAGAGGCTGAGAAGACCCACCATCTATTGTCTGTAAGCTGGAGGCCACAAAGGCTGATAAGGTAGTAGTTCCAGTCCAAACTTGAAAGTCCAAGAACCAGGAGTACCAATGTCCGAGGGCAGGAGAAGATGGATGCCCCACCTCAAGCAAAGAACAAATTCGTTCTTTGCCTTTTTTGTTCTATTCAGCTCTCAGTGGATCACATGGTGCCTGCCTGCATTGGTGAAGGAGATCTGTCCTCAGTCTACTGATTCAAATGCTAATCTCTTCCAGTAATATCCTCAGAGACACACCCTGAAATAATGTTCTGCCAATTATCTGGGCATCTGTTAGCCTCATGTTGATACATAAAATTAACCAAACAATCCACAAGTATCAAATTGGATAACATAAATAATAATTACTTATTCTACATATTCTTCATGTTATCCAAGTTGATGCTAGTAGATATAAAATATGATTATACTGTTTTGTCTGATATTTCCAATGTTTTTGGAGGACACATATAGAGAATAATTGACAGTAGCTAATTGTGAAATGGATGACTTGTCATTGATTTATGTTACATCCTAAATCCAAATATTAATTACCCACCATTGAGCTGATTATACTGAGCACACACATATGCACACACACACATGTGCAGTGTACAAACACATGCTCATGTGTGCACACATGAACACACATGTACACACAGCTTGTAAGTAGTAAATAGAGACTAAGTAACTAAGAAAGGTTGCTTATTCCTTATGGACATTTTCTTCAGGGTATGTTGGATTAGGACTACTTAACCCCAAGAGATCAACATGTATTTTTTTTAATTTTTTAAATGTTTTTATTTATTTTTTTTTTGAGAGAGAGAGACAGCGTGAGCAGGGAAGGGTGAAAGAGAGGGAGACACAGAATCAGAAGCAGGCTCCAGGCTCTGAGCTAGCTGTCAGCACAGAGCGCGACACAGGGCTCGAACCCGTGAACCGTGAGATCATGACCTGAGCCGAAGTCAGACACTTAACTGATTGAGCCACCCAGGCGCCATTCATCACATCTTTTAAAGAGATTAATTTTTTTTCCCCATAAAGTCCACATGCATAGCCACCTCACTTTTCTGGGATGTTGGTAAGTTCTTGAAGAAAGACAGAGTTGAATAGCCAAAAATAATTATCATAAAGACCATGCAGTGTAATAAGAGAGTTTCAGAACCTTGCTGATAGCCTGTTGCATTTCAACTTTGAGTATAGTTTCAGAATTCCCATTTTCTGGTTCCCGGTTTAGGTAAAATGAGTTGGAAGCAGAAACAATGCAAATATAAAAGCTGAAAGCCTGAAACAATAACGACAAAGCTATACTGAAAGAATATAGCAGAGTATGGAACTTGTCATACAGTAACAAACAACTCTCAGCTCACCTTTGAGAAGATTAATTTGAAGACTTAGTATAATAATTTAGGTCTAAAATAATGGCTTTTATTCATCAAGATAAAAGTGTCTATCAGCTGCTTAAGATGGAAAGAAAATGGGTGATGTTTCTTGGAAAGATTTTCTTCAAAATTAGTTCCATTGAAAATTTTTGAAGTTTCTTTTTCCTGAAGAATATGCCTACCTATATCAGCTGTTGATAAATGAAATGCTATTATATGGTAAAAATCCATGAATATTTTGGTATAAATGTGTGCATGTTTATTTTTGGAGGGAGCAGGTCCATAGCTTCGATCAGTTTCTCAAAAGACTTATCATCTTAAAAGTTTAAAACAAAGCTTGAAAAAAATATTCTATGAACAAAGATGTTAAACAAGCTAATACATTTATAAAATAATTGAGCTTAAATAGAATACTTATTTTTTATAATCACATATGAATGTGACATTCAAAATAGACACATGATAATTATAATAAATGAAAGTTAATGAACACTTTCTGAAGACTAAAGACTAAGTAGCTTATATAATTACTGAATAAATGAATGAATAAATATGAAAAATTGATATGGTGCACAGGTACTCCAATTAACAATAGGTCTCCATTTGTCACAAAATTGCATTCTAATTATGCTGTTTGGTATAGGTTTTTGTTTCAGTAAAAGATGAGTTTTTTTAAAAATATGATTGTTGTCAATTAGGTCAGGGGATCTATATCTTAATACTATCTAGTATGAGTTAAAGTTAGGTTTCTTCAACAAAAATATTCTTTGAAGAGTTGTTTAAACATACTCTTTGTTCTTCCTCTGTAAATATTTTCTCTTAAGTCCCTTGCAGCTCAGTGTTTCACTTATCACTTCCCTGAAACTACTTTCAGAAAAGCTTTCTGGAAACTCCCAATTGCCAAATGAAATCTTTTCCCATATTTCAACCTTCATCTCCTCTGTGCCTTGCTAACCACTCTCTCTTTCTTGAAACTGTTCATTTTTTTTACCATTTTTTATGTTTGTTACAGTATAAAATAGAATCAAAGGATAGCAATTAGACTCGTGATTCAGAAATATTTAGATATTTTTGGAGGCAGCAACATACAACAAAGAAGGTGAAGCACTGAAAGAGAAAATAAAAAAGTACATTATTTGAGGACAAGCTGTTTGCTGTTCCAAAAGCAGAACAGAATGTATGAGATGTAGAGCGCCTGGGTAGCTTAGCTGGTTAAACGTCCAACTCTTGATTTCAGCAAGTTCATGATCTCACAGCTTGTGGGTTCCAGCCCTGCATCGGGTTCTGCACTAATAACCTGGAATCTGCTTGGGATTCTCTCTCTCTCTCAAAATAAATAAATACACTTAAAAAAAAAAGGAATGTGTGCGATCGTACATAATTAGAGCCATGAGGCATGTGCATGGATTTCCATCGTTCTGAAAATTTACCTATACATTTATCAAAGTGTTTTATAGTTTTATTATTATTATTATTATTATTATTATTATTATGCTTTTAGCCATCAATTTCCAAAATATCTTCAGATAGCATTTATATTTACTTTATGTATTGGTAAGAATAAACTATTCTTTAGAAGTTAATTGTTTTAGTTTTGGACTGAGAACTTGAATTGTATGGGGGACTCTTGGGTGGCTCAGTTGGTTAAGCATCCGACTTCAGCCGTGAGGTCACGATCTCACAGTTCGTAAGTTCAAGTCCCGTGTTGGGCTTTGTGCTGACAGGTCAGAACCTGGAGCCTGCTTTGGATTCTGTGTCTCCGTCTCTCTCTGCCCCTTGCCTGCACATTCTCTCTCTCTCTCTCTCAAAAATAAATAAGCATCAAAAAAATTTTTTTAAAGAACTTGAATTGTAATCATCAAACTGAATTCAAGGAAGATCAGTGATGTGTTACATGTTGCTAGCCCACTGATTCTATTCAATTAAAATCAAAAGAAAATTATCTCTTACTATAAGCATAACCTTTCCTGTTTATAAATGACTAACCTTCTGGCCTACAAAGGGATTGGTGCCACATAGTGGACATAAAAGAATTACATAAATAAATAAAATGTACTTCAGTATATATCGTATACACCAAATGCACAGAGGTCCCTCACAAGAGATGTTGTGGGTTTTGTTTGTTTGTTTGTTTTTAGAGATGTTCTGTTTTAAGGATCTAGAAAGCTTCTCAGAGAAGGAAGCATTTAGTGTAGATTTTGAAGAATGACTGTATTGTTGAAAGTTCAACATGAAAAGAATGAGTGGCAAGAAGATGCTTACATTCTAGGACAGTCTTTTAGCAAAAACAGTATAGAGTTGTCAGAGTTGAGATTGTACTTAGCAGATAAGTAGTTTATTTTGATACAAACACAAATGCATGCAAGTAAAGAAAAATGAAATAAAACTGGATAAGCATGTTGAGACACGGTGTAGGATAGTTCTGAATTCTGAAGACAACAGGAAGCTAACCAAAGCTTGACCCGATGAAAACTTTGCTTGGTAAGACATTATGTTAGAGAAGAAATAGAATTTTTTTTGATTGAGAAAAACTTTAAACATGGAAACTGGAAAACCTTTTACAATCCATGCAAGAGATAACGAAGACCTGAGTTGGTGGTATTAAGAATAGAAACCAAACTATGGTTATGAATTGAAATTCTGAGGTACAAATGATAATATTTCATAACTTAAGGTGTCAGAAAGAAAGGAGTAATTGAGATTATATTTATCCAGCAGATATTTGAGTGTCTTTCGCATATTAATATTTAGATGCAAGTGTTAACCCTCAAGTGAAAAGAAAATGAAATGTAGTCTTGGGCTTTAGTGGAGACGTCAAATGTATGGTATACATGTGATAACTAGCTGCATAAAAGTAACAGCTGAAAGCGCTGAGTGTTATGTGGAAACTAATTTGACAATAAACTATTTGTAAAAAAAAAAAAAAAAGTAACAGCTGAAGCCATAAAACTTTCTTTAAATTATCAGGACAGTAATAAGAGAGAAAAGATGTAAGGTGAGGCCTTTATTACAAACAAAAATTTGTAACTACATGTGACGATGGATGCCAAAATATTGTAACTGGATTTATTGTGGTGATCATTTCACAGTATATAAATATCAAATAAACATGTACACCTGAAACTACTACAATGTTTTATGTCAATTATATGTCAATTAAAATTCCTTATATATGGCATTGGAGTGACCTCTAGGATAAATTATTACCTGAAAAAAAAACATTTACATTAATAAACCAGAATAAGAAATATATTTTGTGTTCAAATAAAGTTTAGATGTTATACTAGAAGAAGGTTGATATAAGTTATAGAATAAAAATAAATGTCGAGGGAAGAAAACCATAAAGAATCATAGCAAGTGTCAGAGCAAGAATAGTCAGAGGTAGTAGGTACAAAGATAAGGCAGAATAAGATCAGTGGCCTGTAGTTAGCAGAAGAGAGAATATTTCAAAATGAACTCTAGTTAGTATCAGTTGCTAGTAAAGATCAGAGTATTAAGAATTAAGAACAATCTCATGTGATCGCTGATGATATAACTTAAGTTTTTCAGGAAAAATGCAGACATAATGAACAGGCTCTAAATTTCTGAACTCTTTAGCTGCTTTCAATGGATTACAACCTTGGCATTTTGATACAATTATCTCCAAGGATTTACTTGGCATAGATGGATGTTTATACGCCCACTAACTACTCTCTCACAACTGTTCCTTAAGAACTATTCAAAATTGACAATATCAGATAAAAAAGAGAATATTTTTTAGGCTAATAATATCTCAAAATACAGAATGTTATAATTATTAGCTGTAAGGAATTTCAAAAGTTGTCCTTATGTAGAAACCCTAAGAGCTGTGATTCTGGAAAGTATAGTTTCAGTTCTTTCCCAGTAATCTCGTAAGGCCAGTGTCTGGAAAGCATTAAAGTTAAGACATTTTTCTTTGCCAAGCTAAATATCACTGTCTATTCTTGGTTTAGAAATATGAAATACTGGGCTTTACAGAATGAACATTCATACTTGATATTTTTTGAAATTGAATCCAAATTCAGTCTGAAGAACAGCATAATACAATTTTGACATCTTTTTTCTTTCTACAATGTTGTCTCATCAACATCACATCTATGTTATTTCTTACACTCACTGGTAAACTTAATCATTTCTTTGGTAGACTATCTTGTATTCAACTGAGAAACCAACCTTCAATCTGATGATGAATTACAAAATAAAGTGGCTTCTCATTTCTAGGCTTATTTTTCTTGCCATTAGTGCTTATTTTTGTGGTTCATACATCTCCATCACTTATTTAACTTTCTTTCTTTAAAAGTCAGACACTTGCAGACAGTTGACACCAAGCCTGAGGAAACACAATTCATCATCTTTTTTTTTGCTTGTTTGTCTGTAGCATTGGATGTTGGTTCAGTCTGCTAGACTTAAGTCTGAAAGCATCAGATTCTACCTCCACCTTCCTTTTGGCTCTTTACCTCTCTTGCTAGACACGCGAAGCAAGTGATGTATCTTTATGCAGATCACAAAGGAAAAACTAAAAATACTTGGCCTTTTTTTCACTTATTTTTTCTCTTTTCTTTTTAAAATGGTACTAACATGCTGGCTTCCTTGAGAAAATAAATAGTTCAAACACAGTTTTGAATTATGACTTGGAATGATATGCAGCACTATGTGTTCTTTGATTACTTCTCATTTACTAGAAATTATCTCAGAGTATTTCCTATGATCTGTTAATTCCAAATGGCTGGGGTGGAGGTGCTGGGGAGGTTTTTGAAAAGGCCATATCAGACCCCTTTAGTAGAAAGTGGAACATACTGCTTAGGGGCTCCCTTCTACCCAACTAAGAACTCTATTTTAGGTGCTCTCTAATGTCATTATAATAGACTGGTAATGATGCACAAATTTATTTGGATTTAAGAGGTCTTAGACATCTATTCAACAAATACATGCCATGTTCTGTTCAATGGTCTCAGAGTTTATCAGGGAACAAATCAGACAATACTCTTGCTCTCACTAAACTTATGTTTTATAGCAGAGACAGATGTCAAACAAGTACCATCTATAATGCCCAGTCGTTATAAGTGATATGAAAATAAATAAAGCAATCCATTATGGTCAAAGCGTAGAGAATGAGGAGGAGAGAGTTATTTTAGGCTGGATGCTCAGGGAAGATCTCTAATCAAAGTAGTGGTATTTGAATATAGACTTGAATGCCTTGATAGCATGAGACATGGTGATATGTGGGGTCAAATCATTTCAAGCAGAAAGAGCAATAAGTACAAGGACTTCATGTATCCATGTGCCTGATACAGTAGAGGCATTAAGGAGGTGGTGGTAGAGCGGCTGAGGTGGTGCAAGGGAAGGAAATTAAGTCAGGAAAGGAGTGGGTATCCAGCCTATGGAAGGCATATGACTGTAGGTCTGAATGAGATGCAAAACCATTGAAATATGTGGACAGAAACATGACCTGACCATTCTGACTATGGAGTGGATACTAAAAGACCAAGAACACCTGGGTGGCTCAGTTGGCTGAGCGTCTGACTCTTGATTTCAGCTCAGGTCCTGATCTCATTGTTCATGTTCATGGAATCAAGCCCTGTCTTGGGCTCTGCACTAACAGTGCACTCAGCCTGCTTGGGATTCTTTCTCTCTCCCTCCCTCTCTGTCCATTCTCTCTCTCTGTCTCTCTCTCTCCTTCTCTCTCTCTCTCCCTCCCTCCCTCTCAAAATAATAATAATAATAATAAAGAAACTAACAGACCATAGATAGTAAGGTAGGACTGGATATAGAGAGGCTTTTATTGGGCATTTATTGCAATGAGCTAGATGAGAGAGCTCAGCGGTTTAGACCACATGCCAGTGGGTATAGTGAGAAGAGGTCAGATGCTGGAGGTATTTTAAAGCTTAATCTTACAGAATTTACTAATGGTTAGAAACAGGATGTGAAACGAGGAGGGGGCTCAAGAAAATATCTCCACTACATTTCTAAGAACTCAGCTACAAAAATAAGACAGATTTAGGTCTAAATCTGTATCCTATAAACAAAAGTCAAAAACCTACTTTGGCAACCATTTAAATGTCTCTAACATTTAAGCTTGTCTTGTTTTTTTTTTCTCTTCTTATTCTTTTTAAAATTTTTATTAAGATGTAATTGACATTTAGCATTGTGTTAACTTCAGGGGTACACAATAGTGATTTGATATTTGTATATATTATGAGATGATATCACAATAACTCTAGTTAATATTTATCATCACACTTAGTTGCAGTTCCTTTCTTGGAATGAGATCCTTTATGATCTCTTAGCAACTTTCAAATATATAATACACTATTGTTAACTATAGTCATGACACTGTTTATGTTTGTTATACTCTCATTTTTTAGTCCAACACACACACCCCTGGTCATGAAGTTTAAGCAAGTTTACCTAGTGAAGCTATCAGCTTTCTGTTCTCATACTACACTCTGAATCCTTGCACAAAAGCTAGAATGAAATTGTTCCTTAAAGTGACTTTTTAAAGCTCTAACTCACATTGAGCTGCCAATTAACAAATGAAATAAATTCGACTCTCCCTATCATTTTTGTGTTTCTTCTTTTCTCTATAAAGTTATGGAAGCTCAAGAATGGAAGAATGTGTAGGGGTCAACTAAGTCCAGTCATAAACTGGTCAAATCCATTCAATATAAAGTATTGTGTAGAGTTGTGTTTTTTTTCTTTTTTTTAAATTAAAAATGTTTTTCAATTAAAAAAATAATGTATCCAAGTTGGAAATGTCTCTACAAAGCAACTTTACAGCCTTCAGGAAGTGTTATTTGTACTAGTTATTTGTTATTTGCACTAACCAACTCTTTGGCTCTAAGGCATATCATTTCTTTTGGATACAAGTACTAGTATCTTGGTTACAACCCTGGACTGTGACATAGAAAATAGACATCATATTATGGTGTTGCACATTATCAGTAGGCCAGTGTTCTTTTAGAACATAACTGAAGTGAATATCTTTACATAATATTTTGGGTTTTCTGATCTGTTTTATACAGCCTACTCAAGGACACAATTATTTAGTAGTCCTTAAATAATGGTTCTTGTCCTTAAAAAACTTGGACTAGAAAGCATTGGTAATACCCATTATTTCTCATTTCAAGTAACCCAGATGCCCTAAACTCCCCCCCCCACCACCATCCCTGTTACTATGCCAACTCCTAAGCCTCATTCTAACTAATGCTCTGCTGTGAATTTTTCATTTGGTCTCCAAATCTTTAACAGCTTTTGCTTCTTATCCCAGTTTAAATACAGTTGAGAAAGAATAGGGTCTACATGTTGCTACTTTGGAAGGCCTTTTTTCTTACTTCCTTACATATGCATTATTTGAGCATACATTCTAATGAACATTGCCTAGTATCAGACAGTGGTTATTATTCTGAGGAACTCTTTTCAGAAGTACCAGTTGAGTACAATATGTAGGAAAATGTCTTTGTTTCATCTCCTTTTATTCTTCAGGCTTTCCAAAAAAATATCTGGTAAGGTATCCCTTACATTAATTATATAGCATTTCCCAAATTAACGCTTTCACAAATATCCATGGTACTATTTACTCCTAACAACCTTGCTGCCACAATGCTAAGGGCACCTACACAATTTGTCCTACATCAGCGCTTCCCATTTAGTGTCAGTGCATTTTTATTCCTTTGCATCTTAGTAATTGAAAGTTAAAGATTTGTTTCATTATCTTGCTTAGCCAACCATACTCTAACCTACTTCTGTTATATAAAGAACTTCCCTGTAGTTTTGATATGACTCTGGGGAAATCTTACTCATGTATTCTGTATTTTATGTCAAGGTATAACGACTCCTAACCTTTATTTTCTTTTGTAGTGATATTTTTGATATATATCTGTTTTATTAGGAATTTCAAAATTGTTTTCTGGCTAATTACACATTTTTAAAGGATATCTGATTATATCTTTAATGAATTTTTTATAACCAATCTTTTAATTGGTTCTAAACCAATGAAATTTTGTGAACCTCTTACTCATTCAGTCTCCATTCTTTCAGTAACTGTCTAATGAATAATGCCTGGATAAAGACCAACTCTTTGGCTCTAAGGCATACCATTTCTTTCAGATATTATATTTACTGGGAAAATCCTCATGGTCTGAGGAAAAGTAATGAGGTCACATGAATTTCAGATGGAAATACACAACATGGAATGCACAGTACTACTCAGCAGTACTGGGACATGAATAGGAAAAGCAGAGGGAACATCGACTCCTCCCTTAACTCTGTATACCTATGAGAAAGAGTTCAAAGCCTCAAGGGTGAAATACATGTAACACAGATGCTGAAGATACCATGCTTTCATGATATTATTGGCCATGGTTTGTGAAAGCTGTCCTGAATGGATACACAATTTCAATACTTAAGACTTCTGTTAAGAATATGGATTGAGAATTCATGGGTTTCTCACATGTTGACCCATAATCCTAACTACAGACATTTTGGGTTTGAATTTTCTTAATTATTCTCTATAAAGAATATGAGTTTCTGCAAAGAAGTTGTTCCTGGCTTCTGTGCCCTAGGGAAGCTATGAAGAGGAGTTTTGCGTAAAGTGACCAATGACTTGCCTGGGTTCAAGAGATCCAGAAAAGAATTCCAACTAGGGAAAGGCTTTTAGATATGGAATTAACACAAGGGTCACATGGCTCCCTAGCTTCCTAGAGAATGATGTATCTAAAACATGTTGGAATGATAAATCTTCCCAGTGTGTCTACATTCTTCTGTTAGAGGTTAATTCCTTCAGAATCTGGTAGGCACTTACAGGCCAGAATAGAAACACAAAATCTAAAGCCAACTAAAAACAAACTTGAATGTTATAAAATAATACATCTAGATTCTGTTGGTTTATGCAATAAGGATTTGAAATTACTAAAATTAGCATACTGCATGCCTTCTTTCCAGTTTTGCTATTCAGCTGAACTAAAAGGATGTGGCCACGGGTTTATGTGAGTACAAAAAACAATTCCATTTTAACTGTCACTATGGCAATAATTGCTTTTCTCTATGGCAATAGTAGTCTGCCTCTGTAACAATAACTAGTGAAGAGAAAAGAGGCACCAATTCTCTTTTAACAATTTTTATTTTTTTCTACTTTATGGTTTCACTTTTTCAAAAGTCTTATTTTATTTGGTTATATCATGAATTCTGTGCTAAATTATTCCTCTCCTCCATTGCTTCTTTCACTGAATAATAAACTTATTTTAGTTCTCATCTGAATGTGACACCTGAAAAATATGACTCAGATTATACACTGGTGACTTTATGTCAATGCTAACAAGGATCCGATTTTGTATCTAGGAAAACATGCTGGCTTTGGAGCTAGATTTGGCTGCAAACCTTGACTAAACCACAACAAACGGGCCTTCTGCAAGTTATTTCATCTCTAAATTCTCAGTTGACTTCTTTCTAATGTGTAGATAATAATATCTTCCCTAAAGTGTTATTATAAATATTAAACATAATACATATTTAGCACCTGGCATGTGCCAGGCCCTTGATAATTGGTTAGTGGACAAATACAGGGAAAAATATGGGCTCTGTTCCTGACTAGGTGTGTGGGCATGCCATTCCATCTCCAGTAGCTTTAGATGGTTCCTCTAGGGAACTGCTAAAGTTCTTACCTACATTTAATAATCTAAGTTTCTGTTTGTTATTTTGTTTTTTTCCTAATCTCAATAGTATTTCACAAAGCATACCAGGATCACAGACTTCCAGGCAGATAATATAATTAAACCTAGAAACATATTTGTGCTTTGGCTATTTTAAAATGAGTTTGTTACCCAATTGTCTTTGTAGTGTGATGACTCTAAAGGCCCACAAGCATTTCAATAGTATTTTCACTTTGCTGTCTTAAGAAGCTACTCTTCTCTTTCTTGTTCTTATTAGTCATTAGTTAGATCCTTGTTCTGTGAACAAATAACACACAGGAGGAATCTTTTCTGCTTTAATTTTATAATTTCTGCTCCTTAACATGTAATACATCACCTTAGTCTACAAAACTGCATCAATTATCCCTGTAGATGCATCAAATAATTCTGTAACAGAACTATATCCTCTGAATTCATAAGTGAACTGTTCTCTTTTTTTTCCTTAGAATACTGGCTTCTGAACAGTCAACAATATTTTTCTGCTTTTATTACCTCCTTAAATATTTCATATGAAGATTTTTTAACTTTAGAAATATAACTACTTATGTAGCTAGTTTAATGTGTTTTCTTCAGAGGTGCCTGGGTGGCTAAGTCGGTTAGGAATCTGACTTTGGCTCAGGTCATGATCTCACAGTTCATGGGTTCAAGCCCCACGTCAGGTTCTGTGCTGACAGCTCAGATTCTGTGTCTCCCTCTCTCTCTGCCCCTCCCCTGCTCAGCTCTGTCTCTCTTAGTCTCTCAAAACTAAATAAATGTTTTAAAAAATTCTAATGTGTTTTCTTCAATATGATCTTATGTTTTGGTTTGTGGCATGTGAATATGAGAGGGCAGGTGTGAGTGGGTGTGGTTGTGTATGTATATTCTAGAATATTTATCAGTGTTCAAATCTGAAATGCAGTTGTTTGAGACACTATTAAAATTTATGCCCTGGGCTTAGGGGGAAAGTAGTGTTGTTTTTTTAAGTTAAATCAAAATATGAAGATGCTTTTTAATAAAAGTTAAACTGAGTATACAATAACAATAAGCTTTAAAGAATATATAATCTTATATACATGAAAATACTTAAGGTCTAGCTAATAATTACAAAGTAGAATGTTATAGTTGTAGGGACTAAACATTTCATAAAGGAATGACTTATATTGGATAATAGGTATATATCCATATATATTCTGAAATCAAAGCCTAATACATTGAAATAGGGCTCTAAAATTCAGCAGGAATATAGAGGGATATAATTGAGACAAACATGCTAAACCATTTTCTTTGCCACTACAAAATGTTTAATAATTAATGTCTACCCATTTGGGCTACTTTATTACTTTTGGAATATGAACTTTCCTCTTTTTGAAGAATGTCTTCATTATTTGGTAACATTAATTATCACCTCTCTTTTTTTTCTAGATAGTCTCCTTTTACCTTCCCCAAACTCTTTGCCCAATTAATTAGCTTTGCCTAACTCCTTCCTTTTTAAAATTTTTTTTCTAAAATATAATAACATTCTTACTGATTAGGGTAGCCTATAATATCCTTAGATTTTATTCTAAAAATCCATAATATTTCAAAAATATCATAGCATATTAGAAATATGGAATATAAGTATTTATTTTTAAATTTCAATTTCTTAAAAGCAAATGTATTATGTAGTATAACTTCAGCCACATAGATGAAAGAAAATTATAGTTGATTGGTATGCCTTTTAAAACTACATATAAGTTATAATGAAATAGAGCACTCAGTCTAATCCCAGAGTCTATATTTTTATGTGTTGGTGCATACATGTGTGTGGAGACGAGGAGTAATTATTGTTTGGGGATTTTTTTGTTTTGTTTGTTTGTTTTTTGGTTTGAAGATCCAAAGACCAAAAATATTTTCAGAACTTGATGAGAAATGATGTTTACAAAATATAGAGCTCATGTATGAACTTTTTCCACCAGTCATTCTTTAGTTTGTTTAGTTTAGATGTGAAATTGTGAATCTTCACTATCATGCTATTAGGGCTAAAGAGTGTTTTTGCAGTAAAATGATCCAAAACTAGTCTGCAAAATGGGAGTGACTGTACTTGGTTCAGAGTGTTTTTTGGGCCAAGTGAGGTAACACAGCATTGCTAGCACCTAACTGGTCAGTAGATGGTCTCTTGTTACTGCTATTTGTCCCTACTTTTCTTCGAAAAATTAAATTTGTTTAGACACCCAAGTCTACCCTCAGATATCCCTGTTTTGGAAAAGGCATAAGGCTCGTAGTTTCCTTTTGGTACAATGAAGTGGCTAAAATGCTACAAACAACTTGAAATCACCTCTTTGTTCTTATTTATATTATTTTAGAGCCATGTGCTGAACCTTGCCTAGTGTCCCCTCCCCCTCCCAGTTAAAATAAGTCTTTTGCGCTTCATTTCATCTTTCATTATATTAAATCTACATTTATTAAGTGCCTGCCAAATACCAATTATCCTCTGGTCATAAAAAGATGAGTCAGGTATACCTGGTCTTTGTCCTTATGGAGGTTACATTCTAGAAGGGAAGATATTAAGTTTTTAAATATAAAACTTATTGGATAAATGGGACATCTGAGGGGTTCAGTGGGTTAAGCATCCAACTCTTCATTCCAACTTAGGTCATGATCTCATAGTTTGGGAGTTTGAGCCCCGTATCAGGCTCTGTGCTTCTAGTGCAGAGCCTGTTTGAGATTCTCTCTCCCTCTCTCTCTATCCCTTCTTGCTCTCTCTCTCAGAATAAATAAGTTATTTTTTTAAAAGTGCTTATTAGATGAATGAATATATAATTTGCATTATTGTATAAGGAAAAATAGAAGGGAAGAAACTTTGAAAACCAAAATGCATATAGATAAATAAATTCATAGACATATTTAAGATGTAGTAAGTGATATGAAGAGAGACTAACCAAGATTTCCAACTTAGATATTGGGGTGGTTGCTCAGTGCTAGAAAGTTCTTCTTGGCTTTCATCCAAGACCTGGTGTTGAATAACAATTAACCAAGGGAGGGCTTGGTATGAAATGAAAGAATGCAACTGTGACTGGAGAGTAGTTGTAAATGGTAAAAGTCATGAGCTAACATTGAAGAGAAAGTCAAATACCAGGTTATGGGTACCCTGGAGAGATTATGTATTTTATACAAGTGTAATGGGAACTCACTGGGGAGTGACATGATTCAACTCTGCTTCCAAATACTCTCACTGCAGTGTGGAAAGTGACATAAGAATAAGCAGTGAATATAGTGACTTTTTTTCATTTAAAGATTTGATGGATTACTGTGTAGTAGTCAAAGTAGAGATAGTAGACATTAAAAAGACAGCTTAAAGATGTGTTTTGTAAGATAAACAGAAGCACAATGATGAAAGAGATTCTGGGGATGAGAATATGGACACCTCAAGGATAACTTCCCATTTTCTGTCTTGGGGAAAGGGTGGGATGGAGGTACCCTTTATAGATATGGGGAAGACTGCATACTGAAAGTATATTTATATGCTGGATGAGTAGAAATCAAGAGTTAAGCTTCAGATATGCTACATTTAAGATGCCTGAAGACAGTGAATTGAACAGTTCAATAGACAGGTTTGGATTTCAGAGGAAACATTCTTATTACCCATTCTGCTCATACTTAAGATATTTGTGTGAAACAGATGTCTCCCTTGTAATCTCTTTCTGTGTCAGGATTTTTTCTTTTCTTAATTTTGGATCTTCCACCATATTTTACCCAAGGCAGAGAATGGTTGAGATCAAGGATAAAAGGGAATTGACATATATTGTATCTTACTATGAATAGGGAATGAAACTAACTGTCTTCAGCTTAATCCTCATGAAAGGCTGATTTTTGATTTTTGATTTTTGATTTTTACAGATGGTCAAACTGAAGAACAGTTCAATATCATGCCAAAGATCACAAAGTAATTGGAATACTAGATCTTTTTTTTTTTTTTGTCTCAAGGGCACATAGTGATCACATTAAACCCCAGTTCCTTCTATTGAGTCTTTGGTAGACCTTATTCATTAAAACATATATATATATGAGGAGTTTTGTCAGACCTACTGTAAGTTAGGATGCTATCATACAATGGTAAAACAGGGAAAATACCTGTCATTTTGGAGCTAATAGTCTAGAATAAAAACAGACAATAAACAAGTCTACATGATCTAGACAATTTTTAACTGTGAACAGGGCCATAAGGAAATAAACAGGATGACATAAAAGAGAGCAATGGCAGGGAGGGGGTGGTGGTGTATTTCTTTAGCTAAGGCAGTTAAAACAGACCAAGTTAGCAGAGACTCAAGGATAAGAATAGAAAATAATGTTCTAGTTAGAAAGGAAAAGCCCTGTGGTGGAAAAGAAAAGACCTGTACCCATTTATCTGGGTCAGTAAATAAGCAGCCATGTATAATGTGACTGCAGAGAGAGAAACCAACCCGTGCAGGGCCTTGTAGGCCATTGTATAGGATTTGGATTTTATTCTAAGAACACAGGCAAACCATTGAATTATTTCAAGTAAGGGAACAACATGATCTGATTTATATTTTTCAAAAGATTACTCTGGTTTCTGAGAGAAGAAGAAATTCAGGGGAAAAGAATAGAACCAAGAAGTCCAGTGAGGCAACACTTGAATTCATTTGGATTAGAGATTTTGGTGGTTTCTGGAGGGTATTAGAATAGAGATATAGGGAAGGGTAGGGTTTTAAGACATGTTCTAGCTCTAGAAATAATACTGAGAGCATGTGTTAATGGATGAGTCAAAGGAGGCAAAGGAAAACCAGAAGTAAAGATGACCTTTGGGTTTTTGGTTTGAACAGTTAAATAGATGGTGGCATTTTCTATTAAGGTGGGTGAAACTGGGAAGACAGCACTTTGGTGGTGGGAAATCAGTAGTTCTGCCCAATAAACGTTTGTTGAATTAAAAATATATATATATATATAATATTGATCACACAAGATAATTAAACATGATTAAACATCATGTTCTGTTGCATGATCATTTATTTATGAATTGTCTATGGCCACTTTCATAGAATTGGGTAATTGACTAATGGCCCACAAAGCTGAAAATATTACTTTTGGGCCTTTTATAGACAAAGTTGTCTAACCTCTGCAATAGATCATGTTCTGAAACTAATTTTAGAGTATTGTTTCCATTTTTCTAAACCAAACCAATGGCTCTTCTCCATAATCTTTATGAAACCTTTGACCCCTCATAAGGCCATTTTCTCCTTATTAAAATGCACCTCTCCATTCTTAAGTTAGTTCACGATTGTAATTTTCTTCTTCTTCTTCTTCTTCTTCTTCTTCTTCTTCTTCTTCTTCTTCTTCTTCTTCTTCTTCTTCTTCTTCTTCTTCTTCTTCCTCTTCTTCTTCTTCCTCCATCTCTCTCTGTCTCTCCCCCCATTGATTTTTGGTGTCTTTTATTTTTAATTTTATTTATTTATTTTGAGGGGGGAGAGAGCATAAGGAGAGGAAGAGAGAGAATCCCTAGCAGGCTCCATGCTCTATGCTGAGTCCAATGCAGGGCTTGATATCTCAACCATGAGATCATGACTTGAGCGGAAATCAAGAGAAGGGCCCTTAACTGGCTGAGCCACCCAAGCATCCCATGATTTTTTATGTCTTCCTATGTTTATTTCTCTACCCCCTAAAGTGAGCCTTTTCCTAAACTACGTTTCTCAGCTTTTCCTCTTATCTTCTTAATATCTGTGTAACTCACCATTTTGCTTCTTATAGATGTTGGCACAAATGCCAGCTTACCAAAGAAGCTTTCCTTATTTAGTAAAGCTTCTCAACCTCACTCATTATCTATCATATCATTTATCATTACTGACATTCTGGCTAGTTATAATTATTCCTTGTCTTTTTCCACCCCCACCCCCACCAACCCTGGATACCCTGCTAGCCCCAGGAGGGCAAAGACTAACTTTTTTGTTCACTGGTGTATTTTCAGTGCCCATAACTGTGTCTGCCGTGTAATAGGAGCTCAATTAATATTTGCTGAATAAATGAATCTTCCCATTATATTCTCTCTTTAGGAGAACTTACCCATGTCCACATTATCAATTATTACTTCTAATTAGAAGGCATCTAATTACATCTTCAAATTCTAAATTTGATCATGCTCCAGATCCCTTAGCCTACAATATCTTATTTCACTTTTTCTCCTATTTCTTTCCCTAAAACTTTCTGTCCTGTTAGAAATGTTACTGTATCTCTAGGACATATTAAGTTTCCTTGCTTCATACCTTTAAAGCCTGTCATTCCTAGATGCTACTGTTCTGATACGTCTGGAACATTACGGCCCTTCCAAGTCTCTAGGTCCACAGAGCATAGGCAGCTTCCTCTTCCCTTTGCCCTACTTAACTGTAAAACCACAGCCCAGACAGTACCTTTTCAACAAGGCTTTATTTAGCCAGCCAACTCTGTTCCATCTCATCCTTTATTTCTTTCATGCCACCTCTCTCAATCTAGCATATCTGAATTGTTTGTTCCCTTTCTAATTGCATGTATTCCCCATGAGACTGTGAGCTCTTTAAAGGCAAAGACTTTGTGTCTCTTGCTCACTTGCTAAATACTCAGTATCAAGACAGTGCTTAGGATATTCTCAGGGCTCAATAGAGATTTGTTGGATGAATGAATTTCCAGAATGAACTTCTCAGTCTGCAGTGATCTCTTTTCCCTTGTCACCTCTAAGCATTGTCCATTGCTATTACTTTTCTGGGAATGGATGAGTCACTATCTTGGGAAATTGGCTTTAGTTGTTTGCTGCTTACATTGGTGCCTAATTCCTAGAAGGTCCTTGACTTAATTCTTTGCTAGTGATTTTTAAAGTTGCTTAAATATCAAAACTGCCTATTATACACACAGATGCATACATGCGTATATAAAGAGAAAGAAGTCAATAATGTTGCATGTACAAAAGATCTCTCTCTCTCTCTTTCTCTCTCTCTCTCTGATTACTAAGTTTATTATCATCTAATGATCCTTATTCTGAAGGAATTCTGTTCTTAATTTCACTGGTTAGGAGAATAGGGAAAACTTACTTCCTAAAGCATTTTCTATATTTATTTGTTTTTACTATTCAGGTATACATACAAAAAATGACTTCCCATATCACATTTTATTTTGCATTCATGTTAGGAGTAAAATCATGAACTACTTGTGTAGAGAAGATGAAATTTTTTTTAAAAAATGACTTTCTATAAGACTGCAAGACATACTCATACTCTTTTTGAAAAGTAAAAGACAAATGGTGGAATCAGCTTAAATATCACCACAATATTCAGTGTAGTACTGAAAGAAAAAGTGGGAAGAACATGTAATAGATAAAAGAATAAGTACAGAAACTCATATTTTTTTTAATGTTTTTATTTATTTTTGAGAGAGAGAGAGAGAGACAGAGCACTAGTGGGGAAGGGGCAGAGAGAGAGGGAGACACAGAATCCGAAGCAGGCTCCAGGCTCTGAACTATCATCACAGAGCCTGATGCAGGGCTTGAACTCATGAACCACAAGATCATGACCTGAGCTGAAATTGGACAGTTAACCTACTGAGCCACCCAGGTGCCCCTCATGTTTTTAGAATGTGTTTCTCTTGAAAGAAAAATTGTAATATTTAAAAAGAGCTCTCCAACATATGTCCAGAACAGAGGTAAGCATACTTTTTCTGCAAAGGACCAAACAGTGAATATTTTAGGATTATGGACCACACAGTCTTCAGTGCAGCTATTCAATTCTGCCATTATTGCATGGAAGCAACCCCGGACTGTAAGTACATGAATGACTGTGGCTGTGTTCCAATAAGACTTCATTTGTGGACACTGAAAATTGAATTTCATATAATTTTCACATGCCGAGAAATATTCTTTTGATTTTTTTCAATTATTTAAAAATGTGAAAACCTAGTTTACCTTGAAGACCATGCAAAAATAGCTTATCGGACATATTTGGCCTGTGGGCTATAATTTGCCAATTCCGGGTTGAGACAGTTTAGCATTAATGAGAGTCACATGTAGGCTATGGATACACCATGCGTGTTTGTGTGACTACATGTTAGGGAAGTAAGGGTGACTTGAGAAGAGGCTGTAGGAGTCCTCTGTGGAGAGCACTAAAGCCTGGCAACATTACTGTGAGCAGAAATAAGAATGTGCCCTGCTGTGCAGAGATTCCTAGGCTTGGTAAAAAGGCAACCAATGGATACAAAACAGAATCTGAAGCTAATGATTCACAAATAATTTACAAGTTGTTTTTTTTTTTAAGTTTGATGCTGGAAAGGAATATACGGAATGGTTCATTATTTAAGTTTCAACATACATGGTAAGTCATTAAAAGCTAACAAGTTGAAAACTGTGTGCTCAATATGCCGCATAGGTCCTTTATTGACTGCCTGTCTAGTTTGTCTACTTTTTTTAAAAATCAGAGGATCCTATTTTTTCTCTTAGAAAGAAAAACTTGTAAATTCCTAAAGGGAAGAACATTTCTCACTTAAATCTCTGTGTGCTGGTCCTGGGACTTGGATCCGATGCTTCACTCTGTAGTGGTGATGGCAGGGTAGAACTGATGAGTGCTCTCAGCACTGAGGTCCTTTCAGACGCCCCTGCCTAGTGGCTCTATTTCCTGGGAAGTCATGGTTGCATGCGACTTTCTAGCAAACCTGTTCTTTCTCTTTGGCCCTCAGCATTTTAATCTTGGCCTTTTGGGAAAAGAGATAGAGTAAATGGGGGAGACAGGGTAATGAGAAAAACAACCAAAACTGTCTGTTTGAATGTCTAACTGTTTCCTGGAAACTACTCACTGTTGCAGAATTCTAAAATGTGATTTTTCATAGAGATGTTAGAACATAAAGATGCTGGACAAATTAAAATATGTGTCTATATCCCCTTTTGATAATCACCATTCTTCACTGATATCTAGTTTTGACCTCTTGTTGGACAAGTGAGAATAGTTTCATTTACTCTCATTGAATCATTATGTCAGTCTTTTATATTTAGTGCAAAAACATTACAGTAAGACAAAGTAAATTTGCTGCTAATTTGTTAGGTAAAATCAAACTGCAGCACACAGTGCAAAATCATATACTTCTGAGTAGGCAAACTGAGAATTGAATCGCAATGTTACCACTTTAACAGAGTCTACTTCCTCACTTGTAAAATGAATGTAGGGATAATAACAATGAGGATACTGATAATAATGATACCTCCTGGGGTTCCTTTAAATATTAAATAAGGGTTGTTTTAACTATTAAATAAGATATCACATGTAAAGCACTTGCCTAAGTGCTGTGCTAAGAACAGTGCCTAGTGCAGAGAAGATACTCGTACATACTTGTTGAATAGATTGGAAAGTCTAACAAATGCCAAGGTGATGGCAACTATTCAGTTAAGGTCACTGTCCTTCCCTTCCCTCCCAAATGCCCTCAGTATTTTATAAAGCACTCAGCATTTCTATGTAAACATAAAAACCATGACTTTTTAAACTGTTTAATGCCAATGGATCACACTACATGTAGACTTTGCTCAGTCCCTCTGTGCTTGCCATAAGAACACGAACAAAACAAATTGTTGATTTCTAACACACTGATGCAGTGCATACTTCCTTTCTTGCCATATTTTTCATATGGGATATCAAAACTGTGGGCAACCATCTAGTAACACTGAGTGATATTTTCCATAGGCAAATCCATTTTGATAACTAGCCAATTGTCTCATACTGATGTGTCAAGTCCCAATTTGTAAGTTGTTCCCTCTGAATCAACATGAAAAATGATACAAACTTTAAATATTTTGGAAACATCAATATCCCTTTTAAGGCATCTCTTACACTTCTTTTTCGTTATCATCTACACTTTTGTTTATGATGATAAACTTCCCCTGCTTGGGAGTTTCCTCCACTCATTTGTACAATGTGAATGGCTGCACTAAGTACTTAGGTCACTGCATAAAAGTAGTGCTTTTGAAGTTCTCTTTGCAGACTGTGGCCTTGGTTGCAATGGGAATACTGAATCTGTCACCTAGGATGCAGTCAATTTCTTTTCCAACTGAGATTTTTTTTAACCTGACTGACTGTGTGGCCAGATAACCAGAGAAAGCCAATCTCTTCCCTCTGGCATATTCTATTGAAAAAGGAAAGGGAGAGAAGAGAGAAAGATAGAAACAGAGACAGAGATAGAGGAAGACAGAGAGAGAGATATATAGAGGCAGAGGGAGGGAGAGAGAGAGAGAAGGAGAAGAAGAAGTAAAGAAGCAGCAGAAGCAGAAGAAGCAGCAGCAGGAAGGAGAAGGAGACAGAGGAGAGGGAGGAGAGGGAGAGAGAGAGGGAAGGAAGGAAAGAGAATGAACGAGTAAGAAGGAACCCTTAGCTCCTTAGGTGGCACATTTAAATACTGAAGGATGAGCTCTATTTTAAGTGCAACCCCTACCTTTGGCTATCTGTATATATTTTCAACATAAAGTTTTAAGTATATAATCTCATGTTTACAGTCACTGAAGCACAATCAAAAAGGAACGTTGAGGGGTGCTTTGGTGGCTCAGTTGGTTGAGTGTCTGACTTTGACTCAGGTCATGATCTAGCAGTTTGTGAGTTCGAGCCGTGCATTGGGCTCTGTGCTGACAGCTTAGAGCCTGGAGCCCGTTTCAGATTCTGTGTCTCCCTCTCTCTCTCTGCTCCTCCCTGCTTGTGCTTTGTCTCTCTCTCACTCTCACTCTCTCTCAAAAATAAACCTTAAATTAAAAAAAAAAAAAATAATGTTTGATGCAAAAGCTACATATTTTGCAATATGGAATACATAGTGAGGTAGTTCCTTTTGATTTGATTATGGGAAAACCTACTCTAATAAAAATAGCTAACACATAGCATAACCATGTACTATTCTAGGCACTGTTCTAGGCACCTGACTCTTACCCCTTGATACATAGTACCCAGTTTCATCTTACAACATCTCAGTGACATGGATAATATCCCCATATTACTGAAGAAAAAAATTGAGACACAGAAAAGCTGGGCAATTTGCCCAGTGTCATACAACTTATAAAATGAACATGGAATTTATCTTCTGAAAGGAGCCTTTTGGGAGGGATGCTTCTTATAATTACCACAAAACAGCAGAGATAAACTGGGACTGGCCAAAAAAATCCCCCAAACAAATAGGATATTATACTCTAAAATATTAGGATTTGAATCCCAGGCCCAGATTTAGAGTCCAGACTTAAGCCATTCTGGGAAACTGGTTTTCCTAAATTAGCCCTCATTTGTCCATTTTGCTCATCCCTCCAGCATTCATCCGTGTACTTTGGCTCTCTCCTGCCTTTTCCTTTTATGTGCCTTCCATTCTTGTCCATGATGCAACTGATGCGTCATTAACTAACCCCGGGTTTTGTATGTGGGCCATTCACATTACCTGACGTGACATTACACAACAGAGTTGCCATTCTCCAGAACCTCAAATGGGGCAAAGCACTAAAACGGCATGATTTTTCTCAGAGACAAGTTCGAAGCTCCACCCTGCTTTGATGAACCAAAAGCAAAACAAAAACAAACAAAAACCAGCTGATGTGCTTTTAGAATCTGCAAGGATTCCTTATGCTTTTTTATGAGGAGGAGTTTTATGCTGTATATCCAAACTCAAAATGAAAGTTTTAAAATTGCAAAATGAAAGTGCAGCTGGTTATGCTCCAAGGTTTATCAGTGATGAGTCACCTATTTTTATTGCATAAGAAATCAAATCTAGTGTTGTAATGAAAACACGATACAGTGAATTTAGGATAATTCTTGGAGCATTTGAGATGTGCCTATTTGTTCAGGGACACTGTGTCCTTTGTAGTTTTGCCTAAGCACTTTAATCTTCTGTACAAAAGTCATTTTCTCAGTTTTTGAGGAAAGATGCTCTATTATCTAACTACCCACAATGACTGGTTTTAATGGCGGCAGTTACTGCAGAAACAGAGGGTAGACTGTGCACTCATGCTTTGCATTTATGTTCCTTTGTCAGCACTGGACATATATTTGTATAAACTTGGCATGGTTTAAAGGATTCACTTTTAATCCTGCCTCTTTGGTATTCACTTAACATCAGAGCTTTCCAGTTCCCTACAGACTTCTTCTAAGTTTTACCTAAAGATTTTGAACACTTAAACTCAGTGAAAGAGGGAAGGGATTGAGGATTGGATTGGTCCAAGTGTCTGCTATGGGGACTGAAAGAAGGAGGAAATAAGTCATCTTTGAACTATTTTTGCTGTATGGAAATGGGTTTTCTTGTTAATCATGTCAGGATCATGAAGAACCACAGTGTCATCTAAGGCATCTTCCTAGGTAGCTTTAAGATAAAGATGTGCAATTTTAAGTACTTCATATTTTAAAGAACATGTATACTAAACATTTGAAGACTAGCATTTGAATCTCATCAGTCTATGAAGTTATATCCTTTTTATATTACATTTATTGAAAATATCATCTTAATTTACAAACTACATTTCTTCTAAGATCAAGTGTTTGTTTTTATGTACTCCTTATGATCAAGACTGCAATTATAGGACTTTTTGCACTAATTAAATACTGATCCTAATTGATTTTTATAGTTCTTTAATCTAGACTGTGTTCAGAAGGACAGTCTAACATATACAGTCATAAGTTAATAGCCAATGAAGAATGAATGCATTTCATAATGTGAGATACATGCACATTTAATTATATCATATTTGTATATTAAAGGACATGCCATTAGACTAGAACTTATTCAGGATAAAGTGATAGAGTTGGTAAAGAAAGTGCTTCCTCCATTTGTTATTGCTTCTTTTTGGTCATTTGTTTTTTTGTTTTCTATCCAAGCTAAGGTATATAGTAACAGAGGAATTATTAGACTTCAGGGTCCAACAATTTATCTCTTGTTTATTTTCCTTTATAACAGAAACCAAATGTGTGACAGAAAAAACTTCATTTCTTTTCATCAGTTTTTAGAGCAAAGAGGTGAAATAAATTCCTCTAAATACCAAGAAAACCAAAGTGAGAGTCAAGGAATTTGGAAGTAAATGAATTTAGTTTTGCAGATTGATTAAATCTTACAGGACCATCAAGAAAGAATGTGCTGCCAACTTGCTAACCTGTCCATCTATCTCCAATGGAGGATTTGGACCTTTTAGGACATGTGAATATGTTATTTAGGACAACAAAGACTATACTGTTTGAAAAATTAAAGAAACCTAAACAATTACAGCTGTTATCCAAAAAACAGCATGTAACATCCATAACTAATTTATGTATTACCCAGCACCCTCTTTCTTTCAACATTTAGTAACAAAATCCTTTTTTAAGCTTATTATGTCAAGTTACAGGCCAAATGAAATTTCATCCTATGCTGATAATGGATGTCTATAATAGCCAAAAGAGCTTTAGTAAAGTACGATAATACATAACCATTTCAATTTGGAACTAAGCCAGTGTTGCAATATATTTATACAACTAATATTGTTAAATTTTTAATTTCAATTCTCTCGATTTAAATTACAAGTTTCCTCAGAAAGAAATCCACTTATGAGGAGCTGAATGGTTTCTTACGTTAGCTTACTACTGTAATAGCTTCTATAGCTTTTTTCATTGTCTTTCTATTTAAATCTTCCATGAGATACCTGAAACTTTCAGGTAGAACAAGTATGAACCTATGTAAAAGTTGTACAAACTACATTTCTTAATTGAAAATATATATAATTCGTAAGTACTTAGTATCATTATAATTTTATTCTATATGTATATATGTGTGCATATGTAATTGTTAGATGTAATAAAAAAATCAGGCATTACCAAATACATCATTTATGACTTTTTAAATATATATTAAACTCTTATTTATTGCAAGTAAAGACACAATTCTCCATTCAAAGTATCCATCTATTACTTTCAATTATGGGGGGATGTTTTAAAAAGTTTTTGTTATTAATCTACTTGATAAAAATGTTTGCATATCTGTGGTTATAGCCTTACTGGTCCTTTATTATTTGGACTATGACAGATCTGTCTCCAAGAGTAATATGCATTTGCTTTCCAAGCCTTCATGGTACCCCATTTAATCCACAAAAAATTTCTTCCAAAGATAACATTCACATGTAAATGCAGAAAATTTGTTCTGAAAAACAAATTCAGATTTAAACACAAATTTCAACCTATGGATCAAGTGTGTTAATCAAAATATTTAGTAAAAAATACAGTATGAACTTATAACAATTGGAAAGGAGGTCAACTGTGAACAACCGCAAACAGTACATGCTACACTCAGAACACACTCCATTGACCATCAATGTATGATTCCTGGGGAAAGCAATAGAAATCTAATTTGATAAGTAAAAGAATTGACAACCTTAATGAAGATTGACTAATATTAGGAAATAAGTCTGTTTTGTAGTTCTGATAAATGTAATTTGTCTCAAATTTTTATTTTGAATATATTGCAAGGTTTAATTTGATCAATTTTGATTCCACTGAAAGATCTTCATTAACATTATTACTTCTTTTCTAATAGTGGCTAGCATTCAGAAGCTTCCCGCAGCATCTGTTCTAACAGACATCAACTTCCCTATGAAAGGACGGAAGGGGATGGTTGACTGGGCAAGAAACTCAGAAGATAGGGTAGTCATTCCAAAAAGCATTTTTACTCCTATGTCATCAAAAGGTAAATATGTGAAATAATTTGAACTTTGAACAAAACATTTCTAATAAAGTCATTTAATAGTATGCTAGCTATAAATCTACCTTTCTTAAACAACTTAGTCTGTAGTCATTATTCTAATCTAATTTTTTAAATATAGAAAACTTACATATAGTCTTTCAATCTGAATTTACTGGTGGAAAGGAGCTATTAAAATGGGAAAAAAAAGTGCAAATTATAGATCTGAACTTCACGTAGTGAAGTTTCAGTAATGTCAGTTTTATCCCAATATAAAGCATGTGGCTTAATATTTTAATTTGAGGGATGGAAACATACAATTTTCCATAGTCATTTTTAATTTCTTCCTCACTTTTGCTTTGGTTTGTAGATACTATTTTGATATATAAAAGCAAATTTAAGAAAAATTTTAAGTTTAAAGACCATCTTTAGAAGCCTCTGAAATTAATGGCTTTCAACAGTGACATTGTAGTCTTGATTCTTACCTTGGAGATCTTGACCTTGTAACTTACAACTCCAAAATAACGTTGTCTCTGAAGCTTCAGAGCTCCTACAGCTGCCTCTGATCTCAGCCTGGTGAAGGAAGGTTACTTCATAAGACACAAAGCCACTGAAAACACGTCTTTAAGAGCTACCATTAACATGTATGGTGTGTGGGCTAATCTGCCCCATGCGTGGTTAAGAAGACATTTCTTCTATTTGGCTTTGCATCAGCAAGTACTGGAATCCCCTTGTAATGAGCAGATTAAAGTTTTATAAGACAGTATTTTTCTTGTAATTTCACTAATATTTTTAATTTCATTCCTTCTAGAATTAGATGAATCATCAGTATTTGTTCTTGGAGCAGTCCTATACAAAAACTTAGATCTAATTTTGCCCACTTTGAGGTAAGCCATGAAGTAATAAGCTGTTATAATCTTTGTAAATTATTCCAAAAATGTGATTATAGCCCATTCCATGAAAATAGTCAAACAAGCTTTGTTAATACAAAGGGCCTTTCTTAAATTAAATACAAAATACCAATTTAATGAACAGCTTATTAGCATATTATGCACTTCAAAACAACTAGAAAAGACAATTTTGGTCTCTGATTATAGCCCTGCAATTCTTTTGTAACTAATCATGACTTGCCTTAAGACTGAGAAAAAAAATAAGAAAAAGAAAAAAGTGAAGTCTCTGTAATAGAATGGGTCGTTTTAAAATTAATCTGTCTTCTCTCTTTATTTGCACTTAATGGTACTGTTCATCAGCATTACAGGAAATTAAAGGAGTGTCATGATGACTGGGAATGCATGCTTTGTTCTTCATTTGCACAAGATCTCAATTTGCTTCTAAATAAATATTCAATTATAGCTACATTAAGAAAAATTGCTGTTGTTCAATTAAAGAATTATTTTTGGAAGAAATCCATTGATTTCTTTCCTCCCAGACACTAAAGGAAACAATTACACATAGTAATTCTACCAACATTAATTTATTTGCTCTATTGTCTTAACTACTTTACCTGATCTCACAGAAAACATCATTCACACCTACTTGGGTAGTGATGCTCTCAGGATGACCTGTTTCTTTCATTTCACCCCATCTCCTTCTGGAGGTCTGAGACCAGGCTTTTTTGTTTGTTTGTTTGTTTGTTTGTTTGTACCTAAACACAGCAATGAGTTGTGAGGTCTTACACCCTCATGAATAAAGCTTCCACTTTTTTAGGGAAGAAAGACTGTGAATGATGTGTACAGTTATACCTGGGGCATAACAAATAGTAACATAAATAAACACAATTAGAATTAGGTCCAGCAAAAAAAAAGCCTTGCAAGGAATTAACCAAGTTTTCTGCAGCAGCAGTGACTAGTTATGATTCTTTGGAGAAAATCTTTTCATGTGCAGCAACTTATTAGTGTATGTAGTGAGTCATTAACTGTCCCTCTAGATGCAGTACAGGTTTGCCTTCAACCAGAGAGACAACTGTGGGAAGTAATTTTAACTCCCTTTTCTCTGGATGGAATTTGGGCTTTCTGAATTCGAATGAGTCTGTGTTTGCTTTTGTTCTACCAATGACAGATTTTCAAAATGAATAAGTTTACTTTTAACTTTTCCACTGGTTTCATTAAAACACATTAGTATGCACAATTACAGATAAAATTTATTTCTGGTTACACTGCCTCTAGCTGTGTGTATGATGTTCATTTGAAAAGAAATGTGCTGAAAGTTAGACCCTTATTTCATAGGGAGTTCATTTGTATGAAGCTAATGTCTCAAGAACTCTAGGCTAGACACTAACTAGAAATCCTATGACTTGGGTTTTAAATTTAATTTCACGTAACAAGAAATTTTCAAACTTGCCCAGTCACTCAGCAAGTGTATTCCTCCACTCAGCTGTAAAATGTAAGCACCTTAATAAATAAATAAATAAATAATAAAATATAAGCAGCATTATGTGCAATATCCACCCTATTTGCTGTTGAGTAATATAATGAATGCAAGTAAAATATTCAACATAAAATGCTTTAGATAGTGAATTACTTTTTTTCCCCTATATAACTAACAAAGTTAGATTGTATTATGATTAGTCATGTTTTGTATAATACTATAGAACTCACTCACTTGCGTAAACGAAGCCAGGTTATTCCATATTTCTTAAATTTATAGTCAAGGGAATTGAAAATTTATTTAGGGTAGACTACTGTGTATGTTATGAGTGACTTAATGGATAAAACAGGGAATAGTCCAAACCAGTGACTTTTGTAATACCATTTGTGATGCAAACAAATTTAGATTAATTTAGGGATAAATTATTGAATTTTTTATATGTAAATTGTGAAGTTGAACTGGAAGTTTCTTTCCAACTTCAAAACTTCTTTGTCTTTATTGTAGTAAAATTGTAGAATTGTTCAGTTCTGACATACTCTTCAGCTTAAAGTCCTCAACAAACTTTATATTAAAACTATGAATATGTATACCTATACCTATATAAAGTAATTAGGTAAATGACTATAGCAAACCAATATTCACATTTAGAGTCATTGACAAGAAATAATGACAATGGAACATGCAAGATGAATTGTTTGTTTAAGTGGTATTTGAGGGTGAAACATTAGCATTTACCTCTCATTTTCTTTTATTTTGTACAGTAAGATAATATAACCATAAAGCATTCTCAGGTGTGTTTTTTCTTTTCAAAAACCTATTTCAGAAAGTTGAGTTAGTAACTGTATAATTATAGAATCTACTAAGTAAGAATAAGCCTTTTAAAGGACAAGAGTGATGTCTTTGTTTACAGTCACTGAGCAAATATTTACTAAGCTACAACCCAGCTAACCTAACTGGTCTGAATTCTTTTAAATCTCCCCTACTGTTGAAACTCCACAACGGTGCTTAATAAATATCAAAGGTCCTAGAAATGTTTACTGGAATAATTAATTGTCTTATCTGATAGAATATTCTACATAAACCATTTTTAAAATAATTAAGGACATAGACATTTAGGATAAATGCCATACAGCTATTTTAGAAACAAAGGAATAAAATACACATATCATGTTGTTTTACTGTATACATTGGGCTTTATGAATTGAACCCAACAGGAAAGGGAATATTTTCTTTATTTTTTTTGTTAAAGCTTATTTATTTTTGAAAGAGAGAACAAATGGAGGAGGGGCAGAGAGAGATTGAGAGAGAGAATGAGAGAGAGAGAGAGAGAGAGAGAGAGAGAGAGAGAGAGAGAATCCCAAATAGGCTCCACACTCCATACTGAGCCTGACGTGGGCTCAATCCCACCACAGTGAGATCATGAAGTGAGCTGAAATCAAGACTCTATTGAGTGTGACTGGGCTACCCAGATGCCTCAGGAAAGGGAATATCTTCTTATTCATCATGAAATAATAAATTTGTTCTTTATGTTTAGTTATCATTTACCAAATTTTCCTGACACATTTTCCTGAGTGATCACATTTACTAATTATCTGTTGAAACTTTAAGAGCCACGTTTCCCATACACAGAATAATGTTAGGCTTGCTGTTAAGTTTCCAGAAATTTTATATCTTGATATAATCATTTTCAAAACAATATTTTGCATAATTTCTCTCATGGGGACTAGGAAGGAGAACTTGATGTAATGTTTTGAATAGATATAATTTAGAACTTTTCCTTCGCTTACAGGCAGAAATAACTTTGTACGTTGACTCTTTTATTTAGAGATTTATTTTCTTCTTTTGGGGCGCCTGGGTGGCTCAGTCAGTTAAGCGTCCGACATTGGCTCAGGTCATAATCTCGCAGTTAGTGGGTTCAAGCCCCATGTTGGGCTCTGTGCTGACAGCTAGCTCAGAGCTTGGAGCCTGTTTCAGATTCTGTGTCTCCCTCTCTCCCAACCCTCTCCTGCTCATGCTGTCTCTCTCTCTCAGAAATAAATAAAACATTAAAAATTTTTTAAAAAGAGAGATTTATTTTCTTCTTTTGCCCTAATACTCATTCAACTATTCTTTGAGCTGCAGTTTGTATTTTGCGTTGAATTGTCTTCCCTTTTACAACTAAGTAGATTCAGATTGTCCCTTCAACTGACAGAATGTCCTCTACTTAAGCCCAGACTAAATATATGCTATCCTCAGCCTTCCACTTTTAATCCTTCTTTAGAATAATTTTCTATGGTTAAAAAGCATAGAACCAGGATATTAGTGCTACAAGGCCCTTTAATGCTTTGTACCATCTAGAATTCCAATTCTACACATGAGAAACTGAGCTCCTTATTAGTTTAGTGACCTGTGGAAGAGTATATGCCTAGTAGGTGACTGACTTCACATCTTCTCTACCCCAACCAAGACTCTTCCACAGTCTTGCTGCTTCTGTGATGCTTGTATTGATTCATTTGAGCAGTACAAACTGTGTGTCTCTATGTTAAGGTGAAGACATATTGCTCTTCTGCAGAAGACCTTGTTGTCAAGGAGAGGATGACCATGTATGAGCAGACCCAAGGATACTTGAGGGTCAACTTGGTAACTCCAAACCTAGCTACTGACACCAAGGCGAGAGCCTGATACTCTTCCCATCGCCCCACAACCATTTTTGGGCCTGATGGATGAAAGCTGGCCAGCAGAGGCCAGACAGTCTTATGGGAGAGGCAAGGTCACCCACAGACATGCCCCACTCTATGTGTGTGGAAACTAACAACTACTCACAGCTTGGCAAGTTCCCAAACTGCTGGTGAGGATTTTTAACTGAAACAGCCTTTTAGTGGGACAGTTTGGCAATCTCAAGAGGCTGTAAAGATGCATTGTCATTGAAACAGCCACTTCTAGGAATTTATGTTACTGAAATTATTTCTAAGGCAGAAAAAGTGTATCCAATCATATACTCAAGCTACAATTTAAGAAACAGTTGTAAATAATCCATCTTCTGATTCATTTAATAGTCAGGTTCTGGTTTTATAGGCATTCACAATACTTTGCAATGTAGGAATAACACAGAGATTTCCTGTCGGACATGTGGAAGATACAGTCCTGTTCAAAAAAAGAAAAAGAGCATCTTAACGTAGCTATGAATATTAACGACATTATAAAGGAGCTAATTAAAATTATATGCAAATTTCACTATAGTTTAAAATGCCAGGGAAAATAAAGATGAATGCAACAATGCAACAGTGTTCTCATAAGCCAGTAGTGCTTTTAAAATTATCTTTCAAAAAGGAAAAAAAATTCAATAATGCAAAATCACATGAATTTGCTGTCAAGTGCACCAGCCTAATAAAGATAAATGATGCTGAATTTTTTTCATATTTAGAAAATGGAACTCATTTGAGTTCATGTATTATAGGAATTAAAAGCAAATGGGAAAAGCAATTGAACTAAATTATATTAGAAATAATCAAAACATGAAAAACATAATTACTTTTAAACCAATACATTCTGAAAGCAATCAACCTGAAATTGTTGAGTTCTCATAAGAGCACCTGTTCTTCAGTTCTTCAGGACCTAAACTTTGGATATTGCTTCTTCATTCTGAGTTTGCAATGACATTGTAGTTTTGTGATACCCTGTATTTTTATAATACCCTATTGTGAAAACACTAGAAATTAAAATCATCTATAGAAATAATAAATTTGCATGACTAATATTATGGAATATTATTATGCATTCAGTATATGATTTACAAAAATCTGAGTAATTTGGCTACACCTTTGGAAAGTGAATTTAAATCCCAGATCACTTAGCTTCTTTGTAGTTTTAGGTGTTACATCCCTTCATAAACCTACTTTGAAATCGTAATTAGTTTTAAAGCTCTAAGTTAACCAAATCTTACTTTTTAGCAGCCATCAGCTGATTTTAGTTTGAAAAGAAGATATATCTAACTTAATGATTTCAATGAAGTCCTTAGTTCCTACAATATATGAAATCATTTATTTTGGTTTGGTTTTTTAAATTGGAGGGCTTGTTTGAAACAATTATGAAAAGTCTTACTTTAGAAGCTACATGACCTATATATAATTCTAAAAATGGAAAGAGGCTACTGTAATTCTAATAATTTTTATTAAACAATTAACATCTTTTTACTTTATCTGATTAAATTTTATTTGCACCTTAGTTCCACAATCCCCTCCACTGATGTTTGTTTGTAATACTGCATTGCATTTTTTTTCATGTGGTAAAACACATATAACATGAAATTTACCATTTTAACCATTTCTAAATACACAAATAGTAGTATTAACTATATGCACCTTATTTTGCAACAAATCTCTAGAACTTTTTCATCTTGCAACATGGAAACTGTATCTTTGAACAGCAATATCCTTTTTTTTTCACCTCCTCTCAGCCTCTCAAAACTTTGTTTCTAAAACTTTGACTACTTTAGCTACCTCATATAAATGGAATCCTGCATTGCTTTTTGTGTGTGTGTGATTGACTTATTTCATGTAGCATGATGTTTTCAAAGTTCATCTTTGTTGGAGCATATGACAGAATTTCCTTCATTTTAAGGCTGGATAATCTACTGTCTGTATAGACCATATTTTCTTTATCTCTGCTCTATCAATAGATATTTATGATGCTTCCACCTCTTGCTGCAGTAAGTGAATAGTGCTGCAGTAAGCATGGGTGTGAAAATACCTCTTTTAGATTCTGTTTTCAATTTTTTTGGATATATACCCAGAAGTGGGATTTCTGCATCATATGCTAATTATATTTTTTATTTTTTGAAGAATCGCCATAGTGTTTTCCAAAGCAACTGCACCATTTTAAATTCCCAGCAATAGTGCACAAGATTTCCAATGTCTCCACAACCTTGCCAACACTTCTATTTTCTGGGTTTTTAATTGTTTTGTTTTGTTTGTTTGTTCCATCCTAACAGGTATGAAATGGTATCTTTTTAATCCTATTGTTTGTTTTTGTTGTTGACTTTTAGGATTTCTTTATATATTCTCAATATTAACCCTTTGATAGATATATGGCTTATAAATATTCTTTCATATCCCATAGATTACCTTTTCACTCTGTTGATTGTTTGCTGCATAGAAGTTTTAAGTTTGATATGGTACCATTTGTCTAGTTTAGTTTTTGTTGCCTGTAATTTTGGTGTCATATCAAAGAAATAGTTGCCAGATTAAGTGTCATAAAGTTTTTCCCCTATGTTTTCTTCTAGGAGTTTTGTAACTTCAGGTCTTATGTTTAGATCTTTAATCTATTTTGAGTTATTTTTTTATATGGTACAATGTAAGAGTCCAACATCATTCTTTTACACGTGGATATAAAGTTTTCCCAGCAGCATTTGTTGAAGAGATTATCTTTTCCCCATTGTGTAACTTGGGCACCATTGTCAAAGATAATTTGAGCCTATATGAGAGGGTTTATGTCTGGCTCCCTATTCAGTTCATTTGGTCAATGTGTCTATCATTTGTCTTTATTCCAATACCATACTGTTTTGGCTTACTGTAGCTTTGTAATATTTTTTGAAATCAGGAAATATGAAGCCTCTTACTGTGTTTTACTTTCTAAAGATTCAGGGTTTTTTGACAATCCATATGAATTTTAGGATTTGTTTTTTATTTCTTTTTTTTAAAATGTCATTGGGATTTTTGATAGGAATTGGAGTGATCTGTAGATTGCTTTGGGTAGTACAGACATTTTAACAATGTTAAGTCTTCCAGTTCATGAACCTGGGATGTCTTCTCATTTATTTGTGTTTTCTTTGACTTTTCGTGGTAAGTTTTTTGCTTGTTTTTGTTGTTTTTTTGTTTGTTTGTTTTGTGTTGGGGAGGTTGTAAAAGTCTTTCACTTCTGGACCACCAGGGTGTCTAAGTCGGTTAAGCATCTGACTTGGGCTCAGGTCATGAGCTCATGGTTAGTGGGTTAGAGCCCCATGTCAGGCTCTGTGCTGACAGCTCAGTCTTTCACTTTCTTGATTATGATAATTCCTGAGTATTTTATTCTTATTGATTCTATTATAAATGGATTTGTTTTCTTAATTTACTTTTTAGATTATTTGTGAGTGTATAAAAATACAACTGATTTTTGAGTGTTATTGTTGTATCCTGTACCTTTGCTAAATTTGTGTATTAGCTCCGACAGGTCTTTTTGTGGAATCTTTAGGGTTTTCTACATATAAGATCATTTCACCTATGAGCAGAGATAATTGTGCTTCTTTCTTTCCATTTGTTGGCCTTATATTTCTCTTTCTTGCCTAACTGCTTTCATTATTAATTCAATGCTTTGTTGAATAGAAGTGGCAATAGATGGCATCCTTCCCGTGTTCCTGATCTGATAGTGAAAACTTTCAGTTCTTCACCATTTAGTATAATGTTAGCTGTGGATTTTCATATATAGTCTTTATTATGTTGAGATATATTCCTTCCATGCCTAATTTGTTGAGAGTTTTTATCCTGAAAGACTGAATTTTTTTTCAAATGCTATTTCTGCATCAATTGTGATATTATCTGCATCAATTGTGATAATCATATTGTTTTTGTCCGCTGTTTTGTTAATTTCATATTGATTTTCATATATTGACCATCCTTGCATCCCCAAAATAATTCCCACTTGATCATGTTGTATGATCTTTTTAATGCATTGTTGAATTTGGTTTAATTAATTAATTGAATAATTAGATTTTTTTGACATCACTGTTCATCAGGAATGTTGTTCTGTAGTTTTCATTTCTTTCAGTATGTTTTTCTGCTATTGATAGAAGCATCTCACAAAATGAGTTTGGAAATATGTCTTCCTCTTCAGTGTTCTAGAAAGTTTGAGAAGAATCGATGTTAATTCTTCTTTACATGTTTGGTGAAATACTTCAGTGAAGCCATTTGTTCTTTAGCTTTTCTTTTTTGGAGGTTTTTGATTACAGACTCAATCTCTACTAGTTATAGGTCTGTTTCAATTGTTTAAATTTCTTCATGAATCAGTCTTGGTAGGTTGAATGTGTATAGGAATTTATCCATTTCTTTTAAGCTATCCAGTTTATTGGCATGCAGTTGTAGTAGTCTCTTGTAAGCCTTTTTTAGTTCTGTGGTATCAGTTGTAATGTCTCTTCTCTTCATTTCTTGTTTTGTTATTTAAGTTTTCTCTTTTTTATTAGTTAGTCTAGTTGAGAGTTTGTGAATTTTGTTGATTTTTTTCAAACAACTAACTCTTAGTTTCGTTGACATTTTCTATTGTTTTTCTATTCTCTATATTTCATTTATTTCTGTTTTAATCTTTATTATTCACTTATTTCTGGTAAGGTTGTTTTTAGTTTATTGTTGGTATTTATTTTCTAGTTCTATGAGTTTTAAAATTAGGTTGTTGATTTGAAATCTTTGTTCTTTTTCTTTTTTAATTTGATTTATTTATTTTGAGAGACAGCAAGTATGAGTCGGGGAGGGGAAGCAAGAAAGGAAGAGAGGGAATCCCAACCAGGCTCTGCACAGTCAGCATGTAGCTTGGGGCTGGAACTCACCAACTGTGAGATCATGACCTGAGCCCAAGTCAAGAGTCATATGCTTAACAGGTCGAGCCACTCAGGATCCCAATCTCTCTTCTTTTTAAATGGAAGCATTTACTCATATATTTTTCTGTCTTAGCAGGACTTTTGCCACATCTCATTAGTTTGGGTATGTTGTGTTTTCATTTTCATTTGTCTCAAGATATTTTTAATTTCCCTGTGATCTGTCATTTGGTCCATTGATTGTTCAAGTGTGTTTTACTTAATTTCCACATATTTATGAGTTTTTCAGTTTCTCTTTTGTCTTTGATTTCTAGTTTCATTCAACTGTGGTCAGAAAAGATACTTAGTACAGTTTCAGTTGTTTTAAATTTGTTAAGACTCTTTTTGTGGCTCCTGTGGTTTAATCCTAAAGAATGCTCTATATACACTTGAGAAAAACGTATTTTCTGCCATTCTTGGATAGGGGGTTTTTTATATGGCTGTTAGCTACAAATACTATCTGGTTCATTTATCCATTATTGAAGTGAGGTATTGAATTGAAATCTACTATTATTGTGTAATATTTTTTCTTTCCATTCTGTCAATATTTGCTTCACATATTTGGGTGCTCTGCTGTTAGGCACGTATATGTTTATAATTATTATATCTCCTTGGTGAATTGGCCCATTTATCATCATATAATGTTCTTATTTGTCTTTTATTATAGTTTTTGACTTAAAGTCTATTTTTTCCAGTATAAATATGGCCATCTCTGCTTTCTTTTGGTTACCATTTGCATGACCATCATTTTCCATCTTTCACTTTCAGCTTGTGTATGTCCTTTTACCTAAAGTGAGTCTCTTGTAAAAAGCTACATTCCATTTTATAGTCATTTTTTTAATTCTCTTTAAAATATGGTTTGTATACATGAAGCAACTTCAGCCTTTGTAATAATTGTGAAAAATATTTGAGTCTCCTTTGAATGAATAACTCTATACATTTTTAAATGTTTTAGATACCAACTAGCACAAATCTCAAGAATAAAAAAGAACTTTATTACTTTAGTCATGAAATCCATTTGGCTGTAAGATCTGCTTTCCTAGCAGTGAATACAAATGTGTACCAGCCAGGAAGCATTAGTAGATCACAAAGCCTGACATGGTACATGAGGAGCCAGCTATTCACTTATGCAAATTAGAATAAATTGATGGAATAAATTAAAGATAATTTCATACACTACACTTTTTAAAGAGGGAGCCATTGCATAATGTACATTTGCTTATTTTTCCTTCATTATGCATTTTAATACCATGGTATTGGCATTATGTTTTGATCCAACTTGGCCAAAAGTTTGATATTTGTTTATTCTGTGTTTATTTAATATGGCATTCAAATCTGTGTTAACACTAAAATGTGCAAAGCTAAATGCAAATGAAGATGTATGATTGCTAGATACAAATCCTGCCCTCATTGAACTTATAAGGAGACATACATATTGTCAATGGATGTTGTGGTAGTGATAGTTACATGTTAGTAGGGCAAGAAGAGGATACTCATACAATGTGATAAGAACATCCATCTGCATAATTATATTGTCATGTATCTATTCCCAACTGGATTCTAAATCACACACACACACACACACACACACACACACACTCTTAGCAAAAGTCATAAGGCAGACTCTGTCCTCTAGGGGTCACCTCCTCCACCAGGCCAGTTGAGAAGCTGATAAACCGGACACAGAGTAACATGTAACATGCCCTACAGAAGGCTGGTTATCTTACCTACTTTGCTTTCCATACCCCGGTTTCCCAGGGCCAAAACTCCCACATACCCAAACACAGAAAGAGAACTTTATAAATATCTTGACAAAATTATAAATTTCTGTTTAGAATGCCCACATCTGTATTTTCCAGCAAGTGATTCACTTATGCAACCTTTAAAGTAATACAAAATATCTGTATACTATCAAATTTAAATAACTTTTTAAATCAAAATTAGCAGCTTAGTTAAATTAACATTGGTTTTATTTATAGCAGAGAAATGGGATTATAAACAGAACCAAAATAAAAAGGCAAAATGAATTTAGGGGACATATAAATACTTTTGTTTCAAGGTAACCAAACCGGAACTGAAACATATTTCAGCTAATTTGGGAAAGGAACTTGAATTTGTGTGCTCAGGACTGTTACCTGGGAGAAACTTCCATAACTTTTTTGGTGGTGACAACTATTTTCCCTAGCCCCAAGCTATATATACCTTGTCATACTCTGAGAATCCTGTTCTATATGCTAATATAATTAATTGCCCAGTATCACTTCATAGCTTTGTTAATTCCATCTATTCTCATTTGATCCCCTGAGCACTGTTACTCACAGAGAAATGGAACAGTAAGTTTGCAAAGGGAACTTGGCATTTAAAGCTTACTTTCATATCATTCCCAATGCAAGTTACCTTCAATTGGTATTCAACAAAATAAAGGCTGGTTAACCAGCCCTATCTCTTTGCAACTAAATTCCTCTAAGAAATATAAAGGTAAATTTAATTTATACTGTGTTGTTTCTTACTATTTACTGTTAGGCTGTATGCCATGAAGCCTCCTGAGTGTTTAAGAATTTGTTACTTGGGGGACACCTGGGTGGCTCTGTAGGTTGGGCATCCCACTTTGGATCAGGTCATGATCTCACAGCTCATGGACTCAAGTCTCATTCTGGGCCCTCTGCTGTCAGCAATGAGCCCACTTCAGATCCTCTGTCCCCCTCTCCTCACCCCTCTCCCACTCATGTGCTTGCTCGCTCTCTCTCAAAAATAAAGACATTTAAAACTTTGAAAGGAACAAATTTATTTGACATTACTAAATAGATTAGAGATGGATTTAAAAATGTTATCCAACTCAGGGCACCTAGGTGGGTCAGTCAGTTAAGCTTCTGACTTCAGCTCAGGTCATGATCACCTTACGTCAGGCTTTGTGCTGACAGCTCAGAGCCTCGAGCCTGCTTCAAATTCTGTGTCTCCCACTCTTTCTCTGCCCTTCCCCCATTCACTTTCTGTCTCTCAAAAATAAACATTAAAATTTTTTAAAATGTTATCCAACTCAAAATATATTTTAATTCCTCTACTACTAAATATAGTAAATTCTGCACAATGACTTATTAGCATTTTTTCTCATGAAATATCATGGCAAAGACCATCCCATTAGAGATTTTCACAAAGAATGTGAGGTTCAGCATTGTTCTACAATATTATTGTTATATGATTTTGATGGGACAGCCATTTTGGAGAACAGTTTGGCAATAGCACAAAATTAAACATGCTTTTACCACATGTTCAAGGAATTCCACTCCTAGGTACTTACCCAAAACATATGAAAATATTTGTCTATGCAGAAAGTATGTATGCCAACTATTCATAATAGCCAGATATGAATAATACTATTCATAAATGCTAAAAGTCAGAAGTAACCCACAGGTTGCTTACTTTATTGATGAATAGATCACAAACTGTGTTATTTCTGTATCATGGAATAGTACTCTGCTATAAAGAGAAACGAAATGGATGAATCTCAGAAACATAATGCTAAGCGAATTAACTCAAACACAATAGTCTATGTACTGTATGATTCTATTTAAGTGAAATTCTAGAAAAGACATGATTATAGTGACAGCATGTTCATGGTTGCCTGTAGCCTTGGGGGCAGGAGGGGATAAGATGCAAAGAGGGTCAAGGAAACCGTTCTGGGTGAGGGATCAGTTTGGTGGTACTTGCACGGTAGTATACAGTTACTAAAAGAGATGGGGTGCCTGAGTGGCGCAGTTGGATAAACAAGTACTAAAAGTGTTAAACTGCCCACTTAAAATTGGTCAATTTTATTATCTGTAAGTAATGCCTTAAACAACAGCAAATAAAAAAAAAAAAGAAGGAAAAATATTAAATAACTTCATCTTAGATATGTGTTACAAATTCTACAAAATAGTACATGTTCTATGAAAGAACATGATCTGGGGTTTATTTCAAATCAAAAAGTAGGGATGGAAAAATATATATAGCTAAAAGTACAATAAAACTTTAAATCATTAACAGGTGATGTGTGGCATTTTATGCATGTTGGATAAAAACCTATATGTAAAAGAAAGACTTGGTTCAGGTTTATGTATTTATATTTATGGATAATTTTTATAGGCTGTAAATATGTTTAAAACTCCTTTGTTAGTGAACCGTAATTGGCAAGGTATTTCAAAAGGTGAATGTATTCCTTACTTTGAGCATATTGAGATAAAGAAGTGGCCGGTAAGTCTCTATTGCCGAAATGAATGATGGTCAGTGATTAGCAACAGCATTTATTTATATTTAAACTCTACTTGCTTTCATGCTAAACCACATTCTAATCATTCATCGTAATGAATTTTGAGACAGTCTAAAAATGCTAAGATAGCACTTTACAAGAAGAATATTTGGTCTCCGGGAGAACAAAACCGTTAAGTCCACCTGAGATAAATGGATTATATTCTTTTAAAGATTGCCTGAAGGTTTGGATTCACAATCCATCTCTCTTGCAGGTGAATCAAATTTAAGCAATTCAAAGCTTGTAAGTGCTGTTGTTTTTTCATCTTTCCTGCATCTAAAATGGTACTAGTCAGCAATAGCATTTTCCGCTCATCGTTTTGTAGTTCCAGACAGGGTTTGTTTCTAACAAAAAATGAACTGTAGCTTTCCATGAGCAGTATTTAGTATCACGCTTGCAATCTGTTTCCCCAAGGTTTCTCTGTTTTCTTTAGGATGTATTAGGATATATTTATTTATTTAACATACATTCCAACATGTATGGAGCAGTGGAAATTTTTATTTGTCATTGATCCATTCTCCTTTTAATCACAATTACTCTGTTTCAGAAATTACACTGTCGTTAATTCCAAAATCATCGTGGTCACAATAAGGCCTGAACCCAAAACAACTGATTCATTCCTGGAGATAGAACTAGCTCATTTGGCTAATGTAAGTATCATCCATGTGACATTGAGTTGTTTATAGAATTTACCTTTTAAAAAAGTTAACAGTCACATATTTGATAAGATCGGAACACATTTTCTGGATTTTTTGGAGTTGTGAATGAAGCAATTGGTTATGAAGATTATGTCATATAGAAACAAAATGCCAGATTATCCTATGCTTTAGTCAATAATAAAATTCTCTTCAGTTTATCCAAGATAACAATTATTAAATTGTTTATCCATGTAGATATCTTTTTGGGCTTTGAGCTAATCAACAGGGAAGACCAAGATGAATAAGAACCTGTCTCACCTGTGGTGGGGAAGACAACCATGTAAATATATAGGTTTAAGATGCATGTAGTAATTGAAGTTATAAATATAATCTAAAGGGTACCCTAGAGCAAGAGAATGAGTGGAATGGCATTTAAAGTGCTAGGTCAAGATCAGAGAAGGCTTCTTATAACTAGTTTGATGCTCTAGTAATCTAAATCTGAACCTCCCATTCCAGAAAGACAAGAACCCATTTTTTTTTAATTTTTTAATGTTTTATTTCTTTCTGAGAGAAGGAGAGAGAGACAGTGTGAGCAGGGGAGGGTCAGAGAGAGAGGGAGATACAGAATCTGAAACAGGCTCCAGGCTCTGAGCTGGCTGTCAACACAGAGCCCAACGTGGGGCTCAACCCCACAAACCGTGAGATCATGACCTGAGCTGAAGTTGGACGCTTAACCACTGAGCCACCCAGGGGCCCCAACAAGAACTCTTTCTTGAATCCATCCAACTGCAACTAAAGTTCTTTGAATCTTTTTCAGTCATCCAGTAGAAATTTAAAATATCTACTTACCTTTATACATTTACTTAAAATGCTTAAATCATTGATGAATGGAGACAAGGAAGGTGATTCCTATTAAGGTTCTCCTAATTATGATTTATACTCCCTGTACTAAAGTGAGCCACTCTCTTATGTTGCATGTACACAGGTTTGTTTGTTTGTTTGTTTGTTTTGGGGGGGGGGTTCGGTTTAATTCCTTGCAAAGTTTCTGGGAAGTTGATCATTACATACAAATAACAGAAACACAAAGTGTCATTTTTCCCAAATTGAGAAATTTAATGAATGACATAATAGAATTTATATTCACATCTTTTGGTTTATAAAATTACATATTGTCTCCTGTTTTATAACTTCTTGTTTCCAAAAAAATCAATCTTGGTTTTATAAAAAATGACAAATATCTTCCCTGTAAACCACTTTTTACTAACATGCTTCAGGCTTCCTAGATTGTTTAGTGAAAATCTCAAATCTCGTAGCAGTAGCTCTTAAACATCACAACTAATACTTAAACTATTGGGTCTTCTACTTTTGCCAAAATATGACCATACTGGTTCTATTTATTTCAAGAATGTATTTTATTACTATAAAATCTACCTCTTTACACCTAAGATTAATCTTATCTCTACCTAACCTCATCACTGCACTGAAAACTGGAAATTCCTTTAAACATTACTTTTGAATAAGGAATATTTTTTTTGTAGGTTCAAAATTGTTTAAAAAGATTTATTTACTTAGGTATTTAGTTTTATTGTTTATTAGGGTAATGTCTATCCAGTTATAAATATTGGTGAAAAAATTGTAAGAGATACTAGTTCCCTGAATTGCTTACTAAAAAAACAATACAATGCCAGAATGTCTATCATGTTTCTTATGGAAAAAACACTTATGTAAATGAACATTTACAAAACTTTCCTAAATAAAGTCATTATTGATGATTTAAAGAATATATTAATCAAATGACATTGTTTTCATAAGTTGAAGAAAGAATAACGTCAGAAATAGCATTGATGAAATAGTCTCACTATTTCAGTTCAGTAAAACTATTTGAAATGAACAGATTCAAGCTTTGAGTCAAACTTCACATCTGGGGGAATATTTTGTTAGCCAATTTATAAAGGAGATAAACCATGTACAGAAAGTCACTTTCTACCTATGAAAACCCAAGTACATAGCCAATATACTTTATTAAGCACTAGCTAGACACTGGGGTGACAATGAAAGTCAGGATATAAGAATGGTGAGATAATGATCACGAGTTACTTAGAACTAATTCTGTTTCATTATTTTGAGTGAATGAGTTGACCAGATTTTCAAAACAATACATTCTCCATTCTAGAAGATCCCCATTTAAGGGAATATAGATGAATCTGTTGAAAAGGGGGACTGAGGAAAGAGGAGAAGAAGAAGAAAAGCTTACGCTGGAGAAGAAAATGGCGCCAAATATTCTCACTCACTTATATTATCCCCTTACACGCAGTGTCCACCTGTCTTCAGAGGCCCTAATTAACCACCACAAAGTGGAGCCTCTCTGGATGGCTGGATTCCTCATTTCTTCCCTTTATTTTATAAATACCTTTCACACTTTGTCCATACAATACATACAGTCCTTCATGCTATCCTGTTTTGAATTTCTAATGCTTGTTGTATTTATACTTACTGTCCAAATTAGAGTTTATAAAGTACTACTCACTGAGGGAAAGAATATATAATTGATTTGTTGAGTAGTTTAATATTTATTACCAGTCTTATATACTTTATATACTGATTTTAGTTCGTGTCCATTGAAGAGCCAATCAAAGAGCCCACACTGAAATATAATAGTGTTCACCAATATGAATACATCTTAAATATGAAAATAGAAATTGATTAGAAAAGCTGAAATTTTAATACAACTCTATACAGATGAAGATTATCATTGTTACTGCCTTCAAAATTGAACTATTTTAGATACATTTCTAATAGCAAGTCTACTTTCACATACTTTCTCAGATCAAAAGTATGCACCACACTCCTGAGCTCAGAAAACAGTAATGGCTTGCAAATTATATCTGTTTCATATACCATGTTGAAGAAAAATGAAGAATGGGAATTAATAGTTATAGTGAGTCTAGGGAAAAGCCTGTTAACATTTTAACATAATAAACGAAATGTGTTCTTTAAAAAAGCTTTGTAACAAATAGCTCTAAAGTATGTTAAATATAATAAGGCCCTTGGGAGCTGGAGGAATAGGTAGCAGAATATGGAATCTTGAAACTCCAAATTGTATGTAGCAAAGCCAATTGCAGTTTTACCCAGGTCATAAATCATTAATAACTAAGATGCTATTCTTAGTTCAGTTTTGGGGAACCTATGGCTTTATTGTGGTGACCTATAGTGTCAGAGTTTGTGGTCCCTCATGCTTAGGAATAGAAATCATTTGCTTTTAAAAAATATCAAATTTGCTTTCACAGAAAGAGAATTTTATTTTTTTATGTTACTTAAGGCTTCTTCAATGTGACATTTATGCTTGTTAATATTGTTAGATTACTAATATATAAGGAAAGTTATAAATTTTATTGAAAATAATTATTGAGACCTAAATAAGTATAGTGGAATGACCCTAAATGCTCATGCACAAATCCACATATGCACACTTACAGACACCCACCATTAGGATGCCTTGGATCCGACAGATCTGAGCTGCTATGACTTTCTAAGGTGGATAGTATCTCCATCTTTAAAGATGAGTTAGAAAAAGAAGAAAATGCATACATTTTAGTTATATCATTCTCTATCAACTTTGTTAGCCTGAAAATGCATTCCTTTTCCAAATGAAGAGGTTTTTAGGTTGTCCATTTTGGAAAGACAGTTTGGACTCTGCTGGTCTGCAGTCTCTGTGGTCTTAGTCTCATTTTAGTTCTTCCTCTGAGTAATAACTGTAATGATCTAGTTAGCATGATACTGCTGTCTTTCAGGACTGAGAAAAAACCATGAGGTTTATTTGTAATTCTCAAATTGGTCATACTCACAAAAGAATCCCATGGGAATTTGGGCTTATGGGTTTTATTGTCTTTGCCATATTTGCTTGCATACTAATAGGATCAGCTAACAAATTAAGGAGTTTGTTTTATGTGTACAAACTAAAGTTAATCATGAGCCATGGCCTTTGTAAATCATAGCTGCAAACACAATGGAAGACTATAATGAATGTGCTTGTTACCATTAGATAAGCATGAGAAACAATGAAAAGAGATTTCAAGCACTTTCAGTGGATATTTTCAAAAATATCAAAGGCTGATAACAACCTAAGGAATTAAAAATCACTTGACAAAGCTCAAGGAAGTCCAGTCTATAAATCTGTAATTTCTGCAAAGAGGTGTTTGTATGCCTTTATGTTTTGAATCACTTTTCTACCCTTACTTTTGTCCATTTGAAAGAGATTTCTGATTTTGTTTTCTGCTTAAAGCTCTTGGTAATTTTTGTGGAAGAGTCTTGAAATGCTAACTAGACAGACAGATCGATGGCTCTGTCACCAGCTGAAATTGAGATAGAAGTTGTTCCTTAGCTACATTTGTAATGATTTTTTGTTTGTTTTTTGTTGTGATTGCTGTTGGGTGTGTGTGTGTGTGTGTGTGTGTGTGTCTGTGTGTTTGTGTATGTGTGAGTGAGTGTGTGTTCTTGGTTACATCCTAATTCCTCAGCTCAAGCAAGCAACCTTCTCGCTTACATTTCAAATACAATTTAGTTTGATTCATAATACATAGTTAAAATTTTTCAAAAAGATTTTAGAATAATTCTGCTCTTTTGCAAGCAGTGGTGAGCAAACCTTTTTAGTTAAGAGTCAGATAGACATGTGAGCTATAATGACCTCTGTCACATTTACTCAGCTCTGCCGATGGAGCATGAAAGCAGCCAGACAATATCTAGACAAATGGGTGTGGCTCTGCAATGAAATTTTATTTACAGATTTGGATTTTGGGCTATAGAGTTAGTCAACCTTATATAGTAAACAGAATCATGCCCCCACCCAAATACCCATGGCCTAACCTCCAGAACTGGGTATGGTACGTGTCAAAAGAGACTTTGCACATGTAACTAAAGGTAGGGACACTGAGATGGGGAAATTATCCTGGATTATCTGGGTAGGTCTAATTTATCACATGAACTATTAAAGGCGCATAACTTTTCCCTGTGGTTATGGTCAGAAATGCAGCATACTAAAAACTCAACTACCATTACTGACTTTGACAACCCCTGGGTCCCAACCAGAAGTGCAGACCTCAGCCCTACAACTGCAAGGAACTAATTCTACTGAAGCCTGAATGGACCTGATCATGGATTTATCCTTAGATCCTCCAGGAAATAGTGATATCCTGCCAATACTTTGGTCTTAAACTTGAGAATCTCTTGAGTAAAGACCCAGCTGAGCTCAACAGACTCTGACCAACAGGAACTGTGAGATAATAAATTTATGTTATTCTATTCTGCTGTTTATGGTAATTTGTTACAGCAGCAATAGAAAACTAATAACCCTGCATTGGAGCATTGCAAAGTTAATTTTAGATTATGAAGATAATGTATATGTAAACATTAAGAGTGCCATTTTGAATCAGATATAATACAATACTGATACATTATTCAATAAGAATTAATTAGCAACCAGAGATTAAATTTTTTCCTGTTGATTATTATTCCAGCACCTTAGCAACCTGATTAAAGGAATCATCAGACAGTGAGAATGGCCATTGTAAAGTGGTGGTGGGATATTCGGGAAAATCGGAGGATGCCATGAGCAGCATCACCTAGGTAGCCACAGGAAGGGCCTCATGGAACCAAGTGCTGGATGTCAGGGGCAACTCTGGCATTTGCAGATACGTTGTGCTGCTGAAGCAATTTAGCAAAACTTCTCTGCTGGCAGCTGATAGACTGGAGTAGTGCAAACACCTCTGTTGCCTTTGCCTCTGCTACAATCCCATAGAAGTCTTATTAAGATATCCTCTTGGCTGTAAAAGGAAAAGACTTAAGCTGTATGTTTTGTCTGTATGAAATCTAGTTATTTAACTATTTTTATTTATTAAAGTTATTTGCCACTCCAACTCATAAGAAATACTTGAGGAGTTTCTCATCCTAGGAAACCCATGTGTTTGTTGAGAGGTGCACCAGGCTTCTGTGCAGCCATTGTTGGAAATGATGTAATCATGTGATCACATGTGGGTAAGACACTCTAAGACATCTACATGGAGGCAATGATTTTCTTTGAATAATACACATAAAAATAATCCCTGATAGCGGTTCTACTTTTTACTGTTTCCCATATGTCAAATAGGCAGTATTCATTGGGAAATAATGTACATTCAGGTTAGTGATACATCCCAGAAATTAGGGAAGCAAGCTGTTATCACATCCACAAAAATAGTGTCATCTGGTTAATGTGGGCTAATGAGTAGCCATATAGCAGAAGCTGAATTAAATATATGCTGTTTCTTTATGTTCCAATTAAATAGTTGCTAACTCCTCAAGAAGAGCTATGCAACATGGATGTGACTCATCCTGATAAAACAATATTCTGCATTTCTCACGTCAGTGGTCTTTATATCAGTCTACCTTAGCTAAAGCCAGCTCCCTCTTTTCCATATTGACTCGTTCTCAATGTGATGCTTTCTGCTGAACCCTCATATTTCTATTTTAAAAAATCTCTTTATCTCCATGATCCTATTAAGTAAGAACACAGTATTGCATTTTTAATGATGCCCTTTAGACTTCAGGCATATGTCAGTGACCCTTTCAAAAATAAAAGAAGAAAAAAGTTTTAGACCCAGATTTAGTTCTTTTTAAGTATCATTTAAAAATATGAAAATATGGAATAGTACTTACCATAACCTTTAAAAAAAAGATTTGGAGAGGCGCCTGGGTGGCTCAGTTGGTTAAGCGTCCAGCTTCGGACCAGGTCATGATCTCATGGTTCATGAGTTCAAGCCCCACATGGGGCTCTCCGCTATCAGCACAGAGTCTGCTTTGGATCCTCTCTCCCCTCCCCTCTCTGCCCCTTCTCCACTCATGTACTCTCTCTCTCAAAAATAATAAATTTTTAAAAATCATTTAAAGAAAGAAAAAAATATTTGGAGAGCATTCAACAGATTTTCTTTTGCAGTTGAGCTTCATACACTGTTTTCAACTGTATCATATCCGTGGGTGGTATATTACACCTTCAGGGACTATAAAACTGTTTATATGTTAAAAGAAATACTCTCACTGATCAGCTTTTAGAGACCTTTCATAGATCCTACTATGGAAAAATTTACATTCACTAAGATTTTACCCACCTCCTCCTACCATGCATTCCTTAAATTTTATTTAATGTGTCTTTTCTTAAATTGTAGTAGAATTATACACATATTATAAATGAATCTTTTGTGGGTCCAGTCAATCATATTGGAAATGTTCTTAAGGAATTCTCAAAATCTATTTGTGCAGTAATATATAATACTACACAAATAATTGTAATAACTACAATTATGGTTCAGTGGGGAAAGAAAGGAAGATATACTTAGCAAAACCCAGGTTTTTTTAATGCAATGTCTTTACGTCTAAAATATTGAAAATTAGAGAGAGACAGTGTAGTGTCCACTGAACAGTCTTTTTCCCATCTATATTCAAGAAGTCAAAGTGCAATGCACTAGAAGATGTTACAGAGACAGTCATTCTGGAACATCTGAGTCAGAAATTTGGAAATGTTGAGATAGTTGTGATGAAGTCACTGCCCTTCTTCATGCCCTTAGATGCTTCGTCTATTCACTTGCTTTGCCTCTATAGACAAAAGGATATATTTTTTTAAGAGGACTATGAAAGGTACAAGAAAATTAAGATGTTTCCAGATTTGGAAGTTACTATGACATCTGAGCACTAAGCTTTTGAAAATTAAAAAAAAGGGGGGGAGAGTGTAAAGAAACCATACACTTTCTGTTGCATACATCTTGAGCAGTACTTCTTCAAATTTGATGTGGATAGAAACTAAGGTGGGCAGAGGGAGTAATAATTAAAATGCATGTTTCTAGGTATAGCCCCAGTCTCAGAACTTGTGGAGGCAAGTAATCTACATTTTAAATAATACCCCAGTTGATTCTAGAGTAGGTCTTGAGAAAATACTTGGAAAACACGAAGATAGCAAAAGTGTAATAAACATAGTATGTGAATTGAATTTATTCAGAAGTTATAAACACTAAGGAAAAATTAGAGAACATTGGTTTTCATTCATTTTTATTGTGACTTTACTCTTATCTTTTCTATGACCAACTTCCTTCAGATCTTTGCTCTAAAATCATCTTACTGGTGAAGGCTTCCCAATATATAAAATTGCAATTCATTTACTTCCCAGTCTCCCCTATCATTGTGATTTACCTTCTCATCAAAGCACAGATTACCATCAACCATATTCCATATTTATGTGTTTATGTTATTTGTCTCTTTCCCTGCCCCTTTCACTATAGTTAAATCTATGATGCAAGACTTTTGCCCTGTGCTGTATCCTCAGTGCTTTAAAGGGTACCTGGAATGTAATAGGGATTTACTAAGTGACCTTTACATGAATGACGAAATGAAATTTACCATATTGAGAGTAATTTACCATAGTGAGATGTATTTAAACTATTCTGTATGGGGAAAAAAAAGACTTGAAAGAGTTTTGAAAGAAGAAAAAGAATTCATTTATGAATGTCATTCATGAATCACTGAGGTGTACATCTAGAAAGGATGTCCAAATCCTTTATAAATAATAAAGAAAATAAAAAATAAAATAAAATAAAATAACAAGAAAGTTATGCAGACCAAAGGAAAACAAAGATCCGCGCATGGAAATACATTTACAAAGCCATTGATATATTATACTGTTAAATGGGTATATTGGTTTTGTTGATGTAGAAACAGGGAGAGAGGTAAAAGAAGTAAAAGTAAAAAAAAAAAAAAAAACACAACAAACAGCAAAGACTATTAAAAACACTTGAAAGTGGTATGTAGAGCATCTATGGTAATTAGGAAATTTGAGTCATGGTACATTTTTTAAATGCTTAAATGTAGGTGAATAGAAATATTTAAATTGAGTTCAACTATTCTATTTTGCCTGGGGTCAAGAGAGACAGTTTTTTGCTGTTGCTATTTGTTTCTTTGTTTGCTTGCTAGTTTTAACAAAACTGTGGTTTTCAAGAAGGCAGTTTATTTCCAAAGGTTTTCAAATACATGAAGTTTTAATATTTTAAGTGTCAATGATATTAACAGCTTTGTAAATGAATTTTCTTATGCACATTTATCTCATTTGGCTGAGAATTTTTTGTTTCCTTAGCTTGGTGCATTTCTTAAATCTACTTCTATAGGCTAGTGTATAGCTCTCTTTTCTTCCCCTGTTCCTGTCATCACATTTGTTACTCTCGGGCTCACATTTCCTGGTATTGATTTCCTGTAAATTCCTCATAACAGATCTTGTAGCAGAGTACCTTTGAGAAAAGTATCTAAAAATTATAACAAACATTTTATAAGTGATTTCTCAAAGAACTTTTTAGCCATTTTTTTTTTCATATTTAGGAGTCATTTGTCATTGATATTTGCTTTATGTTTCCCATCACACATTCTTTTTCCTTTAAGCGACTGGTCTATCCAGATACTAAGATTCCTCTGATTCATTTGTTCTGCTTAGCTTTCTAAACTTCAAATGTTTAAATAATTGACCACAGCTCACAGACTTACATATTGGTAGCTGCACTAGAATGCATGCTCACAGAGGGGGGTGTTTGTCATGTAGGTTTCAGAAAGTAGAGTGAAGCACAAGAGGAGTGCGTTTTGGAACCTTTAATAATCCTCATCTGGACACTTTTTAAATTTTCACAAGGACAAGAAAAAGAGAAGTATGAGATAAGATCCAAAAGATGAAAGGTGAAGAAGGTAGAGGATAAAACTAAGGGTTAACAATGGCATGGATTAAGAAAAGAACAAACATTTCTCACCTTCATACTTTTTTAAAAAAAAATTAACATTTATTTTATTTTGAGAGAGTATGAGCAGGGGAGAGACAGGGAGAGAGGGAGTTACAAAATTCAAAGCAGGCTCCGAGCTCTGAGCTGTCAGGACAGAGCCCAATACAGGACTTGAACCCACTAACTGCTAGCAAGATCATGACCTGAGCTGAAGTTGGCCGCTTAACCGACCGAGCCACCCAGGCGCCCCCTCACCTTTATGCTTTTATCTGAAAGTGGAAATCAGTTTCTTTAGGGGAGTTAAAAGGAAAGATATATCCAAGCAATTAAGTTCATTTTATATTCATTTTCTAATATTGTTTTAATTTTTTTGTAATTTGTTATGAACTCTAAACATGAAATATTAATCCTATAATCAGTATCCTGTAATGGTTTATGTAGAAATTTAACTTCAACTCATACATTACTAAAAGAAGTGAACTAGATTTAAAAGAACTATTATCTCTGGTTCTTAACCTATACTTAATTTCTATATTAATTAAATATATACTCACATATCCTTCATTGTGATATTTCAAGGATAACTTATTTTCTATAAAGTGCTCTGAGTTCTTTTGAACAAATCCCAGATAAATACAGCATAACTTTATGATACAATATTGTAGCTATGCTAAGGATTTCTTAGAAATTCACAAACTGAATGAAAATTTAAGCTAAAACCAGATAGGGTCTCATAGGACCAAGGAAGAAAAAAATTTGAAAAATAAAGAAAGAACAAGAAAGAGGAAAGGAAAAGAAAACTATTTGAAGCACCACTCCCTTCTGTGACCCTCCCCAGATCTGTGTCTTTTGTAGAACCACATTAATGACATACTTAGTCCTTGAAACTTGATCTGACTAACACAAGCCATGACGCTCCTCATTTGTCCCTTCCATAGTATATTATGACTAGTAACACTTATAAAAGCATGTCTAATTATTGTTATATAAACATTCCATATGTGTATTCCTCATCAACTTCTATAAGACAATAACTTTTTTCAGGGAAGGCAGTGTTTTTATGCTCTAAAAGCATAGGGTATGGGTATGAATCCTTTGAAGGATTTTTGAAGAATGGTAACAGTGCTAAAATATTGGAATTAGTAAAATGTCATAATTAAAAGAAAAAATAAAATTGGGTAGATTGCAAAAATTTTAGAATCACTTTTAAAATTTTATTTCTGGTGAAATTCTAGAATGGACCCAGAAAACAGCACTTAGAAAGGCAACAGGTCACAAAGAACCTGCCTAGACTTTTAAAGAGATTGTTTTGCCAGATATACCTCAGTGATTATCTACATATAAGACAAGACTGAGGATGGGAGCTGGCTGTCATGGGGGGAGCATGTCCACCTATGGAATGGAGCCAGTTCCCTGTTTCAGGACTGTAACTTTTATCTGCCTTGGCCTAGTCATCATTTTTATTAATGACTTGGTTGAATGAGGTAATAGATACCGTGTTTGTCTCTTAATCCTCTAAAGATTAAAAGTTTTAAAGCAATAGTGAATGTGTGGGATGACAAAATCAAGATTCAAAAAGTCTCTCCTAAGAGACTTGCATGTATATGTCATCAAGCTGAGGAAGAGACTACAAATATATCTGATATAGTCTTAGTCTGCATTATTAGGAATATGGTACCTAAAGGGGATGGAAAGAGCACCACTTTGTTCTATACATAGGATACACATGGATAGTTGCCCTAAATGCACTTTAAACATGTGTGCTCCAGGAAATGAGTGATGTGGAGAGTGAGAGAACTTGAAATCCACCAAGTATGTTTAATACAGAAGACTCTTCAGGGATATAATAGCATTTGTAGCTATCTAAAGATATCACGTAAAGGAAGAATCATTAGACTAGTTTCAAAAGGACAAAATAAAGCACAGTGAATGTGACAGACAGACAGAAGGAAAACACTTCAACAATTAGTACTCTTCAAAACAAAAAGCACTACCCAAGGTAGTGGACCAATCCAGTGTGGACAATACTCTTTGTAACATGCTGAAGGTCTTGGTGGCCATTCACACATATATAACTATTGAACTGATAAAAATTTGGCCCTTTTTTAAACATAGTTTCATTAAATGTGATCTGTACAAAAGTGATCTTTGGATTAAGAAGATACTGCAAAACATGACATATAAACTTGTCAAATTCCTATGTTGTACACCCAAAACTAATATAACCTTGTCTGTGAACTCTTAGAAAAGAGAAATAAAACTTTCCCATGGTATAGATGTGATCATGTGTGCATTTTTTTCTGGATTTCAAAAGAATGAGATGGTCTTTAAGAGATAACACCTTAAATTAGGCTTATAGGAAGGAAATGATTAAACTTTATTTCTTTCCAAATTTGAAAGAACATCCTATTTTATGCTTCCATCTCCGTCTCATTCAATAGGTATAATTATTATAATTAAGGAGACACGCAAAGGGACTGTTAAATAGTGGATCTGGTTTAGTTCATGCTAATTGTGAACTACACCCCAAGAGGGCAGCCATGAGTGACTTGATAGGCAGACAAATTTGCATATCAAGTACAAATTTGTACTTAAAATATCTTTTAATGACACTCACATTCTTCATATTTTAAGAGAAAACCAACTCAAAGAATGCTGTGAGGTGCATCGATTTTTATTTCATTCATCATTATCATTATTGAATAATATGTTGCTTTTTAAAAATACAGCCACACATAATAAACCCAGTTTTAGGCAAAAAAAAAAAAAAAAAGTTATTGCAAGCCAACACACTCTCTGCAAATGGGCAATTAATGCTACTATCTCTTGCCCCTAGAAAAGTGACCAACTAGAGTAATGGAGATAGCAGTGGTGTTCATACATGTGCATAATACAGAATGCTTCACCATGATTTAAATTATGTAGATACTTCAGTCCCTGAAGGAAATAATCCAGCAATTAATATTTTACAAGTAAAATAATGAAATAGAAATCATTAAAAATAGACCTTGTGCTATATGAGAGCTTCAGTGTCAATTTTCAAAATAACTAAATACAGGTTATGGTATTTATAATAAATGTATTGTCTTCATGAATAGAATTTCATAAAATGTATCACCAAATCTATGAGAAAAGGCATACAAATTTTGTATGCAAAAAAAAAATAGAGGTGGAATCTTGAGAAATTCATACAGCAAGATAAGAAAACCACCATTCTGTTTGCATTTCATATAAAACTTCCATTTTTGTTGTATGTATTCATGATATATTTATTCTTTCTCTGCTTATTTTTAGGGTACTTTGAATCCCTATTGTGTATTGTGGGATGACTCAAAAACGTAAGTGACAGATGTTTTCTTATATTACTTTGGATTAAATATTCAAAGCACATTAAGTTATTTCAGCTGCCTGCTAGTCAACAGGAATGTGATAAGTTAGTGGGATGTGTGTCACACTCAGAAAACATTCTGCTTTTTGAATCTGCAGGACAAGATGATGAATGTGTTTGTGTGTGATGATGCCATCCGATTACACTCCAAAATAGGATTGCATTACCTAATATGTAATGTAAGGCACATTGCTGTGCAAATCCCATGAGGATTTGTTAGGGGATCTAGTATTTTTTTTAACTAAAAGATTTTTTAGCGCTTATTTATTTTTGAGAGACAAAGAGATAGAGCATGAACAGGGGAGGGGCAGAGAGAGGGAGACACAGAATGTGAAGTATGCTTCAGGCTCTGAGCTGTCAGCACAGAGCCCGACACAGAGCTTAAACTCAAACAGTGTGAGATCATGACCTGATCTGAAGTCAGATGCTTAACCAACCAAGCCACCCATGTGCCCCTTGAAGTTCTAGTATTTTAAAGTCATAGGAGCTCAAATGATATTTCAACATTTTGCCCTAGAACTTCAGCTTAGCATTGCACAATAAAATAGCAATCTCTATAATCATTAGGCCAATATGTTACTTGTATGACCTTGAGCCTATTATCAGAGTAATGCGATATTTATATGGCCCTTTCAAATTATTTTATTATAAAAACATTGAGTGACATTTAATTGTCTTATTCATCTATTTTATGAATTCATGAAGACAAAAGAAAACAATTGTAATAAATAAGGATTAATAATTCTTCAACAGATTCCTTTCTATAAGTAATTGTAATATATCTGGTCAAAATCATCTTAATCTTATCAGTAATTCTATGAGATTTTAAGGAAGGACTCAAAGAGCAGAAAAATCCTGATTAACTTTTAAGTAGACTCTTATATTTTAAATACTATCTACACTTATTTCCAGATTATACAATCTTGTTTTGTTTTGTTTTGTTTTGCCTGAAGGGGAGATAATAAATATCAATTAATTCCAAAAGCCAATATCTCTATGTCGATGCTGTTAGATAGGGAACCACATTGTTGAGTTCTAGGTATTCTAAGATTTTCTCCAGTGTTCTTCACCCAATATCTGATCTACATCTGAGGTTTTATTATGTTACTTGCCTCTCACCAGTAGTTATTGGAGAGTCTAGAAAGGCATGATTAGAATTTCTAGGTAAAGAGTAAACCTACTGGCAATGTGGTTATTTTTAGGGAACTGATACAATTTAAATTACAGTATCTATGTGGATGATTAATCAGTAACATTGGGCATGTTTTGCTATAGATTCTGATATTCTAGGGAACCTCTTCACCCAGGAACCCTAGTGCCATAAAAAGAATCCCAACTTGCCCTGGTAATAACATGAGATGGATGTCCTCACTGATGTCATTTTTTTTCTTTTGAAATATGATACAGAAATCCATGGTAGGAAAATTTTTGCAAGCTTTGATCTTTACCAATAGCCAGAAAAGGCCCTAGTAGTATATTCTAAGGCACTGATTAGTATGTTATATAGCCAAGGAAAGAATGAAATGCCACACAAATCTCATTGAATGATTTCTACTTAAGACTATACCATTTTAAACTCCTGTTTATATCTACTTGCATATCTTCATGAATAATAACCAACTTGGATTTAGTTTTATTCTCTTTTTAGTGGGTATAACATGCTTCAGTGTTGATCCAAACAGGGGAAGTGTTAGTTATTCTGAAAGACCTTTGGGACTGTCCAATGAATACTACGAGAAGAAACAGCATTCCCCTATTGTGTGACTCTTTTGGTTTTCTTTCACAGAATGTCTAAGGTTTTAAGTTTAATTTATAAAGATATTAGTGTTTGAGGTCAACAATATTCTTGGCAATCAATCACACTCTTTTCTCCAACATCTGCTAAAACATGACTCCTATCCATCACAAAAATAGACCAAAAAAAAAAACAAAACAAAAACCCATGTGTTTTAACCTTACAAAATTCAGTTGTTAAGTTGTCCTTGAAGAAAAGTATCCAGTCAGAGGTGTGGCTAGCTGCCTTTCAAAGTAGATTATCTGAAGAATCAGTGTAGTTCATGTTTCTTTGATGTACTTGAAAAATAATCAAAACTGACAGAACTTCTATCCCATCACCCTTTAACCAGAGCGTTTTATCATTAAATTGTTTTTCTGGGTGAGTTTTAAAAGATGAAGGTTAAGGCAACTTTATTTATTTTCTTCATGGCTGATTTATTTTTATCATGTTCATATATACACACAATAGTTTTACCAATGATATGATTTCAACTTTGAGCATAAGTGCTTTAAGTATAGTTAGTTGTGAAGAGATAAGGCTATTACTTTTTATATAGAAATGAGTTGACTTAAATGATATTTCAAGAGTGCAGTAATAAGGTTGAAATAAGAAGTTGTCTTTTGGGGCTTCTGGGTAGCTCAGTTGCCTGAGCATCCAATTTTTGATCATGGCTCAGGTCTTGATTTCAGGGTCTTGAACTCAGGGTTGTGAGTTCAGGCCCCATTGTAGGACTCTGCTCTGGGTGTGAAGCTTACTTTAAAAAAAAGTTGTCTTTTAATTTTGGTTTGTTATCAGATTGTCTTACCTTCTTTAGTGAGGTATAATTGATATATAACATTATATTTGTCTCAGGTGTACAACACAATGATTCAATATTTGTTTGTATTACAAAATGATCACCACAATAAGTTGGGTTAATATCCATAACCACACATAGTTGCAATTTTTTCTTGTGATGAGAATTTTAATGATTTACTCTCTTGGTAACATTCAAATATGCAACACCTTATTATTACCTGTAGTCACCATGCTGGAAATTATATCACCATGACTCGTTTATTGTATAACTAGAATTTTCTACCTTTTGATCCCGTTCACTAATTTTGCCCACTCCTTATCCCCCTCCCCTCTTGCACATCAAATTGCCCTACTTTTAATTGTTTAAATTAATTTTTATTACAAAATTAATACCTGAGTATTTTTTAGTTATAAAACTTCAAAACATAACTCCTAAGGCAAAAGACCCCATTAATCATCACAAACTTGGTTGTCTATATCTACCCATATCCCCAAGGTTATTTCTATTTATATTTTGTTATGTATAATATGAGGTATCCACTTATTCATTGACGTATATATACAGCCATAGAAATTAATACTATTTTTACATAAATATTATTACACAGTATGTGATACTGGCATCCTCAGTTTTTAATTTCACAATATGTTGTGGAAATTTTAAAACTTTGCTACATATGTTACACTTCTTATATGCGCTGCATTGTATAGATATATTATAATTGATCTATTATCCCTAATATTGATGGAATTGAGGTTATTTTAAACATATTTTATTAAATAAACTGTACTTCTGTGTATCTTCTTGTACATCCCTTCTTGAGGTTCTTTCTGACCATCCAGTACAAAGTGTTACACTTCTGTTCTCTTTATATCACCCTATTTTATATTCTTCACAACATACATTCCTACTTTAGTATTTCTTTTTATTTGCTTTTTGTCTGTCTCCCCCACTAGAAAGTAAGTGCCATGAGAGAGATACTTTTTCTTATTTACTGCTGCACCCTTAGTGCCTAGGACATCTGCACATAGTATATATTCAACAAGTACTTCAGTTGGTTAGCTTTGCACCAGAATAAATGTTTGAATATTTCTCAGATACTGTTTCTCTTTGAGAATTATTTCCATGTATGTTACATCTTATTAGTGACATACAGTTCTAGCAGTTATTAGATAGACCTAACATTGGAAGTTTGAAGGGAGAATACTTCAGCTTGGTATGATACTGAGGTCTATTATAAACAATGCATTTTATTTCTCATGATAATCTATTACCCGGATAATCCCAAGCAAAGATGTTTTTATTTTGCTTTGGTCAAAATAGTTTTAGACAATTTTAAAACATATTTTTATCTTGCTTTGGATAACTAATTAACAGGATGCAGAAAATGTTTCCTTATGGATGACCCATGAAATAAATTGAAATTACTTTCTCATTTCAGAAATAGGCTCTTTTGGTTAGAAGTGTTTCTTTTTAAATGTTTAAATGTTTTCTTTTAAAATAGCTTATAAAGCTTTAATTAGGGTAATAATTTTCACATCCTTTGGGATACTCTAAATTTGTATTTTGAGTGTTAGATCATGTTTGGTGACTACATTCCCTGGAAAACCCCTAATCCTTTCTTTAATTAACCTGTGGTCTTTCTCAATGGTTCTTAGTAGACCATCTGATGCTATCAGGTCTGTGAATGATGTTTGTTTTCAGAATATGTTTCCAGAATGTCAATATTCTGAATATTAACTATAATTTCTTACCTATTGGTAAACAGTTTTGTCAATCCACTTTTAACTTTTGCACCTACCTTGTGGTTGAAAACAAATCTTCTAAATGTTTTATCTATATAAGATTTTATTTGTAAGTAATCTCTATACCCAACATGGGTACAAACCTACAACTCTGCCATCAAGAGTCGCATGCTCTACTGACTGAGCCAGCCAGGTGCCCCCAAAACAAAATCTGTTCATGGGCTTTCCCTTTTCCTGCATTTCAGATTGATTTATTGCAGTTGGGAGTAGCAGTAGTCACCTTTTGATTGAGACTCCTACTGGCTTGTTTTATCTCAAAGTAATGGAATTGAAAGGATTCCCCTCCTTTTCTCCTATTATCCTTATTTCTTCACACCCAGAACTATTCCCTCTCTTTTGTCATTTATATTGGAAATCACCATTTCATTTACCTGACAAGATGATTCCCAAAAAAACCAAAACAAACCATAAAATGAACACTCTGATCTCATGCTATCTCTCTAGAGGGGTTGCCATCATTTTCTGTGCTCTTAGGGGACTGACAAGCTTATGACTTTATGGAAACACATGTTATAACCTGAGGGACATACACTTTAAGAAGTATCTGTTAGCTTTTAGGAGTTCAAAACAATTATACAAAGCATTACTATCATTGGGTAACCAAACTGCCCTCTCCAAATGATAACCAAATCATAAAGCTCTTTTATAAGGCTCTATTAACACTGTGTTAGACTTGGCAAATTGACATGGATGGAACTTAATATTTTCATGATTATTATAAAGGGAGCAAGGGAGAGATCTGTTGAAGACTTAATTTATACAGTAGTTAAGAAAGAAAACAATGAACAGCTATGCAAAACAGTAATATGATTTTATCTTTAAGTCATCTCTACACCCAATGTGGGGCTCGAACCTATAACCCTACCATCAAGAGTCACATGTAAGAGTAATATGGTGGTCCTGTGGTTTAGGGGACATATGGAAGTATCTTTACAGACCTGCAGTTACTTAACTAAAATCTTGTCTTTAACAGCAGTGAAAAAAGGAAATCTGTATTTAAAATATTCAGCATACATATAGCCATGATTCCAGTAGATCACTATTTTTAGAATTTCTTAGTTATTCTATTAACCAGACATAGGATTTTAAAACCATTTAACTTCAAGAACTGTTATTACTTTTAATGCATAGATTGGTCTACTTAAAACATGTTAACCTGTAAGGACATCATAGTAGTCAACACTTTGGAAATAAATTACATGATTATATTACAAACATATGAGTTCAGTCTTCCAAATTAACAGTATTATGTGCAACTTCTAATATATCCAGTATATGTCCTAGGTGTCAATATGTTCATTTTTACTGGATAGTCTCTAAGGTCATGTTTGCTCTTCTTTGGTGAGAGTGGTAAGAAATAAGTATTTCTGACTGACACTTAATATAATTTTTTCTCAGTTGTTATATTCAGAGCCCAAATGGAGCCAACTGCAGGTGCAATAAAGTTAAATTTTTGGTGTTTGTGTCTAAAATGTCAAGATTCCACAGAATTTCCCATTGTCCATTCAGGCTCAATGATCAGTTCTCAAATAATATAAAACTGTTATTATGCTTTATTTCTCTTAATTATACTCATGCTAACAGAAATAAGAATATTAGACTTTCACATTATCAAAATACTGGTCCTTGTAAATTAAAGTTTGCCTGATCTCCAATAATTTAAATATTGTATCATCATCAAAAATAAGTATACCCGAATTCATAATAATTGTTTTCAGTTTTATAACTGATAAAATTTTGCTTTTGTTTGCAAAACAACTGGGTTCTTTTAGAAGCACTACAAAAAGCAATAGAAAAACCTAATCATTTGAAAAAATAGCAGTACAATTAAGAGTCATTGGTACAAAACTACATGGAGTTTTCTTTACTTTTGTTTTTCTGTCTTAGACTATACATTACTTTTTGAAATTTTCTTATATCCACAATTGTGTGTTTCCTCATAAATCCATCATAATTCGAAATAATCTTGTTTCAGCTTTCTTCAGAATTTTTTTTCTTTTTCATCCTTTAAAATGTTTTAAATTTTCTTTAGATGTTTTGAATTTCATCATAGACTTTATGGTCTTGAATTTAGTTTCCTGAAGGTATAATTTTGGCTTTGTTAGTGGAGAAATTATCTCTTTTTAACTGATATAGTCTATATATGTACCTCTAATATTATTACCAACTCATTATGTCCATTAGCATAGGCAATAAAATTCAGAAACATTGCATTATGCCTTTATCAATGTATTCTGAGAGCTGATATGGGAATAAATGGCACCACATGTTTTTTATTGTAGTCCATCTTTTGATCCTTTAAGTATGACTTAGAAACCTAATAGCCTATAGACTAGAACAAAGGCAGATTGATATCTGTTTCTGTAAATAAAGTTTTATTGGAACACAGCACCACTATTTGTTTACATATTGTTTGCGGTTGTTTTTATCCTACAACCATTGTGTTGAATCATTGTAGCAGAAATCATATAGCTGACAAATTTTTAAATATTTACTGCCTGGTTCCTTAAAAACATTGTTAACACCTACCCAAAACAATGTTTTCTAGCATTTTCCATGTCTCGTCATACATAGAAAATAATTTTAAAGCACATAAGGGTAAATGAATGAAAAATTTTTGCAAGCAGAAATAAGTTAGATTGCCCAGGAGTAGAGAGGATCAATAACTCTGTTAGTTATGAAAAATTCTCAATCATTATTTTTTTCAAATATAGACTTACCTATAATAGGTCTCATCTTCATGCAGAACTCTGAAGAATGTTGTTTCCTATTCTCCTGGTATCATAAACTCTCTTCCAGATTTTCTGCCTTTTTCTTCCCTCTCAGTGATATATTTTGAAAAATTTTTTAACCTAACCTTCAATTCAGTATTTCTCTCCTCATTTTTTCCAACTATTTCATTATTTGTAGAGTTTTTATTTTAAGTTGTCTTTTTTTTCATTTCTAGTTTCCATTTGATAATTTTTTTAAAAAATCTACTAGATTACGTTTTAGAGTTTCATATCTATGCAGGTGTTTTATTTATTTTAACCTAGTAAGCACAGTTGTTTTATAATCTGTGGTTGATAATTCCTATATTTGACATTTTTTGTGGGTCTGTTTTTGTTCTTTTTTGTTTCTCTGAATTCTCACTCATAGTTCCTTATATCCTAGTGTGCTAGTTTATGTCATGTTTATCATCCTTAAAATATTATTTGTGAAGATTATTTGATGCCTATGATAAAAGTATGTTCTTCCAAAGACAATTCGTAGTTGCCCCTTCCAACCACCTTGTGATACTATCCCCCAAGAACCCTTAAACTAAATTCAGTCCAGAGGTTACCTGGATGGCCCAGGTGATATTATCCCAAACTGCAGATCCACATGAGGCGTGAAGCATTGTCACATTTTTAAAAAAATATTTCAGTATTTCGAGCAGTATTTAAATGGGAGGACTAAACTGAAAAAAAAACCTTATTGCTAAAAGTAGGAAATCTAAACCAATATCTTCTTATACTTGTTATTATAACCTGAACAACTCACCATTTCTCATAGCATATCTGTTGAGAAGTATCACTCTACTGTACTTTATATCTATGCCTTTGATACTTCTTATGTTTTCTGCCTTACATTATAGCAATTTGATATCCCTTTTTAGATTTAAATGACTTGGCAACTAGAAATATGTCACATTTATCTTTGTAAATTCTGCTGTGCTTAGCGAAGAAACTTGCAAATAACTAGAGCTCTGTAAATTCATTAATTCACATAACAAATATTTCTTAAGAACCTATTATTTGTTCTTCTATTCAAAGTACCTGGCACATATATTAGTGAACAGACAAAAATACCTGACTTATGGAGCTTAAATGTAGAAGGAGTGCAGGGAGGGTCATAACATAAATATAATAGATAAATAAATTATATAGTATGTTAAAAAGTAAAAATTCATGACAGGGGAGTTGATGAAGATAGAAGAACAGAGAATGCCATTTAATTCTGCTGATTTATTTGTATTCCTTTGATTGACTTCTCCCAAGATGCCACCATTCATTTATATAATATTTACTTAACAAGTCCCTAAAATGTGCAAGGTATCAGTCACTTCAGTATCCATCTCCCTTTTCTCATGTTTGACCAAGTACTTTCCTATGCTACCTAACTAGCCATTACATTTGATGGTAGAGTTCTCTTCTCATGCCAGTTAGCTTTCCTTAAGTGTTTGGTCCTCCATATTCATCTGGATTCTGTCTGGTCTAAATGTTTGTCTGTCTGGCATCACAGTAGTTACTATCTCAACTATCCAATTACATTGTATAATGCCTAAGAAATGGTAGACATACTACTATGAAAGTTAAATATTTTCTGAAACTGAATCAGCTAAAAATTCTAGCCCAGAGATGTTCATATTATATTAAAAAAAGGGTTTTAAAATCAAAAAGCCATGTCTCTTTAGTAAAAAAAAAAAAACCAAAGCAGCAGTCTATTCATTAATATTAATTTTCTACATGCTATTAGAATTCAGAAATGAAACTCCTTGACCTTATTCATAGATATTTCTAAACCCAAAATTTTACCAATGATATTCAAGCTTCCAATTCTCTATAGATAATTAGCTGAATTATAATCTGAAAAGTACACAGTTTTTGAAAGGATAATATTCAATATTTCTCTTCATAGTACAATGAAAATACCATAATAACTAAGGACTTTCAGTTTGTCAGTAAGGTTGTCTACTTATTTAAGGATATGAAACTGAAAATTAGCTTCAACTTTTTAATAAGTAATACAGAAAGAAAATGTGATAATAAAAGTAATTCCAACATATCCATTTACTCTAAAACCTAGTTTCTTAATGTCAAAATGGGCATAATAGCGCCTATTGCATGTGATGGGCACAATGATCAACAGAAGAACTGCTCTAACAAATTTGACCTAGTGACTAAAACATGGCAAGTGTTTTAGAAACATCTTCCCTTGCCTGAATAATGGCCTCATGCATCTGAAAAAATAATTTATTTTCTATTAAAATATTTTAATACATATAAATAATAATTCTTCATGACACTAAGACATCATCATAGATTAATTAGCACTACTGTTTCCATTTAAACACATTAATGGTACTTCCTACAGTCAATGGTATCTTAAAATCTGTGATGTGCAGGTAATATTATCCTGGATATTTGACACTCTTTAATTCTCACAGAAAATTTGGTGGAAAAGTAATTTTTCAAGGTTTCAGATACCTTGAGAAGGATTTAGTATGTAAAGGAAAAAATAACTATGACAAAGAACAGCCAAGGCATGCTGACCAAGGGACTCCAAAGTGCCACAGGAAGCTTTCATCGGTATTTATGCACCATCTGCATCTTGCCCCACGCATCCTCATAAAGGCACTGGGGTTAGTTTTCAAAGTATTTACTTAAACTAAATGTTTTAAAAATCAATAAAATCAAAACTAGGAATTCATCCAACATTTCTCACCAAATTTATACTGTTCTTAGGGGCCCTGGGATGATCCAAGAGACTTTTTTGCCAGGATTTTTTAAATGATGTTGTTAAAATATTAATGGATACAGTATTAATAGGAACAACCTAGAGCTGGCTGGTAAGGATAGGCTCTTGTTGAATCTCTCTTAATTTGCTAATGTCTGTAGTTCTATTTCAGAAAAACTCCAGGTTTGAATTGCTGAGGAGACAGATAATTTTAGAACTATAGTCTTTCCGTTCTTTGAATGACTCAAGCTAAAAACTTCCCCAACTTCCCCTACTTATATATACTATAAACAACAGACTGGAAATTTTCCTTAATATGTATTGGCTATTTCATGCTCTTAAAATATACCTCAGAACTGCCCACTTATACCATAGTTAATAGCTATTTTACAGCTTTGGTGTTAGAGACATTCAGTAATTAAATGTAGCAAATGTTGTCTTTCCTTAGACACTCTTAACCAAGCAATTCACTCTGTCTTTATAAATATCTCTTAAACCCTTAATATTATTTCACAAATTATTTAAAATATGGATTTGAATGAGGATTAGCAAACTTGAGGTCAATGTGAATAAAATTACATTAAGGTTTAGTAATAAATTCATAGGCTATAGATTTTATTGTGGAGTCCATTGAGGAAAAGCAATAGAATAAAAATGGTTGTAGTAGTAGTAGTAGTAATGATTTTGGTTAAAAAATAAATCTACTCTTTAATCATTTTATTAGTTTGATATAATGGACATAAGTAATTACACTTGAGAAGTATAAATCAAGTACCACTATACCCACCATATCTTACAAATTATATTTGGAGTTGAATTGAGTTCTTATTGCAGATGACATTATTTTGTGAAGATTGAAAACAAGAGAAGTCATTTTAAAATATGTATAAATGCAGTACAGAAAAGAAGTAAGTTGGAAATCTGCACTGAAAAAGATCAATATCTTCAGTATAAAACTAAAATACTATATTGCTTGTACATAACATACAAAAAGTTGTCTAGCTATTCTCTTTGCTTTCTACAAGCAGCAATTTTCGTATGTACTGATATCGTTATGTGACTGCTTTTTAATACTATTTTAGAACTGGGCTTTGGTAACAATTGGGAAAGTTTCTTTGCCGTGAATTTTAACCAGCATCATAAGCTGATGGAGAGGGCAAAGAGGGAAATGGTAGTAGCCCTAAAGAAAGTCTTCCAAGAGAGCGTGTTTGAAATCATACCGAGCATCATAGTGGCAGCTACCTAGGAATGGCTATATGTGGATATCTATGTGCTTGAAATACACATTCAACTAAATTAATTCTGAAATTTTATTAGCAAGATCCCTCCCCTGACCCCCCAGAAAACTGCTTGGGTCTGCAAGGAGCACTTTTCACACAACCTGAGCTATTTTATTAGAAACATAGTTGTAATAATGTGTATGGCATCTCAGAACTCAGTTCAACAAAAGTACTACTCCCCAAAGTCTACAACCACTCAGCTTCTTTTTGGAATCATACACATATATGGATCCTTTACAGCTTATAACCTAAGCCTAGACTAAAACTAAAGGCAGAGAAGAGACCTAGACCCCATCTACGTGCTACATACAAAGAGAATCTCATTTATTTTCTTTCATTTTTGTCATCTTCAAGTCTAAGGACATGATAACAGAGACTTAGAAGGTCTCTATCTATACCTTTCGCAGGAAACTGGAAAATAATCTAGAGAAAACTAGCCTGTGCTGCAGCTAAAAGAAATAGAATACCTTTGTTTGCAATGACCTCAGACCATCCATGAGTCTATGTCACAGATGACCAGCAATCCTTTGAATAATCACTGGAACTGAAAGATATTTATGCCTCAGCTCATTGTAGGTCCTATGTTGATAGGTTTTCTCAGCCTGATCTGAATATAGATCACAAGTTGCTGAGATGTAAGATCCTCTTCAAAAAGTAAGGACAGGAAAGTATATCTTCTGCAGTTTCAGACAAAAACTTAATAGATTGTGTTGGATGTGCTTGGTTTTCTCAGGGAGGCTCTCCTCATCCCTGGATTTCTGTGAATCCCTTTGCTGTCTGAGTCAATTTCTACTTTCCCAGTACCTAGCACGATTCCTGGAGCAGTGTAGGTATTTAAGAAATATTTACTGAATTAAAATTGAAAGAAATGTTCCATTTTATAATAAACTTATATAGGTCATTTCCCTTGTCTATATAGATACACTACACAAAAGTAGTAAGTTTGTGGACATGTATAAAAAATAAATTAACCTTTTCAGAGTTAATAGGTCATTTAGTGCAATGTAAACCATACAGAAATCATATGTGTTCCTGAAAGTTAAAATGTTCTTGTTCTTATTTTCCTTCAAGGGAGAAGTTCTTTTTGCCACAGAAAATATAAAATGATTCAGTGTTCATGGGAGGAATTCATAATTCAGGCTCTTATTTTCACACTGCCTTTCAAAACACCTACGCCACCCAGAATAATAACGTGCTAAGCTGCAGTGGCTGCAAAGTATTTTAATAAAAGAAGGAAATTATTTTCATAATTACTGATAAGTTCTTAATTTGTTCTGCTAAAGGGTAAATCAACCACAGTTGGTGAAAGAAGCAATTCTTATATGTTGATATTACAGATTTAGAAAAGGAGGCTTACAGTTGTCTTGAAATACTAAGGAGTAAGAATTTCATTTTAAGGAGATAAAGGGTTAATTAGTAGAAATTCTCTGAAGCACTACAGAGAGAGTATTGTATTGTTTTCTGATATTTAAAATGTTCAGTAAAGTCATTTACATTTTTCTACTATTATTGAAAGTAGACAATAGTATTTCTTTATTAAATAGTGTTGTAGGATGTCAGCGGGACAGGAATTAGTTCAAACTGTAATTAACTTTGTCAAAAACTATTAACAAAAGATATTTATTGAAACCTACTCTGAACATAGGTATAATCATTAACTTGATAAAGGTGTACTATTTTTTTCTGATACATGTCAATTCAGTAGTCAACAATTATATATTAAAAAGCATATTTGCTGAATGAATGAACAAATAAGTGAACATTTACATCATTTCTTCCTCAGAGATATTCTCCGCCTTGTAGAATACCTGGAAACATCAGGAACTCTTCTGGATCTCCCTTGTTAGGGTTAAGTAAATTAGTGATTCACTGATACCTCATTTATCCAGCATTATTGGAGAGTGAGTGCTCCTGGTAAAGGAATTTACAGTTAAGTGAAGAGCCAGTTTCCAATCCTACTCATTTAATGTAAATCTTTCTTGGATGTACTTCACCTCCTCACATCTGCCTCACGTGTATGGTCCATGCTGCCCTAGCGCACTCTCTCCCCACCAAGTGGCAGTGTCTCTCGACCTTGGCACTATAGTATGTTTAGCAGCCTCACTGGCCTCACCTACTAGACACCAATTGCGCTCCACTCTCCCTTCTCTGTGGCAAGCAAAAATGTCTCCAGATATTGCCAGATATCCCCAAGAATGAGGAAGAGAAAATCATTCCTGGGTAAGAACCACTAATATAGAGCAATTTACCAAAAATGCAGATTTTTTGCTCCAACTCCAATCTACTGAATCACAACCTCTTGGGGTCTACGTAAGAACTCTGTTTCTTTAGCAGATTAAACTTCCTAAGTGGGTGTAACACACAGTAAGTTTGAGAACCATTATTCAAGTGCTGTCACTATATTTCATTTTCTAGACTTCTGCTACCTAGGTGCAAAGTCAAATAGCCTAATTGAGTCTATCAACTTAATTTTACATTTACTTCTAAACCCTTGTTAGATCTCTCCTCCAAGTAATTCATGGACTATGAATATTCTCAGTACTTCTGGGTCCTTGGCTTTGTTGGGCCTGTTAGGAAGCCTTATCACAATGAAATTTGACTGTAATGTGTCCTGTACTTACCAAAGTGACAGGGGATACCCTGGACAAACTATCTTTGATCAGAAGTACACTGTGACCATGTCTTCCAGCACTTGTGAATTTCTTAGACTAATCAAATAAATAGCAACCATGCTGGATGGGGCATAACATTCATTCATTTATTCATTCACTCATTCACTAAATGATTCAGTTTTTTGTTTAATACATTCATGCATTAATTTATCCAGGAACTATTCATTGGGTGCCTATGACATGTCAAGTGCCTATTAAGTATGGGAGGATACAAATAGTGAGCACGACTGGCAGTCTCTAGGGGAAAATGTTAGAGTTGTAATCACAAAGTCAAATAAAGCCTGAACAACCACTTGAGGATTAAACCATGCTTTTCATTAGCAAAGGGCTATCACTGAGCTAACTAGCTAGGGGAGGTTAATTAGCAACTTATCCATGCAGCAAAAGAAATAGTACCCTAATTGTCTGGAAAAGATAATTTAGTACCTAATGTTTGGTCTGGTCACAATGAATACCGTAGGGGAAATTAGCTTAATAGTACTATAAACATATTTCATGTATTCTTATATACTAGGGAGAGGAAATTTTCCTGAAATTTAATTAAGTTTACATAATAGTTTAATTTTAGACATAAAAGGATGTTAAAAATAGCCTTCCATATCTTCCATTAATTTTAAATAAAAAGTCATTGTGTTAAAAGTTTAGAGCATTTTTGGACAGGATTAGAAAAATGTAAAGAAAAAATAACTTTTACTCATGGTTAAGTTTCTGTCTGGAGCCAATTTCCCTTTAAGCAGCCTGCAGGCACGGCCCTGGATTCCTATTTGTCTAGCCTCTCTCAGGACTTCAAAGCACTAGCAGTTACACCTTCTCCTCCTGCTTCTTTATTTTGCCCTCCCCACAGATTTTGTCTCCTTTGCTGGAAAAGATCAAGTCCCATTCACCTTAAAAATGAGTTGCTGTATAAATTCCTTAGCTATCCTTACAGGCTTGAGTTTTATGTCCTATTCTATCTTTTGTCAGGATCAATGACTTGTCTTAATGAGCTCCAGAAATATCCAGCACCCTCAGTTATAATGGTTCCAATGTTTATTCTGAAAGAAAGAAACATTAGAGCAGAGCTGACCCCACATCTTATATGCTTCTTGGACTGTTTATTTGAAGTCACATTTCTCATGAACTTTTCATGGGTTTGCTTCTTTTACCAACTAGACTGTAAATGCTTTAGGGATAGAGTGTCAGTTTTATATACCTCTGTATGCACCCCACCCCTAACTCCACTCCAAACTCATATCTATCTTTGTTCACAGTAAATGATCAGATGAATACTTTGGAAATTGATTTGTTGATGATGCTTGTAACCAACATGTATGAAATCTGTTTGGTGTTCAAATCACTCTTCTGGGCACTGAGAGGCTACAAAATAAAAAACACAGGCCCATCCCTTGAGAAGTTACAGTCAGCGGTGAAAACAGAGAAGTGAACATGTGGGTGCAGTTGATAAGCAAAAGAGTGCATATAAAACAGAACCTATCAGGCCAGGGGATCCAGGGATGATCTCTCAGAAGAGATGGTGCCTGGATTGATTCCTGAAGGTATTAGCCCATTAAATAGACAAGGGAATGTTGGTAGGGGCTTGGGGAGCAGAGGAAGGAAGCTTTCAAAATAGAATGAGCAGCAATGTTGTGACAGTTTGGAGGGTGTTAGAGTAACTACTTTGATGAGAACTGCTTGCACCCTAAGCTCAGGGTGGGTACTCCCTGGAATGAAAGGTAGTCAGGGCCTAGTCAGAGAGGGTAGAGCTATGTTTACCTTGTTAGGGAATTTGGACTTTTCCTTCAAAGATATGGAATGCCACAAAAATGTTTAAACCAGAGAAATGTACAAGGAAACATATTTTTTAAAAATTTAGGTAGTAATGGGAAAAGGTGCTAAACCAGAGGGGTTGTGACTACAGGCAGGAGGCTTCTCCAGAGGTTCCTACAGAAATCCAAACCAGACATTTAGGAGTTTGGACAGCGAAAACGGGATGAAGAGATGTAGACAGATTTGAGAGGTGTCTATGAGCTAAAACCAGTTTTGCCAGTTAGTCAACTAGATGTAGGGCAGAGAGAGGGAGAAGAATCAAGAATGGCTCACAGGTAGAGGGTCTATGCAACACCCTATCTATGTGGACTCTCCCACTGTTTTGAAAGAAAATTTTGATGACTCTCTCATAATTATTGAAATGATTAAAGATGATAATTCTTTTCAATCCTATGCATTTATTGCTACTGCTTACTAACACAGGTGCTGGTAGTTATGTTTATTAAGCCAAACCACTTTCTGATTGAGCACAAACAGTAGATAATTAATATTTAGCAGTTGGATATATACATCCAAATTAAATTGGCACCCAGAGAGCAAAGATTGAATTAAACGATGATATTGAAATTTACATGTCATTCTGGGTTTGTAACTGTGGTTATCAGATGTTTGCTCTCATTAGTCCATCAAATATACTTTCTTTCTCATGTATCATTCAAATATTCACAGTTGATTATTTATATAGAACATAAAATTAAAGTTTTTAAAATTGATTGGTTTATATAAAATAAAAAATCTAAATCTCTAGCCAGAAATTGTGGCTTGAGGACCATATTTGGATGCCTTCCCATTTGCTGAGAAGCCAGCAATGCCTAGATCGATCCTATCTAAGGTGGAAAACTTATTTAGAGCATTTTAAGATGTAAGTCTCAGCGTACTTTTAAGAGGGCTTAAAATAATGCAGGTCACTAGCTACTTCTGACTTAAACAACATGAAGAAAACCAAAGCTATGGACCTATTAGAAGGCATCAGTATGGCTTTTGTGCCTAAAGACTTTGCTAAGTACTGGCATGCTTCATAAACTCATTCCCTCTTGGGTGTGATTCTTTTGTTCTAAATAGCCCAAGTCAGAATTAATAAACCCAGTATGTTTGAATGGCCTTATAATTTTCTGAAGGCTCCTTTTCACATATGGCACCTACTATGTCAGCAGGCTGTTCTAACATTCAAGAAGAAACTGGATTAGATAACAAATAGAAGAGCAGTAGATTTACTGAATTGGTTTTGCAATTCCTAATTGTTTTAAAATAGCTATAAGGGGGTGCCTGGATGGCTCTGTCAATTAAGTGTCTGACTTTGGCTCAGGTCATGATCTCACAGTTCACGGGTTTGAACCCTGCATTGGGCTCTGTGCCAACAGCTCAGCCTGGAGCCTGTTTCACACTTGGTCTCTCTGTCTCTCTTTCTCTGCCCCACTCTTGCTTGTGTTCTCTCTCTCTCTCTCATAAATAAATACACATTTAAAAATTAAAAATCAATTTAAAAAATAAAATAGCTATAAGAATGTGAAAATTTGATCATGGGAGGATTTTGTAAGGAACAGGCACAGGTGGACAAGACCTCAGGAGGCACGGTTGACAGCAGCTTATACATTGAGGAGGGATAGTAAATTTGTTCAAAAGCACAACTAACATAGTTAGTGAAATAATGATAATTAGGATAGTAAGGCAAGGAAGACTGGTTAGTGAATAATTTTAAAGTACAGGCTAAGAAAATTGGGTTTAGCAATAAGATTTTTCAGTTTGCCTACATGTTTTAATAGCTTTGTCTGTTTGGAAGAAGTGCTATAATTTGGATTTTTTTTTCTTTTTTTTGCTTTTTTAGTCCATGAGTTCTGAACATATGAAAGACATTTATTTACTTCATAAAGCAGTCACCAAGTGGTTCCCAGAACTGGGCAAACAGAGATACTTGTTGGAATTTATTGCTTCAATATCACAGGATGGCCTAACATACACACACACATACACCCACACCCACACACACAGGCTTGTTTGTAGTGTTATATTGCATATTTTTTTTCTTTCTATGTGTCCTATATCACACTGATTTTGATTATTTCTTTGTTAATATTGCTTACACACAGGGGAGATATAAATAATGAACAATAATCTAATATAAAGATCAGGGCACCTAGAACATCTTTAAAGACAACTAAAATCAGTATTGTATTCATTGTTCTATCTCAGATTTTTCTGTGACTCACATTCCATTTTTTTAGTGGAGCTTTCCATTTCTTTCTAGAATAGTTTAAAGATCCAGTTGAAGTGTTTCTAACATGACAAAATCCAGAAGTCCTTTTAGGTCATAAATGAACATTTTAAGTTTCCTAATTTTTCACTACAAACTGTTATAGTAAAAAGTTTAAAATTCAATTTATCATTTTTATGTGATGATGACTTACATCAGGATGTAAAACCAACCCAAGTCTCAAAGCTATGAGAGATTGCTTTAATTGAAGACAAGGGTGTTCTGTTCAAGAAAGAGGATTTCTTCCCTTTCTTTCTCATCACCTATTAAATGCATCATTTATTATATGCACCTGTTATGTACATCCAGATTTTCCCTGAAAGGGAGGCATTAGCAATTATGTTAACTATTTGATGCTGCTAAATAAAATACTTATAAATAAAAAAAAAACCTTCTGAACATTAGCTCTCCCTCTGCCTTATTTTAAAAAATACATAAGCAGTTAGCTTTTTAAACTTAAAATCTGATACTTTTCTAAGCCCAAGACACATAATTTTACTTTGGCTTAACTTTGTGCTTAACTTTCTTCTTTCTAAAAATCTTAGCTCAGGTCATTTCTACTTAAGACCCTGCACTCATAGCTGCTACCTGGTTTTAAAAGTCATTGGCACACCCTGCTTTAATACATTAAATCTCAGCTTCACCATGAAGACGACAATATCTTTCTGACCTCTGTAAGTGCCTCATTTAATCTCAGGAACAGTTCAGGGACCCAGAGGTTTTGTTCTCCTGTGTCTTAACCGTGCTACACAGTACATTTCAAATGAAATGTTTAGTGAATCTCAAGGTCTCTCAGGAATCCAAATGGAATTTGCATTGAGTCTGAAAGAAAGTGAGATCACATTCTCTCTGTGAGTTAGCTATTTGAATTCCTGCCGTATAAATATTAGAAGCTGACCCAGGTGTCCCCTAATGTTAGAGTAAAAGAGGACACTATACGAAAGCGATTTCACTTTAAAAGCTATAACTGGCAATGAGAGTTAAACATTATACTCTGTTTCATTTTATCTTTGGGAATGTTTAATAATTTTTAAAGATAGGTCATGTTGATTCCACTTACTACATTACGAGAGTAGAATATCTGTGATTCAGCTTAAGCTATACACGATGATGACCAGCTTAATAAGAATAATACAGATGAATCTATTGATTTAAATATTCCAAATGAATGTCAGTGTTACTAAATGAACAGCTTTAAGCCAGATGACTTCAATTAAAGAAAGTATTTTATAAAAATAATTACTAGATCATGGATAAATTAATTAAGCCTTTGCTAAGAGTGCATTGTATTTTGGGGATCTCTAAAACGGTTAAATGCGAAATATTTCCTGCATAATTAAATGCAGTTTACCTGACCAATCATATCTGTGTGCTAGGACAATTTGTCTCAATAGATTTGACTTTTTCTCTACATTAGCAAGAATACTTTAAGTTCCAAAGCCATCTTTAACATCACCACATGCTATTCGTAAGGCTCCTTATTGGAGCCATTTCATTGAAAAATGATGATTTTTTATATATATACTGTAGGCTGCTGCAGATGTTGGAAAAATTTGGCTATTCCAAGCACTTTGGAGGTTTCCTAAAATTATTTTAATATTAAAGCATATTCACTGTAACTAAAAAATAATAGTTTTTCCTCAAAAGACCCTAGGAAAGAGATTAAAAAATTTAATTTAAACATTTATGAGTTATTTTAAATGAAATAGATGCCGTAAACCATACAAAAAATGTAAAAGTATAATGATTTTAGCATTAAAACCTGATATTCTATAGGAAGTACACAGTTGGAATTAGATCGTTTAGGTAAAATAGGTTATTTCTTGAGTTACCCAGTGACTGATTTCTGTCTTAAATAAACTGCCCCAGCTTTATCAGTTATTTATCTTACTACACACACACACACATACACATACACACTCGCATACACACGCACACACGCACACACTCATGTAAAACTTTCAAGAAGGAGCATAGCCTACCTGAGTTTTGCTACTTTGAGTATAATCATAACAGCTAAAACCAACCACCTAATGCAAGTATTATTTACTTTGGACTCCATGAGGATAGCAAAAGAATTTTTTAAGAATGAATGAGACCACACTAGGAGATATATACTCATAATTACTATGTAGTAACTGGGATGTTATGGGCTACCAATAAATGGCTATCAACTTCCTATTTTACTAGAAAAAAAAACAAATAAAATGGTACGTTAGCACCATAAGGACATTACTGAAAAGGTATTTTTCACTTAACTTTTTAAAATGTAATGAAAAATTTTAAAGTACATTTACTTATGATGAAAAGTCGCTATGTTGTGTATATTTTTCTCATTTTATTTCATTTCAGTGAAAACTTCATCAAAGCCAATACTCTCTCTGATAACTGGTATTTGGAAATCTTATAATTAATTTAAATACCTACATCTATAAAAATACGATGTGTGCAATTTTAATATCAACATCAGGTTCCTGACAGTGGTTCACAAATTCACTGGGGGGTGAATTTGCATCTCTGAGGACATCCAGCATTTTCTGCAGATATTTTTGATTGTCCTGACAGGGCTGTGAGTGCCATTGGCCTCTAGTGAGTAGAGGACAGGAATGCTACTAAACAGCGTACAATTCACAGGACAGTCCCCCACAACAAGAATTATCCAGTCTAAAATGTCAATAGTGACAAGATTATGAATCCTTTTTAAAGCTTAACCTAAGGAGCTTTAGTCAAATTGACTAAGAGAGTAACAGCTTCTGTTCTGATTAAGCCTAACTTCCTCTGCTTTCAGAGTCTATTAAAACCTATGCCTGGTGCTGATTTCCTTACATATGGCAATTTTGTATTATAAGGACTCTTACCCTGCTATTAGTGCAGAAAGTCCCTCTTTTTTGCTTATGAATTAGTGCAGAAAGTTCCTTTTAAATAAAACTTTCATTCATAGTATCCCAGGGAGGCTTTGCTTCTTTCCAATATGTTCCACAAAAGGATGGCGTTCCTATGCTATACTTGCTACTTCTAGATTTTTATTCATTAATTTTCCCCACAATATATACACCCTGCATACATTTGTGTTTTCCAAATGGGAGTCTGAGGTAAAAATTTATTGTCTTCATTCCCATGAGGCAGAAATGTGGTCTCCATCACCAGTACAGTGTAATTCTATACATGGATGACATGGTCCCAACGCTGATTCTGCTTAACCATTCCGTGCCTAGTATCACATAAGCGAAACTAAGCAAATCGGGCTTAATGACATCACTTTTAGGGATTTACATGTGGAAAATACAGTATTTTTAAGTCTCTAGTTTCCTTATGGAAATATTTGTGGCTTTTGCATAAATATCCATAAATATCCACAAGGTAGGAAACAGTGGAGTATTTCCAATGTAGAAAATACTCTTAAAGTCAATTTTGTAAATCTTATTAATAGATTTAGACATAGCAGTCATTTACACCAGAACAAATTAAGTAATCCTATTTCCCATGAAAAACAACTCCTACTCATCTCCCTCCAGATATTATTTTGCCTTTTATTAAGATGCCCATTTGCAGAGAAATATGTGTAAATGTGTTTGCCTCTGTTGGGGCAAAGAGTTCCCTGTAAATCATTCTGAATATGTCTGTAATTTTTAAATGTATCTCATATATTAACATTTTCTCTTAATCTTCCTTACTTTTTGGTTTCAAGTGCTTTTGTCCTTTACATTATGTGAAACACACATATTATTCACTATTTACCTGGAGGGTTGTAACTGGATCCAGAATAACTAAAAAATAAAAACCAAAAAACATTTGTTCCAATCCATAAATGTTCAGTGACAATATACTGTCTTCAAAATAACACCCAAAATGTTATTTATGCACTGAAGCATGGATAACCTTCAACAAACACTGTGTATTTTATGCTTCTGTTTATTCTGTTGTACGATTGAGAGGTATATCCAATTTAGTGCAGTGTATATCAGGTTCTTTATACCCAGAGCAATAACCAGAGAGACAGCGGTATTCATAGCTATGAATTTCAGCATCTAGCGTAAAAGATGAAAACTGCATGCTTCTCTAGATTTTTTTTTCTGTGACTTAGACCCCGAAGAAAAGTTGCTTTTGTTTTAAGAGAGATAGAAAGAATGAAAGGTAAAATCTAAATTCCCCCATTTTTTAATTAGTAACCAGGAAGTATTTACTCAAATAAAACAGTTGACTTTCTCCTGTTTTAAATGCTTACGACTGTATACACTAATGGGAACGTAAGCAGACCTATCTTCAATCACACATTGGCTTCTAATTTCAAATAAGGTAAGGCCCTGATACTATCCCAGTTGCGAGAACTTCTTCAAAATATACCTTAAAAATCTGTATAATAATTCAAGAAAGAAAATAACTATTAAATGTCTGGCATTTAAAGGCCTTTAACTTTAAGCTCTTTTTTAGAAAAGGTATAGATTTAATGAAAGCAAGAAAAGAAAAAAAAGGAAGGAGGACAGAAAGAGGAAGGAAAGAAGGAAAAAACAAGCGTGTTAAGTCCTGTCTTCAGGGCTGGATAGCGTCCCCAGACACGTAGAGACCACTGATATATTATTATGATCCAGGAAACAGGAGATAGAGCACTGCCTAAATTTCAAAATAAGTTTTCATTTCCTGCATGTGTCCAGATTAAGGGCAGCTTGGATCTGAAACCACTTTTTAGTGGTTTCCATGATGTCTGACTCCCCTCAAGTAAGCTAAAAATGCTTGCAGTGAAAAACTGCTTAAATTCAGAGTTGGGTTCACTGGGGGGTAATGCATACGGCATGTATGGATTGTTGTCCTTTAAAGCTGTGTAATACATGTATTTTTGCCTAAAATTTCTCTTGAAACAATTTTATCTCTTTGTTCTGACTTCGAAAGATTTGGTGAGAACTAAAGATCTTTAGGGCTATAAATGTAAGTGTCAGATACAGTCAGTATCATATATGTCTGCCACAGAACAGTGGGAAGAAGAGGAAAATACAGGACTGAGTTGAATACGCACTGAATTGTTGAGGTTTTCATTTGCCATTTATACCTTTCTTATAAAAGTGACTGTAAAAGAAATAGGTTTTAACATCTATTTACCATACTATACAGAAAACATTTATATGACACTTCTTATGTACAGGGTACAAATAAATATAGAAACACACTAAGTCTCATAAAACCCTGTAAGACAGTATCATCCCCATTTTACACAATAGAAAATGAAGTGCAGAGAAGTAAAAAATACTTGTCCAATATCACTAAGCTAGTGAGGGTAGAATGGGATTTGAACCTAAACAGGCTACTACAGCCTGAATACTATAATGCCTCTTAATATAATATATTCAGAATCTGAATTTTTAAAATGTTTAAATACAAAATTTGCATGGTCAGTTTGAAGCCTTCACACTAGAATAATTTTAATTTGCTATGATGAACTAGGTAAAGTGATACCAAATAACAGAAACATGACATTTTTATTGAGAGTTAAATAACTCAGTATGGTAAAAATAAGCCTGCAAAGATATTTCAAATATATGTATTTTTGTTCATGTTTAATGTTTTTAATGTGCATATTAAACTCCTTTCAAGAAGCACCAATTTATTTCTATAACGAGTTTTAGCTTTTAAGACGCAGCCATCTAAATGCATGGTGTTAGGGACCAGAGGTGTCTGGCGTTGTGACTAAGGCGTCTGTTCCTGGGCTAACAGGGAGCCGAGGCATTCATGTCACCATGAGTATAAGGTGATGTGGAGGCATGGATCAGTGAACAGCAGGGCTACAAAGGCACACTGGTGGAACCCAAATGGAAAATAGAGCTTCAGTAATTTTGTACTGATTACTTGGTAAAAAAGAGTCCACCTGGTGCCACATCTGATTTATGGAACAGATTGGACTTGTAGTGAGAGTCCAGATATAATTGCCTTCTTTCAAAGGAAGTTATAACCTTTTTTTTATATATATATACTTCATGTATGGGCTCATGAATAAATTATCACAGATGTTTTTCATTTTATTCTCGAGCTCATTCTTATGTTGAGATATATGCAAACATGTCCATAAGAATAGACAACCACAGAATCCAAAGAGTAATTCACTTCATTCTTTTACTGTTCTTTTCCTACTGAATTTTTTGTTAAAAAGAAAAAAGAAAGACATTGTGTTATATTGTGTTATTTGTTCTCATGACAACAGTTCCAATAGGAAAAATATGCTTTGAATGAACTCATTTCCATGGTATTCTCAAAATGAAAATTTCAAAGTGCTCAGATGTTGTCCTCAAAAAACTAACAAATAAAAAAGGCTGCTGACCTCTGTAAGGAATATGGCATAACCCATGTTGTGTATATGAAATTCAGCTATATTGAACTTTAGAGAGTCCAAAGTTTTCTGGTAAGCTGAAATTCTGTCTCATTCAGTCAAAAGCAATGGGTCATAACTATGAAGTTGTTATAGTATTTGCTGAAATGAAATTTAGACCATGCCAGTATATAAAGAGAGGCTAACTTTTATTGGGCAAAGTAGATACTGAAAAAAACTATTTTATGTAGTTCCATTTAGATGACCATATTAAACAAGTTATTTATATAGATTTAATTATACACATCATAAGTAGAGTATGCCAATTGTCAAGCAAGTAAAATCTCCTTACCTTCTGTCTCCATAACCACAGCATCTTAATCTGTTGGTTAAGGGGGAAAACAGTCTTACTTGGCAATAAACCTTTGGATATTTATTAATTGTGACAAATCTATGGCTTTCATCCAATTTTTTAAAATCTTTGATCATCTCTTAAAATGGCCTACACAGTTTAAACCATCTTTCCTTATAGCTGCCATCGTTAGTTCTATCCTGTAATGAACTGTATAAGTAGTGAAGAAGGGTGATGGCATGGCTCCTTTTTGATCTGCACTCAGAAGAGCTCTCTTTGTCATCTATACACCCAAACTAGATGGTGCAGAATATTCCTATAAAGTAGCAAACATTAAGGCAGAAGCATTTGTGTTAAGAATTATCAGGTGGTGACAGTGGGAGAATTTATAGACAAACTAATTAACAATCTCAAGGCTTTCATGGGTGCTGACATTAATATTTAAATTATACATGAATATGCCAGGCACTGAATAATAATATATTATGAAGTCGGAATTTTTGTTTGTATCCTAGATTCTGTGAAACTTCATATTTTAATTTGTTAAAGGTTTAGGACAGAGCATAAATTCCACTTGTTAAATTTTATTTGGGATTTTTTTTGTTTAATTCAATTTCTTGCAGCCTTTTGATTTAAAAAATGTATACACATAATAAACTTATTGTGTGAAAAATGTCTGCCCTTTTCTTTAATATGATAAAGAAAAAATATGTGGAAAATCCTAACCAACCAAATTTGTGGTAAAGAACCAAAGAATAATGCTGAAAACATAATATTTTTAGTAAAAAAACCTACTTGCTCAATAATCTAATATTTCACTGTTTTATCTTCCAATTTTTCTGGTAATTCACTTTTGTGGAAATTTCCAGGAAAAATTCATATTTAAACAAGTCATTTGTGGCCTGCCTCAAAGAAATTTAAACAAATACATGCATTCTGTTTTATTATTTTATTATCTACTAATTTCATCTAAAAGATATTTTTCTTTTATAATACTTTTTATTGGGAGACTCCAAATCAAAATCAACATATGAATTTTTTATAGTTCTGATAACATTTGGAAAATAAACTTGCTCTAATGTTGTGGTTTATATCAAATAACTTAAGCATTGATGCTCAAATAAGTGAAGTAGAAAGTCAATACTAATGGTAGTAGTGAGTGATATAGGAATGGATATGTGGTGGATATAATTTGTGCACCACCAGCTCTGGATTGCAAGAAGTGTCTCATTATTTATTTTTCTTAAAATTAAATGTGATCTGATTCCAGACTGAATCCCCTGGATTCCTACTGAGTCCCCTGGAAATTCAGTCTACCATTACTATTCTACTCTTCTCTCTGCCCTCCTGTTGATCTGAATCTCTAAAGGTCTCAGGGATCTACTGAGAACATTTGGGGACTTCTACTGATATTGACTTCACTTTAGCTACCATAGATAAGTGGCAGTATCTCTACTGCTTCTTTTGCCCTCTGGGCATGGACATCATTCCAGTGCATGAATCTGGGCACACTGAGGGTCCATGCAGCCCTTCCCCTAACTTTCTACCCTCTTCTAGCAGTGTTGTGAGCCAGTACACCTTAAGCCTATGAACCCCTCTGACTCCTTCTTATTTTCGAGGAATCTCTCTTACTCCTAGGCCAGGCTTCTAGTTCATCACTGTCTCCTATCCCTGCCTTTATTCCCAGCCTCATTTTACTAGACCTACTATTCTTTCTCAGTGAGTTTTGACTTTTTAAAAGAAAAATTATTTAATACACAAAATAAACCTTATGGTGGAGGTCTCTTATGAGTGAGAACACTGAGGATGAGAGAACAAGACAGGTTGAGTAACATGTCCAACATCACCCAGCTAGCTAGTGGCAGAACTGAAATTTGGACATAGTCCAGCACCAGGGAGATCTGGTGACCTTGTTGAATGGAGGAAGAAAAAATACAAGAACAAGAAATAAATCAACATCTCAACAAATTATTGTGTTTTATCAGGATTTCTCAATCTCAACACTAGTGACACTTTAGGTTGGATAATTCCTTTTTGTGCAAGGCTGTTCTATGCCACTGTAGGATGTTTATCAACATTATTAGGCTATACCCACAAAATGCCAGTAACACCTTAATTATGCAATAAAAAGTATCTCTAGTCATTGCCAAATGTTCCCTGGGAGGCAAAAGCAACCCCAATTGAGAACCACTGCTCTAGATGTATGCATATACAATTAATTATGAAATCAATATACACTTTTATGTGTTGACTATGGGTCAATTTAGTATAATATCCTTTTAATCTCTAATTGCAAGCCTATCTTCGTAAGGTGTTGTTAGAGTAAAACAGGTCACCCTGGGATACTAGTTTGTTGTAAGACTGTAAATTGCCATCTTCTAACTCTCAGATCTGCATGACTGTTCCACACCTCAGCTGCTAAATAATCTAAAATTAGCTTTATCCTTCATGAACCTCCCAACCTGCACTGGTGTTCCTTGCAACATTGTAGATTAGTTGGCAGAAAATTATGTACCTCATGTACTTTTTTTTCTTGACTATAGAGTTGATTTTTCTCTTCTTGCTAAATATACTATAAAATCTATTAATAAATACAGAATGAGGGGCTCCTGGGTGGCTCAGTCAGTTAAGCATCCAACTCTTGATTTCGACTCAAATCATGATCTTGCAGTTCATGGGATGGAGTCCAGCATGGGGCTCTGCACTGACATTGGAGAGCCTACTTGGGATTCTCTCTCTCCCTCTCTCTCTGCCTTTCCCCACTCTCATGCGCACTCTCCCTCCCTCTCTTTCAACATAAATAAACTTAAAACAAACAAATAAATAAATACAGAATGAAGTGATCTTCCTTTAGAAAGCATGGAAATATTCATATTAAAAAAAGAAACACAGGTTATCAGGATCCCATTAAGAAATGGACTTTTCCAGAAGCTTTTTTTTTTCTTGATCAGGCTACCTAAACCAAAGACATCTGCAAAGGTTAAATGCTGTGTCAAAAAATAATAGTAACCTGGGGCGCCTGGGTGGCTTAGTCGGTTAAGTGTCTGACTTTCGCTTAGGTCATGATCTCGCGGTTCGTGGGTTCAAGCCCCGCGTCGGGCTCTGTGCTGACTGCCAGCTCGGAGCCTGGAGCCTGTTTCAGAGTCTGTGACTCCCTCTCTCTCTGACCCTCCCCTGCTCACGCTGTCTCTCTCTCTCTCCTAGAAATAAATTAAAACATTTAAAAAAAAAATAATAGTAACCTAAGGACATGCCTTTTAAGTAATGATTGAACTTGATAATTTGTTACTTTTTAAACTTTTTTTTTGCATTTTTTAAATGTTTTATTATTTATTTTTGAGAGAGAGATAGAGACAACGTGAACAGGGGAGGGTCAGAGAGAGGGAATCACAGAATCCAATGACAGGGTCCAGGCTCTGAGCTAGCTGTCAATACAGAGCCCCATGTGGGGCTCTACCCCACAAACCGTAAGATCATGACCTGAGCTGAAGTCAGACACTCAACCGACTGAGCCACCCATGAGCCCCACTTTTTAAACATTTTTTACCTTTCACATTTTTATACTTTTTAAAGTTTATTTATTTACTTTGAGAGAGAGCGCATGCTGCACACAGGTGAGTGGTAGAAGCGCAGAGAGAGAGAAGGAGAGAGAAGATCCCAAGCAGACTCCACACTGCCCCATTGAGGGGCTCAAACCCACAAACTATGAGATCATGGCCTGAGCTGAAATCATGAATTGGACACTTAACTGACTGAGCTACCCAGGTGCCCTGTCACCTTTTTACATTTTTACATTATTTTATCACTGTTACTATTACTTGACTGAGGTATCCCTGTCTAACCATGCACTTACAAACATGGTTGTAAAGAAGTGTAAACTGCATTTAATGAATGGTGGTGCATAGCCTGACAGGCCTAGGTTGAAGTACTTCTGCCACATACTACTTTCATCTGGGCCTTATTTTAACTAGCACTAAAAAGGTGAGAAAATGTGTTTGTGATTCCTCCTCCCTCCCAAAATAAAATGCTCTTCACCTTTTGAAGAGTATCTAAGTAAGTAAACGTTTTTGTTCCCCAACCAACTTATTTCAATTATCCTCACTGGTCAGAGCCATCTGTTTGCCAGGAGAGCTCAATGGATTCAGCAGTTTTCCAGAGGCTTTAATCATGTTCTATATTGTAAAGCTAAAAGAGACACTTTCCTCAAGGGACTTATGTTGAAAAGGGCTGTGCTTCTAGGATAGCATTCATCATGAGTTATTTGTTCCTGCCTGCACTATTTGGTAGTGTAGAGATGACCAGTGTGCTCGTGGCCTTGTAAAAGACAAACCAGATGTTTAAGTAACTGAAGGCAGATCACCTCAGGATTTAAATATGTTTAGAATCTTCCACTCAGGGAGCATCACAGTGTAGCTGTGGATTCTGCACAAATTCAGTATGGAAAACTTCCTATCAGAAAAAAACAAAATGGAAGTAATTTTGATCCAATCACATTCAGCTCACTTGAACAGAATCCGGCCCACTGTTCTAGGCCCTAAAAATTTGTATTACCTCATCTAGGATCTTCTCCGCACTATTATACATAAACCTGTTCAATAATTATCTTCATCAAAGAATTTCTAAATAAATCTCTGATGTTCTTTCTAAATAGCAAAACAATAGAGTCGATGACTAATCTTTGTTAACCTTCTGTAAGAAAATTACATGGTGTGTGTAAGTGTGCTTTTCTTATTGATTAGCCTTTTTTTAAATAGCAAGAACCTTAAATACATTCCTGCCACGTGAGCCATAGATTCTAAAATCCAGGTTTCCTAAAAATCAATGTTTCTTTTTTAGTACATTGAATGTGTGTATAAAGATCAATTTCAAACATACATTATTGTAAGAAAATCATTTATTTAATAAACTACTTATTGTTTTTAATATGTGCCCAGCATTTTACAGGGCTTTGGGAATAAAAGATTTTTGCTTCTTTTTTTTTAAATATATTTTTAAATTTATTTCTAGGAAAGAGAGAGAGAGAGAGCGTGAACAGGGGAAGGTCAGAGAGAGAGGGAGACACAGACTCTGAAATAGGCTCCAGGCTCTGAGCTGGCAGTCAGCACAGAGCCCGACGCGGGGCTCGAACCCACGAACCGCGAGATCATGACCTAAGCGAAAGTCGGATGCTTAACCGACTAAGCCACCCAGGCGCCGCAAAAGAGTTTTGCTTCTTATACTCCCTCTTAAACTGTAGCTTTCTCATTGTGAGAAATCAACCAAGAGTGTGTGGATTATGAGCAGTCACAAAATACACTAGTACTATTTATTTATTTATTTATTTATTTATTTATTTATTTATTTATTTTAAATATCACTGAGCTAAAAAGTGACAGCCAAGGAGTAAGGAGTGATCTCAATTACATAGATCATGGAGTAAGTCGGATAAGGATTGGGAATTCTAGCTTCAGGTCACCTTATTTTGCCACATCTCCAATAGAATTTTAGTTAAATTAAATAAGAGAAACAATGGTTATTGCACATACTGCACTTGTCACTCTGCATCTATTGAGTAAAATTTCCATTCCAAGTATTCTTTTCATCTTCACCATCATGTTGAGACCTCAATCTATATATCTTCCCTTCCTTTTTAGTCTTCCCCCATCTCTCTAGCACTTCTTTTCCTGACTTGTTCCCTTTTTTCTAAGTTGCTGGGCAATGCAAGGTTTGAGGGTTCTGATGCTGCTGCTCTCAAAGAGGTCTGTACGGGATGGTTCCTAAATAAGAAGTTGCTAATCAATCTCTAGGTGGCAAGGAATGGCATTGTCCCCAACAATGCCAAAAAGTCTCCACTGGAAGAATGTACCATGCATGTAGTAGGTCTTCTTCTGGCAACAGTACCATGGATGCACTTGGGGCAAGTTCCAGATCCAGTCATTTCTTTTGATAATGTTTGCTAAATTCCTTCCTGGAAAAGACAGGTGCTAAGTGAAAAGTTAACTCCTTTTAGGAGGAACTGTAAATGTTAACCTTGGCCAAGAGACCTCTTCTTAACATTGCAATCTCTCAACTCCTTGAGATTAAGTACAGAAAATACAGAAAAATGGCTAGTTACCTAAGCTATTAGATCATCATGGTCTAGGCAAGTATATGGTATTCAAAGTCAAATGAATTTGAGTTCTAACATCAGTTCCATCTGTAACTGGTAAGCTTCTTGTTTTCTTGAATTTTATCTCTGAAGTTAGGATAATAATGCCTCTACAGTGGATTTGGAAGAGATACAATCCAAATATCATATGCAAACTAACCACTTCAAGCTTACAATGTAGAGATGAGAAAGACATACCCTAAACAAGTGTGTGTGTGCGTGTGTGTGTCTGTGTGTGTGTGTCTGTGTGTCTATGTCTGTGTAATCTGAAATTGTGGTAAGGTCTAGGATAGTAAATAACAAGATGCTATAAGAGAGAAGAGTGGAGTAGAGGTCAAAATTAGTTTGGGGAAATCCAAGAAGGCCTTTTTAAGGAAATAAGTCAAACTGAAGTCTGGATGACAGGTAAGAATCATCCTGGAAGAGTCTTGGAGGAATGCTGGAAGGCCTTCAGACAGGTGCGTTGAAGGGTTTGAAATGCTGGTGGTATGGTAGGGATGGGGGATGATGGTAAATAAATTGTGCCTTATTTGAAGAGCGATTACATAACTTACATTCTGAGCTGGGAAACCCAATGAGGAATAAGTGTGGTGGGAAGGGGCTCTTATTGATCATTATGGAGGAAGAGTAAGCTAAACAGGGACTGTCTTGGGCACACAGGACTGCTTAGGTACCTTACTGTTTGGCCATGTCCGAGAGCTTGGATTTTGTTCCATTGCAATGGGAGGCCATTGGTGGCATCAGTTAGAAGGTGCTATTTTCTGATTTTTATTTTAATATAAACAACCCACTATAGTGGCCCCCAAAACACAGATATCTTGGTTAAAACAAAACAAAGTCAGTTTGATGATATATTTTATCCAAAGCTGGATTTCTCTTGAAATTATATATTAATAATGAAATAAATGGGGAAGAGAGTGTCTCTTATACATTGAAAAGGGATGTAAAAGTTCTTTTACTGTTGTTTAGTATTTGAATATGCTTCCAAAACCAGTAGCAGTGAGAGTTATAAAGCCAATACTGTCTGCCAGCTTTACCCATCCTGGTGCCTCATTTTCCTTGTTCCTTTATACTTCAATATGTGGTTCTATTAGAACTCAATAAATGTAAATAATAATAATAATAATAATCATATTGGTTACTAGAAAGCATGCTGTGAGCCTCACATTCACTGTCTTATTTAATTCTCAAATTAAGTAGCTACTATTTGCATTTTATAGATGAGAAAATAGAGCTCTATAGGAATTAGGTGACTCATCCAACTTTACATAAGTAACAAGTGAAGAGTTGAAATTCATCCCAAGTTATCTGATAGCAGAGTCCCTGTTCCAACTGTGTACTGTGACTATTCAGAATTCTGGGTGATTCAGTAGGGGTGAAAAGGATAAGATTAACTACCATTTGCTGGACTTGGTGTAGCAAGTCTAGTTTCTAAAGCCAATTTATGTGCAAGCAGTGTAAGAGAGCTTTTACTATCTTAAGGTGTCATTGTCACTATTGTTAATAGCCAATAGCCATAATAATATTTTCAAAATAGAAATGACGCAGGGATACCATGATTGTCGCCTTTTTTTTTTTCTTTAACCACATGAATTAATGCTATATTTTTTATTCTATAGTACTAAGCCTGGAATGTTCCCATGATTTTTTTAAAAAATTTATTTTAATGTTTTCATTATATTTTGAGAGAGAGAGAGAGAGCAAGCAGGGGAGGGGTAGAGAGAGAGGGAGACACAGAATCCGAAACAGACGCCAGGCTCTGGGCTGTGGGGCTTGAACCCACAAACTGCAAGATCATGACTTGAACCGAAGTCAGACGTTTAACTGACTGAGCCACCCAGGCGTCCCAAGGAACGTTCTCATGCTTAATATGAGATTAAAATATCCCATGTACTGAGTTAAAGATGGAAGAAGACTATATTTTAGACTTAATATCCCTAACAGTAGTAGGCAATTATGATTGCCTAGTCACCCTAACTTTGTTGAAAAAAGAATTTAAAATAGGTATCATCGTTTAGATAGGAAATTGCTGTATAAAACAGAACTTGCTATAAACTTTAAAAGTCTCTTGTGTAGATGAAATCTCATTGATTGTTGTAAAATTTATTTTGATAATGACTATGTAAACAAGCCCTTAACATTTCTCCTGAAACCTGTGTCATGCTTATCTTTTTCCTTTTCCTGATTAAAACGTAGCAGATAAGATATTATTTTTTAAACTAACAGTAATTTTAAGGACCCATTTATTTTGTAAAATAAAACAAATCCCATCAAAAATGATAAAGTATAAACAATTGGTATGTAATTTCCAGGCTGTTAATAGTACCAAGGGTATATAAAGGAAGCAGGAAAATTAACAACCTTCTGAATATTGATATTTGTTATCTTGGGTTTACATATGGTGAACATTTTGAAATCTTGTTCTTCAGATTCTCAGTGGAATATGCATGATTAGACTTCCCACTTGTGGAAATGTTCAGCTATGCCAAAATAGAGCACATTTAAGAAAAATTTTTTGAAAAAATAATACATATGTCATTATTCACCATATCAAGTCAATTTTTTTCTGATTTAGTTTTTAATGAGGTAACATTGTGGTATACAGATGTTTTCTTTTATCAACAGGATAAAGTGGTGTTTTGCTGCCCAGCATTTATTTTCATGCCTCCTGGGAAGAATCACACAGCTGTACTTAGGAAAACTCATTCTTCCATAAAAAGCCATGTGTTTCATGTACATTTGACCTCATTCCTAACCAAAGCAATGGGATATATTGACTGGCCTAAATCATGGCTACCGAATAGGTTTGGGGTAGACATATGATCTAAGGCTGTCCAATAAAACCACACCACATGGCTTTTCCTAGAGCAACAAATCTCCCTTTTTCTGTAACTTGAATAAAATAATACATAGCCCTGGTCTCTGCCTGAAACCATCCTATGACCTTGGGGAGCTAGCATTAATATGAAACTATCATGTAGGGAACCAACATTGAAAGTGGGAAAAATAAAAGTTTATCTCTGGTGTTTTGAAACTTCTGACTCAAGTCCATCCTAACTTAGCACTAACTCAACATGTTTGTCTAATTGTTTAGTCAGTATGAGTTGAGTTTTCAGTGACATGAAAAACCAAGATAATTGTAATTGATGCAATAAATTCCTTTTTAATGAAAAAATGTCATTTCAGTTCAGACTTATGAAAAGCAGAAGAAACAAAACAATTGAGCACTTATGAACCATTGGATTCAAAAATATTTCTATAGTGATATTAATAGAAAGTATGAAAGATTATTTTCTAGTTGAGTAGCATATTTGATGTGTTGAGGTATGGGTCATTTTCAGTAGATATGAAGTCATCAGTTATAGTTTAATGGTTTGGAATCCTTTCATGGGCAGAAATTATCCAGTCATTTGGGGACAAAAGTCACTTGATTGCAAGTGGAATCTGTGATATTTAGGGAATACAGTAAGCCACTATAACAAGCAGACCTAAAAAATCCAGGGGTTCAAACAAGGAAGAAGTTTCTTTTTCTCTTAACTATTCATGGGTAGGCAGACAGACCAAGAAAGGTAGGTGGCTCTGGTCCACATGGTCATCTGAGAACCTCCTCACCTGTTTGGCTCATGGTACTATTTTATGATCCTTTACTTTGTTCTCATCTGTGAATCAAAGGTAGATGACCCACTAGTAACTTTTTTCTGGCTACCAGAAATGGGAAAATAGGTGGAGAGTAAATGGTTTCCTATATAATATATGATTTGGTAGGTGTCCATATTGCTCCCACTCAAATCCCTTGGACCAAAACTTAGTCAAAACCATGTATCCTACCAGGTTGTAATAAAAGTGGGGGAAATGTTGTCTCTAAAACTCTTTGGGATGCTATAGAGATAAGAGCACTGGGTAAAATTTAAGCATGCACCACAAGCATATTTCTCCATATTCTTCTTATACACATCTATATACCCATTTCTACATGTAGATTATACCATGTGTATTTTACACATAATATACAAATGCACACATACACATATGCATTCCCTTCCATTACTCCCCAGAGAACTATTATTTCTAATTCTTATGTGACTTTACATATTATAGAAATTCAAGTTTAAAAAATAAAGTTATAATTAATAACTACAATAGAATATTTAATTCTAGTTCCTTTATCATTTTAAGCAAATTAAGTGAAAGCAAATTTTTATTTCAATGGATTGTAAATATTTATATGGTATGACTAAATATATTAACATATTATCTAAGTCAGAAATTTATATTATTTGTTACATTTTCCTGGCATGAATATGTGAGGGATAAACTTATGTGGTTGAGGCTATTAGTCAATTATTTTGCTTCTGGGAAGTGATTTATTCAAATAACTATGCTGTGAGCAGCAGTAGGCATAATTTTTATCCTTATGACATTTCCTAATAATGTTCTTTGCAGTATCAAATAATTGAATGACTATTACTTTAGTTCTGATTGAGACATTAATCACAGCACCTGAATCAACCTGTGTGGAGTTTATACAGCCTGGGGTCTCTCTTTCAAGTGCATATTAAAACAGAGATTTGCATTACTTGATCTTTTGTGCTGCCAGCATAACACTAGTGTATAAGCCCTGTAGAATGTCATTTCAGTGACATTTGGGGAGGACTATGGGGAGGATGATGGGAGTGTCCCAGTAGCATTTCAGCATGGCTTCCATCTTATTTTTTTAAAGCCACTACTCCCTGAGTAATCAGTGTGTCCTGTGCTTCACTTTTGATCCTTAGAACAGTGGTTAGGTTAGTGCTATTATCACCATTTTACAGATAGGAAACCTGCAGTACAGAGAGAGCCTTTTCTCTCTCTCTCTCTTACTCTCTCTCTCTCTTTATTGGGGGAATAGGTACAGATCCTGATGGAGTGGCAAGGAGATTGACTGGAAGGAGCTGTGAGGAGCTGCTCAGGAAAAGGCAGAATTGGGTCCTAGGAACCGCTGCTGAGACAGCTCCTCCCAGTTCCCAGAGGAAGCCTTATCTTGTGGGCTCTTGGGAATTCTACAGGAATAGCGGGGGGAGTCCTGGGATGAGAAACACCTGGGTTTTCCAGGTGCCATAGATCCCTCTGCCCACATTCTCATCCTTCATAAGGGGTTTGCCCCGTTCCCTCTAGCTAGCAAAACCCTGTCCTCGTGGATGAAGCTTGGGAATTCAGGTAAGAGTTGATGTTCCAGTCTTTTCTTTTTCCTTAGCAACTTTCAAATGCACAATTACCAAATGCAGTCACCATGCTCTACATTACATCCCCGTGATTTATTTTGCAGTTGGAAATTTGTGCAGTTTGACTCACTTCACCCACTTGGCCCACCCTTCATCCCCACCTGTAACAACTGCCAGCATGTTCTCTTTATCTATGAGTTTGTTTTTGTTTATTTTGATTCCTTAAGTTAGATCATTTGGTATTTGTCTTCCCCTGACTTATTTCACTTAAAGTAATACCCACAAAGTCCATTTGTATTTTTGCAAATGGCAAGAATTCATTCTTTTTACAGTTGTAGAAAAACATGCCATTGTGTGGGGAAGAGGGGGAACATCTTTTTTATCCATTCATCCATTGACAGACACTTGGGTTGTGTCCACTGCAGTTAATGTGGGGGAACATATATCTTTTTGAGTTATTTTGTTTTCTTAAGATAAATACCCAAAAGTGATATTGCTGGATCATATGGTAGTTCTATTTTTAATTTTGAGGGGAGCCTCCACTGTGCTCTACAGTGGTTGTCCCAATTTACATTCCCACAAACAATGCACAAAAATTCCCTTTTATCCACATTCTTACCAACACTTATTTCTTTTTTAAAAAATAATACTCATTCTAATAGATGTGAGGTGATATCTCATTGTTGTTTTGATTTGCATTTCCCTGATGACTAGTTGTTATGAGTATCTTTTCATGTACCTGTTGGCCATCTGTATATCTTCTTTGCTTCATATCTTCTGTGCATTTTTTAATTTTTAAAAATTTTTTTCTCTGAATTTTTAAACGGTTTGTGTGTATGTGTTATTGAGTTGTACGATTTATGTATATATTTTGCATATTGACTCCTTATCAGATATTTGATTTGCAAATATTTTTCACCCATTCCATATATTGCCTATTCATTTTGTTGATATTTCCCTTTACTGTACTGCAGCTTTTTAGTTTGATGTAGTCCCACTTGTTTAGTTTGCTTTTGTCTTCTTTGCTTTTAGTGTCAGATCCAAAAATCATTGCCAAGGAGCTTAACACCTGTTTTCTCCTAAGAGTTTCATGGTTTCAGGTGTTCTATTTAAATGTTTAATCCCTTTGGAGTTTATTTTTGTGTATGGTAAGGTAATAGCCCAGTTTTCCCAATGCCAGTTATTGAACAGATTGTCTTTTCCCCATCATGTATCCTTAGCTCCTTTGTCATAAATTAATTAACCATATATGTGTGGATTTATTTCTGGCCTCTCTATTCTATTCCATTAAGATACATATCTGCTTTTATGACAACACCATATTGTTTTGAGTTGGGGTAAGGGAGTAGTTCTCAGAATCCAGGTAAGAGTTGATTTGCAATTTTGAGTCCAAAATCCATAGAGCAGGCCATCAGGTTGGACTCCTGGCCAGGATTTCTATGGTACAATCTTCAAGCAGCATTCCTTATTCACCAGGAAACCTCAGTTTTCTTTCTTAAGGCCTTTAGCCTAGTAAATGAGGTCCACCCATGTTGGAGGACAACCTGTTTAAAGACAGCTGGTGGTAATATTAATCAAATCTACAAAACACCTTCCTAGCAACATTTAGACTAGTAATTGGTCAAACAGCTGAGTACCATCGCCTAGCCAGGCTGACACATAAAATTAGCCTTCATGGTTAGTTTTCAAATAACACCTCACACACACCTACTTTCACCCCTAAATCTACTTTTATGAATTAAGGACACAAAACTAAAACTAAATTAGGTAAACTGCATTGAGGCTTCCTGCAGTTTGGAAAGAATTATTGGGCCTAAAAGTTATTGGGCACAAAAGTTATTTTTCAAGGTCCATATGAGGCTCAAAGTTGTAAGAAATAAAATTTTCTTTGGCCATACCCATGAAAGCCTGAGGAGGTATCAGGAAAATAAGGGATTGTGGGTGCTTATTTCCACTGATTACAGTGAGAACTGAAGACAATTTCTTGCCCTAGGTGGTAATAAGAAGGTGGAGTTTCTGAAAGCTATAGTATTAAACAACGGTTGTTACTTCTTTAAGGTTAACACTGCTAGAGTGAGATGAAGGTGCATGGTTTCCAGAAAAACCTTTCATTAACAAAAGGACTGTCCTTGGGCAGGTGGCTTGTTGCCTGGGGCAGAGCTTTGTGAAGGCACATTACAGCAGTAGGCATGCTGAGTTTACTGATGTGCCTCCCTTATATGCATGCTTCATCAGTGCAGTGGGGGGAGGGACTTAGCAAGGCAAGAGTGGTCCTTGGCTGGTGGGCCTTGTGCAGCCTCTTTCCAGTTGCCCGTTCCCTCTAGCTCAGCCATGCTGACTTCAGAAGTCAAAACAGTGGGGATATTTCCAAATATTTTTGTTTCTCTACTCCAACTATTTTTTTATTATGAAAACAATATGCAGGGGCGCCTGGGTGGCTTAGTCGGTTAAGCATCCGACTTTCGCTTAGGTCATGATCTCGTGGTTCGTGGGTTCGAGCCCCACATCGGGCTCTGTGCTGACTGCCAGCTCAGAGCCTGGAGCCTGTTTCAGAGTCTGTGACTCCCTCTCTCTCTGACCCCCTCCCCTGCTCACGCTGTCTCTCTCTCTCTCCTAGAAATAAAAAAAAAAAAAAAAATGCAGATTGTTTTTATTTCTAACAAAATTTAGAAAACTGTAGAGACAAAAAGTATGTATAATCCTGCCACTTATGTTTGTGTATGTTCTTACACCTTTTAATTTAGCATGAATGCTAATGCAGAACTGTCTATGGATATAGGTAGAATATAGTTATAAGAATGGGTTTATGCTTACATTCTGTTTGACTTATTGGATCATTAACATAGCTCCATGTCAATAGATTTATTTCTACAAGTTTTGGTAGGACTGCCCAGAATCTTCTTCTATTTATATTTTCTACTAATGTTGAAGTATATAATCCACTGATAAAGTATAAAGTATGTTATTCCACTAGAACACAAAATCCAGAGAGTTTTATAGTTCTCAGGCTACTAGGCAAATATTTTTCCCCATCTTTAAGCAGGAGGAAATAGAAAAAGATATACTAGTACATTCTAAATCATCACCCTCTAATAAGTAATATCACAGCCCTATTACAGTAAGCCAAACTCTTGCAGGCAATAGGTAATAACTTCAGGAGTAAACATTAGCTTAAAATTTATTTATCTCAACAAGTTGAGAAATAAGAGTGATAAATCATGGACAGCTTATTTTTAAACTTTTTCACTATCTTGAGCTTTAAGGCATCAGGCTCCAAACCCAAGACAGATTTTCAGTGCCCTCTAACTATTGTCTTGTCTTTTTGTGTTTGAGTGTGATGTGTTTTATTGAATTAGATTAAAAATTAAGTTTGGGAGCTTATTATGCAGTGGTCTCCAAGGAGCATACTTTCTCTTCACTACAGCCTACTTTAGGTATTGCTGATATCGACAGTGCACAGTTGTATCATTCATTTCTGGAATGACTATCTCAAAATGTGAAGATCCATGCAACAATATTGTCTGATTGCAACATTTTCCTTCTTTATTTTTATGACTCTTCTACCAATAAATGCATTTCACAAGGTTGCCAAAGAAACTATGTAATTAACACTTCGAGGCTCAGGTCTATGTGATAGAGCAAGAATTACTTTGAACCTGTGGACAAGGGCCCCTGGAGTCTAGCTATGGCTCTATCAGCTCCTACTTTTATCACCTGTAAAATAAGAAGATTGAATAAGATTAGCATTGAGATTCTTCCAGATATGGTATAATTCTGGTATAGTACACTGCCATGGAGATCAGAAGCTTCTTCTAACTTGCATGTTGATGATTGAGTACCAGGCTTAGGATTCTGTAGTGGTCAAACTCAAATGGCTGAAAAACCATTCATTCTACCAAAGTTAATGGTATTAAAGTGGCTTTATTGAATTGACTGAGTGTCTAGAAAGGACCCCAAAGCCTCAACCCAGAATATAGTCAGTACCCGGTTAAGAGATAGTACTGCTATAATCCAGAAGCTGCATAGGAGAGACGTTTTAGACTACCCATCTACACAGTTTGGCCCCCTGCTGTCTTTCTTACTTACCTCAGTTTTGAAATCAGTCCTCAGTTAAGTGCATGTAATTGGCGAAACCTGAGTCCCATTCTTCGGAACCCTAGCTGCAAGGGTCTCCAAGACCCATCATACTTTAGATTTCCAGACTCTGCAGTAGAGGGCATCACACTGCAGTGAAGACTGGATTAGATGTTGAAAGAGTTCAGATCACCATACCAGATGTTCAGTTTCTGATTGGTACCGGAAACCCACAGGCCAGTGTTTTATCAAGAGTATGCCTTTATGTCTTAGTAACATACTTATTTTATAAGGGGATTTGTTACTGTATAAAGTTTTGAAAGTGATTATTTAATAATTAATAACCAAATTGGTCTATCCATAATTAAATTACTTTTTCGGTAATATTCTAAATTATGTGGGGTTTTTTTCTTCTAGTGAAGAGTATATGATAAATATGCCCTATAAAAATATAACCAAAATTATAACTTAACTCCTATTATATTTTATTCTATTCAAAAAGAATTAGAGCTGCTATTGTAATGGATACATACTGTTATTTTACATTGCAGATTTCTCAAAGCTGACATTTGTTATTAATAGGAGTCCACATGCCTTTCTGGCAGTTAATCACTGCCATAAACAATTTATGATTTACATAGAAGTCAGCAATTATTGATAATTGTATTTTCTGTATCTGGCTGAGCTAAAAAGTTTGAGATAGAATATTGATGAGTTTCTGATTATAATACCAGATCTTTAGCATGGATTTATCACACTGATGAAATGCTATTCATTCATTTATTCATTCATTGAGCAAATATTTATCTGTATCTACTGTGTGTGAGGCAATAGTAGGGATTTGGAATATATCATTGAGCAAAACAAAGATTCCTGTCCTCTTGGAGGATATAATTCTAAAATGTGTAGACAGACAATAAACAAGAAACATAAGCAAATTATATTATAGAAGTTAATAAGTGCTACAAAGAAACACACAAAAAAGTAGAGCAAGGTGATATGGCTGGGGATTTTGATGAGATGTAGTCAGCATGGCTCTCATTGAGATGGAGAAAATGAGAAAGTTTATTCACATGATCATATGGAAAAAGATGATTTCAGCCCGAAGGGAGAGCTTGGAGAAAAGGCCATAAGTAGGAGAGTGCCAGCCTTGCCAAAGGAAAAGCAAGGAGGATGCTGTTCCTAGAGTGCAGGGAGTTAGTGTTAGAGTGTTAGAGAGTTAAGTGTAAGAGTTAAGTGAAGACTTAACTAGAGCTAAGCTTGGAAAGCTCTGAAGCTCACATTATATAGGGCCTTATACCATTACAAGGACTTGGGATATGGCTCTGAGGATATGATTCATGTCAGGCTTTTGCGAAGAAGAGTGATCTAATCTTATATTTTAAAATATTAGTAGTTACTATGTTGGCAACAGGCTGTGGGTCAGGAAGGGTATAAGCAGGGAGGTCAAATATGAGTTTATTACAGTGATCTTGGTGAGAGGCGATGGTGTCTATATCAAGATGGTACCACTAGAAGTTGTAAGAAGTGGTCAGATTCTGGATAGGGTTTGAAATACTAGATTTAGAGTATGCACAAAATAGATTCAAGAATGACTTCAAAGACTTTTGGTCTGAGCCACTGGAAGAATGGAGTTGCCATTAAACAAAATGGAGAAAACCACACATGAATTAGATTTGTGGGATAGAAACTGGAGTTCTGAATTATTTTGTTAAAGGTTAGAAGATATGTATTTGTATATTGCAGTGCTTCTCAAAGTATGGTTCCTAGATCAGAACATAAGCATCACCTGGGAACATGTTTAAAATGCAGACTTTTGAGCCCCATCCTAGATCTTTTCAATCAGCAGTCTGTCCTTTAGCCATTCTTCCAGGTGATTCTAACGTGCGCCCAAGTTTGTGAAACACTGTGTATTGTCTCCAAGAGACCAGGGCCAGGGACCACTTTTTCAGAATAAACAATCATTTTATTTTTTATTTTTTTTAATGTTTATTTCTGAGAAAGACAGGCAGCATGAGCAGAGGAGGGTCAGAGAGAGAAGGAGACACAGAATGGGAAGCAGGCTCCAGGCTCTGAGCTGGCTGTCAGTACAGAGCCCGACGCAAGGCTCAAACCCACAACGGTGAGATCATGACCTGAGCATGACACTTAACCGACTGAGCCACCCAGGCACCCTTAAACAATCGGTTTTGAAGTTAGGAGACTTGGATTCAAATCTTGACTGACTTGGGCAAGGTGGTCCTTCTACCTGAGCCTTGACTTCTCTACCTTTAAAGGGTGGATAAGGATATGTGGGTTACCAGACTTACATGAAAAATGACATAAAACCATATAGGATAATAACCCTATACAAATAAAGCACCTTGCAATTACTGAGGATGGGAGACAGAAAGCTGGAGAAGGGGGGCATAGTGGTGTCACTGAATTTGCCTGTTTTTTTTTCCTAATATCCTCTTGCTTTCAAGAAGAAATAATAGTAATTACGATTAAAAAATACTCTTACAAAAAATATCAGAGATTTTCTTAAAATTTTGCTAGACTTTTAAAACACAGGTAATAAAGATGAATGCTTGGCAAATGGATTGATGATGCTACTTATGCGATTCAGTAGGCAGAATGGATGTTTGAATTTAATAATTTAGTTACTTTACTTGGGTATAGAAATGAAATGTATATTTGTGTATATTTTTTTACTATAAAAAGCTTTTTCAATATACATTTTCTTCTCTAAGTCTATACATTTATCATTTTACATCTGTTTACATTTAGTTTGCAATCTTTAGATTTGTTTTTCTACTTTTCTACAAAGTAGGATATGAGATTTATGAATTTTACAAAAGTCTGCAGATAATTCAAAAATAAAAGATAGAGTCTTGGAACCACTTTTCCAGGAAAACTCATTGTTCTTTCATTTTGTTACAAGTGAAGATATTCAAGCTATTTGCTAAGAACAAGTCTATATGGTGGAAAAGCAAAGTTTTAAGGTTTAAAGGACTTGTTACATGACCTGAATTTTTACATTTGAGGCCACTAACATTTTGTTTTTTGTTTGTTTGTTTGTTTTTTAATTAAAACATTTCAAACATGTTGCAAACCAGCTTAGTTCTGTCATACTGATTTCAGATGAAAGTGTCACCTAATAGTTACGCTTATCATTTTTCTGGGTTTCTGATTGAGGAGCTATTATAGTGTACGTAGAAATGAATAAATTTTCAGAATATGGACTAACCTCACTGGTCTGAGAAATTACAAGTTAACTACCATTATGTATTTTTCTACATTGAATAGAAGGTGAAGGTGGTATATATAGGATTAAATAATAGAGTTTAAAAGGCTTGCATTTACATAAGTACAACCAGTCAATCCTTGTATGCCTGTTTAGGAAAATTTTACTTTCTGTTTCTTAAATTCTGTAATCATGCAGCTTGTTCAGCATTCATTTAGCAAGTACATGGTGAGTCTCTCCTATGTGCCTGGCACTGTTCTGAATGCTTGTGATACAACAGTAAACTTAACAGGCACATCCACACCTTCATGTAAATGATACTTCAGTGAATGGAGGCAGATAATAAGGTCAACAAGTTATTTAGAATATGCTACATATGCTATATAATAAGTGATAGGGAGAAAGATGATGGTGAGGTGAGTGCAAGGCAATTTCATACTGAGTGCCTAGGAAAGGAATCACTGAAAAGGAGACATTTGAGTTTCTTCCTCATGGGTATGAGAGTGTGAGCTACATAGATGTTTGGGGAAGAGTATTATGAGAAGAGAGAAGGCCCACAGTTGGAGGACATATAGGATCAAGCAAGTGGTCAGTGTGACCAGAGAAAGGTGACAGTGAGACGTAAGAAATGAAATGAGAACAAGAAGATACAAAAAATAAAGAATGTTGTGGGTCTGTGTAAAGACTGAATTAAAGTGAAATTGAAACCCCTGGAGAGTTCTGGCACAAGGGCATACATGATTGGTCTTCCATCCAAAGACCTTCCTTTTGCATTTTAATTTGAGAAATGACCTAGAAATAAACTTCTAGGATTAAATCTTCTCTCCTATAAACTTTGGAGTCACCATTGAACCCAAGCATGCAGCATTGCATGTGACTGATTTTCATTCTTTTGTAGATGATAATTTCAAACTTCCATAATGTTTAGCTTTTCTCACAGTCTTTATGTTTTACACAGTTTGTCTTCAGGGATCTGTTCGATCTCCTTTTTTCCAAAAGTCATTCTCATATAGCTAAAGATTCTGATCCTCCTGCAACTCCATGAAAATGTCTTCTTTTTCTTTTATTTCCTCTTCTTTATTATCTCATCTTTTGTAACAGTCCTATAAGATGAGTGATGGACTTTGTGGATCTCCCCATGCCTCTTCACTTTTCTTTCTATAATTTCTGCATTTTTATCTTTTTCCATACTATTGACTCCAGAGTTAGAATTCTGTATTTGCTCCTTACTTGTTCTGTGAACTTGGGCTAGTTGCTCAATCACCAGGTTGTCTGTGATTCTTCATCTATAGAATAAGGATAGTAGTAATAATAATACCTACCATTATAGAAACATTGTGTGGTGTTAATGACTTCATATGGGCTGATAAATTGTTAGCTATTTATCTTCCAAGTCACTAATTTAGTGTTCAGGATCTTCACTAATTTAGTGTTCAGGATCTTCATTCTATTATTTAGCAGTTCCTCTGATTTCTTTTTTAATTTAAGGCAATTATAACTGTAGTTTCCAAGGATGTTTTCCTTTTGACTCATTCTTTCTACATAGCAGCCTATTCTTTTTCTCTTGTATGCAGTATGCTATCAAATCTCCCTGATGAAGACCATTAGAAAAAAAAATGTGAAATTATATTCTTCCCCAAATTATTTCCATTTCCTCTAAAGTCTGTCATTCTATTTCTGTTCCCTAATAGTTATTCTTTTTGCCACTGGTTTTCGTCAAATGCCTTGAGAAGTTCAGTTGCCAGTACCTATTAATGGATAAAAGGTGTAGGATTTTTGTTTTGTCTTTGTACATAGGATTCTTCTCTGTCAGCTATGTGTGATGAAAATCTTTCTCCTGCAGCACCCACATTTGGGGGGAAAGGTTCACTGTAGGGTCTGCATCACCAGGAAATGGTGAAGATAGGCAGGCTTCTTAGGATTCAAGGGCAGTGAACAAGCGGGCAGACCAGACAGTTGCCAACTTAATGCCCCTATCGGAAGGTTCTATCTTGCCTTGTGCATGTGCTTCTCCCATTTATGGAAGTCCAGACCCCTCTTTAGCCTCCACTCTAATTCTTTCTTTAGCTCTAAAACCATACTAAGAACTCTCTCCAAACACATAAGTTACTTCCTTTGGGAACTTCTCAGGCCTTAACTCAATTACTTTCTATGTATCTACAGAGGAAGAAGGGACCTAATTAGTCAATAATTGTTTATTTTATTTTATTTCTTTGAGACTCTGAAAGTTCTCTCGTACTTTAAAAACAGCAATACTCTCTTCTCTCTGTTGAAAGCAGTGTTGTCAGCTCTGGTTTCTCTTTCAGTCTAATTCCATCTACATCCATATTAATTTTTTTTACTTAGCCCTTGGGTATTGTCTTAAGAATACAGTTTGTGTCCTTTCAGTGAATTGGGTAAGCAGCAAAGAGATGAAGAAGCTTGTACTCTGTCCCACTTGAACTGTGGGCCAGGTCAAGTTCACTTCTCTTAATCTGTACTCTCTGTACTTCTTGCCTCAACAACTGATTCAGAATATGAAATAGAAGTCTAAGGCCTAACATAATCATTTGTCATAGACAGAGGAGTGTGTATCATCAAGAAAGTCCCTTCCTCCTTTTCCTTTACAGTGTAACCTTTTCAACTATGAAATGAGTGTGCTGGATTACTGGAAAGGGATCTCCAAGCAGAGAACAATAGAACTTAAGCCCTTTCACTCTTAAATTAAAGAACCTTATTCCTCTTAGTTCAAACTTTCTTCTTTCCTGGTTGAACATGAGACAGAATAGATACGCTGGACTTTGCTACCAGAAAGATGTAAGAGTTTAGGGAAGTGAGATTGAGTTGGAGTCTGTAGAGAGGAAGAACAAAAGTGAACCACCCTTCACTCACAAAAGTGAGTCTTCCCCTATTCCACCCATGGGTATATGTAGTAGACATATCTCCCTACCACATTTCAAGATTTCAACTAGCAAGAAGAATTAACATCCAGTTTGTTGTCTAGAATTTACCTGGCTGTAGGACCTTTTATTCCACTCCCATAACATCATGAAAGGACTGTAGAGAGATTAGGGAGTGGTAAAATAAAGTAGAAAATGTCAAAAATTTCCCTTCCCCCAGTTTCCCAAAAAGTCAAAATGAACATGATGGGCATTATGTTTTTTTTTTTTTTTTCTTACTGCTGTGTGGTAGGAATTCTGTAATTTCTTTGTGGGCCTAGAAATGACTGATGACTGACTGAGGAAGTTATTGTGGACTTCCCAAATATAGTTATCACATGGACTGAGCAAGTCACCTATGGTATCCCAGAACCATCTGCACAATACATTTAACACCAGAAAAGGGGGTTAGAAACTGAGGTGCCTCTTCCATTCTCCATCCTAAAACTTGAAGCCCTGAAGTGGCATTAATACATTCACTACAAGCCCTCCAAGACACCTTACTTCTATTTAGACTTCCAAACCAGGTTCTGCCTTAACGTATTTTAGGTCATCAGTAATAACAAATGATTCAGCACTAGAGGGAAAAGGTTAAGGGCGCATTTATGGGATTCTTTCCTGCTTGACATCCTCATATTAAATTACTGTTTGCATATGGGTTGACTTCTGAATTTGAAGCAAATCAAGCTTTATGTTTTTTGCCTTTATATTTGAATATTTGTCATCAAAGATGGTATTCCTAAGTTGTAATTTCTAAGTGGGGTTTTATGCCATCTGTTGTATGAAAAACCATACACAAGTACCCTACATAAATCTCTTTTTGGTTCAAAATTACATGGTTTTTTCTGTCATGACGGTTCCTGAGTTGTGTTTTCTCTTTTTATTAGTCTATTTCTGATCTCTGACTTCTGTTAAAATTGATCCTGTACAGGTCAGTCTGACCCATAAACTACACAAAATTGTTTTTGAGGCTTGAAGCCTTAATATTGGATAATGTCTAAATCTGCCATAAAGATTGGCCTTGTGCTTTTTGTTCCACACATAGTAATTATTGCCTTCATAATCATATTCAAGTCTTGATAGGCTGTGTTGCTTTAAAATCCCAAGAGAAAAATACTTTAACCACCTGGTGTTTTTTTTTTTTCTTTTGGAAATTAAACATGATACCTACTCCCAAAGGGGACTTCCATAATTTTTATTTTCTTTCTTATCCTAAAAGAAATGACTGCTGTTGTAAATTTATGTTAATTATGTGGTTTCCTGGTTTCTCATATTTGAACATAGTATGAGTAGCATCAACCATATCAGAAACATTTCCCCAGAATCTGAAAATCTATGCAGTCTGTCAATGTGACCATTTCTTTCACCATAAAGTGAGGGTGATGGTCTGGTTATTTTAGGTTCAAAACTACAAACTTGGATTACAATCCAGGTTCTACTCATTCAGTAATTTGGGACCTATCATCATGGACTTTTTGTGTCTTTCTTTCCTCTGTTATAAAAATGAGGTTATAATATCAACCACTCAAAATAAGTGCAGTGTACAAAAAACAGCTGGATCATGGTAGTAGTATTCAGCAAACTTAGCCTTCCTTCCTGTCTTTGTTTATTCTGCAGAAATCCAGTTTTATTCCAGAATAGATCAACTTCTTATTTAGACCTCTCTTTCCAAACCTCTTATTCAAACTTTTCTGCCAGAAACTCTGGACACTGAGAACACTTTAGAATCAGCTTTTCCCAATTTATAAATGTTAAATATTTACTACCTGTGTGCTCCCATGTCTAGGAATTTGGGTGACACAAAGACCCACAGAGCAAAGTTAGAGCCAAGATACTAGTGTCCCTTCTGGCATGGCATTTGGACCCAGAAGCCTTTGAATGTCTCCTTCATACAAACCCACTAAAGATAGAACTGTCTCCCTATAGAGAAAGGAAATCAAATGCTAAGAATCAGCATAATGTGTTTGCATAAGGACAGTTTCTCCATTTAAAAAAAAAAAAAAATCCAGTTAAGTCTTTCCAGTGAGAAAATGTAGATAAGCTATACCAAATAAATGAAAGGTGCAAGCTCATTGTGCACGGTCTATACTTATTATCAGTATTTAAGATCCCTTTACTTACTCACTATAAGAAAAAGTGTCTAAGAGCTATCCCTTTATTTGAAAGTCAAATGTGTTTCTGTATCTTTACCACATCAATTTTACTTAAAGACTTAATTCCCCAAAGCCAAAATGACAAAACCCACAGCTTAGAGTCATTTATTAAAATTTGAAGCCTCAGTTTAAACAAAGAGAGCTGTTAGGGAATCCTGCAGTCCATGATTTGAAGACAGTTATTTATTCTGCAGTAATACTGATCATTTAAGTTTCCTTCTTTGCCTTGAATATATAGTAACTGTAATCATAGAATGCCTTCTGAAGTCTTTTTCTTCCATTTGGCAAATCCTATAGTAGATATAAACCCACCTCAACTCCAAAGGAAAAAGAGGAAGGAGAGAAGCTCCAAGAATCATTGATCTGGGCTTAAAGCCAAGCAATCTATTTTTAGTACTTTCTCAACATGCCACACAATACAAGTGTACGTGGAATAGTACTACTTTCTTCTCACACCATTTTTTTTCAATGTGTAAATTTGACATTGTTTAAATTGTTGATTTTGATACTATCTTCAAGGAACATAGTTACTCCAGTTTGGGGACCTTCCTGTACCAATGATACATGAATCATAATTTTTGTTTCTTACAGTTTTACAATGCCTGACCTTTATAGATATAGATATAGATATAGACGATATAGATATAGATAGATATATATAAAATCTAAAGATCAACCAAAGTTATCTTCCTTTTCTAGTTGCTCAATTTGCACTCAGTCAACTGGATCTCATCTAAATCTTTTATTATTGAAATATAATCAACATGTAACATTGTGTAAATTATGTTGTGCAGCCTGTTGATTTGCCACACTTATATATTGCAGTATCATCACCCTCTTAGAGCTAACAGCTTCATTGTGTCCCATAATTACCATTTCTTTTATGTAGTCAGAACACTTAAGATCTAGTCTCTTAGCAACTTCTAAGTATGTAGTAGGGTGTCATTATCTATAATAACAATACTGTGCATAGAACTCCCACAATATTTGCTTTATAGCAATGGCTAGGAACTGAATCTACATTATCTCCAAAGTATGCTGGTATACTATATCTTCTTTATCCAATCTCCCATTGACAGACACTTAGGTTGTTTCCATACCTTGGTTATTATGAATAATGCTACAATAAACACAGAGACCAGCTTATGAATTATTTTTCTGTGTGGCACTCATTTTAGTCAGCCTCTTCTTACTTAGGTCAGTGATTTACCCTGCTGGAACACCACTGGATGATAAATTCCCTATGAACATGGAGACCTGTTTGAATCCTCTGTGTAGTTAGAGACTAACCCAGTGCCTTGAGCATATAATAATAGTACATAAAATGCTGACTGTATGCACATTCTGGTCTACACTCCTTACATATAAATTTATTTAATCTTTACAACTTAATGTGTATTATTAGTATTATCTTCATTTTATAGTTGAGTTAATCTGAAGTTAATCTGAAATGCAGAGGTGTTATGGCCAAATCCACACAACTAGCATGTGAGGTAGCAAAAACCTGAGCCCAGGCAGCTCTTAAACCCTAACTTCTACTGTCTACTAGCAGAGTGAGTATAGGAATTTAGCTCCTGTGGAACCTAATAGAACTTCTAAAAATTGTAGATGATACAGATGGGATGAGAACAGAACAGTGAAAGAGAAAATGGTAGAATAAAGAAGTTGGAGAGTAGCACTGAGGAAATAAGGAATAAGAAATAATGAAGAAGAAAATTGAACCCCAATGAAGGAATTCATGGAGAAAAGAATTAAGAGCCTGCTTGAGGATAAAAGGGGTGGGAGGTGCAACATTGAAAGAAGAGGGTATAAAATCGGAAAAGTCTGAGAAAATATTATCAATGTGCTGGAAAGAGTGTCACAAATTGGAAATGTAATATTAAAAAAAAATTATTCTTAAATAGGGACGTACTTGCTCTTAATGCTTCCCAGGTTACATTCACTGTAATCTCTCAGACTCTCGATTTTGGTCCCTTGTGAATCTATAGCAGATAACCAGCTCAGGTCAGATCCTAGGACAATCCTTTCACTGAACTGCAGCTGTTGATGGTCTTTTACTATTCATGGAGTCTTTATACTCTACAGAGTCAGAAAAAGAGAAATTTATACTAAGAAGTCTTGTTGGTACAAAAATATATGATCAGTCCTTATCTTAAATACCTTTCCCATGTTCTAATTGTTTTTCCTTCCCAGTAAATAATCTGTGATTATCTGTAACCAGTTTTTGTAGACATTGGTTGTTCAGAGAGATGGTGGGAAAGACCTAGTTATATCATCCTTTTTTTTTTTTTTTAACTTTATTTATTTATTTATTGAAATAGTGGGAGAGGGGCAGAGAGGGTGAGAATCCCAAGCAGGCTCTGTGCTGTTCCTGAGCTAGGATTCAACCTCATGCATCATGACCTGAGTTGAACCGAGTCAGACACTTACTGACTGAGTCACCCAGGCGCCCCTTTAGTTTTCATTATTTTTGTGCATTGTCTTGACTAACTAATAAGCCCAATTCACAAGTCCTTTTTACCCAAATCATATTTGTTTTCTTAGATGCCCCCATATCACTCATTAACACTAATATCCTTCCAAAGGAGTAGAGGGTGCTGTTATGAACTATGTAGATTTGCAAGTGTCCCACCACCCCAAGTTTCTTTTTCTTCCTTTGTCTTTCTTTTGGAATATGTGAGGCTTTACGATTTCCCCATTCCCCTCCTTCTCTGGTTTCAAAAGTTCTTTTAATGATTACCTATTATTTTTAAATTGTAAACTTGATTTAACAGAGTCTAATATGGATCTATAGTTCAGACCTTTTCCTGAACAAAACACAGATTGGAAACTCTTTAACTCCTGTAATCATGCCCTCCTGCCTTATCCACTACTGTTTTCCAGAACTTTATATCTACCTTGAATTTATACTTCTCAAAAGTATTCATTGTTATCTTGGTTTCAAACATCTGTGCTTGTTAAAGTTTACCTCCGTATGATTAGCAAATTCTTTTTATTTTTTTTTAACGTTTTATTTATTTTTGAGAGAGAGGCATGAGCAGGGGAGGGTCCGAGAGAGCGAGATACAGAATCCGAAGACAGGCTCCAGGCTCTGAGCTAGCTGTCAGCACAGAGCCTGACATGGGACTTGAACCCATGAACCGTGAGATCATGACCTGAGCCGAAGTGGGACATTTAACCGACTGAGCCACCCAGGTGCCCTACGATTAGAAAATTCTTTGCCTATCATTTCTTTCTATCTTCCATTATTTCGTACTGTATCAGTTTTTCTCTGCTTGAGAATTTAATAGTACTTCCACCCAGAAAATCCTACTAGAAACCCTTCTGAGTCTGTTTTTGTTTTTATTATTTGTGCAATATTAACTGATATGGAACATAGATTTTTTTGCTTATTTCCTTCCAATTTTTAATTATACTTTTTGTAAAAAATGTCCAGATGAGAATTAAGAACCATTAAACAGAATGATGTTCTGAAAAAAAGCCATGAATTTCCAGTGTTGAAAGATAGCCACTAATTATTTCAAAATTAATACCTAATATAAATTAGCTCAAAATTAGAAAAGTGAATGTTTAACTCAAAAGCCTTTGAGTATAAGACATTTAATTAGAATTCATGGAATTGTCATGGAGGTCAAATAGTGGAGTACTGTAAGCTAATATTGGAAATTATCTTTAAAGTAGAGTAGAGAGATGACACTGAAAATTTGCATTCGGTCTCGCACCGAACAATGTTGAGGAAAGTAGTTTTAAGTTTGAATACTAGTCCATAGTGTGTAATTACAACATGTACATTTTCCATGTTGTCTTCACACTTGAAGCACAGGATTCAAATGGAACTATTTGCAATTGTCACTCATGTGCTCTAAATAAACATTTCGCTGCATACAGTCCCCCTCTCAAAGAGTGTTCCCTCTTTTGCTGTTCAACTCTTACCCTTCACTGCAGACTCCGGTCAAGTCCCAGTTTTCTCCTGAAAAATTTTCTTCTTCAGCATACCTTCCTGTAGCTTTTGGAGCACTAAGTATTTACTTTGGCCACCATACACTATATTGTTGTCAGGTAACTTTCTGTGTCTTGTTTTACCAGTTGAACTGTGAGAATATACTGAAGACCAGGCATCATGCCTTTTGCTTCTCTGTAACCATATGGCACTTTGTGTGTCATGTTGCACTTATGATTCTTATTACATTTTTTTAGGACAGGAGTAAAAACTAGCCAGCTTAGAAAAAGGTAGACAGGAGGAAACTAGTAAATCAAAAAGATCATTTCTGTCCCCCAGGAGCTGAATACAAATTCTCGAATTGAGACTTATATACATATATACCCAAAATAATTTGAGAGCAATTTGAAGACCATACATGAGCCTGTGGGCAATAAGGAAATACAAGCTAGGTTTGAACATTGGAAGAACAACATCTCCATAGAATACATTTAGTCAGAGAAGATTGACTTTGTAGGTTTTAATGTGTATATTTTCTAAATGTAAGCTTCACCTTTGCATACAAGCAATCCCTGTTGATGGTGTTATTTTTTTCTGTTTTATGGGAAGATCCTCTTTTTTCATAGTATTTTGTGAGGAGCATAAATTTCAATATATTAAGAAATTCATTTAAGAGGAATGTTGAGATACTCCCTACTGACACAAAGGACCATTTACCACATAGATGTTGAAATAAGAAGCTTTTTGAATTCCAAATAAGTAGCAGAGCTGCTTATGCTAAGCAGTGACCTTTGTTGTCCATTATAGACTTATCTTCTGTTTGCTTCCAGAAGTAACCTAACAGATACAAGTACTATTTAGCAAAAATCACAAGTATATTTTATTTGGTAACAATTTTAATGAATTATATCAGGCCTCTTTAAGTAAAGAGTTTTTAGATTTTCATCTAGTGACCTTGATTTCATTAGGGTGCATAAAAATGTCCTCTATCAGCTAATATAACACCAACAAAAATGTAGGTATCTTTTCAAAAAACTTTTAATTTAACAGAATAAATGTACTGTCATATTAAGCAAGGAGAAAGGCTATACATGAATTAATTTTTACACATAAATTTTGTTAGACAAACATAGCATTTATACTTTCTATGTCATTGTTTTTTAAAAAAATTCTTGGCTTAAAAAACCTAGCAAGTTAAAGTACATAATTACTAGAAATTTACAGTCTCTTGTGTCTAAATGATACCAAAGGACCAATTTCGACTCTGACTTGGAAAATTTTGCAACTCATGTTTTTGACTTATGATTATCAAAAATCTGCTGGAAGATAAAAAAAGGTCCATAATAAACAGGAAAAGAGACTACAGGGACAATTAGGAGAAGTAGAAAAAATGCCAAATGTTGAATTTGGAAAAGCCATAACAGGTTAGTCTGTGGCAATAAACAGAACATACAGCAGAAAATGTTCTTTCTATAAGAGATTCCCTGTATAATTGAAATGAAATACAAGGAAAACTACCAACTTTGATTTAGTCTTTCTGAGGAAGGAGGAAAGTTATGGAAAGCAAAATTAAATAATAATTTGTGATATCTCCTTCATAGTATATTCTTTAATCCAAAGGAAATAGTTTCAGGAACATGCCCTTAGGTAGCATGAATATTCATGTACAAATATGTACACATATTTAAATTTGTGTATATAAATATATATGTGTACATGTGTCTATATATTTGTATACAAATATGTATATATGGCAAATAAAAATAAGGGTCAAACTTAGATTATTAAAAAATATTAGAACATAGGGGTACCTGTGTGGCTCAGTTGGTTTAAGTGTCGGCTCAGGCCATGATCTCAGAGTTTGTGGGTTCGTGCCCTGCATTGGACTCGGTGCTGACAGCTTTGAGCCTGGTTCCTGCTTCAGATTCTGTGTCACACACTCTTTCTGCCCCTCCCCCATTCTCACTGCGTCTGTCTCTCAAAAATAAACATTTAAAAATAATTTCTTAATATTAGAACATAGGTAATGTCATCCTGAGTAAAACATATGTTCCTATATTCTATAATGCAAGTATCATAAAATAATCTCTAGGGAAAAACAGTAATAATTTATGATAACTTCAAAATATTTTAGAATATATAGCTAACATCTATTTTTGTCTATGAATGCATCAAATAAGTCCTTTTTTATGCGGTGTTCAGCCCATACTAAATTCTACCAAGGCTTTTTTGCTGTAGAATTATATATCCAACTATACTGAAGGGTAATGACTTTGATTTATTATTTAAACTTCTTGTCTACTTCTCTAGAAATTTGGAATTTCACAAAGTTTCTTCTAAAAATTCCCTTCATGATTGTATTCTTTTTGGTTATTCTCTACTTACTGTCATTTTATTCCCTATCTTCAAAATAAAGAACTCTTTTTTTTCTTCTGTCTTTAACCTATTTCTTTGATCATTTTAGTTTCCTTTTGGAACTGTCTTCACATCCATTAGCCAGACTATATTTAGAACCCAGAGCTTCAAATAACAGCCTATTTTGTTTTTATATATAGTTATGGAAGAATATGTCTCTACTTTGAAAAATGTTCTTTGTGGCACTTTCTGGTTGCATAAACACATTATCTACTATGACTAGATCATATCTATTGGGCTAATGATTTCATTGAGTAAAAAGCAGATTCAAATCCCTTACTGTTGGTGTCCTTTTAAAAAATAATTTATTTTCCATAAAAAAAGATTTCCTCTCCCTACACTACCATGTAGTAGTGTTTCTTTTTCATGAGGTTTCTCTGAGCCTCAAATGTGAAATAAAAATAGATAAGCCAGTGTGCTCCCTTACACTCCTCTGTTCTGTGAGTGTCAGGTGAGAAATTATAAGGCAGAAGTTCACGAATGCCTATACTCTCCCCTTGTCTCTATACAGACTTGTTTTTTTTCTCTTAAACAACGGTTAGCCTTTGTCCAATAGGTTATATACAGTGATTGTTTTTTAATCCTTTGCTGAAGAGTTCACCAATTCATAAAATATTAAAATTAACCTATGAAAATGTATTTCCTATAATTAGTGGGATTCTAAATGAAGTAGCTTATATTATGATAAATTAAAAACCTAAGTGGCTTCAAAGAGCATTTTCTTAAATTGCAGTATTCACTAAATTAGTTACAGTATGCTAGTTTCTATTAGGAAAAGTTCCTTAGGGGGTGCCTGGGTGACTCAGTTTGTTAGACGTCTGACTCTTGATTTCTGCTGAGGTCATGATCTCCTGGTTAGTGAGATTGAGCCCCGCATCCGGGTCCCCGCTGTCAGCATGGAGAATGCTTGGGATTTTCTCTCTCTCCCTCTCTCTGCCCCTACTTTGCTTATGTGTGTGCGCTCTATCTCTCACTCATGTGCTCTCTCTCTCTCTCCCTCTCTCTCTCTCTCAAAATTAAGTAAACTTAAGGAACTATTGTTTTGAGTTTGTTTAACAATGGCTCAAACACAATAGAGATCTTTCCCTTCTTCGTGCTGACAGAACATGAGATGATAGAGCTAGAGAGGCTGACAAGATGGCCTTCTCCAAGCTGTCATTCAGCAGTCCACCTGGTGGACATGTTTCCATCTTCAACATGTCTTCAGAGTTTGCTTTGGAGTCCAGTCCATTCCATACAATGGAAAGTAGAGAATAACATGAAAGATCAATTATGGAAGGTTTTACTGACCAAAGCTTAGAAATCATCCCTATTACTTGTATGTACATTCTGTTGACTGACCGTATATCCTACCTAATTAAAAACAAACAAATAGATAATTACCATACCTAACTACAAGAAAGAAGCCTGAAACATGGTGTGACATGTCCCCAGGAAGAAGGAAAAAGCTTTCAGGAGACTAGCCAGCTGTCTCTGTCACTGTACTCAGCTGTATATCTTAGAACCTAGAAAGCTGTTGTGAAAGTAGCTACCAGCAGTTTGTAGTTAACTATTTCAGGATCTTTAGTATATTTAGTATGCCTGAAATGTATTCAGGAGCCAGTTTCCAGAGTCCTGTTGAGGCTCAAACATAGCTATATACAGTTTCTGACGTGATAGTATCGTTCTGTTGTTAGAAGTTACTGATAAACTTCCTCAGTGGCATCCAGTGTTCAAGTAGTCACGATATAAATGTGTCAAAATTAGAGTGAGATTTAAAACAAAACTTAATGACCCAAAACCTCCACATACCTGTTGACAAGTTATTTGATTATTTCCTAAGTTGTTTTGTTGGAGAAAGGACACTTAACCCTTATTTGATGGTTAAAATGAGGTCTCAGATACAGTGAGTTATTTTCTTATTGGAGGTTGCTAGTTTTTCTTCCTTGAATTCCAAATTAATGATATTTACAACATTAACTTTATAAAATCTTAAGTTAATGAATTATAATGAGAAATCAGAATATTCCATTGTAAAGCTGCCATTAAGACTAAAGTAGGGGCAGGGGTGCCTGGGTGGTTCAGTCAGTTGAGTATCTGATGCTTGCTTGGCTGTGGTCATGATCTTGTGGTTCCTGAGATTGAGCCCCGTAAACCATAGAACCCACTTGGAATACCCCCCACCCCTGCCTCACTTGTGCTTTGAAAATAAAATAAGCACTAAAGACTAAAAGGGGAAAACTATATGGTGAACTTCACATCATAATTTAAATAACTAAGGAAAGCAAATGTTATAAGAAGAAAAATGTTCATGTGAGAATCATTACTTCATGCCTATCAAAAGACTCCAGAGGAAAATAGTATTTTACTTTAAAATTAACTAGTGTGTGACCCTATTCAGAATAAGCAGATCTTGATCTGTGAGTTTCCTTGAAGCCAAAGAATTTCTGTTTGAAACTGACCAATACTGAGCACAGTGGCTCGACATGAGATAGCTGGCAGCCATGTCTGTGTGGGGGAAGAAAGCAATGCCTAGCCAAGTCTTCTCACTCAACATATAGTTACCCAGCTATTTTGGAGCAGTTTAACTGTCTTTTGATGCTTTTTTGCCTCCCCTTTTCCCAGCACCAGATACCTGGTGACACCTAACAGTCCTGGACTTCCGTAAGGGAGTGCCCTTCCAGCCATACAGCTCACCTCTACTCAGCTATTCACTTCCTGTGCTTGTCAGCCCTCATCTAGCCTGGAAACAACCTTTCAAAGAATTGTTCCTATAGGCAATCAAATGCCACAAACACCTGTATGACTCAACAATACTAAGATGGGTTCTTGAGTGCCCTATTAGCCTAAAAATTAACTGTGCTACAGCTTTCAGGTATTCCACACTCAAAATTTATTGTGGGCACATTTTCATAGTCCCTGAAATTATGACTAGTATCTGTTGGATAAGATTGCATTTTATGTGACAAACTGGTTTTGTTGGTACACTACTATATATATCATTAAATGCAATGAAATTATCTGCATAAAATATGTAGAGATATGTAGAGATAGAGATAATGGTAGCTAACCTATTTTATTATTATGTGCCATTCACTTATGTTACCTGAACTAATCCTCCCCAAAATTGTTTCTGAATTTTTATGGTTGTTTTACAAATGAAGTAAGTTTTTTAAGTTCTACTCCTTGAAAAAGCTCACCAGAGACCGCATAGGTCTGTATGGGGCCAGTGGTCATGGTGTTAGTAACAACTAGTTTATCTTGACTTCAATATATATTTTTCACCTTGACTCTCAGTATGAAGTGAACCCACTGGAAAAAATGTATGTTCTGAAAGAAATTTAGAGATCACTTTATCTAAAGTAGTTATTATACTCAGATCCATAGAAATGAAATGCCCCTATTTCAAGGCAACGTAATTGTTGAGCACCACAGCATAGACTGGACCTGGAATCAATATCCATGACTCTATCACATGTTGCGTCCTGCACCATAGCCTAGATGTTTCATTGAATGTGCCACTTTAGAAACTGATCTCTGTCAAAACTTGTCAAACGATTTTAGCAACTTGGCATCTTGGATGCAAGCATAGCATTTTGGAAAATGTATAAGGATGCTAAACTTAATAGCAACATGCTAATTGGCAATATATCATTTAGTTTATGCTCAGAATTCAAGAGCCTCTAGTGCCTGATATATAAGATTAGAGTGGAACGATTCATGAAAATTGTAGTTGGACTCAGCCTTTCAAGAAGAGTACAGAGGAAAAACAAACAAAATGCAATCTTATTTGATCGCATCCCAGATTAGAACATGCACATACTCCCACACAGGGACCCACTGAGAGAGAAGCTCTCAACAGAGGCCCCCGCAGACATGAGGAGACATTCACACCGTGAAACAAAATTGCTGCTCATCTGCCTTTGTTGTCAAGATCCAGGGAAATAACCAGCTTTACTCCAACTCCAGACTAATCAGTGGGTTGCCTTTGAGTATTAATAGGATGCTGCTGACCCACTATGAGTGTGGTCTATTCTCTGAGCAATCCTTTTTCTGTCCATAGTGATTGACTTGTACGGCTCTGTCCTTCTGGCCAAGGGCATGCAGTTTCTAGTCTAGACAGCTGGTCAGGATTTGGGATGCATTCTGCAGCTGTGATAGGGCCAGGGTACAAGCCCACAAAAGGAAGGACTCCTGCTCCAATTTAATTACCTTGAAACCTTAACCAACTGAGCTAAATGGCCACAGGCAGGGCTTCATAGGAAAGTGCTCTATCTATGCACATACACTCCTATCCAACTGTAGACAAATACATTTTGCATAAGCAAATCACAGAGGACCATTGTATGTCCCCTAAACCAATTTTTGAGACAACTTTAAGTTAACCCCCAAAGAAAAAATGTGGGCACAGATCAATTTAACCACTTGAAATCTTTGTGAAACATGTTCTGTTTTAAGATATTCAATAAATGAAATACTTGCCAAAAGCAAGATCAAAGCATAATGTTAGAGAATTCCATTTTCCCCCAACACTTCTGCTAATTCGATTGTTCAGCTTAGGGTCACTGATCTGAAACTCATCAATACCAATCTCGAGTCTCCTTGAAGCTAAGACACATTTCTTCCTGAACCTGTGAAGCTTTGAGACTGCTTCTGTGATTGAGTTAGGATTTAGCTTCAAGTTCCGACCCTGGTTCTTACTAGCTACACACGGGCAAATCCTAATTGTTCTGTGCTTTGATTGCTTCATTTTAAAGTGGAATACTTAGGCTTGTTCCTTACTCAGATACCCCAGTTTCTTAATTTCTAAAATTTTACAGTATCCTTTTCCCTTTCCGTGCTGTTAACAAAACTCCCCCCTCCCACCAGACTATTCATCCAAAGTAAAAACCCACCTCTGTACTATTATCTTCAAGATTCTACATGAATTTCTTCCTCCCTGATTATCTTCTCCTTCTGGACTTCCTCCTGCTCTCCCCTTTGTTCTCCATTTCACTTTGCTCTCTGCTTTTCTTTTCATCAGCCACCCTCAGAATAGTCTTGCCCTGCCTAGAATGCTTTCTATGTGGGAGATTTGCTTTCTCTTTTCTGTTAGCTCTTTATTCAAGTATCCCCTTCTCAACAAGGCATTCTCTGGCCACTCCTTGGAAATGTCACCTCCTTCCCCCCACACTGACTCTTCCTATCTCCCTTCCCCCACTTTATTCTCCTCAGCTTTACTGGCCAAATATTGTATTATTTTACAAACTATTCATCCTGCTTATTACTTGTTCCTGCTTCTATGAAAGCCCCATTGAGGGAGAGATTTCTATCTTTTATATTCCCTGCTACATGTACATAGTGCCTGGCACAGAGTAGATGCTCACTGTTTGAAAATGAAAGAGTAAATAAAAGAATGAAACTAATTTTTCTCTTAAAATCCTATCTAGGGACTCCTATCCATACATTTCTAATACCATGAGTGGTTTGGTTAGTTGGTTATATTATTTGAAAGGGCTTAACCAAATATTACGAATACATTTTATTTTTTTAAAGCCAGTATTTTGAGATGATAAAAGAAACTTATTTCTTTTCAAGCTCTGAATCTGATTTTATTTGTCAAAAACACATGCATTATTCCAAATTTATCCCTCAAAACAGATTTCTCTCAAGTAGCCAGTGTTTCTTCTAGGTTCCACTGCACACAAAGAGACATCTTGAAAAGATGGTGTTTAAATTCTGGTCCCAAATGTGACTTTCCTTAATGCAAATTGAGTGTGAATTTATTAGAAACCATTAGTGGGATAAATGTTCCCCTATTATGTAAATCTGTATCTTTAATCTGAAATGTGGAAAGCGAATTGCTTTCCAGAATATCTAATCTGTGATTCTGTAATTAGACAAGCAGGTGGTTAATTACAGGTGCTGTTAGTGACTTGCCCCTCATCACAAGAACACAAATAGCTAATTCTATGTGTCCCAATTCACTCATAGGGGCAGTTGTGTTGGCTTCACAGTTTTTAAATCCACAAGTGTGTTAAGTGCCTGAATTCATAAGCAGAACTGAGTGTCTGTTTTTGTTTTGTAAATTATCAAAGTTAACCCTTAAGAACTGATACACATTTAAGAACTTGTTTAGTGAAACATTTATATTGATTTTACATAGTATTTTACAACAGTATTTGGTCATCTAAGAAGCTAGTGGAGCAAGTAGAGAAACTGCTTATCTACATTTTTAAAAAACTGTACTGTAATAGTATGTGAAAAGTCTAAATAAATCGTAAGAGAGGTCATTTAAATCTGGCTAAATTGGGAGTCATGTAGCTCCACTGAAGCAATTTATGATCTAATTTTCTAATAAATATGTCAGTGTTAAGGAAAAGATTATAAAACATTCTCAGGTGTTGAGCTTGAAGTTCTTAACCAATAACACATATCAATAGAAGTGAATTCTGCATAAAGCGTCCTCTTAGATATTAAAAAGACTATTCCTAAAATGTAGGAAACCCAAGAATCCCACATGAAGAGTTGGATTTTCATTTTTAAAGTATATTAAAAGCGGGGTGCCTGGGTGGCTTAGTCGGTTAAGCGTCCGACTTTTGCTTAGGTCATGATCTCGCGGTTCGTGGGTTCGAGCCCCGTGTCGGGCTCTGTGCTGACTGCCAGCTCAGAGCCTGGAGCCCGTTTCAGTCTGTGACTCCCTCTCTCTCTGACCCTCCCCTGTTCACGCTGTCTCTCTCTCTCTCCTAGAAATAAATAAAATATTTAAAAATAAAAATAAAAAAAGTATATTAAAAGGCAGAAAATGTTTATGGAAGACCAAAGAAGCATAGCATGGAGACACATTGACTCATGGCAGAACACAAAGGAGAACATTTATAAAGTTGTCCTGAAAGATTCACCCTTTCCCATTTCTGAACACATAACTTTGAGATCCAGGAATTGTATCAGTCTTCTTTCAATCTTGATAATCCTAAAGACTTAAAGACTCACAAACAGATGGAATAATAAGTTGGGTCAGTGAGGAGCAGGAGAGCCCAGGAAGCACTCTAGAAGAATAGGTTGAAAAACTAAATGGAGAGAACAACAAAGGATGACAGAATTTGACACCTTGACTTCCACAATGTTGGAATTGTCTTTGACAGAAATGGGGTGCTCTTTTTCAAAAAAGCATTTACTGTCCAAATATTGTATTATACTATACACTATAGCCTTGTCCTGAAGAAGAGTTAGTCAAGCTTAATGTCATGGCTGTATTAAAACGTGGGAAATATCAAATGAAATGCATCAGATAAAGATCATTTAGGTGTCTCAGACTCCCCACTCCCCCCAAAAGTTTAACATCAGGATTTGTTAAGAAAAACTTAAATTACAGTAGAGACAATAGTGAAAGTAGGTCTTGCAGAATTTTAATAAAACAAAATGAGCTGTAATGAGGTAATAATGAACCTGATTCCTGGAGCCACATATCAAAACTGATCTCTGGTGATTTTTATAGTCACCCTTTATACATGCACTTCCTTTGACCTCAGTTCTTTGCTTATTCATTGTCTCCAGAATAGATCAATGTGAGAGTTTAAGGACAGCCCCTATCTTTCATGTGAAGATGAGAGAACTGCATTTTTAATACAAAATTGCAGTAAAAGATATGATTTGACTCTTTGTTTGGATCTGGAATCTACCTTCCCTTTTTCCACCAGAATATTTTCTCTTTTGATGGTTCCTCAGCAGCTCATTAGATAAAGAGCAGTCTCCTCAACATATTTGATGAGGCCCTCCATGATCCAGCCCCATCTCCTATTCTGTTTTCGCCTGCACTTCTGTCTTGTCATGTCAAGTAGTTATCCGTTTGTACTTTCCCCACTCACCACACTATTCACACCTTGCTTCATGCTGCTCCATCTGCCTAGGGTTCTCTTCATACCCTTCGTCTCTGCCTGGCCAGTTAAGGTCACAACTTAAGGCCCACTCTGTTTTCCCAAAGCACCCTTCACTTACCACCTACACAGTACATAGCATATGGTTGTGAGCTTCTGTTTGTGTCAGTCTCCACCCTAGAGTGCAGGTCTAAATGTTGAAGACTTTCCCCTTCAGAAGGCTTCATAGGAATGCTCTACTTTCAGATAGTGGTTGGGGTGTGGTGCAGAAACTATATTCTAAAATCTAAGACCTGACTTACTAAGTTGGATTTGAGACCTAGTTTCAATTAATACCCTCAAGATAACCAGCTTCCTTCCAGGAGGCCTGAGTTTACAAGTGAGAGCAGATACCAGGTTTCCTCAAGCCATTGAGGAATTAGCACAGCAAAGTGGTAAAAGATGCCCAATCTGGATCCAAATGGCATGATTTTCATATCCCACATAGCACTTTATTAGCTATGTAACTAGAGGTCAGGTGTCTAACTTCATTGAGCCTCTGTTTCCTCATCTGTAAGCAGAGATGATAATGACCACCCACCTCCTAGTGTTGGTGTGAGAGTTGCATGAGTTAGTATTCATAAGGTACTAAGAACAACATTTGAGAAGTATTATAAAATGGCTATTAAAAATATAAAAGAGTAGGCCACTTGAGCATGGAGATGTCACAATATTACAAGCATCAGATAACAAAGACCAGGGGCAGAGGCATGGGCAGTGTTGTGTGGGGAGCTTTGCACTCCAGTGGAGAACTTGAGGAAGGGTATTGCAGTAGGAGGATCAGGGATAATCTACATTGCTTAAAGAAATTATTTTTTTTAATTGTTCATTTATTTTTGAGAGAGAGAGAGTGTGTGTGAGTGGGGAAGGAACAGAGAGAGGGAGACACAGAATCCCAAGCAGTCTCCAGGCTCTGAGCTGTCAGCACAGAGCATGACGTGGGGCTTGAACTCAAGAACCAGGAGATCATGACCTGAGAAGAAGTCAGACACTTAGCCAGTTGAGCCACCCAGGTGCCCCGAAGTGGTGATATTTCTGAGAGCATCCACAGTTTTCCTCCCCAGCAGCAATATCCTTCCCCCAACCCCCTCCCCCCACCTTTTTTTTTTGTTTAAGCTCATATCTCCCAACAAAAGATCAAATATTACACACATTCTTTCCCAGATTTCATTTCTGGGCTTGGCCATCTGATTCTGGCTAAGTACCAGAGGGCAACATGTTTGTGTGTGTAGCAGAAGATGAGGAAGGGCAAGCTCTGGTAACAAATTACCTCTTTTACTAAATAAAAAAAATAAATAAATTATCCCAAAAAGATTCCATTTTCCCTTCCATAATTCTGGGTATTTCTATCTGAGGAATTGATGTTTGTAATGACGACAGTCAACTTGTAATAATGAGGAAAAGTCCAAGTGTATTACAGAAGGCCTAGAGCTCTGTAATCATTAAGCTGCTAAATTCTTAAACCACAGAAATACCTATATCTGGAGTCCTTTTTAAGATCAATTTGTTAGTAATTTCTTCTTGTGTAGGCCTCTTTGGGCTGTTGTTTTGTTACTTGGGGTAGAATCATCCTGTCTGATGCACTTTCCCAAATCATTCATTTTTCAACAAATAGTAATTAAATTTCTTTACTGCCATCTCTTGCTTAATCTTAGTATTCAGATAGGATATATATGAATCCTAGTAGCATTTATGATACTTTTCTTATTTCCTTCCATGATTCCTCCCTACTGTATTGTAAATAATTTGACATCAGGGATTTATTTTTTGCCTGTCCCTTCACCCCTCCACAACAGTTGATGAAATTCCTTGGGCACCAAATGAAGCTAATTAATGTTTATCGAATTGTATTGAATAGCTTTTGGTAATTGAATCTTCCTTCCTCCATCTCTAATTTAAAGCTCTAATTTAATATAAGGTGATTACACTTAGAATGAAAAATATATATTACATTATTAATTGTCTTACCCTCAGCTAAAGTTCAAAGAAAGCAATACAAAAAAAAAAAAAACTTGAGCAGTCTCAGAATTAATGCAAATAGATGAGTATTGCTCTAATTGAAAGACAATCTGGCTAAGAATTATGCATCACTCAAATGCAGCCTTATAAAAATAAGAAAAGAAAAAGAAAATTTATTTTGAATATGCATTATTGATAAACTTTTTTTAATGACCCTGCTCAGTGAAGGATATTGGGGAAGAAATGGCCCTTCTCCTAAGTCTTTCACATTGCTAAAGTGTTGTGACAGCTTTCTCTGAAAACTGCTTGAAGACATTATTTTTTTCATTTACTTCCATTCAGCTTTTTCTCATCTACTTCAAAGTGAAAGTAAGAGCACTTTCCAGGGTGAGCTAGTCTTCTCCCAACTCCAAAGTAAAAAATACAGTAATGGGGACTATAATTTCATTTGATTATCACAATTTTTCAATCTTTTTGATCTAAATAAGGTAGAATCGAACTTCCAATTCTAGCTTTTTTTTTTTCCCATCATTATTACATCTTCTCTTACTTTTCCCAGGTTCTAAACCCTCTCCTCTCTGCTATGTCTTATAAAATTATTCTCAGATTTACTCAGGTGCAGGACATGGAGAAAGTAGGGCTATAGTCTAATGTCTGAAATTTCAAGATGTCCTTTGGATTCCTATGTAGAATGTGAAATGCAGACACTAGTAAGTAAGTAAATCTCAACTGCCTCTAATGCATCTCCTTTCATTGCTTCTGAAATTCCTTCCATACACTGGCCTAGCTTCCTTACCCACTTTTAAGTTTTATGTCCTAGTACATCTTTGATTAAATAGAATTTAGATATTCCAGACTAAAATGAATGTCCTTCTCTTATATTCCATCAACACTTTTGACCATTGTCATCATTATGTATGGGCTATATTTTTTTGATTTTTTTTTTTTTCTTATTTTCCTAACTCCAGTCTTAATAGAGTTGACTATAGTTAAGAGACTGTTCAAAAAACATGGATTAAAAACCTGTTATATGCCAGGTACCTGGAATGGAAAGATGAATATAAATGGGTCCTGGCTTAACAGGTTCTTGCTTTAGTTGGGGAGAGAAATGAACAAGCAGCTGTCTAAGGTTTAGCTGATTGTCAAGCATATACTATATGTATACTAAAAGATTAAGAAGGAAAGGAAGGAGTGAGTAATGGCTACCTTTGAGTATACACACTTATTCGAGGAATTCTAAGGATTTTATCTATATTCTTTCTCTCAATAATCTCATCTAGTCTCATGGTTTTAAATATTGTATATTACTGATTCCCTGATTTACAACTCTAGCACCAACTGCTCCTCTGAATTTCTGTGTATCCAATTTCCACTTGAACATCTCTATTTAGATAACTAATATGCTTCACATCCTTGACATTCCAACCCCAAATTCTTGAACTTTCTTCCCAAACCTACATTTTATTCATTCTTCTGTCAGTAAAAGACAACTCCAAAAAAAGTTGACTTCTTTTCTTCCACACTCCATATCAGATCCTTTAATAAATACTGCCAGCTCTGTCTTTAAAATGTATCCAGAATTTAATCACTTCTTAGCACTTCCATTGTTATTATCATGGCCCAAGCTTCCATGATTGCTGGTCTAGATCTTAGATTATTGAAATAGACCAGTTAAAGTAGTTTGAAACCTGTCTGCTTCTACCCTTGCCCATACAGTCTAATTCTCAACACATCAGCCAGGTGATCTGCTAAACTACAAACTAAGCCATGCTATTGTTTGTATTCAACATCCTTCAGGGATTTCCCATCCCAGGCAGAGCAAACTCCAAATTCTTTACAATGGGTTATAAGGCTCTTCTTGGTATCTCTGTTCCTTTCTCTCTGTGGCCTCATCTGCTACTACCTGCTATTTAACTCCATCCACTCCAGCTGCACTGGTCACCTTAGCGTTTCCCCAACAGGACAGACACTTTCTTACTTCAGGACCTTTGCACTTGCTTTATCTAGTTGTGGTATTCTCCTACCACAAACTGCCTTCTTTGTCTACATCAGGAATTTGTTTCAATGTAATCCTTTATCATGAGACTCTCTAGGTATTATATTTAATATCAGAACATACTTCCTCCACCACTACCAGATTTTATATGCATGTTCTCTGTTATTATATGCTATTTTCTCATTATCATCTAGAATAATTATTTGTTTTCAAGTGTTTCTTCTTTAGACTGTCTCCTCTAAACCCCAAATAGAATATAAGCTCCAAAGCAATAATTTTTGTCTGCCGGTTTGTTTGTTTTTCTTCCAGTGCTAAATTTATAATATCTGGAATGTTTTCAAGCATATAATAAGCCTTCAATAAACATGAAGAATGAGCATGTATATTTTCCAGAGAGAGTCAGGGACAATTTAATAAAGGCAGTTACCTCTGAACTTAGTTTGATGGAAGAGGCCTTGAGATTTGAGAGAGCAGAGGGAGCTCAAGAACTGCATTGTATATATACTGGAAAGTACTGGGACGCATTGGCTCAATGTGCAAACTTGGCAGTCACACTCATGCCAGATCTTGGTTCTAACAGTTCTCCATGTGATCTCAAGGAAGTTACTTTATCTCTCTGTAACTTGTTTTCCTTAGTTTTAAAATAGGGATGATAATACTATAGGTTTCATAGGGTTTGGTTAGCAAATTTTCAGGTGATTTTCTACAGATAATAGCTTCATGTGCAGTGTGCATTCAACAAGTGATAGCTATCATTACTGTCCTAATCATCATAAATAAGATAATATATGCAGTTAGCATAGTTTTCAGTAGCTAATAAGCCAGCCAGTGGTCACTAAAACTTTCTCAACTGAAATGGCTGCTGCTGAAATTTGTTGGAATGGAAAGTTCTTAGGGATCAGTGACTCAAGATGAGGGAAGGAAGGAAGGAAGGTCATAAAATAGACCTTGTAAGCTTAGATAAATGCTTTAGACTTTCTTCTATAAGATAGTGATTCTCAAATTTGAACATGCATCATCATCACCTGGAAGAGTTGTTAAAACCCTGATTGCTAGGCCCTACCCCCAAAGTTTCTGGTTCACTAGGTCTGGAGTAAACCCTCATAATTTGCATTTTTATCAAGTTTCCTGGGATATTCAAGATCTATGGATGCATAACAAATCCCCAAACTAACTGGCTAAAAATAGCATTTATTTATTTACTTTAAATGTTTATTTTTGAAAGAGAGATAGCATGAGTGGGCAAGGAGCAGAGAGAGAGAGAGGGAGACACAGAATCTGAAGCAGGCTTCTGGCTCCAAGCTGTCTGAACAGAACCTGACCCAGGGCTCGAACCCATAGACTATGAGATCATAACCTGAGCTGAAGTCAGATGCTTAACGAGCTGAGCCACTCAGGAGCCCCTAAACACCATTTATTTTAAAATAACTTTTTTAAGTCCAGAATCCCACTGAAGATTGCAGTCAGGTGTCAGTTAGGGCTTTGGTCTCATTTGAGAGCTTGACTGAAGGAGGAGCTACTCCTAAGATTACTCATGAGGTTATTGGAAAGATTCCATTAATCAGGCTGTTGGAGTGAAGGCCTCAATTCTTTGCTGGCTTTTAGCTGAAGACCTCCCTCAGTCCTTTGCTATGTAGAGTCTACACAGGGAATCTCATAATATGGCAGCTGGCTTCCCTCAGAGATAGCAAGCAAGAGAGAGCCCTCAAGCCACAGTCTCTTTGTAACCCAGGTTTGGAAGTGACATCCCATTATATCTGCCATATTCTCTTTGGTAGAAGTGAGTCACTAAATCCAACCCACATTTCTAGAAGAGAACTACACAAGGGTATCAATTCTAGGAGGCAGAAATCAGTGGTGGCCAAGGTGATGACGATGGTTCTGGTTTGGGGACCATAATCAGAGAACCATTGCTGTAAAGAACTTTAAGCAAGTGAGTGCCATGAATGGATCCAACTTGGAGTGGTGCTGGAAATGGAGGTGAGACTATTTAGGAAGCTATTTCAGTAATCTATAAGACCTATATGTTTAGATAATTATTCTTTAGATAATTATTATTCTTGTATGTTTTGAGAATCAGTAGTCTTATTTAATCCATATATTTAAGAACCATACCCCCAAATTTTGGTCTAAACTCCCTCCATAAATGAAATATTTGAAAATAGCTTTCAAGGTTTATAAAAAGATGTGTGTGGAGTTAAATTCCATTAAGGGCTTCAGTACAATCTTGTCGTTTTATTTGCCTTTGAGCATATAGTTAAATTAAGAGCAGCTTCAGCCTAGACTATTAGAAAAGGTACTTTGGGTTTGGCCTCTAACAACATCCCAAGATGAAGGCAATTGATGTTTCTAGATACAGAAGCACGACATTATTTATTTTTTTAATTTTTTAAGTGTTTATTTATTAGTGAGAGACAGAGCATGAGCATGGGAGGGGCAGAGAGAAGGGAAGACATAGAATTCAAAGCAGGCTCCAGGCTCTGAGCGGTCAGCACAGAGCCCAAACTCACAAACCAGGAGATCATGACCTGAGCTGAAGTCAGACGCTCAAATGACTAAGCCACCCAGATGCCCCAGAAGTACAGACATTCAAACACAAATCTCTCTCTCTGTCTTTCTCTCTTTCATTCTCTCTGAAAGCTTAAACTAGACTGCAAATTAATAATAAATATAATCAAGGACATAACTGTTAAAATTGCTAGGAAATCAACATAAAAATGTATGAGCATTCCATAAAATGAAGAGAAAATTAACTTAAAAGTAGAAGTAAATGGTTTTAAAAGTATGGGAAATTGTGCAGCTTGAGTAAACTTGAATGTTTAGAATTTTGGCACAGGAATACATGGTGCTGTAATTATATATTTTTTTCTAAAGCTTGACCATCTAGTTGAGACTGTGCATCCGAAACTGTCTGGTTCACTGGGGCAAGCAACCTGCTTGACCCCATCAGCCATTCCCACCCAGACCCTGCAAGTGAGTGACCTCCAGTTTCAAAAGCAGATTTCATATTATTTTGCCCTGGCAGCAGAGGGCAGTTTAGCCTCTCTGGCTGGGGATTCTGTTCCCTTGGCCTGCTTTTATGTCTGAAGTCAATTCACTTGCTTCAGCCTGCTTTCACTTCCTGGTTATTGATTTTGGCTGACATTTAGTTTAACATGTTATCAATTCTCTTAATCATTTCAAAAAGAGAGAAGGGAGCAAAGATGTCCTAACCATTACCCAGAACATCAGGCCAAGACAGCTTTAGGTCATTCATTCCACAGACAGGGGCTCATGTATAAATAAGTGTTTTTCTTTTACACTACATTAGCCATAGCAATAGTAATAGAAAAGTTAGTTCATGTATCTATATGTATATCAGATACCAGATTCTTTATTTTAATCAATTTTTCCTATCTCTACCCGACCCACATTACCATGAGACAAATAATTAATGCTCAGCAAGGTGCAAATGGACTGGATTTTGAAAAGGCTAAATATTACTCAGAAAATTAGCAAGTAAAACCATGCAAACCATAGGAAAAAAATTAAAAAGCAGAGACAAGTTGCATTTTTAGTTTGACCTTACAAATGCTAATCAGTTCAGTTAGGGAATCATAACAAAAATCTCTGAAGTGACCCAAAGCCCATTTGAAATGGGATGGGCAGGCAGATACCTGTCACCAAAATCACCTGAGGATAAAGGAAAGAGCTATCCTCATGAATTGTAAATATTACATAATCTTTCCAGTACGTTAGTAAGAGTATTACAGTCTTTGAGTAAGTAAAGAAGTACAGAAGCTGAAAAGTATTACACTATTTGAACCGTTTCTAGTTTCAACCATGACTTTCTCCTAAATTCTAGGTTAGTATTTCTAATTCCCCATTGAAACAACTTCCAGTTATGAGCCTGTTCCTCCTTCATTATTTCCTGCCTCTTAAAGGCAAAATTTTCCATGTCGTTATGACATCTTTGAAGGTAGAGATAATGTCTAATACAGCTTTGTATCCTCAGTATTTTTCTCCAAAGTAGAAAGGAGGCAGGCAGATATGATATATCTAGCAATTGAAATAATTCCTTGAAAAAATGAGTTTGTATTTTATAAGTGTTTTGTAAACTTTAAGTTAGCCTAAGATTTGTCTCACAAATCAGGATCTTGTCCTTAAAGGATACAATGACCAGCATTAGCACCATATTGGATGCCTGTATAGATATGTTTATTATCAGGACAGATAATCACTCAGAACAAGTCATGAGGCCAGGATAAATGGAAATATTTATTTTATCAGATAGGCATTAATTGAGTACTTCTTGTGGATAAATTATTGTTAGAAGATAGATGAATAAAGCATAGTTCCTGAACTCTGGAAATTTCTTTTTAAAGGGAGACCTAGCACTAATCACAAGTATAATTAGATAATTTTCCATTGTCTGTTTCCTCTATTCCTTTCAAAGCTTTGTAAGGGCTAGTATTTTCTATTTCTGGCAGCTAGCACAGTTCCTGGCACATAATGGACATGTCACAAATCCTTCTAAGAAGAACTAGTCATTTTAATACTGAGTGGAGAGTAGTCATCCTTTCTTCACACCTCTGTCCCTCCTCCCTCAAGGGAGACCATCAATAGGCTCTTTAGGCATCACTCCAGATCTCTCCCAGACAGCCATCTTTCACACTGCCACTAGAGGGACCTTTCCGAAACCAAGCCTGATCCTGCTAAAAACCCTTATTCTCCTCTCCAACCAGTGTCTCTGGTTCTTCACTTGGGGATAGAGATCCTTTTAAAACTAATAAAAGCCATAGAACACTTTTCCACTTAAAATGCTTTTACAAAATCAAGGGACGCATGGATGAGTCAGTTGATCAGTCAGTCATCCAGCTTCAGCTGAGGTCATGGTCTCACTGCTGGTGGGTTCAAGCCCCCAGTCAGGCTCTATGCTGATAGCTCAGAACCTAGAGCCTGCTTCAGAATCTGTGTCTCCGTCTCTTTCTGGCCCTACCCCACTCATGCTTGCTCATTCGCTCTCTCGCTTTCTCTCTCTCCCTCCCTCTCTCTCTCTCAAAAAAAACAAAAACAAAAACATTAAAAAAATTTTTAATGCACTTACAAAATCTTGTACTTAATTTCTAGGTGTGTATGGTCTTTCCGAAGCCCATTTTTAAGCCCAACAGAGCTCTAAGAACTCTAATTTTAGAATCCTAAGTTACAATACAAACTGTTTAACAGGACACAAGATATCCGTCATCTCTGTGTCTTCTGTCACTACACAACAGTCATACCCCCAACCTCTCCCTACACACCAGCTGTACCAGTTTGGTCTACTTCCCCAAATACACCATGTTCTTCTGGACTCCATGTATCTTCCTGGAGTTCGTGTTCTCATCTCACAAGCCCACCTCTTGTCTCCTTAGCGAATCTTATCCTTTAAACACAAGCTTGTATTCTACTTCTTCTAGGAAGCCTCTTCCAACAATAATAAAAGGCATTGTTTATTTCCTTGGGCTGCTTCTGGTTTTCTGTAGACTTATGGGGTTGCTAATGTAACTATAATTATCTTTATACATATGTCTCTTCTCTAAATTCTAGAAATATTACTACTACTACTACTGGCTAGTATTCTGAACTTACAATTGCATTGTTCTCACCACTTATATGTATAACATAATTTAAATCTCACAAGAATTCTGTGGTGTAGGTATTATTTTTATCTATATTTGATAGTCAAAAAAGCCAAGGCACAAAGAGGCTAAATTTAATTCTTTGAGTCAGGAAATTTATCTTAAACATGTTTATTAAAATGTTGAATTAAAATGCAGTATTAGAAATATCACCAAATTGTTGAAACAATAATTCTAATAGCTTCCATTTGTTGATAGCTGACTATTCTCACTGCATACTTGGAATTTTGACTTACATTATCATTAATAATAACCACACGTAGGCAAGGCAAGTATCAGTTTGCACTTTTAACAATAGAAGAAGAATACCCTCTCTTTAATCCCTTGACCGATTGCTTTGTATGTAATCTGAATGCACAATAGGGAAGCCATGGGAAGACTTCTTGGAGGGGCTGGTCCATGGGTGAAGATAATGAAAACCTGAGTTTGGGCAGGTTCTATAGCCTAGAGAAAGTGTGCAATACATTACAGATATGTCAAATAAGGGAGATCACTTAGTCATTCAAAAAAAAAACCCATGATGAGAACCATGGTGTGGTCACATACTCACCCTATAGATCACATGGTCTCACTCTGAGCTTTGGAGATAATTAGTGCTTCCGGGGGTCATCAATTTTTAGAAGGTTTATTCTATTTAAACATAATCACTAGAAACCAATGTATAAAAATTAAAATCCTTTATTAATTCATCATCCTTTTGCTGATGAGTACATCCACTCCTTGTTGTCCTGTGTGAAAAGTTACATCATAATTAAAAAGATTGCCAGGAACACCGAGATCAGAACTGTGGGAGTTGGTGAGACTTAATTTTCCAAAAAATACTGAGTATTTCTATAGGCCACTCATGCACTGAGGAACATAACCGTGATCAAAAAAAGACAAAGGTTCTAGGCTCACAGATACTAAATACTAGTGTTGCATCATTAGGTTCTATAATCTTATCCTTCCATCTGTATTATAGGGGCCACCCCATTATGTGCTAATAGTGATTACAAGGAACTCTCTTTTGAGCAGGACAGACAACTCCCAATGTTTGCCCTGTGACTGTTCCTTCCCTATCGATCCTCTATCATTGATGATAAATCCATTTTAGATTTAAGAAATTCTTTCTTGAGTGATGTTCATTTTAACGATTAGAGTGTCTTCAAGCCTTCGTCTGATGACCTTCCATTCCTGGGAGAAAATTGAATATTTTCTCTGTTGTGGTGCATGTTGATTTAGTTGAACTCTAGGAGCAGGAGGCCTTCCTTCTATCTCCTCAAGTTTTTGTCACTTTATTGCTGGGTTTCTGTATCACCTATAGACATCAGATTGAGTAGAAGTATGCTTCTGTACTTGCTTGCAAATTGGCAAATAGATAATTGTGTCTGTAGCTTGTAGTACAGAGACAAAATTTGTTGAAAATGTAGGTTGGAGCCAAATCAGGAAGATTTTGAGGAGAAGGAACTTTATTCTTAATTTGGTAGAAATTCATCTCCAGTTTTAAAAAGAAAAAGTGACATAATTAGATATGTGTTTTTAGAAGGTACAGACCTTGGGGCACCTGGGTGGCTCAGTCAGTTAAGCGTCCAACTTTGGTTCAGATCATGATATCACGGTTCGTGGGTTCGAGCCCCTCTTTGGGCTCTGTGCTGACAGCTAGCTCAGAGCCTGGAGCCTGCTTCTTATTCTGTGTCTCCCTCTCTCTCTGACCGTCCCCTGCTCACGCTGTCTGTCTCTCTCTCAAAAAATAAATAAATAAAACATTAAAAATAATAAATAAGTAAAAGCAGGGTTCTGGCATGGGAAAACAAAATCTATGGAGAAGCAACAAATAAAGTTAATTGACTATTTAATGTAGGGGTATACTAATTACCCAAATATTCACTATCTGACTACCCAAGTTGTGATGTTGGAGAACCAAAGGTTAAAATAAGAATATTCTTCAATTAAGTAATATTCCATAAAACTAATCACTTAACCAATTAAAACACCCTATACACAATTCATAGTAGCATTTTAGCCCACCAGTCCAGTCAAAGCCTTTTATTAGTCCCTCACTGATTGTGACTCATAAAATATCCAACTTAGATTACAATTGCAAACTGAAATTTCTAATTTTACAAGATCCAATCTCATGAAGTTACTCTAAGTAAAAGAGACTTACACATATCATACCAGAATTGACAGAATGCCATTTTATCCTATCATAATTTTTTGTTGAAAAATCAGGATTCAGTCCATAATGTTACAAGAATTGATGCACAGTTGAATGATAAACTAAATTTATAAAAGACAAAATAAACACATTATAAACTTGGATGTTTTCTTAAAGTAAAAAATATTAGTTGAACATGTTATTATTTTGAAATATTAGCCATGGAAATGTGATATGTTTTAAGGGATTCACTTTTACTTTCAATTGACTTTTTCTAATAATGTAATGAATATTTGCTGTACTAAATAGAACAGATGGAAGTGCATACAGGCAAAAAGATAGTTCCTCTGTCACCATCCTGTCTCGAGGACAAATAGACTTTAAAAGGGAATAAGTAGTGATAGTAGAGAATGTTAGATCAGATTGATGGATGGATTGAAAAATAAATGTCCACTCACAGTGAATCCTCGTTTATAGTTTTACAACTGACTTTAGAAAATGCAACGTATTTAAAAATATGTGGCCCATATTTAGCAAGTATGAGCATGAATTCTATGCTCAATATAAAGTCATATTAGAGTTTACTTACCTAGCCTTACTTTCCTTGCTATTTCTCTTCTTTTAAATTTGTTTTACAATGCTGTAAGCTATCTCAGAACAGTATAGTATTAAGTGTGGTCTAAATTAAATACAATAGGTATAGAAGATCTCTTGAGAGGTTTTAAAGTTGAATGTGCTGAAGATGATAGTTCTGACCATAAATGTAAGCAAGATCTGGGGAAAAACTAAAGAAAGGTAATATTCTGTAACTATTGGTTTTCAATTTTAGAGCTTGGGAAGATTCAATCTTGTCTAATGTAGTGGCTCATGAACTTTTTCCTGGGAAATGTGTCCTCGTTAGATGTTAGTTTAAACCTGCCCTTGAATTAGATTATCATGCATAGCTTCTTCTAGGTCTTAGCAGCCTTGGTCTAGCTAAGTGCAGAAAAATTTAGAATTGGCTAGAAGGCTCTCTGGTGTGCTTTTGAAACCTAATAATTCTACCAGGAAGTCAACTGAAGATGATCATTCAGGCTTCAGGAATTGCTGCATTTTCTAAGTACCATTAATGAGGGAAGTTGACCCTAAAGAGAAACTTTTGGATGAATTTTCTTTACCTCTGTTCTCAAGGGACCCCAGAATGCTGAAATGTCATGAACATTTTACTACTGTTTTAGACCAAATTGCTTTGAGACACTCAAAAGTAATTTTCCAAGTTTTTATAGTAAGGCCAAGTCTAAGATGTTTTCCCTTGAATCATTTTCAGTTCAAGTGTATGTGGGCAGGGAGAGAAAAAAAAACATTTTGTTTAAAAAGTCCCTGGATCTAGATTCTTTGAACGATGTGGATTCTCAACTGCATACTTTTAGCTTCCATAGGAAGTGTTCTTTTTCTTTATGCTACACAATTGGTATTTCATCACCTTCAAAAGCCCTCTGGGCCCTTACTTTTTCTGCAACACTCTCTCTCATTCCTCAGCCTTTCTCCAAAATAGGCATATCTGTCCCTTTTGTTTCTGACAGCAGCACCTTTTAGTCTCTTGTCCACAGATATTTTGTTAAACTCCTATCACAGCCAAGGGATTAAGGGAAGATACAAAGGTTCAGAACAAAACCTCTGCCCAGAAAAGAAAGCATGAAGCCTATTGAGGTACTAAAACACCTAAACAGTTTACTGTAATATAAACCAAAGGGTGTTCTCTGCCATAAATCAGAAAGAGTTGTATGGTAGTCAGAGAAGGGGAAGATGGGACTTCCAGTTAGGGAGGAATCCTGGAAAGGTTTTATGGATGAGATAGCAATAAAGCAAGAGCTCAAAATGTGAATAGGGAGTAGGATTTGGGTATGCAGTTAGAGTGTGTGAGCTAGTTCAGGTTTGTTTAAAGGTAGAAGTCAAGGTAGAGAGCTCATGTAAGGCAATATGTTAGAAGGCAATAAAAAATACTTTGAGTAATGCTTCTGACATAGTATAGGAGCCACATATGTAATTTTTAGTAACCACATTCAAAAGTAAAAACAAGTAAAATTCTAATAATACCTTTGATTTAACCCAATATATCTAAAATATTAACATTTAACATAATCAGTATAAATTTATTAAGAAATATTTCTATTTTTCATACTAAGTCTTTGAAATCCAGGGTTGCATTTAAAAAATTTTTTTTAATGGTTTTTTTTTTTTTTTTATTTCTGAAGAGTGAGAGAGACAGACAGACAGACAGTGTGAGCAGGGGAGGGGCAGAGAGAGAGAGGAGACAGAGAATACAAAGCAGGCTCCAGGGTCTGAGCTGTCAGCATAGAGCTTGATGCGGGGCTTGAACCCACGAACTGTGAGATCGTGACCTGAGCTGAAGATGGATGCTCCACTGACTGAGCCAACCAGGTGCCCTCAGGGTTGCATTTTATACTTACAGCTCATAATCAGTTTATATGAGCCATCTTTGAAATGCTAAATTACCACATATGGCTAGTGATCTGCATAGTAATGAAATTCTTGAGTTGATTTTAGTTAATAAGGACAAGAAATAAAAATCTAAATAGATTGAGGGGCATGTGGGTGGCTCAGTTGGTTAAGGTTTTGGTTCAGGTCATAATCTCACAGTTCATGAGATTGAGTCCAACGTTGGGCTCTAGGTAGCCTGCTTAGGATTCTCTCTCTCCCTCTCTCTTGCCCTTCCCCTGCTCCTATGCACATATTCTTTCTCAAAATAAATAAATAAAACTTAAAAAACATAGATTAAAGAAAACTAGGAGATAACACTCTTGTTATTGTGATATGTTGTTTTATTTGGGTTGAAAAATGTGTCACCCCCAAAATGATCACCCAACTACTCTTTCTTCTGTTGCCATTTATTTTGCCTACCCATAGTCCTTTGCTTAGGATAACTCAACTTCTGATTCTATGAAAGTAAAGGTAATTTAGCCTCAAGCTAGTTAATTTAATCCTTTCCTTGGGAGACAGTTGTTGACTTAGTTTTGACCAATAATATTGAAGGAGACATTTTCTGGGGTGTATAGGAAAGATGCTTCCTCTCTCTATTGAGAAATCACCCTGAGGTGTGTCTGCCTGTCTTGTTCTCTCTCTTTCTGTGGATGTGAACAAAGAAGGTTAGGGAGGCCTCTTGTAACTACTCCAGTAGCAAGCCTGAAGAAAAAGTAGAAAGACAAAAAGAGAGCCTTTGATTACATCAGTAATCCTCAGAACCTGTCTTACTCTGTATCCTGTGGGAGAGATTGCTACCCAGTATCCATCTTCTTTTGTCTTGGTAGTGGATCTTAATGTATAATTTTGGCACATTGCCGCACTGAATAAAAACATATCCTGGCCTCGTTTGAAGTGAGGTATGGCCACATGACTAATTCTTACCAGTGAGGTGCAAGCTGAAATGTTATGTATGACTTTCAAGAAGTCTTCTGCTTCATGACTTCAGCTATAGCAGCTTTCTTGACCATAGTATGATCTTGAAGTTGGAGGTCAGGGCTGAGGGTAATGGAACAATAATGTTGTAGCCTGAGTTTCTATTAAGATCTTGGGTCTTATGGGGCACCTGGGTGGCTTAGTCGGTTAAGCATCCGACTTTCACTTAGGTCATGATCTCACGGTTCGTGGGTTCGAGCCCCGCGTCGGGCTCTGTGCTGACTGCCAGCTCAGAGCCTGGAGCCTGTTTCAGTCTGTGACTCCCTCTCTCTCTGACCCTCCCCTGCTCACACTGTCTCTCTCTCTCTCTCCTAGAAATAAATAAAACATTAAAAAAAAATCTTGGGTCTTCTGTGTCACTTTTAACCACCTAAGCCCATATATTTTTTTTTTTATGTGAATGAGGGATAAACGTCTGTTTTTCTACAACCACTGGTATTTTGCTTCTTTTTTGGAATGGCTAAAACTTTGACTATGTCCTTTTGGTGAGACAGCAGTGACCTAACACAGACAAGATCCCTACTACCAGGGAATCTGTCTCTTACTGGAGGAAAAGAAAGATTTAAAACACAGTAAACAAATGGAAGAGAAACTTTCCAGTAGAGACCAGAGCAACAAGGGCAGCTAATGTGTGCAGTCATGGAGGCCACCTTGAGGAACAGACATTGGAGCTGCGGCCTGCAGAGCAACAAAGAACCTACCACAGGAGATCTGGTCCAAGCACTCTAGGCCGAGAGAATAGGCAGAACAAGTGGCCTAAGATGAAGACAGAGGGGATTACAGTGTTCCTGGAATGGATGGAGTGAAGGCAAGGGGTAAAGAAACAGGAGTCTCAGGCAGGGCCCAGATCAAATAGAACTGTTCAGACCAAGAGAACTATTTTAATTCTTAGGGGATCTAGTAAACACTAGGTCATTTTTCAACAAAAGAATACATAGTCTGGTTCCTTAATTTTTTTTTAAATTTTCTCACTAATTTGCAGTTTTATGATCACTTAGTAGATAATATAGAAGAATTATTTACAGTCGAAAGTGAGGAATGAAGGTAGCTTGACTAAGATGATAGCAGTGGAGATAAAAATAAACACATCTATTTTTGATTCAGCATTAAATAAATGGAAGAGATATTCCAGTAATTAACCTTAAAGAACTGATCTTTTTATTCTAATTGTAGGTCATCTATTCTTTGGCCTTACGTAGGAAAGAAGAGAATGTAGGAGGAGTTAAGAAAATGATGATAAACAGTGGCAGGTCGATTAAAAAAAAAAAAAAGGTCAAAGAATGGAAAAGTGTGCAAATCAGGAGAAAGCCTGAGGATGCAGAGCAAGTGAAATGATGATTGGAGCACCCCAAAAGCTTTCATGACCAGGCAGATGAAAGAGGATAAAACAGAAAGTAAAGGGACACATGGGGGAATGGGAATTTGCTCACTTCAAAGCTTTATCTGAGCCCTTCTTGCAGAGAACACTTGAGCTGATAGGATGATGTTTTCAGAGAACTGGAGAATGTTTTCTCTTTTTTATCAGATAATGGCAAATAATAAAACTCATCATTTTAGGGTGCCTGTGTGTCTCAGTTGGTTAAGCATCTGACTTTGGCTCAGGTCATGATCTCAAGGCTGGTGAGTTCAAGCCCTGCATCAGGCTCTATGTTTACAGCTTGGAGCCTACAGCCTGCTTCAGATTCTGTGCCTCCCTCTCATTCTGACCCTTCCCTGCTCACAGTCTGTCTCTCTCTCAAAAACAAAAATAAATAAATAAACATTAAAGTTTTAAAAACCTTCATTATTCTAAATGAAATGGTTCATTTACTTTTGATGTTTTACTCATGATATATATACTTCATATTTACACTTCTTTTATAATATTCCTATTTTTTAAGATAATACTACATTTTGGCAGTCATATATATTCAGTTCCTAAGGTTATTTTTTAGTTTAAATTATTTTAAGAAAACTCTTAAAGGTACTACATAGGCATTATTAAAAATATCAAAAATGGAAAGATGTGCAGAGTTGAAAATATCCTTAATTCCATTGCCTAATAGCTAAATTCAACATTGAATTTCTAGATATTTATACAACTGAGATTGCACCCTTTTAAAAAGTTTTTTTCCTATATTTCATAGACATTATCACATAAGTACTGTCCTATGTTTTAAAAATGTTTTCATGAAAGCATTTTTAAGGAAATTTATTTCATCACTTTTAAATTTGAATATTTAACAAATATTTTAATTGCATGGCTACTGCATAGTTTTCTTATCACTTCCTAAATCTTGAATATTTATTTTCAGTTTTCCACTATAATAACAACATTGAGATAACTCTTTGCCCATAAACTTCTATCTTCATTTCAATACTGTTTCAATATAATTAGCTTTGATTCCCAAAAGAACTATTAAACATGGAGACTTTTTTAAGCCTCTTTTGGAATTATTCTTCACTCTGTTTTTTCTTCCCTTTTTAAGTTTGGTTACTAGCTAATTCCTGTAAATTGTATTTCTATCCAAGCCTACCTCCCCATTCTCACTGCCATACTGTAGTCAAGACCTGAATTACATGTGTATCATAATTCCTGCAGTGGTCTTCTCCTCTCTCGGCTGCCCAATTCTTCCCCTTCCCACTCAAATCAGTCCTATGTATACACTGCTGCTAGAGGAACCTTCCTCAAATATATCCCTGATATCACTTCTCTGCTCAAAAACATTCTCAATGGCTCAGCGCTGACTACTTAACTAAATACAAACACCTCATCGTGACAATCAAAGACCAAGTGGCTTCTAGTAGATTTTCCAGTTTTCTTGCCAGGTCTCCTATATCCAGCCTGTATATAGAAGATAGCCTGTTACATCTCCCTTCTGTCAAGAACTATGAAGAATCTGAGATTTCTCCCTACTTACAGTCTATTAAGTTAGCTTGCTGGTCTCATGGATGCAGGTAGACAGCATGAGACTCCTGGAACAGAGACCGAGGGCAGTGTATTACTCAACACAAAACAGGAGCCAGATTATGAACATTTTTCTGTGCCAGCTCCTCAAGCTTCACTTCACACAGGTTAACACAAAGAGAGCAGGGCAATCAATACCAGTTCTCACGGTGGGTTATGAATGAACCCTGAGCTTAGGAAACTTGAATTTTTCATAATGAATGAGGGGAATTTCTCTCCCTTGCTCCAAAGGGGTATATTATCTGCATCTTGGCAAAGATTCTGGAAAAAAAAGTCAATTAGTGACTTGCTCCCAAGATGTGGAGAAATGTGACAGACCTATGAATAATTATCCCCAACAACGTCAATTTTCTTTCTGCCTAAAATGCCATCTTTTTAGGCTTTGCTTTATTAACAATCTACGAAGGCCATTTATAACAATTTGCCCTGAAACTACCTTCATGTAGCCAGAAAAAGAATCTTTTTTTGAGTGTCCATAGCACTGTTTGTAATCTCTTCTATTTATATTGTTCCATTTTTACTACAGTACTTTAGTCAACTAGGTTTTCTGTAGTCAAAAACATTCATAATTTCTTGGTTCTTAGGGATAATCTTACTTGGCATTATGTTTTCATTACTATCTGGAGAAAATATACAATAAACAATTAAATTCTATATTATCTAGTGATTCAGTAAGAGGATTTTCATGGAATATGTTCATCACAGAAAATTGGCTCATTAGATTTCCTAACCTCAGTAATTTTGGCTTAGAAATATGAAAAGAATCAATTATTTGTCAGCAAGCAAGGACTCAAAATGAAAAAATCTACACAGACACACACATAAGGCAGGAGGGATCTTAAAGTGACATGTGTAAAATAGAGTTATAAGTAATTCAGTATCATGAGTAAGCATAAGCCCTGACATAGAGAAAAGTTGTAAGATCCCACTGCAGAGGAACCTAACTGCCTTGGATTCAGAATCACTGACCTTTGAGCTATCATTTTCAGTGATGCTCTTATTTCCTCACTATTTGGTTCTTCCCACTTGACCTGGGACTTCTCTTGGGTACAAGTCATTAACCCCTTATTCTTTCAAAACTACTAATTATCTTCCCCGCAATTATTTCAGACAACCAGAATGAGTCACTGCTTCTCTCAATTGAAAGAAACTAGCATGAGCACCTGGGTTGTTCAGTGGGTTTAGCATCCTACTCTTGACTTTGGCTCACGTCATGATCTCACAGTTCATGAGATGGAGCCCTACGTCAGGCTCTGTGCTGACAGTGCAGAGCCTGCTTGGGATGCTCTCGCTCTGCCCTGCATACCCCACTTGCTTTCTCTCTGCCCCTTCCCCACTTGCACGTGTGTGTATGTGTGTGTGTGTGTATGTACATGCACACACGCACACGCTCACATTCTCAAAATTTAAAAAGAAAAGAATAGCAAGGAAATGAATTGGATAAAACATACCAGTAGTGTTCTGATAAATGTTTAACAGATTCGTAGGACGGAAAAGGCCCTAATTGGCAGCATTCACCAATTTTGATGGCATAAATACTCCTACCATGACTTATTTCAAGCTACCAACATATTTAAGAACAATACAGAATTGTGAAGAGGCATGCATGACCGATTCTCTTGAGATTGTATAAACTGACTCCAGCACAACACTGGATTAAAAATTAAACCTAAGCATGCAGATCTTGTTCTTTTTTTTAATCTTTCCTTATAAAAGTCAGTAACAATTTCTGAGCTATCACTTTAAAAAACTGATATTACTGGGGGCCCTGTCTGGTTCAGTCAGCAGAGCATGCAACTCTTGATCTCAGGGTCATGAATTCAGGCCCCACTTTGGTCACTCTGATCTTACTGTTAGGATTGTTACCCCTCCCATCCCATTATGTTATGCCTGTTAATTTATAGGACAGTTTAACTTCCTTGTGTATTTTGAAGGATATATATTATTTTGTTTATATTTTCCTCTAACTATATGCACTATATTTTTGCCATAGTTTTGGTTAAATTTGAAATCACTTACTGCATTTTGAATTGTTACATTATAAAAACTGCTTGACTTTCAAATTGAAAGACTTCAAATGAAACGGGAAAATCTATAAGTACTTCAGAGCCTTAAAACTGTCCTGCACTACATGTGATGATTTGAAATTATTGTGGCACTTTCCTTTTGGTTATAAGTACTTCTCTTTGTAAGTAGTAGGGACTCTGAACTTACAAAGTAGAAAATAATTTAAAATTATTGGAGTGCTTCAGGTTTTTAGGAGACCTTCATTCTTTCAAATTGGAATTCCAATTTGTGAAGTGCTTCAGTAACTTTAAATTGCTGAATGCTGTAGACTCAAGACTCTGGTACAGAGCTCCTACCAAAGTACTTATTATACATTAAAAATCATTCAGCAAATTTTAAGAGGATATGGCCAGATTATTAATTTATTTTTCCCTCCATCTATAATTAAGAACTTAAATGATACATGTGAAAAACAAAAGATCCATATTTTAATCATAACTGTCAACTCCTAGCTTTATCTTTTGATTCCTCTATGATAAAGATATTTGTATGAGACTTCTGAAACACTATGGACTTGAAAAGATATGAATGAAGATAACTTTGATAAGTCCGAATAAACTCACCTTTTTGGAAAACACTTGAATATTATTTCTTGTGCCTTATGGATCTCAACACAAATAAATTAGGACCTTAATCTTCTGTGTATTATGGTAACAGTTATTATGAAATTAATTAGCAGAGCAGTTTTATTCCAGTTGAAATGTAAATAAATTTATAAAAGCTAGTATACTAACCCCAGAAAATTTTAAAATATGTAGGCAAAAGAGTAAACTTTTTTTTTTTTTTGTCTTCATAAATCAAGTAACAAGTGAGGCTGGTGGCCATGACAGTTTATGTTTGTCCATAAGGTAATAGATTCAACAATTTCAAAGCACTTCCACCTCCTTATAGCCTTAGCAAATCATGACTGAAGTCAGTGACTCTTGTAGGTCCATCCATTACAAAGAAATGGGTCCCTGTCCGTTGGTTTCTAATGCCATTTCCATCACTTGGTGCATATATTTCCCAAGTGCTATCAGAAACAAATGAATGCAATAGTTTGCCTTTTCTCCTGTGACTTGGAAAAAAATGTAGGGGTATATTTTCTTCCCTGCAGCCTAAATAAAAAAACAGATATCACCACCAACAGCTATTAGGACCACTGATAAAGATTGTAACAAATTTAAAAATAGAAAAAAGCAGAATATACCACTAATCTGTATATGTACATTAGTTTTACATAGTTTTTTAACTTTCTGTCACATAGAGAATTTGCTATCCTAAAATATGTCTGAAACCCAAAAGATAATATGGCATTATCACCTTACTGGAGGGATATGACCTTTTAAAATATTTTATCTTATTGATTTCTTTTTTAAAAAAAAGTGCACACAGATCTATGAAAAGGATAAAAGATACTTTCATATGAACACTCCTAATGGAAGGGAAAGTATTCTGAAAAAGTTCCTCATTATCCTAAATTTACCATTCTCATGGAGCATGTTTGTTGGGGTGAAAAATAATATGCCCTAAAACTTGATAATTATTAGAAGTAATCTTTTTAAATGTCTGATTTTTAAAGTTTTAAATGACTAAAATGCAATGGAGGGAAGAGTATGTTCTCTGTCTGACGTTGTTTGTTTTAATTAAAGCACAGGAAGCCACCCAGGCGCAAACAGGGAATTAGACTTGTCAAAGAGTTCACATTCTTAGGTTATTTTATTTTTTAATAATACATAAATTATTTCATGACCAAAAGTGGGATCAGCCAGTTGACAGGAAATACTTCTTTAACATATGGAAAGTAACACACACAGAAGAACACAGGCAGTAAGTGTCCCTTCACTTGTAATGCCATTTAGGAAGCTAGGTTTAATGGAAATTGAAAAACCTATAATTGTGCTATATATATATATATATATATATATAAAACCTTCATCATCTAATTCTAATATTGATAAGCTTCAGGAGATGATCCAGAATAGAGGATATAGCATGAAAACTCCTCTTAATAGATTTACAGACTTTTATTCACTGATACAGTACAAGGTTTGACTGTAGCTCCTTTAGCCACAGGACTGCTAAGAGAGTGTATAAACCCTTCCACATCATTCATGAATGGAAAACTAACCTCTAACCAAAGCACCAGATTAGACCAGATCCAGGAACATTTTCAGCACAGAACAGAACATGGCATATTGGTACAAGTACCAGAGTATTCTTTCTTAGAATTTCTGCTTTCATTTTATCTGCCACTATTCACACTGTATGCTCTCTGAATAGCAAAATGCTTTCTGAACTTTTAAAGGACCTCACTCATTTTTATCACTTCTTTTATAAGGAGCATATGTTGATCTCATTTCAGGAGGCTCTATTTAGGTTTCTATTCATGTAATTGAAGGAAATAAAATATGTGTATGTGCCTTATCTCTCAAAGGCAGAACCTACTTATCATTGCCTTTTAAGTTGCAAAGAATACAAGATGACTTCTGTATGTTCTGAGAAGCAATTAGCATATTGTGGATTCCCAAATGTTAAATGACAGCCTTATACAAGAATCTGGCATCTGATGCGTTGTGAATTTATATTTCCAATAAAATATCCGAGTGTTAAGAAGTCTCCTGTTTAGTAGCAAACGCATCAAGTCAGAGTAGGCTGAAAGGACCAAAGTGATTAAACGGAGCAAAAGAAGGGAGATCAGAATTCTAGGCTTTAAAATACACATAATAACTGTGTGTGTGTGTGTGTGTGTGTGTGTGTGTGTGTACATTTATTAAAAAACCAAGCTGTGCTATGACCAATTGCTTTGGCCTCTAATTTCATGTATACTGATAGCAAGATTTTTTTTAAGAAGGTATGAAGCTGAATTGATTTGTCAATGTCCAGGTTCAGTGATAACAGTCATTAGGATGATAAAAGTGACATGTGAAATGTGATTTTTCTTTTCCTGAAATTAAAAGGGAGGATCAAAAACAACACTTACTTCTTCATAGTATTTATACTGCTTTGTGTTTTGCAATGTATGTGCCTATATGAGGAGCAGGGGATGGGATAAAGGAGTGAGATTAAGAGAAAATGAAATCACTTCTTTTTGCTTTAAAATTTTTTCTAAGTCATTTAAATAACAATTTTAAAACTAAAAAGTAGCATATTTATTCATAATGTTAGATCTGAAGCCCTATAGTCCAGAAAAGATTTTTTACCTGAGACTTAGGGCAATATATAGCTGCTATCATTTTTCTGAGACTGCCTGGTGTTCCACGAAAATTACAGGAGAACATCTGTATAATGATGGATCTGACAGAACTAATGGACAATAACCTGTATTAGATCAGGTCTTTATTGAATGATATTTTTATCTTTAAAGGGAAATTATGTGATTCATGTAATATTCAAATTCAGGCTATAATGTACCATCAATAATAATTTCGTGTAGCACTATTCATGTTATGACTTATCTCCTTTGAAGTTGTTACCTGATGAGTTTTGTTTCCTGGAGCTTAGCCAATTTAAAAGCAGAATGGAAATTAGTTACTTCAGTTTCAACAAAAATCAAAGAAGGACGTTCTCTAGGTAGATGTTCTACATACAGGGACTTTCAAAAGCCCACCTTTCTATAAAGCTTCCACAGCCTCTGACAAAGCTGCCTCTTGAAAGGAGATTGCAGGCACAGTAGATGTCAAAGGGAGTAGCAGCTAGAGATACCGAATGAGCCAGCATTGGCTGGTCACCAAGTTCTGCTTGTCCAGAGAGTCCTGAAATCAGCAAAAGTAAAAGGACCCAGAGGCTGTCAAAGTCTCTTTAATTTGGGGTCATTTGAAAGTGAATTCTTTTATGGCTTGTCCAAGTGATGACTAAATTGCTGGTAAACCGAAGATACTGGTTCTTTGCAGAAATCATGTTGAGATGTGATTTCTTTTGTTAAGAGAATTCTTTCTCAAATATCTATTCTCAGATAGCTGATAATGGGATCAATATCACCTTGATCTAGATGTGGTTAGAGAACAGAATGAGATTATCATTTTACTAAACTATAAGTTGTTTCCTAGGGTTTTTTGTTTGTTTTTAATTTACTCTTATAGAAAAAAAAGAATATTCTGTATGAAATGCCTTTTACTCTGGGAATTATTAGTCAAGAAATATTTGAAGGGCATTTTTCTATGTCCCCCTCCTGGAGTTTGTTTTTACTGGGTAAATGATTCATGACTTTTCACAACAGTCACAATTTTTGGCCATTGTGTGTCCATGGCTTTAATATTTAAAAACATAAAACTCATTTTAAAATATCTGTGTCTGAGATTAATCATTTTCTAATTTTTTAAAATTACAACAGACACGTGTGTATGGGTTGTACATGTCTGGATAAATCATTTGTTTCCATTTATCTTTATTAGGCTGCACAAATAATTGAAATTGAATTATAAATGCCTCTTCATATGTAGTAAAATTAAATGTATATAGTAAGATCAAATAAAAAGAATATCACAAATGCTCCCTGATATTTCACAGTAAAAAGTTGATTTTTAAACTTAATAGAACAAGAAGTATTTTCATGTTCTTCCTGCACATAGTCACTGTGAAATGATACCCATTAAAAGTAGCATCATTTCTTCTGGATCACTGTCTATACTTTTAAAACATTGGGAAGTAGGGGTACCTGGTTGGCTCAGTTGGTTAAGCATCTGACTTTGAGTCAGGTCATGATCGAATGGTTTGTGAGTTTAAGCCCTGCATCCAGCTCTGTGCTGACAGCTTGAATTCTAGGTCTCTGTGTCTCTCTCTCCTCCTGTCCCACTTGTTTGTTCTCTCTCTCTCTCCCTTGCTCCCAAAAATGGAAAAAAATATATATTTAAAAAAAATTGGAAAGTAGAAGAAATACTACAGTTCCAGGGTTGGGGAATAACACATGAATGTCAAAAACTGTCAACTTTATCAATAACCTATCTCCTCTAGTCGAGTCAGAATTGAGATGGGAATGGTTTGTCAGTATTTGCCCCCTTACTTCTGAGTCAATTCCTTTGGGAACTATTCACCTAAAGAATGAATATCAGTTTAAGAATATTTTGATGTTTGCATTTACACCAGCACTTTCTGTGCTTAGAGTTCTTACTATTTTTTGTCCACAGTGGTGCTGTTTCATATTAAAGACTGTATCAGCAATGAAAGATTTCAGGATTTACTATTGACTCAGCACAAGAAAAGGCATAAACATCTCTTATTGCTTTATTAGGAATGTTATTAATGTGACTGCAACCAGATTTAACATATATTAATATTCACCTTCATTTTTGTGGAAAAAATTCTGTCTGGTAAAAATACCATTTAGTTCAATATGACTCTCCTCAGGGAATCTCTCAGAATTATAAATAGGCACATCTATTATAATTTACGCCAATTTCTGCTAAAGTGAGTCAGCAGTTGACCTTAGATTGTTCATCAATAAAACTCTAGTCTCTTTACTTTGTAAGGTGCATACAGCCTATTGAATCTTATTTACTAATAGCATCTAATCTTACTTTAGGGGAGAGAGGTCCCTTATGGAATATAACCACAATAATGTCAAATATTTGTATGATGCTATTGAGTTCACAAAATGCTTTCATATATTGAAATCCATCTGATTATCTCAATAAATATCACTCCCCCCTTGGAAGTGAAATAGCCTCCAAATATGAAGAATCTTGAGATTACACAGTTAGTAGTGGTGAATCTAAGATTGGAAGTCCTGGCTCCTCACTCATAGGTTGGTGTCTTTTCCACTCCACCTTGCTGCACTGAAAGCAACAACATGCACTTAAAGAAGCTGTGAGTGACTATGTCTTTATATCTAGAGGAGGGAATTTAAAAACTAGGTTAAGGGGGTAATGAGGGAAGGACAACTTGGCAGGCAAGATCCTGAGGTGATCTAACAGTCCTTAGCTTCAATCCTAGTCTTGTGGATTTTGACTTATCAGTGCTCTCTCATTGACTGTATAAAACGGTTCTAAAACTTGGGAGTCTTTCAGTGGTTTATTTATCAACTGCTTTGTGTGTGTAGTATTGATCTCTTCTTAACGATACATTACTTCTATTTAAAAACAAAAAACAAAAAACTTAGGAGCACCTGGGTGGCTCAGTCGGTTAAGCATCAGACTTTGGCTCAGGTCATGATCTCATGGTTCATGGGTTTGAGCCCCGTGTCAGGATCTGTGCTGACAGCTAGCTTTCTGCTTCCAATTCTGTGTCTCCCTCTCTCTGACCCTCCCCTGCTCACACTGTCTGTCTGTCTCTCTCTCTCTCTCACAGAAATAAATTTTTAAAAAAATTAAAAATGTTTTCAAAAATTTATAAAACACTTATATTTTACTTCCAGTCTTTTATTATTTAAACAGAAATTTTGGAGGGCCTACTATGTTCCACATTAAAGTAGGTAGGAGGGATACAACAGTGAACAAGACAAACACATTCCCAGCCCACTTATAGCTTTTATTTACATATATTTATCAGCATTTTTCATTGCTGACTACATTTTGGTACAAACTCAGTTAGTTTGGGAAGGAAACATATACTTGGTTATTATTTTCCTAAAACTTGAAATTGCTACTGATAGGCATTCTTTTCCTTATGTTTTGATATCATGAGTTCAAACCATCAAGTTACCTTAAACTAGATTGCTTTTTGCTTTTAAATCAAGACTTGAATTTACTTTGAGATTCTTGTGTGAGGTACTCTGCCAGTTTTTCCCCAAGCTGTCTGCTCCTTCCTTCCACAGTCATCCCACCCCATCCGCAGCCAATTTCACCCTCCAGATCTTGTCATGTCTTCCTCTGACTCAGCATTCAGGCTTCAGGCAGCTCCCCTCTTCTCAGAGATCAGGCAGGCAGGCTGTGAGGTAACCGGATGGCTGCATCGTAGGTATATGCCAACATAAAACATCTGAAACAAAAACGATGTTCTGTGATTTTTTTGAGTTTGTTTGCATTTTTTGTCTCGATGAGAAAGAATTTTAGGAAAAGAAATAACATCTATTATGGGTACAGGTGTGCTTCGTTCAGTGTATATACTTTTTCTCAGGTCTCTCATCTAAGCTCAGTCTTGAAAATCAGGAAAGAGAGAGGGAGAGAAAAAAAGAGGGCGAGAGACACTGAGGACTAAGAGAAATAGATTTAGTTTACCTTCCCTGACTGATGCCATATTAGAAGAACACACTGCAGAAGCGGCATCATGCAGCAGTAAGAACATGGTGTCTGTACTTAGAACGCCTGAGCTCTGCCACTGACTAGGTGTGTGACCTTTGTAAAACGACTTCACCCTCTGAATCTTACTTTTCTCACTTACAAAAGAAAATAATAACCTGCTTTGAATATGTCGTAGGATTGTCCTATGAATTAGCAGACAAGTGCTATGTGAACTCTGAAGTAGAGCATAAATTAAGGTGACATTATTCCAAGACTTGAGCCATGGGATGTCCATGTTAAGTCTTATGGGGTGGAGAGGGAGGGAATAAAGCCAGGAAAAGAGAGAAAGTTCTAGTTTATTCCATTCCCTAATCCATTGTACTCCTTTTCCTTTCTCTGGGTACCATTTTATCCCTCATCTGTCTTCCCCATCCAGCATATTCATTTTAGCTTTCTTAATGTTTTCTTCTCCCTGTCTTTCTCATCCTCATCACTTCTCTCTGTAAACCTATAAACTAGTGAGTTCCATTTGGGAATTTCTCTTTATTTTTCCATTTACCTCGGAAGTTACTAGAAACTTTTAAAACAAAATAAACTTGGATTCATCTTAATTTTTTTAATGTAAGTTGTATGACAGATGGTGAAGGAAGTGGAAAGGAAGCTTACTCAAAATCAAAGAGCAGTGGGATATAGCATCTCCAAATATATGGAAACTGAGAGTATATGGCGTTTTACTTAACCATGCCCTATACAGCAGTTAGTACAGTGTTCTGTCCCCCACGGAAGACTCTTCTATGTTGGGTAATGATGATATTGGCTGGCTATTCCATTGCTGAGAAGGCTTTTATCTTTGGGATCTATAACTAGATCCTCCTCAGGTTTTCCTGAAGAATCTTTTGATGCCTTTCTGGTTCCTTCTTCATAAGGGGATAGTTTGTCAGCTCAAGGTAAATAGCTGAATTAGTGAAGAGTTCCAGTCTCTGTTGCCAAAAATAGTTTTTGATTGTATGAGAATGAACCTGGATGTGAGATGTATTGGCTTCTAGACCCAGGTCTGCTATTTGAGTCAGGTGATCGTGATCAAGTCACTTAACCTGTTAACCTTGCTAGAGAGATTTTGGTGCTCAAAACATAGAGCTTTATATTATTAAAGTCTGTAGTTCCATAATGTTTGAGTCTACACTGCCTGGGTTTGAGACTACCTCTATGCTTATTGACTGTGTGGCCTTGGACATTTAGTATCTCTCGTCTCCTTTCATAACAAAGTGTAATAATAGTACAAGGTTATGAGACTTTAATGTGCTAATACATGTAAAGTGCTGAAAGCAGTGCCTGGCACTTGACATGTACTCAGTAAATATTAGCTGGTAAGATTTTCCATTTATTATGTGGACAAATGGCTGGATTTTATAGTCAGAAATGGGAGTGTGTTTAGAGTTGGCAGACACATTGAGCCCACTGTGTTCAAGCAGTAGTGTACCTGGAGAGACAGATACCCCAAATGTCCTAGAAGTTAAGGTTCAGGATTCCTATGTGTACAACTTTTCACTGGATCCTTGTTGGAAGGATTGGACAGTACTCAGAGTTTCATGAATGGAAATATTTCAAAGCTGCACAAATTACAGAAACTATTCTCCAAAGTATAAGAAACTGGCTGGATCTTTCTTCAAAGGTCTGATTTTACTCATTATTCTGACTCTTTTTCCCACACCCTCTCTTTGCCTCTTGTCAGGGAGGTCAGGTTTTCATTTATTAGTTTTACATTTGAGGAAACCACTACACAAAGAAGTTTTACATATACAGTGCCAGAGAAGACCAGGCTGACCAGAGTACTAAGTCTGGTCAGTACTTCAGTCCTTTTCTGTCTTCCTGGCAACGTCTTTCTAAACATCAATTTAAATAAACTAATTTTTAAATTTATGCTTCACCAAAGCATAAATATGTCACAAGGTCTTATTTATCTCTTGAAATTTGGAGTTTAAGAAACAACTATTGATTTCAAAGGAAAATGAATATTCTATTAATAAAAGTTGTATACTACCTAGAGAATCTCAAATTAATTCTAAACAGAAGTTTCCATTCATTGTATGATGTGTATATTACACAAGTGCATAACCTCATAAACTTTTGCATGACAAAAAACTTTTCCCTTACCAATTTTGTGTGAATTAAAGCCCAAACCAGTGTTCCATGTAATAATAGATCCATCATATTGGTGTTCACAAAATGTCAAACAGGACGACCTTATTGCATTAGCTTGTTAGGACTGTAGTAACAAAATACCACAGGTGGGTTTGCTTAAACAACAGACAGTTATTTTCTCACAGTTCTGGAGCCTGGAAGTCCAAGATCAGGTGTAAACAGATTTGGTTTTTCCTGAGGCCTCTCTCCCTGGCTAGGGAACTTCTCACTGTGTCCTCACCTGGCCTTTTCTGTGTGCAAGCACACATTCAGTATCTCTTCCTCTTCTTATGATGATGCCAGTCCTATTGGATTACGACCACACCCTAAGGGCCTCATTTTAACTTAATCACCTCTTTAAAGGCTTTCTCTTCAAGTAGGGTCATGTTCTGAGGCACTGGGGTTTGCAAACCTTCCTCATTTGGAAGGTCAAGAGTAAGTTCATAACATTTACGTAATGGAAGAACAGAGCGAAAAAGGTCTCTGCTATTAATTTGCTTTGTTTTTTATTTCAAAAGAGACTTTAAAAATGTTTTAATTAAAACAAAAATGTAAAATATAAATTTTAAAAGATTTAATTAGATTGATCATGGTGATCATTTCACAATATATACATACAAATACCAAATCATTACATTGTACATCTGAAACTAAGATGTTATATGTCAGTTATATCTCAATAAAAAATTAGTTAAGGTAAGTGTGTTTAGGGGCACTTGGGTGGCTCAATGGGTAAAGCATACAACTCTTGACGCTTAGGTCAAACTTGCGCGCAGGTCATGATCTTGCAGTTCCTGAGTTTGAGCCCTGCATTTGAGCTCTGTGCTGATGAAGTTGAACCTGCTTGGGATTCTGTCTCTCCTCTCTACCCCTATCCTGCTTGTGCTCTCCCACTTTCTCTCTCAAAATAAATAAATAAACAAAAAAAATATTTATTTTTAAAATTTTTTTAACGTTTATTTATTTTTGAGAGACCGAGAGAGCAAGCATGAGCGGGGAGGGGCAGAGAGAGAGGGAGACACAGAATCTGAAGCAGGCTCCAGGTTCTGAGCTGTCAGCACAGAGCCTGATGCAGGGCTTGAACTCACAGACTGTGAGATCATGACCTGAGCTGAAGTAGGACGCTTAACCTACTGAGCCACCCAGGCGCCCTCCAAAAAAAATTTTTTTAAATGTGTATTTACAGAATGTCGACATACTATTTTATATGTCTATATATATCCTTAGAGGAAAAAGAAAGTAATGTGCATAAGAATAAGAGAGCTTTTCTAGTGAATAGTTAGAACAATAATCAAACCCTTTATATTATATTTTAAGTACTTAACAAATGTGAGCACATGTAATCCCCATTATAGCCATATGAGGGGCTGCAACGGATTGGTCTCCTGCCTTCACATTCAACTGACCCCTCTACTGCAGTCTCTGATTTTATCACTGTCTGGCTCAAATTGTTCCATAACAACTTTCTATACACAGTAAAATCTAATACTTTTATCTTGGCATAGAAGAAACACCCTTCATTGTCTGCATACCAGCCATGGGGAATTCTTTGCTATAAGCAAAATTCTCTCCCACATTTTTGCCCTTACACAAGGTATCCATTCTGCCTTTTACTATTTAAAAAAGAGAGAGAGAGACAATTCCTTGGCTTATCTATGGCAAAATGTTGTTTGTCATCCAACAAATGGGAGTAAGGCATAGTGGAAGAGGCACAGTCTTTTGGGTCAGACAGATCTGAGGTTGGATGCATTATTGCCAGTTAGTTACTTTTATGCCTCAGAGCTCCAGTATCTCCTCTACACCATGGTAGTAATACCACCACCCTGTGCTTGTGAGAACTAGAAACAATTGCACTTTGTGCTCTGCCAACCATATTTATGCATGTATATGTGGGGTATCTAATAGCGTTTATCATTATATTATTAATCATAATACTACATATACTGCTGTTCCTTGAGTGTAAGACCGAAATTAAAGATAAAAATTCTGCTGGTAGATGTTAGTCTACATTGAACTTTTATTGTTCAACTTAATATTCTGTATTCATATTCAGGTAGTTTATTTGTCATTTTCTCAGATCAAAATATTAGCATTTTTTAATGTATGTATTTTACATATGGCAATTGTTTATAATGTTACATATATGTACATTATATTGAGTAAGTAGATTTATGTTTGGCCTGAATTTGAAAGCAAAGTGCTTTTTTTTTTTTTTTTTTAAGCACTCTATTAAAGTATTATACCACTGGATGTATTTGGAGATTAGTATAAACCTATTATCACTTCAATCTATGACATAATCATATCTGTCACCTGCAAGTTTTCTCCCACCCCTATTTATTATATTTTTGTGTATGGTAAGAATACTTAATATAGATCTACCTTCTTTCTTTTCTTTCTCTTTCCTCTCTCTTCTTTCCTCTCTTCTTCTTTCCTCTCTTCTTCTTTCCTCTCTTCTTCTTTCCTCTCTTCTTCTTTCCTCTCTTCTTCTTTCCTCTCTTCTTCTTTCCTCTCTTCTTCTTTCCTCTCTTCTTCTTTCCTCTCTTCTTCTTTCCTCTCTTCTTCTTTCCTCTCTTCTTCTTTCCTCTCTTCTTCTTTCCTCTCTTCTTCTTTCCTCTCTTCTTCTTTCCTCTCTTCTTCTTTCCTCTCTTTCCTTCTTTCTTTCTTTCCTCCCTCTTTCTTTCCTCCCTCTCTTTCTTTCTTTTCTTTCCTCCCTCTCTTTCTCTTTCTTTCTTTCTTTCCTCCCTCTCTTTCTTTCTTTCCTCTCCTCTCTTTCTTCTCTTTCTTTCTCCTTCTTTCTTTCTTTCTTTCTTTCTTTCTTTCTTTCTTTCTTTCTTTCTTTCTTTCTTTCTTTCTTTCTTTCTTTCTTTCTTTCTTTCTTTCTTTCTTTCCTCCCTGCCTTTCTTTCTTTCTTTCTTTCTTTCTTTCTTTCTTCCTTCCTTCCTTCCTTCCTTCCTTCCTTTCTTTACTTTTTTTTTTTAATATTTTTATTTATTTCTAGGAGAGAGAGAGAGACAGTGTGAGCAGGGGAGGTCAGAGAGAGAGGGAGTCACAGACTGAAACAGGCTCCAGGCTCTGAGCTGGCAGTCAGCACAGAGCCCGACGCGGGGCTCGAACCCACGAACCGCGAGATCATGACCTAAGTGAACCGCGAGATCATGACCTAAGTGAAAGTCGGACGCTTAACCGACTAAGCCACCCAGGCGCCCCGTCTTTACTTATTTTTGAGAGAGAGAACAAGTGGGGAGGAGGAGGGAAAGGGAGACAGAGGATCCGAAGCTGCCTCCACACTGTTAACGCAGAGCCTGATACTAGGTTCTAACTCATGAAATCAAGAGTCACTGGCTTAACCTACTGAGCCACCCAGGTTCCCCTAGATCTACCTTCTTTTAACCATTATTCTAAAGATTATTTTTTTACACTGTTGGATTTTTCAGTTACTCACTTACACAAGTAAGTAAAAAGCTCTAATATTGATATCAGTATTTCAAAATAAGAAAACATACACAAATACATATAAATCCTTGAGCATGCTATTTCATGGGAAAAGGAATAGAGCATATCAGATATGTTCATATTTATTCCTGATACCTTATCAGAGATAAGTTAAATCTCCATTGACTATTAAAACTTTATATTTCTACTCATCTGTTCTAATAGGAGACTCTTGGTCTCCTCTGTCATCTAATTTTTCACCACTGAGGCACAGAAAAACTGGAGCCAGGTGTGTCTTAAACCCTCATATTACAAATACTATTGAGTATTTGTTGATGTATTTATTGATGTGAGTATAATGTCAACCAAAGGTAAGAGGCTAGGCAATTTAAAGGCTAGGGTGGAAATAAAACTATCTGAAATAAAAAAGTTAATGAAGTACTTTGCAAAAGATTTAATCTCAAGTGCATAAAGCTTTCCCCCTTCTGTATGCATCCATCCATCCATCCCCTCTTCCCTCATTTAACTCAAATATACTTCCTTTAGGGTGCCTGGGTTGCTCAGTTGGTTAAGCATCTGGCACTTGATTTCAGGTTCATGAGTTCAAGCCTCCCCTCCAATCCCCCACCATTGGGCTCTGTATTGACAGTGTGGATCTGCTTGGGATTCTCTCTTTCCCTTTCTGTCTACCCCTATCCTGTTCTTGCTCATGTGTTCTCTCTCTCTTAGAATAAATAAATAAACTTAAAAAAAACTTACTTCCTTTGATTCTCTAGCATCCTTGCCCCTCCCTAGTCACTGCTTTGTTTTTTCATACCACTTGACTCTTTGTGTTTACATGAATCATTTTAAGTTCGTTCGTTAGATAGTAGTTTCTGTTTCTGTGCTTCTGAACTTCTTAACAATGGTATTCACTTTGTTAAGTCATTACCATCTGACATAATAACTATTTTTATATCCATCTTCCCATCAGAATATAAGCTCTGTGAGAGCAAGCCTTTGTCAGTCTTGTTTATAATAATATCCCAGAATCTAGCTCTCCTGGGGAAAAAAAAACAAACTAGGTTCTCAAGCACTTGCAACAAGACAAGTATCATTCAGGGTGCTGGAAATAGAGATGAATGAGTCTGACAAAGCCTGTGCTCTTGTGAGTTTATATTCTAGAGTAGAAAGATGTGAACACACACAATGGTATCATGATAACTGGTAGAAAAGCAAGCAGTACGAAAGGATGGAGAATAGGGTAGTGATTAAATGGTGTTTTAGCTAAAGTGATGAGGAAGGATTCTGGACTTTTGGAAGAAATTACTTTGAGCAGATAGCTAAATAAACTGAGCATCTGAGGGAGATAAGTCATTCAACTACAAAGGCTCTGAAGCAGGAATAAGTTTACATTTTTAACAGAAAAAAAGGAAATAAGGGAGCACAGGGGAAAGCTGTAAGAGGTAAGTAAGTCTGGGGTGTTTAACAGGGACCAAGTCCTGTAGGGCCTTATAGTCATCTGGAAGGAGTTTGGATTTTATTTAGAGTATGCTGTGAATCCACTGAATTAATGAATAAATGAGTGAGTCAGTGATACCAAATATCCTGTGATCCAAGTATACTTACTTAGGATCAATTAACTGATTAATTGGTATAATACCATTTTATACATGCTAATCACACCATCTAGCAAAACCCAAAAGATGTCTGATCATATGAAGCTAGATCCATAGGAATCTAGCTCAAGGGCTGGGCTCATTGGAGCAAATGATGAGAACTGTAGAGCAACAGAATGTGTGACCAAATACACGTCCGTTACTTGGTGCCACCAAAGCAGGCCAAGGGTACAAGTGGAGGTCAGGCTGAAATGTGCTGATAGATGGTGCCCTTCCCAACAGCTATGGGTGTGGCAGTAAATATCTCTAGAAGGGATGGACTTACTCTGAAAACTTTATTTCCCTCACTTTTCTTTTTCATTGCTCAGCACATCTCTGCCAACACTCCTGTAGATGCCACATTACTATTCTAGAGGAAAAGCTTTCTCAACAGAGCAATTTCATTCTCGATATTTTAGCTGAAAGGGACTATGCACAGAGGTTAACCACACAGGCTCTGGAATTAGACTTTTTTGTTGTTGGTTCTTTGTTTTTGGTTTTTGTTTTGTTTGTTTGTTTGTTTGTTTTCTAAGCCAGCTGAGTGATCTTGGGCAAGTTAAATTGCCATGGCCACAATTTCCACATTGGTAAGGTGGGAATAATAATAATAATCTTCATAACATTATTGTGAGAAGTAAATGAGATCATTCACTTAAAGCACTAAGTGGAGTTCCTAGTATGTAATAATTGTTCAAGAAACATTAACCTTCTCTTATTATAACCAAGGAAGAGACAGAATTTTCCCTGACATTCAGCCTTACCAAGATTACTTCAAGTTTCTAAAAGCTAAGTTTGGATTAGCCTCTTTTCAAGAGAAGAAAGGCACATCCTGTTCTAACTTGCAGTGTTTCAGGACAAAACATTACTGTGATAGAAGCCATGAACATTCTCAGAAACAATACGCATGGCTTGGAGGTGAGGTAGAATTAGAGATCTTGAGGGCTGAAACCAAAATGCCTGGTTGATCCCTAGCTCAGCTACCTACTTTACAGTTGATGTTGTGGAGGCTCTTTGAGCTCTGTATTCCTCATGGTCTTGGCTGGAAAATGAGGATAATAATCTCTCTCTTGCATTGCAAGATTTTTATGTGAATTAAAAGTGATCATGTACATGAATGTCTTTTGAAAACTATATAATCCAAATCAGATGTTAAGTTTTTTTGATATTACAGCTTTTGAGCATCTAATGTAGATCAAACCAGGGTTTCTTAAGATAAAAAGGCACACAGGTCTGGCACTTATTTCCTGAAGCAGAAGCAAAATTTTGTTTTTATGTATAGATTGCTACACCATGGTGTCAGTGGCTTTCTGGTTTAGGTACACTTTTTTAAGGAGGAATGAATTTTTAATTAGAAAAATAAAGAAAACTCTATTGGATCTGGTACTCTCATGTTCAAGGTATTGGTTTACAGTATGAAGTTTAAAGAAACCAAGAGGGAGAAACCAAAAGGTAAGAATGGTACTTGCATTTCATAAAAACAAGCAATTTTGGAAGTGATAACTTGAAGAAAATCTCTAGATCCCCTATCCTTGACATTAGTTTGGCAAGCATATAGCACAGATGTGAAAGAGAGAACATTACAGCTAATTTTATAACATCAATCTGTTGTCATCAGTATACAAATGAAATTAAACCCACATTGACAGATTAAATTACTAAAAAGAGCAATGTATGAATTAGAAAGGAGCAGAGGCCTGAGAACATAAGCCCTGATGACACCTGAGACTAAATGTTGAGTATCAAGGTCTAAGCCACCAACAAGGTGATGTTTATATGCAACATGCAATTTTTATTTGACTGAAGATTCTGACCAAAGTTAGAATGTTTTTGTTCAAAACAACCATCAAAGCATCTGTAGAAAAGCAAATGGCCTTTATGACCCGAGGAAAGCAGCTGGGGAGATCTGTGAAACCTCTGCAAGTTTCTGTAGCTGCATTTCCTTGGAGATCCACATGGCTTTAACAAGTGACACATCACCACTTGCTGTAGACTAAAACAGAAATCCACAAGCAGGTGGTTTTTGGAAAACTAGAAGAAGCCAACTCCTAGATCCCCAAAGGGGAATTTTTAAAGGCAGTAGGAAATAAATGAAGAAATGGAAGAGAGGTTTTTTCTAAGCCAAAGCTGGAATCCATTATGCAGTTTCAAAAGGGAAGTTAGAGCATGTTTTGTTATGGCTATTGATTCAATAAAGACATGCAAAAAAAAAAAAAAAAAACCACATTGGTTTAAATAACATAAGATGACAAATATGCTTTACAGAACATATGATTCCATAGTTTTAACATAGAAATTACCACTCATGTTCCATTCTATCTGTCCTCCTAGGACCTTATACCATAAATTACTTCTTATTTTCTCTACTTCTTCAGACACTTCCATCCAGATTCTTTCCCTCTGAAGAAATGAACAACAAATAGTACCATCATTATTTCTCTCATCTTAAAATATTTTTCTGGTTCTCTTGAGCTAACACTTCATTTCTTAAAATGTTTTACTAAAATATCTTCACAGGATGGTTTACACTTACTGCCTCCTCATGCTTCCCACCCTGGCTGGATCTGACTTCTTCCTCTGGTTCCTCAGAATCTCCAGGACCTTGTCTCAGATGTTTGTTTCTCGGCCTCTCTCTGTAACACTTGGCATTATTGAGTACTTACTCGATTTTGAAATTTTCTACCATTTTTTCCAACCCTCTTTTTGTGTGTATTTTTCTTGTCTCATTCTTCTTATTTTCTCTGACTCCTCATCCCTCTCATTTATCTTATTTCTCCTTTTACAGAAAAAGGGGTGTGCCCTAACTTCTAAAAATGATCAATTCCCTACAGTTATTTTTTTGGCCTCCTTCTCTTCTGTACAGTTATTCTTTATTGATACAAAATATCAGGAGTAGATACTTTGATCTGTCTTATATGCCTGTGTTCTTCATCGTTGTCAACATCACGAGTCTCCTGTCCATTCCAGAATTATAACTACACGATACCATTCACATTAAGTCCATCTTCCCCTCTGTCTCTCCTTCTGCAAGACTTTTTGTATACTAGAGTTCCCACCTGGACCCTGCTCTTCCCCTGAATAGACCACTTCAACCACCTTCAGAATATTCCTGCCACTTCTCCAACCCAACCTGTCATTTTAGCAAACACCAGTGTCTTTTATTATCTACCCTTTGGGATTTAAAATTACACAAATAAGGTGTCCAGAAATATGGCATCACTGTGCTAATTCTGCTCTACAGCTATTTGTCTTCTGAATTCTGTTCAAGGTGTACCAGTGGCCCATGATTCCTACTTGCCAACTTGCTCTGCAAGTGTGATTTGTAGTCCTTTATGAGTGTTCTGTGTATCAGAAGTTGAACTTGGATTTGCCTTGAGAATATACTGCTTCTATTAATTCACAGATGTCTAATCTAGTGAGGCTGTGTTTTAGTTATAAATATTCTAATGTTGATAGGCAAGTTGTCTCATGAAATTGATGTTTTAGGTTCCCATTTTGCTTTTTAAGATTAAGAATAATTCTGAGATTGAACTAATGCCTATTTGAAATTTTCTGTGATATCTGTGACAGATTCAAAAAGCCTCTCTCTGACTCTTGAATGCTGAGAACAAACTGAGGACTGATGGATGTGGGGGGGCAAGGGGGGTGGGCATGGAGGAGGGCACTTGTGGGGATGAGCACTGGGTGTTATATGGAAACCAACTTGACAATAAACTATTTGTAAACAAAACAAAACAAAACAAAAAAAAAGCCTCTCTCTTTTTTCCATGTGCTGAAAGGGACCCTGACTCTTTTCTCTTGTATCTAAGGCATGGATGCTTAACCAGATGCATTATCTCATTTATCATAAATTCTATCACATTCTGATCTATTCTTTCCATTCCATTTGTTACTAAGATAGATAGACTCTCCTTCCACTTGTCTCAAAATCATTCCATAAGCCATAGTTTACACCTGTGCTATTAATAGACCTTCTCATAGGTAGAATTGAAAGTATCCTTCTGTATGCCTGAAATACAGTGAAGTTTCCTGGTTTGGATTTCAAGTAACGTTTAGAACTAAGTCTTCAACTAATGTTTGAAGGCTGATTGTACAGGTAGCTGAATTTTTATAAACACCATCTCTTTCAACCACTGAATTAAGAAAAGCTGGGTATGAGAACAGAGGGCATTTGAGCAATCTGATTCTTGGCAGCCACTGGAAATAAGTACCTACTTCCTTCAGCTTCACCAGTTAAAAAAGTGAGAAAGTCCACAGAAGTCTGAGGAGTTGCCAGAAGAAAGCCTTTCTCTGGCAGAACATGCAAAATGTGATCAAATGCTTTAACAGGATGTTGGAGTTACATGACCTTCAACCATAATAGCCAAGTAATAAATTAGTCTTCCCAGCTGCCAGCACATAATCATATCAACAAATATTATGTGAAAATTAACACCATGACAGATAGTAATCATGGTAACATAAAATATTGATCAGAGTCGCTAAAGGAGATAGTATAGATGCCTGAAAAGAGTTCAGGTAATAATACAGACATTTAATAAAAATCTACTTGTAAAATTAGCATAGCATTATGCAAAGAGGCTGTGAAAACAGTTTAAGATCACACCTTAATCCTAAAAAGTATAAAGTCATTGTCTGGTACATCAGCTTGTTACTGCCATAGGTTTATTGTCATTATTGTTTGAGCAACTACACTTTGTTATCTATATCATTCATCAGCAAAAGAGGCATTGTCAGGATCTTGGCCTTAGGGTCAAAAATTGGTAGAGCCCTTTTTTTAAATTTCTTCCTTTTAGTTTTCTCTCCTCATCCCTTTCTTTTACTCATAGTTAATTATACTAAGATTGCATACCTGTTAGGAATTATTGGAACAGGTAGAAGTCCGGTCATTGTCCTTTAAAATCTCTCAATGTTGTCCCATCATCTACAATATAAAGATCAGTCTTGAAAATGTGGCCCCATATTCCTTCAGTAACTGGCCATCTCTCCAGCCACAGTGTTTTCTACTTCCCACCTCACCCATTATTGTCTGCAACACCTATCCACCCTCATCTCTCATGACATCTTTCTTCTAACCTAACATCCATATTGTCATGTATAACTCACACAAACTGAGTATCCTATGCCATTCTGAAGACCTGGAAATCCCTTTTAGTGGAATGCATCATTTTTAATCTCATAGTTTAATTTTCTTCAATTCACTATCAAAATTTGGTCCATAAATAAATCCAGTGATCTCTGTTAGAGAGGCGCCACTAGAGTTTTTCATGTAAAAAGTTTCTCAGTTGCCATTATAATAATTAACAGTCCTGATAAGAGAGGCAAAGCTGCCATTTATTTTTTAACTTTCTCAAAACTATACCCTGAACACATTTGGTTTTCAATAAATGGTATTGGCCAACTAGCTGACTGACCAGTGGTGAGCTAAGAATAAGCACTAACATTTATTCTGGATTCATTAACTTAAGCTTTCTGAGACTTGAGTCCAGAACCATCAAAATAATTTTCCCTTCCCCATGAGGGAAAAGAGTTTCATTAGACATTATATTTTTAATTGACATTTACATCACAATTTTTGTAACAATAATGAAAATGATTAATTCTTTAAAAAAGATCCAAGTATGTAAAGACTTGAAAAAACCACTCATGCAAAATTGAGGCATATAGATTCCTATAAGACAACTGAATGTCTTGTGTGTTCCTTGCTCTTGAATTCAGTTTTCTAAGGATGATGATAAGATCTGGGTTCATAAAATTCATCTGCTTGGCTGTTGTTTTTTTTCCCCTAGCCCTAGTTTGTTTGGGTTTTGTTGTTGTTGTTATTGTTGTTGTGTGTTATTTTGTTTTTGGGTTTTTTTTAACTTTTTAAAATTTTGTTTTGTTTCAGTTTAACAAAACAACTCAGTAATCAGAAAATTCCATTTTCAGTTGCCACCATTAGTTCTGTTTTGGTTTTTTTTTCTCCTTGAGCAGATCCTTTAACCTTTCTGATCCCTAGTTTCCAGGACTGTAAAATTGTGGAACTTTATCAATTATCACCAATTTCTTCTGTAGCTCTGATACTAATGGACAAAGAATACCTGAAAGTAGATAGTAGGTTTTGTGTACTTTTTTTTTTTGAGAGACAGAACCCAAGTGGGGGAGGGGAAGAGAGAGAAGGAGAGACAGATGACCTGAAGCAGGCTCCAGTCTCTGAGCTGTCAGCAAAGAGCCTGATGCATGGCTCGAACTCAGGAACCGCAAGATCATGACCTGAGCCAAAGTCGGACACTTAACCGACTAAACCACCCAGGTGCCCCAGTTTTGTGTACTTAACAGAGTTTTCAATTTCTGAAAATTATGATGTACTTATTAACATGCTCCTAATATAATGTTTAGCAAAATCTAATATAATAAAGCTAGTTTCATTTTGTTAATTTTTTTCATATTACATACTATTATATTTTCTTCATTTAAAACATGACCCAACTAAATACTAAATAATTTGTAAAATTCTTAACATATAGCAAACCTAGACAGAAATAAGCCTCATTAAAACAGTATCATATAGGTGGAAAGGAATACTGCTTAGCCATCAAATATTGACTCAGATGAATAGCTAATGTCCACTCAATATGAGAATGCTTTATTTAATTCCTATCATCTGGGGCCCTTGTTATCTCATTTCTCTACCTGCTAAAATGTTAGGAGAATTTCAAAGCTTTCCAAGAAGAAGAGACTCTTCCTACCTCAGTTCTTATGTAAAGTAAATCTCGATAATGCTGGTCCCATGTATTTGAGACTGACACTACCCCAGTATTCTTCCCTTTTTCAATAAAAAAAGAACCCCTTTCATTTTTAGCTGAAACATAACCTTCTGATTTAAAAACAAACTAAAATTCCTACATGTCCCAGGCATTCTTTCACCTAAATCTGGCCAAGCTCTAGTCAATGAGACCCAAACAGAAATACCCTATATGACTTTCAGAAAGTATCCTTAAGGAAAAGGACAAAGCTCTCTTTCCATTTATTTTTTCATATTGGATGGAATGGAGATGATCTGCCAGAAGCTGGATAAGTTTGTGCTGATATTGCTGCTTGAACTAGAGGTCACACATGATAAAGCAATAAAAGAGAAGGGACCTGGGTCCCTGACACAGTTGAGGATCATACCAGCACTGGGACACCTTGTTTCAGATTTTATGTGAAAGAGAATATTGTCTGGAATTTTCTGCTGCTGCGTAGTATTGTACCTGCATTATATAATTTATAACAACTCTAACAGGTAGGCATATCATAAAAGATATAAAAACTGAACTAAAAGAGGCCACCTTGCCCAAATAGAAGCTCCGGACCTCTCTGTCACTGCCCATACCCTTGCCTTTCTCTGCTTTATATTATATTAGATATGCTGGTTTATATTATCTACTTCCCACTCAAATGTATAAGCAGGAGTATACGTTTATTCACAGAATCCTCAGCTGGGCCTGGAACAATATTTGTCGAATACATGCATAGATGGCTCAAAACCCATATCTAAAACACCAAGTTATATCGCTCTCCACTTCCATGACTAATTCTGTATGGGTTTCAACTAGGCTACGTGTAATTTAAATATTAGGCATAATTTTGAGAAACATGATGAGAAGGGGAAAGAAAGTCAAGAATATAATTAGTGGAACAATTTTTATTCTTAAATATAAAAAAGAAGCTTAATATTTTCTGGTCTCTATAAATCCTAATGTAGGAGTATAATTAATTTCCAGTATTGACAAAGAGAATTTTCAAGAAATAAGATTGCAGCAATCACACTTAAAACAATAAAGCATCTGAAAAAGTTTCAAAACTCATTCTACTTGTTGCTGGGAACTCATTTGCCTGGGAGATGTGCTTGGTGATGGCCTTTTCCAATATTGCCCTCTAATTAGCTCGGCTGAATTGGTGAAAACATAAATCACATCCAGCTACATTTGAAAAATTAAAGTGAGTTCAAGAGTTTATTTAGCCTGAAGTGGGAGAACCCTAAGACTTTATATTTAAGAGTAATTCAGACCACCCTATTTTGAGTTCCCATTTTATGTGGAGTACTGAATTTTTCAAAAGAATGACCTAACGAGAAAGCTGATTTACAGCATTTTCAAAATGAATTTAAGGCTAAAGGTGATTATCTCCTGTATTTTTTTTCCATAAAAGTTTTATTTTAAAAAGGAAAATAACACTCCCCAGTAGAAACTGAAATATGTCCCTCCTTTTTTTTTTTTTTTTAATTCCTCCAGGCTAACGAACATTCTCAAAATTGTACTCCTTTACTGTACTGCTCCTTCCTTGATTTGGTGGGCAGAATATTTAAAATATTTAATTGGCTAGTTACTCCTATTTCATATTCCGTTGCATACAATGAAACTATTGGTTTGATGAGAAAACTTAATGTGTTAGAAAAGAAGAATGGGCAATGTTTGAATAAAGGTCTCTGCCTGTAACCTTTATCAGCAAGTCTGAACCCGTTTTTCATCATGCTGATTTTAGAACTCTCTCGTTGATCTGTGGGCCTGAGCTGCCTCTTTGCAGCAGTAGATAGGTGGTGGGAGGTAGCAGACATTATTTTAGTTTTAAATTTATAAAGGAGTGAGAGGGAAAAATGATATCATCTTGTATAACAAAGCTGATGCATAGCTTGACAAAAGTGTTTCTGTAATATGATCAAATAATGTTTCCGTTTAACCCACTAATCTAATGAGATACCCAATTGGGTAAAAGTGATAGATGAGGTCTACATTTCACAGAGAGGTCACTTTATTTTGTGATAAATGCAAATACTTAGCCCAAAATTAAAGTGCGTGCACATGAACAAATTCAGGTATTTGTTCATGTCTTACTCTGCCTCAAAAATCCTTAAAGTGAACTTAATTTTCTTCCCTGTAGATTTATTAATTCTAGAAGTAAGAAAAGTCCAACAAATAGGAGAGTTAATTTGCTGTTAACTTTTATACTGCATTTACCTCATAGGTAACATGCCCTGGTTCCCAAGGAGCTTTGTTCCAAAATCATAAATATAGATGAGAGATAGATGCATTGCTTCAACAAACCTTGTCTGACAATCATGAAATACTTTTGCATGATTTAGGATTATTGCTGTGTTTTGTTTTTAGAAATTAACATTTATCATATATTAGCTTTTGGATAAAGAAATCCTCACACAGAACCTTTTGTGGCTACACAGTATAGTCCCTTAATTTTAATAACATTTTTGGAACATTTTTCATATTTATCATGAGGGTTAATTTAGATTCCATCTGTAGCAAAAATGCAGGACATTGTAACTTGTACTTTGCTTGATACACCCCTGGCTATTCCTTCCCACCGCACTTTTTCGTATCTATTTTTCCTTAATATTTTATTTCTTAAATATTTTTAAACATCACCCTAAATTTTTTTATAACCATAAAAGTAATTCAAGATTGGATAGACAGATGGATCAAAAAGTAGATCAATAGAGAGAATATGATACAGCCTTTATTCTTTTAAAGTTTCGAAGTTCATAGTCCATTTGCTCAAATTTGCCATCCTATATGTTTAAAACTATATTGTGGTTCCAAGTAGAATATTATAGTCTCTGATACTGAGGACCTGAAAATTGAGTAGGAGTGAAAGAGACCCCCATAAACAACCACTGTACAATATGCTATTTGCTCTAAAAGAAAATGTGAACAATGCTGTCAGAATACAAAAAGCCAGCATCCCAGCAGCCCAGAGGCATGATACTATCAAGGAAGGTTTCACAGAGGACATGGTAGCTGACCTGAGCTAAGGAAGAACATCTCATGCAGCAGGTTAAAAGAAGGAGGAGTGACATTAGCAAAGGCACAGAGACATGAGTATGCATGATGAATTTAAAGATCTTTAATTCCCCTTTTGTTCCAATTGTCAATGGAGAGTGGTATTGCACTGGCATGTCAGCCTGGTAATAAAAGACCAGATATGGGACCTGATAGAGGTTCTCAGGAGCGCCTGAATGTTACAGTCTTTGCTGCTTGACTAGGGTGCAGAGTAAAGCATCCTCTATCTCTGATGATTCAGATCTATTTTATATTTCTGGTTAGGCAGAAGACTGCCTTTATATTGTTGGACCAAACATTATATTCAAGAGCTCAACAATATTTGTGGAAAGAAATTTTGGCAAAGGTCACCTAAAAACTGACTAAAACAACCAGACTAGTGATGTTAGCTGTACAGACTTGACTCCCCAAATCTGCTAGGGTTTAATATTAAGATGAGTACTCTCCGGGGCACCTGGGTAGCTTAGTCGGTTAAACGTCCGACTTTCACTTAGGTCATGATCTCGCGGTTCGTGGGTTCGAGCCCTGCGTCGGGCTCTGTGCTGACAGCCAGCTCAGAGCCTGGAGCCTGTTTCAGAGTCTGTGACTCCTTCTCTCTGACCCTCCCTGCTCACGCTGTCTCTCTCTCCTAGAAATTAAAAAAAAAAAAAAATTAAAAAAAAAAAGATGAGTACTCTCCACTGGAGCCATAGGGAGGTGACTTTCAAGTATACTCGTGTCTAAAAGGAAATGAGACATTTTCTAGCCCTATAAGAGGTCCCCCAGCATATCACCCATTTCTTAATTTCTAAAAAAGTGCATATCCTCAGAAGAAAATACATCTCCTCAAAGGATACTTCTTAATTACAAATGGAAAAAGTGGGGAAATCTACCAGATGCAGTTTAACCGAGTGATGAGTCAGCATCACCAGGAATAAGACCTAAGCATATCCTGTGTCTCCTGGATGTACCAAAAAAGGCAAAGAAAGAAAACTGTCCCACAGTGAAGATGGAGGGAACATGACAACTCCATGCTTTGCAGGATTCTGGATTCGATGCTGGGTTGTTATACCCAGATCGCAGTATCCTCACCGACCAGAGACCACCAGAGAGACCGAGTCACGCATGCAAAGGGCTTTATTACGGGCTCGAGCTCGGGCTCACAGACTTCACCAGCACCGTGGATCTGTGCTGAGAGCCTCGAACAAGGGCAGAGTAGGGTTTTTATGGGGTTTGTGATGGGGGAGTTACAGAAGTTGTGACATGGGAACAGTGATCCAGTCATAATTATACAACATCATTGACAGCGAGTTTGACCACACACATTGTCTAGAGTATTCGTTACTTTTGGCGGGATCCAATTACAACGTTTAGAGTATCTTTAAATTTAACCAATCACAGAGCGAGCCTAGGGTCTTATTCGGCGACTAACGGGTTAACTTTAACATTAGGTAACAGGGTCCTATCTGTAGTTTCTATCTCCAGGCCTCTCCCTTAATAATGTGGAGGGTGGTCACTGGCCTTTCCTGATTGGGTGTTGCAAGGGTGGTTTCTCCTGCCTTGGGCAATGTGTATGTGCCTGATAGTTTCCGGGAAGCTGAAACTTAGGCCTTCTAGTTTAGAGGGGAAACTTAAAGCCTGTCATGGAGTCAGTTTGGTTTAGACGTTTAGACTTGTGTCCTTACGGGGTCACAAAAGGGACATTAGAGGTACAGTTGGTGAATCTTAAATAAGGGTTTAGTTTAGTTAATAGTATATGCTAATGCTAATTATACTGTAGTTATGTCAGATTAACATAGTAGAGACAGCTGGGTAAAGATATACAGGAATTCTGTGTACTATCTTTGCAACATTTTTATGTCTCAAATTATTTCAAAATGTTAAGAAGGAGAGAACATATAAATTATGATTCTTCCCATTTCCATTTTTTCTTAGTCCTAGACTTAAAAAAAAAAGCTAACAAAATGAGCATAAACATAAATATAAACCTATTTAATTCAACCTTTCATCTTTTGAAATGTTTATTACTTTCAAAAGTTAGACATTTTCTTTTCAAGAATATATTAACCGAATCCAAGCTTGTTTTGCTTAAATATAGAGTGTAAGATCTACAAGACAACTAAGGTAGCCTATCCCCTTAATTCTCATGGGAGACATCTTAAAGACTTCAGTGAGGTAGGGAAATTGCCAGAGCTTATTAGTAGTGGTCTTGCCTATCCTCTCACAGTAATATTCTTAGGGCTGATTTAAAGACCTCCTCCCACTGTTAAAACAAAATTTCTCTCATTTTTTGTTTGTTGGGGAGGAGTATGAGCATCCGTCTTTCACACAATGAAATACACTTCTCAGGGCCTGATAGTTTTCAAGCAGAATGTTGCTAGCCCTTTAATTCCTTACAGTTGACCTAGATTGTTACAATGAATTCAAATCTCCTGAATTGATTTAGCTGCCTTGGCTACTTTCTTGAATGCAAATTTTCAAAATTTCTACTGGCATAGGAGACTATAATCTAAATAAATGTGTATTCCCCCCCCCTTCATATTTTAGGCTGCTTCTAAATACTGACCTTATCTTAAATATTTATAAAGCTTTCAGCATCAGAGTATCTTTTTCATCTCCCCAAAAGTCTAGTAAATGTCTGACAATAGTAGGCACTTTATTAAGAGGATGGATGGAAGGCCCTAAACTAGAGAATTTGCTTGATTGAGAGGCTCTAATGGGTCTAAACAGAACTGCTTTCCATCTCCAAAGACTGCTGCCTGGGGTCATTTGCATTTGAATACCTAGAGTTAGTGAGAAAATTTGCTTAAGACTGACTCAAGATCAAGGTTCCTATTGAGAAGCTAAGTAATTTGAAGGGCTTTTAACACCTTGTTAAAGGTAGAGTCACAAACAGGGCCTTGCTGAGATTATCAGTGGGTGTTCCCTGTGCTGTCCACCCAGACAAAGGAAAGCACAAATGTAAGTAAGGCTGAGCCAACTCAGTGCAGTTAATATGGTAAGACTGAATAATAGTCCAGAACGATGGAGTCTACTGTGGGAGACTAGAGGAAGGAGAGAACATTGGGATTTAGAATCCCCTGAGCAAGGCCATTGCAAGTATGCATGAAATGAAGCCCTGTAGCTGTCACTTCTGCAGAAACAGAAATGTAGCCTAGAGAAACCTAGAAAAGTCCTATGAAGTCCCAAGATAGTGTCTGCTTGAAAAGAATAACTAGAAATACCCCACCCATTGATTGTAGAGCAACACTGATCAGCACCTCGGGACCGGAGATCCCACTGGCCTTGATGTTTAAATGATGGTCTTCAGTGGCTGACATTGGCTGTCAATCAGCAGAGGAACTGGATGTCTGTGGGTTTGGAGCTGAAAAGGGCACAGTCCTGCCAGCCTTACTTCCACCTGTAGCCTGTCTTGTCCTGAAACCATGAAGTTGCAGTTAAAAATTAAAATGCAACTGATTAAATTTAAATATCAAGTTGGTTTTGGTGCACCTGGGTGGCTGAAGTGTCCGATTCGATTCAGGTCACAGATTGTGGAGCCTGCTTCTGATTCTGTGTCTCCCTGTCTCTAAGCCCCTCCCTCACTTGTGCTCATTCTAAAGTTGGTTTTAGTCAATGATTTATCAATCAGGGAGCATCCCATTTAGCAAATAGAATAAGGAGCTCTGAGGAATGATACAACCTGGAAGACTTCTATAGACAGAAAGTAGGGAGGGACAGGGAAAGAGTGGATTAATCAGGAAGGTCACCATTTTTTAGGGAACAAAAAGGGTCTATCAAGTGTATCACATCACTACTGCTGACCAGGAAATTCCAGACTGACTTGTTAAGATTATATTCCTGGAGGAGATTAAACTTGCAATTAGGTTAGGTATTAAGTCTCCTTTGGTGATATGGCCTTCACACAAGTTATTCCACTGTGGACCTGTTATCTCTTTTTCAGCAGGGCTTATTGAGGAAGAAGGAAAAAGACACTCAAAGGGGTGTGATTCTAATTCTCAGAACAGTAAAGTTACTTCAGTAACCTTGCCTCCTTTCAGCTGCTCTGTTTCCAGTCCAGCTGAATGACTTTGGAAAGAGTATACCTTCAGCTTCTCTGAGTCTTGAGAAAGTGGTGTAGACCCCTCATCCAGAAGGGGTCTCACTAAAGACTCCTCTGGGGACAGCAACAGTGTGGTCCTCATTAGCACAGAGGAACCCTCTGGAGGCATGGCAGTAGTCGCTGAGAAGGGAGAGGGCTTATTAGTACTGCACTGAACTCCAGGTCTGAGATCAAGACTGGGTTGTTTACCTCAAGTCTCTAAAAACCGTCTACACAATGATCTCAATTAAACTTATAGGAGGGGAGAAAGGAATGATTTTTATGAAGCAATAGGCAGCACACAGAAAACTGGCAAAACCCAGCCTCAAGCATCTGTTTTTCCTGTCCCTTATTCCTGAGTGTTGCAGTCATAAATTTTCTATAGTTCAGTAACATGGTTGATAAGGAAGGCTGTGTGATACAGCAGGAATGCAGTGTTTTGTTCAAGGTGGCCTGGCTACAAGGGAAAGGAAGCAGTATGCCACCCACTGTCCCATGGGCTATAAGCATACCTCAGCTCTGGTCCCACAGGGCCTTCTGTTTGGCTGAACGATGCAGCAGGAGATGGATGATTTGGTGTTAGCATATTTTCTCTTTTGTGCTGCTAAGATGATTAAAGACCCCAGCTTGCCTCTCTTCACAGCCCCCTTGGCTGCCAGGTGGAAGAGTTCTCTGTCCTTGAGTCCTGCCTGAGGTGTGTCTAAGAGTAAGATTTGAATCTGGCAGAAGTAAGAGTAATGTGGCCTAGCCTCGCCCTACCCTTATCCCTCTGAAGCCAGACAGGTATTTACTTAAAAAGAGAAAAGAAAAGAATATGATGTTGGTGATGAGGAATTTGCTTCAGAGTATCTGATTCTTACATAGGGACACAAGACCTTCTAATACCTTTATTTGTGTGTGTGTTTAACATTAACGTATTTGGGTGGGCACATAAAAACCTCATCTCCAGGGGCACCTGGGTGGCTCAGGCGGTTAAGCATCCGACTTCAGTTCAAGTCATGATCTCATGGTTCCAGGGTTTGAGCCCCATGTCAGGCTCCGTGCTGACAGCCTGCTTAGAGTCTGGAACCTGTTTCAGATTCTGTATCTCCCTCTCTCTTTGACCCTCCCCTGCTCACACTGTCTCTTTCTCTCTCTCAGAAATAAATAAAACATTAAAAAAAATTTTTTAATTAAAAAAAACCCTCATCTCCATTTGATAAAATGATCAAGGCCTTTTAAGGCTTACACTGTGAAAGGAAGCAGTCATTGCTCTATTGTTATGAAAACTTTGGTCCAAAGTGGTTCATAAGTACTTGTAGTTGAATTCTTCAACCCCTTAATGCCATTTTGAGTCTGGTACTAAAAGAAGCTATTCATATTTTTTTTAAAACAGTCCAGTCTTAGAATCCTTTAGTAATATTTTCCCCATTTGTGTCAGGATTCTATATAAACTGCAGCCCTGGGAAGTTTACGTCTCAGTGAAGATGTAAAAACAGGAATCACTTCAGTCTATACTTTGACTCTCTGAGAAGAAAGTGGAAAAAGAAGAGCAAATGAGTAACAGTGAATGATGATAGTCTCTTCTGTCCTGTCATATAAGATTTGAAAGAAAACCTAATTCATAAGGATATGAATAAATGAATTACTGTAAGCATATCTGTACTTAGAATTTAAAAGAAATTATCCAGAACTACTGGAATTTAGACAGGGGACTCCTAAAGTATCCTCTCTTCTTCCTCTTCTTTTGTGCTGGACTTTCCGTAAAGAATCTATTGCCTTTGTGGGAGGCTTTGTTTGGCAAGCCTGGTAGTAAAAAGAGCCTAAGGAAGTGAAGAGAGCTCAGAAGGGAGAAAGAAGTAGCACTCACTAGGAGAAGTTATAGCCATTGAGAATTTGTGGGGTCACTCACAATGGATTTTCTGAATATCTACTTATTTTTCAGTATTTTCCCAAAGCAGCACTTAGTTCATGAAATACCCTCACTCTCACTTGGAGGTGCCATGGATTTCTCTCAGCATTTGTCTCACCTACTAAAAGGTCCAGAAGCCACGTTAGTAGTATAAACCTACTGCTCCAGAATGTAGTCATTATACTTCCCAGGGCTGTTGAACCTGTTTGTCCCTGGGAATGGCCACAGTTAAACTTTAGAACACTCAAGTTACAGTTAATGGCCTGAACTAGAGAGGTATGATCATAGGTAATTTGTTTCTTTGTGTTAAAACTGCAGAGTTGGAAATTGTGCAAAATAAGTTTTATGTACCACTCTGAGAATAACTAATCTTCATACCAGTCTTCCCAAATTTATCCTCAATAGGAAAATTTCTTATTTCCTGGGGGTTTTCTATGTATTCTAGATAGCTGGCTACAAAACTGGGTTATTTATACTGTGGAACATTATGTTGATGTCTGCTTCTCTTTAGATAACTTGGAGTCCTCTTCTCTACATGAAATTTGCTTCAGTGGCAGAAAACATGTAACAACTATTCATAAAATTTATCTACCAAATATTGCGGATGTATCTGTGTTTTAACTTTTTTATATGTATGCTTGACTATGGTTAAAAAAACACAATAACTGAAGGATACAGTGAACACAACTATACTTGGCAACTTCGCTAAAACATTATGTAATTCATAGGTAAATGTGCATGATGTCCTTGGTTTTTATGACTGAATCAGTAAGCAAAATTTAAAGTAGTGGTAGAGCTACTTCACTATCTATGTGGATTATTAATGTTCACATCTTTAGAGAGAGCTTGAGCTATGCTTTCTTGTCACCAAGAAATAAGTGTCAAAATCCCTAGAGATTCTGCAGCCTTTATCTAATAAGAATAATAATATAACATATATTGTGCTATACATATAATGTACATTATAGTAATGGGTCTGTAGCCATCAGAAATGAGATATGAAGATGGGAGAAACAGCCAGGATTTTATATTAGTGATGCTATATTAATTATGACAGAGAAGGTTTTTCTATTATAAGCTTCATTTTTAAGATGCTTGAAACTTTCCCACAGGACTTTTTCTCCTGACAGGTTTTTTTTCTTTTCTTTTCTTTCTTTTTTTTCTGGCCTACTAATGAAAATAAGGAGATTGGTTTTTAATGTTTTTGAAAGATTTTATCTGGGAATAAAAGTGTTTTTCTATCCATTAGAACAGTTTTAAGGTACTTTCCTTTCTGAAACCTCAAAACAAACAGCTTTTTAATGACTTTCAAACTTGCCTCCAATGAAGAGGATTAGTTCTTTTGGTGTATTAGGCAGTTTGATTTGCAAATAATTAAATTACAAGCATTCCCCCAATGGTTTCTCTGCAAATTATGATGTCCCCAAATAGAAGTTATCCCACTGCACCTTACAAATGAGGGAAACTTGTAATTAGTCGGTCAGTTACTGAAAATTAGCCATTCCTAGAATGTAGGTGTTGTGGGTAGTTTTATATGTGCTAACAAAAGAAACTAGAGCTGAAAATTAGTTGTTGGACACTGACATGACACAGTCAAATATAAGTGAGCTCTGCTAACAAAGGAGAGAGCAGTATCAAGCTAAAATAGTGGCCTATATGATCTACTTTTGCTTAAAATCTCCCTAAGACAGAATCACCTCATCCTCTGAGCTCAACAGATTGAGATCCGCTCAGGAGACACAAGGTTGAGATCCAAAACTGGAAAGGCCTTGACTGCTCATTAAAATGTTAATTATGCCGCGGAGGGTTCAATGCTGTCCTTCAACCATGAATTTTCACCGCTTGCCTTATTAATGTAGGAAGTAACCATAGTTCCAGAGGAGCAGCGGCATGATAGGAAGATTGAATGCACATTTATTTAAATGTACAGCAACACGTTATTTCTTTACATGCCAGACTTGTGAGGAATGAACTCACGAACTTCTTCCTTTTTGTCACCACAGCACCAGCCACACCTCTACAGTTTCTAATTGTGCTCTACGTTTCTGGAATTTTCTTAATTGGGATGGAGATGGACAAGCTGTGTATTTGTGTCCACTATACCTGAGGGCAGAGACTATGTATGTCTTTAAGTCTTTGAAATCTCTGTCTAGTACAGAAAAGGGACAAAAACATTAAAAAATTTTTCTGTATTTATTTTTGAGAGAGAAGGACAGAGTGTGAGCTGGGGAGGGGCAGAGGGAGAGGGAGACACAGAATCTGAAGCAGGCTCCAGGCTCTGAGCTGTCAGCACAGAGTCTGACATGGTGCTCGAACTCACAAACCATGATATCATGACCTGAACCAAAGTTGGACGATTAACTGGCTGAGCCACCCAGGCACCCCAAGGCACAAAAACATTTTATATAAATTTGCAAATGTAGGAGGTTAAAGCAATTAATTTTCATATTTTGCAAATTATGAAAATCAGTATTTCAGACTGTCTACATCAGCACCTAAAAAGCTCTCATTTTACCTATTCATAAATTCATAGAATATATTCTGTCCTTTCAGTTTTTTTTATGAGAATTTAAAAATCAACTTAAGCATTAAGCATCATTAAGCATCGCACTTTAAAAAGTCATGTTACAAATTCAGTTATAGACATTCCTGCTTCCTTATTATCCCTTTTGCATGTGCTAACATTGAGGATTTAAGGACAGGCTATCCTTGTTCTTCCATTGTGACTCTCAGATCAAATTGCCATGTAGTCAAGAGCGTACACCTTGGCAAATAAGTGGTATGAGATATTCGGGAGTCTTAGAATGATGCTTTCTTTGTGAACCCATGTCAGCTGTAGCACCCACTCTACCCTCACTTACCTGATGTCTTTTTATTGTGTGGGGAGTGGGTAATTTATGCCAATCCATAAAAGAGATCTGTCATCAAGATCCCTCACAGCCAGAAGTTTATAGAATCACTACATTTTTGTAATTGCATATATTATTATTCTCGATCTATACTTATCAGAGCATTTAATTTTAATAGTCCTAATATCCAAAGGAAGTACTTTGAATAGAAGGTTTTCACTGATAATTTCATGGTAATGGCAGTGTTTGGGAGATAGAAAGATTACATCCTTTGCTTTTCATGTCAGAATATGACATAGATTCCTTCTCTGGTAATATAGACACTTTTCTTCATATTTCACTAGCGCACCCGTGATATAAAATTTGGTTTAGCTATTGGTCATGTGGTTATATGATCCCAAAGATTTAGTAATCTGGGGTTCTGTTTCCAGTTCTTAAAGTCTTTATAGTAATAACAACAAAAAAAGTTCATGGTGAAAATAAATTCCTGCCATATCTTTCTTCCTCATAGAAGACATTAGTCACTTTGTTACTTTTAACTTTCGGTCTTCCAAACATGAATTTTGGCATTCCCCTCTTATACCTGGAAATGTTATGATGCATAAGAGATACTCTTTCTTTTTTTTTTTTTTTTTTAATTTTTAAGTGTTTTATTTATTTCTAGGAGAGAGAGAGACAGCGTGAGCAGGGGAGGGTCAGAGAGAGAGGGAGTCACAGACTGAAACAGGCTCCAGGCTCTGAGCTGGCAGTCAGCACAGAGCCCGACGCGGGGCTCGAACCCACGAACCGCGAGATCATGACCTAAGCGAAAGTCGGACACTTAACCGACTAAGCCACCCAGGCGCCCCATGAGAGATACTCTTTCATGGATAATCTTGTTCATGTTTCTGAACTCTTATGACATGTTCTCTTGTCAATAAAGTGGTATATGTGATCATCACAATATATTGCATTTATTTAGGAATCAACTTTTAGAAATAGGATTTTTATTCCCATTAATAATGCCTAGTCTGTATAATCACTAAATAAATAATTGAATGGAGATATCCATTTTCTTCAGTTTTATCCAGACAGTATCTCTATAAGATAGGCAGAACATGCAGCTGTCAAATTTTATAAATGAGGATATTGAGTGCCAGAGTAGGCTAGCGATTTCCTCCAGATAATAGTACTCTGCTGTGGTGCAGCTAAAATCAAAAGTCAAGTTTCCCAGTGCCATATCTGTGACTTAACAATAACAACAGAAACAAAAACTATATGCAGGATAAAGATACTTGTTTTCCATAGATTTTATAGATCATATAAAAGTGGAAAAAAATTAACAAGCTCTTTTGAAACTAGTCACAAGGAAATTCAAGATACAATTTTAATTAGAAAAAAAAAACGATGAAAATTCATTCTAATACTGAAGCCATTACTATGAATTTGGTTTGGTGCATGTACTTATCTCTGTCATCACATAGGTACAAAATGTTGCCAGCATGGCTTTTATTGAATGAACTTTTTCACTTTAAACACTGCAATGCTGGGATATTGATTAGTTTTTAAAGAATTCAATAGTTGTAAATGAATGATATTGGAACAGTGCAAAGTTACTTGGATAAATATATAGGACTATAAACCAGCTGGTTGTGAACAGATTATTTTCTTAGTTTATATTTTAATTGAATCCAGTTTTTCACATACAGGCCATTTTCATTTCTACCTATTTGTATATGGTAATACTTTGTTCCACCACTCCAATCATTTCCATTTCCTTTCTACTTATAACCATGTTCCCAAATTGCACATAATATGTTGAGGGAGGAAGCAGAGAAACCTTGCCCTTATATTCAAGATTTCCTTTGTTAGCATTCTAAGAATATCATGTCATCCAAATAATCATTTAAACTATATCAATGTCCAATGATCCCTGATTTTTACATTTTCTATGCAAGCAATGATGAATCATATTCTTGGAGATATGATTAACTCAAGATTTAAAATTTCTTTTTTTTGAAACTAATAATCCTGATATCAAAATCACATATTCCCAGCTTTATTCCAGAAACAAAGCATCAGGATTTTGAGTGAATTAAACTTCACCCTCTAATTGACGTCTTAGTTTCATATCTCAATAGTAAGTTGTTGAGTTATATCCTTCTGATTTGGGTTAACATTACAGACATATGTTCAAATTTTTAACTTAGAAAACAGCTAACCTGTGACCCAGTGCCAGAAGTATGACTAGATCACTTTACAGCCAAGCCACACCATAATTATAATTTCAAATGGAATGGAAGAAAAAAGTTGTATAATACAAATAGCTGCCTAAGACGCTTACTCAGTGATTCTGCTGTTGAATGTTTTTGTGCCAGAGTTTTAGCCGATAGAAAATTGTTGTGAATCATTGGTGTACTTTTTACAGTGTTTTAGGAAATGCTTTTGGCAAATAATGTTTAAACAGTATAGTGATTTGATTTAGAGGTATTAAGAACTATGGAAGAATTCACAATTCTAATAATTTCTTCCCAAGGTCTTGTCAGGGAGGAAGACTTTCCTCTGCCCTTCAAGATCTTTTTACTTGGACTAAGAATCAGACTTACATGAGACAGATTAACAGTAGAAAATCAAACATAATTTCTTCTGTATGGGGAATCCATACATAATTCCAAAGGCAGTCAGGCAAAATGAGGTATATGTGTAATCCTGAACCTAGGAGAAAGCGGGTAGGAGTTTGTGTTCTTCAAAGGGAAGGAATACACTTCACAGGAAGATGAAAAAGAGTAAATGCAAACAAATGTTTGCTGGGCTACTCAGACACAATGGGACATAGAGGACTTTGAGATTTTAATCCTGAAAATTCTGCCACCCATTCTGAGCACTGTCTCTGCATGTTCTTAACTCTGGTTGTGTGCTCTCTTTGTATCTACCCCTCACTGAGAAAACAGAGGAAAAGGAATATGCTTTTAAGTCTTGCAGACTTGGATTCAGTTCCTGGTACAGCCCTTTACCAGCTGCGCAGCCTTAATATAGCCACAATCTCTTGGTTTCATTTATTTTTTTTTTAAACATATAACAATAAAGCCAAAGGCAGGCAGTCCAGGGCTTGCATGGTTATTATGCAGATTGAGATACCTATGCAACTTCTAACTCTAGGCTCTCAGATCTCTAGGGTCTTCATGATTCTAGATGGATGCATTAGGTCCATTTGTCTCCATATTCCTACCTGGAAAGATAACAACAATAACTGCCTTGACATTTAAATTTAGGATTTAAAAATATATAAAGTATCTACCACAGTACCTATCATTGAGTTATATACTCTATAAATGTTAGCTGTTATTTTCATTAGTGTGATTATTATATTTGCCTATTGATTAATTAATGATGGCAGCTAGCATATTTTAACCTTTAATTATTAATAAATCATGGTGAGGATATTTATACATATTTATAACCCAGTAGATTGGCCTTCTTAATGTTATTTCTTCCCATACTTTTTTCTACTCTAATTCCAATTTTAAAAACAACAACAGGGATGCTTGAGTGGCTTCATCAGTTAAGCATCCCACTTTAGCTCAGGTCATGATCTTGTGGTTCCTGAGTTCAAGTCCCATGTCTGTGCTGACGACTCAGAGCCTGGAGCCTGCTTCAGATTCTGCCTCCCTCTCTCTCCCCCTTCCCCACTCACACTCTGTTTTTCTCTCTCTCTCTCAGAAATAAAAATTAAAAAGATTAAAAACAACAACAAAAGTAATAATTTTCCCATTTTATCAGTTTTGTTTTTGTTTTGCTATTGAGTTATAAGATTTCTTTATGTATTCTAAATTTTAATTTCTTATTAGATCAATGATTAGCAAATATTTTCTCCCATTCCATAGATTGCCTTTTCATTCTGATATTTGTTCCCTTTATTGTGCAGAAACCTTTTAGTTTGATATAATCTACTTCTCTAGTTTTGCTTTTGTTGCCTTTAGGAATGGTACTTTGGGATTGATCATTACCAGTGGCTAGGGGTGGGGAGGGAACAAAATGGAGAGTTTCTGTTTAACAGATATTAAATTTCAGTTATTCAGGATAAATAACTTCTAGAAATCTGATGTATAACACTGTGCCTATAGTCAGTACTTCACTGTGCATTAAAAAAAATTAAGATAGGATACCTGGGTGGCTCAGTCAGTTAAGTGTCCAACTCATGGTTTTAGCTCAGGTCATGATCTCAGGGTTCATAAGTTCAAGCCCACATCAGGTTTTGCGCTGAAAGTGCATAGCCTGCTTGCGATTCTCTCTCTCCCTCTCTCTATCCCTCCCCTGTTTGTGCTGCCTCTATCTCACTCAAAAATTAAGAAGATAGATCTCATTTTAAGTATTACTACAATTTAAAAAGAAAGTAAATAAATAAACAAATCAATAACAGCTATTACTGGCAATAAAGCTGATGCTACCATTCTTGTAAATGATGTTCAGTGACCCCTAAGGGCAGCATGTTCTTGTTTCTAATGTGTATTTTTATGACAAAGAGGCAGTGACACTACACCTGCAAGATAATTTCCAGTGAAGCTCTCTAGCTCCAAAAGACAAAGTGCAAATCTAATATGTCTACAAAATAACCTAGCTTAGTATCTGCATCATATTAGATGTTGAGTAAATATTTGTTAAGTAAACAAATGAATTGTTGGTGTATGTCAGGTCAAAATCAATACCAAGTATTTACTCAACAGATATTTATTGAGCATCTATTATGTGTCAGGTGCTCTTTTATGATCTGGGAATACTGAAGTTAATTAACATAACCAGATCCCTGTTCTAAAGAAGCTTAAATTACAGTAAGCAAAGAGTTCAGAAACAAATGAGTCAAAAAATATATACATAATACATTAGATGTGATAAGTGCTGTGGGCACCAACAGATCAGGGTAAAGACAAAGGGCATATGGGAAGTTATTAAATAATGTTGTATCATTTATTATGTAACCAACTGCCTCAAATTTCAGTGGCTTAAAACAGAAACCTTTTTAGTTGCTCATAATTATATGATTCAGCTTCTTAGGTTGAGTTCAGCTGATTGGTTCTTCTGCTATCATGGGGGGTAGCCCAGGTGAGCTTTGCTGAGTATGAGAGACAGCATCGACTACCAGACACATGAGTGAGACTACATTAGATCATCCGACCACGGGCTGAACTCCCAGAGAGAACTGCAGTCTCATGATGAGACAGTCCTTCTGATGGTTTTATCTGGTGTCATTCATGAGACTGTAGTTCTCTCTGGGAGTTCAGCCTGTGGTCGGATGATCTAATGTAGTCTCACTCACATGTCTGGTAGTCAATGCTGTCTCTCATACTCAGCAAAGCTCACCTGGGCTACCTCCTCATGATAGTAGAATTTCAAAATGATGAGACTAGAAATTATAAGGTCTCTTGAGTCCTAAGCTTAGAAGTCACCAATCATTTCCAGTGCATTCTTCTGGGCAAATCAAGTCACAAGACTTACCAAGATTCAAGGGAAGAGGAAATAGACTGTACCTTTTAATAGAGTTATATAGAATTTATGGCCATTTTTAACCTACTACAGATAAGAAGTTACTATCTTATATTGGAGAGTTCGTAACAACATCTTTGGTAGGATGCCATAGTGCAGAGACCTACATGATATTGAGGGAGTAAGCAATGTAATATCCTTGAGGAGTGCATTCTAGGCCATGGGAATTCCCACCAAAAAAAATGCCCAAAAATGATAACAAAAAGCTCAGTGTACTTGGAAATGATGGGCAGAGGCAAGTATGTTATAAGATGAAGGCAGAGAAGCAATGACAGAGCAGATAGCTAGGTCCTGATAGGCCATTATAAGGTGTTTCTCTTTACTCCAACTGAGATCTGCAGAACCACGGATAGAGTTTTGAACAGAGTGACATAAGTTGACATATGTTTCAAAAGGATCTCTTCAGCTGGCGTGTCGAAATTGAACTTCAGGATATGTGACAAAAATGGGAACGAGGAGCTCAGTGATGGGATTTGCCCAGGCAAGAGACAACAGTGGTTTAGAATAAAAGGGTAGAACTGATAGCATTTTCTGGGATAATTTGTAATAAGGCAGAAAACATACTGGATTGTGTGCAGTCTTCCCATCCAGATTGTCAGCTTCTCTAAGAAACAAACTGTGTTAATTTTTTTTAATGTGTCTTCTACTTTAGCATTTCAAAAGCACATTAAATACTTATTGACTGATTAGGGAAGACTCTGGTCTTGCTGCTGGATTGAACATAATCACTACATCATGCTGAATCTTTCAGAGTTCATCATCAAATGATGTTTGGAGACCAAAAACAAATAGATGGGCCTGTTAAGATTCATTGATAGTGTTCAGATTACACTTCTACTATATGCTGAAGAACAGCAAATGAATTAGAGCTGAAACAATTTGTCTCAATCTAGCAGTATTAAAGTCATTTCTTAAAATGTAAATAATCATTAAAGTAACTAAACAAACATGATTTAGTCCCTACTAAGTGAAAAGCAGTATGGCAGAGATTCAAAGGCAAACAAGATAAAATTCTCAAAAACACTAATATTGTAGTATGACCTAAAGAGTGTTAATTTTATAATTGAAGAAAGTGAGGTGAATTTATCAACTAATATTCTAATGTGGAGAGAAAGCATTAATAGACACACGGGATTGTGGGGAAGATATAAATATAGAGTATTCCTGGAACATTTCATTTCGCTATAACAAATTAGAAATCCAGTATTTTGGTATAGAGGGGTCACTATTAATTCTAGGCCCAGCATAGTGGATAAGTGTGTTCTTTCTGGTGGTAGCAAAGTACCTGTTTCTAAATTTCATCCTAGTGAATGAAGTATATATGCTTATTGTGTGTGTTAATCTTTCTTTATTGTGATACACACACACTAGTATGTAATACAGACACCATTATGATTGACATAAAAATAACAATTGAGTCACAACACAGAGGATATTTTTAGAAGGAAAAAAACTTATAACTGTTACCCACTATTGTGTTTTCAGAATTTGTGATTTAAATTTTTGTATCACCTGAACAGTAAAGGAACTCACTAAAGAGATATTAGAAGTTTCATGTAATGAAAAATTGGTATAAAATCAATGTTTCTCTTTAATGTATCATAGGATATATTACTTAAATATAGGATATAAAACATAGAATATGACAACCTACCTACCTTTTGCTAACTTTCTCCATTGATAACTCAGTTTGTTAACTGTGACAGTAGTGCCCCAATGGTTGCAAGTGTAAATATGCATGACATTCTAATAACTTCACAGGACATGTTCCATTCTGTTTTAAAACAGATCGCAATTAAAATTTAGCACTGAAAACCTCTAGTCGGGAAGTGAGAAACCCAACTTTGATTTTCACTGTGACTTAAAACAAGTTTCCTAAATTCACTGTACTTCACTTGTCTTATCTATAAAACTAAGTGGTTGGGATAGATCAGTGATTCTCAACCCTGGCTACACACTTGAATCATCTGGGGAGCATTAGGAAAGTAATAATGCCCAGGGCCCACCTCAGGGCTTAATTTTTAAAGGTCTCCAGGTAACTTTAATGGAATCAAGTGTATAAAACCAATGGGCTAGATGATCACTAAGGTTAGCAAAACTTTCTAATTTTATATTCATTGTGTTTTGACATAGTAACAATTGCTAGAGATAACGATATTCGCAGTTGTGTGATGGCTTAAAAAGTAGAAATTACCCTCAAATGCTGTATCAACACAAAATTGAAAATATTTTCTCCTTTGTACTTCAAAATTTTCTGTTCTTTGGGAATAATTTCCACTAACAGCCATATATACATCATTTATTTGTATGTGACATATACATTAAAAATAGTATAGGAGCACTTGAGTTATTTAGTTAGTTAAGCATCTCACTCTTGATTTCAGCTCGGGTCATGATCTCATGGTTCATGAGAATGATCCCTGTGTCAAGACACTTTCAGTGCAGAGCCTGCTTGGGTTTCTCTCTCTCCCCCTCACTCCTTCTCTTTCTTCCCTCTCTTTTATCTCAAAATAATTTTTAAAAAATAAAAAATAAAAACAGTATAGATTCAACTAGTTTTTAGATATTAATGGCCATTATGAAGGGAAACAATTACTTTCTTTCAGTACACATTCATTGTAAGAACAGTGTACTCAGAAGTTGTGTGTAAATTTTTTTTAAATTGCCATTGTTGCTATTTTGATTTTGGATAAATGGACTGTTAATATCCTAAGATATAATAAACCTCCTAAAGTATAATTTATTCATGGTAAATACTTTATGCATTGATTTATTATGAAACAGAATAGACAGTTTTATAAAAGAATAATTCAAGTGAAATGCCTGGTTGTATTGATATTTCAAAAGATAGAAGTTTGATTTCTTAGAACACTTTTGAAATGTGTCGCTAAGTTTTTGCTATCAGGTTTTACTAAACAACTTTGTCACAGGAAACAGATAATTTTTCCTGTAATCTTAAGTACTAAAGAATGGTAACATGTTACATTATTTAAAACTCCATGAAATCAGAAACCCAATGATATACTCAGATCCAAAAAGAAACCAGGTAGATTGTTAGGAAATTGGAGAAAGGTCTCAAATAAATATTAAACTGGAAAGTAATGGATTTTATGTCTTATATTTTGACAGAATTCTGTGCTTGTGGGTATGTACGTTTGAATACTTGGGACAGGCAGACTCTTCTTTTAGCCAGCCTAATAATAGGAAGAGGAGAAGAGGTACAGATGACAGCTAACAGCTAACATGGGTGAATGTAGGTGTAACCAACAAAGAATGTGCTGGCTATATGGAATTTCTACAGGCCTAGTTATTTTGGAAAGCTACTTGAAATAAATTTTAATGCCCAGAAAAGACATTGTGAAAAAGAAATATGTGATTTTCAGTGTAATATGTCTATCTGTATCATCATTCTGTGTTCACTTCTGACATCATAAGTCCGTTTTCCTTATTATATCTACTGTTCATACATAGTTCATTGTATTTGTTTGCCATATTGATGAAAACCTAGACTTAGTAACTAAAAATAATTCACAGATGAACCATTAATCATAACACGCAAAACTATGACATTGGAAGAATAATATAACTGCTGGAATAGTCCACATGTTTGAAAATCTTGTTCTTTGCAGACTGGGGAAGCTACTTTGCTTCACATTAGCTCTACCAAATATCAGTTTGCTTTACAAGGTCTCCCTGAAATCAATCAGACACATGTACCATGCTTTCAAAGAATTTTGTACAGTAGGAATAAGCTATGAAATGTTTGAAAATACAAATGCTACATACTATACGTTTTGTAATAATAGTGACATGTATGCTTGTGATTTAAAAGATATTTTATAAGAATTTATATGGTTTTAAAACATCGAGGTTTATGAAATAATATAAAATACAGAATTAGAATGGCATCATGTTTATTGCTCAGCTCCTACCAAATGTAGAATCTGGTAATTACCCTCTGACCTTTCAAGATCTTCTCTATTACTCAGCTCCAAATTCTGATGTTTTCCTATCAGATGCATTATTTTGTGTTTTATACCTTGTTTTAAACCAGGAAGAGCACATTATCCTATTATCAGTCACTCATATTATTATTTATTAGTTTAATTAGATAAAGTCAACAAAGGGAAAATAATTCCAAAGAAAGGTAGGGACATAGGCTAGGTACCCTCAGGAAAGCACACATGATGAGGGGCCCAGTAAGATTTGAAGCATTTCATGTTTGGGAGTAGTGAGACTGGTGTCACTTACTTTCCAATTTTGGCTGAAGCTGGGCTAGGTCATCAATGCAATCATTGTACAAACAAAACAAAGTAAATTGCCCTACTTTTCTTAAGATGTCATATAAAATTTACATGATCTTTATAGTCTAGCAGCATTATATTGAACATAGACTTTATATCTGACAGCCATAGATTAGTGATGCTAACATTTTTTTTGAGTAAATAAACTTTCATTACCTAGATATAAATACATAACTTTGTCTCATATGAGGTCTTATTTACAGTAAAGTTTTTCCTTATTAAGACTTTGGTTTATTTGTCATAGCTCCATAATGTGAAAAGTTTAAGTACTAGACTCTATCTTGAAAGCACAGATACAGCATTAAAGTAGAGCTGCCATCCAGGATGAATAATGCAGATGTTATGTTTTAAAACATGTCAGATTCCCTTAACTATATCTATCTTCTTTAAACTTTAATCAACTAAGATAAATGTTTTTCATTTGGCCTTAACTGTTTGTCTCAAGAAGATAAAAGACAGACAGCTAATGAAATAAATTGAAGTGCTGCTATGGTTAGGTAGAATTGGAATTTAATACTGTTGCAGTTGGTTGAAGGTATAACTGATACATATTTTTAAATTTGTCATGGCTGCATGAGATCATGAGAAAGAAAAAAGACCTCCTAACTTTGAATTGGTAATACTTAAAACTATTTGGCTGACCTTAGGTAAATATTTCATGTAGCCCTCCTCAAATGCAGTATATTCCTTCTTTAAAGAATCTGTAATTAAGAGTATTTTGAGACATGAATATTAATGATACCAAATCACAAATACTAAAAACATTGCTTCTAGATACCAAAAAGGATAGTGTGAATTATATTCTGTAGCCCAACTTGGAAGTTCAACTGTCACAGAAAAGCTTCTCTCATTGAAATCTCTCAGAAATATACTGCATACATATTTAACCCAATAGCTTTAGGCATTCAGGGATGGAGTAGGTGAAATCGAAAGTACCCTATCAAAATTATGTGTTATTTGCTTCAAATTCTAGAGTAATTTTTAACACAGATAATAACGTGGTTTGAAAAATACACACATGCACAGGTTTGCTAGTTAGAGTTTCCATACTGGGGGAAGGGTGGTGAAAATTGGTGCGCTCAGTATATAACACGTATAATGGTAATAAAGTTGATTGGTTGAACTCTCTAGCTTTTTTTTTTTTTTTCCTTTTCTTCCTCTTCCTGTAGAGTAGCTCAGCTGGGGATGGAAGGGTTCTCCCCCCATCTTACCCCCCTACTAAGAAAGCGTAGGTTGATACCATTTTTATTGTTCTGCTGGGGTGGGAAATAAACCATATGCTTTAGAATTTTGAATGACTATACGAAAGGGAAAATTGAAGCAGGCCCTCTTTCCCCCTTCCTACCGGACTTTGGGGTAGGGTTATTCCTCCAAATGTTTTAGCAGACTTGGTGTTAGCTTAATGTTTCTACTCCAGGGCAGAGAGGTAGGTCAGGGGAAGAATTGTCAAGGGCTTCAGAGGCATGTTGGGCTGAATGAAGTGTGGAGTGGGAAGCTTATGTCTGAAACCTACCCCTCCCCTGGATACCAGGCAAAGGCAATGAGAGTCGTAACCAGCTGATGCCGCTGCTGCTGCTTCCCGTTTCCAGGGTGAAATTTTCACAGCAGCTAATTCTAAAGGGAGGAAAAATCCCTAACCAGCAGAGGAAAAGATCCTATCACCCAACCCAAGCTATATAACCTTTTAGGCAGGCTTTTCAGAGAAAGCCGCATTTTAAAAGCCAGCATTCACGATCCAAAAATACAGGACGAGAATCAGAGCTGGTATGAAAATCTGAAAAGCCTCTTTACACTCTGAGTGTTTGAAACGATCCGATGAGCATAGGAAGTGGCTGCCAACGCTCTGGCGGCTGCTCGTGCTGCCACCGCCGCTGCTGTTCCTCGCAGAGGGCTGGACAGAGCTAGTCCCGGTTTCAGCACCTCCGGCGCTGGACAGCTCTTTTGCACGCTGCACCCTCCTGCTTGCTTTTTCCAAACACTCTCGCTTTGCATTACTGGAGATGCATCTAAATTACGTTCTGTTCAACAACAAGTAGATTTTTTTTTTCCAGACCGGGAATTACAGTAGACGATTCTCTCAATTAAACTGCATTTTCTTCTTTACGGATTTGGCCGTCAGGCGTATTTATCCCGATCTCCCCCCCAACCCCCCTTTGCAGGAACGAGTCTTTGGGAACGTGGTCCACCCAGGGATGTAAAACTGTGCTTACCGATGCATCCCATACGAAATGCTTATGTGATCGTCTCTCTACCTTCGCCATTTTGGCTCAGCAACCTAGAGAAATAGTAAGTAACAAAGGGAAAACAAGGCTTTAATGCAAAGGCAGGGACATTGTGGCGAGTGTTTCTCCAGGGAACTGCATTTTAAAAGGGGAAATGGAAAATGTTGCAGGGTGGCAAAATTGGGTTCGTCTCCTCCTTAGCTACAGTAGCTTGGTAAAATGAATTCTAGTTGGTGTGCTGTAACTAAATTCTACTCAATTTTATGTCTTCTAACTTGAAATTTCTGCAGTATAGTTTTGGGAATGTACTCCATCATATTACTAATATGCTGCAAACTTTCAAATGAAAATAATTGCCAACTTAACCTTTATTTTAGAACTGAAAAGCTGGTCTGGGGAATTTGTGAGAATACTGTTGGTAATAGAATGAAGACCCCAGACACTATAAGCCAAACATATTGCATATCTGCATTGGGTATTTTCAGCACAGGTTTTCTGGGGGTGTCCTTGGATATTTATTTTAAAAGAAAACAATGAAGTTTTCATGAAAGCACAGACTGCCTGAAACTGTAAAATCATTCCTTAAAAGTGTATAGGCTTGTAAAAAAAACTAGTTTCTGAAATAGATAGCTGCATAAACTGTCTAAAAGAAAAATAATATCCTCATAAAATGTAGTTTGAAGAATTATTTCAAAAATTGAAATATTGGAAAATAATTATTTAGGTGAATGTGACTTTCTGTCTAAATTTGGCCTAAATATGCCTCACTCTTCTTACTTATTTTGATAACAAAAATACATAATATAATTTAATGTGCATATCTAAGGTTTGTAATACTCTTGATCTTAAAGTGTATTTCTTCAAACTTCCAATATTAAAAATAAAAAAAAAATAGATTTCATTAGTATCGTGTCAGTATCTAAAGAAAGAAACCTCTCAAATCAGTGACTGCTTATAATCTTTATATATGTTTTAAAATATATAAGGCTTATTTGTCAAGGTCATGTATTTCAGGGACTGATACTGGCATTATGAAAATCATCTCTGCATATTTCATTAATAGAAAAAAACCCACAAAATATGTTCTAAGTTCTTGATTTTGAAATTTGATTTTCTTCTATATCCTTAGAGGCCAAGCAAGTGAAATTAAATAATACTTGACTTAGAACAAAGTTGCCAAAAGTCAGAAAGTTTGAACCTTTTTCAATATCTAGGTACCAGATTGGGGTAGCAGTGAGTTATAAATGAGAAGATCAATGTAAATTTTACCCTAAAACATACTATGTATTAACTGAACTATAGTTGTTGAAGAAAAAGGAATGCTGCTTCAAATTTCAGCTAGAGAAAATTTAACATGGGAATATTCACCAAGTTTCAGTTTTAGTTATTTATTGTAGAAAACCATAGTGGGTAGTATGCCATAATCAAGCATTTAAAACTCTCAGGCCTTTATTACTTCACAGTGGGAGAGAGGGGGCAGTTAGAATTAGTCATTTTAGAAGTTGAGAATATATGAACAAAGTGGTTACTGGGTAATTATCTGATAACTATAACAACTGTATTGGGTGTTTTTGAGTAGAATAGGATAGTTTTGCTGAGTTTAAAAGTTATTTTAATTTATTAGAAAAATGATCTCTCCTTTTTATTTTGTTTCTTTTGCTCAATTTACAGATCATGGAATCCTCTGGTACACCTTCAGTTACCCTCATAGTAGGCAGTGGCCTTTCTTGCTTGGCCTTGATCACCCTCGCAGTTGTCTATGCAGCATTATGGAGGTATGTAATCAATTAATGCACTTGCAATGGAATGTTCTGTTACTCAGATTAAATCTGGCAACATGATCCTCATTATATCTCCTTTTTAATTTGCTGAAAGAAGTATTGTTAGAGTAGAGTTATAATTGCAGAGACTGAGCCATAATAAATGAGCTTAATAATAATGATGATGATGATGTTCTTACCTAAATTTTTTATTGTATTTGCCTATGATGAGAAAATAAAAAGAACAGCCACACTTATCTTCCCAATTCAAATGATGGTAGCTTTCAACAAGTTGCTTACCCTCAAACATGGTATCCTTAATACCCCAAGTTCAGTCTATGTTTGTTTCTATTTATCCCAGTTGCGATTGAGCTTAAGAGTTTAATTGGTACAGTCAAAGTAATTTCTCTGTTTTATAAATATGATCTCCAAATTCTTAAGTTTTAAGTTTTAAACTTAAGAATTTAAACACATGCTTTCATTATATCCCAGACAATGAGTAAGCCTTCTATATTATTAATGCACTAATACTACAGTTCTATAGGAAAAATCCTTGGGTTGAAAGTTTCTAAAAAGTCAGATTTTGGCAAATTGATTACAAGCAAAAAATACATAAAAAAGGGTATGTGATGGAAAAACTTTGTTCTACGGTAGTTGAGATTTCATCTGCTTGATAGTACATGGACATTTAGTATTTATCTAAGATTTGTTCTATTAATAAAAATTAGACCTGTACATTTTAGACATTTGATTATATCTGTTCACATATTGATAAACAGTACATAACCAAATGGCCAAACTTCCAAATGGATGTAAAAACACATTAAGTGTGAGACATTTTTATATCCATTATGATTATTAAAAAATGTTTCAAAAATGGTTATTACATTAGTAACTAGATAATTATATATTATTTCTTTAAAATTTGTGATATTAAAATTGCACAAGTAGCTAGTCCTTGTGATTTACTGCTACATAAGTTGAAAACAATTCAGTTGAAAAAGTAATTATAATTTAATAAAGAAATGTCATTTCATTTAACATCCTTTCAGAAAACTAATTGTTGTCCATTATATTTTGTACTCTTTTGAGGATAAGAATTAATTGTCCAGGATATTAAATTGTCAAAAATATTAAAATTTTCACGCTTCAAACAAAAATATGTACACATTCTTCGTCCATTGACACAGGTACATAATAGAGGTTCTGCCTTCTTATAGAACAGTTATCTGGTAGTAAAAACACTGACAGAATGAGACAATCTGATAAAATATGGCCAGTCCCATGAAATGGTCTAGGCATGGCCTTATAGACCACAGAACCCAGTCTTCAGGGGTGAGTCAAGCAGACATTGCCCTGGTAATATGAGAGCAAAATGGACAAAGGCTGGGAAAAAGATACCTTTGTCTCCCACAATTGCCTAAATGGCATTTTTCAGAAAATGAGTCAGTGTTTAGGGGCCAAGATGGTAGGTAATCACAACAGCATCATAATTCAGTCTCACTGAAGTATTTAGAACTAAGTTCCATACCAATTCTTTTCACCTCTCAATACTTATGGTAACACTAGCAAAACCACTGCCAATATAAATGATATATAACGAAGCACAGGATTAATTAGTCCATAATACATTTCCTTTAATCCAGAAAATCCATAGAAATCACCTATTAGTCTTCTAAGAATTACTCAAACACCTAAAAGGATATATTAAAACTTGATGTGAAATTGAGAAATTTAGAAGAGAGTATGAGAAACAACATAAATTTTGATTCCTAACATTTAGTGTCTAATCAACTCACTGTCTACAAATAGAATGATTGAAATAAATTTAATAGATTTATAGAAGTATCAAGATTCATAAATTATTAAGTGAATCTTGTAGCATGACAAATTTAATGAAATTTTTAAACACTAATTTTACCTTATCAATTGCTGTATTGTATTACTATATGTTAATACTCATGTTAGGATACTACTTCCATTTTTTTTTCTAGTTAAAAACTAAATTTTTAAATTTTCTAACGATTTGTAAGATGTACGAATATCAGAATTATTTTACATATAAGGTAGTATTTTGAAATTGATGGTGTCCCTTTTCATTAGAAATGTTCATCAAAAAGTTAATACACTAATTTATGTTCTCTTCATTTACAAACATGTTCTGTAGAGTTATATTATTACATCTAAGAACACTTGAGCATATCTTTTTAATCTGTGTATTGAAATGATGCATTTACAAATATTTTTTTTAAATCTCAAGTATGTTTATAAAAAGCTTTGGAAGTTGAGACAATTTATAGAAATTTTAAGGCAATAATGTGACTCAATATTAATGACTAACAGAACCATCGAAAAACTTGTCAGGGTGTCCAGTCTGGGTCTTTTATCACCATGATTTTCCTATTTACAGAGCAAATGATATCACTGAAACCCTTGTAATAATGTCCTCTGTGTGCTTATGCTGTCATGAAAGCCATTAACATCATATAAAGGGTCAATTTTGTGCAGCCCTTAAACTTAATATGTTACATCTCCCACTCATGAAAGAAGAAACAACTTAATATTTGATGATGTCTTTAGCATTCCAGTGTGTGGTTTATTATATTTTTAGATACTGATGATGCAGGGACAAGGTTAAGCAACTCTTAAGGGCATTTTTGTATTGAGAATTGTCCTAGGTTATTCCTACTTGACTTTGTTTTATGAAGAAAGGATAATTTTTACACTAAAAAATTGCTTTTTGTATTTTATTGTTACTTCTGTTTTCGTTTTGCTTTCTCTTCTGAAATATATGATGGAATGTAGGGCTTCTGCCTAAATATTCCTCAAAGACAGAGATAGAGAAAGAACTTTGATAGATTTTACTTTCCAAAGAGTGCCTCCAGATCTCTGGCACCCTCCATCTGACACTGCACAGGAAAGCCCATGCCTGCTGTGGAGAGTGATTCCATGTTCTAATACAAATTGAACAGTCTCAAACACACAGCAAGTACAAGTATGTTTTTTTGTTACTGTCACTCAGTAATTTACCATAGGGTACAGTAAAGCAAAATAACTGTTACCCTTTCAGCTGATAGAACATTTGATTCTAAACAGTTTTCTCTATGGCTTACATTCTTGGTGCATGTAAAAATTATATAACAGACTGTATATAACCACTTCTTAAGGATAAAATATGGCAGACACCAAGTAATTTTCCAGCCTAATGGTGAATTATCATTTGTGGATTGAAGTAGTTTTTAAGATGAAGATTAAATCTTGTTTTGTTTTATTACTTTTTGGACGCTTAGGAAAAGAAAAATATAAAGAGTAGAGGACTACATAAAAATATTTGATTGTGTGAAATGGTAGATGAGTGTTCATGGTTTCATGAAAGTAATGGCTGCTTTCTAGTAAACAAAGAGATACTTGGGAGTCTGGGATTTTTTTCCTTTTGGTTCTCAGATTCTCTATTGATTTTCTATGATAATATGCATATTACATAAACATATACATAATGGTAATTATAGTAATTGATATATTTCCAAGAAATTTTATATTTTTAGTAAAAAAATTATGATGATAGCAGATGTACAACGTAGACTCTATTGGAAATGCCATGTTGTCCACACTAATGTCTAAAGAAGGAAAATTATTCTATAGGACTCTAGGACATGACATGCTACTATAAAATTGGGTTTCTAAGAATAATCTTTATTTTAAAAAACTGTTTTCATCTATTTTATTCTATGAAGGATATATTTTAGTGTTTCCTTTTCTGGATGAATTTCACCGATTTGCATAATTCATAATTCTTCATCTCTCCGCTGAATTTTAAAGTTGGACTCTCTCTCTCTTTCTCTCTCTCTCTGGCTAGGTACATTCGCTCTGAGAGGTCTATAATTCTAATTAACTTCTGCCTGTCTATCATCTCATCCAACATCCTCATATTGGTTGGACAGACTCAGACACATAATAAGGTAAGTCTGGTAATTATTCTGATTCTATATGTGTGTTTACATTTTGACATAAAGTTGATTATTGAAAATCTAAACATTCTAGATAAAATGGAGAACTTCTGACAAAAATTATTTTTAAAAACAAAATTATTGCTTACTAAATAATAGTACTGCCTAATCTAGACTAGAAATATATTCCCTTGGTTTAATTTCCTGGGGATTGAGAGTCTGTTAATAATAGTAAAAATATGTTTGTTAAATATTATATCAAAGCTCTGTGAGTTCAACGCCTTGGAACATCAAAAGCACAAATTTTGATTCATTATCCTAATTGTAAATAGAATTGCCCCTGTTTTAGTCTACTTTATTAATACACTGATTCCTAAAAGTCAACTATAAAATGCTTACAGGGATAACATAGCACATGAACGTCTACCCAGAAATTGTCTATTGAAGTAACTGAAGAGTATTAAGTAAAAGCAACACTAGATTTTATGCTTTCAAAAAGTTTTACTTAACCAAAAAGCACTAATACTTAACCAACATTAAATCTCTTTAGCTGAACAGTTACTTTCAGCAGAATGTAAAAGTGTTAAGTCCTATTTACACAAACTGACTTGAGTTGAATGTTTGTTTTTTTTCCCTGAAATGACTGTCAGCTCTCTTTACTAAACTACTCTGAATGTATTGCAAGAAACCCATACTGGCATTGTTTAATTTACCCCAATCTCAGTCTCAAAAATTCTGGTAAACATTGCTGTGATAACATTTGTTGATTAACCCAGGCCAGTTGTTTTATTTCAACTTTTTTATTGTCAAGTGCTAAAGCCAATAATTGAACTCTTTTAGAAGCTGTCATTAAAAAAACAAAGAAAGAAAGAGAGAGAGAGAGAGAGAGAAAGAAAGAAAGAAAGAAAGAAAAACAACCAAGCTCTAATACACTTTTCAGCATGTCTTTTTCAATAGATTGCATATTTATAGGACATGTATCAATGTCAAAGATTATGGATAGTCTATCTTGATAATCTCCTCTCCTAAAACTGTTGATTCCCACTCAAAGAATCCAGAGTCTGATTTTGGATCTGGGTAGGTAGAGCCTAGGACGTTGCTTAGGTGATTCTAGTAGGATTTCTTCTTGAACCATATTGGTCTAAGCCAGGGAAAGCCCAAGGGGGAGTCACTAACCCTGAAGAACAGAACTGAAACAATTAATAACACAATAAAGGGTCCTGTGTAAGTGAAAAAGTACTTTAATGTATTAGACTTTTTTAGTTTTTTTCCTATTTAGGACTATAACATGAATTAAAATAAACAAACAAGAAAGGGAATATGAAAAGGGAAAACAAGAAGAAAGGAGAAAGACCAAAGGTGAGGAAGATGCCAGATGGAATTAGAAGAGAAAGAAATGTGCAAAATAACCAACAGCAGAGAAAGTGGGTGTAAACATAAGTACACACTGGGAAGGAGAAGAAAAGTGAAGGGAAGTAATGAGAGTTGGAGAAAAGATGGAACTGTAAACCCTAAAGAATTACTAAATTACTCATTTCACCCTTACCTTTTTGGCTGTTTACCTGGGCAGGGCTTCAGATCTCTTAGAAATGTTCATTTACTGGTTAATACCTATTTACAGTTCTTTGTCCTTGAAACTCCAGGTAGAAAAGGAGAGCTTTTCCTCTGAAAGTAGGAATTATTTATTGAGTTGGGAATCAGAAAAAAATCAAGCTTATGTTAGCTTAAGCCCATTGTTGAAGTTTTTTGGTTTTTCACCCAAGTGCCCCTTTGCTGTCATTGTTTACACTCTAAACACTCATTAGAATATGGAAAACTATCTGATCTTCAGTAGGAAATGTGCTTTTAAAACTGTTTCATGATCTATAGCACAGTTTTTACAAGTGCTAAGCCAAATGTTTAAATGGTAGAATCTTTTGCAAGGTTTACTACATATTACAGTGATTATTGTCTAAGTTCTTCCTGTCCAATAGAAATATAATGTAAACCACAAAAGCAAGTTATGTATATAATTATATTTTATTAGCCACCTTAAAAAAGCAAAAAGAATTACTTTTAGTAATATATTTAATTTTAATAATATATTTAACTTAGTATATCCAACAGATGACCATTTCAACATATAATTAATATTTTTAAGTGCTAATACAATTTTTTGTAATAACTTTTAAGTTTTTGGAATCTGATGTATATTTTATTCTTAGATTACATGTCAATTCAGACTACCTGCATTTCAAGTACTCAGCAGCTATATGCAGCCAGTGACTATCATATTGTGTTAGGTCTAAATGGTAATATTCAGAAACTAGTCTCTAGAAATTACATGATTTTTGCCCATTTTGCCCTTCCCAGATTTTCAGTGTCCTTGTTTTTTGATAGAGATGTCTTTTTAGTATTTACAAATATTATCAACATCAAAGGCAGGATAAGACAAGTCTAGTTTTACTTTTCATTTCTGATTATAAAGAATGTCTGGTATGGGCTTAGAAAAAAAATAGAGTCTCCTCAGGTAATTAACTACAGAGTAGATTCCATGTGGTTTTGGGACCATAGTAGTTCTATTTCAGATAGCCTATGCTAATTTTTGCTGCTACAGTTATCGATGCTTATGGGGAGGAGCATTTGGTAGGTGGTGGTAATGATGAAGAAAATGAGAAAGTACTGGTTTTCTCCTATACTGTGTTAATTTTGCATTATTGCCATCTGAGTAGATGATTCTGCAAGCCTAGAACAATTCACTATAGCATTGTGACTATAGAAGGGAAAAATGTAAACACTTGGATTTTGTTTTTAGTCATTCTTAACAATACGAAGTTTCTGGGGAAAATAATCACATATTTTATCATGTGCTGAATTGAATTAAATTGATCCTACTTCATTGATCCTATTACATCTTTAAAAGGTAATATATTGATCAGTGGCTACACTATTTTATTTAGGTTGTATGGGCCCTTTGTAATAGATCAGGTTCCTATCTTTGACTTCCTTGCTCAATTTTGATTGATGCTTTAATATTCTTCATTTGGAAAAATGGAAACATGTGAGAGAGTTGCTTGATGAACAAGCTATTTGGTACTGCCTCTGAGAGTTTGTGTGAAAACTGCTGTTTGATGTTGATGTCCAGAATAGTTCTGAAGTGTCATACTGGGGTCTTTCTCTGAACTGCTTGTTGAAATGTAACAGACTCCGTTGTCTCACTACTGAGTATTTCTTTTGAGTTGGGATAGAGACAAGCTGAAATAATTCATTATTAAAGTATGAGGTATGTAAGCTATAGATTTAATTGCTAGAAGCAAAGTAAAGAATCAAATGCAATTTCTTGTATCTCTTAAAATACATTTATAAAATTCAGTGATAACTCACTTCATTATACTTCATTAATAGTTCACTTTCTCATAAAGGATCATTGCCTTCTAATATCTTTTTGTAATCTCAACCAGGATGTTCATATATCACTGAAATGTTATTTGTTTGTGAAGAATTTCCTTTGTACCCTAAAGTATGCAAACTTTTTCTGAACCTCGTAGACTCTTTTTGGTCCTACTGTTTTGCAGAAAACAAAGACAGTTTTGGAAACCAAATATTCAGAGTATGGCTTTCTTATGGTTTTTGTGTTGTCAGTATTATGTTTTTTTAGGAAATAAAATATTTTTTTACAAAAAGAAATCTTGAATTTGAATACCTTTTAATTGGGTGAAGCATCCTCTAATGCACCTCTTTCTTTTGCTAGAGATCCAGATTCTTCCCTCCTTTGCTTACATGTCTGGCCTCTGAATGTGTATGTGTTCAGTTTCTGAGAAGGAATGCTGAGTATGTGTTTTGAGTCACCCATTCTGACCTTCCTGGTACCCTCTGAAATGGTCTGCCTCTCCTCTTGAGATGCAGTGCTCTACATGCTTCCCTGGAGATATCCATCTCTCAGGTAGAGATGGTTGAACAGGCATTTTAAGCCAGATGAATGTGAGCATCCTAAGCCTGCCACTTCCTAGTTATATGATCTTGAGTATGATATTCAGCCTTTCTGAGACCTTAGCTTCTTGTTAATGCCTCCCTTATAGAGAGGTGTTGTCAAGGTTATGGGAGGTAGTACCTATGAAGCACTTTAAAAGTATTCCTTAAACAATAGCTGCAATTACGGTGATGATGATCATGATGATTCTCAGATGTACATCTGATTTATATTTTTCTTCTGAGCTTCAGACCTCCTCTTGTCCAATTATGCTCACCACTAAATTCACCATTTGCGTCCCTGCCCCACAATCCACACATTATATATAAATTGAACATATTTTCTGTAGGCTCCAACCCAGTTACATAAGCTAGGTCTCTGAGAGTTAGCCTTAATGTCCTCCTCCTCCTCCTCCCTTAAATCCAATAAGTCACCCCCCCTTGTGCCAGTTGCACCCTCCGCATGCTTTTCAAGGCCGGGTTTTCTGCTTTTGTCGGGTGGTAGTCATCTTCACTGGTATACCACTGCCAGCATCATTAAACATACTACCTTGTAGCCCAAGTGATGGAGCTAAAATTCAAATCTGACCACGACTTCACTTCTCTGTGCATACAGTGCTATCTCATCTCCTTAAAGAAGTGATTTTCAAACTGTTCAGACACAAGCAGTGACAAATGGTTTATTTATCTATGAAGGTTTCTATTTACTGATTTTCTCACATTAATATACTGGGGCTCAGAAATGAATTTTATTGAGAGTTCTGTAGCTTATAAAACTTGAGAAACCTTAAACATGACCTATGCCGACTTCTCCATTGTTGTTCTGTTTTACTGGCTTTTATTACCCCGCCACCATCAAACTGCTTATAGCTTGTCAAAATTATTTGTCAAAATTAGTATTTCTTCTTCCTTGCTACTCTTCAGCCTGGAGCATTGTTACTCTCCTCCACCCACCTGATTTTCCAAATGTCTTTGTCTGGCTCACGCTCACTCTCTGACACAGCCCAATCCTTACCTACTGTAGGAAGCTCTTCTCTATCTTCTGATCTTAGGTACACCAGCTAGGGAGTCTCCATGATTTCCAGTGCATATTTACAATCTTGTATTACATTACCTGTTTCTACCCAGACTATACTCTTTTTAGAGCAGGGCTAGGTTACATTTACTCTTAAATTTATTGCCAACATGTAGTCTGAGTACATTAAGCATATAATATTTATTGGATGAACAAGTAAATACATTTATTTGAATCCATCATTTTGGCTTATACCTCTGAAGCTAATAGCTGTAGTTGGTTTTATAAGGATTAAGGGTTCCCACTGTAGACAGAATCTAAGCCAATATGATGATAAAGACTATTTTCCTAGGGCCTTTTCTAAGCTATAAGTGATTGATGGCATATTTGAAGGTGATCTGGTTCTTGGGTTTTAGTGAAAGACTCTGAAACCTAGCAAATGTGTAACTTCTCACTTGATAAGTCATGTAAAATAATGTTCATAATCTTCAAAAGAAATGTGCTTATTCATAATTCCTCTCATAGAACTCATTTCCTGCCAATAATGTCCCAAATGCATGTTTATTATGTCTCAAATGTGTGTGTGATCCTAATGGCTGAAGCTAAAGCTTCCTATTTAGATTTATTAAAATCTAATTTATTGACTTGCTATGATGTTTGCAAAGGATTTGAATGTAATAAGCTTATGTGTGATTCATTTGAGTCCATTTTGAGGTATCTTACTAGCTCTGCCAAGGTTCTTCTGGATGCCTGAAAATCTTTATCTAACCAGGGAACAGGATGGCTGAATAGTTTTCTGATTGTTCCCAAGCTCCCGGCGATGAAAGATTTTTTTGTTCACAATGTGACCATGTGCTTTAACCTTCTTATCCCCTGATTATACATTTCTAGTTTGGGGTGGTAGGAGTCAAAGATCACATTATCAAAGTCAATTCCAAAATAGGGCAAAAGATCAATGTGAAGGATTAGTTTGAAACAAGCAAAAAAGATGAAAGTGGAACTCTTTGTCAAGAGGAGTTCCTCAAATGTTTTGAGATATCAGGAGCCAGATAACCATGAGGGCCAGTTTATACATTCACTGTGTATTCTTAGGTCAAACTGCAAGGCTGGGCAAAAGTCCCAGAGTGAGCATCAATTCAGCAGGGGAGAATAGATCATAAGTCTCAGGCTTGAATGCTGGTAGTTGCTTTGGAGATGCCAGGCCTACTTTGATTACCTCCTGTTCATTCGTCCTCAAGCAGCAGAACTGTTCTCCAGGCAATATGAAGAGACTCCTTGATGTGGCTGATTCCTTGTCTCCATCTTTGCCACCCCCATTTTAGACTTGGCCTTCATGATTTTTCGGTTGGACTACTGTAAAACATTCTCCTGACTTTGGGCTGCTCATTTAACTTTTGTTTGTGGTAGCTCATCCTTCATATTACTGTGAAAAATCAATTTAAATAAAAAGTAAATGTCCAATTATGCCATTCCCGAGCTTCAGACTCTACAGTGGGACTCGTGAGATTAACTGCATTTTCTGAACATCACCCACATTCAGAGCTATCTCTAGTACATAAACTGACTTCATGGGAAATAAAAGGGCATTCCTTCTGGGTAGATGAGTTATAAAAATACCTTTCTCTCTCCAGGCTGAGATAGCTAGAAGAAATTTGGGTCTCCCATTTCTGCTCCCTCCTGGGGGAAAGGGGGCTGTTTCTGTGCTTTCCAGGGTATCTCATGCCCACTGGAGCCACTCTTGCCCTGTGCCTCTCTACTGACTTTTACTTTGCCTAATAAACTTCTACCACATTTTAGGTGTTGGCTTATGTAACTCATCTTAGTGAAGTTTGTCAATACTCCTTTCTGCTTCCATAGCACATGGTATATACCTCTGTTGTCAGCACCAATCACATTATTCCATAACAACTAATTTGTTGATCAACTTGCCCATTGTACTGTGATTCTCAAGGGTGGTGTTTTTCTCTTGTTTCTAGGCTTTAAAACCGCTAACACTAGTACTTGTTTTATACATACTATAGATTTAATAAATGTTGAATGAGTGAGTGAGTGAATGAATGAATGAATGAATGAAGCAAGCAAGCAAGCAAGCAAGCTCTTGCTCTGTTAAATGAGGCTCTGTTGTATTATCAGGAATATGGTCACTTCTACATTAGGACCCCGTTTGAAATAATTGCAACCTAGGTCAATTTTGTGTGTGTGTTAATATTGTTGTTTTGTGATGAGAGAATGGAGTTGAGGAGAACACAAAAGACTTATAGTACACTTTTAAGACCTTCCTTTGATGAAAGATGATTGAGTTGAATTAGATTCTATCTTTATGCAAGAATATCTGAAAGAGAGTTTGAGAAGTTAAGTGATTCTTAAAGAGTCTTACAAAAAGGTTGAAGATTTTCTATTTTTCTCCCCTAGAAGCAAACATCACCCTCCCCCTTAGTAAATAATATGAACTGGTCAGAATATGTCAACAGGGGAACCATATTGTATAATTAGAGCTGGTAGTGTTTATGAATTCTGAATACACTGTAAAGTACTTGAAGTGCTCAAAAAAACCACACAAAATGAATTGTTTTGAATTTTATATTCTCACAGAGGTCAAAGACTCTTGAGATAAGATTATAATAGAGTTTTCACTGGCCCATTATACTAACTTTGAGGCTCTGCCTTTCTAGAGTGAATATGTGATGAAGAGAGAGAGAGATTGAGGTTATCACTAAAGATCATTGACCAAGGCAAAATTTGTCTCAGTGTGAGATTGGAACACAGTAGAGAGGACAGGAAAGAACTCCTTTCACAAATACTTCATAATCTAATTCAGGGGCTGGCAAACTTGGGGGTAAAGGCCCATAGAGTGAGGATTTTAGGCTTGGTGGGTGAGACCATCTCTGTCACAAGTACTCAATTCTGTTGTAGCTCAAAAGTAGCCCTAGACATTAAAAAAAAAAATAGATGTGGTTGGATTTAAATAGAAGAATTATAATGTAAGGTGAGGCCAGGCCATTTTTAGGCTGATGTTTTTATGTAAAAATGACCTTCACTTCTGAAGTGTCTACCCAAGGTTTAGTCTGTGTAGCCTGCAGGACTGGAACAGGCGAATTTTGGCAGTTCCTGAAAAGGCCGCTGTGGAGATAAAAAGGAGTGAAAAGTACTTTGAAGTCCTTCTTTGGAGCAAGAATTAAACACAAAATTCTTCACATATGGTGACTATTAGTTACCAGTATATAAAAATTAATATATGTGCTGCCGAAGCGAGCACTACCAGTATATAAAAATTAAAATAAAATGAATCAAATCACTCTTGACCAAGCAGGACATTTTATGAAGTGAAGAGGCTAAAAGCAAGTAACAAATGCCCAATCGCAGGGACAACAAAGCTGGCTTTTTTTTGTAGAAGAAAATTTCTTAAAAGTTCAACCGTAAATATTAAAACCCCTATTTAAAAAGTCTCTCATCGGACAGTCTTGGGCAGAAAAGTAACATCTGACACAGAAAATAGAGATGGAAGAGTCCAGCTAATTCTTCACTAAGGTCACCTATAGAACAGAGTCCTTTTTTAAAAATATATATATTTAAAAATTTTTAACCTCTTAGTCTCTGTTCCTCTATTCTAAAAGCTAGATTATCATTATGTGTGTTATATCATATACATTGCCATAGTAAACTTTAGAACTAAAGCATGAACACTTATACCTATTACCAGAAAAAAAAAATAAGCATGTTTGAAGATTTAACTCTGGTTTCCACTTCTTTTGTGATCCTAGTCAGTTAATTCTCAACTTTGTGCCTTGAAGAAAGAAGTAGGCATATGACTGAGTTGAGTCTAGGTCTTAACTATGAAGTTTAAGAGGTATGAAATTCAAAGTGGAGTAAATTAAAGCCACCCTAGATTGCTAGTGCACTGAATCAAAGATTAAGGTTTCAATTGTAATATAAGGAAGAAATGATTAACTCTAAAAGAAATACAGTGATAAATCTTAATTCATAATGAATATTCATGTGTATGTGGTTTGTGTTACACTAGAATACACACAGTTTTTATATATCTCTATACATATGTCTTTGGTTGATGGTACATCAGTATGTACACACGATTAGGACTGCAAAGGATTTTGAATCAATCTTTTCTGTGTCTATGTTATATTCTTATTGTTAATGAAATTTTATTTGTATTTGAAAGTGTTTTTTCCTAATGGACAGGAATGCTACATATTGCTTTTACAAAATATTAATTAATTCTAATTTTCTGATTTTCTTTCTCATATATTTACTCGTTTCTGTTACAAATAATATCTTCTATTTCATTTCAGAAGCTTTTGTTACATATTTTCCTAACTTTCAAATTAAGTTACAAAGTGAATCCTCTATACCTAAGAAAGGACATCCTTTATAGAAATGGAATAGATAATCTGTTATCTATTACTGTATAAGAAATCACCTCAAACTTAGTGACTTAAAAATAAATATTTATAATCTACCTAGTTTCTATGAGTCAGGAATTTGGGGGTGATCTCCCTGGGCAGTTCTCTCAGCATCTCTCATGAGGCTGCAGTCCAGAGGTCAGACCACAGTCATCTGAAGGCTTGATTGGGGCTAAAGGAACTGTGTTAGGTGGCTCATCATTCCAGGTGTAATGGGAGCTTCACTTATTCTAAACAAGGGGTTTTTAAGCTTTACCATTTACTGGCCATGTACTGTTTATCAAGTTACTTAACCATTCTCTACACACCAGCCTTGTGATCTTTTTAAATTGTAAATCAGATCATGACACTTATATGCTTAAAACCCTTCAGCTAAAGTAAGTAATGCTTCTCTTATAAGTGGAATGAAATCCAAAACCCGTAACATGGCCCGCAAGCTCCTAAATGACCTGGCCTCTAAGTACTTCTTCCACTTAGTCACCTCATATTCATTAATTCCCCTTTTGCTGTATTCATGTCATGCTCGCCTTTCACTAGACCTGTACAAGTACCTGATAAGCTATCAGCCAGGTGACCATATGTCTGGTTTGTGCCTCTTGTACAGGTGCATTTATTAGCTAGGCCACTGACAAAAATAATCTACCAGTTATATGCTTGACCTAGGATACAACTGTTTCTCCTGCCTTAAGACTTTCTCACATACTCCTCCCTCTGCCACAGTTACTCTTTTTACATTCTTAGGCTAGACTAGTTAACTTACCCATGTCCTTTTCAGAGAAGACTTCCCTAAAACCCCACTCCCTCCAAATCAAAACACTATAAAAGTTTTTGCATTATTCTTTCCCAAGGAACCCAGTATTTTCTTTATAACCATTGCTTTAATCTGTCATCTTATTTTTATTAAGTCCAGAAGGGAAGGGACATTATATACTTGGTATATATTACATACCTAGTGCCTAGCACAGAGCTTGGCACAGAGCAGCAAGCACTCATTAAATAACTTTCAATGAATGAAGGAAATGTCTAATTCTCTGTTATTGTTCTTTTCTAATGTAGCGGTGGGGAGTAGATATTATGAGTATCAAGTAAAATTCCACCTGGGTCACCGTAAACTGACACACAATAAACTTTGAGGTAAAAATTTATATATAGTGAAATGCACAGTGAATCATGTGATGAGTTTGACCAACACATACCTGTGTAGCCAATACCACAGTCACATTACCATCACCCTAGAAAGTTATCTCTGCTCTCTCCCCGGCAACCCCTGTCCTCCACTGGCAATCATTGCTCTGATTTCTGTCCTTATACATCAGTTTTGCCTGTTTAGGGATTTCATATAAACGGGATAATAGGAATGCCTTTTTGGTCTGGCTTTTTCATTCAACATATTTTTGAGATGCAACTGTATTGTATATAATCATAGTTAATTCTGTTACATTGTCAAGTATTATTCCATTGTATGAATATACCACAATTTGTTGATCCATCCTCTGAGGGGTTGACCTTTGGATTGTTTTCAGTTTTTTGTTCTTATGAATAAAACTGCTTTGAACTTAATATATAAGTTTCTGTATGATCATATATTTTTATTTCTCTTGAATAAATACTAAGGAGTGGAATTGCTGGGTTCAAGGCAAGTTAGAGTATTTTTAACTTTGAAAAAAAAACCTAAATAGATTTTGAAAATTATTGTACTGTCTTATATACTAACCAGCAATCTTTAGGATAATTGAGTGTCCCATATCCTTGCTAACATTTTAATTTACATTTTCCTAGTAACTAATAAGGTTTTGCATCTTTTCATGGCCTTATAGGCATTTTATGTTCATTTTCTGGAAGTCTAAGTTCAAGTCTTTCCTCCCTTAATAAATAGGATCATTTGTCTTTTTATTACTGCTTTGTAAGGAGTTTTTAAAAATGTATTCTGGATATAAGTCTTTTGTTACATATAGATATTTTTCCTATATCTGACATACACACCTGCAGTATAATTTCCTCTCCATCTGTGGCTTTACCTTTGCATTTTATTAATGGCATCTTTTGCTGAGTAGCAGCTTTTAATTTTGTGAAGCCTATTTTATCATCTATTTCTTTTATTAATTGTGTTTTGTGATTTCTCTGTAAGAAAGAGATCTTTGCTTACTCCGTAAGGTCATGAAGATATTCTATATTATTTTTGCTTACTCTGTAACGTCACAAAGATATTCTATATCATCTTTTATGTATATCTTTGATATGTGAGTTATTTTTTGTGTCTGATATGATGTAGAGATTGGGGTTCATCTTATTTCATGTGGATATAATTGCTGTGGCACTATTTGTTGAAAAGACTTGTTTCCCCCATTGAATTGCTTTATTACCTTTTAAAAAATATGTCTAGAAATCAGAAAATTTGAATTTTCTAACTTCATTCTTCTTTTTCAAGATTTTTTTTGTCTTCTCTAGATCCTTTGTTGAGATCCTTTTGTCTAGAATTTTTATCTGCTTTCAATAACTGTTAAGTTAGTGGCAGTGGGTATGGCTTGGCTTCATGAAATAGAATCATAAAAGTTTTGTGACCAATTGCATAAGGTTTCTGAGAAAGAAGGGGCATCACTGATTTCAGTGCTCCTTTGGACTATGACATAATGCTCATGTTTTAAGTTGAAGAGAATCTGGAATCCATAGAACAATCTATGTTCTTTTTTAGGGAAAATATTCTAATCCAAGCAATTTTTCCTTCCTCTTTGTTGTCCTTCAATCCTTCACTCTTTTGGAACTTTTTACTTTATTACTTCCAAAATATGTTTTCTTTAAAAAGTGGAACTTTTTTCAATGCTATATATTTCTATCAAAACACATACAATTACAGACTGAATAGATTTTCTTTAAATTTCTTGAACTTGTTAACAAACAGATGAGAGAAAAATTGTGTCTAAGATCAACAGTTCATGGACCACATTCTCCTCAGGCATGTCTATGTATGTTCTTTAGGACACACAATAAAAGTATTTATAGAGAGTTAGAAAGTAAACAGCTATACCCCTCACCAGGAACTCATAGGTTGGTGGCACATTTCTTACATGAGAGCAAAATATTTCTCAAAATAAGGGAGGAAAAAAGAGCACAAGGAATAGAATTTATGTCAAGCAAACCACCACTGACTATACTTCCAGTGAATGAAAACAAGTTTAAAACCCATCAGTGAATATTCTGTCTAGAAACCATTTATGTTTTAAATTTCACTGACAGGTTTTTATATATATATAAATGCCATATTCTGTGTCTGGTTTCCTTTAAATCGTTCAACATCCCAATATCTGAAAATAGCCACTCTTTGCCTATTAATGCAAACATAATGAATATTGCTATGCAGAAAGTGAAATAAGACATTTACTCATGTGCCATTAAATAGACCCTGGTCCTTTTTACTAAAAGGAATAGCATGGGAGTGTTATTTTTTTTCAAATACCAGGAATGATCCTGTTGTATATAAATTGTGTTTCACTCCTAGAAGGCTTTTCTATTTTATCCTAGGAGGCTGTTTCAGTGATATGGAAACATGAGTATGTAGCATAAATTATTTCTATTATTGTCTTTTTTTTCTTTTAGTTTCTATCCTGTCAAGAAAAAGAGATGCATTTTTCATCATTAAATCCTAAAGTTATAAATCTTATAATTATTTCCCAGATTTACTTTGTTGAATGCCTTTTCTTATTCAACAAGGACTGATTTTTTCTTTCTCTGAAATGTGTTTGTATTCTATCCTCTATCCATTTGCATCCCTGCAAATCTTTTATCCATCAGTCCTCTTGTTTGGCTTTGTTGGCTATTGGTTGTAAATAAGAAGTGCCATCTGAAATAAACAAAATACTGTTTACCCATTCCCACTGCTAGGAAGTGGTGATAAACTCAGCTGAAAACAAATGGCAAAAATGCAATACACAGATGGAGGAAAAGTTCATTATTTTACATTTTGTCTGCTGATCATGTTCAAGATTTAGTTGACTGGTCAGCATTAGGGCCTCTAAGGGAGATGTGAATTTTGTGAGAGAGGTGCATTTTCTGTGTACATTCTCCTCTGGATACCCACTTGTAATTTCTTTTGGTGATAATAGAGCTTACTATGCATATCAAGGGAAAACTAGATTCTTCAGAGTATCATGGAGGGTAGCTTGTCACAGTATCTTTAATGCTTGTTGGCAGACCTATCTATTTGTAGGGATGTGGTTGTAATTCCATAGTGGAGATGCTAGAATATATTGAACTTCCCCAATCTCATGGCCAGCTATGAAGAGGATCCTTGTTAAGCTTCCAAAGCCCATTTGCTGGAAAAGAGGGGAATTTGAACAAAATCTCTGTAGCTGTCAATATAAAGAATGTGCTTAAGCTACAGTTTCAAAAATGGAACTGTATTCACAGAGAATAATTTAAAAATTTTTTTTAATGTTTGTTTATTTTTGAGGCAGAGAGATCATGAGCAGGGGAGGGGCAGAGAGAGAGGGAGACACAGAATCCAAAATAGGCTCTGGCTGTCAGCACAGAGCCCAATGTGGGGCTCGAACCCATGAACCATGAGATCATGACCTGAGCCGAAGTTGGACACCCAACCAACTGAGCCACCCAAGCACCCCAGAGAAGTATTTTTAAAAGAGACAATATTTCTGCTAGTAAGGAGAATTCTAAGATCAGTAAAATAATTCTTGGGGGTGAGAGGAAAGCTAGCAATTTTCATAGTTGAGAATATATTGATGGAAAGGAGCTGATTTTCTTACTTTTAAATATCCGATCCTGCCATGATTATTTCTTTCTCTTGGAACTGGAAGGGGGGCATGATTAATATGTAATATTGATGTCCTTTTTGTAAATTACTGGTAACGGGTAACTTGGCAACATAATAAATATCTGCATATTGAATCCACATGTGTATAGAAGTGGAAAACATTTGGAAATAGTTCTGAGTATGAAAATATTAAAGTTAATGCATTTAACAAAGGGAAAATTACCAAGTCATTAAAGAAATGAACTACCTTTATGTTGTCAAAATGTTAGTCCCCTCAAACATTTTTCTAAAGACTAAATGATGTATAGTCCAGGGCCCAAGAGTAGGAATTATAAATTGTTATAATGGGATAAACACTTAAAACAAGATGACTTATGGGGCACATAGATGGCTCAGTTGCTTAAGCGTCTCACTTCAGCTCAGGTCATGATATCACAGTTAGTGGGTTTGACCTCCACATCTGGCCCTATGCTGGCAGCTCAGAGCCTGGAGCCTGATTCAGATGTGTCTCCCTCTCTCTTTGCCCCTCCCTAGCTTGTGTTCTGTCTCTGTCTCTCAAAAATGAATAAATGTTAAAAAAAAAAAAAAGATGACTTATAAAGGAAAGTATATTTAAGAATAAAAGTGCATATATTGGGAAACTATCCTAAGACAATAATAGTTCTCAACCAGGGTGAAGGAGACAGGCATTTAGAGCCACATGGAGATTTGTTAATCTTTGTTCCCCAGACTCCCTCCAAATTCTATGCCTTTGGAAATTTCATGACTAAATTGAAAATACTCTGGAAGTGATTCTGATAGGCATCCTGGTTCAGAATCACTGATACTGGAGCTTGGAACAGAAAATGGAAAGGTGGTTAAGAAATAGAAGGCTGAAGTATGCCAGTCACTACTTCTCCTGTGTGAGTCTATTCCATGTAATCTTCTACTTACCTCAGCCTTACTGTATGTCAAATAAGGATAAGAATATACCACAGCAGTGTTAGGAAGATTAATATGAAACTCTTTGACCTTCCTAGAAAAAAGCACAAGATATTAAGAGAAAGAAATCCAGCAAAGCCAAAAATATCATATCATTTCAAATTTGCCTAATAAGAAAATGACTCAGTACAATGTAAATTAATGTGAGTTCTTAGCTCCAAGCAGATGAGATTCAAAAAGAGCTGGGCCTACACAGGGAATAATCTTAAGTAATAGATAGCTTACAAGTCTTCGATAACTAGCCTTGTTGCAGCCAATTTGTCAGCCCACTGCTGCACGTCTTTAATAGTTTCTCCTGCGCCTGTGTTCAAGAACATCTAGTTAGTTTTAACCTTGCAAAGTTTAAACAAGAACATGTTCATTGTTTTTCCCTCTACTTACCTATTTGCAGTAGTGCCATAGAGTATTTTCCAGCAAATATTATATATACATATATTATATTAATGGAATCGGATTTAAAGAAGGCATCGAATGTACTGAGAATCAAAGTAAATAATGGAATTCTTTTAGCAGGGTCACTGCTTTCCTTTTAGTACTTTTATAGTACAAAATTGTTATTAGAAACTGGAAAAAAGTTAACTAGAAGTTAAAAAATTGTTTAATTCAAATTCACATGACCAAACATCATCTTTTCCATAGGGCTGCCTTGTATAAACTTTTTTATTTTTCATACACAAAACTATGTGTGTATGTTCATGTGTATGATATAGTTTGTGCTCAGTTACAGATTTTTTTTGTTTTTATAATTCTCCTGTGGTGGGGTAGAAGATGTGAGAGTGGAACATACTGAGAGTCAAACTGAATTTTTTTTAATGTATCCTGTCTTGTTAATGCACAGTAGACCAGATTGGATAAGTATAGCCCCTGGGGAAAATATTTTGTCTCTCTTTTTATACAGTGAAGCTCTGTCCTCCCATACAATCTCACCAGGACCTCGTCTCTCATTTTCCTGAAATCAGTAATTCATCCACACATAAATAGTAGGTCCTGCATTACAAGTGTATTTACCTTTCTTTAAAGAGTGCAAGGGGAAGAGTGCAGCATCCTTCAGTGGGAACAGAAATAAATCCGTTAACTTCATCTCAGTATTAGGATTTCCTTCTGGACACTATTTCAGAGTCAACCTGTCATAGCACAAATGTTCCCTGTCTCAAATCCTAACCCTGTCACTAAACTGAAGAAGATCTTAGGTAAGCCATTAGCATTTTTCAAGCATCAATTTTCTTAGCATCAAAATGCAAATATATGTAAATATGTTTGGTGGACCTTTGATGGCTAAGGTGGAACAAAGGAAGTGTTGGACTCTCCTGAGTGGGGGGCGGGGGTTAAAGGAAAACCATCTTTAATTTCATTATACCTCTGAGTCTAGGATTCTGTTCTAGAACAAAAAAAGAGATTTTCATTCCTTGTCCAGTATTTCTGTTGTGATTTCCTTAAACTCCATCTTAGACTGGCATTTGTTTTATTCGTATATTCAAATTTTCCTGGGCCATGTATTAAAATGTAGACATTAACAGTAGCTATTGTATTTTCTTCCCATAATTTAGTGATGATACATCAGCACACCAAAGATGTGAATTATTTTGTTTATTATACATCTGAACCAATCTAAGCTGTATTTAGGAACATTATCTTTCTGCAAATGGACCAAATCTGCCCTGAGTCTCTCACACAAACATATTTCCTAATGGTAATTTGTCAGTAAATACAGTGAACAACAAAATTGTGTCTAAAGTCATAGCAGTTTATTTGCTTTTTAGTGATTTTGCCATCATCTCTGCATTCTTTTACAACAGGCTTTTGTATTTGAATAATTATATGCAGTTGCACTACTGAATAGAAAATTGTCACCAAAAAAAAAAAAAAACACTTTACAAGGAAAATGGTAGCAGCAAGGCTAATCTATAGCTGTGGCCTCTCTTAATGAGTGTTGCTGGGAAACTTTTCAGAACCCTGCAGGGAAATGCATGTTTTTGTAAAAAAAAAAGGTCTCAAGCTGTTAGAACTGATAGACTTTTTAGAAATGCCTTATATTCAGCTTGTAATAGATTTGCAGGTTTTATGAGGAGAATGAAAAAACTTCTTTAAGGTGTTCATTTGGAATCAAAGTTATTCTATAATGAAAAACTATCAATGTAGAGAACTGAAAATAGGTTTGACCCTAAAATACAGATTGAATGGTTGCAGAATATAATAGATCATTATATAAATAAGCTAATTTCTATATGTTTATTACATCTATTAGAAAATTGTAGAGCTTAGTAAAATCATTCAAGTGTTATATTCAAGAGCCCTTTTTATTCTTTGATTCAAGTGTCATGTAGAATAAGAAAGCTCTAAATGAATAAACATATGCATATATATGGATTCATGTTTCATGAGATGGAATTATCTTTCAATCTTTTATGTACTGTAGCACCTAATATTTAATCATTCATGGTAAATCCTTGGTTTAGGTGAGGTAGCATCTATTTTAACGAGCCAAACTCAAAATTATTAATGAAGTCCAAACGTTTTTATACTTTTCAGTAAAGGAAAATTCTATAATATATACCTAAATATGACCAGAATTGGAAGAACCTAAGGCTAGTAGAGAATTCCATATGTACATTAGTATTTTTTTTTAGTGCTGGAATAAATATAGTATAGTAGCCTGTTTTACGAAACAATGAAGGTCAAATCAGAGAGTCCATCTTTATTAACAGGCTATAAGCATTTGCAGTTAGTATCAGCATGACTTGCCTGTAATGCATGCTGTATCTCCTAGGAATACATGGACAATGGGGGAGTTACTTTTTTGGGGGGGAAAGTAGCATAATGTGCCACAAAAGACCAAGACTAACCAACTCTTTCTTGTCATTAAATCAGTATACTTTGGATGAGATCCAAGACACAATGGCCTTATATCAAATTTTGGCTTCTGCTATAGAAGACAGGACTTATTACAGATATCATTGTGATTCACAGAGATCCTACCTTAGAGAAACAAGGATCATTTTCTTTGCCTGTTTATTCTTGATTCTTCATTTTATTTCATTTTAAAAATAGACATATATAAATATTGGCAACTTAGAAACCACAAGTCCTTCTATAGAAAATATAGGCAGACTTGAAGGTATGTGAGAGACCAGTACTTTTGAGGAGGAGTTTTTATTTTTTCTTTATCCATGTTCCCCTTGGTCTTATTAATATCAGTTCTTTACTTACACAAAGGGCTTTGTCAGTGGGTGGTTAGAGCCATGGGGATGATATGTTATTTTCAATTATTTCTGATTGTGTTTCAAAAGAATCTATGATTTATTGGCAGTTCCTCAAATTTTCTTATCAAGCTCCTCTGAAAATTCCAACAATGGAGTTTTAAATATAATACTGTATCTGAGACTTTACACATAGCATTTTCTGAATACAGATGTCTGGTTTCTCCAGACGGGAGTCATTTTGGATTTTGTCAACTTGAAAAGTTTCAGGAAGTATTATGAACCTATTTATTAAAAAAATAAAGGCTAAACTTAGGGTTAATTGTAAGTCTCAGTTATCTTTAGTGAAAAATAGCTCTCAGGAGGTAGTAAATGAAACATTTCACAAACATCACTCTCCTGACTTTCTTCATTTCACTGCCTGTAAGGCAAGGAAATGAAGCAACTCTCTTAACATACTAACATGTGCAGAACCAAGGCTGACATCAGTGAATGTTCTTTATGCAAGCACTGATGCCCATAGGGAATACAAATCCCCATTCTCCATCATCTGCTATATTTAAGACATATAATTGGTTATGTTTCAGAAAAATCTCTCAACTTTTTCTTTGAAAGATCATGATGGTGAGAAGGGAGATTTATGCATGTGATGGCACCTAAGTGACTGTTGCATTTGACACAAGGAAATGCACACAAATGACTGTTGCATTGGACGACTTAGGAGTGGTGTCACTGTTTCTTTTAAGCAGTGTTCACATTTTCTAACAGCACAGTGTTGGACAATAACCTCTGGAGGCAGCAACAATCTAGCAGAGACACACAGGTTATATCTGCCTCATGTGTAAGTCTGGGTATGATAACTTTGTGTTTAGAAATTGAAATGAAATTTCAGGGCACTTGGGTGGCTCAGTCAGTTAAGTGTCAGTCTTTGGCTCAGGTCATGATCTCTCAGTTTGTGAGTTCTAGCCACAAGTCAGGCTCTGCTGATAGCTCAGAGCCTGGAGGGCTACTTCAGATTCTGTCTCTCCCTCTCTCTGCCCCTCCCCAACTCATTCTCTCTGTCTCTCTCACTCTCCCTCAAAATTAAACATTAAAAAAATTTTTTAAAAGAAATTGAAGCAAAATTTTAAAACTATTACTCTCAAAATTTGAAAGCCTGTTTTAAATCATGGGAAGATAAGTTGTCTGCTTTTTTATTAATTTGGGGAGGCTTCTAAGTGAGTGAAATTTCAGGTAGATTAAATTCTATGGGAGACGGATGTGATGTCCTGTAGGAATTCATATAATGTCTTAATGATTAACTTCATTCAAAACCATTTAAAAATGTAAAATGCAGGAAACTGAGACATAGATAGTTTATCAAAGGAGAAAGAATTGGCAATGAAAGCAGAAGAAAAACTCAGCTTTGGCTGGTTACTTAATGTCCAGGTGAACTTTATTTAGATATCTTCTGTGTTAATGAAATATTCCTCTCTCTTCCTTCCTCTCCCTCTCATCCCCCTCTCCCTTTTTCTCTTCCTCCCTCTATCCCTCCCTCCCCTTCTATGTACACACACACACACACACACACACACACACACACACACGCACGCACGCAGACACGCTTACCTCTCATGGCATGCAGCTTAGTTCCAGAGTCAAAACTCTAAAAGCCTGCACTCCTCGATGGAGATGGGGACATATATTACAATCCTTATTCACTGCTTTTCCCCATTTTTTTTCACCAAATCAAAGACAAACACTGTGGGAAAACTATATCCAATTAAGATTTCCTGAAAAAGCCAATTTACAAAGTGAGGAGGAATCCCTCTAGGGAAATTTATTTTACTTGAAGTACAAAAGTTAAATACAAATAGGGTATCTGTGATCTATAGACTAAGGAGATTTACACCTAGAAACCAACCCTGGCTATTTCAAGCCCAGCAGGGCTTTGCTTTCATTTGCTAAAAACTCTCATTGTGATGAGTCTTAACTTGAACTGTCAGTCTTAAAAATCTATTCTTTCTTCTGGCTTTATTACTGTATCTTCTTAACTATATCTTTCATCCTTTTTGTTTTCTGTGTGTCTTTGTTCTAAGAACATCTTTCTCCCTAGACAAGCAAGTTCTTCTTTCTCTCCCTTTTCTTTTGGATTGATGCAATACCTTGAGTATTTTGCTACAAAAGTCACACCAGTGCTGCCCGTACTGTCTCACTATCCGGCTTGGACTCCTGCTTGTATTACCACTCTGGGTCTTCTCACAAATGCGCCTAGAGGTGGCACTCCTCCAGACTGGCACTGCACATACTCCTCAAGCCACTCTGCAGGACACAAAATAACAGCAGTGAATTGTAATTAGAGATTTTTTTGAAGATTAAAAGACCTATCTTTACATGGTTCCTAGAAAAATATCTACTTGTTTCTTTTTTTTTAATGTTTGTTTATTTTTGAGAGAGAGAGAGAGCGAGAGAGAGAGAGCAAGCAGGGGAGGGACAGAGAGAAGGAGAGACAAAAATCTGAAGCAGGTTCCAGGATCTGAGCTGTCAGCACAGAGCCTGACATGGGGCCCGAACACAGACCGCAAGATCATGACCTGAGCAGAAGTTGGACACACTCTACTGAGCCACCCAAAGGCCCCAGAAATATCTACTTATTTCTAAACTATCTGTCCTATAGTATTCTCAGGGTCTTGTTCATCTTTTGTATTTTATTGATGCATTAAATTTCTGGAAAGCCTGGATCATTGTTCAAGAAACACAGTCCTTTTGGTTTCTCTCCTAGTAAGATCACTATCCAAAATATAATTAGTCTTTTTACTCTCTCTCTTTCCCCTTCTTTTTCTATCTCTTACTAAAGACCAGATAATAGCCTTTCAGCAGGAACAAATAAACTGGAACATTGATTGCCTTATACAGTGGTTCTCAACCTGGCTGCTCATCAGAATCACCCAGAAAGTGTTTTAGAGCTGGGGGTCCTGGGACTTAAACTGTGAAATCAACTGAATTAGAGCCTCTGAGGGTTGAGCTCAGGAAACTAGAATTGTAAACAAAGTGAAACGCCCAGAATTCGAGAGAACCCCAAAAACAGACCACCAGAGACCAGAGTCAAAGCCAAGCGGCAAGGGTTGTTTATTTGCAGGTTCGAACCCGGTCCTCCGCGCAGTCACTCGTTGCCGGTGACGCTGAGAGGCCCTGAACAAAGCCTCTGCAGCCTTTTTATAGACAGAAGTAAACAAGTCATGGGGAGGGACAGATTTCCATGGACAGATTTCCATGGTTACAAGTTTGCCATTGGTTAACATTCAAATGTGAACATATACCGTATCTGATTGGTTCCCGCCATCAGGTTTGGCTGGATCTAATTACAACATTTGGGATACCTTTGAATTCAGTCTATCATAGAGCGAGTTTTAAGTCTTGTTTGGCGACTAACAGGTTAACATCTCTCTCTCCAGGCCCTTCTCTCAGCAAGGTGGGGGGTGGCTGCTGGCCTTTTGGGAGTGGCTGCCCCCAGGGGGCTAGTCCCTTGGGCGGCGGCGGGGAAGCAAGCCTTAAGCTTTGTTACAGAAGCAGAGAGAGCTGGTTAGGTGTTAGCTTCCTGCAGCGCAGGCATTTGCTCAGAAGTGGAAAAGCTGGTTAAGTTTATTTAGGCCTGGGGCTATGTGCAGCCCGAGGTTTCTTTTAATGGAGGACTTAATTTTTGGCTCTACATTCCCCCCTTCTCTTGTGTATTTGAAGGCCCAATCATGGGTCTTCGGTCGGGTCCCAATCATTAGGGTGGCGATACTGCAACCTAAGTATTATGGGGTGTATTGTCCCCGGACATTCTTGCATGAAGGCAAGCAATCTAGTTAAATGACAAAATCTAAATCTCAGATGGACATACATTGTTAAGGATTTGGCAAGAGTTCAGTTGGATGCAATTGCCATAGAAATTTAGTTATTTTTGTGACATATAATAACTCTTATAACAAAACATTAAAACTTTAGGATTTACATATATATTTGGGCAGTAATAGCACTTACCCATGCAATATAACCTAAGGTTTACTGTTATGTATAGTGTTTTTCCAAGTAACCTAGCATTTTAGATAAAAAGGCCTAATTGGCCAAAAGACCCCCTTTTTTACTGTTTAAATCCTGGGAAGTTTGTTAAAACCTTAGGAAGCTATAAAGCGTATCCTAAATAGGATTACAGATCATTACAAACCTTAAAGCTTTTTTTATTCAACCAAAGTGACAATAATAGATCTTAAAGGCGAATGCATAACATAATATAGTAGTTAGAAACCAACATTGGTTGGGGTAACTCTTTTAACATTGAGAATATTTAACTATGCAATCAAAGACCTGATAAAGATGAAACCTAAAGCTTCGGGTTTTCTTGGCAGAAAAAGGAGAAAACTTTTGTTTACATTGTCTTATCAAGAGCAGATTTACAATCCAAGAAAACTTTGTCTTTTGACCGGAGAGAAAAGCAGAGTTTTAACCTTATACCAGTGTACTTTTCAAATTCCATTCATTTCAACCAGTCTATCCTGAGCACATATAAAATTCCTTTTCAAAGATTTCCCTTCACAGACCTTCTACATCTTTCCTTTGCCTTTAAACTTTGTCCCAAAGCCATTTCTCTCTAAGCAACCAGTCTTATTTAGGACAAAATTACTTTCTTTTACCCTCAACAAAAATGTATTTCCATTTCTTATATCCTTTTTTTATGGATCTCTCAGTTTTCTATATACAGGGTTGCTTTCCATCAGTCTTAAGTACACTTAGCAGAATTTTAACTTGGGAAAACTTAGTCTCCAATTGAGGACCCAGTAACCAATTGAGAGGTGTTTACATTAGAATTTTTAAATCACTTTTTTAAAAGGTCTAAATAGTCTTACTTTTTCTGCAATAGGAAGCTGAAAACTCAAACCTATGTTTAGTAACTATGTATTTTGTTTTGATAGAAGTCATGCAATTCAGGCCAGACATGTTTTCAAAAGGAGTTAGAATGCAAAAGGGAGGAGAGCTATCCAGTCTCCGCCAGTCTCCAAGGTCAATTTAATTAAGGTCTCTTTTAGAGTTCTATTTATTTTTTTTATCTGTCCTGAACTCTGGGGTCTGTATGCACAGTGTAATTTCCAATTAATCCCCAGGGCCGTGGCTAAATTCTGGCTTACTTTGGACACAAATACAGGTCCGTTGTCTGACCCTATCATCTGAGGAAAGCCATATCTTATGAAGATGTCTTTCAGGAATTTCTCACGTTTGGTTGGGAGTGCTCGGCGGGCGGTGGTTCCTCAGCTCCTTGGTAGGTGTTTTTCCTTATCAAGGGCCATTACTTTACCGTGGAGATCCCAGAGCTAGCCATCCGCAATGAAGAGGAGCTTAACAAGCTGCTAGAGTCTAGGTCAAATCCCGCATCTGGTGTCAGCAGCGTTTCAGGCAAGCCTTTAAGTGCGTGGTGGTCGGCGATGGGTGAGTGCGCCTTGCGGAGGCCATGGGTTGGGCGGGGACGCCCCCGGAGACTTTGCCCGGGCTGGGGCTGGGCGCATGGCTCCGGGGATGTGGGAGCCACGGGGGTGCAGGCGGCTGACTTGGGGCCTGTGCCGTGGCCCTCATGCCCTGATGTCCCTACCGCGCGCTCCTCAGAATGTTGAGCCCAGTGTCCATTAGGAACTCAGTGGATTGCCCTTTTACTTTTAGGGTTACCCTGGGTTTGGGGAGGGGTGCCGAACCCCGTTTCCCCTAGTCACTGTCATTTTCCATTACTAGAATGAGAGTTTCAGATTTATTCTTGGGGCATTCTTTGGCCCAATGTTCTTTCTCTTTGCCGTAGGCGCATTGATTTTTGCTTAATTGGGGGCGCCCCTCGAGCCGCTGGGAGTTCTCCTTACCTTCTTTTCCTGGAGCCAACTGTCTGAGGCGTCTTTTTCGGTCCTCCAGTTCCGCAGTTCCCGCGAGTAGCATCTCGGCTAGACCCTGGTTTTGTCTCTTTTCAGCCTTTACCTGCTTGTCCTCTGCACTGTCCCTGCTGCTGTGTACCCTCTCTGCCACGACCACTAGACCTTGGAGGCTCTTTTTCCTAGACGTTCTAGTTTCTGAAGTTTTCTCCAATTGTTGGGAGCAGACTGACAAAAGCCATGGCCACCGCAGCTAAGTTTTGCTGGGGCCTCTGGATCTATAGGAGTGCACTGGCGGAATGTCTTTATTACTCTCTTAAGGAACGCTGTGGGGCTTTCCTCTGGTCCCTGACTGACAATGTAGGCTTGCGAGCTGCAGCCTTGAGACCTCCCAACAGAGTCTGGCGGTAGACGAAGAGACTCTCCTTACCTTTAGCCAAGTTGTAGTTTCAATCTGGCCATGCCAGGGGAAACCTAGCGTCATTTTGAGCCTGGTCAGGAGTGGGAACTCTAGTGGGCCCAGGAACCAATTTTCTGGGTTCAGACTGGATTATTTTCCATTTCTCAGTACTGAACATGCCGGGAGCCACACTGGCCTCTCTGGATGGCAGTCGCAGCAAGGAAATGGCAGTGTTTGCATAGCTTCAGCCATGAGAAATGAAAACTGGCATCTCCCTCTGCCACTACTGGCTCGTGCTGGAAATAAGCCTACTGGTATTGACCAGGCCTCACAATATTCCATATTAGACTCATATTCTGAACACAGACTGAACATAGATACCTCATAAGGAAAAGTATATTCCTGCCTTTACAAAAGAGACTTTAGACGAAAGCTCCGTGGGCAATTGTCAAAAGGCCCTTCCTATGGGCCTTGCAGACCCAAGACTCAGACAATAAAGGGGGTTAAGAACACAAGAGTTACAATTGAGCCTGGCCCTGAGACAAAGAGCCTAATCTAAAGTTAAGGTACAGATAAGGGCAGAACATAAGTTACTACATTTATCTTTGCTAATTGCTGAAGCATAGCAGCCCCTTCCTCAAGGCCCACATTCCACGAATATTTTCCCTTATACAGGCAGCTGGGATGAGGATAGATAAGAGTAACTAAAACATAACCCAGGCGCAAAGACTGACATATTTACGGCCCCCATGGTGCTTGCACATTCAGCATCAAGGAAAAGGCTCATTCAAGCAATTTAGGAATAAGCCTAATAAACATTTTACAAATAATTAGCCCTTGTAAAAATTCTGTCTTCTGATGTTATAGTATCGTTTAACCTTAAAATAAAGACACCAAAACCAACAGGACAGAGATGACTGCCTGGTGATCAGAAAGAATCTCAGGGCTCTCTCATTCTCTTTTGCTGACACCGTCTATCCTTCAGGGACTCCTGGACCTGTCGGAGCCGGCGCGGCCTCCGACATGAACAGAACCTGCAACAATTCACGGCGGCTTCGGGTCCCTTGGGCGGGGCCCATTTCCCCAGGGCCGCTGGGTCCGGTGGGGCAGGGGGCCCCTGTGGTTCGGGTGGCGCCTTTGTTCCTCCTGCTGGGTCCTGTGGAGGAGGTTGCCTAAGGAGGGGGAGAAGTTAATTTTTCCTCCGTTTCGCCCTGTAAGAAAGGGTAGAGCGGCGCAGAGGGTTCAGTTTTCCTTTTCGGCAGCTCCAAAGCCCGGGAGGGCGGGTGCTTTTTAGTCACCGCCAGGGTGTCAGGTTTCTGTGGAGGCAAGAAACTTTTAATCCAAGGGGGTGGGTTATCAACCAGATCAGCCCAAACCATGATGTCCGGTGGCCATCTCACATTGAAAGTGGGCCATTCTGTGCAGCAGTAAGTTTAAAACGGACCCTTCCTAACAGTCACTGAGAGGTTATGGGCTAACATTAAGTCTAGGGGTTTGGATGAAGTCTGTCTCATAACGTCAGTCTCAGTCACAAGGTAATAAACACCAACAGAGAAAATTGACAATTCGACATAGACATACACAGAGAGAGACTGATAACAGAGTCCGCTGTGCACAGACACAGACACAGAGAGACCGATAACAGAGTTCGCTGCGCACAGACACAGACACAGAGAGACCGATAGCAGAGTTCGCTGCGCACAAACACAGAGACACAGAGACCGATAACAGAGTTCGCTGCGCACAAACACAGAAGGCTAGCCAACAGAAGAAGGCGCCGGCCTCGAACCGGTGCGCCCCCCAGAAGAAGGCGCCGGCCTCGAACCGGTTCGCCCCCCAGAAGAAGGCGCCGGCCTCAAACCGGTGCGCCCCCAGAAGAAGGCGCCGGCCTCGAACCGGTGCGCCCGCCGGCCTCGAACCGGCTCACCCGCCGGCCTCGAACCGGCTCGCCCGCCGGCCTCGAACCGGCTCACCAGATGGGCACCGTAGGACGTCTCCTCGGTCCCTACCGACTGCTCTATAGCGCGTCCGCCAGAGCCAGTACAGTCCCCGATGCAGATTCCGTGCGGCAGAAACCGAAACAAACAGATAAGACAGAAACTGATGCTGAGACAAACAGACAGACAGAGCCGGCTCACTTACTGATCGGTCTTAGGAACAACCCGTTGACTTGGGGTCTGGTGGGTCTGGAGGGGAAATATCCCATGCGAGCCCCCATATGAAACGCCCAGAATTCGAGAGAACCCCAAAAACAGACCACCAGAGACCAGAGTCAAAGCCAAGCGGCAAGGGTTGTTTATTTGCAGGTTCAAACCTGGTCCTCCGCGCACTCACTCGTTGCCGGTGACGCTAGGAGGCCTTGAACAAAGCCTCTGCAGCCTTTTTATAGACAGAAGTAAACAAGTCATGGGGAGGGACAGATTTCCATGGTTACACGTTTGCCATTGGTTAACATTCAAATGTGAACATATACCGTATCTGATTGGTTCCCGCCATCAGGTTTGGCTGGATCCAATTACAACATTTGGGATACCTTTGAATTCAGTCTATCATAGAGCGAGTTTTAAGTCTTGTTTGGCGACTAACAGGTTAACATCTCTCTCTCCAGGCCCTTCTCTCAGCAAGGTGGGGGGTGGCTGCTGGCCTTTTGGGAGTGGCTGCCACCCTGAGGCTAGTGCCTTGGGCAATCTGGTGGCGGGAAGCAAGCCTTAAGCTTTGTTACAGAAGCAGAGAGAGCTGGTTAGGTGTTAGCTTCCCGCAGCGCAGGCATTTGCTCAGAAGTGGAAAAGCTGGTTAAGTGTATTTAGGCCTGGGGCTATGTGCAGCCCGAGGTTTCTTTTAATGGAGGACTTAATTTTTGGCTCTACAAAAGCATCACAAATGACGCTGATACACAGCCAGAATTCAGTCACATAGTTTATAATAGAGCATGTCAGGTGACAGGTAGTTGATAAAGCAGAGCTGTCATTGTCCATAGAGTAAATACACAAATATAAATGTCTCTGCATAGTGTCTTCCAACCCCACCTCCACAAGAAAACTTTTAATGAGTATGTGGCCAAAATTTCTTTCATATTTGATTCTTACAACAACCTCATGGACCCTGGTATTATCCCCCATTTTCCAGATGGAGAAACTGTCTACCATTATATGTTTTTCTTAAAAAGTACATCTTTTGGGGCACCAAGGTGGCTCAGTCGGTTAAGCGTCCAACTTCAGCTCAGGTCATAATTTCGCAGTTCATGAGTTCAAGCCCCCCAGTCAGGCTCTGTGCTGACAATTCAAAGCCTAGAGCCTGCTTAGGATTCTGTGTCTCCCTCTCTCCCTGCCCCTCCCCTGCTTGTGCTCTGACTCTCTCTGTCTCTAAAAACAACAAACATTTTTAAAAAGAACATCTCTAAATTTGATTAAAATTTAACTTCATTATGAAAATATCTCTAAATTGAAACTAAATTAGATGAAAATTATTAAATTACATGTTCCAAAAATGAAATAATTGTAGCACAACTTTTTAAAAAATCCAAAATACTGCTTCTCAATTTGAATACCTCAAAATCTTGAGGTTATTAGTTAATTTTTGAAATAGAAATTACTCCTGAAAAAAAAAAAGAAGAATTGCTCCCAGCCACTTTCTTTCTGTTTTCCCCAAATGCTATCTCCTCCTGTGTCCTAAAGCACATTTCAATTAGCTTAACCCAAATCTATGATAGACTGAGGTAAGTGAATTGCCCTCTTTTTTGGAAAAAACCAGCTCATCTACAAAAGACAAATGACTCCTTTAAGGCAAATGTAGTTTGTTCATCTCTGTCCTTGCTCTTTTCCACAGTCCATTATTTACATTCTTTTGGTGGGGGGGGGAGACTCAATCAGGTCTTGGGCCCCCATTATTTATATTTTTAATAACTGAAAAAGCTCACAGAAATATTTCAAATTACTTGAATCCTTTCAGAAGTTATATTAACATACAGGACAGTTTTTAGAAGATTTCTTATTATTTTTCAGGTAAAGAACAGTGTTTTCATGTCAATAGGGTTTGTTAAAATTTTTCTCCTTGATAATTTCAAAAAAGAGGAAAAAGAAAAGGAAAATACAGTTAAAAGCTACTGACATGAAATGCTTACTGAATAGTTAATGGTAATAATTAGATATTTGTGTACGTGTTTTCAAAGAACTGTGTAGGGTGTTACTTGTCTCTTGTCGACAGGGGTAAAAAACAAAATCTGAATGTGTTTGTATTTTTGTTTGGTTTTTAATTCATAGATGTCTATTTTAGTTTTTTAGTATTTATGTATACTATGAGACAGCGAGGGGAGCAGCCCAAAGTCTCTGGAAGCATTAGTTAGATCTAGATAGAACTTATTCTCTCGAGGCCCAATGCACATTACTTTCTCCAGAGATCTTGGCACAAAAGGCTAATCTCAGTCTACCAAAGATTTATTATGACAGATAGAACATAAGAGTCGTTTGTGCTTGTCAGGGTATTAATCTGTTCACGAGTTTCAATGTTACATTTTAGTAATATACCCAGTAATCTTTTCCTGTTAGACAATTTTAAAAAGCCACATTATATGTATATAAAATGTATAATATATATAATTTGTTATAGCAAAGTATGTATATTTCATATATATATATACATACTTTTATTCTATTTCTATACTTTTATTGTATGCATATTCTATATACTTTTATGTAGAAGCTACTTGAAGGTTAAAAAGTATTGCTATAATAAAATAAGCATTATCTAAAACTGTTTTGAAAATTGATTGTGGTTCCATTTAATTTTCACTAAGATTTAAATTAAGCAGTGTGCCACTAGGTTTGAGACTCCTGTCACCGTGGCTTAAGTGTGTGATGTTGACTGGCCACTGGCAGTAAATCCATTGGCGGTGTTGTCATCATTCACTCTGACAACTGTAAAATCTTAAGTGAGCTCTGAAAATCATGGCAGGAGGGTAATAACTTTTTAAAATATTTGTGTGTGTGTGTGTGTGTGTGTGAGAGAGAGAGAGAGAGAGAGAGAGAGAATCCCAAGCAGGCTTGGCACTGTCAGTGCAGAGCTGGTTGCAGAACTCAAACTCACAAACCACGGGTTCATAACCTGAGCTGAAATCAAGAGTCTGACGCTTAACCAACTGAGCCACCCAGGCACCGCAGTGTTACTTTTGTATAATGGCTCATTCATCAATAAATACATATTTATTATAGTTGTGTTTCTGTTTTATATTAAAATACTCATGAATGTAGAGTATATTTATTTGTGGGACGCCTGAGTGGCTCAGTCGGTTAAGTGTACGACTTTGGCTCAGGTCATGATATCGCATTCTGTGAGTTCGACCCTGATATCAGGTTCTGTGCTGACAGCTCGGAGCCTGGAGCCTGCTTCGGATTCTGTATCTCCCTCTCTCTCTCTCTGTTCCTCCCTGCTTGTGCTCTGTCTCTCTTGCTCTCAAAAATAAATACAACATAAAAACATTTTTAAAAAAGAATATATAAATTTGCAAACCAGAAAGCATAGTCAACTCAAAGATATCTTTATTCACAATTTCTAAAATCTGATTTGAAGATTCTTTATTTTTTTACTAACTTTAAAAAACACTTAGAATGCTTTTTATAATTATATGTGTCTATTACTTTTTCAACTTCATGATTTTATTAAAAATAATAATCAGGCAATAAGTCTTTGAACATATACTGTTGGTATTTGGATATGTAACTACAGAGATTTGTCATATAATTTTTCCAATATTTTTATAATGTACAGTCATAATTTTAATAAACTTTTATAATGTACAATTATAGATATAATTTCCAAGTTCATAATAGAATGATATAAAAGCTAAGGAATGATTATATCTTATTTTCTTGAGCAATATTATTGAACCGAGTACTCTCAGAGACTGCTTCTTTTGGATAGGTAGGAAGTCTGCTCCAATGTATTACATTAAACAGTTATGACATTATATCCAGTTGAATTTATTGCTATTCCTATTAGACTTCTGTCAAACAATCACCGTCTTGACAAGATGACCCCACTAACATTTTAAGGTAGCCAGAGGGGCTGATTTGCTTTCAGCTTTCCAAGGCATTGTAGGTGTCCACACAGAAATATTGACACATCTTGTCTTGTGTGCCTTTGCCCTTTATTCCTCGGGCTTCCAGACCCCTTGTTCTCATCTTGGGAGCATTTTTGTGGATAGAAACTTCATATTGATTTTCTGAGTAATCAGTAGAGTGATTTAAGTTTGCTCTCTGTCATATTAGATTTCTCTGTTCATTAGAGAAAAGCCTCATTTCACCTCACCTTTAACACTACTTTCCCTGTGTTACCCACTCCTGAAATGGGCTGGCAAGGAATGAGGGCAAGCTAGTTAACAGAACACTTTGCAGGGAGTGAAAAGGCTGACATGATGGGGGATGTCACTGAAACTCTGGGTCTTGATGTTGTCCTCATTAAATTAAGATGAAGAGGTGATTTTGGACGTTCTTTTTGGTTCAGATATTTTACCAGTACAGTTTAGACTGCTGCTCCCAGTATTTGAAGTCATTATCATACGTATTGTTATGGTACCCAAGGTTTATTTCGCATTTACGTTCTGCAACACGTTATACCATCACCCTTATTCCGCAACAACTCGTTAAAATAGGGTCATTTATTTTCTCTACTTTAGAAATGAGGAGGCTGAAATCTAGATGTTAAATATCTTGCCCAATGTCATACAGCTGGTATAAGGCAGAATCATGTATTGAATGTAGGTTTGTCTAATTCCAGTAATAATATTCTCAGCCATGACAGAATAAGGAATATAGAGGTGTTTACTAGAACGTAAAGAAAAATTATGTATTAAAAATTGTCTTTGTTGAATAAAAGTGTTCCTTGAGATTTCATTTGAAGAGGATAAAAATATTAAAAACCTCCATCATTTAAAATGTTCTGAATGTAAAAAAATTACTTTAAAGTGATAAGTTTTCCTGTCATTTGAACTAAGTTGATAGGTATATTTTGACAAAGTAGTTTATTCTTATAATTGTGCATTCAAAATTAGATTTCAAGTGGTTCTTCTAATCAAAATTTGAATTGCGGAAATGTGTATCTATCAAATTTTTCTGTTTCTTTAGTTAGCATTAGCCTTGATACTTCTAAAAGAGTCAATACAAGCCTAAATTATTGACATTCCTAACCAAATCAAGGAATATCATGACTGGTGTGTTCACAGAAATAATCATTTTGTAGGATCATATGCTTTTAAAGGCAAGGACTCAGAAGTAGTCCAGGAAGTAAAATTTATTACTATGATGTTTCATTTTTTAGCATACTAAAAATGTCTTGGTACTTTAGGCTTATTAAATAGGATTGCCTATAGACCCTTCCTTTTGAATTTTAAAAGCAAATATTGTGGAAGCTACATTATACTTTGCTGTCCTATAGGCTTCTTTTACCAAATATAAGAAACATTTGTAGTACTAACGCACTAGTAAAGACTGTAAAATTAAAGATTTGAGGGCACATTTGTTAATTAAGGAACATTTCAATAACACAAAGGTATAAAGTGGATTGTTTTTCATCTTTATACCTTGGTTCATTAAAGTGGCATGCATCAGGATGGCAGTTTTTGGAGTTAGTCATGGGTTTGTTACACTTAATCAGCATGGTCCTTCCACTATGGCTGACATTTCATGTTAGACTTCCAGCGGTGAATTCTTGTCAGAGATAGGTTTTAGATCACTAGGCTTTCCGTGATTAGAGCTTCTGGTACATAATGTCAAGTACATTCATCAGTTAAATGAATTAATTGTAAATGAGCATACTGTTGTTAACACAGCAACAGAAGAAAAGCTGTCACAGAGATAAGCCTTGGGATTTGGAATACTACCTCTGCTCTTTGTAAACATCAGCTCTTATTTGGCCAGTGTTTCTTGAGTGAACTTTAGAGGGTTTGGTTGCAAGAAGTAGGCTTATGGGCATGACTAAAATGAACTGAAAAATATTTGTAATAATGTATTACTCTGTAAGACTTCAGTACTAAGAAAAGAAAATAAGGCTATATTCGATTTTGAAAGAATCTTTAAGAAGAATCAAATTATTCTCTTAAGAACAGACTATACATGTATTACTGAGGAGGAAATTAAAGCATGTAGTGATTGAGTTGATTCAACTCAAATCCATTTGTTGACTTATTTGAATCAATCTAATTTTAGTAACAATTTAAACTGTAAGCTGAAATCATATTACAAATCACAAGGGAAAAAAGGGCTAGGATCTCAGATTCTCCTCACTGCCTCACTGGTTAGCAATGGCACCTTCCCCACGTCATTTGATACAGTACACAGGTTAAGTCAGTGATGTATAAATTTAAGTTGATTTTCTATATATCTTTTTTTTTGTTTTTATACTGTCTTTATAGTATATATGACAAATGATATTTTGCCATAGAAAAATTTACATTAGATAGGCATTTTTCAGGCAATTTAGTAAATGGTAACATGACAATTTTTCTCCTCATTGGCCTTAGATCAGTTGACGGTATTCTCCTTCAAATAATCAGTTATCATAAACATATAATTTGGATTAAATCAGGGAAGCTACACATTGTGTCATTAATGAACAAATTTTCCAGTGTTGTTCTAGGGAAAACTAACTATAACAGCATCCTTATAACATAGGATAACATATAACATCCTCCTATAACAGCATAGGAGAGATTAAATATCAGAATATATAAATATGAAATAAAACTAAATAATAAGGAAGGATGATAACAGTTAAGATGGTAGTTTGATTTGGTTACCACAAGTTGAAGGATTATAGAAGATAGGTTGGCAGAAGACCAGATGGCTACATATGAACTACTTTCAAGGTTCTGTCTTTGGTTTTAGGTGGCTGAGGAATGGGTACATTTCAATATTAATATATCAATGAATGAATGGATCAGTGAATGAAAACAGCCATGTGTAGATAGATCACTGATTAGAATTTCATAGACCAGTGATTAAGATTAATCTAATATTTGTACACCAGAGATCCAAAAACAAAAATTTTTTAAATGCACTCACCCAGATTCATTTTCTGTTTACAGTATTTTGGATAATGTGTAAATCAACAAGAAAGCTACTTCTCCTAATTATGTAGCACCTTATCATGAATTTTAATTTTCTCCTTAAAGCCAAAATGCCTTGTAAAATATATCTAACTTGTTTCAAGTCAGAAATGTAGCGCACGTGCGCTCGCTCTCTCTCTTCCTCTCCCTCTGGTCCCCTCTCCCCTGCCTGTCCCTCTGCTCACTTGCTCTAGGGCTCCGCAGCTCTCTCACTTACACTTGAAAGCTCATGCAGACACAAGCACACACCCTTCCAATAACAGGATGAAATATTATAATTTAGATTTTAGGCTAATCAGGAAGACTTTTCATTTCAACTTTGTTATTTGGTTTTTGCATTCTTAAATATGAGTTCATTCTTGGGCCCCCTGGGTCGCTCAGTCAGTTAAACATTTGACTTCAGCTCAGGTCATGATCTCATGGTTGGTGGGGTCGAGCCCTGTGTCAGACTCTGTACTGACAGCTCAGAGCCTAGAGCCCGCTTCTGATTCTATGTCTCCTTCTCTCTCCACCTCCCCGCTCCCCACATTCTGTGTCTTCTCTCTCTGTCTCAAAAATAAATAAAACATTAAAAAAATAGGAGTTCATTCTTGACTTAGTAAGGATGGCATATTAAGAACATCTGAATCTTTCCTCACTCATTAACAAAAGTGAAGTATACAAAGGCATCCGTTCTTAGTGTTGCATATACCACACATCTGTACATACTTGAAAGGCAGAAGGTAGATCACATACAAAAAAATTAGAAGCAAATTAAGAATAAAAGTAATTAAGAATATAAAATAAAATTTTAAAATGATGTAAAACAAAAAAGCAAACGGATATACACGTGCGCGGGCGCGTGCGCACACACACACACACACACACACACAGCCTGGCCAATGGGTAGGTGTAAGAAAATGTGTTCAAAAAATGTGTTCAAAGTAATTGTAGGAATTCCCATCTGGATTTGAAATATGTTCTGAGATTTATTGTTGTAGCTCTCTTTTATTTCAGGTGCTAGGGACACAGAGACAAATGGGTGTCAGTCCCTGCCCAGACAAAAGGCAGGTCAGCAGATAATTAGGACACAGTGTGGTTATTGTTTAGCTCAAGAAAGAAGACAGGAAGTAATTCTGCACAGCAAAAGTAAGAGTGCAAAGGAGAAATTGGGGAATGCTCCGTAGAGAACATGGAATTGGGAAGAGAGTGGATGTACAAATAGGAAATCTTTTTATTTCCATGCCAACAGCAAATACAGAATGAGTGGACAGGGACTAGCATGGCAGTGTGGTTACAACACAGAGCAGATCTTGAAAAAAAGGAGGGAAGCTGGAGATGGACTGGGACGAGCCTCAGTGGCAGGGCAGTGATGTTGGAAGAGAACTGTACATTACACAAAGCTGGCTGCGATGTGCAGGATGAAGTAGAATGAGGGAAGACTAGAAACAGGGAAGCAAAGTGCAAGTCTGTCACATGCAGGTAAGAGAGGAGCCCACAAGTAGAGTAACCACAAAGGCATCAGGAACTTTAGGGGGCAGAGGAAGAGAAAAGATTTGACATGTGACTAGTGCAATCATCTGTTTTTCTGCATCTAGTAAGATCTGGGCCCACAATAAAGAAGTTTTAAGTTATTCCATGTGCTTGATATTTCCCCACTATTCTGGAGTCTTGATAACTATTTGCTTTATTACCATTTTTAAAATAATTATTTTCCATAAAAATTTACTTCCTGAGTGTTAATCAAGTTGGGCTCTGCTAATCAAAGTTCGTGTTTAACTATGGGAATGTATGCAAATCTAGTTATTGTATTCAGTTTTCTTTAAAAAACAAAGAGGCTACCGAGAAGAGCAGTTTTATTGGCTACAGACAGCATGATTTTTTTTGCAAAGTAAATGCATGCAATCTAGAAAAATGGAAAACTTAGTTCTATGTGTTCTGTATTATAACTTGGAACTCCTTTATGTTGGCTGTTTGTAGAACTCAAGAAGTTAAAAACAAGACAGGTGTGTAGAAGATAGAATCATGCAGTGGATGGGCTTAGCAACTGTAAGAATTAAAAGAATCCTTCCTTTGGTTTTGGTTATTTTCTTTATAGCTCCATTTTGGGAACATTTACATGCTAAACACTTAAAAATAATGTGGCAGCTTTCAACTTTCATTGTGTGACTTTATAAAACTGCTAATGCTGAGGTAAAACAACAAGACAACCCTGAGTAATTGTGGAATGTTCACAGAGATTTCCAATGCAATGTGTTTCTGCTGGTGATGGAGGAGAGACCCTGTAGTCCATTGAAAATTCTCTCTTTACCATAAACTATGATTATGGAAGAGAAAGTGTTACTGGATAAATTCTTATCAGTCACCAGCCACCTAAAATATAGATAATGCATTGAACTGAAATAGAAAAGACAGCTCTGAAAACTAAGCTATGTGTGTTAGAATTGGCAAGGAGGTGTGGTAGTGGCAGATGTCTTTAGGAGGTGGGGTAAAAATGTAAATAGAGACATCCTGAGTTCACAGATCTCTATTTAAACCTATAAGGAACTGAAATGGACATTTTGAACAAAACAAGTTCAGGATGAAAAGATTATCCATACACTGAAATGTCTGCAGTTCCAAGTTGCATTTTAAAATGTCTGAGAAGAAAATAACAAAAATCCATGTTGGCTCCGCTGGTACACAAACCTTTCACCTCTGGGTAAACTGTTAGGTTCTAAGCCAAAACAATTTTGAGTTTTACCCTTCAATTCCCAGGTCACACGCATCTAAACATTTTTACCTGACTTGAAGTGTTTCGTGCCAAAAAACAAAGAATGTAGAGTTCATTAGAGAAGCAGCGTGCAGTGGTGTGGGAAATAACATGTGCTGAGAAAGAGGTTGCCTCTCATATTGGTAGTTGCATTTTAAAAATTCTAACCAAAATAGAAAGTTGAATCCAGTTGGACAAATGAGGCTGTGCTCTGAAAAAAGTCAATCAGGCAACAGAAGGTGCTCAAAATCCTTCTTATGTCTTGTCCTCAAATTTGCTACTTCCTGAAGGAGGTTCTGGACAGAGTAGGAATAAAACATCAACAGAATCCTTGGCCACGGAGAAAAACCAAGTCAGAAATATATCAATGTACTGTTCATGCTCCTCATCCCATCCTATCTGCATTTAGCATTCTTCATTTGGTGGACTAAATAATTAGCTATTACCTAGTCCCCATTAATTTTGAGAAGAATTGTTTTTCTTGACAGGAAAAGAGAGGAAAAAATTTTTAAATAAAAGATTTGAGAAATCAGGGATTTACAAAGAGGGAGCTTCGCAGTTCTACAATGTAGGCTTGGGATGCCAAGAACGTAGAGATCCAATGTTACCTCTTCCAGAATCCCACACACCACTACGTTGAATACAGTGAATTCCTTATGCAAAATCTCAGAAATGCTTCAGAGCTTCAGTTGTCCTTACTCTACAGTTTCCTTTTCCATCTTTATTTCATACTGAAATTCTTTAGGAAAGGGTGCATATGAGTCTAAGACTTATGTTTTCTAAAAATAGAAAAGAAAAATAGGAAGGGATGGAAAAAGGGAGGAAGAAATATTAATGTCCCGTAATTGTAATAACTTGTTGGCCCAGAAATCCCAACTATAGTCTCTATATAAGGCTTTTTATTTTTTAACTTCACTTTTTTTTTTAACATAGGGAGGGAAGGTAATAACTGACATGATGTTATGTATGATCCAGATACCATGTGAAGCATATTAAAATCTTTTCCTATAAAATACATGAAATGATCCATTCATGCATTCCTTTTTTAAAATTTGTTTTAATGTTTGTTTATTTTTGAGAGAGAGACAGAGGGTACCACCAGGGGAAGTACAGAGAGAGAGGGAGACACAGAATCTGAAGCAGCCTCCAGGCTCCAAGCTGTCAGCATACAGCCTGAATCAGGGCTCAAAATCATGAACTCTGAGATCACAGAACCGTGAGATCACAAACCTGAGCAGAATGTTCTGGATGCTTACTGAGCCACCCAGATGCCCTCCTCCCCCACATTGCTTTTTGATACATTTTGATTAAAGAAAACTCTTAAGATAAAAATCATTATGTATTAAATGATGCGCAGGACTAGATGTAATTCTACAAAATTCAGTAGACCTACAGATATTTTCTCAGTACATGTGATTATATGAAAATACTTATTGATGTTGATACCTGAGTATTTTGAGGTTAAAGGAATAACTTCTTTTGAGTTTCAAGGGCCAATACTTTCTGAGGGAAAGGAGAACCATTCAGGGCACCTCAGTGGCTCAGTCAGTTGAGCATCCAATTTTTTTTTTTTATGTTTTATTTATTTCTAGGAGAGAGAGAGACAGCGTGAACAGGGGAAGGTCAGAGAGAGAGCCTGAAACAGTCTCCAGGCTCTGAGCTGGCAGTCAGCACAGAGCCCGACGCAGGGCTCGAACCCACGAACCGTGATATCATGACCTAAGCGAAAGTCGGACGCTTAACCGACTAAGCCACCCAGGCGCCCCTGTTGAGCATCCAACTCTTAATTTCAGCTCCGCTCATGATCTCACAGTTTGTGAGTTTGAGCCCTACATTGGGCTCTGTGCTGACAGTGAGGAGTCTGCTTGGGATTCTCTCTCTCAATGTAAGTAAAAAACTAAAAAGAAAAAAAGGAGAAGCCTTTAAAAAAATAAGAAAACAACATATTCAAATATATATGCTGTAAGTTTCTCTTCAACGTCATTTCACCAAATCCAAGAAAGTCCTAGCCATTCTTCCTTTTGACTTCACTTGCAGCATCCCTGTGGTAATTATTAATTGTGGTCTTTGCATGACATTAAGTAACAAGATTTTGCTTCTTTCAAATTTGGCATAAACATTGGACTTTCCCATAAGGTGAAAAATATGGACAGGATCATAAAAATAAATTAAATAAATAAATAAATAAATAAATAAATAAATAAATAAATAATGACTTACAGACAGGACTCTCCTGGATTTCTATAGCATCTGGTATTTACCTTATTTCCTTGAAATATCTTCATTTATGCTTAGGAAAAGGGAGTGGACATCATTAGGAAGAGAAAATATTAGAACCATTTTAATTACAGTCACAAATGACACTAAATATCAAGATATTAACAAAGGGGCAAGAGAAGAAGTTAAACAAGGAAAGAGGAGAAATTAAAACAAGCAGTATTATGAATTCAGGCTGTGGTCAGAGGACACTGAAATGAGTTTTGAAAAAGAAGCAAATAAACAACCTCTCAGGTATAAGTCATTCCAAATCAGATCCAAACTAAAATAAAAAGTACCCCAAGGCAGACAGGGGGAAAGAGGAAGCCCCTGTATGAGAAAGATGGTCAAGTAAATTGCTGTCAAACTTTTGATTCCTCAATAAACATATATAATCTTATGTGAAGGGCTTCTAGTTTTAACCCATCTTCTTCTGGGGCCCTAGAAGAGCATCCAAAGATCTTTTCATCAGACACCAGAGGAGGACCTAGGGGAGAAGGAATGACTTCTGAGAAGGAGTAAATTGACAAGATGCAGATGGTGGGAATCAGCTTCTCCCACTGCTCTCCCCTCATGGGTAGTCAGCCTGAGGACCTTGTGGCCTCACAGAAACTACTTATTTGTAGGGTACTTTAAGAACACAGACTTGTTACTACAGTCTTAAACCCCTGCTCACCTAAAGAATGGTTTTGGTTTTTTGTTTTTTTTTTTGAACGCTGTTCAACACCAGTCACTTGTTATTTCTTTCCTGAGTAGACTGGCCCATTATCCTCCATTTTATAAGATCCAGCATAAACACATCTAATACACTGGAAAAGACAGGGCACCAGATTGTGTAAAGTAATCATAGGGTGGGCACAGCTCAAGCAGGAGCTGTGGGTTTGTAGAGTAAGTGTTGCTGAAGAACTTCAAAGGGTTTTGTAGCTGTCCCTTCATAAATTGCCACAATGTCAGGTTCAGGTAGCATCATTAGCAGCATTTTAGACTTGTGATCTGCTAGTAATGATATCTATAGAGCACAAGCTCCCCTCACTCCCAATTATCATCATCATCGCCATCACCGTCAGCAGGAAATGGAAGGAATGATAGTTAAGAACACAGGCCCGGGAATATGGCTTCCTGGCTTACACCACTTGCTCTGAGACCTTGGGAATGTTATTTTGTCACTCTGGCTTTAGTTTCAGAATCTATAAAATGGAGGCAATAATAGCACTCGTTTCATAGCGTTGTTGTAAGTAATAGAGAAAATACAAATGAAGTGCTTAGAACAGTATCTGCCACATGGCAAGAATTCGGTGGATGTTAACTAATACTGTTATTGCTATTTAATTATTGCATGATATACCAAGAACAATGTTCTGTCCTTGAAAAGAGTTGTGCTACATTTTGCACACAAGGTGTCTACTATTTTTATCTTTTAAAATTTGAGTATAGTTGACATCAAGATGTCTCATTTCTTAATGATGCTTTATGAACACATCTTTGAGGGGAAAGATGGGGTCTCTTCAAAGAATAGGGTTTTGAGATATAAAACAACCACATTCACAGAATTCCATTGTCAGTGTTCCATAGAGACAGAATGGGGGGGATGGCTGGTCTTTTATATAGTGTGGCATCCTGGGAAAAACAGTTTTAATCTATTTATACAGTAAAAGCATTCATACATTATGATAGGTTGTTTTATGAGAAAGCAAGAAACCGTCTGCTATAACTTTTCCTCATTTCATCAAGGCATTTAAAAGACAGTTAATCATCATAGGTTTCAATTTAGTGAACTCTGACAAATTCTTGATGGTACATTGTGGTAGTATATTAGTGATGAAATAATTTGGTATAACAATTGAGATATTATAATTCCCCTATTATCTCATGAATATGTTTTCTACCCATTGTTTAATACCTTGTACCTCTCTTCACCTTGCCCAATTTGTTTTTTGCCAAAGAACACTGGTAGCTAATTATAAGCATAAGGTCAACAAATTCTGTACATCCTGCGTTTGTAGCTCTTTTGTATTTAAGACACGGCAATGAGTTTTATTAAAAAATAGTAAACATTTATTCATTTTATGCCATAAGAAACAAATCAGTGTCCTGGTGAAAATCATGGGCTCCAAGTTCAACTTCTTATGTCATTGCTTTCCTACTCTGATTTGGCCTCAGTTTCTTCTTCTATAAAATGGGAGTAGCAATACTGTCTGTCTTAGAGGTTTATTTGAAGATTAAAGATAATACAAAAGTTAAATAAGATACATAGCAGTCCCTGGCATAGAGAAAAGTACTCACTATACTTAAACTATCACTAATATCACATTTAGATATGATTCAGAGATAAAGAACTTCATGGAATTCTTGGAAAAGAAAAAGGATTTTTTAATGTTCTGATCCTCATAGTCCTATAGCAAGAATTCTATTCCAAAGGTTCAGTTATTACTTCCCTCCCTTTTACCATCAATATCTCACTTTGCAGTATAAAAAATATGTATATGTAAAAATACATTATACATAATATAGATATTATAGCATTTATTTATCTAGCTGTTTCTTAAATGTTTTCTTGCCTACATTTAAAAATTGGGGCATCTGGGTGGCTCAGTAAGTTAAGTGTCCAACTTCGTCTCAGGTCATGATCTCACAGATTATGAGTTCAAGCCCTGTGTTGGGCTCTGTGCTGACATCTCAGAGCCTGGAGCCTGCTTCAGATTCTGTGTCTCCCTCTCTCTCTCTCTGACCCTCCCCTGTTCATGCTCACTTGCTCACTCACTCTCTCTCTGAAAAATAAATACACATTAAAAAAAAAAGTTAAAAATTGACCCTGATTCCATCATATATTAAATACTTTCATATATCCCAGAGAAACTTTTTTTTTTAATGTTTTATTTATTTCTAGGAGAGAGAGAGACAGCGTGAGCAGGGGAGGGTCAGAGAGAGAGGGAGTCACAGACTGAAACAGGCTCCAGGCTCTGAGCTGGCAGTCAGCACAGAGCCTGACGCGGGGCTCGAACCCATGAACCGTGAGATCATGACCTAGGCGAAAGTCGGACGCTTAACCTACTAAGCCACCCAGGCATCCCTCGTATATCCCAGAGAAACTTAATGTTGAAATTTTTGAGAAATATGCTTCATCCTGCCATTACCAGTTTCAAAGTTAAAACCTTAAACAAGTCAATTAAAATGTGTACCTTTTCTGGCCAAATAGTAGAATCTTGATGTCTGCCCAGCCCTCTTAAGAAGAGATGTTAACTTTTTCCTGTCAGTTCACAAACTGGCCCTATATACAAAGGATAAGGAAAAACCAAAGAAAGAGTCAGACTATACATGGCAGGTTTAATAAGCAAGGGAAGTTTTTTGTGAGGCTTGTTTGTGGCCACAAAACAGGTAGATCTCCTCACACACCTGCCAGAATCTTAAAAGTTTGTATAGCAGCCTTAACTGGGTTCAGTCATGTGTACCTGCCAGATGGTTTCATTACCACATTTCTATTTCGAGGCTGTTTCCTAGGGCATCTCTGGGAGCAGGGAAGGCAAATGGAACCCACATTCCAGCAACAGGGTCGTGGGGTGAGAGGAGCTTCTGGTTGTTGGAGTCCAGCTCACTAGCAAATGGCAGTCATATCCTCTCAGTGACCTACCCCAGCATTTTCTTTTTCATAACCTACTATTACAATCTTTATGTCCCCTTTTTTTGCAATGTGGGTTGTCGGAGGCCGGCTCTGGCAGGTCCAGGGATCCCTGAAGGATGGACGGTGTCAGCAAGAAAGAGAGTGAGAGAGCCCCGAGATTCTTTCTGATCACCAGGCAGGCATCTCTGCCCTGTCGGTTTTGGCGTCTTTATTTTAAGGTTCAACAATAACATGACATCAGAAGACAGAATTTTTACAGGGGCTAATTATTTGTAACAAGATGCTTTGATCAGCGGAAGGTGTACAGAAACAGGCTTTACAAAAGTATTCTTGCAGAACCTCCCCATATTCTTGACGTCAGTCTCCCAGAGTAAGATACTAACAAACTTATTTTGCATGGGTAGGCCTCTAGACCATTTTTAATCACAAGAGGAAGAATGTATGTTAAGCTGGTTCCTAAATTGCTTGAGCAAACCTTTTCCTTGATGCTGAATGTGCAAGCACCATGGGGGCCATAAATGTGTCAGACTTTGCATCTGGGTTTATGTGTTAGCTACTCTTATCTATACTCATCCCAGCTGCCAGTGTAAGGGAGGGTGTTTGTGGAATGTAGGCCTTGAGGAAGGTACTGCGATGCTTCACCAATTAGCAAAGATATATGTAGTAACATATGTTCTGCCCTTATCTGTACCTTAACTTTAAATTAGGCTCTTTATCTCAGGGCCGGGCTCAATTGTTACTCTTGTGTTCTTAACCCCCTTTATTATCTAAGTCTTGGATCTGCAAGGCCCATAGGAAGAGCCTTTTGACAATCATCCACAGAGCTTTCATCTAAAATCTCTTTTGTAAAGGCAGGAATATGCTTTTCCTTATGAGGTATCTGTGTTCAGAATATGGGTCTGATATGGAATATTGTGAGGCCTGGTCAATACCAACAGGCTCATTTCCAACATGAGCCAGTAGTAGCAGAAAGAGATACCAGTTTTCGTTTCTCATGGCAGGAGCTGTGCAAACGCTACCATATCCTTGCTGTGACTGCCGTCCAGAGAGGCCAGTGCGGCTCCCGGCAGTGGGTCATTGCTGATGGGTCAGCAATTTTTTTTTTTTTACTAGCATAATGGTGGCCCATTTGGCGGCTATCCGGCTATACTGAAGGCAGATACACAGCAACAGTATGGGTACATGCAAGAGAAAACACAGATAAAGCAATGATTCTCCAAATGAGTAACAATTCTTTTTGCTAAGAGCCCATTGATTTACTAAGTTTCCTAAGCTGGGGGTCAGATCACTTAGGGCATTTACTCGTGTTCTCATGTGATTTAGTAAAGATGATACATTAACAGATGACACAGGAAACTTCTTGAGATGCAGTGACAATGTCTAAGGCCATTGTATTTTAGAAGGCAGCTATATCCATTAGAAATATTTCAGGGTTTAATAAAAGCAGGCTTTGCTGGCTATTGCTTAAGACTTGTTGGGTGGGTTTAGTGAGGGTTTCTATGTGTGTGCTAATATCCTCCAGGCCCTGGAGGGAACAAAGACAGTGCCCCAGTGATCATACAAATGGAATACAGAACATGCCCACCTGGCCATGAGGAGAGGGAATTTGAGAGCTTTAGGAATTTGGCTTGATTGTGCATACCATACATGTTGACCAGTAGAGGCATCATTGTCAGGAGTGAGGAGATGGACTCACAGTAGAATATGGCAGACTAGAATTCCCACCCTTTCCTCTCTTCCAATGGTGTGTGTTCCAGGTCAGTATTTCAGTAGGTCTGACTTGCAGCAGAACAACAGGATCCCAGTGGAGAATGAGTAGATCCCCTTCACCCAGAGGGGCAAAGGAACTCCTCCACCCTGGTGGGACATCTCATTGCAAATTCCAGTAGATAATGCCTTTCACAGGCATGATGGGGCATGGTGGTCTCAACAGCCCAGCATGTTCATCCACATTGAGAGTCAAGGCAAGGCTATTTCCCTCGACTTCTATACCTTTATGGCACTGGGTACCTCAGCTGGGGTCCCCAGTGTTGCATAGAGGGCAATAGGACTTTCTGGCTGGTCACTCAAATGTATGAAATCCTGGGGCAGTACTTTAGGCCACCCAGCCAAGGTAGTTTTACCTGTTAGTAATTTAACCTGATGTTTTACTATTCGATTTTCTTTTTTACCAACCCTGTTTGTTGGTTGTAGGGGAGATGGAACCTCCATTTAATGTCATGTGTTTTGTTTTGTTTTGCCCTGTCTTATTTACCATGACTTCTGAAACATGACCTTTGATCACTGTGTACTTGATAAGGGTATTTATACATGGTACTCAGCCTTCTTTAGTTTCCTAATGGTGGCTGCCTGGTTTGTATTGTGACAGGGGAAACACTGGGTTAGGCTAGACACTGTTCACACAAACTAAGGTGTATTTAGACCCTCACTAAGAGGGAAGGGGCCAATATAATCCATTTGCCAGTCCTTCACCAGTTGAAAACTCTGGCGAATGGCCCCAAACTCCTTTGGCAGTTGCCTTGGGCGCTGTTTAGAACACACAGGACACACTGGTACTGCATTAACCAAGTCATTAATTTAAAGGGCAGTCTGGCATCGTTGGCGATATGCCGTCTCACCCAGGTGCGATAGTGGCCACTCTTCATATGCACTCAATCTGTAACATAGGCACACTTAACAAAGGAGATTTTTTGATTTCCCAGTGCATATAAAAGTTATGTTTTGGGGCGCCTGGGTGGCTTAGTCGGTTAAGCGTCCGACTTTCGCTTGGGTCATGATCTTGTGGTTCGTGGGTTTGAGCCCCGCGTCGGGCTCTGTGCTGACTGCCAGCTCGGAGCCTGGAGCCTGTTTCAGTCTGTGACTCCCTCTCTCTCTGACCCTCCCCTGCTCACGCTGTCTCTCTCTCTCCTAGAAATAAATAAAACATTAAAAAAAAAAAGTTATGTTTAACTATCCTGTAGTCTATTAAGGGTGCAGTAGTAGTATGTCTATAAAATAATGTACATACCTTAATTAAAAGGTACCTTATTGCTAAAAACATGGTAACCATCTTCTGGGCTTTCAGCCGGTTCTAATCTTTTTACTGGTGGCGGTTCTTGCATCAGTGTTGATGGCTGCTGACTGATCAGGGGGGTGGTACTGTGGCAATTTCTTAAAATAAGACAGTGATGCAGTTCCCTGCATGTATCAACCCATCTTTCATGAATGATTTCTCTGTAGCACACCATGCTGTTTGATAGCATTTCATTTATAATAGACCTTCTTTCAAAATTGGAGTCAAGGGGCACCTGGGTAGCTCAGTCGGTTAAGCATCCAACTTTAGCTCAGGTGATGATCTCGCAGTTCATGGGTTCAAGCCCCGCGTCGGGCTCTGTGCTGACAGCTATCTCAGAGCCTGGAGCCTGTTTCAGATTCTGTGTCTCCCTCTCTCTCTGACCCTCCCCTGCTCATGATGGCTCTTTCTGTCAGAAATAAATAAAAAACATTTTTAAAAAATTGGAGTCAATCCTCTCAAACCCTGCTACTGCTTTATCAACAAAATTTATGTAATATTCTAAACCCCTTGTCATTTAAACAGTCTTCACAGCATCTTCATCAGGAATAGATTCCATGTCAAGAATGCACTTTCTTTGTTCATCCATAAGAAGTAACACCTCATCTGTTCAAGTTTGATCATGCAGTTGCAGCCATTCAGTCCCATCCTCAGGTTCCGCTTCTAGTTCTCTTGCTGTTTCCACCACATCTGTAATTATTCCCTCCACAGAAGTCTTGAACCTTCAATTTGTAAAACAACAACAACAATAGAAAAAAACCCAGAAAACCCACAGTATCTGCAAAGTGCAATAAAACGAGATCTGATTATATCTACTGAAGGGCTGGTCAGTTGCTAAGGCTTATACCCAGGCTAGTGGAGCAGCTTCCTGATTGCCAGGGGGTGCCAGGCACCCCTCATGAGCAGGGATGTGGGAAACCATGAGGACTGCCTCAGTCTCTTACAAGCAAACCCAAATATACCCTATAGATCCTGACCCCACCCCTTGATTTTATAATGCCCATCCACCCTTTGACTTTGTAACGTCCAAGCCATAGGTTAATTCCTGTACAATGGCCCAACTGTCAGTGCAAAGGATTAACAGCCAGGGCTCTGAGCCATCACCAGCCAAACTGCTACAGTTTGTTCCTTCCTGAGAAGCACTGTCTGGAGGAACACTGGGTATACTATAAGAAACTGTTGCTCGTGAGGGTGTATAGGTTTCTCTGTGAAGGGTCTGAAGTTTCTGCCCCCTTCCAGAGCTGGGCCCAAATCCTAGTGGTACTTTCTTCTTCTGTTGTCTTTATCATAGTCTGGATGCATTTTTTCTGGAGTCACAGACACATCTATCTGAAATGGTAGCCTTGCTTAAGATATGCCCATAGTTTTAATATGCATCACCAGCATTTTTGCTTTCTTAAAAGTGGCTTGCTACTCTGATTCCCTGTCCCACATGTGCCCTTTCTTTACCAGACAGAGTGGGAATAGAGGCACTGTGCCGGGTGGGGAATAAAAGTCCTTCCAAACCATGAATCCCTACAAAGCCTTTTTCTCTTTCATATTTTAAGGGTTGAGTAGGCTTGGATCTTGTCAATCACAGCGTCAAGATAATACATGCTTTACCTGACCAAATGACTCCCCAAAACTTGGTGGTGCCTGAACCTTTAATTTTCTGTGTATTTGCTGCCCATATTATCCCTCACAGATATTCCAACAAAGCCTGCAGAGTGTCCTGTAGCAGAGGCAAGTCTTCATGTGTTAATGTTATAGCATCAATGCAATGAGCCTATTTTACAGAGGGGAGAAGAGGGACAGGTCTTAGGTTATCTCGTGTAATTAATTCTGATTCAGGTCAGTGGTATAATCTTAGTTAGCGGACACCTGTATTTGTCAGTACTGTCCATGAATCTCCTTGATGATGAAGCACCTTTATAGGAACACTTTTGCAAAAGCATCCAAGTAAAACAATAACTGTCTGATAAGAGGTCATTATAGTGCAAGTGACTGGGGAATTTGGTTATTTCTGTGACATGAATTTTTAAAAAATTTTTTTTAACATTTTTATTTATTTTTGAGAGAGACAGAGCACAAGCAGACAAAGGGCAGAGAGCAAGAGGGAAACAGAGAATCAGAAGCAGGCTTCAGGCTCTGAGCTGTCAGCACAGAGCCCGAAGCAGGCTCAAACCCACAAACCATGAGATCATGACCTGAGCTGAAGTCAGACACTCAACCAACTGAGCCACCCAGGCACCCCCCACCTTTTTTAAAATTTTTTTGAAGTGACATGCATTTTAAAATGCAACATTACATCGGGACATGTCAGACTCTTAGATTCATATAAATAGCTTGTAAAAAGGTTTAGCATCACTCTTTACTTGAAGTTTCCTGTGAAATTTAACATGTATAAAAAGCTACATAGTTGTAAAAAAAAATCAGCTCTTTTAATAGAGAAGACTCAGTTTGCTTATGTAATCAAAGACTTAACATAGATAGAACACAGGATTGTTCTCCAGACAGAGTACATTAAAGGTAAAGAAAAGCCTTTGGTTAGTATTTTTTAATAAGAGCAGACTGATAATATAGAAAAACTTAATCCTTTTTTTTAAAGTTTACTTACTTATTTTGAGAGAAACAGAGATGTGTGCATGGGGAAGGGGCAGAGAGAGAGGGAGAGAGAGAGGGAGAGAGAGAATCCCAAGCAGGCTCCATACTGTCAGCTCAGAGCCCTGTGCAGGGCTTCAACTCGCCAAGAGTGAAATCATGACCTGAGCCAAAACCTAGAGTCAGATGCTTAACTGAGCCACCCAGGCACCCCTAAGAAAACTCAATCTTCTTCACTAAAAGAAAACCAGTCTAATTTCGTACTACTATACCTTTGCTATTAAAATTTTTTAACGTAAATAAATCCATTTTAATCTTAGCTTAACTACAGATAAATTCTCATTAATACTTTTTCACAAACCTACAATTTTTTTATATGCATTGAGCTTTTGTTCTTTCTCTTTTTTTAATCCTGGAGCAATTTTTTTTTTTAAGAACAAAATTACTTTTTTTTTCTTTAAAACAAAACATGTCCTTGGGGCACCTGGGTGGCTCACTCTGCCACCATCTGACTCTGCCTCATGTCATGATCTCATAGTTGATGAGTTCAGCCCTGTTAGGCTCTATGCTGACGGCTCAGAGCCTGCTGCCTGCTTCAGATTCTGTCTCCCTCTCTCTGCCCCTCCCTCCCTCTGTCTCTCTCTGTCTCTGTCTCTGTCTCTCTCTCTCTGTCTCTCTCTCTCTCAAAAATGAATATACTTCAAAAAAAATTAAAACATGCCTTTCATGTCTTTCTTTATCCCCCTGCACCACAAAAATAAAACACACATGATTTTCCTTAACTACTCTTTGTATATAATCACTTTCTTTCATTCTATTACTTCTAGCAGTTTTGTAAAAACAAAATCCAAACAAAAACACCCCTACAATCAATTTTCACAATGTAAAAATCACATGCACAGAACATATTCCTGGACATATGTAAACACACTGACAGACACAGATCCATAGCTTTTATTTGGAAAACTGTAGCCCTTAATGGGTAACCTTGTAGAGGCTGTGGACTAAATTTGGGGTTAGGGGAGCTTCTTTAGCAGTCTGTATTTTAAAAGCCTCTATACCCCTCCACTTTTTTCCTTCAGTCCCATTGGGCAGTGTTTTGATTATTTCCTAGTGTGCTTACATTTGAAAGACATGATAAGGTTTATAACTTCAAAGGACAGAGAAAGAATTTAAGCTTTCACCTAGGGATTTCGGGGTGTATTTTTCTATTTTCAGAAGTGTAGGGTAAACTATTTCAAGTTTTCCTTTGTTTTAGGGGTGGGACAGCATGGAGCACTCTGTCCATTTCCTCATCAAATCACCATAACACTGCCCTCTCCATTTTCATCATTTTTTTCCTAGGGATTTCACCTCTTATCCCAATCAGGCTGTCACAACATTTGGACCATAATCTAAGACAACATGCTCTTTCCTAGGTTTGCCAAATGACACACGAAGGTCTCCAGTTTCTTATCCTGCTCTCCCCACTCGTTGGTTATCCCTGAAGCCAGCATAGTAGTGGACACTCTTTTAGTCTCAGTTCTTCTTCCAGCTTTCTACCTTGAGCTTCAGCCTGTGGGCATCTGTTTCCAGTCGAACTGCCCACAGCAGAGGCCAGCTGACTGCAGCAACCATGCATGTCTCTTCTTGGCTGCAATGCACAATGCATAGTTCCTCAAACAAGCACATTAGCCCAGCCTGCATATGCCCCCTCCCTCCACATAGAGGTCCATGGCCAACGTGGGATTTCCCTCATGGATGCTTCTTTCCCGTGTCCATTTCTTCCATCCCCTGCCTGGGTCGACAGTGGTTGGTTCCCATACTGGCCCCATACACAGAAGGCAAGGAGAGCCAGAAGGAAGAAGCAGACTAATTCAGATGGCTAGGTGGCAAGTTTAATAAGCAAGGGAACTTACGAGGCTTGTTTTGGGCAGCTGAAAGACAAGGAGATCGCTGCATCTGCCCGCCTTAACTGGGTTCAGTCAGGTGTACTGTCCAGATGTCTCAACACCACTTTTCTGTCTCAAGGCTGTAGTCTTGAGGCCGCTTCTGAGAATGGGGAAGACAGGTGGAGCACACAGCCCAAGGACAGGAGAGGGAGTGAGAAGCCCCTAATTGCTAGGGTCAGCACACAGGTCCCGGTGGTCATGTCCTTTGGATGACCCCTGCAACATTTTGTTTGCCTAGAAACCAAGGAAGGAGCAAGTCGGAAGATAGAAAGGTCCTGTTCATGTGCATTCAACTGAAACCATTTTTACATTTCATCTTTTTATACTAGGCAGCCACTACACCCCTTCTGTATCTTGTCTCTCCAACAAAACCTCCAAGGAGGAGAAAACTATATTAGCAAAAAGCCTCTTACTGCTTTCCGCTGCTGTAGTTATCGGCTTCCCACAGTTGTGGAGCATCTGTGCTCCTGGTTCCTGGATGGGCTCCCCAGTGATCATCAGGAGATGCATTCCACAGAGGGAAGCTGAGAGCCGGAGCCAGGAAAAAGGAAAGACAGTTCCTGTCCTTAAAATCTATCCTGTCCATAAAAATCTATGTTCCTGGTTTTCACCTTTGCTCTGTATTCTGCCGTATGCAGAAAAATAGTCTTCATTATAACAGAAGAGCAGAGCCAGATCGCTGGTGGATCTCACTGAGCAAAGCCACAAAATACTTCCTACTGTGGCTAACAAATCTTAAAGCCGCCCCTGATCTCACCAGGTAGCACTGCCCCACCTCCCATTGTATCTCCGCCCCAGTTGCGGAACCAGTGTCAGTGTTGTGTATTTATCTCTAGGCTATGTCTTCCTGTTAGGACTCCAATCAAAGACTCTGGCCTCCGCCTGCGGACTTTGAATCCTGGCTCCATCACTTGTTAGCTACGTGACTTTGGGCAAGTGTTTTAACCTCTCTGTGTCCCAGTTACCTTACATATATAATAAGAAAAATAATACCTTCCTCACGTTAATGTTGTGAAGATTAAATGAGTTAATATGTGTAAAGCACTTAAAAGTGCCTGATATGCATTAAGTGCCAACCAAGGCTTTGTTTTGCTTTCCTGGGGGTAGAAAATAGGCTTTAACCAATGTCTCTAATCCCAAGAAACAGGCATAATGACTGGCGCATAATACGAGTATCTAATCTAGTTCTCAAAGACAAAGGTATCTGTTGGCCCCAAATGGCAAATACCCCAGGCAGGTTTCAATGGCAAAAGAAAATTGTATATTCCTATAACTACAAAAAACCCAAAATGTATAAGAAACATAATGGAAAAAAGAGAAAAAACAAAAAACAAAAACAAACAAAAAACCCCACAAGTTCTCTGTAACAGGAAACAGAATCTCAGTGGGATCTCCTTTCTGTCAAACTAAAATGTCCTAGTAACCAGTCTTTCAGAATCCCCTCCTGAAAATACAGCAGCAGGCCAATTAATTAGTATGAAAGCTTAGTCAAAAGGACAATGCTACCTGGAGAACTAAGCAATTCAGTCAGCCTCACAGCATTTAATTAAGCCACAGACCAAGGAACAACTTTGTTTGGTAATTTAGAGCATACATTTCCACTGGAGCATGTTTTCTGATTCAGGTCTCCTATATGGCTGTTTTTCTGCTGGTTAGATGTGTTCTGAAACAGAGGCAAAAACAGCATGCTCTGCCCACACAGTGGGTCCAAAAGGGATATACTACCAGGCTCTTGCACATATTATTAGGGAATTTAAGCCTATTTTCAGTCACAAATACTGATTCATGGAACATTAGCACTTTTACTCACTTTCCAGGAAACACTCAGTAGAATAAATGGGAAGCTAGAAGAAGGATCCCTTTGTCTCATGGTAACATGAGACAACCTTGTGGAATTTGGCAGCCAGTAGGACTTTTGCTACTTGTGGAAAGCTACTGTAGAAGAGCTGCACCTTAGGGGTGCCTAGGTTGCTAGCACAGTAGGTTAAGTGTCCAGCTCCTGATTTTGGCTCAGGTCATGATCTTATGGTTAGTGAATTTGAGCCCCAGGTAGATCTCCATGCTGACAGTGAGGAGCCTGCTTGGAATTCTTTCTACCTCTCTCTCTGCTCTTCCTCCATTCATTCTATTTCTCTTTCTCTCTCTCCGTCTCTCTCTCTCTCTCTCTCTCTCAATACACATGCTTACATACATACACTTAAAAAAAAAAAAAAGAGCTTCACCTAGTAAAGAGCAGTTGCCTCTCTTTGTGAACGCTAGAGGCCTGGCCCTGTGGATGGGGAGGTTCCGCACCCTGCACAGGGCCTTCTGCGCCTGTGCACCTCGGCCTGTAACCAGGTGCTCCTACATAGGAATCCCACACGGTACTGCCAGAACTAGTCTGGATCAGAATACAGCCAGTCCTGCCAAGGTCCAGAAGGATTAAAAGACTGAGATCACTGAGAAGGGCTCATTTTCAAAGAATCCACTTATGGGCCTTACTCTGTGTCAGGTGCCCATTGAACTACACAATGGATAGCTATAACAAAGGATGAAATTTATTAAATTTGATGCAGCAGTCCCTGGAGAAAAAGGTAAATTCCCTGGTGACAGGCTATACCAGCTTCCTTAAGAATTTATGACATCCCAATTTAGCTGTGTTCGGGGGAAGGGGAAAGAGTAAAGCATCAGTTGGGGGGATCTCCCGTAGTCCACTGATTAGCGAGCAAAGCTCACCAAGAGAAAAGTGTGGCTCACATTGTGTTTACGCCAAAAGGTTCTCCCTATGTTCCCAGAGCTTAAGTTGGAAATTGGTCCTTTCTCAATCCCCCAGAGAGTCTTGCTTCTAACTCCTACCCAGTTTTCTCAAGAGAAAGGGTGCCAAATGAGAATCATTTGGCAAAGGAGATGAATATCAGGATGGGAACATCTGACTTAAAAAGTGGCTTACATGGAAACCCACCATTTTGAGAAGCCATAAGATGCTTGATATTTATTCCCAGAACCAAATGCTCGAGAAGGGCTTTGTGAGACTAAAAGGATAATAGACACCAAAATAAAAGAACAATAAGAAATGTCCCAACCAATATATGGCCACAAGTTCACAAAACTAAATTAAATTTTTTATTAATGTTTTTATTTATTTCTGAGAGAGAGAGAGAGACAACGTGAGCAGGGGAGAGTCAGAGAGAGAGGGAGATACAGAATCTGAAACAGGCTCCAGGCTCTGAGCTAGCTGGCAGCACAGAGCCCAATGCGGGGCTCGAACCCACGAACCGTGAGATTATGACCTGAGCTGAAGTCGGGCGCTCAACCGACTGAGCTACCTAGGTGCCCCACAAAACTAAATTGAAAAAGAGAGGGAGAGAGAGACTTAATGCCATAAATTCTAAATTACTTTCATAATTTTTTTTGTAAAAAGTGAATTGAAATGCACTTAGGCCTCCATATAAGTAATAAAATTTTTCAGAATTTGATTTTTTTATCTCAGTTTCAGAAAGTACTTAAAAAGCTAAAGTCAGAATTATGGTAGAGTTTGTCATCTGGGGTTTTATTGGGGTTTTTTGCTTCTGTTTTTTCTCATAGAGGATAGATGGGAGGGTGGAAAAATATGTAAAAGCATTAATAATGGGATTGTTAAGTTTTCAGCTGACTAATATTTATCGGGTGACCCTAGCTACATAGAACTAAATCTGATTCTTTGGGATGGGACCTGAGCAAGTAAGGTCTTTATGTTAATATTTCTCAATCACTAGGTTAGGTACTAGGTAAGAGAGAGAAAAATGGGGATAGCAAAATCTCTGACCTTATGTAGCTTAAAATACAGAAGTGAAGTCATTTTAGCATTTAAAGCACTATATGATATACATGAGAGCTAATAAGTTCAGGTACAATATTTTGAGATCACAGGGAGGGATGTAAGTGTAGATCAATGCATCTGAGCAAAGGATACACGGATAGAAAAATAGAGACAGACTAATGGAAGAAGCAAACATGCAAAGAAGAAAAACCAAAGCCCAAGCAGAGAGATTGTTAGTAGTTCAGTGGCTGCTCTAAAGACAGGATGTCAGAAGTAGGATGGAGGAAGATGAGCTGGGAAGATAATTAGAACTTGAGGAAATTGCTAGGGGTACTGGGGGATATATTAGAAGATACTTGTTTTTGCTTTCGTTTGGTAACAGGGTAGTAACACAATTAGAAAATGCTTTGAGCAAGAGATTAGTTTGTAATGAAAATCAAGTAAGACTGATATGTCAGTGATACCCCAGAGATCAGCCAAGCCCACGGGCCTACAGACAATTTCTTGCTTCACCCTTTTCTCAGGGGTTGGAGAGGGAGCAGCCTGCCATCCAGCTGATTGTATAACAGTTGTCGTATTTTTTGGAGAGGTCATCGCTGTCTTGGTCATGTGGGAGGTTCTGCTTCTTCTTTCCACTGGGGAAGACCTCCCAGAGAAGCTGAACATTATTTTGAGCCTGCATTCAAATCATGGCTGTGTGAACATGGGCAATTACCTGACTTCTTTATACCTCACTTTTCTTCTCTTGTAAAGAAAGGTTAACACATTGTTTGACAGACGGTAAAAAGGCAATAGCTACAAGCTATGATTACAAATAGGAATTATAGCACAGTAAATTCACTTTGGGTCCATGATTATTATTTTTTTCAGTAAACCAATGTGTATTCTACTTCATTTGATATTTAAACAAAGATATTCACGGATATTCTAAGGAAGTCTCACAACAAGTAGGTAAGGCATTCACATTTTAAACGTTGTCTTAGACCAACTAAGCATGTTTAGTCAAGGTGGCATCGCCTACAGGACTGAGCTTTGCACATATTCCCCCATTAAAATACAGCAGCATGAGATACTTACTATAGTCTATAAGCCTTTCCCTGAAAAAAAAAAAAAAGAAAGAAAGAAGACCAAAACACACACACACACACACACACACACACACACAGAGTAATGATTCATGAGCTGCTGGCTTATTCCACAAAAGGGTGTCTGGAATGATGCCAAAATTACTTTTGCTACTGTTATATGTAGATGATAAAGAAGCTCTGATTTCTATCGTTCTTAAGATTTGTATTGGGGACACCTGAGTAGCTCAGTTGGTTAAACGTCCAACTTCGGCTCAGGACATGATCCCACGATTCATAGGTTTGAGCCCCACATCGGGCTCTGTGCCGGCAGCTGAGAGCCTGGAACTTGCTTCGAATTCTGTGTTGCCCCCCCTCCCCGCCCCTCCCCCACTCATATTCTCTCAAAAATAAATAAGGAAACATTAAAAAAAAACCTTTAGATTTATATTTGTAGACTTGTCAGAAGCAAAGCAAAACTGAGCATTTATCACCATGCGTCTTACCTGGCATTGCTGACCTGCAGCTGAATCCCAAGATTTTCTCGGTTGTCCCTCATCCTCCTGCCTACCTTTCATCGCTTCTCTCTGGCACACTGCCTTTATGAGTATACTTTGCACGTAGCCATCCCATTTTTTCCACTCCATTTGTAGTCCAGCTCTCCTCTGGACTCTACCGGGCAATGAAAATAATTGATCCCTGTTGTGTTCTTGGTAAAGGTCAGAGAATAGAATTATATCAGCTGACTTGATCTGTTTGACTGTGAGCATCATGATTCCCACACTGGCAAGTTGAGAGGGGTGCAAACTGTCAGAATTAAGACTGTAAGCTTGGCCAGGCACTCAGCAAAGACCCGATAGGCATCACATAAAATTGGGCATGGAGCCCTGGTTATTGCTTTTCAACATCTGGCCCCTTCTCTGAATCTTTCTAAAAGGAATATAATTGCAAATTAAAGCTGGACTTTTTTTTTTCTCTTGACATTGTGTATATTGCTCTCAACAATAACTTGGGTTTATTTATATTTATATGAACATTGCCACTTAACCTGACAATTCATTGAAGGAGCTTCCTGAAATGTCTAGTCACAGGTATGTAACCAGTTATTTATGTTTCTGATTTATCTTCTTCATTAAAAGCATGGAGAGAAGAAAAAAAGAAAAGACCGTTATAATAGTTTATAGTAGGTACAGAAAACCAGCAGGGAGGATTGAGAACTATATGAAAAATACAGAGAAAAGAAAGGTTAAGATTTAACAAATTAAGTTCGCAAGAAATTTCTGAGAAACAGCATTAAGAATAAAGTTATTCATTAAAAATGAAAAAATGATTAAAGTTGACAATAAAAAACCCCCATAAAATACCACGTAGTAAGATGCTTTCAAAGAAAGCTTTAGAATTTATGAATTCTTACTTTGGGTTTTTTGTTCAAGAGGCATAAATGTCTAAATAATCCATAGGGATTGAGATAGTGGTACTAGTTCCCAGTATTAAGAAGTCTGAGGAAGAAATTCTGCCGAAGGAAACAGACATGACTTTGCTCCTATACAGAGTGGTTAGGAATGAAAACATAAACCAGCCTTTGAGCCTGACTCTTGATAAGTTCATTTGTAGTCCAGTCCCCTGTCTCTCCAGACCTGCCTTCCTGCAACAGCCTCGCAGTTGCTTCCTCTTGCAAGTCGTCCTCCACCCCGTTCGCAATCTTCTTAATATAGTGCTTTCTTGTGATAGTGCCCTTCTCAATAATTTTACATATACTTTGAGATTCTGCATAATCGGTCAACAGCCTACCACTGTCTGGCTTTAGCTCAGACTCTTACCCGCTTTGACCTATTTGAGTCTGGCTTCTCTTTTTTCTTATCTATTACCTCCAGGTACACTAACATAGGTCTCTACCTAGGTTTAGGTAAAAGAAGATATTTAGTTAGACGCTTCCTCAATTAAAGGAAGCAAAGGAATCATTCCTTTGCCTCTGATGTGGCTTCTGCCTGGTGTGGTATCTCACTTCTGAAATTTGGGCCTCTCTGGGAGCTTGGCCCATTCTTGTTCCACTCCTACTTCTAAAAAACAGGCTGCTAAAAACAAAAGCAAATAAGGATAAATAAAGAAGACATGATTTGCCTAGGGAAAGACTGGCCTTGGCTAACTTTTCTTGACAGTCTCATCCTTTTTTTTTTTAATATTTATTTTTGAGAGAGAGAGAGAGAGAGAGACAGCATGAGCAGGGGAGGGTCAGAGAGAGAGGGAGATACAGAATCTGAAACAGGCTCCAGGCTCTGAGCTAGCTGGCAGCACAGAGCCCAATGCGGGGCTCGAACCCACGAACCGTGAGATTATGACCTGATCTGAAGTCGGACGCTCAACCGAATGAGCCACCCAGGCACCTCTTGACAGTCTCATCCTTAATCACTCTTTTCTTTTTCTTTTCTGGTTCTACACACCTTTTAGAAATATCGTCTTCATTTATAAACCTTGTGTTTTCCCATCTGTCTTTAACATTTGCTTATTCTTTCTCCCTCATATGATTTGCCCTTCTCCCCTTCTCTTAATCCTTTTCTTTAATATCCTTCTCTAGAGAAGGCTGTTACTCTGGAGCCTCTTGCTTGTGCTTTCAAGTGCTCATTCTGACAGCATTGCAGGAGCTCCGAGTTAAAAGGAGATGCTATTTCCCTGTCCCTTTTTAATTGTCTTATCACCAAAAGCTGTGAGTGCCAGACATCCCAGGTGCACCGAGTCCAGGCTGTCAAATGAGGCTAGAGTGAGCAGCACATCCATAGATTCAGTGGAAGACCTGCCAAACAAAGGACTCTGGGTCCAAGTAGAGAATGCAGCTGTTGCCATCACAATATTAGACCAAGGAGAAACTGTATTGAAGTGTCTTACAAACCAGAAACCTGCATAAACACTATGTGTAAAAAGCCCCCACGTTTAAATCCACAGTGAAACCCATCTAACTCTTGATTTGGGAACAGCCTATTGTAAGGAAGGAGACTCAAAATTCTAGCTCTTAAGAAATAGGTGGTATAGGGCACCTGGGTGGCTCAGGAGGTTAAGCGTCCAACTTCAGCTCTGATTGCAGTCTCATGGTTCATGAGTTCAGGACCCACATCGGGCACTCCTCTGTCATCATGAGCTGGCTTCAGATCCTCTGTTCCCCCTTTCTCTCTGCACCTACCCCACTCATGTTCAGTCTCTCAAAAAAAAAATTTTTTTTTAAAAAAAGGAAAAGACACCAGAGGTAGAATCAAGGTTTTGTAAAATCTTTACATTCTTTTCAGGAATTAAACTACTACGTCATACTTGTGCTATTAAATATGTAGCATGTTTGTGACCAACCATGTTAACCTCTCTGATGAGATTAATGTTAGCCTGACTACACACCACTGGTTTTCTTTCACCTAATATTTGCCAAGCCCTTGTAAAAGCTCAGAGTTCTACAGAGTGTGTGAACCATTTCCTACTGCACATCCATTTCAAGGTTTACACCTTTAGAGACCCTATATTCACAAGATAGAATATTTTGTGCCTATATTTTGTTCAGAATAGATGAATGTAAGTTGCTCTAAAGAAAAATTGAGGGTGGTTGTTTTTTGAGTATGTGTGTGAGCAGTTGTATTTGGTGTATATGTGTGTGTATTTTACCTCTCCCCTCAAGGTTACACTGCCTGTTTTTCAGTTTCTGAGGGTACTTTGTGCCTGTATTTTTAACACTTACCTGCAGAGTAGAGAGTGACAGCTAAGTGAAAAGAGGTGACCAAACCCCATAGGTGCCCAAATGAATTAAAGTTTCTTCTGGGTTGAGAGAATGATGGGAAAGCTTTTAACATGTGAAATCTGGGTTTAAAAATAAAATAAATTATGTCAGCATTCAACACCATTTCTCATGGAAGAAACTGTTGTAGTAAGGAAACAAAACAGAGCCTACTATGCAGCAGACATTAAGCCAGGTACCTTCAGAAATGTTGATATATTGAAACTTTACAACAACTCAGAGACAGGGTAATTACCCCCCCCCCTTTTTTTTTTAACTTTTGAAAAAAGGGAGGGTCATGAAGGCCCAGTCACAGAGGTAATATATGGTAGAGTCAAGATTTAAGCCCTGCTGCTCTGGACTCCAAATCCCATACTCTGTTTCATTATATATACCTCTTTGAATATAAATTCACGTCAATTTCTTCTCTGAGAAACCAAAACCTTCTTAGGGGCGAAAGTGACTTGTATGATTGCCTAAATTTCTATTTGCATCTTTCCTGTAATTGAAAAATTCCAGTTAATATATGTTCTCTCCAGGAGTCTCAATGCAGTAATTCTTATTGTCTATTGTTCAGGGAAGGTAACTTTAAAACCTAGAGGAACTTTCAGGAACTTGGTTAAAAAAAGGGGAGGAGGGTAGAGATTTGAATGCTCTGTGTGTTCTGTTATTTGGGTGTCTGAAACTTGCAGTAACCTTAAAACTTGGTTTTTGATAGTACTTTTTATACTGAATGAAAACAGTTTTCTTCTCTTCAAGTTCATTGCTTAGCATTCCCTAGCAACTGAAATGAATTTTCACTCAGATCTTTTTACATTGTTACATCTTGATAGATTGGTTTAAGGTTAAACAATCCAATGGCAATTGTGGCAGATATGTCTTCCTCAAGGGAGTTATTAGCTTTAAACACTGGTATACTTTCTGGATAAGTGTTTGGTTTTAGATCTCCCAGTGTAGTTGTTTATTTATTTGTTTTTAATTAAAGACCTTACCTTCAGGTCTGGTGCAGAATTTCTGCTGATAATAACGGCACCTCTATATGTGGAATGGTAAAATGATAATTTGTCAAGTTTTCTTTTTTTACAGAGGCAGACTCTTTTTTGTTTGTTTATTTTGAGAGAGAGAGAGAGAGAGCACATGAGCAGGGGAGAGGCAGAGAGAGGGAGACAGAGCATCTGACGCAGGTTCTGCACTGACAGCAGAGAACCAGATGTGAGGCTTGAACTCAGGAACCATGAAACCATGACCTGAGTCTTAAGTCGGATACCTAAGTGATTGAACCACCCAGGTGCCCCTGTCAAGTTTTCTTTATATGTCAAAGTAGCATTATTGTTACAAGCAGAGTCAACTGTCATTCAAAGGAAGAGGCCCTCTTTGTACTCCAGACTTCCTTCTTCATGACATTTTGTATATATGCACCTCCCCAACCCCTCAAAGTGAAATGTTTCCATCTTCTGTTTATTTCCCCTTTTTGTTGTTCATTTGCAAGCCCGTCCATCTAAATAAAAGGAAAGAAGAGGCAGTTAGCTAATGAAATGCTAAAAAAGCTGGAGAGGTATGACTGGTTGACTCAGGCAGTATACCATATGACTATTGATCTTGGGGTTGTGAGTTGAAGCTCCATGTTGGGTATAGAGTTTACTTTAAAAAAAAAAAAAAAACACTGGAGAGGAGGGCCTCATAGCTTAGAGGCTCATGCACTGCAAGACAACTGGATGATTCTCTTTGCAGTCACATCTCTTTCCTGTCCAGCCCACTCAATTGTACGGACCTATTTTCTGCCTCAGTGACACATGGATATATGTGGCACCAAAGAGAGCTTCAGCTAGGTTGTGCAGCTATGACAGACCAGGCCCTGGCATTTTTGATTGGTGGCAAATGAAGGTGTGCTTTTCTGTCCCCATAAATATCCTTGTCAGGTACTCACCTCAGCTACAAACAGGAATCGGAGCTTCCTGAACCGGAGAGCAGTTTCTCTGGCTCCCAGGTGTGCCTTTCCATCATGTCCATCACTGGCTAATTGCACTGAGTCCTGCTGCATCTTGTTTGCCGACATGTCACCATGGGCAGCTGTGGTGATACGCGACTGTGTGCGTGGCACAGCCATTTGGGAATCACCTGGTCGTCATTGGAATGCACGTAGCTTCTAACCTGTGAGGAAAGATGCCCGTTTAAAAAAAAATTGAGAAACCTTAGGTTTTCTTAGTTTACTTTCACCCGTGACTGATGCACACACACTTCAGGACCACAGTGGTGGCAGGTCTGGCCGAGGGTAAACTCTGTTAGTTCCAGTTGCTAAACTCAAGAGAATTAATTGTGCTGAATATGATGAGAGTGAAAGGGGAGTGGTGGAGAAGGGTTGAGTCATCCTCATCATTAGCATAAGTGAGTGATAATAGACCCTTCCCCAGGAGAAAAATCGGACTGTAGCTGGCCCCTGAAATATAAAGTAGAATCCTGAAGCAGCCTGGCACAAGATCTGTGCTTTGTAGCTAAAAATAGCAAGGTTAATTACAGAAGGGAGTGACAGCAACAGGAAGCAGCAATCACACCCAGCAGAAGTTACTGCAGCCATAGTACTGAAGTCATTATTAACAAGAGCTGATGGTGGAGTTGTCAAAACATTAACCCTTGAGGGCTAGAGGTGGGGGAGGATGAGAGGGAAGAGAGAGGCACACACAGGTACCACCCGAAGCCAAGGTCACTTGCGGTTTCCATTCAAGTTCTCCTTGCACTTCAGTAATGAAGGCTAACTGCTTATTTACCTGAGTCAGATTCTAAAGTCTAATTATATTCGTCAACATACGACTAAGGCTCCTTACATTAAAAATGTGTGATAATCAAACATACTTATGCAGTTCTATCTCATTGTTATTCTTTGGCAAGCCTTAAATGCTATAATAAAAGCAGAGTCTTTATTTCAAATAAGTAAGTGAATGTCATAGTAAAAGTCTAAAACCCTATATAATGAATTTTCTAGCCATAAGAGCCTAGCGTATAGAACAGTGCCTCAGGCAAAATCTTATGAAACTACTAAGAAAAATACTAATAAATTTTTTAAGATACGTTAAAGTTTAAGCTAATATGAAAATGTCTAACACAAGAACATAGATTGACCTTTACTTAAAAGAATTTTTCTAAACCTCTAGCAATTTTTTCTTATGAGGATTCTAAGCCAAAGTTTATTATCTTTACCAGAAGGATATCTGATATTCCATTTATGTTCAGCTTTTGGTTTTAGTCATATCTGATTATATAGACAGAAAAATATTGGTGAAAGCATTAAGAGGAGCAGTGAGGAATAAAATATTTAACACTGAAAATGGGCTCCTAAAGGAAGCTTTGTCATCCTCTTCTTAATGTTTCTTGCATTAATTTTTGTGAAAATGTCTTCATATGCTTCTTTGGAAAATAGAAATGAGGGCTATTTGAACCCTGTGGTTTTGTGCCCTCTTTCAGATAAGCCTCAGCATTTCAGCAACACTTAACCTATTATTACTGGGATTATTATCATCATGGTTATTATTAAGCACTACTTGAGCATCTGGTAGATGACAGACATGTGCTAGAGTATTTACACCTATGAATTATAACATAACTAAATGGGTTGATACTACTTTCCCTATTTGAAATAAGTGAGAACCAGGCTATAGAAGCTATAGTATTTCACTGAAAGATTTACAGTAACCACTACTCAGCAGCATAACTAGGATTCCAATGTAGAAATCCATGGTTTTCCCCCAAATTCCCTGCTGCTTCTTAATTAAGTTTTTCTTAATGATTATTATGAATCCCAACTTCCTTAATACTGTTAATTTAAGTAACTGCATTGTCTGAAGATTCAGAATGGAGTTACCCTTAATAATACTTTCTGTATTCCTTGACCTGAAGCACAGTTTACAGAAGCTGTCCAACTTTGTATATATTGTGGCTTCTTCAACAAGTCAGCCTGTAGAAGCCCCTAACTTCATGGCAGACATTGTCTAGAGATAGTGGGATGAATAATCATTATTAAGAAGTATGGTGAGAAGGTGCAAATTATCCCTCAGATCACCCCAGTTTTTTGTCCCTCATTTAGAAAACAATTGATATGTAAGACAAAGATAGGCACAGTATGTACTTTTTTTTCCTCTGAGTTTCTAAACCAGGTTGAATACAGCAGTCCCTGCTTTCTCCTTGGGGGCTACATTCCAAGACCCCCAGTAGATGCCTGAAACTGTGGCATGTGAAACCACAGATAGGGAAGGACTACTGTAATTCGCAACAGAATGTATTAGTTTATTTATTTGTTTTACATGACAGTCTTAATCTGTCTGCTCTAATTTCTACTCAGGGTCCTTTTCACGGCTCTGCTCTGTTCCAAGTCCTAGGAATTATATTTGTCCCCCTTCATTGCCTTCTGGTTTCTGGACTGGCTCTGCCAGTGGGGTGCTGTACAGGAGGACAGAGAAAGGAGGTGGTGAGAAGTCAGGGTGCTTCTCTACTGACAGTGACTATACCTCTCTGTGATTCTGGCTCCTGTTGGACTGTCCCATGATGCACTTACCAGCTTCCCACAATGAGTCCGGCCCCCACTGGAAGGCTCTAACAGTTGGTCTTTGTCCAGCCTGTCCCATTGTAGGACCCAGGTGTAGGTACGAAAGGCGGCCCACATAGGTATGCCCAATATTTAATAGTTATGCATCAGGGGCACCTGGGTGGCTTAGTCAATTAAGTGTTGACTCTTGGTTTCAGCTCAGGTCATGATCTCACAGGTTCATGAGTTTGAGCCTGCACTGTGCGCCGACAGTGTTGAGCCTGCTTGGAATTCTCGCTGTCTCTCTCTTTCTCGGTCTGTATCTCTCTCCCCACACCATCCCCACCCATGCAAGGAATCCTGCTTTCTTGTGTACTCTTTCTCTCTCAAAATAAATGTAATAAATAAATAAATAACTATTATATGTCAATACAGATGGTTAAAATATTTTCCAAATTCTTCTGTGTTGACAAATATACCTTCATAATGGCAAATTAAAAGAAAAAAATTACTTGTTTCAGAATCCACGGGATAAATTCCCATTCAATCTTACTTGTTAGGATGGAGTCTCTCATTTCCCACACCTAAGGCTTAGCTACCTATCAGCCCTTTCTCTTCCCACTGGCCTAGGTGCTATGAGAATCCTGTGACTCCCCCCAGTCTAGACCAAGAATTCTCTGCCCAGGATGTCCGCAATCCCACAGTCTCTTTGGTGTTGACCCTTCAAGTTCCTCAAAGGAAACTGAAGCTGGAAAGCTGTGTTCACATTTAGAACTTTCAGACTCTCAAGCCTCAGGCTTTAGCCCACCCTGCTATTCTTTCTTTCTTGGCTCCTTTCCACCCTTTAAGGACCTGAGTGCCCTTGCTTGGACACTGTAGGCCACACCTAAGCTTTATCTGCCACTACCACCTGCTGCTTCTTAAAGATAACGGCTTCCTTTTGGCCTCCTCTTGGCTCTAGAGATTAGTGTTTGCCACAAGAGGATAGACCCAGGGGAAGGTCCATTTGGGTCCTGCAGATAGACTTCCACTTGGATAGGGAAAGCCAAGGACTTGTACACCCAGAGTGTAGTTTGGAAGGGGTCAGGACATGGAATCTGGGTATATGTCCTCTTGACTCAGAGGTTTCTTTTCCCTGGAAGGAAAGTTCTTCCCAACTAGGAAAGAACATAGCTGGGAAGGAACAGGGTGGAGCCCTCTAAAGTGGAGAGCCCAGAGCAGGGTTTCATCTTGTCCAGGTCTAAGGTTACCACCAAGTTGGAAGCCCCCCAAAGATGGTGGTGATGGCATTTTCCTATTATTGCTAATCTCCGGGTTACATTTCTGTCCCCTCAGCTCTTCTCTCCCTTATTTAACCAATTCTGTGTTAAATTTACTCATCTTGAAATACCTGAAAAGTTTGTTTCCCTGGCTGCACCCTGATTGACATTGCTTGTTTAAATTTGTTTTTAAAAGCATTGGATTGCAGTGCACAATTGGTCATTCTATGTATTCATCTGAACCAAAGAGAATAAGCCATTTCAAAGATAGATTCAGAGGTATAAAATGTTTTCTGAAAATCCAAATCTTTTTCTAACACATGCACATTTCAGAAGTCATATTTCAAAAGCATTGTATATTTAGCTGTACCTAATTTTGCATGTGGAGTTACAAGGTAAATAGGACAGATGGAGAAAAATAGAAGTGGAATATTTCAACATGCCAAGCAGAGGGACAGGAAAGTGATAGTGATTTGAGTAAATGCTGTCTCTTACCTAATATAGAGCCTTTGATGGCAAGCTGCAGCCTTTGGATTCTCTACAATCCGCTTCGACACTTCCCACATTGAATCTTTTTCACGTGTCATTCTACTAGGCCAGTGCAGTGCTAGCTCTTAAAATAAGACTTACACATATGGTACTTATATAATGAAGATAAAACCTGTGCAGTGGGGCTGGAAATGTTCACATTTGGTCTCTTGATAACGTTTTAGGAGAGATACTGCCTGGGTTATGTAATGATTCTGTTCCTAGGTTAGTTGTTTTTCTTGTTCCTGGAAGGCACAAGAATGTGACACATATCTGACTTCTGATCTTTGCCCCCTACCTTTTTCAATTTTTCTTTTTAGTTAACAAATAAGATTTTTTTTACTAGCAAACATTGTTCTATTATATTTTTATTTTGGTGCTAAAGCTGAATGTACTCCATTCTGAATCACCTTATCCAGTTCATCACTGGAAACATAATTACTGAGAAAGATCATGGATCTGTTTGATAATATTCTGTCACTCCTGGCTTCCGAGGCTTTCCTTGTAGCTCTGAGCCAGTCTGCTCTGACTGACCCAGCAGGCAGTGCCAAGATTTGGCAATAGAGGGAAAAAGGAAAGTAATCAACTTTACTGCCCGATGTTACTAAAAACTGCAGCCAATTTTCAATTATCTATGTCAGTAGATGCAAGGATCTTTGAAATCAAGATCGAGTCCATAAATAACAAAGCAACAACAGAAACAAAATGATGGTGCCTCATTTGATCAATGGTTGCAGTCTTCTCCTGTGTTTGTCAGTCATGATTTCTGCCTATTACTGTACTGGCTTTCAACGGAGAAGAAGATCAAGCCTTAGGTCAGGATTGTGGCTACTGAGACTGGAATAAAGAACTTCATTTTTAGGTAAATGGGCATCCTGCTCCCCTTGCCCCCTCCCTCACTCTCAAACTGAATTTCCTTCCTGGAACAATGCAGGAGGAGCATCTGGAGAACCTGGGGTTTCTCACCAGAGGACCCAATCTAGTGCACTGACGGCAGAGTGGGCAGGTGCTCCAAATGCTGAGAAAAAGGTCATACTACCCTGAACAATAGTGTTTCACTCCTTTCACCACCCAGTAGAGAGAGGCAAGAGTGGGGGTGACTGCAGGTGTTCCTGTGGTAAGTCCACCATCCAGGAGAAGATGCTGTCTCATGCAAACACCTATGCCGGGAACATAGTAGCCCCTAACACTTGCACCTGAACTATTAGAGATGTGCAGTATTCCACATTTTTAAAACAATTATTTTAAATGTTTTATTTATTTTTGAGAGAGAGAGCACAGGGAGAGAAGGGTAGTGAGAGAGGGGGACAGAGGATCCGAAGTGTGCTCCATGCTGCTGACAGCAGAGAGCCTAAAGTGGAGCTTTAACTCACAAACCATGAGATCATGACCTGAGCTGAGATCAGATGCTCAACCGACTGAACCATTCACCTTTATTTTTGATAGTAGCTACCATTCTTAATGGAATCAAAGAAAGAAAGTCAGTAATCTGCAAACTGTATAATCAACCACGGTGCCACAAAGGGTTGATTATCTAAATTCATTGCCTTCAATTGTTTGTTCTGTTCCAAATGTTGGCATAGTCTCCTCATTCATGTTTAGGGGCCAGACTAGAACGTGTTTATGATTCAGAAAATCTTATTGACATCTTGGGGGAGAATCTGAGAACATATTTCCTACTTGATAGACTAGTAGCATCATATCTACATATATAAAATGGTTTATAATATTTTACAGCTACCTGGAGTAGTTGTGTTACCCACATCACTTCTGTGGGCATCTAAGCTAAACAACAAATTGCACTTTGTTGGTGACTCCCACCAACCTTTTATCATAATATCCTTTTGGATATTTGTCATAATATCCACATGAACCTTTTGTCATAATATGGAGCCTTTTGTCATAGTATCCATGTGAACTCAATTAATGGATGGCCAAAGTGAGATAGGGTTATCATCGTTAATAGAGGTAGTAAGTGCAATCAACAGAATTGCACTAAAAATTTCAAGGGATTAAATAGATGCAGGAAGGTTACTCATGGTAAATTGACAGCATGGATGGTTATTTCCTATAATAATAAGTTACAAACAAGACACTCAGCAGTGTTTCCAGTCTCATCATGATTTATTCACTTATGTTACCTTTGCTTGCTTGTCCCACTTTTCCCATCTTCCAAGTACATATTTTGGGACATGGCAATATTTATCAAGAGTTAATATGAGTCGATGTCCTCCTTTAAAATAATTAGAGCCCCACACGTGTCAGAGAATTAAGAGACTGGGTATCTTTCAGCTCAAGTAATGTTCCAGTGCAGGAGGCAATAAAAACGTATTATCTGAAAATTACTCCGTACAAGGCAAACAGTCATGTTCTCACTTGAATTCTTCAGAAACAGATGGCCACTCTCTTAGTAATAAAAATAATTCTCCTAACTTACCAAGCTTTTATTTCAAAATATATACACTTGAATTACGTCGTGTTATCCTCATACCATTCCTGTGAGGGAGATAGGGACCGAGACATGATGCCTTATGGAGACCTCAGCAGAAAAGTCTGAACCCAGCTCTGAACTTGTCACTACCTTCGAGGGATCTCAAGGCTCATTAGACTCTGTGCTAGGATTATGACTGATCCATTTATAGACATTGTTCTTTCTGAAAATCTGCTGCCACCTTTTTAAAAGATTGAGGGTATCAACAGGGCAAAATCAGAGTTTGGCTGTATCTTGGGCTTAAATTGTAGTCTTGCCACATTGAAGCAGCATTTACCCTGACTCCTATCTTTCTCAGACTTTCACTCGGGAATAAGTGCAGCATAACTGATACACAAATGCTTAGTGGCATCAGCAGTGGAAACTCCAAGACTTGGGTCTGCAACTGTTGCTGCTCTGGTTTTGTTGTGGTGTTGATAGTGGAGGTCACAGTTGTTTCAAATGGAGATTTATTATCAATGTGTGGAGTCCACAGAACCAATACATGCCAGCTCAAGAAATGTTAAGGAAATCCTACTCTGTAAATATGTCCCTCTTTGCATGAATTCTATTACAGACCACTTAGAAAAGCTTAAGGAAACTTCTACCTCAAGAAAAGCTACCTAAAGTACTCTCATTTCCTATCATTAAGATATGAGGGAGGCAGAGGAGATAGCTCTGAACTTTTCTCCCTCAGCAGTCAGGTTACTAAAGCTGGTATGAAAGGAGGGAGAATGTTGGTTTTCAGGGATGTAGATGAGAGGAGAAGAAAGGATTTCCAAAGAATGGCTCACAAATTCTACAAGATGAACTCAGAAAGAAGGGCATTGGTTGGTAATGAGGAGTACCTTAAAATGGGATAGGCAACCAAGCAAATGAACACTAGAATGGTACTATTTTGGGTTGTACTCAAAAAAAGAAATTTCAGTTTTGTTTTGATGCATGATTTTAGTGAGGAAAAGATATTCAAAATTAAATTCTGTCAAATTTCTTTTTTTACATGTATCATTTGTGTTGTTAATATTTTTTCCTTTACATTAAAAAAGTAGAAAGAATTTGGCCTTGTTGAGAAAAAGAACTCATAGTTTGAGTTCCTATTCTTCCTCTTACTGAGTATATTTACTTTTGTTACCTGCCTCTTGGAGTTTCTGTGTCCTCACACTATTCAGGAGTTACTGTGAGAGTCAGATAGGATCACACATTTAGGCACTCAGTGGCACTAAGCTTCCTCCTCTTGTAAAAGAAAAATTGTACAAGACACTTGTTAAAGAAGACTTTTTTTTTCTTTTTAATTTGAGAGAGAGAGGGAGAGACAGAGAGCATGGAGAGCAAACCAGGGAGAAAGACAGAGGGAGAGAGAAGATCTCAGGCAGGCTTCTTGCTCAGTGTGGAGCCCAGTGCCTCAATCTCATGACCCTGGGATCATAACCTGAATCAAAATCAAGAGTGGGATGCTCAACCGACTGAGCCATCCAAACACCCCGATGGATTTTTTATTGCAAAAGGGGAGAAAGACAATTGGCAATAGGGCAAAGACATTGAAATGAACTCTACCAAAACAAACAAACAAAAGAAGGGAAGATTATTTAAACTGTGGGTCAGATAAGGAAAGTACTAGAGGGTGATGGAGGAAGGTGGGTCAGTGTGATTAGGCTTATCCAAATTCAGTTCCTACCCCCTTCTAGAGACTGAGAGACATCGTCTTCATGGTTACATTTCAAAGAGATATTTCCGGGTTCTTAAGAAAGATGTTCCTGAACTATAGAAGATTTACATCCCAGAATGGCCAAGAAAAAGTTTATAATTCCAAGTTTTCTAAAGTAAACAATCTAAGGAAAGGGAGGTGGGCCTCTAGTCAGAAAGAAGCTTATCTGAAGTTTAGTTAGGTCACCCTTCTTCCTAGTTATATCCTGCAGTTCGTAACACTCAACATGTTCCTTCTTACAAAGTTGTAGCCTGTATTCAGTTCCCCTCATATCATTTGATACCTTTAGAGTCCATCTCATCTCAAGCTCTGCTTGCTTTTTGCGCTCATTTTCACCTTAAGTCTTCTGTCCTACACAATAATAGACATTATTTTTTTGAATTTTGCATAAAACTAACCTATTTCTGAAGGACCTGTTGTTTAATGAGAGGCCTGGGAAAAGTGGCTTTTATATATCATTTAAATTTTTTAAATGTTTATTTACTTTTGAGAGAGAGAGAGAGCATGAACAGGGGAAAGGCAGAGAGAGCAGGAAACACAGTATCGAAGCTGACTTCAGGCTCTTAGCTGTCAGCACAGAGCCCAATCAGGGCTTGAACTCACGAACTATGAGATCATGACCTGAGCTAAAGTCATACACTTAACCGACTGAGCCACCCAGATGCCCTAGTGGCTTTTATATTTTAAGAGTTTAGGGTTTGATTTAGTTATAAAATAGAACCAATTATCAGCTTAATACTAATGGTTTGCCATGAATTACAGTTCTCTTTTCAAAGATACTTTTCTTGACCTCAGAGTGTTTCCCTGCTCTGCAAATGCTCTTACAACTGCACCTCTTTTATGGGCCCACCTCACGCTTTTATCTGCTTTTGACTTTTCTTTCTGCTTTGTTCTTCTTTTAATAATATTCTTAGCAAAATATTTCCACCAAATCATAAGTTAAAGAAAATAAACAAATGAGGTTTATGCTTATTTTATAATTTCCAAGTTGGACTAAAATTGTAACACCCTTGGTTCATAACTGAATAGCACAGCAATTTGAACACTTTAAACCTTGGGTTGTTGATGTTGTAGCTTTTCTCCCTAAAAATTACTGTTTGTGAATAATTAAATCATTATGGAAAATCCCATTTATTTTCTCTAGACTTTGAATCAAAACAGAAATATAACATGCACAAAACCTGAACATATTAACAAAGTTCAAACCCTGATTTAAGGACTTCAAAGACTTATAAAAAAAGAAAAAGATTTTAAAAGAAGTTAAAATGTTCCCTCCTCTCCTGGTAATATGTTTCTTAGACTCTTTTCCTATTAGTAGTGGGTGTATGGTAAAAATAGCTACTGGATGTTAATAACAATGAAACTAGGTATCTGAGATGCTGCAACTTTTTGTCATCTTCATGTTTGAACTATATTGATTTGGAATCTTAGCTACACTAAACTCAAGTAAAAGGTATCTTTTTGATGCTTTGGTAGTTCTGTCAGTCTTTGTATGTCAAAGGTATGTGTCTGATTGTTTCTTCTGTTTCATTTTTGCCATACTGACTGTAGCAGTTAACTATGCAAAAGTTGGTAATGAATTATATCCTTGATTCCCACTGATTCCTCCTGCCTTCAGAGGCATAACATTTGTTTATTTTTCTCAGTTTATCTGCCTCTAGATAGGGCAGTTATTTCTATCAACCTTTCAATTTTGAAGGTATGTATTAGTCTTTCTATTTCTTTTCAAACTTTTTTAAATTTTATTTGAGACAGAGAGGGAGAATGGGAGAGGGGCAGAGGGTGAGAGAGAGAATCTCAAACAGGTTCCATGCTCAGTGCAGAGCCCAATGTGGGACTTGATCCCATGACCCTGGGATTATGATCTTAGCCCAGTTCAAGAGTGGGATGCTCAACTGACTGAGCCACATGGGAGCCCCAGTCTTTCTGTTTTTAAAAATGGTTTGGAAGTGAAGGATTCTAGCTAATAGCATATTTTAATCCCCAGATCTGTTGTGGATCATGTGTAAATCTGTGGTTTTCAAATATTTAAGAGGGAGTATGGAGTCCTATAAGAAAATGGGCTGAGGAGTTGAGTGAGTTTGGCTTTGAATTCCAGCATAGCTCATTACATTTTATGGGACTTTAATCTTGTTGCTTTATTTATTGGAGCCTTATTTTCCTTATCTGTATATGGTAGTAATAATAACAAATGGTAATACTTCCTAAAAGCACCGTTGTAAAGGTGAGTTAGGAGTAATGTAGCTAACCACTTAGTGTAGTACCTGGCACATGGTAACCATTCAAATCAAAACAAAAGAAAAAAATAAAATAAAATAAAAGTTTAAATGGTCCATTAAAAATACAGTTTTCCTAAGTTATATTTATCCTAAATATGTTTGATCCTAAGACAAAGGAACATTATTTAATCCTTCTCTGATTATTAATCATAAGATGTTCAAGTTGTGACAGTTCCACAAACCATTATTATAGTGGTTATTATTATTGTCACAAAGTTTACTTTTCAGGTTAATAGAGATTGGTAGAACATGAGTTCTGGTAGAACTGGCTAGAATTGTGAGTTTGTCTTTCATTTATAGTAAGTTGTGCCCTTCTTCTATGAACAAGATGCTCCTAATTCACTTTAATCCTTTTTTTCAGTACTATGGTCAGATTAATATCTTTCTGCACAGAAGTTGCTTCACAATTATTCTGGAGCCAATTAAGATTAGTATGTCAGAGGGGAGCTTGGATGGCTTAGTCAGTTAAGCATCTAACTTCGGCTCAGGTCATGATCTCATGGCTCATAGGTTCAAGCCATGTGTCAGGCTCTGTGTGGACAGCTCAGAGCCTGGAGCCTCCTTCAGATTCTGTGTCTCCCTCTCTTTCTCCCCTTCCCACCTCCCACCTCTCAAAAATTAACTTCTAAAAATTTTTTTAAAAAAGATCAGTGTGCCAGAATGTGTGATGGGAGGGATGGGACAGGACAGACAAACAGTGAAACCAACATAGGCACCAGACCCATGACCATGGTCACATTTGTTGAGATCTAATTAAATAGGCCACCCAGCCTTAGGCTCATATAAATAATCAACATGGGGCTATGTCTTTGACCACAGAGCTTTTTTCTACTCTTTAAGCCTTGTATAGTCTCTTTTCATTGATTCTAAATATATGTTCATGTTAGGGTGAGGCTTGGTAAATTACTATGAATTTTCTTTAATACCATAGAAATTCAGTGTTTGTTAATGAATCATCTAGAACTATGATAATACTATCTACATAAGCTCAATGATGTCTTGATGTATTATCATCCAATGCATAATTTCTTTTTATTTAAAAAAATTTTTAACATTTATTTATTTTTGAAAGAGAGAGACAGAGACTGAGAGGGGGAGAGGGAGAGAGAGGGAGGAAGACCCAGAATCTAAAGCAGGCTCCAGGCTCAGTTGTCAGCACAGAGCCCGATGCAGGGCTTGAACCCATGAACCATGAGATCATGACCTGAGCTGAAGTTTGATGCTTTACCCACTGAGTGACTGAGGCACTCTCACATAATTTCTTTTTAAAAACAGGATCACTAATATATATCTTTTGTTTTGCCTATATCTAAAGTCTCTAGTCTCTATCATGTATAGAATATAACATATTGTCTCTTTTTACTCATGGAAAAAATAAGAATGTTATTTCGCTTATGGATTCATGGATAACTCATGTGGTAGGCAAAGTAACATATAGAAAGATGAACTGGAAATAGAGCTGCTTTAGGAAGCCTACATTCAGGGGAATAAGCCAGGTATATCAATAACCATAAATATAGCAGTACAAAAACAGAAGGTGCTCACTCATCCAGGGTAATTCACTCACTCATTCATTCAGCAACTGTGTGTTTTTATTTTTTAACACAGGTCAGGCTCAGTGCTCAATTTCGGGGTTATGATGATGACAGCTACAAAATTAAAGCAAACAGAAACTCCCTCCTTGATACTTTAATCCTAATGTATATGTGGTGGAGGTGGGAAGAGTGTAGAGACAGACAATTAAGCTGTGATATTGCAGTGTGAAAGGAGCTGATGGTGCTTATCCAGGAGGACAGGGACAGTGGAACATATAAGGGCATATCTCAGACTTTGGACAAACAAGATTTCCCAGAGTATCCCATCATATTTGTTCACCCTCACCTGGAGATGATAGCTTCTTATAATAGCCCCTATCATACTGCACTACAGTTTATAGTTTACATAACTGAAACCTTCTCCTTCTTCTCACTATTTCTTTCCCAAGACACTGTATTAGTTATATTTGTAAAAATAGCCTTTTTTGTCACCAGCAACTTACTTGATTTCCCAACTATGCTTATACCCTAGTTTCAAAGTTGAGTATGAATTACAACTACATTGCATTCTTGGTAATGACTCCTTTTTATTGACTTTGTATTTGATTCTAAAAAAAATTTTTTTAATGTTTTATTTATTTCTAGGAGAGAGAGAGACAGCGTGAGAAGGGGAGGGTCAGAGAGAGAGGGAGTCACAGACTGAAACAGGCTCCAGGCTCTGCGCGGGCAGTCAGCAGAGAGCCCGATGTGGGGCTCGAACCCACAAACCGCGAGATCATGATCTAAGCGAAAGTCGGACGCCTAACCGACTAAGCCACCCAGGCGTCCCGTTGATTCTAAAAATTTATCTTCATGTCATCATCCTTTCGAAAGTTATGATATTAAAGAACCAGTCCCATTGCAACTAATTTCAAAACAGAGCTAAATTTTCTGTGGATTTCAGAATCACACTTGTTCCAAGTGCTACAATTTAAGCAAAGCTAAAAGGTGTCTCCATGCTTGAGTGATCCACGTTAAAAATAAGTCAAGCTTAAAAAAAAGTGAGGTATCAAAATCTCTGAATTTTTAATAATTTGAATATTGATATATTTTGAGTTCCTGCAACATCCTATTTAAAAGAGTTAAGTGGTTGTTACATTATAACCATATCTCCTAGTGTTCTTTAAACCTTTCCCAGATAGTTTTGGAAGTTGACCTACTTCTGCATTTACTTACTTGAAACAGGTAGAAATATTTTTCCTCATAAGCCCTTTCCATTTCTGGGTTCAAGATATGTACTAAAGGATACCAGAAGGATCACATACTTAATTGTTCTAATTCATTACAGATAGAAGAATTTGGGGGGAAGGGTGGATGTGGTCTTGCTGATGAAGGAGTAATTGGGGTATGTGGCTGGCATATATAAGACTTTTTTTTTTTTTTTTGGCCACAAAGCTGGTTCAATCCATGCTACAATCTAAATTTTAAATTCAACTGTAAATTCTGATGGACTTATCACACTTAAGACTATATGAAGCCAGGATGGAGTGCCTGGGTGGCTCAGTTGGTTAAGCATCTAAATCTTGATTTCAGCTCAGGTCATGATCTCAAGGTTTTGAGATCAAGAACCACATTAGACTCTATTCTGGGTGTGGAGCCTGCTTGGGATTCTCTGTCTCCCTCTTCCTCTGCCTCTCTCTCTCTCTCAAAATAAAATAGAATGTAATTTTTAAAAAAATGTGAAGCCCAGGAACCTTGGCATGCACATGCTACAAAGGCAGGGAGGAACAAGGTGAGAATTTTGTTTAATGAGAAGTTTTAGATGTCTAGTATCTGTTTCACTATAATGATTTTAGATGATATTGGTCATTTCCAACTCAAATGGATCAACTAAGACCATTTGGTGTGAAGGAAAGTAAATGAGACCTGGAATAAATCAAAAGACATGATTTTGAGTTCTTGCTGTGCTCCTGCTATGTGACTTTGGGAAAGTCACTGAATCTCATTGGGCATCTTTTGTTCATGCATAAAATAAAAAATATAGTAATTATATCTACTTTTCCTGTTATGTATAAGGATCAAGTGAGATAACAAGTATTAAAGTTCTATGTAAAACTTACCATACTTCGGAGATACCATTTATTGCTAAGTTAAGGGGGTTTAGTGGAGTTGAGGAATATATGATTCAGAGACTATTAAATGAAGTGTGAATATTTGGACTCCTTTCAGAGCTTGGCAAATAAGTATAATTTATTCCAGTTGGTTCATAGGTCACATTTAAGCACAGTATATAATATTTTGTCAAGACAGAACATAATAATGCATGTCTATCTTTTATGTATTGATACCAAATGTAGCATTTAGCCTTAATTTTGGCTCTGAATGATGGGAAAAAAAACAGAAGAGAGATTTTCAATTTTTTAATGTTTATTTATTTTGAGAGAGAGAGACAGAGCATGAGCAGGGGAGGGACAGGGGGTTGGGACACAGAATCCAAAGCAGTCTCCAGGCTCTGAGCTGTCTGCGGAGCCTGACACAGAGCTTGAGCCCACAAAGCACAAGATCATGACCTGAGTCAAGTCACACACTGAACCAGCTGAGCCACCCAGGTGCCCCAACAAGATTTTAAAAATGATAAAACATTATTTCTTGCTCACATAAATACAGGCAGCTCTCTGGTTATTAGGGACCCCGAATTTTCTCTGCCAAACTAAACTTGCAGTTTCCACTTCAGTGTCCAAGATGGCTGTTCCAGCTCCAGTCATCATGTAAACATCCCATCTCTCAACAAACAGGAAAAGGGACACATGAAAAAAGATACTTTCCAAAGTTTTCCATACTATTGTTGTTAATCTTCTATTGGTAATAATCTAATCATATGACCTTAAAAGAAAGGATGGGAAATTCAGTTTTTATTCTGGGTCCCCATGTGCCCAGATATTACTTCTATTTTTAACTTCGTGTTATTTAGGCAAGGAGTGAGCAAGTTTTGGGGAAGGTAGGCTCTGTACAACAATGATGAAGAATTTCTCATACTTAATCACCATGAAGCAATAGCATATATATTCAAACCAAAGCCTCCTTTGAAATTATTACCAACAGAGCTATTTTCTTAATTTTTCATCCAACAAATATTTACAGGATAAGATTTACATGCTAGGTATTCCACTGGACTTGAAAAAAGGAAAACAAACCTGATTTTGACCAACTATAGTCTGTGAAATAAGCATAAGAATAGAAGTTTCCAACAGATAATAGGATAATAACAAGAGAAAGTGGTTTTGAATTCAGAGGAAAAAAAAAGATGCTGTATTATTCTGAGATACAATCATGTGCTATAGTCATGCATTAAATGGGATCCTAGAAACCTAAAAGAATGTGTACAGCTCTCAGAGTGCTTCATTTACTATAAGAGAGTATTTCATGCATTGAGAGGCTGTAATTGAGAACTGAATATGAATCATAATCTGATTCCTTTAGAAATATACATTTGGCATATTCATGTTGAACTGAATAAGTAGGTACTTAGAAAAGACAGATATTATTTATATAATATTATCTTGATTTGAAATGATTCAGTTGTTTATAAGGTACTGTATTTGGTTCATTTGAATGAAGTCATTTCTGCACAAAGCTCTCTTCCTTGTGGAATCCTGGCATCAAGACATTGTGGTCAAAGTAGGAGGACGGGTTGCTGGATGTAATTGGATTCTCCTTCTTCTCTCTTTCCTGCTCCAGTACTAACTTTGACTATTGCCACGCCTCTCCTCAGAAGGCAAAAATGTATGGAGATAAATAGAAGGAGGCAAGGTTGGAGGTGGGGTGAGAGGAATAGTTTTCACCCTCTTAAATTGAGGAGAATGAAATTATAGCTCTCTAGAGAAGCCTGGGAGCACATTTCAACTCCTTCTCCACCCCTCCTCACCCTCTCCCCATCAACCTTGGGCCTAGAGCTTTCTTTCTCTCTCTACACTACTGTTATGCTTGTGGGTAAGAATGGAGGGAGTTTCTCAGCTCATCCACATTGCTTTAAACTGTATAATTTAAAGTCGTGCTATAAGAATAGAAGACTATACTTAAAATATTTGGTAAAATCTATTTTGGACATAATGGTCTTTGGGATTTTGCTTCTGTTTTCCTCTTGACACTTTTTTCTGTTTGGGTTGTAATAAAAAATTTAAATATGATAAGAAGAAATGGTATAAAGCATGACATGCCATACTGAAACCAAAGAGCTTAATAATAAAGCTTGGAATCAACCAAGAAATAATGTGATCCAGCTGCCACCATTTCTAAACAAAGTTCGAGATATGGTATAATATACTGCTAGATTTTTAATGTTCTTAAAATAAAGTAAGATAATGTACTTATTTCCTCTTTACAACCAACCTTTTGCTACTGTCGATTAGGGCCTGGATTTAAAAGTGAATTAGAGTAATAAAATTTAGTTCTATTTTATACTGATAAAAGAAATTAAGTAATTTCAGGAACCTGTTTTATTAAAAACAATCAGAGTTTAAAGTATCCATATCTTCTTGACTTTACTCATGCCAGTAATCCATTTTAAATACATTCATATGTCAGAATTGCTTACAAATGTGTTTTTATGCTTATATAAGTTTTATGCTTTTGTGTAAAATGTTTAAAACTTGCTTCATACAGGACTTTTCATACACTGGGTACTCAGTAATTATTTTGACTCTAAATTCCTCAATGACAATACCTGTTAAGACATGGTAAAGAAAAAAGATCATTTAGGGCTTGGCTGGACTAACCTTTTCTTTTCCAATAAATGAATGTCTTCCAAAAAGGTATTTATAGGCATTGCCTGTAAAAATAATGATACTAGAAATAGTTTGTTTTGCCACCTATTATTTTCATCCAACCTGGATTATAGTATTCTCACCATAGTCATATGTTCCACCTGCTGAGAAACTGAGACTCTAGCCTGGCAGGTTTCTAAACTTTCAAAGGTAATTGTTTACTAAAAGGTAAGTAGCAGTCTGAGATACCTCTACAATCCTGCTTCAGAATAAGGGATTTGCTACAGTGTGATTTCAGCATTTCCCAACCAATGGACTGAAATCTTGATTTGTTTTTGGCAGTAGCATCCATTGTTTCCATAGAGTTGGTTTGTCTTCTTAAGCATAGTAGTAAGGATTGTGTCATGGGTATTCAAAGGGGGAAGAAAATGGAACTATATACCAGATATCCATTAAAACAAGAACCCAGAAAAAGCCCCTCACAGAAAAATTGCAAAACCAGTATTTATTTTTTGAGGGGACTAGAATTTGTGATTTCTGAGGTGGATAGGGTTCTGTACTATAGGTCTTTGGTTTTGAGCTAATGTATGCATAATTACTCAGCTCAGTAGGCCCTTCAATGCTGGGTAGAAATTCCATGTTACCCGCTTTTCCAGTTCTCAACATAAAGAATTTCCAATTTGTTCAAATGTACTCAAACCACTGATCGCCCTCCTACATCTTTAAATCTAACAATGGACTCAACTCCTACTCCAAAGAGAATTTGGGAGCCATCATGTTACCTTTCCACCACAAAGTATGCTACCTTATCTTCATTTTCACCTAGTCTTTGTTCCTTCCTACATTTTTTAAATCAAGAGAGGACTTTCTTCTTATCAAAGCCCATTTCTTCTCATGCCCTTTAAATTTTTTTTATCAGATGTCTTCTGTACTTGATGGTATCATTTCTCTCTCACTCCTGAGTCACACTTTCTTTATCTCATTCTTCACTTAGCATTTAAACATACTTCAGTTCATTGCAAAAGTAAATCTGTACCCACATCCCTTTCTAGCAATTAATAAAAATTCTTATAAGCATGACTCATTTATTATTTTGTATATGCCAGATATATTCTAAGACCTTTGTTTTCTGTAGAGGGGAGAGAGCAGGAACATCTTGCCCATACATAGCTCTGGAGCTTCACTTCCTTCTTGCCAAAGGAGGTAGGGCCAATAGAAGGGTGACCTCTTCACAGAAATCTCCCTCTGTCAGTAATAGCTCATAAGGGAGGGAACGATGGCCCCATCTAGGGCCAAGGAAATAGAGAGGTCAGTGGAGTCAGTGCACAAAAAGTTAAGCCAGCTTAAGGGAGAGAGGGTGGAAAGTTCATTTTTAGACATGTGGGATTTGAAATATCTGGGGTTGTGGGTTCAGAGATAAGCAATTAGGGATTTGAAATGTAAGCACAAATGGAACTATCCAATCTCAGGGTTTACATTTTTACTTTGGAGTAGAAGTTCTTTGAAATCTCTCTAAATTATCAGGTCCAGAGTCCTAAAACTCTGGCCCAGTAATCACGTTTAGCATAATTCAACTGTTGTGGTTGTTCAGTGTTAGGTATTTCCCCTCAGGTATCTGAAGAAATCCAGAGAACAAGATCAGATGATAATCTGCCTTCTACCAGAATAACACGAAGGCCAGCATCACTCTTTTTGCTCCTTTCCCCTCCACACACACACACCATTCATTGTTAGCTATTTGATTCTTTTTTCATGGCAGTTTCTATAAAGAAGTCTATCAGTTCTAATGGCATTCTAAATTAGAATATGAATGCATAGCAGAGGGCTCCATTTTCATTACTCTTTACAGAATTTTAGGAACTGGCTAAGACTAGATAAGTTACTATAATGGATTGAGAATTTGCATGAATAGTCATTATTGTTTAATACTTTTTAGAGCCTAGTGAGAACTAAGCACTTTACATTTATTATGTGTAATTTTAAGGTAATCCTATGTAGTAGACACTTTCACTCTCATCGGACAGATGAAAGACTTCGAGGCCCTGAGAAGTAAATAATTTGTGCAAGGTCACACATTTGGTAACTTCCATTGCTAGGAGTCCGTCTGTGATGGTTCAGATTGCTGATTGTGAATCCTGACTGCACATTAGAGTCATCTGGCGAGCCTTAACAATTCTAATGCTCAAGCTCCACCCTAAACTGATGATTAGATCAGATCTTAGGGGAGAGCACTAATAGACACACATTTTTTTTTACAGCTCCCCGGGTGATACCACTGAGCAACCAAGGTTGAGTAGTACTAGCCTGCTTCTAAATTCTAGGACCTTTTCATACTATGCTGCCTCTGCATCAAAAACTGTTTTTATTTCCTTGAAATAATCTTGTGACACCAAGTCTGACTGTTGATTAAACTTGATAAATAGAATAAACAAATGTCTTCCTGATATTAACGTGTTACTTCCCTTTGCCTTTTAAATCCTCAAAGAAATATTTTGTCTAGAAACCCCAGCAACAGAGCTACAGAGTTTTGTTTGCTCTGCTTGATACAAGTTGAAGGCAGCTTTATGTTTCCACTGCTATTCTTCCTTTTTAAGTGACTATATATGGTGCTTAATTACACCAGAGGATATAAGTCCACTGACACTTGATTTTTCTCTTCAGTTATGGAAGACAATATAAATCAATTCCTAGAGGTATCTTAGAGCTTATAACACATTTTAAAGTTTCTAAATTATTAGTAAAGCTTTAGTTGAACTCTTGGCCTTATTTAGCAAGTGACTTAATTATATTTCATTTTGAATAAAATTGTTATTTTCTAAGCCTGGAGATAACAGTGTATAATGAAGCATCTGCTGTGTACGATGTACAAATGTTTGGATTCCCAAAGGACACATTTCAAAGACTCAAATTTTCCTGTTATGTGTGACAGACTTTCCAAGGTCTTCAAAATATGAACATGCTTTCTGCAAGATACATATTTTTGACATCTGTGAAACAGATTTTTATCTCTATTGACTTCTATCTAGTATTTCTTTTCTTTTTAATAGTACTAGCCAGTAAGAATTGTTATTGTTTGAGGTACTCCCGTTTAGCAACTACTTGTATGTCTTCATTTATTAACTATTTCCTATCATAAAGGACTTTATATTGGCAATCCTGTTTTTCAAAGTTTTTTTTTTTTTTTCAAAAAAAGGTGGCTCAGAGAGAGAATGTTTCTTTATCATAGTTTTGTGCCATAGTTTTTGAGTAAGTATGACAACTTTTTAATGGAAAAAACGAGATTTTTAAAGATTTAACCAAAGCCTATCATATTTCTTCTATTTATGTTTTCCATTATATCCAAGAGGAAGAATACACAGGCTAAGTATTGGGATCTATGAGAGACATTTGTCAGTTGTCTACAAATGACGTTGCTGTTGATGTAGCATGTCACAGCAGGTAGGGGATGAAGGAGCTTGAGTGAAATGACATTAACAGAAATCTCTGATTAAATTCTCAATATTATAAAGCCTTTAATTAAATTTTATGAAACAATGAAGCTTATAGTCACAATGCACCCTGGTTTTAACGATCCATCTCATTGGGATTGAGGTGCTCTATCCACATAACCTCAAAGTACATTTGCACATGTTTTGATGGAATCCATGTAACCAAAACTATACTTTTAAATGGTACATTGATCTGTTGATGGTGATTTGGGAAAAAGGCTAATCATTTAATATTGTGTTTGTTTCTTTTTCATAACATCTATTTATTTCTATTTACTGCTATTTCAAAAAGATTTGCACTGGCTTGAAATGATATAGTATAGCCATATAAATATAAATATCAGCAAAATCAAGGTCCTTCACGGCAAAGGGCAACGTGTTGCTGTGGAAAGAGGGCATGCTCCTTCATGTGCTGCCTGTGTCTCTTCAGATAAGTTATTTAATCTCTCTGAGCTTCATTTTTCTCATTTATAAAATATTTACCTTGCAGCACTGTTGCAAAATTGATGTTTAAAGCAGAATAGTAACTTGATAAATTAGTTTTTTTATCATCCTTTAAAACGTAATCTCACACATTTTCAATTATGTTTGTTTTGCCAAATAAAAATCAATCCATATGTTTGACTAAGCCTTTGATTATGGCCTTACTATTAACAGTATTATTTATTGAGTGCTTAACTATATGTGAAGTTATGTGTTATCTTTGTGCAAGCCATTTTTATCCATTATCTTATTTCACCCTCACAGGAATTTTATTTTTAGTATGTAAAAACTACTTTTTTTGAATAATGTAAACAGGCAGTTATTAGTACAGCCTTTAAAAGACTGTCTTTGAACTCACTGTGGTGATGAACCAGAATTTTCTCCCATATCTTTCACATGTAAGGAATTACAGGTGCACTTCAGAATTATATTCTATGTATCTTGTACATGTTTTATTCAATGTATATAGCAAGATATTATTTATAATTTATTTTTTCCGGTTTGATTAATAAGTAACATACATCATTGCATAATGGTTTGATTTACATATACTGTGAAGTGATTACAACAGGTTCAGCCAACATCCATCTGCTCATATAGATACAATAAAAAGAAAGATAACAAGAAAAACATTTCTCTTTATGACGAGAATTCTTACGATTTACTCTCAACTTTCCTATATGTCATACAGTAGTGTTAACTATAGTCCTCATGTTGTCTGATTGTTTATTCTAGACAAATTAGTATGTGAGTGGGAAAAATTATCTAAATAATTCAAATAAGAATTGCTTCATATGGAAGAATGATTTCAGTATGTCTATGATTGTTAAATGTTGCAGCAATTTCGATAATCTTGATTTCTCCATAAATACTGTAATTAAAATATGCAGATATTGATACTGTTTGAGAGTTTCTAAATATTCTACTGAGGTGCTACATCTCAAAATTCTGTTTTTCATATTTCTTTTTTTTTTTTTCAAATAGTTTATTGTCAAATTAGTTTCCACATAACACTCAGTGCTCATCCCCACAAGTGTCCTCCTCCATGCCCATCCCCCCTCCTCCCCACATCCATCAGTCTTCAGTTTTTGTCAGCATTCAAGAGTCTCTCATGGTTTGCCTCTCTCCCTTTCCCCCACCATTTACGCCCTTCTTCTCCCCCTTGTTCCTCCATCTGTTTTTCATATTTCTAGCAAAAGCAACTTTCTCTGCATTTTATATTCCATGGAATTTTTTATATATCTTTCATCAAAAGCATTTTTCTCTTTTGCTTTTCGAAATATTTACATAATAGGTGCCTACAATTGCTTATTTTTAAATGCTAATGCCCTTTGATTTATTTGAATGTTGGGAATAAGGTAAACAGAGTATTTTGTTCTTAGAATCCTTGAAAGTCTGCTAAATTAAAAGAATAGTTATATTTTACACTTTAAAAAATTCATCTCAGTAATAATAGTATTTTTTTATTTGGACTTACGGAATCATTAAGATTTGAAATAGTAAAACAGACATCTTTGATAAACTGAATAAGAATTAGGAAACATAGATAAGTAAACTTAGAAGAAAAAAACAGTATTGTTTTAAATTTATGAGAACGTTACATACATTTGTATAGTAAGACATTGGAAAATATAAATGAAATGGATAAATTTCTGGAAAAATATAAGTTGCCAAAATTAATTCAAGGCGAAATGAATAGCTCAGTCTTTTAATTAGATAGTATTCATGATACTGTAGAATTTTAGAGCTAGGGAAAGTTTTAAATATCATACAGTAAAAATTTCATAACTTGTATGAGAATGTTGAGGTTCCAAAGTATTTGGGGCAAGCCTAGAAACTTCCATTTATTAGATTTGGAAATTAGAAAGTCATGGGTGACTCCTGTAAGAGAGAAATTCAGGGGAGATGCTAGATAGAAAATGTGTAAAGAAGTTGATGGATAGGGGCGCCTGAGTGGCTCAGTCGGTTAAGTGTCCAACTTCAGTTCAGGTCATGGTCTCATGGTTTGTGGGTTCCAGACCCTGTGTTGGGCTCTGGGCTGACAGCTAGCTCAGAGCCTGGAGCCTGATTTGGATTCTTTTGTCTCCCTCTCTCTCTGACCCTTCCCGGCTCACTCTGCCTCTCTCTCTCTCTCTCTCTCTCTCTCTCTCTCTCTCTCAGAAATAAATAAAACATTTTTAAAAATTGAAAAAAAAAAAAGAAGTTGGTGGATAGCTCAAACTTTCAAGAAATTTGACCACATTTGGAAAGAGGGAGAACAACCCAATGAGAACCAGTGTGAATAAACCAATAAAAGAAGACTGATTGGTGGGTGTGGGGTGGGTAGGTGGGTGGATGAAGATCAATTTCAAAATATTTGTAGACTAAGAGATTATGTATATAGGAATATGGGAACTAACTAAAGGAGAATAAACAGTTGACCAACTATAGGATGAAGAGTGTTTGCTATTTATCAAGCTAAGATGTTTAATGCCCTTTAATCCTTACAACAGTCTTATGAGGTAGATGCTATTATTATCCTCATTTTCATAATGAGAAAAGAGAGGTAAGGAGGTTTTAAGTAACAAACAGTAAATGCAGCAGTTGGTGTGTGAGCCCACAGTGTGACCCAGGGACCTGTCTCAGCTCTCTTGTACCATCTCCTGGAAGAGGAGAGGCCTACTGTGGAAAGAAGAAAGGAGTAGATGAAATTAAGGAGAAATTTCAAAGTAAGGAGCACAGGGAATATGAAGATCTCAATAATATGGGTAGCCTGTACCTCATCGGTACTGTTGAAAGCAAGGTTATCTGATTTTATTTAAAAAAATTTGGGGGGGGCGGTATTTAATTTTGAGACAGAGCATGAGTGGGGGAGGGGCAGAGAGAGAGGGAGACACAGAATTTGAAGCAGGCTCCAGGCTCTGAGCTGTCAGCACAGAGCCTGATGTGGGGCTTGAACCCACGAACAGTAAGATCATGACTTGAGCCGAAGTCGGACACAACCGACTGAGCCACCCAGGTACCCCAAGTTTATCTGATTTTAGATTAAGGAGTAAAGTAAGAGGACAAAAATGATTTTGAAGATTAGACTATAGATGTGCAAAATATATTGTTAGAAAGCAGAGTGAAGTGGTTAAGGGAGTACACAAGACCTGAGGGCAGAGACCATGTTTTAACTCATCCTCCTCACTCATCATCCATCATGAGACATTGGGCAAGTTACTTGGTCTCTCCAAACCTTCGTGTGTGAAATAGGATGGTAATCATCTGACTACATATTATTCTGTTTTGTAATACCCTCTATGCTTCATTCTTTATTTCAGACTTTTTGGACTATTCTTTGTATTTGGCTTTCTCTATGACTTAGAATTGACTTATCAAACTAAAAAAAATTAAGGTCTGATGGGAATTGTATTGAATATATTTATCAGTTTCGGAAAGAATGACATTTATATGACATTGAGTCTCCAATTCATGTGAATAATATATTTTCCATTTACTTATGTCTTGTTTTGTGTCCTTTAATTAAATATTGTAATTATCTACATGAAACTCTTGCACATATTTGTTAAATGTTTTTGAGTTATTTTATAGTTTCTATTGTCGTTACAAATAGGACCTATTCTTTTATCTGGTAATCTTTCCCTAGTGATTTTGTTTTATAGATGCAATTTCTTTTCTCAGTTTCTGAAGAACCTAGACTTGTTGAGGTTCTTATTTCTCTGTTTGTCTCTCCCTAGTCCCCTGTTTTTTCTTTCCTTGCCCTTTTTTTTTTCCATATTGGAAGATTTCTCAATTATCTGAATATCTTTAGCTGTGTGTTCATATATAAAAGTAAGGCCCTAAAAAGTGACTTGAAGTTCTACATAGACAGGTGGTCTTATTGAAAGGTAGATTTTATCCTGATGGAAGGAAGGAAGGAAGGAAGGAAGGAAGGAAGGAAGGAAGGAAGGAAAGAAGGAAGGAAGAAGGAAGGAAGGAAGGAGGGAGGGAGGGAGGGAGGGAGGGAGGGAGAAATTTAGATTTCACAGTGTGCTCCTCTTATATGAGCCAGCATATGAAGATTCCCCCTCCCCCACTGGGGGGGTGAATTTTAATCTCTGACTTGGCATTCTGGGAGCAGAAGTAAGGGGAAAATGAAAGGAGAGTGCTTATGATTTAACATTTACACTTGTATCTGCCATGTACACCTACCTGTTAATGAGACTGATGCTTGAGTTCTGAACCCAACTCATTCAATTTTCCAGAGATGTAACCTCCCTATGACTGTGCTGGGTTGTATTGAGTTGGGGAGGAAACACAGAATTTCAGCTCTTCTGTATATAGGTTTTTCAACCAATCTTTCTCTTTTTCAGCCCCCTGCAAACCTGGGTCTTCCTTCTGTTTCTGGTCCCTACTGTTCCCAACTGTTATAACATTTTGAAGGCCTGCAGAGTGAATTGAGTCCTTTACTATCAATATTTTCTTCACTACCTCCCAAATTCAATAAGCACTTAGGCTACATTCTCTGCCACTCTAAGTCAGTTATGCCATCTTCCTTCAACATCCGAATTTGCCAACATCTTGAGTTCACTGTTGTCTACTGCCTATTCTTTTCCCTGTGGCTTAATCACTTGGTCATTTTAACATAGTTTGGGAGGGAGAAGAGAGATAAAGCTGTCATAATTAATTAGACATTTTGAGTTACATTTTCCAATGGATATTGTTGGTGTATATATACAACAATTTTGTATATTGATCTCAGTGTATAAGAAATGTAATTATTGTATATTTACCTAGTATCCAGCTATTTTGTTGATTCTTATTTCTAAGAGTTTCAAAATAGATCCTCTTGGGTTTCCTAATAAGGAGATATATTTCTTTTTCTTTTTTAGTTTTTATTTAAATTCCAGTTAACATACAAGGAGTATTAATTTCAATTTAGTGATTCAGCACTTACGTATAATACCAAGTGCTCATTACAGTTGCACTACTTAATCCCCATCACCTGTTTAACCCATCCTCCTACCCACTTCCTCTCTGGTAACCATCACTTCATTCCCTATATTTTAGAGTCTGTTTCCTGGTTTGCCTTCCTCTGTCTTTTTCTCCTAAGATCATTTGTTTTGTTTCTTAAATTAAAGATATGAATGAAATAATATGGTATTTGTCTTCCTTTGACTGACTTATTTTACTTAGCATAATACTCTCTAGCTCCATCCATATCTTTGCAAATGGCAAGATTTCATTTTTCTTTATGGCTGAGTAATATTCCATTATGTGTCTACTGTATACATACCATATCTTCTTTATCCATTCATTAGTTGATGGAAATTTTGGCTCTTTCCATAATTTGGCTATTGTGGATAATGCTACCATAAACATCAGGGTGAATGTATCCCTCTGAATAAGTATTTTTGTTTTCAATAAGGATATACATTTCTACAACGATGACTATATTGTCTTTTCCTTTCCTAGTGCTTTTTCTTGTATTGTTTTGGGGAGGATCATCTGTGCAATTTAGAATAATTGAGGTCATGGTGGACCTACTTTTTATTCATAACTGATGGGAATGCTTCTAATATTTCACTGTTAAGTGTGATTTTAGTCATCAGTTCTGGAGAGATAAACTTTATCAAGTATGAATATTCTCTATTCATAATTTGCAGTAAAGATTTTTTAAGTGACAATTGGGTTTTGAATTTTAACAAGTTCTCTCACATTTATTGATATGATCATACTTTTTTCTTTAATCTGCTAATATAATACGTTATATGGAGGTCACTTTTAATGTAAAATCATCCTGCATTACTGGATATACTCTTACTTGATAGTGATTTATTACCCTTTTACTATACTTCTGGATTTGATCTTTTACTTAATACTTTCTCATTTATCTAGATAAATAAAAGTGGCTTACAGTTTTCTTATTCTTTTTGGTGTCAGTGTTATGCTAGCCTTGTAAAATGAGTCAGAATCTTTTAGTCTTTTTCTTTTTCCTAGAAATGTCTTATAAAATGTGGATTATATATTCCTTAAGTTTGGGAGAATTTGCTTGTAAATTTTTCTGAAGTTTTTGTCATTTTTGGAGGATTCTTTCCTCTATTACCTTTTAATTTTATCTAAAATTATTTTTTATCTCTCATGCCAATTTTGATTATGTTTTTCTAGAAAAATGTCCATTTTATGTAAGTTTTTCAATTTCATATGTATATAGTACATACTATTCTTTTATGATACTTTTAATAACTTTTTTTTATTTCTAATGTTACTTGTCTTCTCTTTTATTTTATTTTATTTTTAATGTTTTATTTATTTCTAGGAGAGAGAGAGAGAGAGAGAGACAGCGTGAGCAGGGGAGGATCAAGGAGAGAGGGAGTGACAGACTCTGAAACAGGCTCCAGGCTCTGAGCTGGCAGTCAGCACAGAGCCCGACATGGGGCTCGAACCCAGGAACCGCAAGATCATGACCTGAGCGAAAGTCGGATGCTTAACCGACTAAGCCACCCAAGCGCCCCTTGTCTTCTCTATCTTTTAAAAAGATTAAAATTACCAAAGGTTTACCTATTTTATTTGGCCTTTTAAATTATCTTGAGTTTTATTAACTTTAGGCTATTTAAGTTGGGTTAATTTTATTTTATTTACATTTTATTAAATTCTGCTTTTGTCTCTATTACATTTCTTCTGATTTCTTTAAGTAGCCTATTAATTTTCATTTTCTATTAATTTTCTATGTAGGGCTTTAATTATCCTGACTACTACCATAGCAAAATTTCACAAATTTTGATATAAATATATATTGCCTAGTTTTTCAGTTCTAAATAGTTTATAATGTATGTTTCAATTTTTCTTTAATACATGAACTATTTAAAAGCTTTTACCCCAAGAGGTACAGTATTATAATTTTTAGTTTTTACTATCTGATTTTATTATATTACAGTTTGTGAGAAATGCCCTGCAATAAACTTTCTCATTTTATTTTATTTCTGTCTTAGGAGCAGTTAACTTCTATAAGCATTCTGTATGTTAAAGGGCTGCACATGCTTTGTTTCTTACATATAGTATTTCAAAGAAAGATTAATCACTTTTATTGTTATGATGTTCCATATTATCATTTTCCTCCACTTTTCCTGTGACTTTCTGTGTATCTGTATATAACTGTTGCCATTTATTTATTTACTTATTTATTTGAATTCCAGTTAGTTAACATACAGTGTAATAGTTTCAGGTGTAGAATTTAGTGATTCAATGCTTCCAAGCAAAACCCAGTGCTCATCACAACAGTGCTTTCCTTAATCCTCATCACCTATTTAACCCATCCTCCCCCCACCCCTCTGGTAACCATCAGTTCTCTAGAGTTAAGAGTCTGTTTCTCAGTTTCCTTCTCCCCCCTCCCCACCAAGTTTGTTTTGTTTCTCAAATTCCACATATGAATGAAATCACATGGTACTTATGGGATTTGTATTTTTCTGACTGACTTATTTCGCTTAGCATAATACTCTCTAGTCTCATGCATGTCCTTACTACTGGCAAGATTTCACTCCTTTTTATGGCTGAATACTATTCCTGTGTGTGTGTATGTGTGTGTGTGTGTATGTGTGTGTGTGTGTCTGTGTGTGTGTGTCTGTGTGTGTGTGTGTCACATATTTCCATTCATCATATGATGGGCATTTGGGATCCAGCAATTGCACTACAAGGTATTTACCCAAAGGATACAAAACTACTAATTTGAAGGGATACATGTACTCCAATGTTTATAGCTGCACAGTCAACAATAGCCAAATTATGGAAAGAGCCCAAATTTCCTGTGACTTTCTGAGAACTGTATCTTGTCTCTCATTATAAACTTAGTTTGACAGTTATTCTTGTAGTTTTCTCAGTTTTTTGTTTCACACCTTTGAAAAATTCTTATTAGTTTCATAGCAATGTGTTCCTTTGGAAACTTCTTTATGATCTACTCCTTTTATCAATATGAAAAGTCCTTCATCTCTTTTAATGTTTTTTTCAATATTAACGTTGTGACATCTGATTTTTGTATATTAGCATTTGCTTAATGTAGCTCTTTTTATCTCTTTATTCCCAATCTTCCTGTGTCATCAGGTCTGAGCTATGTCTCTTATAAATACATTACTAGGTTTTGATTTTTTTTATCCATTATGATAAGTTCTTGGCTTTTGGGTGCCTGGGTATACAATAAGTTCAGTATTTGATTCTTGATTTTGGCTCAGGTAGTGATCCCAGGGCTGTGGGATTGAGCCTTGCATCGGGCTCTGTGCTGGGTGTAGAGCCTGCTTAAGATTCTCTCTCCCGCCTCTACCCTCTGCCCTACTCACACACTTTGTCTCAAAAATAAAAATTTTAAACAAGTTCTTAACTTTTAACTAATGAATTTAAAGCATTCCAATTTATCTAATTTCTTACATGTTTGGAACTATTTTTGTTATTTTGTTATTTATCATATTTTCTAGTTTGTCTTTGCCTTCCTTTTATTCCTTTTATTAGGCTGATCATTTTTTTCTTAGTTATATTTTTCCTCTATTATTTTATAAATACATTATCTGTTTCTACCTCTTTGTGGTTACCTTAGCATTGTTAATATAAATGTTCAAGCATATTTTTCTAACATCTCAAGTTAATTAGTATCTCTAATATTCCTGAGAACAAAAAAAGGCTTAGCATACTTTCATTTCCCCCTGATCCCTTGTGACTTTTATTTCTCTCATCTTTTAACCCTCATTAATATTATTTTGAATTTTATATAGAAGTGGCCATATTTTTAAAATTAAAATATGTATATTTAAGCATTTAAATAAACATTTATTTAGACTTAATGTATTTCATTACTCTCTTTGCTGCCCATTACAGCTATTATCTTATTCCCTACTCCTGGATTTCTTATTATTATTGGTTTGTGTTGTTTAGCGGTTCTTCCATAGAGAATCCTGAGGTAGTAAATTTCCAAGGTTCCTTTAATTCTAAAAATATACTTATTTCTGTCTCTCACTTGAATAATAGTTTTGCTAGGTGTAGAATTCTATCTTCAAAGTTATTTTCCCTTAGAATGCTGAAGATATTATTCTACTTTGTCTTCTCATATCCTGGGTTGTTCACAAGGAGTCTGATGCCAACTTGATTCTTTCTTTGTAAGTAATTTTTCTTTTGACTCTGACAGTTTTTTAAGATTTTCTCTTTATTCTTGATGTTCACAAATTTCATCACAACATAACTAGGGGTGTGTGTGTGTGTGTGTGTGTGTGTGTGTGTGTGTTCAATTTATCTTTTAGACCAGAGAATCTTTGAAGTTCTGAGAAGCTTTTCTATAACATTTCTTTAAATATTGCCTTTCCTTGAAATTTTCTCTATTTTTTCCTTCTGAGAGTACTTTCAGACAGCTGTTAGAACTGTATGTCATCTGTGAATCTTATTCCCCTATTTCCATGTCTCCATCTCTGCTCCTTATATGTAGCTTAGAGCTGGGGTTTCCTTCCATCTTCTGTCATCTGCTTGTTTTTTAATTTTTTTTTAATGTTTTATTTATTTCTAGGAGAGAGAGAGAGAGACAGCGTGAGCAGGGGAGGGTCAGAGAGAGAGGGAGTCACAGACTGAAACAGGCTCCAGGCTCTGAGCTGGCAGTCAACACAGAGCCCGACGTGGGGCTCGAACCACAAACCGTGAGATCATGACCTAAGCGAAAGTCGGACGCTTAACTGACTAAGCCACCCAGGCGCCCCTGTCATCTGCTTGTTTTTAAGGCATTTCTCACAATCTCTACTCTACCACAGTTTATAGTTTTTTTCTTTCATTTTATGAAATCTTTTCTATTGTCCCCGAGAATTTGGGGTGAATAATATACATGAGGATAACAGGTATGAACGGTGCCCAGTTTGCCAATTTAAATACTTTTGTGGGTTTTGTAATATTGGTCAACCACACTCAGCACTTGCAATGGACCAAACGGAGGTTCAGCAAGGCAAGCGTAGCAGAAGAATTGGATGATGAGCTTGAGGTGCTAGTGAGTCTCAGGTTTGGAATGGCAAGCTGTCAAGACTCAGTTATGGTGGGAGTCAAAAACAGATACACAAGTGAATAAGGAGAGACTGCAAAGCTAGAGGTCATGACAGTGGATCCAATAGTAGGAAAATTGATCAGATGACAATATATAAACCTGTTTTAGAAAAATAGAACCAGAGTTTGGAAATCTCTAGTACTGAGGGGATCCAAGGGATGGTCAATCTTTATGGGTTGCCAATGTGGGATATAGGTTATGTGGAAAAAGGAAATCAAGGAATCCTGAGTGCTGAATATTGGAAGGCTACTCATGTGGAACCTGAGATGACAAATGTGGAAATAGCTTATTTGAAAATTGCTATTATAAAAGTTGTATTTTTAAAAGGCAGCTTAGCAAATCTATCAGTAGAAAAATTCTGTGTGTCTCATTTTGTGGACTATCTGAATTTATACTGATTCTTCATATAATGAAGCAAAATTAGCTTCCTTTCTTTATTTTTCAGGAACATAGATTTAGTTATACTCTTCATATAAGATTAGTTTTGTGATATTAGACCATTTTGTCCATATATACACATTATTTTCATTAAAGCAGCTTCACTTCATGGTTAGAGCACTTTCTAGACATATATGAATATTCATCTCACCATAGTAGAATCCTGTTGCTCATTGAATGGGTCTTAGTTCTCTAGTTACTATACATTTTCCCACACATGTGGTGGCCAAATTCTTGTCTAGAGAGACATGAATTATTGAAATAAATGTCAGCAGCCCCAAATTGCATCCATTTCAATTTGTACTAGAGTTGAAGTGTGTAACAGAGTCCCAAAGTAACAAACATAACATAGAAAGAGCAAATTAAAAGTCTCTGTATTGACACATTGAGCATTTTATTATTTCTTACAAAATTTCAGTGTCTCTAGTACTTAGCATATAATATTGCAATGTTTTTACATTGTTTTATATAACCTTCTACTGATAGTCTAAAAATGGGAAAGAAATAATTTTGCTAGCACGTACAATTGAGATGAGAAAAACCGGTGGAAAGAAATGACAGGTAATTAGAGAGTGTAACTATTCTTCAGGTATTAAACAATAAATGAAAGAGTTATCTTTGAATTCAGATTGGGATTAGGAACTATAGATAAGGAATAGTAGTCAGCCTGCAGATATTTAAGCCCTAACTTGGAATCATAGTTGGTTCAAGTTACTACATTGTGCCTGAAATAGGAGTAAAGGTATGAGGAAAAGGGTTCTAGAAGTCCATGACTTTGTCATACTGAGAATTGTCATCTTTGTGAGAATAAACATAAGTAGCCTAGGATTTTTAAGTGTTACATGAAATAAGGAATCACATGCTGAAAACCAGTAACACTAAACACCTGTTTTAGTACTTTTTTTAAAATAATGATGACTATGGTCATAATCAGTTGATGTACTTGCTGTATGCCTAGCGTGGTACAAATCAGCTTCTGTACATCATCTCTCAACATTTAAAACCACCTGGGGAGATAAACATGGTGAAGTTCTTTTTATAGGATTAAAAGAACTGAAAAGCTGAATTAACATCTGGTGAATTTCAAGAGAATAAACAAATAATAGGAATAATTTGGGCCAAAATTTTAAAAGATATTCTGCTTTAGCAGTGTATTGGGGTGGAAGTGGGAAGACGAGAGTTGTATTTTTATTTCTCTTTTAATGAGGTTTTTTTTTTATGATTGTTTTTCTAGTTCTATGTGTTGTTCTTTTCAATTTTGGGGAATAGCAAGACTGAGACTGACAGAGGAAGTTTAGTTAGTTACTAAATTTAGTTACTAAATTTAGTTGAGTTACTGGCTCTGATTTATGAAGACTTGCATTTTAACAAGATTTACACAAAGACATTATACCAGTAGTGAAATAAGGAACAGCCTTTCCCATCTATTCACCTTCGCAGATGAGTCACAAGTAGCTAATGGTTAGCACATTCAGAATGATTAAGTTTCATGAAGTAAAATATCTATGAAATCATGGCTGTGTACTGCCAGTGACTCGATTAACTTTTCAAAATGATTTGATTAGGACACACATTGTCATGCAATAATAAAGAACAATGTATTAAGAACATTAAAATACTTATATTATTTTTGTACTAGGCTATTAGCCGAATCTCATTTTATACTTTTCTACCTTGAATATCTTACTTGTACAAAAGCAATTTTTCCTTTTGGATGGCTGCTGGGCTGTAATCTTAACATCAACACAGATAAAACAACAAAGAATTATCAGCTAAAATGGAAGGATCAAGAATGTAGCCAAAAGAATTATGCAAGATGTCTGTAAGTTAAATTAAACCAAAGATAGGACCATTCCCATAATTACATTTTAAGAAAAAAAATTCAAGTAAAGTAGTAATTGTAATCTCCCTTGGTTTTTAATTTATATTCAGGCTTCTCCTCATAAAAAATTGAACATGCAAATGGAATTAGGACATATTTTTCTTTCTATCATAGATATCGTATACAGCACAAAGACTGCAGGGTTTCTAATTTCTGTAAATAATTACTCTGTCACACAGGAGAGGTAGATATTTGAAATAAAAGCAATGAGTTGAAGATGAACAATCCTCTGGAGGACACGTGATTACCCCCTCCCCACTATATTCAGTGTGAGTCTTTTCTCTTTCCACAGAGCATCTGTACTACCACCACTGCGTTTTTGCACTTTTTCTTCTTGGCTTCATTCTGTTGGGTTTTGACTGAGGCGTGGCAGTCCTATATGGCTGTGACTGGAAAAATTAGGACACGGCTTATAAGGAAACGGTTTTTGTGCCTTGGATGGGGTAAGCATCTTAATACACCCTTTCATGCTCTTGCTGTTAAAATGACTTTGAACACCTATAATGAAGCAGTAGAGTGTGATTATCCCCAAGCTACTTTTTTTGTGTCTAGTTTGATAAATCGAAGTGGAAATATATGAAGCTGGTCATTTTTGCACATTCTTTGGGCATTTGGAACTTTAAAATGGAGTAAATATTGGATGACCATGTAGCGATTCAGTTAAGCAGTGAGATAAGAAGCAGCCTGGGATAGCAACAGGCAGAAGAGCAAAGCATTCTGTGCTGATCCATTCTGAAAATGCAAACTGTCTTACAATGTTTAGGGCTCAAAACAGGTTCTAGTCACATATTCCCTACAAGAAAACTTTGAGAAGTCCATTCCAAGAGAGTTCGAAACAATTAAGGACTACAGCTGCTGTCACAGGAAGAAAGTCCACTTAGAAAATGAATGAAACCAAATGGCTAGTGCATGGAGTCCTCAAAGGGCAAACGGAATTGTTGACAGACTGAAAATTAATTCATTATTTGCTTTTCTTTGTTAGGAAAAGTTTCTCTCAAATTGCCTTACAAAATGGACATCTTGAAGATCTATGCATTTCATAAGGCCCATTCTAATGTTTAATTAGAATTAATTAGTTTAATTAGAATTAGTTACTTTTAAGATACTAGTTTCAGAAAAACCTCAGGATTTTGTCATTTTTGCCTTTGAGTTCCGAAATACTTGAGCTCAAAAAATGGGGAATTTTGGACCAAATATACCACAAATACCTAATATACCAGAAGACTGGAGAATAAGATGCCTGATGGAGGCTGAGAAATTACAAAAAATTGGACTTATTACAATAACAGAATAATTCAGACTGGAAAAATAAGATCAAGATCACTTAAAGATTATCCATCAGATTTCAGGAAGGTTCTCTCATGTGTGATTAATATATAAGGGCTCTTCGCACAGGCAAATGGGAGAATGTATTCTACTATTTTACTTGCACTTTCATAAAACTTTTGTTTGGATTTCATGACAAAGACCTTCTAAAGTTAAATTGATACTGAATCAGAGGACACTTTTGTCCTGAATCAGTGCCACAGATCCAAGAAATATAGAACACAGGTAAGTGACTTTCCCTACATATAAAGAGTGGCAATTTTCAAGATTGGTAACTACCTTATTTTGTGTCATCACTAAAGATCTTGAGGAGAGGGCTCACAGCTGGTCTCCAAGTTTACAGATAATATTAAACTACTCTGGATAGAAAAAAGCTAAGGCAATGGTACTAGAATATCAGGAATTCTGGGAGTTGGCAGATTACTGGCATATGAATTTCTGTATAGCAAAGTGCAATGTAATAAATTTGGGGAAATAATTAGCCAAAATTGTACAGATTGAAGATTATTAATGCATTAGCTATGACCCAGGAGAGAATTTTTTTGCTAATGAACTTGATATAGTCAGTCAAAAAGTCAACTGTATCTATCCGTGTGTGTGTGTGTGTGTGTGTGTGTGTGTGTGTGTGTGTGTGTGTATACCAGGTGGGGGGAGGACCATATTTGTTTAAAACTATGATGTGTCCCTCTGAGATGCTCTTCATATTTTTTGTCATTAAACCTCATGAAGGAATGTGATGTCACTTGAAAAGACTCACAGAAGAGAATAGCAGGAAGGAGGGGAAATGATAGGAAGAAAGAAGGTAGGTGGAGAGGACTCAAGAAGGTGATTAGGTGATGGATTTTTCAACCTGAAAAGGCAAACATCATCTTCCTGAAAAGAAGACCTCACCAAAAATTTTGTTAAAGAATTAAACAGCATGGATTAGCCTGAGCTCTGTTCACCAAAACACAGAGATGTTCCATTGAACTTGAGTAAGGTGTTAGGTCAGAAACGGCACAGGTATGCAGGCAATTGAATTCCAAAATGGACTGAGCAGTGTGTGGCGTGATACCTATCAAGAAGTCCATGAAAAGAAACTGGCATATATTTTCTGACCTTCAGTCAGGATTGCTAAAAGGAAGATGATCAGGAAGCCCCAAGATTAATTCCTTAGGCCCCATAACTTTGAATCCTACACTCTTGTTATTCTAAGTAAATCATAAAGAAAGAATTACATTAATGCTTTTCTTTTTTCTGTCATATAATAAGTACAACTTGATGTGGATCAATATGGGGCCAACTGAATGTTCCACTTCTGTGATATTCCATCACAACAGAACATCCATTTTTTGCCTTTCTGATTTTATAACTATAAATTTCCTTTATAACAGTGTAAACCCCTAGGGAAAAAATAACTTAAAAGATATACTAAATCTCTGTTATTAGTTTCCTTTAAACCCATGTCAAATGTGGTGGTAACCTAGCAACATTAGAGAAGTGCACTGAGTTAAAAACCCAGCTGTCGCTCTCATATTTTTGTACTTGAAAGAAATTTTGTAATGGAAACATACTTTGTGAAGGAATTCATCCAAAGGTAGTTCCTTCTATGTAAGCATTTTGAGTCTGTCCTAGCTTTCCTTAAGCCAGAATGTTCAGTGGTCACAGCTGAATGTGAAGTGTGACAATGTTTTTCTTGCAGGTTTACCAGCATTAGTAGTGGCCACATCAGTAGGCTTCACAAGGACGAAAGGATATGGCACTGATCACTAGTAAGTCCATCCACAGTGATAAATCATGTTTATAATTAAGTAAATCATCATCTGTGCTTCATTAGTCTTGGTTGGCACTGCTGATGGCTTGCATTTTGTCACAGAGTCATTAACAATGATAGAAATGTCGCTTTAGTGAGGAATGATATAAGTAGCCGAGGTGAGGAAGTAAATGCTGAAGTCCTGTTCGGAATCCTTGTTTTGATTTCCCATTTCTTCATAAGGCCAATGAATTTGATGTTTAAAATGGTTCAATATTTACTTTGTGTGTTTAATCTCAACTGCATTTTTTTAGATCTTGATAAATCTTTATATTTACCTTTCAGAATATGATTCTGATCTGAGCTTCTAATTTCACTGATGATAATGTATATTAGTATCAACAAGTTGTGAAAGATTAGCTCAAGTTGTGTTGCTATGTCAGGGTAATACTAAAACCTAAAGATGAGGACAGTCAATAGATTACACATTAGAAACTGCCCAAGCTATGGGAGAAATTAGAGGAAAGAAAGAGGGTGTGGTATCAGCCCATTTTCATCACAGCTGTATCACTGATAAATTCTGTGAGAGAATCTGTAAATAAAAGTTTACATTGAAATACTTAAAATTTAAACAATGCACTTTCATATTTTATTTCACCTGCTTTTTCAAGGTGAGGAAGCAGTCGAGAAGTGGAGGAAGAGATGTATACATCTTCTTAGAAGTATAAATTTTTAAAGTGAGATTTTCTGTTTGTCTTCAGGTTTGAGATGGGCAATAGTACTAATTAGGCCTTCTAGTGGGTTCATCCAAATGAAGACTGTGCAAAGAGACATCATTTCACTTATCCATCCAAAGGACATTTCCAAAGAATTTGAAGAACTCATGTCATTGAGCACTTATTTTTCTTCTGCCATCTCTATTTTAAACACACAAACAAGCAAAACTCCCTGATAGCATATGTTGTAGGGTAGTGCTTACTACCGCACTATTACCTTTAAGCCATTACTTTTTATAGGAGTATGACTTTTGGTATAAATCCAGTATTTGAAAAGAAATGTATCAGGCATATAGAAAGAGGTAAAAATTACGGACAATATAGTTCGAACTTTCAAGGAGTTTGTGATCAAGACTGAGTACAATATAATGAGTAATATGTCAGTTTAAAGATTAACTCACACAAAAATATAGAAAAAATTTAGTGGCAGCCTAGAGACACCAAACTACAGTGTTCTATCAGACTTAAGGCTTCCCCCCAGATATTTTATTTAAAAAATGTAGATATTAAATTATCAATCCCAAAATAGGAAAGTAGAATTTTATCTGTTCACTGTTAGGACAAGGAGAGATAACTAAATGCAGACTTTGAATGTTCACATACACACACGTTTGTGTTATTTATGTATTGATATGTGTATTGCTGTGTGTGTGTGTGTGTGTGTGTGTGTGTGTGTGTGTGTGTGTGTGTAACTACTAGATTGAAATTTTTAATTAAGGTAGAATTTATGCAGAGCAACATTCACTCTGTTAAGTATATAATTTTTGTGAGTTTTAACAAATCCCTAAGTCATGTAACCACCACCACAACCAATATAGAAAAAGTTTATCCTTAGAACCGATATAAAACAGTTATTGGTAATTGTTAATTTTAGAGGCAGCATGTTGATTTTGTGGACCTATAACTAGTATTGACAGGGTCCAATGTCAAAAACAGATGCATGAAATAGTGGACGTGACTCACTGTATCAGCGGAGATGAGACATTTCCTGGTGTTTTCCTATATTCCTTATATTCCTGGACTATGCACATGCAGATGGGCCACCTTGCAAAACCGCCAGTGCCAAGCCCCGTGCCTTCTTCATGCCTCTCTACTGTGAGAAAACAAATGTGCCTACCCAAATGGGTTACCATGTCAATATCGGTACAAACCTGCATCTCCGGTGAATTTAGTAATTGAAATAAACACAGCCACACTTATTTTTATTCAAAAGCTTATCTTCACTGAATTTTCTTAGTAGTCTGGGGCAAAAGTAAAATCAGAAGGAAAAATAAGCATACAAAATATAGATTATTTGCTCCTTGCTATGATGGCTTTTAAACCAATTTCTCCCAATATCTCAATGGCCTCAAGGAAGAACACATAAATGACATACGCAAGACTCTAAAAGCATGCTGTTCTTGCTTAAAAGAGTATTTGAAAATTTTCATAATGGATATAGAGCAGCATTTTACAAAACTTACATAGTAGTCACCTTTGTACTAAAAGTCAATATAAAAATCTCACTGGAAGAGTAATTTGTCTAAAATGTTTTGACTGCCTGGAAATAAGGCCTTCTAATAAAAGTTTCTTTTCTGTGAAAGGTATATAGTATTTCTCACACATCAAATGCTCTCATTTTGGCTTTTTCCACATCTTTCGTGCATTTTTGTTTAGTTACAAACCTTTGAAATGTGCCCAAATTTGAACGCTAAGTAATTTGTATCGCACTTCAATGGTTAAACACTTATCACTAATTTCTGTTAGTTTTTATCTGATGTTATTTTTAGCTGCTGGCTTTCTCTTGAAGGAGGACTACTCTACGCTTTTGTTGGACCTGCAGCCGCTGTTGTTCTGGTAAACATCAAAATCAACTCATTTTGTTTTCTTATCAAAGAAAGACTATTTGCTTCAGTTGCAGTGACAATTTTGTACTCATTATATAGAAACTGTGAAGTCCCATGTATTATTACTTCACTATTAGTACTTAAATTTGAATACCAACTGCTATTTAGTCCTTTAGTACTCTAAAGTAGTCTTATTTTGAAGACTGAAGAATATTAAATGTGCGAGTGTGGGATTTCTCTTGTACAGTAATTTCACATTTATGAAGAAGTTTGAGTAAGTTTTAACCAATTCTTCATCATTAATGTACACAGTCAATGACCATTTCACCTTCTACTATTCTGTGTGATCTCCATCGTTGTTCGGATCTCTTAATCTTACTTAATAACTGCTGCTGCTACCAAATGTCAACAAGAAAACTTACGTCCACATGTCAAAGTTTCTCAACATCAGTGCACAGATTTTGGATGACGTATTTCTTTGTTGTGGGGCTGTCCTGTATATTTTAGGATGTTTAACAGCATCCCTAGCCTCTACCTACTAGATAGATACCAGCAGTATCCTCAAGTTGGTAAAAATCAAATATGTCTCCAGACATTTCTCAATATTCCCTGTGGGCAAAAATCACCACCCAGTTGAGAACCCCTGCCATGTTTTATGCGTATGGACTTAATTTTTTTCTTTTTGGAATGACAAAATAATTCCTTTACATGTTTAATTATGGGAACATGGAATTTTCTACCAGTTTACCTTTCTTTGTCTCACTTTGATATTCTTGATTACAGTACAAAACTTTCATGTCTAATAAGTCTTTAATTGAATACGTATGGGGAAAAGTGGTTTGAATTAAATACAAAGATCCACATCACTGTGCAATTAGAATTTTAATTGGAGAATTACCCTTTGGTTTCTTGAACAATTCATTGAAGAAACTGGAAACTAGCAATATCTTTCTTAATAACTCCATGATTTTTTCTTTCTTTGAAGTTTGCTCTCTGTCCTCTAAACTGTAACAGGAAGCAGAAACTGTCCATGGTTCATAAGACGAAATCTAGGCATCAGTGTTAGAGAAGAGCATAGGGAAATGAAAGCTATTAGACATATTTTTGCCTGCTGCATCGAATTCTTATTTAATCAATTGAATTGTTTCCCTAAGGTACCAAGTTAATATACATATAACCCTAAAATGGAGAAACAAAGAGTATGTGTATAATTGAAAAACCAAAGTATGGTCTTTGGAGTAGTGATGGATTCCCTCATGATTAAATTGTAGATTAATAGAATCCATGGAATAACTTTTTTCTCCTAGTTCATATAATGAGAAATGTGAAGATGAGTCTTTCTCTTGATTAAATGGTATCTTGTCAGGAAGCTGTGAAGAGTGACACCTCCTAATAAGTCCCTACCTATCAGTTGCTTTGGATCTTCCTTATACCAGCAGTTAAACAGATTTCAGCTCTATATTTATTTCATCTGGCTAATGTGCTGGGGAAATGGAATTTTTCTTTTTCCTTAACTAGTCATCCTGTTTAATTTAAAAGAGACTTTTGTGAACTGCTAGTTTCAATGTAAAGGCTTCACCATTTGCATTGAGGGAACGCACCAAGATTCTGTTGATCATGGAGGGTAAGGGGCAGGAAGGCAAAAAGAAAATATTTTCCTTGATTAGCTTGGTCTCAGCATTGGACTGGATTCCTTTGTCAAGAAGTGCTGGTAGGTTAGGGAACTGTGGGTGCTCATCATAATAAGCTTCTACAAATAGACCACAGCCATCTCTACAGCTTTTTGCAGTTTTACTTGAGAGAGAAAAATGTGTGATTTCATTTCAGATGTATTATGCAAAAAGATCTTTTAAGTGAGAATAAGAGAGTCTTAGAAAATGCTGAGAAGTGTTCAATAGAACACATTATAAGAATTGGTGTAAGTTTACATCTTCTAAAGGATGCTTGTGAGTTGAATAGGCTTTCTCCTTTGACTGGAAAGGCATGGTACGTCAAAATGCTCCCCAACCCATAGGAGAGATAGCCACACAGTATGAGGAATCTAGACATTCTGTTCTCATTGCTGGGGCCAATGACAAATCCTTAGCACGGTTGGCTGCCAGGGCTCAACCTAATCTGATAGTGTGAGACTGAAAATCTTTTGACTCTCATAGGGTAAAACTCATTTAGCCAATTGATTTTAATCAGCGGTGACCTAGAATGCCAGATTGACATGTTATGGCAGTATTTAAAAGCTAGACAATTGAATGTTAATCTTCTTGGTGTTAACTAAAAGCATGGAAATTTAATGTACTTAATGTACTTTAAAACTTTAAAGCTAACACGCCACTGTTAAATTGTTCTGCTCCTTTATGCACTTATAAAATATTTGATAAGTGCTTTCTATCACTACTATTGTGAGTTTATAATTCTGAAATGGTTATAAATTAATAAAAGTTTTCAGAAGAAACAGTGCCTAATTTCCTTCAATATCATTGAAAGGTCAACCTTTGTTTCTGTTCGACAGGTCAACATGGTGATTGGCATTTTGGTATTTAATAAACTTGTTTCCAGAGATGGGATCCTAGATAAAAAGCTCAAACACAGAGCCGGGTAAGCTGCAATTGGTGGATTTTGTAGGTCCATTACGAGTGAATCCCATACTCTAATTCCAGATCAGCATTGACTGCATTTTAATTGTGCCTTGAATTTTGTTCCTGATGAACCGGTGTGTCTAGTAGAGTCTGCCATTCACGTTTTCTTCAATGTGCTATTCTTAAGTAATGCAATATCTAAAAATAATTTTTAAGACCATTAGAAATTCTGGGTTTGTTTGTGCATATTGCCCATTTGTGAGATAAGAATATTAAGACTGGATTTAAAATACTTGTTCTTTCTTTGTTTCAAGTTTTTATTTAAATTCCAGTTAGTTAACATAGAGTGTAACATTGGTTTTGGGAGTACAGTTTAGTGACTCATCACTTACATACAACAGTGACCATCACAAGTGCCCTCCTTAATGCCTATCACCCCTTTGACCCATCCCCTGCTGACCTCCATCCCCTGCTGACCTTCATCAACCCTCAGTTTGTTTTCTATAGCTAATAGTTTCTTGTGGTTTGCCTGCTTCTATTTTTTCTTCCTCCACTTATGTTTACCTGTTTTGTTTCTTAAATTCCATATATGAGTGAAATCATATGGTATTTGTCTTTCTCTGACTTGCTTCACTTAGCTTAATAATCTATAGCTCCATCCATGTTGCTGAAATGGCAAGACCATTCTTTTTATGGCTGAGTAATATTCCTGTGTGTGTGTGTGTGTGTGTGTGTGTGTGTGTGTGTATACCACAACCATATCTTCTTTGTCCATTCATCAATTGATGGACATTTGGGCTCTTTCCATAATTTGGCTATTGTTGATAATGCTGCTGAAAGCATCAAGGTACATGTGCCCCTTCAAATCAGTATAAAAATACTTGTTCTTAGTTGAGCATTTTCAAATGCCTCCTAGTTTGAGTCACAGTGGACAGGAGGGTAGATCAAACATAATGTCCTTATGTGACACAACGGAATTGAAACAATTCCTACTAGGGCAAAAATACCAAATTTTCTTTGATTAGTTTAATATATATCAGAAAATTTTCTTCACATGAAACAATCACTTATGAAACACTATTCTTGTCATATATTTTCATTTTTTATGATGTTTTGACTATAAATTGTTAGGAAGAGCTATTTGTAATTTTCACTTGCACATTATAATCACTTATAAAATTTAGGAAAGCATCTCTTTTAGTGTTACTGTTACTATGATATCACCACATTTAATGACTAATAACATATCATAAGCAGATTTATAGCAGCTTTTTAAGGTTACATGGTCACCTCATCTTATAAATTTGTATAAATTTGAATGAAATCTTAATGCTTTTGAATTTCCCTTTGTATATTTTCTTATAAAAAGTTTATAGCTTTCTCCTCTCTCTTTATCTGTACCATCATGCAAAACTTACCCTACAATTGTTATTCTTTACTAATTTATACTACTATTTAATAGTCACAGTATTTGATCACTGACCAGTGAGAATTTTAAGTCCTTTATGTTTTTATAATCTTTGTAATGACTATATAAGATAAGGTAATCGAGGTATGTTTTCCCCTAGTAGAAGACTAGGTTTAATGCTTATATAAAATGTAAATATAGAAATTTAATACCATTCATATCAAGCATTAGAACTGCAATGATGTAATAAAACATCATTGGAGGTTCCCTTCAAAGCAGGGCCATCGCTTCCCACTAAGAGACTTTTTTCACTTCAGATGAGTCTCCATAGCATCTTTAGGTAAACTTGAACTTGCACAGACATTGAGCTTTATATACCTTTTGAACTTGAAGCTTTCACACTGTTATTCTTATTCTGCCATGTATGGTTGGACTTGGAGCAGTAGCTTCAGTATTTCTGTCCAGATTAATTATACAAGAATAAATTGATCATACTGACTATGAGGTATAGAAACTCAGTTCTGCCATTAGTGGCATAGACACACACATATATTATTAATTGGAGGCATGGGGATTTTAGTGGTTAGGATAAAGCTTTGAGGTAAAAATGTTTTTTTTAAAATAAAGCCATACTCAGTTATCTAGCTCTGCAGTTTCCTAACTATGTGTGTGTGTCTTTGGGCATGTTATTTCTTTCTTCTGGGGTTCAGGCTTCATACCTGTAAAATGGGGATAATCATTTTTGCTTCATAATAGAGTGTATGAAATGTAATATGTATAAAGGATTCATTAGAGTAGTGGATAGCAAGTACTCATTCAACAAATGGTGGCTATTGTTATGATGAGTTAAAGGAAGAAAATAAAGCAAAGAACCCTGATTTCTATCAATCAAGCATCTATGATTCCACCAGTCATGACCTTGAGGTCAAAAGAAGAGATGAGATCATCAGAATAAATATAAAGCTAAGGGTTTATTAAATTTACAGTCAGTGTTTTTCCTCATTTAATCATTTTTATGTAACATCTAGTTAGATTCACATAGCTCTTTGTAAGAGATAACATGTTTAAGAGAAATGACAACATTGTCACATTATGAACTTAGAAATTATCCACTTTTATCTATATATTAATTTTAAAATGTTTATTTATAAAAATAGTATTAGAAGTTACATTTGTTTTACTGGCAAAATTGAACCAGTGGTTTTTTTGGTTCAAAGGCCACTGTTGGAGAAGGAAATGTTACTATGTATATAAAAGCAGAATGTTGGTTACTGTTCAAAGCAGAAAAGAATTACCAACAAGTTAATGACTCTAGGTGTTAAGAAAGTTTTTATATAATATAAAATGCAATTTATGCAGAAGTATGCATAGATTGAAATTTGCTGTTTCAAAATGTTGTTGAAGGAAATTTTTTAGAAAATATAAGTGTTAAGGGGCACCTGGGTGGCTCAATCGGTTAAGAGTCTGACTTAGGCTCAGGTCACCATCTCACAGCTCCAGAGTCTGAGCCCTGCATCAGGCTCTGTCCTGACAGCTCCACGCCTGGAGCCTGCTTTGGTTTGTGTGCCTCCCTCTCTCTCTGCCCCTCTTCCCACTCACGCTCTGTCTCTCTTTCTCTCAAAAATAAACAAACATTAAAAAATGTTTTAAAATATAAGTATTTGAAGCTACTTTTAGTTCACAGAGAATCAGTGAGGACAGTCATGAAGACTTCAGTGAACAATAAATAACAGAGTTAACTAAGGAACCACTGAGCAGCAGGAAGTTAATTAACTTAACAATTGATGCCCCTAATTGTAAATATTGACCATTTCCAATTGAAAAATATATATATATCAAGTGTTTTTATGAAACATTGTTTATTATTTAGAATCAAATATTCCTCTTCCCATTATTTTCTTTGTTTCCTTCTTTTATAATTAATTATTAGCAACTACCATGCATTTTTTTGTGCTCAGTAAATATCTATAAAGGAATGAATGAATAAATATTTAAAAATAACACAGTGGCTTGACAAGTTTTATAATACCCAAATTATATTAAGTTTTTCTAACACATAAAATATATTTACCCAAGAGGGATTGATTGCAATTAACACATCCTATATTTTTGAAAAATCGGAAATAATGAAATGATAAAATGGAATGTGTCTTTTTAGAACATCTCCAATAGAATATTTCACTTTTTTATCCTCTTTTTCTTCAGTGGAACTTTCTTATCTACTATTTTAAGCTGTTTTATCTCATATACCTAAAGTTAATGAAACTACCAAGATCTTGTACACATATCTTGAAATTTTTCCAAAAGGAAAGGGTAATATTTTCTTTTCACAGAATTATTGATATCAATAATAAACCAGTCAGGAAAATTTCTTTTTCTAAGCAAAGGAAAAGGAAATTGGGAAGGGACGCTTGTAGACTTCAAGACTCTGCACAAGTAGAATAATCTGGGTGAAATGACTGTGTTGCTGCCCTTGTGGATATGGTAACATTTGAACTTAGGGGAAATACAATTTTTTTTAACTGTTGGCCCTTCTTATTTTGTACATATAATGTCCCCTGTAACAAAGAAACCTTCCCATTGCAGCAACCGTGTTTTGCATTTAGACTATATTAATTTTTGTAGTGGTCATACAAACTGGGGGAAAATATTCTATCTCCCTGGATAACCTTTCTTTCCTCTGCTCCATATACAGCTAATAATAGAATTCCAAAAGTGCCCAACCAGTTAACATCAAATGCAGCTTTCAACAGTTAGCTCTGACTAAGGGAAGATGTATATATAGCCTTTTAGTCAATCACAGTCAATCTCAAATAAAGAGAAATAAGCATTTCAAATACTGGCTTCGAATTTATTTTCAGGAAAGTCCCTACTTAGATCAAATTAGTTTTTCTCAAGGCCAAAATATTTGTCTGTACTGTATACGAAAATTAATTTTGAGTCATCTCTGGCTTTTCAATCTTGTTTTAGAGCCTAGAGACAAAGAGTCCTTAAAATGAGAAAGCCACATTTGTATTTAAAGCACAAATACCAAATAGCATATCTTCTCTGATAAAGGAAACAATAAATAGGTCATATCTTTTTAATATTAATCTCATGAAAGTTAACAAGATTGAAGAAACTCAAATATATAGTTAGGGCAATTATGTGAATTCCTGCTTTTCATCAGAATAATCTATGGAGCTTTAAAAAAAAAACAATTGCCTGCATCCTATTACATTGGAGTCTTTGGGGTTGGGTATATATATCTGATGTGCAGTTGCTGTGGAGAATACTGGTACAGGTACTCTGTTGCAAGAAGTTTCAAACACATTGGCATCCCTGTTGAGGCACTCATGGTCCAAACTGAATAGACTATCACTTACTTATTGTGAAAATTTGGGCACATTGTGCTAGTACATAAGTCCTGGGTTCAATCAGTAAAATGAATGATTTAGTATCATAATTTCCCACCTTCACATCTAACTCTAAAAGCTTTGATTTTTCTCATGGGGTCTACTGATCAATCTACTTGCTTAATAGCTTTCAGATTTATTATCTCACCCAAGCACTCATTCACAAATGAGTGCACTTCTTTAAAAGAAATCAGACATTCTGAATTATGACCATCTTAAGATGTTTCTCTGTACTGCCTCTTTTATTAACACATGTCCACTAAATATTACTTTGGGAAAACATTTATTATTTTATTTTATTTTTTTTTATTTTGTTCTTATATACTTTAATTATAAATATTATAGGTCACCTATGGTTTACTGTAGGTATATTTTATTTTTTTAATATAACTTATTGTCATATTGGCTTGCATATAACACCCAGTGTTTATGCCAACAAGTGCCCTCCTCAATGCCCATCACCTATTTTCTCCCCGCCCCCCATCTGCCCTCAGTTTATTCTCTGTATTTAAGAGTCTCCTATGATTTGCCTCCCACCCTCTCTGTAACTATTTCCTCCCCTCTTTTCCCCCATGGACTTCTGTTAAGATCTCAAGATATGGTATATGATATCTGTCCATCTCTGACTGACTTATTTCACTCAGCATAATACCTTCCAATTCCATCCACGTTGCTGCAAATGGCATGATTTCATTCTTTCTCATTGCCAAGTAGTATTCCATTGTATATATACACCACATCTTCTTTATCCATTCACCAATTGATGGACATTTAGGCACTTTCCATGTTTTGGCAATTGTCGAAAGTACTGCTGTAAACATTGGGGTCCATGTGCCCCTATGCATCAGCACTCCTGTATCCTTTGCGTAAATTCCTAGCAGTGCTATTGCTGGGTCATAGGGGAGTTCTGTTGTTAATCTTTTTTTGAGGAACCTCCACACTGGGAAAACATACATTTTAAGCATTAACTGCATAAGAGAATGGACAAGGGAAGTTTACCATGTTTTGAATTTTGAATCAAGTAATTTCGTTTTGATTTTTCATAAGAAAGTTATATAAACCAGTCATTTTCAAGGGATTCTTTTCTAAAGTAAAATGTGTGTAAGGGTTTTTGTGTGTGTGTGTGTGTGTGTAGCCTGACTTTGCTTCTATGAAATAGTAGACTGAATCTGAATAATTTGTATCTAAATTTACCTGCAAAATCCTCCAGACTAGAATAGACCATTTAAAATGCTGTTAGGTTGGAGTCTATGATAAAATGTTTAGAAAGAATATTTTGAACTTAATGTTAAATGCGTTTTATTAAAACTTTCAACTATCACCCCTTGTATTATAAACTAATATTTCATCAAATTTCATCAGTCCCTATATTCAGATCACCCTAAAATATAGATAATATGTTGATGGCTATGGGAAATTTCAGAATAATGATTTTGTTGAGATGAAGGCTACATCTTCCACAAGTGATTAAAGACCTAAAATATATATCTTCCTATGTTGGACTTCAGAGACACATGTTACATTTCAGAAGCTTTCAATTGGTATGATGTGCCTTCTATAAATGACAATGAAAATCTTTGAAGCTAGGAGTCCTAAGGTGTTTGATAATTAGAGGTCTGAATAAAGGGTTTTCACTGTATGTCTACACAAACACATGCTTATGTTTAACTCAGTGTATTGGACAATTTTGATCTGTAGATAGAGGGGCCATTTATGGTGTAATTGATGGATATATGCTTTGCATGCAACAAAGGCCCATTTTACTGAAAGGTAAATGTTACAAAAATAATGTGTGGTGTAATTGCATCTTTAAAACAACCTAGAGCATTCATCTTTGATAAATAAACTTTTCTGCATGAAATCGTATTAAAAGCTAACTTACAGCAGCATTTTTTTGGTGACAATTCAATATTTTGTTCTTTTTGTGGGTGTTCTGTTTGTTTGCAGTCAGATGAGTGAGCCTCATAGCGGTTTGACGCTCAAATGTGCCAAGTGTGGAGTAGTTTCAACAACAGCTTTGTCAGCCACCACCGCCAGTAACGCCATGTTAGTCCCAATCATTTACATCTTCTTGTTACAAATCTTTTACAGTGCATGTGAGAAAATGCTATTGTGGAAAAAAAAAGCCTCATGTTTGCTAATATCGGAGCTAAGAGCATACTTAAATATTTATAATTAGCAACTGCTTTTATAACTATTGTGGGATTGTCTGTAAAAAATAAATAAAACTATCAAATGTTAACTGCTTTATGGTTTCCAAGTTAATGGTCTTGGTGCCACATACAAGAATGCTTTGGAGAACGGGGGTTTGGTTATTGCCTGGGGCTGACATGCAGCTACGTAATATCGCTTTCTCTGTCTCTCAACAGGGCATCTCTCTGGAGTTCCTGCGTGGTGTTGCCCCTTTTGGCTCTGACGTGGATGTCTGCGGTTCTGGCCATGACAGACAAACGCTCCATATTGTTTCAGATACTTTTTGCTGTGTTTGATTCATTGCAAGGTTTTGTGATAGTCATGGTCCACTGCATTCTTCGGAGAGAGGTAAGAAAGATAATTCCTCTGGCAGAGAGGAAGATGGTTAGATGAGTAATTTCGCTGTTATCAAATATGATGAAAATTGTACCCCTAGAGACAGTCATTTGAAAGTCAAAGCTCAAAGGAAGCTTTCGGGCAAAGTTCAAGAGGGCTCCTTAGACTCTGAAAGTGACAGTTAAAACAGATAGGACTGTGCAAGAGAAGATGTTGCCATGGGTGCCAAGAACCTGGGAGAGTAGGTTCTGGAGAGGTCATAGGTGGAGTCAGGTCTGTTAGAGACCCTGGTGGATAAGAACATGAGTGGCATATTTCTAAGAGGCATAGTTCGTAAATATAATACAATGATATCTCCTAAACCCATTCCCAAACCCCTGTTTCTATACAGTATATCCCTATTCCTTCATACTTTCATGATTTCATTTTAGATAGAAAATGTTGAAGATTAATGAGCACTTCTTGTGTCTATACTAAATTAAGTTAAAGTTGCTAAAGATGAATGATTTTGAGATGGATATTTATACTCAGGAAATACCAAAAACGTGCCCAGTGGAGCAGGGACAGGCAGTAATTGTCCTCAGGAACCCTAGGTCTGTAATCACAGCATTTCTCCAGGTCACGGTTGAGGTTTATTGTCAGTGGTGAGGAAAACCAGTCCTGCTTCATGAGTTGAGATGCTAACCTGCACCAAATCAACTGAGAGCAGTGACAGATGTCAGATGTGAGTTGTTTAGGGAGAAAATATTGTTTTCCAACCAGTGCAAAAATTATGCTGAGTGCTTACAAGCACTGACACAGTGTTTACAAGGTTTATGAGTCATTTTAGTGTTTACTCTGGGGATGGTGGCGACTAAACCACAATGACACAGTGTCTTGCGAGTAATTTTGAGAAAATGGTCCACACTGTCATTTTGCATTATCCAGCTTGTTTGAGAACTTTATTATGATGTCCACATTGCAAAAATACTCATGTGCATATGACTATATGCCACATGGTTTTTACAGTGATGTGTGGAGGTAACCAAAAGGTTTTTACCTGATTCACCAGATGGGGAGAACAATATTTCTGAGCTACTTCAGTAAAGTAGTCAGCAATAAACCCATACATATGTAGTCTAAGAACATTGTATGGTGAAGAGTGACTTCACATAAAGAGGGCAGTATGTCATCATTTTAAAAATCTGATTTAGCAGGGTGCAGGGTGGCTCAGTCAGTTAAGCATCTGACTTTAGCTCAGGTCATGATCTAACCATTCCTGAGTTTGAGCTGCACGTCCGGCTCTGTGCTTATAATTCAGAGCCTGGAGCCTGCTTTAGATTGTGAGTCTCCCTCCCTCTGCCCCTTTTCCACTTGCACCCTCTCTCTCTTTCTCTCCTTCAAAAATAAACATTAAAAACATAAAATCTTATTTAGCTTACAGTTGCCAAGCCTTACAATTCCCTTATCACTAATGTCTACCTGGAATATCAACATTAAATATTTTTCAAGTATTCAATTCTTTATAGACCCAAATTAAAAGTTAAGAGGAAATTGTATAATTTAGGGCTATGCTATAGCTCAACTATAGCTATCTTGTGGGTCCTCTGTGTTAATATTATCTATAATATATTTATGTAACAAAATTGTTCTAAGTGAGCAGACACATGCCTATTTGATTGACAATTAAGACGGAACATTTGTGGGTTTTAAGCAAGATACATAATATATCCACATGCAACTTTCAGAAGATATTAACATTTGAGGTGTTAAAGAGGAGAAAAGTGTCCCATCTCTAAATAAGTCTCTCTTTTTCTTCAGAAATAAGCTTTTCAGATAGCCCTAGGCTATGATAAAAATATTCAGGTTTTAAAGTGACAAATATCTTGATGGCTTATTACCAGATTTTTGCTGCTTACATGAAGAAAAGTATTTTTTTGGCACAAAAATTTATTTCCATCAGAACTTTTTCATACTTGCTAATTGAACTAATAACTGTCAAAAACATGGGTAATTTAAGAGTAATTAAATCAAATCATATAATAAATGCTTCTGTTAAAATAGATATCTGTAAATATATGTTTTCTTCTAGCGGGGAGTAAAAATATGAATATTGGTCCTGTCATGATTGCATTTTCTATTATTCAGATTGAATAATTTTATAGCTGACAGAAGCAGAGTGTCAGAACTCTCATTCTAACCCTGAAATGAATATTTTATCCATTATTTTTGCATTGATCCTTAAAAATACCCTGTAACAGTGCTAGAAGAACACAGAGCAGATTTCTGTTATGGGGCAAGTCTCTTTCAAAATTTCTCAAAGGAAATTTTTACTGAAAATCCAAAAGGACCGTGTTTATGGGTTTTGCAAATCCCAAGGACCATCTGGAGGCTTCATGGTGTTCAGAGAAACTTGTTTTGACCTTCTAACTGTACATCGCCTAACACCAGCAACAGGTCTGTCTCGTACTACCTGTGATTACACCACACGAACATTAGCCACAGCCTAAGAGAGCAGGAACGTCTACCTGTATCCTCAGTGTCTCCTGTGAACAGACATTCCATAAAAGTACACCAAAACACATGGACTAGATAGCTACCTGTAAAATACTGGGTAATGACTCCTACCAACTACTTGAGATTTTAGGAGTATAATTTTACCTCTACTGCTTTTTTCCACTTCAAACTATTTTTCACAATAATCCAAGACAATTTGTATGGATTTTGTTTATTAAAAATGTTTTATAAGCAATGTAAGAAATATTTCCTTCCATTTGGAGAGAGACTGGATACAGGTATACTTATTTTTATTTCTATGTATTTTTGACACGCAGTAACATAATTTGGTCATTTGTAGTCTTTATTGATTCTTCCAATATGAATTCAAAAGCCTTTTCCCATATTTACTTTTGCAATCTTCCTGTGAAGGAGGTGGGTGTACACAGGGGAGAAATATAGCCTTGCAGTTTGAGAAGGAGAAAAGAAACGAAACAGTATAACTGGCATTCTAAATGTGATGTATATGGGGCTTGATTTATTCTAAATGTGCCTTTGCTTTTAGTGGATCCAATTTTAAAACCAAATCATTTCAAGTCAGAAGGGAAGGGAGAAATGCTCACTTTGGTACTGTCAATTATATTCCACATTTTAAAAAAAGCAAATTGATTATTTGCGTAACAATTTGTTGTGACCTTCAGAGTTGACATCTTAATATGTAAATTTCATAAAATTTGTATTCTTGAAAATACAGTTTTCTTTTTCTGGAGCAACTTTCTCTATTGAATCGTTCTAGTAGATGCCTCTGACAAAAGAGAAAACAAAAAGAGAAAATAAGGAGAAAAAACATTAAACCAAATGATTTATCACACATTACTTTAAGCAACAAAACCTAGGTCTTGAAAGCTAATATGTATAATACCTCATAAGATAGAATCTAATAGAATAAGTATAGTTGCTTCCTTCATTTATTCATCATTTCATGATTAGAATTCATTTGCATTAAGCACGTAACGACATCTACTATTTACTATTCTCCACATTGCTATGGAAATTCAAACCACACAAGTTATGAAACCTTTGAAATAGTTACTGTTGCTAGGAAACCACTTTCTTAGTGCCTGCACATTCTTCTCATCTCTCCTGTCTCTGCCTGTGCCTGGCTCTAAGACAATCTTACAGCTTAATGTCAGAGGGGGAAAATAACAAGATTGTGATACAAAATAGGCTACAATAAAACCCTTTCGCTAAATGGAAGGAAAAAGGCAAGTACTTAAATAGATAATTTTGTTGTATCCAAATGTGAGGGTCCTCTGGCTGCTCTGTAGTGGCAGAAGGACCAAGCTCCTCTCTTCTCTTTCCCCCGCACTGGCAGGAGGTCTACGCTGCGCCAGATGAGGTCCCAGACTCTTCATCCTACCCGCAAAGCAATTCCGTAACAAAATGCTTAAAATAAACATGAACAGCTTTTTCTTTCTTTCCCTCGTTCTCTCTTTCTCTCATTCCCCTCTACCTTTTTTTTCCTTCCAATTTCCAGTTGGTCTATTTCCATAAAGGATACAGATAAACAAAGTGATTTACGGTCACATGACAGTGAATATATAAAACAGACAAGCATCCTTACCTCCCTCATCTAAAACCAATATTCTCCCAAACCACTAAAAAAAAATAAGCGAAGCCAATAGTGGTTAAATAACTAGGTGGCAATTTGAACAGAGGTTGTATTGCATATAATATAGTTCAGATGGAGAGTTGTGTGAATCGCCAAGCCTGACCGTGTACAGGGAATTTAGGTGTGACTCATTATTACGGAATTGTGTATCTGCGCACTCCTTTACTGAAAGACAGCAGGAATTTCAGTTAGTCTTTGGAGATGATGGAGTGGGTGATAGGAGACTTCAGAACATAATGGGGTTCTGAGGGGGGAAATGAGGTTTCCCCTGAGGGGGCAAATGGGGTTAGAGGATTAAGGAAGTGAACATTTCAAGTAAGGCATTTCAGGTAAGGGAAGATGGAGAGAGGTTACTAGGCATGTGGTTTCCATGGAATGGAGACTAAGGTGAATATAGAGTAGTCTTCTCTGGGACCATCTGGGGTACATGGAGGAATAAAGCAAGTGATGTGTTCCTAGACACTAAAGTGATCATTTAAAAAAAAAATGGTTATAACTGTAACATCAAGAGAAAGGCAATACTTATGGTTGAGGGCATAGCATTGATTAAGTGATATTTTAGAGCTTTCTCATTGGAGTGTTCAATGGCCATGGTAAGAAGCCACTGTGTGTCATGTCATGAAGAAGTTCAGTAGATTTTAGAAAGTTAGTGAGTGGGTCAGGGTGGAGGCTCAGGGTACTACTGATCCAAGATTTTCAGCTTGCTCAGAAGGACAAAGATTTGAGAAGGGAGTCGGTTGCTAAGAGCCTTGTCTGCGTCAGGCCGAATTGAAAGTTTAAGAAGAAAAACATGGTACTGTAGTAAAACTAGATTTTATCAGAATAGAGAATGGAAAGCACAAAGACCGACTTTAAATAGGAACATAGATGGGACATAAGCAAGGATGATATGCTTATATTACTATATACTTATTGCCAGAAATCAGCTCATTCCATTTCTTAGGCAAGGGAATATATAAATCCTACCTCTCCTTCCAGAGTGGGCTTTCCTGACTTGAGCTTAATTGCAATTATATTATGAATTGCATAATCTGCACCTGTGGTTCTCCAAGCCCATGCAGAGATCTAGGAGCTTAACAAGAGCATGAAATCAGATGAGTAAAATGGCATCACTGAATGAATTGAAACACAGAGTTCATGGCAGAGATTGGCAAACACAGGCATAATTGCCAGGCAGTACCCAACCACATGGCTTGCTTCACATAAAATTCTTCTGAGTATCTGGCCAAGTGAATAGGCAGTCCTTCTTCCCACTCGTTCCACTTCCCTGGGGTCTCATTTTGCAACACTGTTAAACTGGTGGCAGGAAGTCAGATAGGTCTGGAATAGAGGTTTGAAATAAATGGAAGAGTGGAGGTTATGAATTAAGATTTTATGTCCTCCCTCAAAGTGGATGGCATGAGGCTAAAATGAAATATCTTCCATGAAGGTAGAGGTGGTGGATCTGACACACAACTTCCCTCCCTCTATTTCTCATTCTCCTGCCCAAGAAATGCTGTTCTGTTTTTCAGATCACATATGTGACTTGCCCTCTAGGGAAGCTTATGTTATGCCCAAAAGTGATACCAAAAAAAGCTAAAATTCTACAACAGCTTTGAGAGTAATTGATAGATCCTTTAGGTGTTAAAAGATTACAGTAGGAAGTCATTAGGACTGAAATTTAGGACTGAATTTTTCCTTCCAAGTATAGCACACGACATACCATTTTTATTCCCTCTGCTCTCAGAGAAGTCAGGTAATACTTTCATAACATGAAGTCATTCGTGTTACTTATGGCAGTTGGCGTAATACACATGAAATTGAGAATAATCTTATTGGTTAATTTGTGATTAAATTATATGGAATTTAATGTGATTAAAAGAGCTGAGTCATTTGTTTAATATGAATCAATAGAAACAATAGTAGACACTAGATTCAGAAAAAATACAGAGGACATAAAAACCTCCCTCCCTCCAAGCTACCAAACTCAAATAATTATAAAAATGTAACTCGATTTCTTTTCTTGTCTTAAAATGATCCTTTGCAATAGGAAATCAAGAATAACTGGAGGTAAAACTGTTGTCTTAAAAGGTAAAGATTTGAGGTCTGAGCTGCTTGGTAGCTAAATACAGAGCCCATTTCAAACAGTGCAGCTCTTTCCTGTGAGGCTTCTCCGAATTGCAACGCTGCCAAACACTGCTCGGTGCTCTTCCCCAGCAATCTCTAAATCTGGCACCAGCTTACACAGTGACACTCTGCCAGCTGCCTTCAGAGTGAGGACCAACCGAGAGGCTCTCAGCTTCTGCTGCTCCTGAAAGGAAGCAGATCGCTCCCTGTGGGGGGCAATGGAAGCGAGACACACCTCTGCACACTTCTCTGAATTCATGTCTCACCCAGGAATCCATCCACAATAAATGGGCGTATAGCTTTTGCAGGAGTTTTTAGAGCAGCCCCCAGCTGGCAACAGCTAGGATAACTCTGGTGGTGCCACTGTTAGATACTTTCAGAAGACAGCCTCGATAGCATATTCTTTTGACCTCATCTTATTTTTGAAGATGTTTCTTGGCATTCTTTATTCATTTCACAACATTACATCAAATTTCCTTTAAGTGCCCTATATATTCCAAGGCTATATATTCCAAGCAGCTATTCTTTGCTGCTCCCCCAATACTTTTTAACCCTCTGCTGGCTGTCACTTACAGTGTAAGACCTATTGCAGAGTATTATAAAGAGAGGGCATTTTGGAGGCTAGGTTTTAATTGTGCCAGAATAAGGCAAGTGTTTAATTATTCAAGACAAGTTTATTTAAAAATTATATTTACTGGTCTTATGTAAATTCCAAAAAATAATATTGCAAGATCTCAGAGTTATATAAAAATATTTAATTAAGTTGTTACCTAAAATAAGTGGCTTATTCCCCATGAGTAGTGATAAGTTAGGTGAAAAAGCTTCAATAATAAATCTGTGAATCTTCTAACAATTCTTTTTCTTCAGTCTTAATCACAAGCCAAGAAACACCAAGGCTGTTATTGTCCAGCACTGTAAATATGACATTTGGCTCAGAAGATTTCAATATCGGGATGGAATAGCCCAGTATAGATTCTGTCTTTGTTTTTTGCACTTCCTTCTTGTCTCGAATTAAGACTATTTCTTATAGTCTTGTTTTTAAACAAATTCCACTTGTTCTCCAGCAGTACAATTCACATCGATTCACCAAAGATCAAAGTCATTTTGTTTACTTGATAGAAAATTCAATTAATTATCAAAATGTTTTCAAATAGCTGCAGATACATTTTCCAGCTACTGTCTTGCCTAAAACACCCTTTTCTGTGATATGGAATATGCATTATGAAATCTAGCCTAACCATTCTCCCCTAACAGTGTTGGACAAATATTTAAAGCTAATTCATCTAGATTGCCTAAATGCACTTTTAAGATTTTGTAAAACTCAAATAGAGCGTTTGGAATCGAGTGGAATTTCTCCTGCAAAGCTTTCTGCATTAGAAGTAACAGAAGCCCTAAAAGTGTCAGAGAGTCTAGCACTTAAATTATAGCACTTATATGATCACTAAAATGACTTTGAATTTACTGGAGAATTTTTATGTTTTTGTTTTATATTTCTCCTGAATAGCATTGACTGATTCACAAAGCTGACATCATTCTCCAGAGTAGAAATGCCCTTAATCCATTGTCATATTTGGGAATCTGGTAATTTAAAGTATTGATTTTGTATGTGTATGTTATGAAAAGGAGTAAGATTTCTTCAGTTTCTTCTTCAAGCAATCAGATAGTAGATTTTGAAGATAAAGTTACAGAAGTTGCTTTTCCATATTTCATTGTCAGACCAAAATATCCTTGGCAGCTACATTCTGAAAGTCTCAAAATAGAGAGTGGTTAGCGGGGACCAGTTCAATTAATGTTGGCATTAGTAAGTGCCACTCTTGTATGTTATATATGCTAGTATTTAGAAATAGATTTGAAAAAAAGTCTTCATGTGGCAAGCTCCTGGAAGGCAATATTTGGAACATATTATTTATCCACCTTTATAAAGCTACCTTTGTTCTTCTTTAACAGTTGCCTCGGGCAAAACAGAAAATTAGCGTGCACCTACTTTTCTGACAGATACACTTTCTTAGCATTTTCTCCCAATGCAAATTCCTGTGTAGCAAACAGTGATCATCTGGCGAACTCTAGACACATTACCAAATTGTTATTATTAGTGCATCACTCTATGACCTACAGCTAATACTCTTTATCTAAAAAGGAGGAGTCTGAAAGCATTTGCATCTAAAGAATCTAACTTCATCCATGTCATGTCTCTTTCAAGGGAGAACCTGGATGATTTAGTTCTAAATATTTATCTAGTTCTTCAGGAAAAGATGATGAGAATAGATTTCGCTGAGCCTATGCTTATATTGATGTGTTTGAAAAAGGAAAGAGGAAATTATCTTGCTCATTTATATCAAGGAACTTCTCATTGTTTTCTTCCAGTGAATCTCAGATTTAAAAATATTAGAATCATAGGATAGAAAAGAGGTCAAAGAGCACTGAGTGCATCTCCCACTCCCTAAATTCATAGCTGGAGTGGCCGCATCACCAGGATTAGAACCTAAAGTAGAAAAAAAGAAGTAGACAAGGTCTCATCATACTGGTTGACCAGGAGTCTGTGGTAGTGACTAAACCCTATATCACTTTCCAAATCTTTCATAATGGCATATGAAGTGGCTGAGAGGAGCTGAAAACAACTTAATAGGCGCAGTTTTCTTCTGGCCAATACATATCTATGCACATCTCACAGCAAAAAAAGTGACAGGCTATTTTATGCCAGCGCTTTTCAAAAGTAAAGATCATTCATTATGTGTTTACTTTGGTCATCTGTGTGATGGTATTACTGTAAAATAGCCGATATGTGACATCATCTCTGCTTGTTTTTTTAATCCAATGAAATAGATTATAATAAACTAGAAGGAGAATATCAAACCTGTGAAGCCAAAACAACAAAATATGAATAAAATGACCTTGCCATTGACTTGTAAAGAAGCAACTGTGATAATGTCTATCAATAGCTTGTTAGGAGCCTAAAGAGCCACAGGAAGTGGAAAGGATGTTGATGCAAAGGCATCATATTATCGGAATAACTCTCAATTGATTTGCGTGTTTGTTATTCATGTTTACTCACTTGTTTAATAAAGGATTTATGTTCAAATTTCCTTGTGGTATGTGTTCTTTACACAGAATCCAGTTGTGAATAGGTATTAGGAAATTTGGTTTTGCTAAGTGATCTTCTTTTTTTTTAAAGACAACCAGAAACAGTGTTTTTGTTATCTTTTTGTTTCCTTGTGTTTTGTTTTTACACCAGGGCACATAGTACTTGAAGGGAAATAAGAAATAGTTTCCCCAATATGATCCCTTACATGAGACATAAAGGGAAAATCCCAAATCAATTCTAGTCAGAGTTCATGGAGTAATCTCATCTTCACAATGGTTAAGGCTATTATGAAGATTATGCCATACCAAATAGTAAATCCCCTTGAAAAACACACACATTGTTTGCAGCAGTGAAAATAAACCTGCCCTCTGGCAAGAATTACTGGTGTTCAGCCAGACACAGCCATTGTGATAACTGAGGACTTCCCAGCACTCCCCCCCCTATAGATTATGACAAGAGATCAATTTCCTTAGCATAAAATGCAGGTATACCAGTATACATTTTAAGAAGTAAACAAAATGGGTATCAGACCATAAAACACTAACTGTGTTCTCAGTTGATTGCCAATATAGACAGTATCTTGTCATTACCAAGAGAGAAGGAAATTAATGTTTCTTCCCCACCCCCACAGGTTCAGGATGCATTTAGATGCCGATTGAGAAACTGTCAGGATCCAATCAATGCTGATTCTTCGAGTTCTTTTCCTAATGGGCATGCTCAAATAATGGTGAGTTTTCCTTTTCCTTCTGATTGTTGATTAAGTCATGACTTGTGAAGGGCATAAACAAATTTTGAGTGACATTGGCTTTAGTTCCTTAACAGACTTAGAGATACCAGATAACCATTCTCTCTGGGTTGGTTAGGAGTAGAGGATCTGTTATCAGCCTTCTGGGTGTGTTGAGTATGAGGTCTCCATGAAACATCTGAGACTACTCTCATCCCTGAGAGGGATAAAAATTAGGGATAACAGTTTGTCCACAGGAACATGTTTGCTTACAGATGAGAACACTGTGGACCTTCACTTCTGGTCTTAAAGCAGTGGTATTTGGCCTTGTTTGTACATTAGAATCCACACTCCAGATCAATGAAATCAGAATCTCTGGAGTGGGAACCACATATTGGTGGTTAGTATGCAACCTAAGATTAGAACCACTGCCCTCAAGTAGAAAAGGGTGGCTACAATTCCAGTAAAAGGTCAGTCATTGTACATGGGCTCCTACTGTTGAGATTAAGGGGTACTTTAGGCATGAACACTTTGGTGTCTTTTAGAAATAATGTAAGATTTAAGGTGTGATTTGTTAAAACCAGGGCTTAGAGATTTCTTTTGCAATATATTTAATTTACATGAATGTTTTCAAATCAGGCAACATAAAATAGTCTAAACCATATACTAGTAGCTAAGACTTGAGGAGGAATAATCAATTCTGTGTTAAAAACAAATATTGAGATTTCTAATTTAAAATATAAAAAAGTTCTAAATAACATCCTCCAGTGTATGATTGGAAGAGCTTGATTAGGATGGGTTAATTTAATTTTACCGTTTAAAAAAAGTACCTGATTTACAATAAAAGTTGTAGGAAAATATGGGGATGAAACTGAACCCTAGCAAGTTGTAGACCAGCTTAGTATTGTTTAATCTTCCATTTTAATTCTTAAACCTAAAAGTGTTTTGTCAATTTGAATGAAAATGAATAATGAGAAGAGCCTAGTTTGACGATTAAGGGTTTGACAAAGCTATACTATAAGATACTACATTATAAACAATATATTCAAGGTGAATATTTGAAAATAGAAATAGCAAAGATATGTATTTAAGTATGTTTGTAATAGTGCACATTCTTTTTAAATTGTGGCTTAAGGAATTGCCTTGAAATTCTCTCCTTTTATATATGGTATCATCTCTTGACCGAAGCTGACAGATAAAGTTATATTGCTTTATTAAAATTATATGCCACTTTTCCACTGCTTTTATTCAACATTCGGTCTTTAGGAAATAGTCTTGAACACAATTTGATTATCCCTTGAGAAATTTCTCTTGCACAAAATAATAATCCAGTACTGCCTAGTCAGATATCTGTAAACTTTGGTTAATCTAGTTAGTAAAAGTCGCTCGAGATCTTCGTCAAATGATTCTATACCTTATTATTTCTTGTTACAGACAGACTTTGAAAAGGATGTAGACATTGCTTGTCGATCAGGTAAGAATATTTGAATTTTGGAAATATGATTAGGGATGTTAAATCATTTCTACGATTTTGATCATAAAGAAAATGCTGCAGTTTGCGCATCACATATTCCTGTGGATGATAAAGAGAATCTTCCAAAGGGAAGCATTTCAATAGCAGAATGTGGTGGAGAGAGAGGAGTCGGGGGTGAAGGGAGAATGAGGATTGAGAAACTAAGAATTAGGAAGCACAGTGACCGGAGAAAAGCATTGACTTGGAGACCTAACACTTCCATTCCACTGCTTACTGGCTGTCAGGTGTAAGGCCAGGTTAGCCTCTTTGTGCCTCAGTTTCATCTTCTGTGGAATATGGGCTGTTGCAAGAATGAAATGGATTGTGAATGTGTGTGTGTGTGTGTCATACTGCTGCTGCTGTTATAGTCTTAGTGGGGCCCAGAAGAAACTGTGCAGTGCTCTGTGCCTTAGAGCACTAGGGCCCCATGGACAGGGTCCCTGATGGCCATCCTTAACATGTGGCTAAATGCTCACCAGGAGTAGATGTTTTCAAGAGTTTCAAAGAAAACTACATGTTCATTTTTTGGATAATTCCAGTTGTTGGAAACATTTCTTTATATCACATAAAGGGATTATAACATACCTTATTTTACCTTGTATTTGTTGACTTTAGTGCTGCTTTCTAGAATAAGATTGGATATCTACTTCATCTAAATATCCAGATGTTGAAGCAAATACTATTTAGTCCAATTCAAGTCCTTTTTCTCCAGACTAAACAAACCATGTTTCTTCATTCATTCCTAATAGTATTCACCACCAGCAGGCATGGTCCCCCACATAGCCTCCAATTTGTCAGTAATTTTTAAATTATGGTGCCCAAATGTACACACTTGTTCAGCATTTCTCATAGTTGGCTCTTTGCTCATGTTAATGTTATCTACATTTGCATCTCATTTCAGAGCAACTGGTATATTACTACTGTCAACTTGTTATGTAAACCCCTAAGACTTTCCTCAGTAGTTGTCACAACTTTACTGGTATAGGATTGTATAAAGGCTCTGAGTTGTTTCCCTTGAAGAAAAATCTGGCCTTGCATTTATCTCCGTTTGCTAGTTTCAGGTTAGCATTCTATCCATTTGAAATTTTTTGGCATTGAAAGTTTGATAAGAATATTTTCTGAACATTTATTTAAACTGTCAATAAAGAAGTTGGATGGGAGAAGAGTGTAGATCCCTGCTGTGTTCAGGAGGGCACCTCCCACATACCCCACACTGACTCCCTTTCAGTATATTTTTCAGTTGAGTATATTTTTCAGACTCAACTGATAAACATTAAACATCTATGCAGGCTCTGAGATTACAGAGTTGTTACAATCACAAGAATATAAGAGACTAAGTTCATATTCTCACCTCTTATTTTTAAATGTTTATTTATCTATTTACGGGGGCAGGGGATGGGCAGAGAGACAAGGAGAGAGAATCCCAAGCAGGTTCTGCGCTGTCAGCACAGAGCTAGAGGTAAGGCTCAAACTCACGAACTATGAGACCATGACCTGAACCAAAATCTAGACTCAGATGCTTAACCCACTGAGCAACCCAGGTGCCCCCATATTCTCAGTTCTGAATTCACTGAAAATATTCAGTGTAGAGTCTGGTTCTAGCAGAGAAGTAGAACAACTGTCATAACTTGACAGCACATAGTGGGCCTGGGAATGGGGCATTAGGAAACATTCTTTCTTGTTTAATATCTAACAAAATATTGCTAAGAAATGATCTCACTGGTGTTTGGCTTCCTAAGTCTACCATTTCTGTCCTTGGAAAACTGATAAAACATTCTCCTTTGCTCCATCTGCTCTCCATAATTTCTCAAAGATCACTAGCCATGGTGCCAGCTTCCACATCTGTATTCCAAGATGGGACGTGATCTGTCTGGGGTCCAGAAGCCTGAGTTTATTTAAAACAACTAGGCATTCATCTGATTCTTGTTTTCAGACCTTTAGTTTAGTTTTCTTTTAGCCTCTTTGGTGTACTCTTCACAGTTTTCCTAGACAGAGGATCAAAGTAGGAACAGAGTAGTTTTGCCCAGACCAGCAGTGTTAGCATCATCTGGGAACTTGTTAGAAATGTAAACTTTAGGCCCTACCCCAGAGCTACTGGGAGCTGGGGTACAGTAATAAGTGTTCTCACAAGCCATCCAGATATTCTGACGGAGGCTGAAGTTGGCAGAACCACTGTATTACACCATCCTCTCCAAGCTCTGGTCTCATCCATCAGTTTTCATCCTGCTCCTTTGTTAAATTACCGCTTTGCCCTAAACTTCATTGCATTCTGGGATTTAGTATTCCTAATACAGGCCAAGACTATTATTTTATTAAAAAATACTTTTATAGTGTTTTCATATTTTGTCTGTGCCTTTTTTAACTGACCTCATCAGTAACTTTCCTCTGAGTGTTTCTAGAGATTTGTGTTCATGTACAGATAGATTTGATTTTAAAGTTTCAATTCATGGACTCTGAGTTATCTTTCTCTTTGTTGAAATTCACTTTCCTAAAGGGTAGAATGTATATCTGATCATGCAGAATATTTAGGTGCTTTTTGTTTTGTTGTGTTGTTGTGTTTTGGGTTTTGCCTTTCACAACTTAATTTCTCGTCAATGTCCTATCACTTCAACATCATGTCTGTATGTGTAGGTGGAATGCATTTGTTTATGTTTATCCAAAATTTGGATATCAATTTTAAGCAAGTCTAAGAGGTAGATTTATCTTTCATATAGAGAAGACACCACTTCATAAGAAGAATTATCTTTCCCCAAATATTTAAGATAGACAATTTTTCAGTAAAGATAACTGTGTCATTTGATAAAAATGTGGTGACTATAACTACAAATGGTATTAACTGATAAAACATTAAATGTATCTTGCATAAATACAGATTATAAAATCAATATTCAGTTCCAAAGTTTCACTTATAGTTTACAATGTATTCATAAAAGTATAAAATTATCTGTATGTCCTTAATGTCAAAAGACATGTGCCTGTGACTGCCTTTAAATTGTACTGCTATAAATTTTGAATTAATTTTTGCACATTAAAAATTAATAGATTTTTTCAAGTATGTTATTTAGAATGTCATTAACTCTATTAATTTAAAATAATTAGCTCGTTAATGTTTTTTATGCAAATTCTTCCTAGCAACCACAGTTCATCACTGATCTACTAAGAGGTTTGGGAATAACTTTTTTAAAGCAAATCATTCTACCTTTTTATATAATAATACAAAAAGTTACAACCAAATTGTAGATCAATAAAAAATAAAGACATAAATTTAACTTGATATTTAGTGTCTGAAATAGAAACCTAATACAATATTAAATATGGAATCTCAAAAGATAAAAGATATTACATGGATGATTCTTTTTCTTGAATGATGCATATTCTGCAGTAATTTTTAAAGCTTCTTTGTAGTAGGGAAAGACATTCACAATCTTCTATTTTTCAAGTTCTGCTTAATGCATAATTATGATGCTATTTGAAAATTGGATAACAATGGATAAAATTCAATATATCTGCAACTTTTCATGAGGAAACAACAAACCAAATATTTTATGGTTATCTATGCCTAATGACGTTTTCAGTTAAAATTGCTCTGCTTTGTACATAGAATAGGATTAAGTGTTCTGTGTGCTTTCAATACCAAAATTACCAAGGATATTTTTTCAGAATTTCATTCTTTCCTATCTCAAAACTCACAGTTGTTTACAACTAAGCATTCTTCAAGTCTTTCTGCTGTTACTCATAATATATGACTTTCTTCTTGTATAGAAACTAAAGAAAAAAACTAAAATATATTCCAATAAAAAATCCTGAACCCTTCTGTTGGTTTGTTTTACTTGGTTCAGTTTCATTTTTCCCCTCTCTTACTATAAGTTAACATGAATTTTTAATTTTCTAAGTGATTATTTTTTAAGCTTAAAATTGAATAGAGTTGTCAGAGGCTCATACAGTTTTCCCTGCTTAAAGTCAGTGGCAATTTTAATACCCCCTCAAGGGCATTTGAACATATGGATTTATCTTATAAAGATATTCTTTTTTTCCCTCATGGAACTGAAGATGATAAATACTTTTGAACCCTGTATCTACCTTGACCATATGGACTTCACAGATAAATGCTCATTAATTTTTAACATGCATAATTTTAGAGGAATTTCTGATGTAGTAGTATGAAATTCTCATTGATTACCTCTTTCAAGAAGTATTTTAATGAATAGAACTTGTAGAATTCTTTAGGGGAAAAGCCTTTGAGAAAAAGTAAAATTTGTGTGAATATATCCATAATTTCAAAAACTCGTTGCAGTAGATTTATGGAGAACCTTCTCTGGTAATCTTTTTCCCTAAAAGCATATGCAGAGTTGTTTAAGAATAGGGTGCTGAGGGGCACCTGGGTGGCTCAGTCGGTTAAGCATCCAACTTTGGCTCAGTTCATGATTTCATGCTTCATGGGTTTGAGCCCCTCGTCGGGCTCTGTGCTAACAGCTAGCTCAGAGCCAGGAGCCTGTTTCGGATTCTGTGTCTCCCTCTCTCTCTGACCCTCCCCTGCTCACGCTGTCTGTCTCTCTCTCTCTCTCTCAGAAATAAATAAAAATATTAAAAAAATTTTTAAACAATAGGGTGCTGAGATTTTTGAAAGTACATTAATCAACTTTCCGATAAGTTTTAGTTATGGACTACCTGAGAATCAATAAAGATATGAAAATATATCCAAATTAATAAAGAATGATTGAGTAATCTGGACCATCTACAAACAATAGATATATAGTCTTTAAAAATTTATTTTTAATTTTTTAATGTTTATTTATTATTGAGACAGCAAGAAACATAACATGAATGGGGGAGGGGCAGAGAGAGAGGGAGACACAGAATCTGAAGCAGGCTCTAGGCTCTGAGTTGTCAGCACAGAACCTGATGTGGGGCTTGAACCCAGGAACTGTGACATCATGACCTGAGTCGAAGTCGAACACTTAACTGACTGAGCCACCCAGGCGCCCCAGATATATAGTTTCTAAATATTATTATTTTATTTTATTAAGGAAATTAGTAGAGGGACAGCAAAATACAGCAATGAAAAAATATCCACTAACTGTCTTTTCTGAATTTTTATATCCTAATTTATAGTGCTTCACAAGGACATTGGTCCTTGCCGAGCAGCAACAATAACAGGAACACTCTCTAGGATTTCTCTAAATGATGATGAAGAAGAAAAGGCAACAAATCCTGAAGGGCTAAGCTATTCAACACTACCTGGAAACGTCATTTCCAAAGTCATTATCCAGCAACCCACCGGTATGCACATGCCCATGAGTATGAATGAGCTGGGCAATCAGTGTTTGAAAAAAGAGAACAGTGAATTGCGAAGAACTGTGTACCTATGTACGGATGACAATTTGAGAGGAGCTGATATGGACATAGTCCATCCTCAAGAAAGAATGATGGAAAGTGACTACATTGTGATGCCCAGAGGTTCTGTAAATACCCAGCCATCAATGAAAGAGGAAAGCAAAATGAATATTGGTATGGAAACCTTGCCACATGAAAGGTTATTGCACTACAAAGTGAATCCTGAATTCAACATGAACCCCCCTGTAATGGACCAGTTCAATATGAACTTAGATCAACACCTTGCACCCCAGGAACATATGCAGAATTTGCCCTTTGAGCCTCGCACAGCTGTGAAGAATTTCATGGCCTCTGAGTTGGATGATAATGCAGGACTATCAAGAAGTGAAACTGGGTCAACGATATCAATGAGTTCATTAGAGGTAAGCAACAGAATAAACCTTTCCTTGATATTTGAAATCGTTGATATTTGAGAAATTGATTCATGTGACACTGGATTGAGAGAAAAGAGTCATATTACCTCACACAAATGTTTTAGGCATGTTGGGATTAAGATTCTAGACATACTTTTTTTTTCCAGTAGTACATCAGAATGCCCTTTCTCAAGATCATATTTTAAAAAGGGAGTCCTCTATAATTAAAAGGATAACTATCAGTCATAATTCTTTCATAATGGGAACCAAGTAGAGCTCTCATAATAGAAAAAATAGAAGATCCTCCTGGTGTTTCTCAGGTACTAGAGATCCTTTTGGTGATTAAAGTAGTTCCTGTATGGCATTACAAACTTAAAACCAAAATCTGGGTTTTCTGTGTGAGGGCATCCATTAACAATACCAAAATTGGAATGTTTCTGTGGGGTCTTCCATTACACTAATTACAAATTCTATTATTATGTTAGGTCAATATCCTCCAGAGTAAATGTTGTGATCTTAGCTCTTGAATAATGATGACCACTAAAACTTTTTATCTTAAATTACAAACTCTCAGGAGGGATGTATATTGATCAGGTTAAGAGTCAGGACGCTCAGGTCCAACCACATTGCTTTTATAAAAAAGCATATTCCCCTCAGCTTCTTTTTTACTCATAAAGTGAAGTACAGAGTAGTCAAATGTTTTCAGTATCATTCATACTATATTTCAGTTAATCAAATAAGATCTAAGGAAAGTGTCTTGCTTTTTTGTGACATGCATCATATTCCTGTTTTATAAGTGCCCTTTGTATCTTGAAATTTTGCTGAAAACTACATCTATTACATATGTTTAGTATACAATACTGGTCTATTACATATGTTCAGTATACAATGCAATACATGCATTCTTTTGTATGTATTACAATTGTTTTAATATTCTAGATCATTTCATAAGACACTAGTTAGGGAAAGACACTAGAACTGGTTGCTTCCCCTTTCCATCAGAAATGTGATGATCACTGTATGTTCTAGTGTTCAAAAGTTCCCAGAGGCAATTATACCTCCCTACTCCTCTCAAAGCCATTCCTTCTACTACATCAACATGAAGAGATATCCTATAAGGCTAGAGTAACTTGGTGAGTGGTGTGATTTTGAGATTTTTTTTTTTACCCCAACTGGACCAAGGAACTTCTAGACTAAAGTGGGATCAGAATACATTCCTAGATTTTAGATCAACTCTAAATAGAATGGTGTTTCTGAGAAGAATCATCCCTTAGAACCAAACGATAGGAGCAGTAAGGCCAAGTTAACTCTAGAGTGCCAAGAGCTCCCACTCGACAATGCATTCCACCCTTCTCAATTAACAGAATAGCTACTATTTCTCTGTTTCTAACTGGTGTATCCCAGAAACTAGCAGATCTACTCTAGTAATGACTACTACATAAGCACAAATTGCATAATGTTTATACAAAATCACAAAAGTTTCAAAAGGATTTTCAGTGAGTGTGCGTATAATACTACAACACCCTAAGTAAGCATAATTATGATGTACTACACAAAAATCATAATGACCATATGGAGTCTTCTATATAGAATGGCTCTTTAAAATGAGCTACAGGGTTAGAATGGACATATATTAAAATGTCTGCTTATTATAAAAATGCTTTCCATCTAAAGCCTAAAAACCCTTCTGGGTTTGAGATTGTACAGGTTGTGTGTGCTTGCACAATAGACTGAATTTCCAAGTGCTGCTTTGTTCAGTTTGTAATTTTTCCAAATCTCCATATCCTTATTATTAACTATAAGCATCATGTGTAACTGTGATTCAGCCAGAAGATCTGCATTTAAATGACTTAGAGATCACAAGGCTTACATCTTGAAAAGGAAGAAAATTCAGGATTCAGAATGAAAATTCAGGTCCTCATTTTCATTCTTTGAAAGAATTTAATAGTAATTGCTTATGGGTAACCATTTTAGGAGACAGCTGAAAGAGAATATATAGATGTGGGAATGAATAATAAAAATTAGCATTTATATAGCATCTTTCATTAGTAGATCCTCAAATCACCTTAAAAACATGAATTAATTAATCTTCACAACACCTCTGTGCAATGGATAAGTTGTTATAATCCTTGAAGTAAAGTCATTTATTCAAGGTTACAGAGCAAGTGCGTAGCACATCTAGGAAAAGAATCTTCCTGTCCTGATCAATTTTAGACTGTCTAAAAGAGACAGTAATGTGTCTGGACATTAGCAGGAGAGCAACTTTAAAGTTTCATTTTAACCCTTGACAGACACATGGTCTTATGGTGAATAAAGACATGAAATGGGTAAAGTATAGGCATACAGAACTGGCAAATTTTAGAGACAGGGCTGTAGGCCGTGCAAATAAAGTGCTTTCCTTATGAGCAGAGTGATGCAATGTCAGATTGAGTTATTAGCTCTGCTAGACTGTATCTGCAGAGCCAACTAGTGGGGGAAATGATGTCCTGACATTAGAGAAAAAGCCAAAAGGTGGCTGAAGTATCAGCTGAAGCATAAAGAGGGGATCAACAGTAGCCAGGAGGTACTTGGAGTCAGAAGACAATGTGAAGATGCAAATGGGTAAATATGTGAATGACATGAGGCCCAAACCGTAGAACAGCTTGAATCGTCTCCCCCTCGAGTGAGAAGGAAGATGGCAGCCACAGGAACATCCAGCCTGGGCAGCTGAAGCAGCAGAAGATGGTCAGGTGCATCAGGATCCTTCCAAGGATAATTAAAAAAAAAAACCAATATTCATATTAATTCAGGAAGTTTCCTCCAGAGAAGTGGGTATTCACAAATTGCCATGGTGGGAAGTAGGGTGGGGGGCAGAAAGAGAAGGTAAAAGCTGCCAGTTGTGGCACAGGATGTGATATTCATAAGGAAAAGAGAAGGCAAAGGAAAAATGAGATTTGAGGGAGAGACAAAGAAAGCCAAAGAGTGGGTGTGTGTGTGTGTGTGTGTGTGTGTGTGTGAAAGTGTTTATTCAAAGAAGCAGGACACAACAAAGAAAGAGGGAGGCACCTCAACCCTGAAGGCAGTGCTAGCAGAAAAGGTTCCAGCCTCCAGGGGGCTTTGTTTAGCTAGCCCTGAATTATTTATTGGGTGTAAACTAGTTTGATAAGTGCACAAACTTCCCTGGCGTAAAAACATATCCAGATTTCCCCCTTCCTAATATTACCTTCTTTTTTAATGTGTGGTCTTCCATCTTCCAAACTATTTAAGCAATTCTGAAAATTTTAGTTTCTAAAAGATTTAGTTTCCACAGTGATGGGATAATTATGATTTTCTTACCATAGAAATCCTCACAATGGCTCCAGCTCTCCATGTCCTTTAAGTGCTTTAAGGTTAAGAAGAACAAAATTGTCATCAGCACTTAAATCACTCATCTTCAAAAATGGAGAAAAAAAATGTGTTGATATTTGAAGTGTATATAAAGCAAATAACCACTAGGTGCTACAGAACAAGTGGGAGGAAATGGAGGTAGTCTAGTTCTCAAGCCATTGTGAGGACTATGAAACAGAGTTTAAATTTTGGATTGTGGTTCTACTTATTTTTTGAAAAAAGCCTAGAGATATCATTGTAGGAAGATAGGTATTTGCTTTTGAATCTTTGGAACAGTGGCATTTATTCCACAGCCTGTAGCTGCTAGATTTAAATAGGAAACATTTCCTAACTCAAAACTTTTCCCAGTTTCTATGCATGTTCTGGGCTTATTTGGCACATGGTCCCCTGCATCACTCATAGTTGATGCTGATTCCTGTGACTCTGGCTGAGAGAGAAGGTTGCCCACTAGGAAGCACTAGGGAGAAACTGGAGGTGGGCATAGGAGAGAATCCCAGGATATTTCTCCCCTGCTCTTTCTGCTTTAAGCGGCACCCTGTGTCTCTTTAGCTGCTGTTCCAGAAGGCTTCCAGCTTCTTCCACGTGTGTCAGCCTCTGGACCCAGGTCACAAGGCCATCTCCCTTTGTCCAGCCTTAGGGGATAGTCTCTTCTGCTAATCTCTGGGTTACTTCAGGATCCTGTGTGTGGCTTCTCAGCTCCACCATCTCTTGAATTCTTATGGAACAGTTTGCTCTGATGTAAATACATTAAGTAGTTCCTCTTATTCTCCTGACATACTTTGCCTTGATTCTTCTTATTCATGAAGAAACTCTTAATGACTAATCAGAGTTAGGTAGTAGATTATGAAATTATTTTAGCAAAAGCAGAAAGTTTGCCACTCGAGCTTTTCTGACTATGTCGGTGCGAACTTAACTATATATATCTGAAAACATTGTCAGATAAGTCCCTTTCAATTTATAAATGCATACAAAGGGACACCAATCTAGGCTAAATTTTTATACTCCAGTTTTCTTCTGGACGTGAATTATAGAGCTCTCACTATAATGGTTTTTAAAGGTAAAACATTTTAGCTATAATGTCACATCACAGTTGCCTCCCTTAGAGCTACTGTGTGGATCAAATTAGATAATGGATGTGAAAACCCTTTGAAAATTGTAAGAAGCACTTTGGATGTAAGGTTGTGTTATTATTATATCATTACCATTATATCTTGAATTTCTGTGAAGAAGCTTGAATGCTGTACTAAATCGATATTTAGGACTTTAGACAAAATATTATGGCTTCACTTGGGAACTGAGACACTGTCACTAGCAAAAACCATTATAGAACTGACCATTGTGCAGAAGCCATGTTTTCTTTTTTACATTTTTTTCCTCACATAGCTGTGGTGAAAGGGTGCCTCACCCTTCTTTAGTGTTTTATTCTTGCTCCTCAATTGGGGAATTTTGTCATTTATGTAGGCATACAAACAAAACTGGCTGAAATAAAAGTCATTTTTCAAAATTAATTATCTTCAGGTATTATTTTCATAGATATTATGAATAGATTTGGTATCCAAGCTTTCTCATTGAACGTGTCCACAGCTTGCTCTGCAATGAAAGTTTTAATGGCAGTTGTATTGCCATTTATTAGTCACTGTAATTTATCCCCTGCAGTGAATTTTCTAGTGTCTTGTCCAGCTTAATTTGAAGTGACACAATGAATTATTCCCTTTGAGAAATTATTCATCATTCTAGAGGATTTAGATATGGAGAGATGCCTTAATGCATATACTTGCTAAGTATTCCTCTGTGTAGCCTCATACTCTTATTCATTTTCTTACTCTTAAATCATCCTGATTTTTTTTCCCTTCTATTAGTGATAAGCCTGCATTCCCCGAAATTGTCTTGATCCTTTTGGCTGTCAATTCATCCATTCATAATGGTTTTCTTTGTGTATTTAGTCTGCCTGCTTATCTAAATTCTCCCAAAGAATGAGAAAAACAGAAACAAAATAAAAATAAGAAACAAGTCACATTATTTTGGACTTGTTTAGCTGCCAGAGTGTACTACCTCCTTCAATTATTCATCAATAATTTTGTGAATTATTGTGCCAGGCCCTTTTGCAGATGCTGGGGATATAAAAGTGATCAAGGTGGATGTGGATCCTGTCCCTGTGGTAAATATACCCCATGGAACAGACAGATAACTAACTGTTAACAAATGGATACTCTAAAAGAGTGTGCTGGGCTGGGGAAGAACCATGGAATGTGAAGAAGATACTTCTTTTGATAAAGTGGTCTGAGCCTTCTGAAGTGCTGTATAGGGTGAAGTTAAAGAAGGGGCATGACCTATGAGGATCTGGAGTGTGAGGGGGTGTTTCAGGCAAAGACCGCAGTACAGAGGTCCTGAAATAGGAAAGAGCTTGAGATACTTTCACAGGATTAGAAGACCTGCCGAATAGGGGTGAGCTCCATATGATGTGATTGGCATAGGAAAAAGAAACTAGATTTTGCAGAGCCTTGTGAAAACAATGGAAGCAAACAAAAACTCTTAAGTGAAAGATTGTCATGATCATTTCTCCATCCATCCATCCATCCATCCATCCATCCATCCTTTTGATGGCTTGGAGGAAAGGATTAGGATCCAATGATATTAGGGAAAGGAGTAATGCAGAAAGCTGGAGGACAGTTAGGGAGCGACTAAAGTTGCCCAGACAGGTGAGGTGAATGTTTTTCACTATAGAGATGAAAATGAAGATGGAGAAGAGTACGTGGATCAAGAGAGAATTCAGAGGTGGAACAGTTAGCACTTGCTGCTGGATGTGATATGCAGGGTGAGAGATGTAGGAAATGAAGCATGACTCCTAAGTCGCTGACTTGACCAACTAGATAGCCGACATTTTCTGTGATGGGACAGACATGAAGGAGGAAAAGGGTGTTTGGAACTTAAAAGATGGAATTTGCCACCATGGGATGAATGCTATTATTGAGGAGAGAAGATGAGAAAATAGAGAACTCAGGAACTCAACACATAGATGGCAGGGTGATAAAGAAGAGCCAGCAAAAGACACTCGAAAATGAGCTATAGCCAACAGGAGGTAGGCAAGGAAACTCTAAAATGATGTGTTTTAATGAGGAGATGATTAAATTTCAAAAGCTTCTGAGAGTTAAGCAAGGTAAGGACAGAAGGTGGACCTTGAAATTGACCAGATGGAGCTCATCAGAGACCTTGCAAGAAGAATTTTAGTGGAGTGTTGAGGACAGAATACAAGTTAGGATGAGTTCTATGTGGAAAATTAAGAAAAGGAAACCACATAGAAGAGCCGATGAGATTTTTTTATTACCTACTATGACAAAAAGGATATTTGTAACAAGTTATTTGAGAAATTGGGGTTTATATAGACAGCTTTATATCTTCGTAAAATATTTTAATATCACCCTGGCATATTTTTTTACCATTTATTTTTGAGAGAGAGAGAGAAAGACAGAATGTGAGCAAGAGAGGGACAGAGAAAAGACCCAGAATCCAAAGAAGGCTCCAGGCTCCAGACTCTGAGCTGTCAGCACAGAGCCTGATGCAGGGTTCGAACTCACCAACCATTGAACTCATGAACCATGAGATCATGACTTGAGCCCAAGTCAGACACTTAAGTGAATGAGCTACCCAGGCGCCCCCTCCCTAGTTTATTTTAAATTTATTATGTACCAATTCTTCAGTTGTCAACTTAATCAGAAAAAAAATTGTCATGATTTGATCACTTTTATTAATTGAGTCCAATTTTTTAAACATATAACCACTATTTCTAACCACTTTACAATAACTTCCCAGCAAGCTCAAAGGGACATTTGAATAAACGTATAAGTCAGTCATAGTTTCTACAAACTTCAGTGCTTTGAAATACTTTCCAACATACTGCCTGTATACCAAGGATAACAGAATTGAACATGCTGGTTCTTGCATTATACCACATTTTTCCATGATTTTATCTAAAATAAACTAGATTTTGCACGGGGAGACACATCATGGAAGTGGAGGTCGGCTACTGTTTGTTACTGTATCATTTCTCATGAAGTATCCCATATTAGATGGTTTTTAAGTTATTGTAATCATCACAAATAATTTTATAATGCCATTAGATTATTTTCTCATTAGACTTTTTCTTTTAAAATATAATTGACAAATAAAAGTTACTCCGTTTGACCCTACTTCATGGCTAGAAAGTGTCTGTCCCACTGCTATCAGCCTTGGATTGCCTGGGTCCTCAAATGTTATTCTTGCTGAGTTCTAGTAACAATCAGCAAACTATCACAGGCATCTTGGCTATAAAATATTACCACTCTTACCAATGAACAAGAAGTGAGAGAAGACCTGAGTGTGAATCTCAGCTCGTTAGCTTACCACCATTGTGAGTGAACAAGTCATTTTAACTATTCTGGGACTCAGTTTTCCTAATTCATAGAATAGATATAAAAAATAATTCTTTCCTGACCATCCCACAGGGCAGTTAGCATGTTCAAATGTGAAAGCACTTTATAAACTATAAAAGGTTGGAACATTTGGTCAGTATTGTGGCGATATGAATTAGATGACACAAAGTTTAACTTCCCTCGGGCTTTGAAAATCTACCACATTTTTTCCATTCTCTAATTTTTAAGTCTTTACTGCTCACCCCCCACCATCTTTAGGCTCTTTCGATTAAAATCTGCTTCACTGTTTATTTCTTTGTCTAATCCTTTAAGGCTGCTAGTTCTGCTCTACCTTTACGTTAGAATTTAATTTTAATAAGATTAGAAGACAGGTAAATCTATTCATAGGAACATATCCATTTTCTTTTTCATATTTCACATCAACATGGGTGCATAGGTGACATCTGCTGTCAGAAGCAGATTCTCTCTCTGGTGTTCTTCTAGATTCTCATCTTTTGTTCCTAAAATATGGAGCCTTTAGTGACATGTGCCATCAGCATGTACCATCCTCAGGCTACACAGCTTTCATTCAGAAACATTGCAACATACTGCTGTTACCACCTTTGACAACAGAGAAGCCCGCAATGCCAGCAGCAGAAGGGCCTCTTCCTACTCTGCTAGCTAGCTGAACCTTTCTCATAAGATCTCACTATTTAATTTTCAAATGGAACTCAAAGCTCATGACTAATGTTCTATAACAACTGCTTAAAACTGTTTCCATGCTTGCATTTTGCTGTATGAAGAAAAGAATTTTGCTTAATGTATACTTACAAAACTGTCCTGCTGAGTCGCAGTGCCAAGAAGGCCAAGCATTCAAGAGCAGAATGGAAACACTGACATTTAGTATTGATATTGCAGAAAAGTACTATGCACTACATTGGAGCCTGATTTTTTTTTACAGCACAGATCACAGTAATGGCGGGAGATGGCAAAGGAGGCCTAGGTTAAATGCCTTCCTACATACTTCTCTCCTTGCAGTATGTCACCAAGGCTAGGCTACCGTGACTGGAGACAGGAAACAAAGTGACCATCAACATGCTGTTGCCATTTAATAAAGCAGTGTCTTCAGGGGCACTGGGTGGCTCAGGTAATGACCTTGTGGTTCAGAGGTTCAGGTCCCATGGTCGGGCTCTGTGCTGACAGCTTAGAGCCTGGAGCCTGCTTCAGATCCTCTGTCTCCCTCACTCTCTGCCCCTCCCCTGCCCATGCTCTGTCTCTCAAAAATGAATAAACGTTAAAATTTTTAAATAAAACAATCTCCTTCTCAACACTCTCCTTGATCATACCTGAAGACTGGATACCGTGATCCAGCTCCACTGTAATCAAATAATTTCAAAGCTTTTATACTTTATTTTTAAACAAAATCTTTCTTTCAGTATATATATTTTTTTTGTCTAGTGAAGCATGCTTTGGGAAGTTGGTTATATAGGGAAGTTCTGGTTCTACGGTGACATTGTAACTCTAGCTGCAGAAATGGGGGCATATTTGTCAATAAACTACATTGATTTCTGTCTCTACTATTTAGCAGTTACAAGCATCTCTCAACTATCATGTGCGGTGTTCCCTGTTAGGTTACCAAAACTTAAGATAGGTATTAGAATAGCAGAAGAGAAAATAAATCAAAGACATTTGCCTAAAGGTTTACATATTCAACTACCTAAATATTGTTTTTAGTAATTATTTTCATCCCCAGTTCATCCAAAAAAAATCCAAATTAAAAAAAAATTTCTGGGATGTGTGAGTGGCTCGGTCAGTTAAGCATCCAACTCTTGGTTTCAGTTCATCTCATGATCTCATGGTTCATGAGTTCAAGCCCCATATTGGGCTTCCATGCTAGCAGTGTGGAGCCTACTTGGGATTCTCTCTCTCCCTCTCCCTCTGCCCCTCCCCCACTCTGTCTCTCAAAATAAATAAACTTTAAAAATTAAAAGAAAAGACATATTGGAAAATTGCTTTATTCTCTAAATATTTGGAGGACCCTTCTACATTTACTAGGTATCTCCTTCTATACCAAATCCCTCTTGGCACAGGCTACGTATACCTTCCCTACACTCATATTCATAGAATCACATTAGTTTCATTTAAGTAATCTTAAATGATTTTTATCAGGTCTACCACCTAATTATTTTATCAGGTCTACCACCTAATTATTTTATTAATACATACTGATCCATAACTAGATTCTGGAACTGTTTGAGAGTCAGAGCCATAAGGGACACTGAGATAATTGACATCTACACTTATATTTCACTAGCAGCGTGTGAACTATTTTTTTTTTTTTTACTAAATTATAATACTTCAGTTCCTAAGAACTAGCAGTTAGGACTTTCCTATCATGGAAAACCATCAAATACCAAAAAAAAAATGTGGGTGAGACATATAGAACTTTGGGACTCAGACAGAAGGCCAGAGAGAGTTTGGTAGAAATGAAGACTGAGGTAGGCTGGTGGGAAGTCTTAAGAGGTGTATATGATGTTTTCCTATATACCTTTTACTCCTTTGTGTCTCTAAAGTAAAAATTATAGTTTTGCTGTCATAGAGCTGAGGTCTCCTTCAAGATTGAAAGTTGTGTGTAAATTCACGTTTAAAAAACATTCTCCTTGCTGAAAAAATTAAGAGGTCAGGATGAGAAATATTCTGTATTTTTATATTATTTAATTTTAATGGAAGTTCAAAGTAAAAATGAAATCCTATGGATGGAAGAATGTGAAATCATAAAAATTTCCACATTATTCTTACTTGAAGGACATACTTGTAATACAAAGGTACAGGATATTTAATTGAAAATAATTTTCATTTTGTTTGACTAAGCATAACTTTATGTTGGTTTTTCTTCTTTTTAAAAAAATCTAACAGAGAAGAAAATCACGATATTCAGACCTTGACTTTGAGGTAAGTTTCTGTGGATTTTTAAAATAATTTTAATTGCTTTGATTCAAAATTGACACACAATTCAAAATATTGCTCTACAGTATGTAGGGGCTCTCTTCTTTAAAACAAATGAGAAATCAAACATTTTTAATTAAATTATTATTGTAAAGCTAGTAGAAAAAAAATTTTACGTTCTAATTGCCTTAGATGTGTGATAAACAGATTTTCCAGACAGGGAATCCATTTTATAAATACTAAGATAAATGGGTAATTTATGGTAAAGGTTTAATTTGATCAATTCAGTTTGTTATGAGGTAAGAGTGTTAGTTTCTTCATTTTTCATACTTACAACAGTTATATTGGTTTTACCTCAGTGACTACTTGCAGAGAGCCTGTAAGAATGCTTTGGCTGGTTAGCTAGGCTTTCTCTGGGAATTGCCTTGTGTATTCACTCCTCTTATTCAGGATCTCTGTGCTACATTCCAGTTTCTTTTTTTCAATACAAGTATCGGTTCAGTGTGCTCCTGTGTTCAGTAAATGCCTTTTTACAGATATAAACAAGATGAAGATGTTCATTTTCCAATTTGCATTGAATTTATATTGATGTTATAATATCGATGCTAGAAATTACTGAAATCATACCATTTGAGCAGCTTATGCTAAGCACAAAATTAATGATGTTTGAGCGTCACATAAAAGACACTTATGCATCTTGATAATTGGGTATGATTCATAGCCTGCTGACATAATTGGATATAATACATTATAAATTTCTCCAGCATATTTGTACTGTGTTGATGCTTACATGGAACTTGATACTCTTAGCTGATATTCCTAAAATTGTGGAAACCTCTTGGAATATGGGAACTCCTAAATCAATCATTTGGTTGATGTAGATGAATGTTGTAGCTCAGCAATAATATATCAGGTATCAAAAGTTGGACTTAGCAGTTTTTATTTACTGCAATGGTAAACAGGCTCTGGTTTTACCCTGAATAGAGTCCGTAAAGAATTGGTCTTTTTAGGAAAATTTCAGAGTACAAGAAACAAATTAATGATAACCTGGCCTCAATGATTATATGGAAAAATTTCCTACTGATGTGTCTCAGTTTTAGCAACCTGGCATAGGATAAAAAACGTCATCATATCTTGTTTTGGTCTACAAAGAAAAAAACATTCAGCAATTTCCACTTTTTTTTTTACTGCCTTTTAAGGGACAAATATTTTTTCCTATTCTTTAACCCAAAATTGAGGATCATTGTGTATATTTTTTTTGTCCTTAAAACATTAAGTTATATTAGTACAAAGGAAAGGATATGGGAATTAACTCATGAGGCATCAGTGACAAAATATAGTAAAAACCTAGATCTAAAATTAAGCCTCAGTGCAACCAACCAAAGCTACGTAATCACAAACTCTGAAAAGAAATCTGATCATTTGTGTCCCTTGGAGCATTAGAAAAACTATTCCTTTTTCATATATTCTCTATGGCAACTGGTAGCAGATCCCTTAAGTTGATGCTTTTTTCCTGCTGCTTAGCATCCAAATGTATAACCACGATATTATCAAAACACTTGCTGATAATGGAAGGATGTTGCAACACAGCAGCCCTGGATAGTTAGCTCTTCAATTGCTGTAGTTATTGCATGATTATGAGAAGTGTAAAATATGAGGGTAGGGTGGGGGCATGATGAAGAGCCTGACTTGCCTCCCTCCCCTTTAATTCAGGCTTGATAAATTTTGTTTATGTCAAATTACTTGATAGTCCCCCAACTCCCACCCTATAAGCCTTCCCACACAATGGTCAATTTGGGCATTTTGCCACTGACAAGCAGATTTGCCTCCTGGGCTCCTGAAAATATCTTCCCTTTAGGCCTCATACAGTCCCCAGAGTCTATACACAATAACAATATTCTCTTAACTCATAAAACATTACCTAGTAAGTGTTGTACCTGGGGAAAAACCCTTTCATGTTGCGAGTCTCCAAGACAACACTGTAGTTTTTGAATAAATAGAGCAGAGTGTTGATTAGCCTTAATGGTTTAACATCAATTCTTACTTTCAGAAATGTATACAGAAAATACTGTAGTGATATTCCTTTGTTCTGTGACCAAACCCCTGACTGGATTTGCATTCCCAGCTCCAAGCAGAGATCTGGCATATAGTGTCAAACTTAAAAAAGTAAATAACAAAGGTTATCAAGCAGCACATGAGTTTATTTGGGAATTGCATTTCAGGACATGCAAGCCTGGAGAGGAGAAGAAGTTGGGAGGCACTATTTTGAACAACAGTTCACTAGAGGAAAAGGAGAGAGTTCCCAGGACTGGTACCTTCTCACTGGCTGTAGGAAAGGACAGCTTGCTGTTGCTGGGCCCAGGGGAAATCTTCCTTCTGCTGAAATACACAAGTTATGACTGTGGTAGTATGTGAAAGAGCCCCTCACTCAGGACTTCCAACTCCATTACAAGGAGGTTTCCTATGTTTATTTTCACCTTTATCCCTTTTGGCCAAGATCTTGGCCTTTAAAAAAAATTGTTCTAAATTTCAGAGTTTATTCCCCTTAGCAATGGCCTGGGAGATACAGGTGATGGTTTTATTTTACCAGGCCAATGCCAGCATAAAGGAAAGAAGGGGTAAAGAAAGACTTTTATGTTTAAAGTATGAAGTCTTGACCCAGTGTCTTAAGTGGAAGCAGTCTGCCTTGAGGTTAGCCACTTCTCTTGTAGATGTCCAGGGTTTGTACAGGACCAGAGGTCAGGTGCAGCCGTCTTTAACTGTAGATGTATATCCCATTATCAAGCCCCTGAAGTCTGGCTGTCATTGGCTAGTGAGGAGGACCTGGGATAGTTCCTTTCAAGGAGGCTCAAGGGCAGTCTTTGTTCTTATTCATTCCGAATCAGAAGCATGGGAAAAAATTGTAAATGTTAGTTTACAGAGTCACAGCCACATATTTGCAAAAACCAGGAGAATTTAGGATCTAGTATAGTTTATTGACAGGATTAGAATCTAATATAGACAGAAGTGCAAACATAATTTTTCTTTCTATACTGATGTTTTTTACCAAAGATAATCATAGCAAAACTAATTAGTTTGCATTACATTTGGCCTGTTTCCACAAGAGTAGCAAGAATAGCGGTTGACCATATAAGCTCTTTTTAAGACTGCTCTGCTAGGACCTTGTAAGCAAGGTGCCAGGGCGACTTTTCTGAGGAGCTTTACTGGCTCCATAAAGTCAGCCTTAGTTTCTTAAAAGCCGTCCTGTCAAATCTGAGACTTTGCACATCTCTCTCGAAATAATACAATCAGAGCCTTGGTAAAATAGCCCATATTTCCAATTGCTATTACAAGAGGAACAGATTCTCATTGAATTTATGTAAATAGCTAGCTGCATTGCCATATGATCCAAATTCTGAAGGGATCAGGTAGGGAGGAAAACATAGATATTTCACCTTTGTTTACAAAGGTATGTTTTACCAAACTGCTGTCTTTGATAGATAGTTTTAAAGAGAAGAAGGTTTTCTTTTAATGTTGAAAGCAAAACAGTAAAGGACCAGCAATGTGTCAAAAATAAAAGTCATAAAATTATAATCCTTCTTAGTTCATCCTATTCCAAGTTATTCTTGTTTCACTTGAATCCAGTGTTTCATTAGTTCTAGAAACTTTTACCCAGTTCAATTTTGTAATCTCAAAGTTATCAGAAACCTGCACTTTTTCTGAGCCCTTTCCATGAATCTCTTTGAAGACAAGTCACTTCTGTAGGTTCACTCTTATAAAAGCATTAGAGTAAAACTGTAACTCCCCGAAAATGGTAAAAGCCTTAAACTGCCCATTATTAAAGATCTGATACAAGTTCATTATAATGGAGTTGACAAGAAAATTTGGTTTTCTGTATAACATTTTAAGATAATAACTGATAACATTATACCAAGACATCAGATTTCCAGGAATTTCATATAGTTTCTGTAATACTTACATTAATCACATTCACCTGCATCACATGACCTAAGATGGTTTATCATCACTTATTTTAAAATGTTTCTCATGTAATATAATATACCAAATAAGCCTAATGGGTTTAACCTCTCTCTTTTTATAAGGAAAAAGAACAAGTCTATTGAGATGTGTGTTAGGGACCTCTTAGAAAACTCAAAGTTAGTACAAGGTCAAAAAGGCTATTTAGAATTGGATTTGGGGAAGTTTGTCAAAAATATCAAAAGGTTTTAAAACACTTGGTTAAATAGGATCATAGATCACTATGAAACAATACTTAGTTATCCATTTAACCATGGTAATAATGGAAGATGTTAAAAGGCAAATACAGAAAGTCACATAGTTCTGAGTAAAAACTTACATACTCAAAGCCTTGATGAGGACAGCAAATACACAAGATTATTTTAACAAAACAGAATCCTTTTTTTTTAAAGCCAGATTACTTTAAAAGATAAAGGAACCCTTATTTACAATCTGTTATCAAAAGCAGCCCAATATTCCAAGAAAAATTTGTCCTTTTATCAGGTAAAAGAAAAATTAGTGTTTAATTTTACATAAATACACTATTAATATTAAAGCTTGTTTTTAAAATCCTTATAATAAATTTTATCCAGCTTGATCATACATAAAAATTTTTCCCAAGATTTCATTTTTACAGACCTTCTGCCACTTTCTATGTCCACTTTAGTCTGTCCCTTCTATTTCCCTCAACAAAAATGTATCTCCACACCTCATACTTTTTTTTCTCATAACTTTCTAACCAAAACACATACCCTACTTTCCTTATACACAGTATACTTTCCTTATTGTTTCTAGTAGCTTTAATCACATGTTAACTAGAATTGTTAACATTTAGAAACCTTAGGGGCACCTGGGTGGCCTAGTCGGTTAAGCGTCCAACTTTCGCTTGGGTCATGATCTCGCGGTTCGTGGGTTCGAGCCCCGCGTCGGGCTCTGTGCTGACTGCCAGTTCAGAGCCTGGAGCCAGTTTCAGTCTGTGACTCCCTCTCTCTCTGACCCTCCCCTGCTCATGCTGTCTCTCTCTCTCTCTCCTAGAAATAAATAAAACATTTAAAAACAAAAACAAAAACATTTAGAAACCTTAATTAGAATTCTTAACTCTTAGAAACCTTATTTTTTTGTGAAAACTAAGCAAGCAATTATGAGCTTTTACATTAGCAAGTAGGTTGGTAATTTCATGAATACATCTCATAATTTCTAGAAACATATGCTCCTTCGTAGTACAATTTTTTCAATATGGTAAAAGCACATTCATTTATAGACCCAAATATCTTTCATCTCTCTGTAAAAAGAAACCAGAATCAGATAAACCTATGTTCAGTAATGTTTCCATTTTCTATCATATTTAGAAAAGATGGCAATATTCAATGAATATCTATCATTTATTTTCACTTAGGAAAACTTAAAGTTTTAGGTGACCAAAATATATTGGGGAAACTAAAACGTTTACCTAAAAATATTTATCCTACTTACATTTATTCTAATTTACTTGTTCTTAATGATTATGTTTAGATTATCCAAAAAAAACTTGAGACATTAGATGACTAGCCATCAGCCTAAGCTATTTTCATGCTCACAAATTTTGTAAAAGAAATAACATGAACTTACTGCACTTTTAATAAACCTAGATTGAACAAAAGTTTTATATTTAATGCTGAGAACTCCAAAGACACACATTTTAATTGAGCCAACAGCCTTAAACTAGCTTTTGTACCCAATATTTTCACAAATCATGTGAACCTGAAAAACATTCGGGTTAGTGTCTATTTCTGAGAACTTAATGTACAAATGCTTCATTTGCAAGCCAATTAAATAGGACTTCTTTTATAAAATAGTTTTGGCACTACCATCCAGAAGGAGAAAAATACCGTGTCTATAATATACATACATAGACATTCATAAACACATAGATAAATGCAAAAAGAGGCCTTAGAAGATGCTTTAAGGTTTTTTTTTTAATTCAGTAATCTCAGAAGGTAGTCCATTTATAAACAGTTTTAAGTATTCTCCCTGGGTTTAGTAAATTCTTTAATTATGGCCCATAGTTTGGTAGACGAGGAAGTACCAGGGTATTGAGGATGTGGGAGTGGTGCAGGAAGGAAAGAGGAAGCTGGTACTAGACAGAGAACAGGAGGACAGAGAAAGGAAAAGGTGACCTCAGAAGCCCTTATCTCTACTTTGAATTGTTTGTTTTTCTTGGCTAATTTAGAAACGTTATTTTGCAAAGACATGATTTTAGAGTCTTGGATACATTTGGAAAACTGCAGACACCAATTAAAATAGGCATCCTACTTAGTCTGTTTAATTTTAGAGCTGTCATCTTCTAATTTTGTTCTGGAAAAACAAGTTTGGTGAGGTCAACAGTTCTCCATAGTGGTCACAGAAGTTCTAAATGGTCCAGGGTTAAGTTGTTCTATTTGGTTAAGAATGTACATGAGGAACAGCCATAGTTTTGAACACAAAACTGGCCAGGGTCCCAGAAGGAGGACCCTCTGGAAAGAATTTAGAGGACTGTGATCCCAGAGGTTCAGCAAACAAATGAGCAGACACTAAAAGTCTGATGCCTTCGAGAATAAAATCAGAGAGTTCAACCAAAAGGAGGCTTGACTCTGACAAGAGGCTTACCAAGCCAAAAGGAGAAAGATGACTCAGAGATGGTACAAGAGGCTGCAGAGGGTACCATACACCCTGTCTGGGGTTGTTATTTCCTCAGGGGTTCATCTTCTCCATATTCCACTTCTGAAACCATGTAATTTCAACCTTAAAAATTAAGGTTGCTTAAGTCTGCATGCTGGGTATGCAGACTGTGATGAGTCCTAGGGCATGAGAGCTCGCCCTTCCTGGAATCCTCACTCCATTTTGAAAAGATTCCTTTATTCATTTTCACAGTCATAGGCATTCAATAAATTACTATGGGAAGAATGATTTAAAAATGAAATTAGTCTAGGTTGCTTAAAAAAAAGTTATCAAACACTATATCTGATTTGGAGCAGAGACCACTATAGAAAATGGACTATGGAGGCAGCACCTCAAAGACAGCCATACTGGACTTCAAAGATATTTACATGATACACAACTCAAGAAGATGAATAGCAGGTAGAAATTCCAGGAGGAGGAAGAGGTATGGGGGTTGACTAAAGGCTAAAGTGTGGAATGCTCAAGACACCAGAGGCAAATTAAAATTCACCGAAACATGAGATCTATAGGTAAGAAGAAGTAATTTGGAAACCATATAGTAAAGAGCCTGCAACCCAAGGGAAGAATTTTTTATCTGATTTATAACAGAAGCTGCTAAAGTTTTCTGTTCTATTGTGTTCTGTTTGTTTTTTAGTGAGGAATGACTTGCCCTGATCTGAGATATAGAAAGATGACTATGGCAGTAATAGGAAGGAGAGATTGATGTAGGTGAATGAAGAAGTTGAAATACAAATTATGAAGTGTCTAGTCCAGGCAAGAAAAATGAGGTGGTAGGAAAAGAAAGGAATGAAGTGCATGGCAGAGTCTAGAACTGTAGAATTTGGTCCTTAACTGAAAATAGGGGAGCAGAAAAAAGAGGACCCTGCGTTTCCAATAGTAGCACTGACAGATCTAGGGAAAAAAGCAGACGTCTAGTTAAGCCAAGTTGCATTTTAATACCTTGGGGATTAAGGTGCCTAATATGATGTTAAATCAGAAATATCAGGCAGGTAGTTTAAATTGTCTGTCTTAGGTTGAGGGCAAATATGAAGGAATGATTAGGAATGCAGTTAGAAATATCTCAAACTGCAATAGGCAATATTATCCATTCCGAGTTACATATAAAATGGATAGAGAGGTATTCATTTTTATCTTCCCTTCTAAAAACATGGGGATCAACCTTGGCACATTCTTCCATGGAACCACGTAGCCTCTTAAAAAGACCTTAGAATGTTCCTTTGAAGTTCCTAATGAACCTCACACATCCAGCAAACCCATGCTTCTCAAACTGGGGAGAAGTGATGGTGAGCAGAGAGCACAAGAAAGCATCAGTCCAGGACAATTATGGCCCGTCTTTGTGGCGACTTGACTTTTTAGATTTTGGGGAACATAAGATGAAAGATTTTATATTAATTTATATTGTTAAGAACACAACTAAGCTATGGCACAGAAGATAAAATTTATATTCTAAATATAAAGCATGCAATTTCAAAGAAATGTCTTACTCATAATAGGCCCCTTTCTGTTTTGTCCCTGATCCCCTGCAATAAGTACACTCTATTAGGCAATCAAGCACACTTTGAGAGGAAATGTTTGAGCACCAAGTCCTATGCTACATCCATCTTTTCTATAATACTAAATTAAACTGCTGCAAATATCTGAAGCCAAGTATATCCTTGAGTGACAGTGACAAAATAAAAAATAATGTAGACCTTACTCAGTTCTTTTTTAGTTCCCTTGTCTAAGTCCCATATATATATATATATATACATATATATATATATATATATTCAAATAGAAGCATGCTTGAAACATAACTAGATGCTAGTAATGTCAAGCAGTCCATGGGGCTCCAGGTTCTGTCTTGGGGATACTCAGGGGCTCTAGCCAGAGAAAGGTACATAAATCATTCTCTATTCACAACACAGCTTCAAGAATCAAAATTAATTCCTGCAGTGTGTGTTGCTTCCTTAACATTAGTTTTCATTTACTTCAGACTGGTATTCAACAGCCCACTCTGGATTGAGGACTCCTATGCAATGAAAAAAAAAAAGAAAAGAAAAGAAAAGAAAAGAAAAATGACCATAGGTGTATACTAGTAAATATGAACTATGACAGTATTGGTGTCTATATTCCTATGGCTAGAAAAGGTAACTTAAGCAAAGTAGTGTCTTAATTTTATGCCATATTGAAACGCCCAGAATTCGAGAGAACCCCAAAATCAGACCACCAGAGACCAGAGTCAAAGCCAAGCGGCAAGGGTTGTTTATTTGCAGGTTCGAACCCGGACCTCCGCGCACTCACTCGTTGCCGGTGACGCTGAGAGGCCCTGAACAAAGCCTCTGCAGCCTTTTTATAGACAGAAGTAAACAAGTCATGGGGAGGGACAGGAGATTTCCATGGTTACAAGTTTGCCATTGGTTAACATTAAAATGTGAACATATACCGCATCTGATTGGTTCCCGCCATCAGGTTTTTGGCGGGATCCAATTATAATATTTGGGGTACCTTTGAATTCAGCCTATCATAGAGCGAGTTTGAAGTCTTGTTTGGCGACTAACAGGTTAACATCTCTCTCTCCAGGCCCTTCCCTCAGCAAGGTGGGGGGTAGCCGCTGGCCTTTTGGGAGTGGCTACCGCCAGGAGGCTAGTCCCTTGGGCAATCCGGCGGCGGGGCAGCGAGCCTTAAGCATTGTTACAGAAGCAGAGAGAGCTGGTTAGGTATTAGCTTCCCGTAGCGCAGGCATTTGCCCAGAAGTGGAAAAGCTGGTTAAGTTTATTTAGGCCTCTCAATATGACATATGATTTCCAGGCCCCTTACTCTAAAGTTTATAGTTGGAAGATTCTCCAACTTTTTCTAACAATCTCTCTTGTTTCTAAAAATCTGCATATAGAAATGCCTATCTTATCTGTAGTTTAGACTTAAATCCCAACTCTGTGATTCACACTTCTGAATTTAGAAAACTTCCAAGCAGTTTGTTTCAAACCCACCTGCAAGCCCCTTTTTAAGCCCCTTGTTAGGAAAATAAGAGATCACAATAGCGTCAGAATGAGGAGGCAGGGTTCCTGTCTGCGGCCAATAAAAGAAGAAGTCTCCTCTTCAGCAGGGAGACCTCTAAACTAGAAGGAGAGAAGGCAAGATTTATGATACCCATCTATGTTGCAAGCACCTTCCCTGGCCTGTATACCTATGCCATCACAGTAATTTCATTTATCCTGTGGACATTTCTTAAGCACCTACTAAATATCAAACACTGTGCTAGGTGTCAGGGATACAAAAGTAAGTGTCTACAAGGTGCTTGGAGACACAATATGGAGATCAGACCTTCAAAAGATAATTGCAGTACTTTATGGGATAGTTGCAGGGTGATCGATATCCAGTTTATGGACTTACTACAGAAAGCATCGACCCACCCTTGTTTGTTTCACCCACTTTTCCATCTGAATAGGGCATCATTACAAACCTGAATAAGCTAAAGGAGGGTGCTCCCTGAATATGCAAGTGTTTCTAAACAGCATGCTGAGAGAATTGACTTTGGATTCAAAATGCATTCCAGCTGTCTCACCACTGATGTGAGCTTGGGAGCTTTACTTAGCCTCCTGGGCTTCGGTCTCTTAATCAACAAAGGGAGATAATAACTATTATCTCCCTGAGTTATTGTGAAGATTGAGAAAGATAATAATGGCTACCATTTCTTAAGTGGCTCTTACCTGTGTCCTCCAGTAATCCATGATTTATATGCCATTTTAAATCTTCAAAATAACCCAATAAGCTTATTCTGACTACTGAAGCTGGAGCTCCAAGGACATGACATTCTGTGCCTCAGACCACACGGTTTGAAAGTGATGGGACTGAGATCTAAATTCAAGTTTGTCCAGACCCAGAGCTGTGAGGTCTGATATGTCCCAAGTATTTATCCTAGAAGAGGGCCTGAGAAAGGGTAGAGGTTCAAAACATACATGTTTGTTCACACCCAGATTTTTTCTCAAGTATCTGAAATTCATCACTTTACAACCTATCACTTTTTCCTATATATAAACAATTAAGGCAGTCATCCTTGAGTTACCAAGACCTAAAATAAAAGATAAGAGTTTTGGGGTACCTGGGTGGCTCAGTTAAGTGTCTGACTTCGGCTCAGGTCATGACCTCGCAGGCTGTTCGTTCTAGCCCGAGTCCGGCTCTGTGCTGACAGCTCTGAGCCTGGAGACTATTTCCGATTCTGTGTCTCCCTCTCTCTCTGCCCCTCCCCCACTCATTCTCTCTCTCTCTCTCTCTCTCTCTCTCTCTCTCAAAAATAAACAAACATTTAAAAAATTTTTAAAAAGAAAAGAGTTTTATGAAATATGCTATTTCGGGAGATACTTTTCTGCAGTTAGGTTGCTGATCCTCTCATGACAGCGGTCACACACAGCTTCAAAAAAATGTCATAATAACCTGAGTACAAGGGAGCATTACCAAGCATTTCTCTTTATTGCAAAAGATGTCTCTGTTATTTGACAGGTATTATAACTAAAGCAACCTGAATTTTATGTATAGTGTCAATGAGAACATATTTGTTTATTTAAAAAGAAAATCTACATGAGGTATAGTGTTATCTTCACAAAGTTTTAGAAAACTGAGTTTTCATAGGAATCAATTTCTTTGGAACACAAGATGTGTTTTGGCCACCAAAAGAAAAAAAAAGTGAACAGATAGACCCTTAAGGTGAGTAGCCATTAAAAACTTCAAATTATGTGGTTAAGACCATCAAAGGCATGGGTGCTACAGATAATTATTCAGTCCAATAAATAAATAAAGGGAAACCCATATTATTCATGAAAACTAAAACCACAGCATGTTTTTATCCCCAAACATTGCTGGGTTGGAAACTCTCCAGTACTTACTGTGATGCTGGCCTTCATGTCAGTGGACGCTTCCCCACTAAAAAAGCTGAAGGATGTACTTAAGTCAGTGAACAAAAAGGAATCATGAGCCCATGACAGATATGTGTGCTCTTGATGGGAAGCTCCTGTGTGGTGTTTCTGTCAGAGCTACCAGGCCATCACTGCTATGGTGATTTCTGGCTGTGCCAAAGTGACAATTTCAAATTAGAGTGACTATCTGGCATGAGGATGTATTTGCAATTAATGTTTGTAGATAGGAAGGGTCCCAAAATTCAGCATCCAAATTTTTAATTTCTTTTGATCTTCTTTGCAAGGTCCTTGAGCTTTATTTTTCAGGGTTGCTTTCATGAACCTATGTAGAACATTGCAAATGTTTCTTGGTTATGTAAAACTTGCGTCCACCATATTTATTTCTGTGTATGTTCTAGCAATGTAGCTCCTTAAAATAAAGTCCACTCAGTTCAGGATCAGCTGTGGCCTATTCAGTCAGAATAGGATGATAAAAGCTCCAATCAATTAACATATCCTAATTGCCATGGGATATATTTAACACTTTGCTTCATTAAACATGCTTTACCCAATAGAACTATTTGGTTGCAAGAGACAGAGAGTGACTCTGACTAACAAACAAAAGAGAGCTTTGTTGGAAGGATATGGATAAACTGACCTTCTACCCAGCAGACAGGAGGCACAGCCATAATAAAGTTTCACTCCCCAGTACAAAGTCAGGGTCCTCTCATATGATGAAAGGTAAATGGAGACTGCACAGACAAAATCATCATAGGCCCACCTTAAAATGAGGAAGCTATGCCAATAACATCAACTGTCTTACAAGAAAATGTGTTTCTTGTCTTGGGAAAAGAATGATCTCACTGAGGAAAGGGCTTAAGATTAAAAATTATACTAGAAATTCTCTGAATTTCAGAAAATGGAAGAGAGAACAAACAAGATGCAAGAATAACTGATTTGAGAATTTTCAAGTTAAAAAAGAGTATACAGAAACTTGGGAATCTGCTCCCTTTGCATTTATTTTAGCGAATTCCCCTAGCACTTACTCATAGCCCCACCATTTGTTTTACTTATCTCAGTTCTAAAATAACATGTATTTGATTTCTTATGTGATTATTGCCTATGTCCTCCATTACATACCTCAAGCTATAAGAGGGGAGAAACTGTACCAGATTTTGCACAGCATTGTTACTTAAGCAGCTAACATTATATATGGTGTTCATGAATATGTATTAACTGACAGAATGAAGTGTCTTTAGAGAAATGCCAGTAGCGTGACTTTAGTACTACTGCACCCTAGCAGAAAATAGCTACATGGTAATAAGATTCATTATTATGAGAAACGCTATTTGTAAGTTAGAGCCACAGTTAATATTCTGATGACTATAGTTTTATTTTAAAGGTACTCCCTGTGACACAAGTAGTATTTTAATCAGTGTCTTAGGCCCTGGTACTGCAAGGGAATATTTGAGGCCCCGGGGATAGAATGTATTTTGTTATGTTTGCCAGTTTATGTGGTCCTCAAAATCCCTCCACTGAGTTGCTTATGCAAATCCTCCCTCTCATAAATCTCCATCAGCCATTGCTAGTCAAATTATGTTTGCCTGGTGTTTCTCTGTAAATCCTGCAAATCTGTTTCCTGTACTCTCCCCAAAACTGATGGGAAGTTAATCACTCTGTAATTGCTTGCTATGTTTCATGTCCTCATCATGAGTAATGTTGCCATGTTCTCATCCTCAACCACCTGATTCGTTAACAGCCAACTCCTAGAACTAAGAGGAGCAACCATGAAAATAATTCGGTTAGAGCAAGACTTAAAATGTCAGAATTCTCTCATAAAAGTAGGCTAATGAAAATAGAAGAAATTAGCTAAACAAAGTATTGCCTAACACAGAGTCATTAAATATAGGAAATTAAATTTGGTGTAACAGAGAATAAGGCTTTTTAAAGTATGATAAAGATTTAATTTGCATTTCTCTTTTGCTTTTTTTTTCCCCCAAGGAGATAGTGTTCTCTACACTTTTTAGTGTCTTTTTAGAAGAAAACCATTCTTTATAGATCTTCCCCTAAAGATATATTTCCTTTCCTTTTGAGAATATTTGGTAATTAAAATAAATCATAGCTTAAGCTATGGTTTAAGCAATTGGTATTGAAACGCCCAGAGATCGGAAGACCCCCAAAATCAGACCACCAGAGACCAGAGTCAAAGCCAAGCGGCAAGGGTTGTTTATTTGCAGGTTCGAACCCGGACCTCCACGCACTCGTTGCCGGTGACGCTAAGAGGCCCTGAACAAAGCCTTTGCAGCCTTTTTATAGACAGAAGTAAACAAGTCATGGGGAGGGACAGGAGATTTCCATGGTTACAAGTTTGCCATTGGTTAACATTAAAATGTGAACATATACCGCATCTGATTGGTTCCCGCCATCAGGTTTTTGGCGGGATCCAATTATAATATTTGGGGTACCTTTGAATTCAGCCTATCATAGAGCGAGTTTGAAGTCTTGTTTGGCGACTAACAGGTTAACATCTCTCTCTCCAGGCCCTTCCCTCAGCAAGGTGGGGGGCATCCGCTGGCCTTTTCGGATTGGCTTCCGCCAAGGTGGGGTGATGGGGTGACAGGGGGAACATGAAGCTAGTCGCTTGGGCAATCCGGTGGTGGGAAAGCAAGCCTTAAGCATTGTTACAGAAGCAGAAAGAGCTGGTTAGGTATTAGCTTCCCGTAGCGCAGGCATTTGTTCAGAAGCGGAAAAGCTGGTTAAGTTTTAGGTTTAGTTTATCTAGGACTGGGGCTACGTGCAGCCCGAGGTTTCTCTTAATGGAGGACTTAATTTTTGGCTCTTCAGTATGTTTGAATCATACCTTAAGCATGAATACAATACACCTCCAAAACCCACTTGAGCACATGCTTTACAATGCTATAAAATCTTATACAAACATGGAGTCACAATCTTGGAAAATCACTGAAATATTGATTTTTAACTTCTAAAATCAGAATTGAAGAAGGTACTTTCTCCTTTAAAATAATACTTGTAAATACAGAGGATTTGTTATCCTCTCTGTAAATTGCTCTGTAATAGAATGGATTCAGCCCATGATACTTAACCTGAGGTCATTTTTATTTAGAACTCTATCTGTTGAGTTATGATGAAGTTGGGAGACAAGGACTTAACCAGGGATAAAGAGTATTAAGATATTTGTATCAGTGATTTGAGTAGTTCATCTACTACACAATTTATGCTCTGAGTCCTTTCATTAAGATTCCGTTCCATCTTATAAACAAATATATGAAACCTATGGGTCAGATTTTCCTTCTGCAAAGCTCAATCATTATTCAAGGAAAGTGTAAGATTTTAGGTCTCACATATATTTCAGACACTTTAGTGCTTTGAGTCAGCCTTAAAAGGCAGTTCCTGGGAGCTTGCTCCCCCTTTAGTACAGCCGGCTAGGATTTTAGTGTTTATGGAAATAAAACATTAAAAAAGGTAATATTTCCCATGACAAACATTGAGAGACTTGGGTGCTTTACAAGTCCAAATTTTTAAACATTTTTTTATGTTATTACAATTTTTGTAAAACAGCTTTAACTTTGAGTGATGAAAATCTTACACAGGAATGACTGCTACATTTTTAATGCACCCACAAGAGAAAACTATTTTTTGGTAATCTCGTAAGTGGAAATAAAGCCAATTCTTCATGTTTAAGAAGTGCTGACTAGGAAACAAGGATTGGCTGCAACTCATTTGCATTTTTGGTGTCTTTAAGGACTTCCTAGTTCCTGCCAAACTTGATTTTTCTTATTAGTTAAAGTGAACATATTAAAGCTCTTTTTAAAAGGTATAAATCAAATTAGAAATGGGAACGACTCTGTTCTCTTTTGCAGAAGGTCATGCATACAAGGAAGAGACATATGGAACTGTTTCAGGAGCTGAATCAGAAATTTCAAACTTTGGACAGATTTCGGGACATACCAAATACAAGCAGTATGGTGAGTATCCTTTGCCTCATCAATGCCTGGCCCCACATTGATGTATCACGTCAGCTATTACCTTTGCCCTCCAGGAGCTTTTCACTGTCTTGTGAACCCAAGAGTGGCATCCAGAGGAAAAAAAATAATGCTACAAAACGTATTCTGGAAGTACTAAGAAACAAATTAGGAATGATAGACTTTTTAAGCATTTTTATTCCTATTTTAAACATTTTCATTTATAAGCTTTAACTGGAATTATATATCAAAAATGTGTTAGGTTCACCTGGCCCTTTTATGATCACCAAAAGTCAGTTGATTCATATACTCAAATAGCTTTTCCATTTTCATTTGAATGTCTGGCATTTTAAGGTCATAAAATGTATGTGTGTGTACATGAATACACACTCTGTTACCTGAAACAGAGTATTAGGGTTTGTCTCCAGGAGATTCACTTGTTGAACAAGTGACAAGAGTTTTGAGAAACACATCAACATTGGGGACTTTGGTTGTTGATTGGACCATTTTTTTCTCATTCATCCACACTACCACAGTCTAAGCAGTAGAAATTCATCACATCATATTTTGCGGTTGCCATGTACATGGCACAGGTATAGCTCCAGAGAAGGCTATGTAATTATTTGTGAGAACACTGAATGAGGAGTCCAGAAATCAGTATAACAGTGAAAGCTCCCCCAAGAACTATCTGATCTTGACAAAATTACCCAGCTCAAGTTTTGAACATTGAACTTAGAAAACAATAATTAATGCCTTCTTTGGTTCTCATAACACTTTCCAGAGCAGGCAGGGCACTTGAGAGGTTAAGAAGCTGAAACTCATCTCTAAGAGGGCTGGGGCTGCCATCTGACTCCATTGTTCTTCACTTCAAAAATAGTGCTCTTGTTCTGCCTTATACCTTTGCAGCCCTCCCCCTCCTCCCAACATATATATGGTATATACAACACTCTAAAAGACATGGTATTTGATCACTTTCTGACTCTAGTGAGTCTTGTATATGTGTGTTATGAGTCTAAGTCCTAGCTTCCTGATTAGTAATATCAGCTTATGAGAACAAGAATTTACATACCTTTATTTTTCTTGTATTCCTCTCAGTACTGGTACAATGCTGGTCATGGTAATTTATCAGTACATAGCTGCTCTTGATTTATTGAATGTTTCTTCTGATAGTTCCATCTGTGTTTGTTAAATGAAGATTATTAGAAATACAATAGACCTTAACTCTTAATTGGTCTGTAAATAATTCACGTATACATCAACCTATTTTCCTCCATACAGCAAGAATCACACATCATTTGTTATCATCAATACAATGCCGGGCATATAGAAGGCACTTGTATGTAATGAGTCGTTCTTTCTTATCTACTCCTCCTAATATTGGGCCGTCAGTTTTTAGTTTGCCAGGCAAATGAGAATTGCACCATTGAGATTAGAACTGAACACATTAGCTACTCATTCTGGAATATTGAAAGCTAACATTGAAATAAATTGAAGAAACGTCATTTGTTTTTTTTTTTTTAAAAGGAGAGCGTTATGTTTACAAATCTGAAAGCCTTATGCAATAGCTACAGCTGGCTGACTGCTATAATATGATTGTAATTTCCCCTAGTTGTATGGTCTAGGTATTAAATCATTAATGGCACAAATATCTGTATCTCCGTTTCCTGACAACCAAAATAGCCTACTAATTACACTACATCTCAGCAGCAGCACGCCTTTTCTAGAAAAGATTTATAAATATTTATCATTTGGAAGGTTAGGAGTGGGAAGGATAGAGTTGTCATTGCTGCTAGACTATTGTCCTAAATATCTGAGAACAGGAAAAAAAAGAGTTCCTTATTCAGTTTTGATTAATAATGAACATGTGAGTGAGTTCATTATCCTTAATTCAGTCATAATTCATGTGGCACATTGCTAATGAAAAACTGGCATAATTGGGTAGAGAAAGACATTTTCAAAACAAAAATCTCAAAGTCTTTTCCTTTTTTCTGGCTACTAACTCATAACACCTGCCTAACACTGCAAATGATGGTAATTATGTAGAATTTGGGGAATCAAAGGGAACCCAAAAGACCATTTCGTGCATTTCCCTGCTTCCAGGCAGGACAACATCTAAATCACATGACAAAGAAAAGGCAGTGTTAAAAGAATGCTCTTACTTTGAGTGTGTCCCACAAACTCTTCACCAGCAAGATCTCTTTCCCCCAAGGAACTTCTCCAAATTCTTACTTTTTTAGAATACAGAATAAATATGCTTTCTTTCCCTTGTCCCCAGAATTGGTAGATTGTTAGAAGGAGGGGAAGGAAAAAGAAAGGGAAGGAGGAAAAGAGAAATGGGTAGATGGAGGAAGGGAGGGACTTGTCCAGAAGTGACTAGTCTGATCCTGGACCCATGAACTATGGGAAATGCTCAGGTGGCCCTGCTGTGGTCCAGCTGGCCACGAATTCTCATACTCAGCTAACATTCCATTTCCGTGTATACAGCCTAAGACAAAATTAGCATCTTTGGAAGCTTCATGTATATTGGCTTATACTGAGTTTATAATTTTTTTTTATTGTGGTAGAATAACAGCATTAGTTTCAGGCATACAACATAATGGTTTGCTATTTTGTAGACATGCAAAATGATCACCCAGTTAACCTAGTTTCCTCCTGTCAGCGTATCCAGGTATATAATATACGATATTGTTATTACATCTCCATGACTTATTTATCTTAGAAGTCTGTACCTTTTGACCTCCTTTTTCCATTTCAACCTTCTCCCAAACCCCCTCCCCACTGGAAATCAATCGGTTCTTTACACTTATGAGTTTTGTTTCTTCATTTGTTTTGTTGTTATATTGCACATATAAGCGAAATTATATGGTGTTTGTCTTTGTCTGACTTATTGCATAAGCATAATGACCTGTTGTCACAAGGCAAAATTTCATTCTGTATGAGTAGTATTCCATTCTGTGCATGTGTGTGTATGTATATATATATGGTGTGTGTATGGCACATTTTCTTTATCCATTTGCCCATCAGTTGTACACTTGTGATGTTTTCCATTATCTTGGCTATGTAAATAATGATGCAGTGAATATAAGGGTACAAAATGTCTTTTCAGATCAGTATTTTCATTTTCTCCAGATAAACACCCAGAAGAAGTGTAATTGCTGGATCTGTAATTGATGGTTCTGTTTTTAGTTTAGGAACCTCCATACTGTTTTCCACAGTGGCTACCCCAGTTGACATTTCTACCAACAGTGCACAAGCGTTCCTTTTTCTCCACATTTCTACCAACATTTTTTATTTCTTGTCTTTTCGATAACAGCCATTCTCACAGGCATGAGATACCTCATTGTGTTTTGGTTTGCATTTCCCTGGTGATTAGTGATGTTGAGCATCTCGCCTATTAGCCATCTGTGTCTTCTTTGGAAAAACATGTATTCAGAATCTATGCCCATTTTTTAATTGCATTGTTTTTGTTGTTGTTGAGTGTATGAGTCCTGTATATATTTTGGATGTTAATACCTCATCACATATATGATTTGCAAATATCTTCTCCCATTCAGTTACATTTTTATTCAGTTGATGGTTTCTTTTGCTGTGCAGAACCTTTTTAGTTCGATGTAGTCCCATTTGTTTATTTTTTCCTTTTCTTACCATTGCCTTTAGAGTCGGATCCAAAAAAATGTTGCCAAGACCTGTGCCAAAGAGCTTTCTGCCTGTGTTTTCTACTAGGAATTTTATATTTTTTAATCTTATTTTCCAAGTTTTTAATGCACCTAGAGTTCATTTTTGTATATGGTGGAAGATATTAGTCCAGTTTAATTGTTTCACAGGTCACTGTCCAGTTCTTTCAACACCATTTCATGAAGAGACTGTCCTTTTCCCCACTGTATATTCTTGCCTCTTTTGTTGTAAATTATTTGAACATATATGCCTGGGTTTATTCAGAGCTGTTTATTCTGTTCCGTTAATCTACGGGTCTGTTTTTAGGCCAATACTATACTATTTTGATTACTATAGCTTTGTGATATAGTTTGAAATCAGGGAGCATGATGTCTCCAGCTTTGTTCTTTTTATTCCATTGCTTTAGCTATTTGGGATCTTTGTAGTTTTGTATAGATTTTAGAATTGCTCTGTTTCTGTGAAAAATGCCATTACTATTTTGTTAGGGATTATATCAAATCTATAGATTGCTTCGGGTAATGTGACATTTGAACAATATTAATTCTTCTAGTCTATGAGCATGGCATATCTTTCCATTTATTTTTGTCTTCTACATTATCTCTCATCAATTTTTTATAGTTTTCACTGTATAAGTCTTTTACTTTTTACTTCTGTTTTTTCTTAGATACTTTATTCTTTTTGATACAGTTGTAAATGGAATTGTTTTCTTGACTTCTCTAACAGTTTGTTGTTAGTGTATTAGAACACAAAGGATTTTTATATATTTTGTATCCTGCCACTTTACTGAATTTATTGGTTTTGACAGTTTTTTGGTGGAGTCTTTAGGGTTTTTGATTTGTTTTTAATGTATTTTTTTGTTTTGGTGGGGAGAGAGCACTAGTGGAGGAGAAGCAGAGAGAGAGGGGGACAGAGGATCCCAAGTGTGCTCCGTGCTGAGTGCAGTGGTGAGCCTGATGCAGGGCTCAAACTCAAAAACTGTGACATCGTGACCTCAGCTGAAGTCAGACCCTTAAGTGACTGAGCCACTCCGGTGTCTCTTTAGGGTTTTTTACACATAAAATTATGTCACTTGCTAATAGGGACACTTTTACTTATTTTGTTTCCAATTTGAATGTTGTTAATTTCCTTTTCTTGCTTAGTTGCTTCAGCTAGAACTTCCAGTATTATATTGAATAAAAGTGGCAAGAGTGGCCATCTTTGTCTTGTTCTTGATCTTAGAGAAGTTTTTAGCTTCTCACCACTGAGTTTAACGTTAGCTGTGGGCTTGACATATATAGCATTTATTATGTTGGGACACATTCACTCTATAGCCATGTAGTTAAGAGTTTTTATCATGAAATGATGAATTTTGTCAGATGTTTCTGCATCTATTGAAGTGATTATGTGATTTTTATCCTTCATTTTGTTAATATTCTTCATTAAAATCACATTCTTTGATTTGCAGACGTTGAACCATCTCTGTGTCTCTGGAATAAATCACATTTGATCATGGTATATGATCTTTTTAATGTATTGCTTAAAATTCAGATTGCTAATATTTATTGAGGATTTTTACATCTGTGTTCATCAAGGATAATAGCCTGTAATTTCCTTATATGTGGCATCCTTTTCTGGTTTTGGTATCAGGGTAATACTGGCCTCATGAGTTTGGAAGTGCTCCTTCTTTTTCAACTTTTGGAAGAGTTTGAGAAGGATTGGTATTAAATCTTCTTTGATTACTTGATAGAATTTACCAGTAAAGCCATCTGGTCCTGGACTTTTGTTTGTTGAGAGGATTTTGATTACTGATTCAGGCTCCTTGCTAGTAATCAGTCGATTCATTTTCTGGTTCTTCATGATTCAGTCTTGGAAAATTGTCTGTTTCTAGGAATTTATTCATTTACTTTAGGTTGTCCCATTCTGTTCCATTTGTTATGTCCAATTTGGCATATAATTGTTCATACTAATCACTTATCATCCTTGTTTGGTATTATTTATAACATTTCCCTTTCATTTCTGTTTTATTTATTTGAACCCTTTCTCTTTTTTTCTTAGAACCAGCTCTTTGTTTCGTTGGTTTTACTATTGTCATTTTAGTCTCTATTTCATTTGTTTACACTCTGATCTTTATTTCCTTCGTTCTGCTAACTTTGGGCTTTGTTCTCCTTCTTCTAATTCCTCAGGGTGTAAAGTTAGAATGTTTGAGATATTTCTTATTTCTTGAGGTAGGCCTGTGTCCCTGTGAACTTCCCTCTTAGAACTGCATTTACAGATCACATAGATTTATTATGTTTTATTTTCATTTTTGCCTCAAGGTATTTTATTTCTTTGATGTTATTTTGTGATTGATTTTCTGTTTCATACAATTGTGTTTTAAATAGATGATTTCAGTCTTCTTAAATTTATTGAGACTTGTTTTGTGGCCTAACATATAACCTATCCTGGAGAATGTTCCATGAGCACTTGAGGAGAATGTGTATTCTGCATGTATCTATTAAATCCATCTGGTTTAGTGGGTCATTTAAGGCTGATGTTTGACTTTCTGTCTGCATGATCTATCATTGATATACGTGAGGTATTATAGTCCCCTGGTATGATTGTATCATTATCAATTTCTCCCTGTAAGTCTGTTATAATATATGCTTTATTTATGTGCTTCTAGGTTGGGTGCCTACATACAGATTTATATCTTCTTTTGGATTGACCCTTTTAGCATTATGTAGTGCCCATAATCTTTTATTAGTCTTTGTTTTAAAGTTTATTTTGTCTGACTTAAGTACAGCTACCACAGCTTTCTCATGGTTTCCATTTGCATGAAACATCCTTTTTCATCCCTTCACTTTTAGTCTGTGTGTCCTTACAACCGAGGTAAGTCTCTTATAGGCAGCGTAAACATGTCTTGTTTTTTTTATCCATTCAGCTATTATGTGTTTATGACGGAAGAGTTTAGTATCTTTACATTTAAAGTTGTTATAGATAGGTATGTGCTTAATTGCCATTTTGTAACTTGTTTTCTGCCTGTTTTTATAGTTCTTCTCAGTTCCTTTTGTCTTCTTGCTCTCTTGTGGTTTGATGCTTATCTTTAGTGTTATGTATCTACTACAGGTTTTAGCTTTGTTGTTACCATGAGGCTTATATATATCAACCTATATATATATATACATACCAGTCTACATTAATAGCAAGTTAAGTTTGCACACATTCTAAACTCTACATTTTAACTGCCCACCCCAACATTTGACGTTTTTGATGTTCCATATCACATTTGTGTGTGTGTTCCATAATTAATTGTTGTAGTCATTATTCTTACTACTTTTGTATTCTTGGTTGGGATTTTTGCTTGCAGCACGTTGAATTGTTGTTTCACTTGATGTTGTCCTATAGGTCCCTTTAAGCTTTCTTCACTTTTTGGTTTTTTTGTGTGTGGTGCTCTGTTTGGGTGAGTTCTACTGCTGGATACAGTAGTTCTTTACCACTAAAGCAGCATGGGCCTCAGACCTAAAGGGTGTACACACTTTAGTGAACAATGGCGAGAACCACAGCACCACTGGGAATACCATGGGAGGCCAGAGGAGATGAATAAGAAAGCCAACCTTATTATTACCCACTAACAGAACCCCTCAGAAATTCAGTCAGTCATATACCGGCAATAATACTGTGAAATTAGAATCTAGACATTGTGACAAAGTTTTAAACTGGCCATTTTAGTTCATGGATCCATGGTCCTTGTCTTCAGAATATAAATTGAAAAGCACATCTGTTTCAAACATAATGAAATCCCTGTTTCCAAAGCAAATGAGCGAATAGTTTACATACCTTGAATTTTTTTTAGGACTGAACTAATAGAACTTTGTCAAGCTAAGGATTCCCAGAAAGCTCCTTTAAGACACAGCCTTTGTCTAAGAAGGATAAACCCTCTCTGTGGCTTGATTCAGCAGAATTCACATCAGTGAACCTTTCAATCAGTGACTGATGATTCAGGTCACTGTAATGCCCTGAAATGTTCAACCATTCCCCATTGCCTACAAAATAAATTCCAAATTGAGTGCCCTGGCATACACTGTCCCTTGTGATCTGGCTTTCAGTTCACCTCTGCTTAGTTATTCTAGTCTTTTTCATTCCAACTAAAATCAGCTGTTCTCAGAGTTGTCCTATCTGCATGTTCTCTGGATTTTCACTTCTCAGTATGCAGTGCTTGTTCAGCCACCCAACCAACCTCCAATCACACATGTCTTTATGTTGAAGTTCATGGGAACCAAGTAAATTACTCAGAGTTACATTCATATGAAATGGAGCAACTGGAATTTGGATCTGCATGTATCAGGCTTTACATCATATGCTTCCTAGTGAACCATGTTGGTTTTCCATCTTTATTCTCCCTAGTGCCTAGTATTATGCCCAGCACAGGGCAGCTGATAAATATTAGTTGAGGGGAGCAAGCAAGGAGGGGAAGGGAAGAGTTACAACACTATATAGTTCATAATACTTTGGGATAGTAGACTAAATCAGAATTAATCTGCTCCATGTAGCTTAAAGGTTAAAAACTATCATGTCTTAACTACTAGCTATTTTCTTGTATGTCCTCATGATTAAGGCTAATAAGTATTAAAAACATCTACTGTATTGAAGGCTTTCCTTTAATTTCTAGTTATGATAAATATTTCTATAGGTTGTCTCTTTTGTTTATACTTGAGAATGATTTTCAGTATAGTCAGGAGAACCCAGATAATCATTCCAGTACCTGTTTTATGTTCTCCCTGCTAATTAATTACAGTCAGTGAAGGCTAAAATTTAGGGTAGAGGGGGGAAGAATAAAGGACACATTCAACAATTATAGCTGCTTAAGTGTTGTAGTTTAATATGGTCTAAAGAGAATTCAGTCCTGATTTTCTTCTTGTTCTTTGATGTTATTCAGCTTAGTCTATCACATTCAAATTCCCTCATTTTACAGAAATCTTAAAATAACACTATGTAAAATAGATCAAGTTCACTGGTAAATCTTAGCAAAATATCAGGCTATAGAAACGTTGAATAATGTGTACTCATATTTATTGAGCCCCTACAACATGGAAGGTTTGAGTGGTATCCTAATTAAGCAGATCTTAAATCTTAGGTAGTAAGAGGGTGTATACTATGAAGCATAATGAAGATTGGCCTGTGGACATTATTTAAAACCCCTTATATCGGTGGAATATATTTTCCAAAAATCTGTGCTCTTTGAAGGGAAGAATGATTTTTGCTAAATTAGTGTGCTACCCAAATATATAGAAAGTTGTGGGGAATTTTCAGCAGGGAAAAAAATAGATCACACAAGGGACACAATAGCATTTTAATACTCTAAGCAGGATAATTTCTTGAATTTGGGTCTGCATGTGACTAAGCAAAGTTAATGAAATTCAGTTTTATGAAATATGACCACTTTGGGACTATTTTTAGTATTACATAATATGCCCCATTACATATCTTCAAATCTTGTTTATCTCACCAAAGATTCAGCCAAAATACTTAAATTTTCTACGTCTAAATGTTTATTTATTTTGAGGGAGAGAGAGAATCCCAAGCAGGCTCCATGCTGACAGCACCGAGCCCTATATGGGCCCTGATCCCATGAGCCGTGAGATCATGACCTGAACCAAAATCAAATGTTGGATGTTTAACCAACTGAACCACCTAGGTGCCCCAGATTTTTTACATTTAATCTTAACACAAAAGCTTCTTCCTTCCTCAGTACATAGCTATACTGACAAGACACCTAAAACACAACATCATCTACTTTGCCTTCCATATATTATTCAATTCCTTTGACTGGTGGAAGTTTTTAGAATAACATAAAGAAGGTGTTCATCAGTTTTTTCAATGAAAGAAAACTAAAATCAAAACCATTTCTTGCAGCTGGCTACAATTTCAAATCATCTCTGAATCATATAAACTGGATTAAGGTCACATGCACGCTTTCTTCCTGGGAACTTCAACAAGTGGCAATCCTTGTCATCAAATAGATGACTCTCTTCTCCTCTCTTCTCAACAGGAAAACCCAGCACCAAACAAGAATCCATGGGACACTTTCAAAAACCCCAGTGAATACCAACACTACACCACAATCAATGTCTTAGATACAGAGGCAAAGGACGCTTTGGAACTGAGGCCAGCAGAGTGGGAGAAGTGTCTGAATTTGCCTCTGGATGTGCAGGAGGGTGACTTTCAAACAGAAGTTTAACGAAGTCAAAATGGACTGAGGTGGACATAAAACAATTTATTGCACTGACACTTAAGACTTGGGAAGCCTGACATTTCTATCTGGACAGTGTGACTATCCTATGTCAGGACCTTCATGTGCCAAATGTCAGTGGTGTTTGCATATGGGAACTTCTCACTAGTGAGGCTAGTGGAGAGAGGACCAGGTGTACAGTTCTGACCATCCTGTGTTGTAAGTACCCGTGGAATGGATTTGTAAGGTAATCTTTATAGATAAACCTCAAGCAACGATTCATGTTGTAACCGCTTCATATGGTTTAGTTTTCAAAAAACTTCACCATGAAGCACAATGTATATATTTATGCAGTTTTTAAAGTTTATAACAGTCTGTTTGGCCATTACTACACTTTTTACTTTATAATATAAAAGCAAAGTTTTTGTCATTAAATGAATGTTTGTTGAGCTACATTCTTCATTGCTTTAAATGCAATAAAGTAATAATCTCACTTTTATATGAATAATATATTTCACATCTTTATTATTGCAGTTTTCTCTAGAAAGCTCTGAGTAGCTTTCTCTGCTGCAACTGTGTATAAAATATTTAAAATGTTGTATGGTGTAAATAAACTTTTGTCTACATATCAGTTTTTTAGTGCATTTTATTTTGGATTTGTTGAACAGAAATTTACATATTTATAAAGTTTTTTTTTCAATACAGATACTGAAAATGTATTCACGGTTTTAATAGCATACCGTTATTACTCCTTTGAGGCTAATAATTTCTCAAATGTAATAGTAGGTTTGTATAGTGCTTCTGTATTTTCTACTCAAACATCCTTTGAAACAATGTACCATGTAAATGGGGCTTGTCAGAAATCTGCTGCCATCATACATATACATAAATATTATGGTTTTTTCCTATCTTTTTGTGGCAAAAAGACGACTCCTAGTAGGAAACAGCAAGTTGCCATACAAAACATAATACAGGGAAAATGTTTATTATAAGTAATGAAGTCCATTGCATGTTTCACAAAAGAAACTACTTGTACTATAGTTCTTCATAGCATACAAAAAAAATGAACCGATTCAGGATTTTTAAAATATCTTATCTGTATATTCTCTAGTGGAAGGAAAAGGGGCATGGATGTATTTGGTAGATGCTTTATCTCTGGTTTGAAAAGTGGGAAGTCTGAGGTGAGCTGACTACAAAAGGGCCCCTGGTGTCCTGTGTCATGGAAAGCCACACCAGTGATGTCTCCTGCTTTCTCAAAGCCTCATGAAAGGAAACGCAGTGCAAAGCATTTCAGCAATTTTGCCGTCCTTTTAATGGATGATGAGATTGTGACTTCCAGGCTGCAGAAGTATAGGGAGTATAAAGGAGATTGGGGTCTTCAAAATTCCTAGAGTGTTTATTTCGACTAATTTGTTGTTAAACCTAAGCTGCATGGTCTTCTGTGGTCTGTCAGACACTCAAGTGAGCTGGCTCCGGCTACCTATGACCTGGGGGACCCGGCCCTGCAGGCCATGAGTCCAGGCAGAGACAAAGGTGCTTCAACACTCAAGTGCACCACTAAGCTAGAGCCTTAAAAACTGCCCAGCTCAGGCTGAACTCCTGTCAGATACTTATAATGTTCTCAATGTAAAAATGTTAAAAATATATTTTTAACCAGATTTTAAAAAATAAAAGCAACATCAGAATATAACATAACTAAGGAGTGATTTTTCTATAGAATAAACTTCATGCCAATTATAATGTAATTGTAGTATTAAATGCTTATTAAATTTTTAAGATGATGACTTTCTGGTGACAGAAATATTTAGTAAATTTCTCATTCTCTTTCTATATCACGTGTCTATAAGTACATACATTTGCATATATTTATGGGTATGTATATATACAGACCGATATATATGTAGGTCTACATATATCCATATATCTACATACCCATATATCTACACATGCTTAGCTCCATCTCAGTGACCTGTTGAGTGAATAAAAACCATGTAGGACAGTTTCCCATTTCAAACTTGATTGAAAAAAAAACCCTCAAGAAGCATATATTTCAAAGCATAAATGCTATGTTTAAAAAACAAATTCAATACATTAGACTAATATTTCTTGTAAAACTACAATAGTCACTGCCGTAAAACAAAATCTTATATTTTTTTCACTTCTATTTTTCGCAAGTTTTAGTAACAATAGTATTGTATGAAAAGTAACCAGAAATTGCATACTTGAAAATGTTAGGTCACTTTTTTGTTACTCTAAGAGGGATGCCAGGTTGTAGTGGTGCTTTTCATTTGTTTCTAATCTAGAAGGGAAAATGTATAGGCAGGTCAATAAGTATCAAGGAATCTTAATTTTAAGGGAGCTCTCCTTTGAGTCTACTTCTTCTAAGTTTCCACTGCACATGCACATCCATGTCCTCTGCCAAAGCTGCCTCGCAGCTGTCCGCTTAGACACCGCTGAGCGGTTCCCTCTGAGCCCTGAGCCCACTGCAGTCGTGACCTGCGGAGATCTTTGGGCCCTTGGACTCGTAGTCCTTCCCCTTCCTCCACATCTACATTTTTTCTATGCTTCAAGGTACACCTCATCTTTCATCTTCACAAAAGTTCTCATGACATTCCAAGCTAGAAATAATTTCTCCTGTGAACTCTGATGACAATGCTTCTGTACCTCTCTTAGGACTTTTAAAGAAACTTCTACCTTGTTATTTATACACACTTCTGATATCCTCTGGTGGACTGTAAGTGCCTGGAGGGCAGGATTCATGTCTGATCCATTTTTGTATCTCTTAAGGGACCTAGCACAATAATGTTCACACAATAAATGTTTGTTGAATTATTTGTGGAATTTATTTTAGTATTGCTTACAGTCATGCATTCACAGCAAGTCACCCATTCAAAACTGTTTACTGAATAACTATTATGTGTTTACTTGTATAGATAGAAGTATCTATCTACTTGGATAGAATGTAGGGCCTCTGTTTTAGGTAGCTCATAATCTACTAAAGATGGAAAATGCAAATGTGGGAGTAAAAATATTTAAATATTAAAAGCTCTTACTACCCTCTTATGTCTTTTTGCCCTTAAGATTGCACATGAGGATGGAATTAATTATTCTATAGAAACAGACTCAGGAGAGGTTAGACAATGTAAGATCATCATAAGTAAATGACAGACACCGTATTAGAGCCCTTCTACTCTGGGGCCATTCTCATGATACCCTGAAGTTTCTACTGTTCTTTTTATCCAAGTAGAAATCTCCAAATAGATCCAAATAGAATCTTTGATTTGAGTCTCCAAATCAAATTCAGACTGGTAGTAGAGGCATAAAACAGAAAGCATGCATCATCAGCTGCCATGCAGGCGGTGAGGCCAGAAGCTAATTGTAGCAGAAAAGCATGGCTAAGTAAAATAGCAGGTGATCTTAAATAGATTTGTCTCTTTAGTCCATTGTGTGGTTTTATTTGCACCTACTTTACCTTGCAAAGCCTCTTCAAGTGTAGTTGCTATTTCACTAGTTTGGTGCTTACTTGCACATATGCAACAGGAAACCAAAGAGAGAGGCCAACCTGAACTTTCAGATTGGCTTCAGACCCTCTAAAATCATACAGCCACAATTTGAAAAAGTTGAAGTCAATAAACCACTACTTCAGAAAATTTAGACTGCAAATTTTAAATCATTCTCAGCATTTTAGAAAATGTTTACTAGTTTTTTCAAGTTATCTATGTCAAAACTCAAATTCTACAAATTTATATTATTTCACTGAAGAATATGAAAACAAATATGTTTTCAGCATGTCAGTATGCACAAAGTTTCCTAAAATGACAAAATCATCTTCCTCCTAAACACTTCTGTAGTTGAATTCATAACTGGGCTGGTAAAAACAAAGCTGAGAATCACAGATGTAGAGATAGAACCATTTTGTTAGCCAATGAAAATGACAATTATATTCAGGGGTCAAAAAACAAATTCAGACTTAGGTAAGGAAAAATTTCATTTGTAAAGACTATTGGAATAGGGAGAACACTCCAAATGTAAAATCTAGGAGCATCTCAGACATCAGGCAGAAAGGACTTTTCTTTCACAGGCAAGTCGCTAAGACTAGAAAGAACCAGATGCAGTAGAGGGCTGAGCAGATGGTGTGATCAGGTAGTTGAACAAGAAGTGTCTTTGTTGCCGGCTGGCTCTGGGAGAGATTGTTAGGGGAGACTGTTCCACCTTCCAGGGCCTGGCTTATCTCCCAATACTGATTTAAACTCAAGGATGGGCCAGAGTTCAGGGGCCTGGGGAAAGCAAGACACCTAACTGAAGCTTGGTCAAGTTAAGTTTGTGAGTATTTTGTTCAGATTGGTTAGTGGGAACAAACCACTGACCTAGTAATTTCTAAGACAAAGAATAGGAATTTGGTGGGTCTCTGTCCCACTCTGTCATAAGTATATGAGGGATTCATCTGAGGTCTTATCCAATGTCAGAAGGGTGGTTCTTTGCAGTAACTTGTTCCCTGGAATATGAAAGGCTACAGGGACTTCCTGGCTATTGCTGTTTTCCAAGGGCATAGGGCTTAGGTAAAGTTCAACACTGTCATAGGGAAAGAACCCAAGCCCAATGGAATAAAAAGACCTTTTCAAAATTTAATGTTCACCTAGTAGTGATTAACAGAAAGGATTTTCTCATATTAGACAATAGCTATGGCTCTTCAAGCAAAAATAATTCCAAAGTAAAAATGGTAAATATTGCAAATGAGAGAAAAACATCTAATTTTCTTTAATCTGAGCTCACCAACAATCTCTTGATTTGGACTCCTGCTTGTACATTTATACCATACGACTTTCTAGTCAGAAAGGCGAGGGGTCTGGAGTGAAGCAGCCTGTCGAAAGGTTAGTTAAGCTAAAGGGAATATTTAGATCTTCCCGATCACAGGTAAACTAACAGATCAATACCTGAAAACCAGCTAGACTGATAAGACTCATCTGTGAGTTTCATCCACTAAAGTCACCTCAAAATACCTAGCCAGATACATCTAGCATTTCTTACATTACATAAAGACAAACAGTTCATGGTGAAAATGATTCTTCTGATAGCAACAACTTATGTAAAAGGCCTACAAGCCTTTTGAGGGGTGTCTGAGTACAACTTACTCCTCACCAAAACCATGAAACTCCAATAAGAGGAGAAAACTTGCTTTTAATATGTAATTTTTTATTTTTTAAAATAGTTTTTATTTTTGGGAAAGCACAAGTTGGGGAGGGACAGAGAGGGGAGGACAGAGGATCTGAAGTCAGCTCCTGTGCTGATGATCTGACAGCAGTGTGCCCAATGTGAGGCTTGAACACACAAACTACAAGATCATGGCCTGAGTCAAGTCAGATGCTCAACCAACTGAGCTATCCAGGTGTCCCTTAATAAGTAATTTTCAACTAAAGAGAAGAGTCACAAAGATTGGAATTGAAGGTCAGCATTCCAATCCTATTCTTTTAACTAGTTCAGAATTTTGTCAACTTTCCAGATGAATGCCTCATATTATCTAGTATCTCTTTTTCTCTCAAATCTAGAATTTCACTTCTAAAATTCATAGGATATTTTATAGAGATTGGAAGATAATTCTATGTAGTAAGTATGCAATACTTTATGCTGAAGTAGATTAGAGGTATTTATAAAATATATACGCTATTTAATCAACAAATACTTGCTTAGAACCAGTTGCCATCTAGATAAGTGAATTAGGAAGTGGTGATTCAACAGTGAACAAAATGTGGTGCCTATTTCAAGGGACTTAGCATCTCTGGGGACACACAGACCAACAAACATAATAATGATAACTTGATGTATTTATAATGAAAAGAAAAAAGAGCACATAATGGGAACATTTGGAAAAGATACTGATTTTATATATAAATAAATAATATGAGCAAAGACAATCAAGGGACACAGAGACTAATTTAGTACCTCAAATGTATGCCTCAAGGTCCTAGACTGTCGTCTGGAACTGTGCCAAGTGATGGCTCTGAGCTTCCCAGTGACTAATGTGCACATAGAAACTGCAAAGTAGTTATGTAGTTCACAATATCCCTAAGAGAAAAACCAGCATTTCCTCTACAGAAACAAAAGACCAACCAAGAAGTGCCTCTCGTGAAACATTATGCTGAATTACATATTAAATTCCTTATGAACAACCTCTTTATAAATCCCCTGAGCTCTACAAAGGTAATTCTTACATCCTTTCTTAAAGGAAAATGTGACGGTTAATTTATGTCTCGACTACACCACAATATCTAGATATTGGTCAAACATCAATCTAGGTGTCACTGTGAAGTATTTTTCAGGTGAGATTAACATTTAACTAGACAGACTTTGACTAAAGCAGATACCCTCCAGAATGTGAGTGAACCTCAAAACATCAGTTAATGGCCTAAGAGAAAAAGACTGAAGTCCCCAAGTAAAAAGAAATTCTTCCCCCAAACTGTCTTCAGACTAGAGCTGCAACATCAACTCTTCCATGGATCTCCAGCTCCCAGCCTGCTATCCAGATTTAGACTTGCCAGGCCCATAATCATATGACTCAGTTCCTTCAAATAAATCTATGTACACACACACACACACACACACACACACACACACACACACACACTCTATTGGTTCTGCTTCTTTGGAGAATTCTAATACAACTAGGCACTTAACACCCAAATACAATCACTGAAAACAATTTTTCACAGAGTCAAAAACTGTGCTATAGGTACAAAGCTATCTCCTGACATGGCTGAAGAAAAAAGAAAAGAAAAAAGACATTCTACTTCAAGAAATTGCCCATGAATATAATTTATCAAAACAGAGGTTTTGGTAGTAATTTTAGGCTCTTTCTGAGTGCTTATGAAACCTTACAACTATTTATAAATATCCATTTAATCCAACAAAGCAAGTTCTGTCATTATTTCCATTTTACAAATAAAGAAACTGAGGTCCATAACTTTGGCCATATCACACCAGGCAGTAAATGGCAGAGCCATGATTCATCCATACAGTTTAGCCCCAGAGTCAAAGCTCCAAATAATTCTGCTGAAAATTGAATTGTTTTTTTTAGCAACAAAAAGTTCAAGGTTAAACTTGCTGGCAAGTATTTGGGATGAAGTAAGGGCAGAATTAAGGGTAGGATGAAGGAGATAAGGATGGATATCCAAAGGACCACTTCCCCTCATACAGAATAGTACAAAGGAAACCCACCAAGAACTTCCTCAAAACACAGACTTGGTTCAACACAGGGCATATGAGAGACTGAGATCCCAAAGTTCTACATCATAGAACACTGATATGATAACTTCTGCTCAGAGAATATTGTCATCAGATTATTGAACCACATTGTGTTCATTAAGGTATAGTTTTAAGTTTGGTGTGTATGGAAAATCTAACTTTGAAGTGATTTAATTTTCCAGTGAATCTTGTAGGATAAACTAGCTGCAAAATATAACCCAAGGTAACAAATTAGTATTAATCAGTCAATTAGATATTTACTAAAAATTATAATTAGGGCTTCGAAATTCTGCATTTAAAGTCATGCTTGCAGATAACGATCACACCAGAGCTTGAGAGATCACTTATGCCCATGTTATCTCATGAGCATGAAGTCATATTCTGAGAGTGTACTGCAGGGGATTATTTATATCTTTCTGGTCTAGAGGTTGGGGAAGAGGGATGGTAAGATACCCAATTCATCAAGAAGTTGTCTCAAGTGAAGAGAGGAGCCAGGACACAGTGAGTTTTGTCCCAGTGTAAATTCTCTAATCCTTGGAAAGACGATTACCACAAACTGAATCTCAAGATAAAATTAAGGCACAGGTTATATATAAACATCACTATCCAGGATATCATAAAGGTAAAAAACAAAAAAGCTACAGATAGTCTTGGGATTTATGTTTTTATCTCCACATACAGTTCTCATCAAAGTAAAACAGAGAATAACAATCATCAAAGGGAGATTAGCTGTGTATACAAAGCTTACTAGAAATCTCTTAAATATTGGCCTAAAAAGACCAGACGTGTGATTTTTTTTCCCTGTAGCAAACTGTCATGAATTTTGGACACAATTTCTATCAATTAATATTTCTAATTTTGAGAGGAGTAGCATGTTGTTCTTAAAAAATGTATGCCAAGGGGCGCCTGGGTGGCTCAATTGGTTAAGCAGCCGACTTCGGCTCAGGTCATGATCTCACGGTTCGTGGGTTCGAGTCCCACATCAGGCTCTGTGCTGACAGCTAGCTCAGAATCTGGAGCCCTTTCAGATTCTGTATCTCCCTCTCTCTGTGACCCTCCCTGCTCATGCTGTCCCTTTCTCTCTCTCTTTCTCTTTCTCTCTCTCTCTCTCAGAAATAAATAAAAACATTAAAAAAATGTATCCCAGTAACTTTCTTCAGCATTAACCCAGGGCAGGATTAATAATAGTAATGATACAAATATCAAATTGGCCAGGTACGTTTACAGATAAAGTTTTATATCTTTATAGATTTATAATGCATAGTTGTCATTTGAATTATATAAGCAAATTAATTTGAATTACTTTAGATATATTTCAGTGTAAGTTCTGACTATGTAATATCTTTAATAAGAACTGCTAAGCACATGCCCAGTGATTCTCATGTCTGAACCTGAGTGGTAGGGGGTGGGATGGTCCAGGGCTTTTATTTTGTAGCTCCTCACCAATTTTCCCTTTCATGGGAATAAAGAGAAATTGATTACTGGAAGCAAGTGATGAGGCCTTTTGCTGCCTATACTTCCCAGTGACTCATGGATCAGGAAAGCAGAATCAAGAATGGAGCAAATCTGGGGCACCTAGATGGCTCAGACAGTTAAGCATCCAACTCTTGATTTCGGCTCAGGTCATGATCTCATAGTTTGTGAGATCAAGCCCCGCCTGTTTGGGATTCTCTCTCTCCCTCTCTCTCTGCTCCTTTCCATGCTCCTGTTCTCTCTTTCTCTGTCAAAATAAATAAATAAAAATTTTAAAAAAAAGAGTGGAGCTAATTCATGCCAGAGCCTCTTCCTTCCTCAGAGTTCAGCCATCTCATCACTTCCAATGACAGATTCAGCTGTCACCTTTTCCAAAAATCACTCTGAACAAATGACCTCCACCATGAAGCTGTTCTACTGAGGACTTTTCTCTACCCTGTGTCAGGATTTTGGAGCCAGCTTTCTGGCAACCATCCATTTCCTTTTCACTTCCAGAGTTCCTTAGATCCTACCTCCAGACAGATAAGCCAGATCAAATGGCCCATTCAGTGAGGGACTTTGGATAGAGCACTTTATTTGCACAATTTCATTTTTGGTCATTCACTGGACAGGTGATAACTGGACCCACTTTTCCTCATAGAGAGGTACAAGGCTAAAGCATCCTGTTTGCCATGCTTTATACTGAAGCACTCCAGTTAACTATCACAGCCCTGCACTTTTACCACTCTGGGTCCTCATTTGCTGGGAAGCTCATTTGCCAGGCTACCTTAAAGAAGGAAACACCAGGGTGCATATGAAACTATACTGCAGCTGATTGATTTAGGTGGAGTGGTACTTGGGATGGGACACCAGTCACAGTGAGGGCCAAGTCTTTTGTTTTGCCACAAAAAGGCACAGAGGAAGAGTCAAAAACAACCTCTATTCCTGCCAAGTTTGGCAACAAACTAGAGGGCACTTCGTAGAAATCCATTCTATGGCCTCCTGAACAGGGACTGGGCATTTATCATCAGCTCAGTTTGATTGAGCAGATCATTTATCTAACGGAAAACTTTATTAGGCTTTTAAAAATACTTGAATTGTAATTAGGGGCATCATGTTTTTCCTTAATCTTTTTTGAATGAAGGTGGCAAAAGAGATTCACACCCTAGAGATTGTTTTGTATATGTTTTTTAAAACGATAATTCTTTAAGTGCTTTTGTGGAACAGCCAAGAAATTGTTAATAACCACATTACATTCAGATTTCTGAAGAACTCAAGCAGAGATCCTCTGCTTATATGTTTACCCAACATGTTTTCTGGGACATCTCAGAGCTGAGGTTGCACATCTTTTCTGTTGACATCGACGTTATGACAACCATGTGTTTATATAGCCGGATGCTAGCCCTTGTCCACAATTTCAAATGCTTCACTTCACCACAGCTGTGCAGAGACCTTCCTGACCCTCTTTTAATCAGTATAATTAACTTCCAATGTTATAATTCTAGCGTGGTAGATATTTTTTCAGAATTCATCATTTGGTACTCAAAAAGAAAAATCTTTGATAAGTATTTTATTGTGAGAAGAAACCCTGCTCCCTTTATGCATCTAAGGAAAGCTAGTAGGCATTGACAGGCATCTGCCTAATCCTACATCATTTTCCCACAAAACTATATATGTTCATCTGCCTTCTGGTCAAGCAAGGGCTGCCCCAGAAACGCTTGCTTTGTTGAGGGGAAGGAGGCTGAGCAACCCATTCTACTTCTTACTCACATCCACATATGCAGAAATTAAAATCATTTAGGAATGATTCCATTTCTCCTAAGGATCTAGTTATACTTACATAAGCCTAGGGTTTCAAATTTCTGCATATCAAAGTTTTTCTGCTGTGGAATAAATTTATAAAAAGTCAAGTGAAAAAGAAGCATTCAAAAATACAGAGAATGAATATCAATTTACTACTCTGCATGATGATCACTGTTTTTCAGCAATAAATGGATTAAAAACATGATTATTATTTTTAGCAGCTGGTAGATGGGGGAGATAGAGAAAGAGAGGCAGGGAAAGGGAGGAAGGGAGGGAGTATAAGAATGAGAATTGACAGCTAAGTTGGGAGAAATATAAAAGGCATATGTTAAAGCAAATCGGGGACAAGGAAACAAATGTGTGCTTCTCTGCTGACCCAAAGCGTGTAAGGCTCATGGGGATTACAAAGCATCTAGTCCTTGGGGAAAACACGTGCAAAAAGAAAGGCAGGAAGCATTTTAAGTGTAGTGAATGGCAACGCATGGCAGGCATTGAAAGGGAAAGAAAAGTAGATAGGTGATGGAGGGGCAGGTGAGATATGGAGAGACCAACGGGGTTATTCAGCTACAGGGTACTTTGTAAAGACTGGTTTCCAGCTGTGTTCCAGTTGTCGCTATGAACAATGAATAAAGCTTAATTTCTTTTCCAAAACAGGTTTTTTATCTGTGTGTCTAGGGAAAATCAGATCTCTAGTAAATGGTTTAAAATCATGAGGGGAAATATATTTAGGGTACCACAGATATATTGTATCTAGAGATGCAAAAATTCTCAACAAGATCCTTGCAAATCGAATCCAGCAGCATATAAAAAGAATCATCCACCAAGATCAAGTGGGATTCATTCCTGGGTTACAGGGCTGGTTCAACATTCGCAAATCAATCAATGTGATACATCATATCAATAAAAGAAAAGATAAAAACCATATGATCCTGTCAATAGATGCAGAAAAAGCATTTGACAAAATACAGCATCCCTTCTTAATAAAGACTCTCGAGAAAGTTGGGATAGAAGGAACCTACTTAAACATCATCAAAGCCATCTATGAGAAGCCTTCAGCTAACATCATCCTCAACGGGGAAAAACTCAGAGCTTTCCCCCTGAGATCAGGAACACGACAGGGATGCCCACTCTCACCACTGCTGTTTAACATAGTGCTGGAAGTCCTAGCATCAGCCATCAGACACCAAAAGGAAATCAAAGGCATCAGAATTGGCAAAGAGGAAGTCAAACTTTCACTCTTTGCAGACGACATGATTCTCTACATAGAAAACCCAACAGACTCCACCAGAAGCCTACTAGAACTGATCCAAGAATTCAGCCAAGTTGCAGGGTACAAAATCAACGTACAGAAATCAGTTGCATTTTTATACACCAACAATGAAGCAACAGAAAGAGAAATCAAGAAACTGATCCCATTCACAGTTGCACAAAAAAACATATAATACCTACGAATAAACCTAACCAAGGATATAAGAGATCTGTATGATGAAAACTATAGAAAACTTATGAAGGAAATTGAAGAAGACACAAAGAAGTGGAAAAACATTCCATGCTCCTGGATAGGAAGAATAAATATAGTTAAGATGTTATTACTACCCAAAGCAATCTACACATTCAATGCAATTCCAATCAAAATTGCACCAGCATACTTCTCAAAACTAGAACAAACTATCCAAAAATTTGCATGGAACCACAAAAGACCCCGAATAGCCAAAGTAATCCTGAAAAATAAAACCAAAACAGAGGGATCACCATCCCAGACTTTAGCCTCTACTACAAAGCTGTCATCATTAAGACAGTATGGTATTGGCACAAAAACAGACACATAGGCCAATGGAACAGAATTGAGAACTCAGAAGTGGACCCAAAAGTATACAGCCAACTAATCTTTGACAAAGCAGGAAAGAATATCCGATGGAAAAAGACAGCCTTTTTAACAGATGGTGTTGGGAGAACTGGACAGCAACATGCAGAAGAATGAAACTAGATTATTTTCTCACACCATGCACAAAAATAAACTCAAAATGATAAAGAACCTGAACGTGAGATAGGAAACTATCAACACCCTAGAGGAGAAAGCAGGAAACAACCTCCTTGACCTCCACCGCAGCAACTTCTTACTTGACACATCCCCAAAAGCAAGGGAATCAAGAGCAAAAATAAACGGTTGGGACCTCCTCAAGATTAAAAGCTTCTGCACAGCCAAGGAAACAACCCAGAAAATTAATAGGCAACCAACGGAATGGGAAAAGATAGTTGCAAATAACATATCAGATAAAGGGTTGATATCCAGAATCTACAAGGAACTCACCAAACTACACGCCCGAAAAACAAACAACCCAGTGAAGAAATGGGCAGAAGATATGAACAGACACTTCTCCAAAGAGGGCATCCAGATGGCCAACAGACACATGAAACGATGCTCAGCATCCCTCCTCATCAGGGAAATACAGATCAAAACCACACTGAGATACCACCTCATGCCAGTCAGAGTGGCTAAAATGAGCACATCAGAGAACTCAAGATGCTGGCGAGATGTGGAGAAACGGGCACCCTCCTACACTGTTGGTGGGAATGTAAACTGGTACAGCCCCTCTGGAAAACAGTGTGGAGGTTCCTAAGGAAACTAACAATAGAACTCCCCTATGACCCAGCACTAGCACTGCTAGGAGTTTACCCAAGGGATACAGAAATGCTGATGCATAGGAGCCCATGTACCCCAATGTTCATAGCAGCACTCTCCACAATAGCTAAAACATGGAAAGAGCCTAAGTGTCCAGTGTCCATCAACAGATGAATGGATCAAGAAGATGTGGTTTATCTATACCATGGAATACTACATGGCAATGAGAAACAATGAAATCTGGCCATGTGTAGCAACATGGATGGACCTTGAGGGTGTTATGCTGAGCGAAATAAGTCAGGCAGAGAAGGACAAATATCATATGTGTGCACGTATAGGAGGATTAGGAGGAACTTGACAGAGGACCAAGGGGGAGAAGAAGGGGGAAATGGTGGGGGAAAGGGAGAGAGGCAAACCATGAGAGACTCTTGAATGCTGACAAAAACTGAGGACTGATGGATGTGGGGGGGAGGAGGGATGGGCATGGAAGAGGACACTTGTGGGGATGAGCACTGGGTGTTATGTGGAAACTAATTTGACAATAAACTATTTGTAAACAAAAAAAAAAGAATATATCATGCTAAAAAAATATATTGTATCCAGAGAAACTAATGCCATTTTTTAATGTGCTTAAGTCCATTTTTATATTTTGCCAAAGTCCTGATAAATGATTAAGATTCTTTATCTTTAGGAGTTCATTCAGCTTCAGCTATTGACTGGTGGTTAAAACAAATGCCAACTATTATCAGAAGCCCGAAAGAACAAATGTTCTGATTACTTATGGTTAAGAGACGAAAATCTGTTAGATAAGAAAATGTGGCAGAGGGGAAGAAAGTAAGAATAGGAAGAGCAGGGGAGGGCATTTGTTCATGGACATAATTATTTTTCTAGGTGTGTAGGAAGTGGGATAGCAAATTAGGACTGTTAATAACTTTACTAACTGAAGGAGATTTGGTGAATATGGTGTCTTGAGGTCTATTCTAACCTAAAGAGTCTGTGACTCCAATGAAAGATTTTGATACTGAAAATTTAGAATACTGGGATTAGTCATATTACAAAAATAAATGAAGATAACATTAGGAAAATGTATGTCAGAAAAAAGAAGCCATGTGATTCTGCATTCCGTGGCAGAATTTTCTGGAACACGAGTCCTTCTTCATGGATGCTACCTTATTACTAAAGTGATATAAAAGTGTTCCATGCTTTTGGATGAAGAGAGAAATTCATGGCTCATTTTACTATGTGATAAAGAAGGCCTTTGAAAATTTATAACAGTTTTTTTGCTTTTACAACATTTTAGCAAATTGGTCTTGTTTTAAATTTATTTGATTATGGTTGACATACATTGTTCCATTAGTTTCAGGTGTACAGCTTAGTGATTAGACAGGTTTATACATCATGCTATGTTCACCACAAGTATAGCTTCTATCTGTCCCATTATATATACCATATCAACAAAACAAAGGACAAAATCATGTGATAATCTCAATAGATGTGTAAAAATCATTTGACAAGATTCAACATCCACTCATGATAACAACTCTTAAAGTGGGGTTAGAGGAAACATACCTCAACATAATAAAGGCCATATGAAAAACCAACAGCTAACCTCATACTCAATGGTGACAAACTGAGAGCTTTTCTTCAAAGATTAGGAAAAAGACAAAGATATCTACTCATGACATTTATTGAACATCGTACTAAAAGTCCTGGCCACATGAATCAAAACAAGAAAAATAAGAGGCATCTGTATTGGTAAAAAGAGGTTTAACTGTCACTATTTGCAGATTATGTGATACCATATATAGATTATCCTAAAAACTCCACTAAAAAACTACTAGAAGTAATAAATGACTAAATAAAGTTGTAGGATACAAAATTAATACTCATAAATCAGTAACATTTCTATACCCTAATAATGAATTAGCGGAAACAAATTAAGAAAATAACCCCATTCGCAATTGCACCAAAAAGAATAAAATACTTAGGAATAAACTTAACCAAAGAGGTGAAGGACCTATACTCTGAAAATTATAAAACACTGATGAAAGAAACTGAAGATAACACATATGGAAAGATATTCCTTGCTCATGGATTAAAGAATTAATATTGTTAAGATGTCTGTATCACCCAAAGCAATCTACAGACTTGATGCAATCTCTATCAAATACTAACAGCATTTTTTTCACAAAACTAGAACAAATAATACTAAAATTTGTATGGACCCAGAGAAAAACCTGATTAGCCAAGCAATCCTGAGAAAGAATAAAGCTGGAGGTATCACAATACCAGATTTCAAAATATACTGCAAAGTTGTAGTAATAAAAACAGTATGGTACTGGCACAAAAACAGACACATAGATCAGTGGAACAGAATAGAAAGCCCAGAAATAAATCCATGATTATATAGTCAATTAATCTATGACAAAGAAGGAAAAATTTTGTTTTTAATGAAAGTGAAATCAAGAATGCTCTCAAATTCTATTGAAAGAAAAGACAAAAAAGTTAGCACTTTCTGTCCATCATTGCACACCACATCGCAGAAAACACGATGGAGTCCATTGCTGTTTTGGTAACAAAACCTAGTTACATAATGTGACAGGAAATGTCATATAAAAAGGCTTTTTTTTCTCCAGGGAGTGTAAGAGGTATTAAAATATTCAATAAGACACCTGGGCCAGTATAAATACCCACCAGCAACAATAATTTACTCCTTTTTTACTAAGAATAAAGAAATCTTTTTCTTTTCTCACTAGGATACCAAGAGCAATTAAGAACTAAGTTATTAAGAAGTTGATTATCAGCTCAGAGACTTATTTCCTGATGTAATCAGTAAAACTAAAAGGGTATTTCGGGATGTCAATGAAGAAGTGAAATATATCAATCACTAATATTGGTTAGTAACAAGGTACACAAACACATACAAGGTGTAGTCACTTATTTACTCTGCCGTATTTATAAAAAATCTCTTCTCCCTTTGATTCCCAGCTGAATCTGGCTTCTCAATTCAGTTTTTCCAACTTAAAGTGATAGTGTTCAGTAAATGGTTATTTTTTTTACCTAAAGTCAGCTCTTGGTGAATTGAGCCCTGCCTAACTTGACTTTCTCCTCTCCAGAGCTCTGGTGTTCAGTAGGGTCATAGAAGCAATCTCCAAAACTTTCCTGACCCTGAGCATGAGACTCACTTTGCCTACCATACCATGTCTGAGAGCATTCTAGAAAAGCATCTCCAGTGCAGTGATTAACAAGGTCCCCCCCCACACACACACAAGGGAACATGTGCAAATTATGCAGCAATTCCCTGTTTTGTTGACCTCAGAGTTTGATCTATTATTTCTAAAAGAAACACAAGGATCACTTATACCTTAGAAAAAGAACATTGTACAAAAGGAAAGATTTGCCAATGTTTATTTGAAAATACATCTATAAGTAGGTGTACTGGACCTTGAACTGCTACAGTAATGTGGAAAATGCCCTTCAGTTCTTTATTGTCCCAATGAAGGCTGGTGATGACATTTAAAAATGTTATCTAACTATGTAATAATAATTATTGAGATAGCTTCAATCTCACTCCTTCCATGTAAAAAAACATGCCACTTTACCAATAGTCTAGACCTTTCTGGAACACTTCAAAAGATTTTCAGATAATAGAATTTTTTTTTACCATAAATGAATGTTTTAAGTTTATATAGAAAATGGGTATTTGAATGATATAAATTGTTAAGCTAGAGCTGGACTCATATTCAGATATTCTGCCTAATATCATTGTCAATAGCACTGAGTATGTGAGAATACATAACCATTATCACAAAGCAATTTAGTTCTCTGGCAAAACATTTAAGGAATATTTGCCCTTTAAAAAATGTGGGCTTCATCTGGCAAGTTGCTTTTCATCAAATGGTTAGAGTTTCATAGATACTGTTTGACCACAATTTCCTGATCAGTGTGGGCCCAAACTTAATTCTCCCATTTCCAAAAGAAAACCAATATGTTAATTAAATGCTCAAAATGCTAGCTGCACAACTTATTCTAGAACAAAACCTTCCCATGGCATATACCCAAGTTCCTCTTATCATCACTCAAGTATTTAAAAAAAAATAGGAAAGAAAACATGCTGACAAGAAAATTACTTCTGAATTATCATGTACTATAGAAAGAAAGACATTTTAAAAAAACAATTAAAGGATAATTAAAGGTTAAAAAATATTCTGGAAAATTTGTTCAAATTCCTGCTTTGCATCAGCTTTGCAGTCAACACACACCTGTGTCCTGGGTGTTTGATCCACATGAAGCCATATAAGAAGCCTGGAGCTGTGGTTGCCAACAGTCGTGGGGACTTTGCTCAATTCAGAAACCATTTATAGGTTTCTTAACTATCAAAATTTCCTTTTCTGCCTAAAGAAACTTAAAGTACCCTTTCCTTTGTGTATCATCAAAAGAGAGCCAATATGTCTTGGACCGAGTTCTCAGAGAGTAGGAAAAAAGGGCCTCAGGGCTGTGAAGAAGGAACAGCCACCCCTAGTATCCCACAGCTCAGTGGGTCCCAAATTTCTTTTGCTCTCAAGACTCCTACACATTCTTAAAAATCACTGACTACCCCCTTAAATTTTCTTTATAAAGATATTTATATATATATACAATATGGAAATATAGAGTGCTCATTTTAAATTTTATTCATTTATTTTAAAATGGCAAGATTATATCCATAACCTATTAACATAAATAACACATTTTAGGAACAAATCTATTTTTTAAAATCAAATAAATTTTAGTGAGAAGAATAGCACTGTTTTACATCTTTTACAGATTTCTTGAATGCACAGCTGAATAGAAGTTGGATTCTCCTATCTGTTTCTGTATTTAATGTACTGTGGGATGTTGTTTTGGTTGAAATATATGAAGAAAACCAAGTTCCACACATATATGTGATTGGAAAAGGGAGGAGTCTTTTAAAAAACATATTTTTAGATAATTTGGGTAATCTTTGATACTACCTAAAGGCAGCAACAGTATTATCTTAAAAGTCTGTTGCTGGGGTGCCTAGGTGCTCAGTGGGTTAAGGGTCCAACGTTATATTTCAACTCAGGTCGTGATCTCATGGTTAATGCAACTCTGAGCTCTGTACTGACAACATGGAGACTGCTTAGGATTCTCCCTCTCCCTCTCTCTCTGCCCTTGCCCCACACACTCTCCTCTCTCTTAAAATACATCTATTTTTTTTTTAAAGTTAGTTGCAATGTCGAATTTGAACCATATTACTAAATTTTTCATATTCTTTTACATTAAAATTCATTGGTCTATCATATACTTTGAATGGATCTCGTACTGTACATAATTTTGTAACATCACACTTTGATCATTTGGAAAATATTGGTTGAGTTATGCAAATCTTCCAAATGTTAAAACACTTTATTTATAAAATATCAAAAAATCATGTTCATGCATCTCAATATCTCTCAATCTCATCAGAAGAGTTTTTAAGTATTGAGAAGCTATGAAGCTCATGGTGGCAGACACAAGTTTCCCAAAATTCTAATTTCATTTAAAAACTCAAATGTTATCATTGGCACAAATACTGTCACTTGGTTTCCTTGAAGTGGCCAACTTACTTTGTTTAGTTTCAAGGAAGTGTCTCCTAAATGCCCAAGGGGACATGCAAGAGTGCATATTTGTAATTTATTCTTTCAAGTAAATATATTGCTCCATGAAACAAGTAGCTCATTCAGTTTATAACTTTATCCCAAAGTGGTTTATCCTGAGACAACCAGCATACTTCAGGAGATAGCAGAGGCACTTAATTTGTATTTCCTATTTCATCATACACAGTACTAAAAAGGACTTGTACCCAAGGGTCGTGAGTTAATACAATTAACAATTTTTACTGATTCATTAATGCTATTCTTAGGTGAAACTGGCTTTGTGCTGTGCTTTTTGTTTTTGTTATTTTTCTACTGAGAATGTTTTGCAGCGAAAACTATAACAGTGACTTTTAATAAAGTTCTATGTCACTGCTTTTATTTGCATAAAAATTACCAGAAGTTTTACCACTATTTTTAAAACATCATTTACAACACCATTAATGTGCAAGTATCAACACAGTGTCTTGGTATTATTGTGAAAATGGTTTTGAATTTGTGGACCTGGGAACCCTCGGGGTCCAGGCACCACACACTGAGAACCACTGAGGTTCTCCATAGAAATCAAATGATAAAGAGAGAGTATACTATACAGATCAACTATGAAAAGTATTTACATGGTTATAAAATTGTAATATAACTATATTAGGAAAAGGGAGTGGTGAAATGGGTATTGATGGTGGGTAAGGTGAGGTGAAAAAGTTAAACCAAGTCATTGAAAATGGGAAGAAATAATCTCTTCAAAATAAAAAAATACATGGGTGCCTGGGTCACTCAGTCACTTAAGCAACCAACTCGATTTCAGCTCAGGTGGTATCTCATAGTTCATGAGATTGAATACTGCATGGGGCTCTGGGTTGACAGCATAAAGCCTGCTTGAGATTCTCTCTCTCTCTCTCGCTCGCTCGCTCGCTCTTGCTCTCTCTGTTTCACCCCACTGCATGCATGCACTCTCTCTTTCTTAAAATAAATATTCTAAAAAAGCATTACAACACTACTATTTTACAAAATACACTTGACAATAGAAACTGCTACAAAAGTTGAAAGTTGTGAGTTGTTCTGACTATCAATGTTCTACATGGTTTACTCCTCCCTTACCTGCCTATTCTCTCTTCCTCTACCTTTTGCTGACTCTGTTTCAGCCACACCAGCTTCCTAGGTTTCCTAGTGCATACCAGTCATTGCTGTCTACTTTGTTCTGTGCTTTCTGGTCTGCCTGGACCACAGTCTGCCCAGATATTAATCTTTAATTCCCTTAGGTCTTTCTCAATTAGGCCCATTTTAGAATTGTGTCTGCAACTCCTTCCAATACTTAGGATTTCCCTTTCTTTACTCTGTTTTCTCTCACACAGCTCCTACCACAATCAAACATATTAAATAATACTTGTGTTTATTATATGAATTTTTTTTGTCTGTGCCTCTCAGTCTGATAGAAGTCCATGTAGATAGGGATTTTGGTCTATTTTATTCACTGATGTATCCCAAGCACCTAGAGCAGTGTGCAGCATACACAATTGCTTAATACATATGTGCCGAATATATGCTTGAATGAAGAACAGGAAATAGTGAGGCATTACAGGTAACAGTTTGCTATTTCTCATCAGAAGACTTATAGAACCATTTCACTTTTCAACTTGTGTATGTATAACTTTACAAAACATAAAAGACAGACCCAGAATAGCCAAAGCAGTCTTGAGGAAGAACAACAAAGCTGGAGGCATCACACACTCAGATGTCAAACTATACTGCAAAGCTGTAGTAATCAAACAGTATGGTACTGGCACGAAAATAGACACATATGTCAAAGGAACAGGATAGAAAACTCAGAAATAAACCTATATACATATGGCCAATTAATCTATGACAAAGAAGAGAAGACTATACAATGGAGAAAAGACAGTTTCTTTAATAAATGATGTTAGGAAAACTGGACAGCTCCATGTAAAAGAATGAAACTTGACCATTTTCTCATATCACATACAAACTCAAAATGGATTACAGACTTCAGTGTGAGACCTGAAACCATAAAACTTCTAAAAGGAAACAGGCAGTAAACTCTTAGACACTGATTTTAGCAGTAATTTTTTGGATCTGTCTCCTCATACAAGGGAAACAAAAACAAAAGCAAACAATGGAGACTACATGAACTAAAAAGCTTTTTCACAGTGAACAAAGCCATCAACAAAACAAAAAGGCAATCCACTGAATGGGAGAAGATATTTTAAAATGATTTCCTATAAAGGGTTAACATCGAAATGCATAAAGAATTCCTATAAAACACACACACACACACACACACACACACACACACACACACACACACACAATCTGACTTAAAAGTGGACAGAAGACTTGAAAATATATTTTCCCAAAGACATATGGTTGCCCCACAGACACATGACTAATCATCCCTGATCATCAAGAAAATGTAAGTCAAAACTGCAATGAGATATCACCTCATACCCATCAGAATGGCTAGTATCAAAAAGAAATGAAATAACAAGTATTAGTGAAGACATGGAGAAAAAAGGACTTTTATGCAGTGTTGGTAGAAATAGAAATTTGTGCAGCCACTGTGGAAAATAGTATAGAGGTTCCTCAAAAACTTAAAAGTAGAAATACCATACAATCCAGCAATTCTACTGCTGGCAATTTAGTCCAAGGAAATGAAAACCCTAATTTGAAAAGATTTATTCATCCCTATGTTTACTATAGCATCATTTACAATACCCAAGATATGAAGCAACCTAAAAATCTATTAATAGATGAATAGATAAAATCTGGTGTATATATATGGAATATTATTCAGCCATAAAAAAGAACTAAATCTTGCCATTTGTAACCACATGGATTGATGGACTAAGAGGACCGAAATAAGTCAGAGAGAAAGACAAATACTGCATGATTTCACTTATATGAGGAATCTAAAAAATGAAACAGAACAGTAGCAGACTCATAACACTGAAAACACACTGGTGGTTGCCAGAGGGGAGAAGGAGTGGGAGATGGGCAAAACAGGTACAAAGTCAAGAGGTACAAACTTACAGTTATAAATAAAGTCACAGGGATATAAATATAGCAGCATAGCAGAGGAAATGTATTCAATAATATAATAATTTTGTATGGTGACAGATGGTAACTATATTTATCGTGTTGTGCATTTGTAATGTATATAAATGTGGTATCACCATGTGGTGTACCTGAAACTAACATAATAGTGTATGTCAACTTTATTTCAATTAAAAAAGATAAATGTATGGAAAGAAATATATAATAAAATAATGTCAGTAGTAACTGAAAATATAAAATATTAATTCAGAAGTTATGAGAGAAGGAGGACTGAGCAGGAGCTGAGGAGAAGAATCAGGAGTTTAAGAAAAGTAGAGAGGACATGGAAGGAGCAGCTGCAAGTCATGGTGGGGGAAAAAGCCTGGTTGAAAGCCCCATGGGAGAGCAGGACAGTCTATAGTATTGCTTCTGACTCTCATGGAGACTTTGCAGAACTCAGAAGGAAAAACACCCCTTTTTCAGGGGGGAGGCATACCCACACAGGGCACATGGCTTGTCAAGCAAGGCATGCACTAGATTTCAGTCATTTCCCACCTACTTGACCAAGTATTCTTATGCAGGAAAAATCCTGCACGAATGATCCTAAGCAGTTCTGATAGGTGAGTCCTAGGGGAAGTCAGTGTTAACAGGACCCATTCTTCTCACCCTCGTTAGGCCCCAAGAATGTGTTTCCAGCAGCTCCTGGGCCAGTAATATCCCAGCTCCCTCCTAGGACAAAGTTTTAAAAAATGGAGGACAAGGAAAGGCAAAATGCCCAGTCTCAGACCCATATGTGTTTTAATAGGAGACAGATACTAAAAATGAGAAAGTTTGAAGGTGCGAAGATAAAAATCAATACCAATGGGAGAAAATGGCACAGAAAGTGAAGACGTGTGATGAAAATAAGTGTAAATATCTAGTGGCAGGTGCTTTCCTGTTTTAATATAAAGGAAAGAATTTGAGAACAAGGAACAAAACAAGAAATAAAGGACACAGAGAGGACACAAAAAAGGTTCACAATTTGGCTTAGAGTCAGCTCTGTTACCCTCAACTGCATGTGGACAAGTAAAAACTGCAGCCAATATGCTGTTGCCCACTGATACACACAAAGCCCAGTCCCAACACATACTGCCAATGCTGCCTCATCAGGTTTAGGAGATTTGCTTTAACTTCACCCATGCCCTAAAGGACTTATAGCTACCCATTCAGTCAACAAATAGTCATTGTCTCCTATGTGCCAGGAACTGCTCTGAGAGGTGGAGACGCAATGGTGAAAACATATATGACCCCAGACCCTGTGGAGCTTACAGTCTTGAGCTGAAGACTGCTGTTAATCAGAACTTCTTAAAATAAAAAGTGCTATAAAGAAGAGAAGTGCTAGTACACAGTGCCATGAGAGCACATAAGAGGAAGATCTGGCCGGGTTGCAAACTTCAAGAGCACGTCCAGAAATAGTAATAATTGAGCAGGAATCTGATGAGGAGGCGTTACATGTTACATGCAGGAAAAACAGAAGGTAGGAGAATCAGCATGTGCAAAGTTCTTCTGGTGAAAGGGTAAGGCAGAGAATGAAGTGTCCAGATAAGCCATGTGCTGAAGAATGCATAAGAGTTTGAGGTTTAGCAATGGCAACACCAAATGAAACATTGTAGATTTTCCTATGGAATTCTTTAGCCCAGGAAAGAATGAAGCACTTTAAAGTACTTTTAAACACAGTAGTGATGTGTTTATCTTCTTTTGAAAACCATACTCTGGAGTAGAACTGGAGTGTGGACTGGGTGAGGGGACAGATGGAAAAGACAAATTAGGATGTGGCAAAGTAGGTGAAAAGTGATAGTCATCTGAGCTAAGATAGTGACAGAAAAGAGGGAGAGAAGTGACTGGGTTTAAGTTTTACTTAGTAAAATCATCAGAGCTTAGATTGGGTTGGGTATGTGGAGGGAGGAAAAGAAAGGTATCAAAAATGGTCACTGATGTCTCGATTCTGCAACCAGATGGAGGATAGTGACAATCTCTGAATAGACAACAACTGAAGAAATTCTTAGGGTAGAGAAAGGAAGGAGGGGCTAAGGTATATGAATTTAATTTGAGGCTTGTTAAATTTGAAATGGCTTCAGGATATTTAACAGAAGATGTCATTTGGAGATGAGTAGTCAGTCTACAAATAAGAGGAGTTATCTGCATTGGAGAAATACATATGTGAACAATCTACCCATAGGTATCAACTGAACCTACAGAGTAGATGTCACCTTCAAGAGACCAGAGTCAGGAGATGAGACCTACTAACTGTGACCTCTAACATATAATAAAAGGGACAGAGGAAGGAGAGCCCTAATAGTGTCAGAGGCAAAACAACCAAAGAGGAAGGGAGAAATTGTGTGGTGCTGGGCAGGGCCATCCCACCTTGCATGTCTTTTCCGTGTAGGAATGAGAGTTCATGGGAAACACAGTAGAACCTACAAGTGTGATTTTTAAAGTTGCTCTTCTCTCATGACTTGTTCTCTAGTGTTTACCAAATTCAAACAGGAATTGTTTCCTCTTGGAGACCATAAGTCATCAACAGCTTAATATAAAGATCAAGAGACTCTTGCTCACTTCCAATGTCCCTGATCCCATGAAAGACTGAATCATGTTGAGGAAAGTGTAGACTGACCTATCCAAGAACATCCTGTGCTGAGCTAAGAAGTACTTATGAAGCTGGGCAACTTATGGGGAAAAGTATAATATTGTTTTTTTAAAAAATTACACTCAAGTTTAAGACAGCAAGGCTGTTTAAAATCAATCCTGAATAAATAACATCCCTTATAAGTAGAATATACATTCAGGAAAGGTAATATGGCAAAGATAGTTGGTTTCTTCACAGAAACATATTCTTCTCTTTCTTAAATAAATCCTAGATTTTTAATTGGTCACAGTGTTATCCTGTTAAAGGACGACATTTCCCAGCTGCTCTTGCAGCTATATATGGCTATGTGATGTACAAAGAAGTACTGTCTTGTATGGGACTTTTAAAAATTCTGTTTAAAAGGAAAGATTGCCCCACCTACTCCATCTTGCTGGCTGTAATGCAAATGTGAAGGCTGTAACTGACAGCCATGTGGGCTGTGAAAACACTAAGGACACAGGAGCAGCAAGAGAGAAAGTAGATGGTCCGTCATGACTCTTGAACCACAATAAGAATCCTTGTCTGCATGAGATTCCTTTCCCTTGTGAGAAATACAAATGTTTTCACAGGATAAGCATTGTTTTAGTGGGTGGGCTTCTGGTTATGCAACTGGACCTAGTCCTAACAGCTTCAAGTGATGACCTGAGAAAGAGGTAAATTCTATGTGAGACTTTCAAGGTGAGGAGAGGTAACTGAAATCAGTAGATTAGCAGAATAATGTTCTAAAAGAACATTAAATAGATTCAAAGAAAGATTCTATTGTCTGTAAAATTAATCAACCTTGGAGTGTGAGATTTAATATAGGTAGATCAAAGTCCTTTTGTGTTACATATCCTTTTTAATTTGTTTTTCATAGCATTTGAACTTATTTTCCCATAACACTTCCCATCTCACAGCATAGAGTTGAGATTACTTCTAAGATTAACTTTAAAAAATCAGAATTTACATTTCACAAGAGGGGCAAGGAGATGATGATAGAGCACCCAGCCGTTTAAGTGGACACAAGCCTCAATGAACAGATGAATGGTATGTAGAAATGCTGAAGAAGGGGCATCTGGGTGGCTTAGTCGGTTAAGCGTCCGACTTTCGCTTGCGTCGTGATCTCGCGGTTCGTGGGTTCGAGCCCCGCGTCGGGCTCTGTGCTGACTGCCAGCTCAGAGCCTGGAGCCTGTTTCAGTCTGTGACTCCCTCTCTCTCTGACCCTCCCCTGCTCACGCTGTCTCTCTCTCTCTCTCCTAGAAATAAATAAAACATTAAAAATTTGAAAGAAAGAAAGAAAGAAAGAAAGAAAGAAAGAAAGAAAGAAAGAAAGAAAGAAAGAAAGAAAGAAAGAAATGCTGAAGAACAAGCAGCAGTGAACTCAGAGCCTCTCAGTGTATTCACTGAGGGCTAACAGAGGCTGGGAAATGTGCCAGGGGTGAGATGGGCTAACATCCCAGGAATTCCAAAAACTATAGCTCAGTGAGCTTAACATCAATCTCCAGCAGAAGTCTAGAATAGATTATTAAATGAACGGCCTATGAGCATTTTAGGGGAAAAAGAGGAGAATTGATGATCCCAGCTACCAGAGTAAAATTTCCTTCTAACTCTCATTTGCTGGTTCTTTTCTTCCTTATGTATTGTTGTTTCCCGGGAGACTATCAAGTCTCTGCTGGCTCCACATCTGTCTATCTGCAGGATAGCTCATATACATTCACAGCTGTAACGACAACTATTCATGGGGAGTCAACAAGATGGTGAAACCCCAGAAGTAGAAGAGGTTGTGAAACATTTTAATATAATTACACGGGAAGTGTTATAGTGTGTAAATAGCAGGTCAGTGGGGGTAACTGTTTCTAATTTGGACACAATAGGGAAGTTAATCTGCCTGTGAGGAAAAAGAAGGAATGCTTTCTTATTTCTTTTCTCACTATTTCTCAACTCTTCTATCTTTCTTCCTTCCCTTGGAATGGAATACAGAGAAGACAAGGACAAAACTAAGAAGAGGTACGGGGCGCCTGGGTGGCTTAGTCGGTTAAGCGTCCGACTTTCGCTTAGGTCATGATCTCGCGGTTCGTGGGTTCAAGACCCGCGTCGGGCTCTGTGCTGACTTGCCAGCTCAGAGCCTGGAGCCTGTTTCAGAGTCTGTGACCCCCTCTCTCTCTGACCCTCCCCTGCTCACGCTGTCTCTCTCTCTCTCTCTCTCTCAGAAATAAAATTTAAAAAAATACATTAAAAAAAAAAACTAAGAAGAGGTAGTCAAGTTGAAGATGCAGGGAGCAGACCAGTTACACGGGAAAAGAAGAAATTCCACGATTAATAACTGAGAGCATATTTTGATTATAAGGCCTGAAATAAGGAACCTCTGAGCACCATCATAATGGCTGTGTTCTATACATGAAGTGTGAGTGATTACAGATGAATTTCTGGGTGGTACTTTCTGGTATGATGCAAAAACAGCAAGAAACATGGAATAAGACCAAGAGAACCTGGAAGAAAGTAATCTTCACCACCCCTCACTAAAGATTTTCACCATTTCATACTGTAAAATATCCAGTCCTGGATGTGACTGAGTACCACTATTTTTATTTAGAGATTTCCCATGACTCAGTTGAGCTTAACTGTATTCAGTTCTAATTTTCTAGTGTAAATTGTTTTATTTTCAACTCATTCTTCTATTGTCTTCTTAAAATCCTGAAGAAGGACTGCCTGTTGGTGGTGTTACAGATGAAGACATCTGAGTAACGTAGCTCCCTCCTGATAAGTGCAGTTAAGATTCTGTTGCCAAGAGTGAGCAAGTCAGGTAAATAGCACAGGTTCCAGAACTTTCCCTTTACAAAGTTTATTCAGGTCCATGCTGGTAACTGCAAAATCCACTGACAGACCTTCCCAGTTCTGAAATCCTATCTGCCTATTATGCTTTGCTCTAACAAACTCCTCCAGGAACAGGATTGAAGACCTTGTCTTTCCCAGCACTGTTCTCCATCTTAGTCAAGGGTATCCTCACTGCCATCCATCCCATTTAATCAACCTACACGCCTCAGAGTTACCAGCATCCCTCTATGCCCATATACCCTCCCTCCTTTCCATCAGCCACCAAAGTCCTATTGATACCACCTCCAAAATTCTCTTGTATCAGTCAATTCCATTATCTCCTTCCTCTCTGCCACTGCCCTAGTTCAGTCTCCTATCCATTCTTGTCTTCTGTTATCTTTCTAAAACAAAAATCTAATTATTTCACAGCCATACTTTAGAAAACCTTCTATGGTTCCAAACTGCCAACTGGATGAAGGCCAGCTCTTTAATAAAGCTTTCAAAGCCCTTAAGAATTGAGTTCTACCTTTCCAGCTGTCTTATCTCCTATGCTCTTATTTTCCCTTTCTCTTCTTCCCTCCCTGTTTTCACAAAGACAGACATACAGACAGACAGACAGACACACACACACACACACATAGTCTATAATCACCAAAGGCGAAGTCTTCTAAATGTAAACAGCAAACATTTACCCCCTCAGAGCCATATCACAATCACAAGGCTTTCCTTCTTGGGCTGGAATTACTGCATTATTGTTTTCATAAACACCACCAATACCACTTATAATGCTACTGATTCTCAGGCCCAGCTCACATATGACCAGCTGTGAATATTCTTCTTTAATTCCTGAAGGCCCAAATTGGTAATTGTCTCCTTTGGGTTTCCATAACAATTTGATTGTAATGCTGGCTTGTTTTTTTCTTTTTATTATTTTGAGTGCCTGCAATGTACCAGCACTGTTCAGAGTCCAGGAGATTCAGACCTGGAAGACATAATACAGGTCCAATGCCAGGACATTTGGTATGGGTATTAGTCGTTGGGCAGAACACTCCAAGAGTATCACTCAGAAGATGAGGAGTAGTAGGGGGGTGGGGCAGGAGTATGGAGTGGGGCTGGTGGGAGAAAGAGAGAAAGCATTTCCATTGCTTGGTTCTTAGGCCTTGTTCATCATATTCAATATTTTATCAGTAGCTTTGACAAAGGCAGAGAAGGCACATCAAATAACTCAGCAGATGACACAATACAGAGGAAATGCCTAAGATAGTAATACACAGAATATGAATAAAATATACAGCAGTAGGTGACTTCCAGGTTAACCCAAAGAGATACACAGGGATAATTTAAAGGTGTGCACTTCATGTTCAAAACATTGTACAATAACAAGTGTCATAGGATGAGTAGGCTGATTAAACAGTGATTCAAGTCCATTGGGTTTACTTGAATAAAATAGCCAGTATTTACTGACCATAGATTTTGTTCCAAGTATAGTGACAAAATCTTTATTTGCAGTGTCATTTTGTATGCTCACAACAACACTATTATAATCCTCATTTTACAGACTAGGAAACTGAAGCACAGAGTGTTTAATTTAAAGCCATATAGATAGAAATGATGGACCAAGATTTGAAACCAAGCCATCTGATTTTGAGGCTTCACAATCAATCATTAGGCAAGAACCTGAAGCTGTCAGCACAGAGCCTGATGAGGGGCTCAAATACACGAAACCACGATCATGACCTGAGCTGGAGTCTGATGCTTAAACAACTGAGCCACCCATTCAGGTGCCCCAAGATATGACTAATTTATATAGCAAATACATTATTGGGTTATATTAACAGGAATATTTTGTCTATATCAGAGGAGGTAATTTTCAACCTAGCCAATTGCTCACTAACCAAAGTCAAGTATGGAATGATGAACTTACTTTTGGAAGTACAGTTTTAAAAGAACATGGACAAACAGAAAGCAGTCAGATGAAGACAGTTAGGAGCATATAGGTCCTGATATTTAAATATTTGATTTAAAATTTGAAGCTCTGTAGATGGCCTAGAAAAAATAAAACTCATAAGACATATATTAGTTCCTTCCAGCGGTTTAAAAAGAATCAGTCATGCAAAAAGGGATTATATTTATTTTGCATTGCTGTAAGAGGAAAAAATCAGGACAAAAGAAGAAGCATCTTTTGACTCAGTATAATGAAAAACAATTATAGTATTTAGAGTTGTGAGCAAATAGTTCTCTTCACAAACAAGTAAGCCTCCTATGGTAGAAGTACCCAAGTGAATCTAGTTGAGCACAGGCAAGGTAATGTAGACAGCATTTCTACAGACAGTATTCCTGTATCATGTGAGAGGGTTAAAAAAAATTGCCCCTAAATTCCAGTCTACTCTACCTACTCTAAGGTTTGCTTTTCTCAACCCTAATTTGACAATACTATAGTTAAATAGAATGATGCATAGCAGGCTTTTGCATAGGGCTGCCAATAAGCAGATGCTCAACAGTTATGCTTCCAGTGGCCTAATTTGTAGATATTTATGTTCAGAGACTTTCCATGGTCAACACGATCTGTTGATGTGTTTCTGTAAATAAGAATATGGTTATTTTAAGGCACAGTCCCAAAATTCTTTGATATTCCTCTGGTCAAGAGGTGGGATCTATGTTCCTAACCCTGGAATCTGTATAGGCTTGTGCCTACTTCAATCAATAGTGTACAGTGGGTGACATGTGACATCTGAGGCAGAGTCATACAAAGTAATGTAAGTTTTTGTTTGTTTTCTAAGATGCTTGTGCTTAGAGCCCTGAACCACCACATTAGTTGGACCAACCTGAGGCCACTATGTTGTGAGAAAGCCAGGCCCTATAGAGAGGCCACATTGTCACCACAGTGCTTGCTAATCTTGGTCTTTAAGTCACCCAGCCAGGATGTGTAGTGAAGGAGCCTCCAGATGAGTCAGTGTCTGGTCATTGAGTAATCTTCAACCTTTGAGTCTTCCCAATTGAGGTTCTAGACAGCATGGAACAGAGACAAACCATCACTGCTTTGTCCTATCCAGTTTTCTGACCCGCAGAATCTCTGACCATAATTAAATGATGGTGGTTTCATAATAATAACCAAGACAGGGTAGGTAACATTTCATATATAAACAAACTTTCTAATATGTGTGTGTGTGGGGGGGGATGAATTACTACAGTAGAGAGTGCATGAAAGAAAGGTCATAGCTACTTGTAGTCAGGAGGCACTGATAGAATAGGAGCAAGTACTCTACAATGACATTTGGTCAATATAGACCATTTTATGCTCAAAAAAATCTACATTAAGTAATCCCCAGTAGGAGGACTGCACTGGGATATTTAAAACAACATTATTCATTCATTCATTTGACATTGATTGACCTTGTGATTTTATCCAGGGCAACCTAGATATTGCAAAGAAATGAATTTGAGTTAATTTGTGTAGTAAGCCCCTATCTTATACAAAAACTGCCCAAAGCTATTCCTAAAACCAGGAATAGACATTAGGATATTATTTTATTCTCTCTCATAGAGTACAACTACATAATAACTTTGAATTCTGTTGGAAAATTGTACATTATGTGAAATTCTTAAAAAAGACATGTGAATAGTTTGTGATTTCTAATTAGCTATTACCTTTTTATATCTAGGTATATTATTATTATTATTCTCTTGTTAAATAAAATACGTGGTGCCACACTTCAGGCAGGGCTTGCTTTCTTTACATCAACAAGTTAAAGTAAAAATGTAATTGCAGAGAAAAAAAATCCAGGTCCCTCAATGCTGCTGGGTCTTGTGGGTCAAGGCATAAAAGATAATGCTCCCCCCATAAAAGATGAAAAGTCCCCCCTGGTCTTCTGTTGTGTGGAGACTAACAAAAACCCATCGATTACCTTTTAAGCCTACCTAGTGGTAGACAGTAGGAATTGATAGCATGCCAAAAACAAGTGTTGATTAACACCTACTGTGTGCCATCATGTGGTAGGTATTATGGTGGTTATGAAAGTCTAGGACTCAGGATCTTTCAGAGACGGGTTGGGCACAAAACACAATTACAGAATCCTGACACACATATTCATTTATTTCATTCTTATGAAGCATATTCTAAGTTCCAAGCCCTGGGGATAAAAAGAATAAGACATAGCCCATACCCATGCGAGGCTTGCATATAGTCTAAGGGACAGATGTATTGTCAGATAAAGCATCACCTTATAACAAGGCAAGTGCTCTAGCAGAGAAATAAACCAACCACCATGGGACAGTGAGAACACAGGACAACTTTGCTGAGAGAGTGAATAAACACCTACAGAGAAATCTTGAATGAGTTTTTCAGGTAGACAAGATACAACAGGAAAGACACAGACATATAGGCCAGGGGCTTGGTGGTTTCTGTGGTAAAAGAGAGGAGGTTATGCCAAGCAAACTCTAGTCGTTCTGTAGGAAACAAAGAATGAAGAGGCAAAGTTCAGTCTTGCTCTTTTTCCTCTATAGGAGTATAAGAAATGGAAAGGTCAATGGGGGCTGTATATAGAAAAAAGCTTCATAGACTATGTGGAACTTAACCTACACCTTTTTAAAGTAAGTTTGATGGGTTGATTAAAAAAAAAATGGAGACAATCATTTGAGGTAGGAAAATGATAAGAATAAAAGCATAGACAAGAAGGAGGCGGCCCATGCTTAGAAGAGCAGAAGTCAGGAGGCTTGCCTGCACTTGAGAAGAAGGCAAGAAATTGCACACAAGTGGGAGAGCAAAATGGGCCACTTAATGGACTGGTCGCAGAGAGGCAACCTCATTGTCAGTTATAAGCTTGTAAAATAACCAACATCAATGTTTCAAGGATAGTTAAGATAATTAAAAATACCCGTACTTTGCTTGCTTTTCTTCCTTTTGGAAAAAAAAGGGAGGGGGTGTGTGTATTTTTCTCAATGGAGGAGGAGAAAATACAGTTGCCTAATATCTACCAATCACTGTATTGAGACATATTACCGAGTAATATCTCATTTAATTCTTAAAGCAGTCCAACAATGTTGTTATTAGAATCCCTGTATTAATGATGTGGAATCTGAGGAAACCCAGAAGTTAACCAATCAGTCACAAGGTCAAGATTTTAGACCAGATCTATCTGGCTTCAAAACCCACATTTTCACAAAGAGGGTGAGGTGAAGGCTGAGAACAAAGAGGAGATAGCACTACCTATCCTCCATGATTTGCTCGAATTTTAGGCCAACGTGCCTCAGATCATGACTGTTTTGAAGTTCAAGTTCTTAATATTAAACACAAAGGAAACAAACCATGCACAAACATTATATCCTCTTCAGTCTCCTGATACTGCTGTTAAGATGTGCTGTACTACTTTATCAGATGGTGCAGGAAGAGAGGAAAGGACAAGCCTGGCATGGTAAGGGCTCATTTGAGTTCATCTCTAAGGTCAGTAAGGTTCCTGACTGGAGACACTCGATGTTATTTTGTGTAGGCAATATGTCAGAGGGTTTGCCTTAAGATGAAGATATCTAAAATGATCAAATCTGAGATGCCTGCAGCAAAAATACCCAAACCAGAACAAAACAGACCCTCTGAATAGGAGACCAGATGGCTGAATGGAGTCCTTTTCTCAAGGGTGACGTGCTTATTTGGCACTGTTATTGTGCAAGTTCATAAGAAACTCACACATTCCCCTTTAACACTTCCACAGGTTGTGTATCATATTTACTTAGGAGCCTCCATAGTTGAACCTTCCTTTCAGAAATATTTGGTAATCAGAATATTTGCTCCAGATCCACTTGCTCCAGTTAAAAACCCAAAATGACTGTATTTGAAACAGCCTCTTTTCGACCAAGTTCAGGAAACCATTATAAAATCTGTGTGTTCTCTTAAATCATGAACTTCCTGGCAACTAAGTCAGTCATCACTTTTCTTTAGTAAACATCTAAGCTGTTTCCATGAAAGTTGTTATTTGGAAGCCATCATCATCCAAGACAGTCACACACTGTCCTCCCAAATCGAATATTTATTCTATGGATTCTTGCATAAATACTCTTTGCATAAGAGATGACACAAGGCCTACAGCTCCACCTCATTAATATTTGTTTCATTATTTTGCTGGAGGATGAAATAGACTTAAAATAAGATAATTATATTACTGACTTTGGGGCTCCAAAGAGAGGAAGAAAGATTAGTATTACTACTTCCTAATCCCCTAACTCTTCTCACGACTTCAAAAGATAATTGCCTGTAATTCAGAAAGTTCATGTGTTAATTTAGTTAAGACCCTAGAAACACACATAAGACCCAAGGAAGACCTAGGGACGCCATCTATAATCTTTTCCCTAACAGGATTATTAAAGACAAGATGATTCTGAAGATGCTGTGCTAAAATGATGGAAAAATTTTTTTCAGTTTGCATGCCTGCACAAAACAGAAATGAAATAATTTATTTGATAGTACTGGTACTAATATGTGGTTCAGCATTTTTTTTCTTAGAAGAGTAATACATGCTTGTGATTTTTTTTTAGAAGATCAAAGAGTGTATGGTAAACAGCAAAGTATTCCTCCCTACCCTACCTTCCCGTGTACTCTAAACATTCTCTCCAAAAAAACTGCTGTGAAAGCTTGTATCCACATACAAATATTTATCTATTCTGGTTTTTTCTTTATATTATCGTCTTTAAATTTTGTCTGCATAATAATATATCTTGGATATATTTCCTACAAAAATTTACATCCACATTATTTATAATGTTTCCTCAGCATTCCATTTTATAGCTATACAATAATTTTATCACTAGTATCCCATTAATGGACATTTGAGTTACCAGGTTTTTGCTCTTATAATCAATATTGCATGCATTAACCCTACATGTTTCCTTATGTCAGGAGCCTACTGTAAGATAAATTCTTGCTGGTGGAATTGCTGTGTCAGAAGGTGTACATGTTTTTAAATTATCTAACTGGGTTATGTGCTACATGCCATGAGGATAAAAATATCAATTTCTAGACAAAATTTATAGAAAAATATGAATTTATTTTTATTTGAAATGAGAAATTATAATTACTGATTTGCCTCCAAAATATGACAGATCTGTAAATGAACTCTTTCCTTTTCTTTAAATTTTTTTAATGTTTTATTTATTTTGTGAGAAGGAGAGAGACAGTGCGAGCAGAGGAGGGACAGAGAGAGAGAGCGAGAGACAGAATCTAAAGAATGACTCCTGCCTCTGAGCCAGCTATAAGCACAGAGCCCAACTTGGAGTTCGAACCCACAAACCGAAGGATCATGACCTGAGCCAAAGTTGGAACCTCAGCTGATTGAGCCACCCAGGCACCCCTCCTTCTTTTGCTTTAACACAAGAGGTTTCAATTCCTGGCTTCAACATGTCACAAAAGGACATCCATGCACCATAGGACTTAGAATTTCTTTAAAAAAAAAAAAACAACATTTTGAACAATGTTTCATGTTTACATATTTCACAAACTCCATAAAATAAATACTGTCTGTGAAATAGTGTAGAAAAGGGATCTTTCATAGGAGTTAATTATTTGGACCATAACAAAAAATAAAATTTTTTCCCCCACAGAGGAAAACTTGAACTGCTAAATCAGACCAGTGGTGCTGCTTGGCAATTTGAGCACAACACATAACAAGTACGTCTGCCCCTGACACAGTACAGAAACATGGACTTCCACCTGCTCAAATATTCAAAAGTCATTTCATGGTTGTTATATTCTAAGACAAATTTTCCTGGGCATGCCTAGTCATGCATGCATTAGGCATGCCTCCCAGCCAAAATAAACTGCACTTCAATATAAATGGAAAGCCAAAGCCTCCAGTAGGTCCATTTTCTATCTTATTCTTTTTCAAATACTCCTTTTTCCATTTCCTTCATTCTCTAGATTCGCTCGCTCTCTATTAATAAAGGGATTTTTCCAAGAAAAGTTTCTAACTATATTATATACATATATATGTGTGTATATATATTATATAGGTATTTGTTCTTTAAATGTTACTATGTAATCACCCTCCCTAGCAGGGGGCCTTTGGTCTCACTGTCAAAATTGCTAAACAGGAAGGTACAGGCAGCCTGTGATGGCTCCCTTGTCAATCTCAGTGGGCATGAGCAGTTGCTGGAGCTTGCAGTAGCAGTTGCTAGGCAACCTGTTCATCTGCTGAGCCTGATATTTCAATTCGGCAATGGTAAACGTCTGTATGTTCTGGCCTTTCCAAACTACCTTCATTACATAATATCTACCATTATAATAAAGGGGCTCCAAATGTTGAGGGGTGTGAGGGTAGCGAGGGAAATAGGTGCAGCTGTGGCACTGAGATAATGTCAAACTAGACTTTCTGCATATAAAAAGTATAAAATGATGACATGTTTAACACTCAGTCCTTCCTGGCAGAGCACTGACAAAGCATCATGCTGGGGTGATTTACTTGATCATATTGAATCAAATCTTGTTATCATTCTAGAAAAGTTTCTAACTGCCATTATAATGAAGGCAAAGCAGCAATGGCCTAAAGAAATAAGAATGTTAATGTTCTGGATATAATAAATGAAGCTAGTCTAGCTAGCCAAGTACTTGTCCAAAGGACAATTCTTGGTAACTGACTTTCATGGAGCTACACTTAAGTCTGAAAAGCAGCAGCTATGTGAATATTTCAGGTTGCCAATCTTGCTAAAACATTTTTCTAAATAAATGTCTGGGTTTCTAGTAAACTCATTGGAAATGATTTCGAATAGTCCACTCTCTACCCTTGAGTTTATTTTAGAATAATTATTGTAATAAGATAGATCAAAGCACGGTTTTGTTCATTCATCCACTGTGTTGAAGTTTTCCCTAATTATAAAACAGAAGTATACTAATTAAGATATGGGTTTTGTAATCAAAACACCCAAGTAATATCATCTTTTAAAAAATTTTTTTAAATATTTATTATTGAGAGAGAGAGACAGAGCATGAGCAGGGGAGGGCCAGGGGTGTGACACTGAATGTGAAGCAGACTCCAGGCTCTGAGCTATTAGCACAAGGACTGATGCGGGGCTTGAATTCATGACCACGAGATCAGGGGCTTGAACTCACGACCATGAGATCATGAACTAAGTTGAAGCTGGACGCTTAATGACTGACCCACCAAGACACCCCCCAAGTAATACCCTCTTAATGAAGATAGAAAGCGATTTTTCTCACACAAAACAGTTTGGCATAAAAGTCCAGAGGTGATACAGTGGCTTCTGCTGTTTATATTGTCACCTTCAACTTGAAGTTTTTATCTCATGGTCTGAGATACATTCTAGCCAATTAGAAGGCTAAAAAGAAAGTGAACAAAAACTCCTTCTCCATAATTGCACCTATTGCTTCTGCCTACCAGAGGGCAGAACCTGGTCACCCCTAACTGCAAGGGAGACTGGACAATGTGGTTATCAATTGAGAAGACATGTGTCTGTCTAGCTAAAACTCAGGGTAGCTATTATAAAGAAAAATCAGGAGTGTGGATATTCAGGGACAACTAACTGTCCTTGCCACCAAAACAAAACAAACCTAAACAATCCTCAGCAGTGCTAGACGGGAGAGTAATGACATTATTTTAAACTGTAAAAAAATATTTTTGTAAGTTATAATAATATCCTAGGAATGGAAGGAGACTAAGAAAATAACTAAAAACAAAACGAAGTTTTGTTTACTCCTTTTTTTAAATTGTAAGCAGAGTATTTATTACTCATTGACAACTTGACAGAAATTTTCCAGATCAGAAATACCTGAGTTTACTCCTTAACTCACTTCTTTCAGGGCTGGAAGAGAATGGGCCTGGGGATCAAAATGCAATTCACAGATGACAGATGTGTCAATTCTCTTGATTTTAGTGATCGTTTTCACCTGTGAATACTGAGAGGGTTCAGAATGAGCCTCTCTGAAATGTATTACTTTGGCATCTGATTTATTTTGAGCTGAAGGCAAGTAAGGCCCCAAACAGTCAAAAAGACCTTTTTTATCTCCCCCTTCACTGTCTCAAAGAATTTAGATAGAGGGCCTGCCCCAGGAAGAAAGCTACCACTAGAGTAGCCATAACTACATGGAGTACAGGCTGGGTGTGGTAAGTTGAGGGAGTTTGTGGGGCCTGTTTGTTCAAATTCCTCTCTGTGTCTCATTGTTTCTCCAAAGCATGACAAACATTTGTTTCCCAAACATCTGCTCTTCTCATCTTGCTGTGAATTGTCTTCCTTTCTTTGAAGTCCACCTCCCACCCACCTCAACTTCTTCTTCATAAGCCTCAACTCTATCTTTGAGCTTCTCATGTCTTTGTGTAATACAATATTAAATTTGATTTTCTCCTATGTCTCCTATGTTTACCTTATATCAAATTAATTAATCTGTCAACCAAAAAATCCTGAAAGGGTAAAGGAAATTTTTTTCCTCTCCTACAATACATACGTCAAAACTTAACCAATCGTACACTTTAAATATGTGCAGTTTGGGACAGCTGGGTGGCTCAGTCACTTAAGCGTCTGACTTCAGTTCAAGTCATGATTTCCAGTTGGTGAGTTAAAGCCCCATGTTGGTCTCTGCGCTGACAGTGTGGAGCCTGCTTGGGATTCCCTTTCTCCCTCTCTCTTTGCCCCCGGTCCCTCTTGCACCTCTGTCTCTCTCAAAATAAATAAACTTGAAAAAGCTTATTAACAATATGTGCAGTTTGTTGTATGCCAATTTTTCTACAATAAAATTGTTTTTTATAAAAAGAGCATAAGGGGCACCTGGGTGACTCAGTCAATTGATAGTCCAGCTTTAGCTCAGGTCATGATCTCATAGTTCGTAAGTTCGAGCCCTGAGTCAGGCTCTGTGTTGACAGCTCAGAGCCTGGACTCTGTTTTGGATTCTGCGTCACTCTCTTTCTCTTCCCCTCCCCTGCTCATACTCTGTGTCTCTCTCTCAAAAATAAATACACACTAAAAATTTTTTTTGTTTAATTAAAAAAAGAATGTAAAATGTGAACAAAAACACTTTTAAATAAATGTCATGCCTTTCCTTAGGAAAATAGTTGCCAAGAGGGTTAAACTTAAAGAATTCAAGGAGATGCTTTCACCAGTATAACTCTCCAGTGAACCAGAAAAACCCCAAATGTGACCCTTTGCTGATACAAAGTATATGGGGAAAAAAAACAGGATAACTTTAATTGGAAATGGATTACAGAGAACACTTAAGCAAAACTAGATTTGTTCAGAAATTTGATGTAAACATATGTTCATGATCTCTCCTGATCGGAGTCAACATAATTGTGATGAAGTATAAGAACAGTCCTCCTGAAGAAAAACTAAAAACACAAAACAGGAGAATATGCTTTCTTTTGGAGCAGGAGTCTGAACCCCCAGGCAGCAGACAATTGGCAAAAAAAAAAAAAAGTGAGGTAAATGTGCTCTATTTTTCTATGAAGACAAATAGTAGAAAGAGAAAGAGCAAGGGGACTAACGCCTTCCTGTTTGTAGCAACTCATGTTGACAAGACATGTGTATAAGGGGCTGCAAACTTACTGATCCCTTTGTCTGTCATCTACACTTGCCCTAGTGCCAGTCATTCTTGTTCTCATCCTTATATATCTCATATTCACTGATTCATTCAAAACTTTGAGTACTAACTTCATATGTACTGCTTTGCTAAGCGGTGGGGGTAGATGGATAGAGAGATAGATAAATTCAGCCCTAACAAAGAACTCACAATATGGAAAAGAAATAAGCAGAAATAAAATCTCTCCAGCAACTTATTCATTAATTTCTGAATTTTTGCTATGCCATTGTAAAAATATAAATACTACCTATTTTAAGCAAGCCCAGAAGAAATAAGTGGTAGAAAAGTGGCAGAAGACTGCTTCTGTCCTAGAACAAGAATTCCTTTATTCTGCACATCATCAGAAGTTATTTTTTATCTGTATTTTAGAATATCAAACTGGTGGGCTTGGCCTCTGCATATCCTTGGCATCTTCTCTTGTCATGGTATGATAATATATAAATAGAAGAAGACAGATTGAAGAGTAGAAAGGCATGCATAAATTTCAAAAGTAAAATAAAAGCTAAAACCTTTATATTAGAGCCAGAAGAATGGTGAGATTTTATGTCAAGGCATGATCTGTTGCCAGTGTTTTATTTTACATTTCACATTACTCATTCAATAATATTTCACATTATTGTTTTTCATGCTGTTTTATCTTTCATCTTACATTAATAAACAGATCTGAAATATAATTTACTGTATTAGATGACTGTCCTTAATGGCAATATAACTTTATTTTTTCAAATATAAGTACTTTTTAAGAAGAGCTAAGAAATCTGTCCTCAGAGATGAGCTCAGGGTTGACATTCTTTGCTTCCTCGTTGGGTGACACATTTTAGATCCATTACATTTGGAGGGAAGATGAACATGTGGGCTTATAAAATGTGGTAGAGGCAAGCTGAATATACGCAGAATGGCAGCAGAGACAATGCTCGGTGAAAGCAATTTTACATCATTCCAGTCAATCTATAACAAGCCCAGGATTTCATAATGTTCATTAGCTAAATTCATTTATGCAGCAAGTGTGATTCTTAATTTTAATTTTGTATAACTCCTTATCCTTGGTACATTTTCCATGTCATCCAAAATTTTCTACACTCTATATAAACCATCATCAACTTAGTGCTTTCATCGTCTTTGCAACCTGTTGGTTGAACTTTTTATTTTCATTTTAATATTTCCATTGAATCAACAGTACATGCTTAGAATAGTTTGGCTTTGCCGAGTGTTCACCGTAGGATGGAGGAAATGTTTACACCCTAACAGCATTTTCCTGATTAAGTAAGGCGATTGAGTTATAAAGTAGTAACTGTGCTTCTGGAAGCAGACAGGACAATCTGATATTCACAGGTACTACATTCTGTCCTTCATAACCAGAAACTTAACTGGAGCGCTCCCAATGTTCTCTACATTATCAATGCTGCCATGAAAATGATGAGTGCTAGAGGAGTAAACACATTTTTCAAAGACAAAAACAAGTCTTCATCCCATCTATCAAAACCTCATCTTCACTACTGATATCAAGTTTTCAAAGAAGTTAAATATAATGAAAAACTAGCAACACAAAACTCCAATACAGCACTGATACCTCCACTTAAAAGTTTTCCAAGAACTGATGGTGATTAATTTGAAACAAGAAGTAAATCTTTTCCCTACCTTTGATCCATGGTTGTTATCCCAAAAAACATCTGTGGATTCAAAACAGAAAAAATAATGCCTAAGGTTGCTGTTTTGCAAATTCTATAATCTTGAATATGTTACATATTGATTTCTGTGGAGTCTTTCTCCACCAAGCTGCAGGTTTTCAAGTGCTGTGGAGCCAAGTGAAACTGTTACTGTAGACCCTTATGGGCACATTAGAGGCAACCACTGAGGGTGACACCCTGTTCCTCGAATTCAGGTTCTGTCCCTGGAGAGTTTATCTCAGCCTGGGGATAGTTATTAACAGTTAGGAGTTTATTTGCATAGGGGACTCATGAAGGAAGTCTTTCAAGTCAAAAGAAATAAACTAAAATGATAGATTAGGATTTATGTTTTAGGAATGTTTGCAAGATATACCTCAATTAAATCACAGAGATACTTACTTAACCTCCAAAGTATAGGAGAAAATATATTAACTGAAATGATGTGTGCCCATAAGAAAACAAAGTGGTCAAATAATTTCTGAAAACACAAATCCTATTTCCGTGTTTCAATGTTGCTAACATCCTGCATATTATTGACTCACATAAATTACTAAATATTTCTTATTACTTTGTTCAACTTATAACATCTGTGTCATAAGCTCTTCAAGGTATTGGGACTTCAACAGAGAACAGGACAGACATGGTCTTCCAGACCATTCTAGAAATGGTACAAAGACTAGTGGGAAGACTAGTGGGAAGGAGAATAGAATTCCAAAGGGAAAGTGCCAGAAAGAGGCCTGAACAAACGGGGCCAGAAGGAAATGTAGGTTAATTTATCAAATGAAATGACCCCCAGATTACCCCCAGACACTACAATATTCTCCCTAAATTTCCACCACCCTGTTCCTGACCCCAATTTTCACATATATATCAGCTTTAAGTCACACAACAGATGCTTCTTAAAGTATACACAATGTGTCTTACTCAACAGCAATACTATTGGAGCACAGTCCAGTTAAATAATAATAAATAACAACAACACATCCAGAGCCCTTAATCTACTGCACCAAAATTTGTCAAGCAAAATGATTGTATGTTTTACTGTCTGGTCTAGTAAAAGTGTCACTTGCATGAAGCATTACATATTATATCATAAAGATTAGAAATTGAAAGGCCTTTATAAGTCATGTCATCCTGCCGCACTCATCTAGGGTGGCGGCCCTAGATGGCTGTTTAAAGAGAGTGCAGCCCAGCTGAATGGCCGCAATCAGCAGAGTGAGCATACAGGAATAAGGGAGAAGGCTGGCAAGTTTGTCCAGTGTAAGAGATGACTTTATGCTTGATGTCCTAGCATAATTATTACTGTGCCTCCTCTCACTTTCCAAAGATTCCTACATTGGAAAATAAATTACATAGTTCCCTTGTAACTAGAAGAGTGACCTCACCCATATGACCATGACTCAACACATCTGCTAAATGGGTTTTCAGGTACAAGAACATATCCTACGGGTCTTGCTTCTGCTGTAACATTTAAGTGAAGCCTGCTTTTGTATTTCTACTGTGGGCAATGCAGATTTCTTGTGCAATAGAGAGATGGCGGTCATTTTCCTTTTTTTTTTTAAGTTTGTTTTTAATGTTTATTTATTTTTGAGAGAGAGCAAGAGAACATATGAATGGGGGAGGGGCAGAATGAGAGGGAGACACAGAATCTGAAGCAGGCTCCAGGCTCTAAGATGTCAGCATAGAGCCCAGTGTGGGACTCAAACTCACAAACTGTGAGATCATGACCTGAGCCAAATTCAGATGCTTAACTGATGAAGCCACCAAGTACCCTGGTGGTCATTTTCATAAGAATCATTTGCAAGCATGAAGACCAGCCATATCTTGGATACTCAATGTACTGCTGTCTATTAGGGAATGTAAACTCTTTGAGGGCAGAAACAACTTGTATGCTCTGTTTGTCACCGTATCTGAAGTATCTAGAATAATACTCATGGCATAGGACAGATGCTCAGTAAATACTTCCTAAATGAATTAAAGAATTCAAGTGTCTTTCAGGACTCCTCAGCAGACCACATTACATGGAAATAATCAAAAGAAACTACATTTCGTTTATACGGTTATTGCTTTTTCATTCTAACACCCAATTGGCCATGTTGCCATTTTAACTTCAAGAAATCAAACATCCTTTCTTCTGGTCCTTTGTTTTCTGAGTCTCTGGTAGGGCTTTGTCTAGAAACCATGAAACTTCAAAGAGCTAATTCATTATAACAATAACATTAATTTTCATCGCAAAGAGATGTTGCCTAGAACTAAATATGAAAACCACAGCTTGTCATTTCCCCTGTGTTTAGTCACTTGTTAGAACTAACAAAAATCTTTTTCTAGATGGGAGAGAAATACAATAACAAAGTAAAACATGTTAGTGATGCTTATTTATTTTTATTTATGATGATTCAAGTTTATTATCTCTGAAAATTGCAGAGCTATGACCTTCAATACTAAATGTATTTATTTTATTTTTTTTAATTTTTTTAATGTTTTTTTTTTATTTATTTCTAGGAGAGAGAGAGAGAGAGACAGCGTGAGCAGGAGAGGGTCAGAGAGAGAAGGAGTCACAGACTGAAACAGGCTCCAGGCTCTGAGCTGGCAGTCAGCACAGAGCCCAATGCGGGGCTCGAACCCACGAACCGCGAGATCATGACCTAAGCGAAAGTCGGACGCTTAACCGACTAAGCCACCCAGGCGCCCCAGTGTATTTATTTTAGAAAAAAAAAATGCAAATTCAAATCATAACATAGTTTATTTAGCTAGATGTTGGTGTCTTCTTTTCCAAGTTTATGTGACCTTCATTTTCCCACTGTGTTCATTCCATGCAATTCCTCTAAGGATGGTGCTTCTCAACAAAAGGTATTTTTCACTTAGAATGTTTTTTGCCAAAATTAAAAAATGTCTGGAGGATCATAGGAAGATCTAGTATAGGCCTTAACTACACATAACAATGAGTATTTACAAAAACTATAGATCATGGTCAAGGTCAGTAGAGTCTATCTTTTAAACACACCCCTCCTCTACAATTCTCCTGCCAGAAACACAACATATCTTCTTTTTTAACACTCTGGCCCCAAAAGACTGGGATGGACACCAGCATAGGAAAGAGAATATCAGTTTAGAATATTTAGATTCCCTGTAACAGAAAGCCAGCTGGAACTAAGAAAATAAGATAAACTAATGAATTCTCAGAATCTAAGGAACAGCTGACCTGTTTCTGGCAAACTCTGGCAAAGACACAGATACATGAGGCCTCAAGAACACTTGAGATGAGACTCTCAATGGAGACCTAAGGACACGGATTCCATATCTAACCCTGCTTTTTAAAACTTGTTGGCTTCATTCATTCTCCTTCCTCACTACCAAGGGGTTTTCTTGGTAGTGACACTGTTGTCAGGGAAATGGATTATTCTGATTGAATCCAAGTTATTTACACACAACCAACCTTATGGATCTTATCTATAAGGATGGCAGACCAGAGGGAGAATACAGCTGTAGTTGGCAAAGAAGTACTGGTTACTCATAGGAGAGAAGGGGGGATGTTTGCTATTTTGTAGGTTTGCACAGTGACCTTTTTTTGTCCCCCTTATCATGGTTTTAGAGTAACTTTGTCTGATATTGAGGTTCTTTCAGTTGGCTTATGTCCAGAAAGAGAACAACAGGGTCTAGCTTTGAAAGTCAGACTAGTGTGCAAGAAGCAAGGCCTAGCTGTGAACGTTTTTGGATATCAGAGGCTACAGTTTGTTTGGTATTTTTCTCAAGGCTTTGATAACCAGGCAATCAGCAAGGCTTTTGAGAGTCACTAATGGTTGGGAAATAGCTAGACCTCAGAGGACAGAATTTTGCATAACTAGTGAGCAAATGGCATATATAAACTTAGGAAAAAAATGGCCTTCAAGGGAAAGATTGGCCTTGAAGGAAAAAGAGAAAACTAATGGCTTGAAAATAACCAGAGGCAGATGGATAGGAGCCAGTGGAATAGAATTTAATAAACACACAAAATGCCTGAGGGAGCAAGACGATATGAAATAAAGAATTCACTCCTTATTCTAGGATGGACATGAAGAATATGATGAATAAAATCAGAAATTTTGAAATAAAAAAGGAAATTTTAAAATAACTTGTTTGATAATCTCAACATTATAGGACACTCTCCTTGATAATGGTTATCTATCCATAGGTTTAAGATTAAAACATAATATTGATATTCTAATAATTTAATATTTAGACAAGGCTGATTCCTTTTACAGCTTCTTTTATAACTGCATCTAAAATATTATATTTTAGGAAAAAATTCTATTTCTTCTTTGTCCCAGTGTGTCAAAAATCCTACTAAGCTACTATTTCTATGCTTCAGTCAGTATAATTTTCATCTGATTTTATAGATTTAATGAGATTTGGAGAATTGTAGAAATATATAAGTACTCAACTTCCAAATAATTTCATATTAATCCTTCATAAAGACTTTTAAGTAAGTGTTGTTAAGTGTCCTCAAACATGAGCTATGAGCTAGAAAAGAAACAGAAACAGATGAAGATTATAACATGACTTGACACAGAACCACTTAATTGCCATTAAGTCAGATTTCCTATATTCTTTATCAAATTACCACCACATTTATGCTAACATGCAATAGGATATGTTACATCAAGCAGATTTTCTGCTTTGCTAGTGGCTACAGATATAGATCAGATTTGACATCACATACACTTTAAGTTAATTTGACCAGATTATAGATGTTGTATAGTAATGGACATTGTTCAAATCTAATGTTTATTACTGAGAATTCAGCCCAGTAGAGATTTTAAAACTTGCTTGACTCCATTAATTCTAAGCTCTAACTTGTCTCTTGCTTTTTAAATCTCTAAACTCTCCTGAGTAAAAATGGAACCTTTAAAATTTGAACAGAATGTTGAGATTTGAAAGGTAAGGTCTAAATTTCCTCAACCCAAGGAATTTTGTTAATTCAAGCTTTGAAAACCTCAAACCTATCTAATATCAAAGAATAAATTAGTTCTCTTATATTTTAACTGTGGCATCTACTATTTGTGTCTCATAAAAGAGTTGATTATTAAATAAAGTAATAATAACCAATTACTATGGGGAAAAGAAAAAACATCTCAATTTCTGAAAATATATTAAAAATCAGTTATAATTTCATACTGCTCTCAACAGGAATCTAAAAAATCCCAAATGAAAATGTAGTATGACTAATGTTTCTTAGAGTAGACTGTAAGACCTCATTTGAAGAGCATGGATTTGATAAGGTTTGCTTTATTTCACAGAGATCCCAGGGCACAACCAAATCAAAGGATGGGGATATCTCTTATTCTGACTTAGCCTCTAAATAAAACTAGTTTTACCACACTGCCAACATCTATGACAATCTCATAAATTTAAAACTGTTGTGACCTTTCCTAGCAGTTTTCTTCCTTAAAATTCTTACTTTAATTTTAGTTCAATGTTAATTTAAGCTAACCAGATGAAATTCATTGGAGTTTGAGAGGGCTAATTTTAATTAACTATTCCAAGGAAAGGAACTATAGCTATGTGGAGATTTCTGCATGGCTCACGTGGGTCATTGTCTCAGTGCACAGTCATGTGAGATGTACAAATAAATGTTCTATTTTCAGAGCAATGGTTTAAAAAAGTCACTGACATTAGTTGAATAGAATATTGCCTTAAAGGGCACAGATGTATCAAGAAAAAAAGAAAAAATACAAAAACAAAAACAAAAAAGTCCCACAAATTGGAACTTAGGCAAGGAGAGACTGTATTTGAAAGGATTATTTCAAGAGAGGAAAAGAGGCTATTGCAATAGGAAGGACACTCTAACTCTAAAATGGGAAGCCTCTCAAAGTTACACGGAAGGGGAGGAATAAATAGGATTAGATAGAGCCCGACATATTGAAGAGGGGGAGGGGAGGTGGGATGGATAGGGGTGCGGTGATAGAACAGTAGATCAGAGAACTTTTACCCTGAGGTGAGCCTATTCTTAGGAGAAGCAGTTTGCTGATTCAGGTTGAGGGTGGGCCAAAGTTCAGGCTTCTCAGGGAAGGAGAGAACTTTAACTAAACTTTGATCAAATCAGATGAATAGACTGTTTGTTCTACCTCTATGAAGAATGCTGGGTTACTGCACAGCAAAGGAAACAATCAGCAAAACAAAAAGACAACCAATGGAATGGGAGAAGATATTTGCAAATGACATATCAGAGAAATGGTTAGAATCCAAAATCTATAAAGAACTTATCAAACCCAGCACCCCAAGAAAATAAATAATCCAGTGAAGAAATGGGCAAAAGACACGAATAGACACTTCTCCAAAGAAGACATCCAGATGGCCAACAGACACATGAAAAAATGCTCAACATCACTCATCATGAAGGAAATACAAATCAAAACCACAATGAGATATCACCTCACACCTGTCAGAAGGGCTAACAATAACAACTCAGGCTACAACAGATGTTGGCGAGGATGCGGAGAAAGAGGATCTCTTTTGCCCTGCTGGTGGGAATGCAAACCAGTGCAGCTACTCTGGAAAACAGTATGGAGGTTCCTCAAAAAATTAAAAATAGAACTACCCTGTGACCCAGCAATTTCACTACTAGGTATTTATCCAAGGGATACAGGTGTGCTGTGTTGAATGGACACATGCACTCCAATGTTTATAGCAGCACTGTCAACACTAGCTAAAGTATGGAAAGAGCCTAAATGTCCTTCAATGGATGAATGGCTAAAGAAGAAGTGGTATATATATATCACACACACACACACACACACACACACACACACACACACACCCCCAATGGAGTATTACTCAGCCATCAAAAAGAATGAAATCTTGGCATTTGCAACTACATGGATGAGACTAGAGGGTATTTTGCTAAGTGAAATTAGTCAGGGAAAGGCAAATATCCTATCACTTCACTCATATGAGGACTTTAAGACAGAATAGATTAACATAAGGGAAGGGAAACAAAAATAATATAAAAACAGGGAGGGAGACAAAACAAAAGAGACTCAAATATGGAGAACAAACAGAGGGTTACTGGAGGGGGTGTTGGAGAGGGGATGGGCTAAATAAGTAAGGGGCGTTAAGGAATCTACTCCTGACGTCATTGTTGCACTAGATGCTAACTAACTTAGATGTAAATTAAAAAATAAAATAGTTTTGGGGTGCCAGGATGGCTCAGTCAGTTAAGCGTCTGACTTCGGCTCAGGTCATGATGTCACAGTTTGTGGGTTCAAGCCCCACGTCAGGCTTGATATTGGCTGACAGCCAGCTCAGAGCCTGGAGCCTGTTTCAGATTCTGTGTCTCCTTCTCTCTCTGACCCTCTCCTGCTCACGCTGTCTCTCTCTCTCTCTCAGAAATAAATAAAAAATATTTTTAAAAAAATAAAAAAAATAGTTTTAAAAAATCAGATGAATGGGTGTTTTTTTCTGATTAATTTGTGGAGACAAAAACAGTTTAGCTAATCACTTATGAGGCAGAGACTGGGAATTTAGAGGATCTTTATATGGCCTTACCAGAGGTAAATAACTGAGTCTTAATCTAAGTCATGGAGGGAACGGTGATTCTTTCCACCAGCAGTTTTCCCAAACTAAAAGCAATGGGGCCATTTCTTAACCATAGATATTTTCCAGAATCCTGGGGTTTAGGTAACATTCAAAATTGTTGGTATACAGATAATCAGGGTTTGGTTTTTGTTTGTTTTTATTGAATTTCTCCCCGATGTATGTGAGGCAACAAAAATTTCACAGAAGTTTCTCCTACTCCATGATGGACATTATTCTAAGCTGGCTCCCAAGATTCCTGACTCCTGCTATACATAGACACTTTGTGTAACATACCCCTCTACCATGAGCATGAGCAGGACTACTAATAGAACGGGATATCATACCCATGATGATGTTATGTTACATTCAAAAGAGATTTTACAGACGTAATTAAAGTCTATAAGCAGCCTCTTCTCTTCAGCAGAAAGAATGCAGAAAACTTTCCCATCGATCATATTTTAACATAAATCTGTCTGCTAAGCAGACTCCTATCCATTTTCCTACTCTGCAGGGACTAGGGAGCACAACACAGGTACTCAGTTAGTGCTATAGGATATTAAATTGCAACCAGAAAATTGACAGTAGAATAAAGAATTGCTTTATAAAGAATAAATAAAGAATAAAGAATTGCTTTACCCAGCATTGAAGACTCCCACCTTGAATTGCCATTAGGCCACATGTACTGTTGAACTTCATCTACAAAATGAGTGAGATATATTCATGTTCTTGAGCATGGAGTTACCAAAAATGGGACATAAAGGGAGTTAGCTGGGTAGGGCACAGCTGGTTGAGTGTGAGTTCTTCAAGACCTTCTTCTCAGGCTGTGTGTCTCTAAGCAAGTCCTGAATTTCTCTGTGCTTCCCATTCTCCATTTGCAAAGTAGGAACAATGATACTACACTCTCATGAGGTTATAAGAATAAATGAGATGCTGTATTTCAAGATCTACTATAAAGTTATAGTAATCAAAACAGTATAGTCCTGATACCAAAATTGACACACGGATCAATAGAATAGGATGGAGAGACCAGAAATAAATTGACCCATGGTCAATCTATGACAAAGGAGGCAAGACTATACAATGAGAGAAAGACGATCTCTTTAATAAATGATGCTGGGAAAACTGGATAGCTACATACAAAAGAGTGAAATTCAGCCACTTCCTCACACCATACACAAAATAAATTTAAAATGGAGTAAAGATAGGAGACCTGAAACCATAAAAGTTCTAGGACGAGACCTGAGCAGTAACTCTTGGACAGGATTTTAGGGGATCTGTCTCCTCAGACAAGGGAAACAATAACAAAAAGAAACAATTGGGAGTATGCCAAAATAAAAAGCTTATGCACAACAAAGGAAATGAGCAACAAAACAAAAAGGAAACCTACTGAATGGGTAAAAAATATTTGCAAATGATCTATCCAATAAAGCGTTAATATCCAAAATATAAAAACAACTGATACAACTCAACACCAAAATAACGCAAACAATCTATTAAAAAATGGGCACAGGACCTGAGGAGACATTTTTGCAAAGTCATACAGACGGCCAATCAACACATGAAAAAGTGCTCAACATGACTCATCATCAGGGAAATGCAAATCAAAACCACAATGAGACAGCCTCTCATACCTAACAGCATGGCTAATATCAAAAAGGAAAGAAATAACGAGTGTTGGTGAGGATGTGAAGAAACTAGAACCCTCATACACTTGTTAGTGGGAATGTAAATTGTGCATCCACTATGGAAAATAGTATGGAATTACCTCAAAAAATTAAAAATGGAAATATCTTCAAGGAATTCTACTACAGGGTATTAAAAAAAACAAAAACGCTAATTTGAAAATATATATGCACCCCTATGTTCACTACAGCATCGTTTACAATAGCCTAGATAAGGAAGCAACCTAAGTGTCTATCAATGGATGGATGGATAAAGAAAATGTGGTGTATAATATGCAAAGGAATATTACTTAGCCATAAAAGGAATGAGATCTTGCCATTTACAACAACATAGAAGGACCTAGAGGCTTTATTCTAAGTGAAATAAGTTAGACAGTGAAAAACAAAAACTGTATAATTTCACACAGATTTGGAATCTAAAACAACAACAACAAGCCATCTCCAACAATAACAAATGGACAAACAAAACCAGAAACAGACTCATATATACAGAGAACGAACTGGTGGCTGCCAGAAGGGAGGAATCAGGAGATGGATGAAATAGGTGAAGGGGATTAAGAGGTATAAAGTTCCAGTTATAAAATAAATAAGTAATGGAGATGAAAAATACAGCATATGGAATATAGCCAATAGTACTGTATTATCATATGGTAATATACGTTAACTACATTTATTGTGGTGAGCATTGTCTAATCACTATGTTGTACATCTGAAACTAATATACTATTTTATGCCAACTATACTTCAATAAAAAATTTTAAAGATAAAAAATAATTTAAAAAAGAATAAGAAATTGTTTTGTGGTTTCTATTACATTTTCTGCCTTGACTTGAATGTGTCCTTTGTTTAAAATTTCTGATGTCTTGTTACTGTTTTTGCTGGTGGTGGTCTTGGTTGTTTTGACGGGTTACTTCTGGAGTTTTGTGTTTTAATTCCAGTAGAGGTGTAAAGAAAAAAGATTCACTTTTTCTTTACATTCACTTCCAAAATGCTAAGTTATATATATATATAGAAAGAGGGCTCCCTTTGTTTAGAGACAATAATGACACAACCAAAGAATTTGTCAGGTTGCTGAGGAGACTTACATTCTGAGGTAAAAACTGGAACCAGTCTTACACCAGAACAGACTGGATTTGGGTGGATTTGAATACGTTGGTTATTAAGGCAAAGTAGACATAATTGCTCTTATAACTGCAACTTTGATTGACTTGAGAACAAAATAAAATTTGAAGAAAAGTTATCCCATAAAGACCATAAAAATATTTACCCTTAACTTCTATCTTTTGCTAATAATGTTTTGTTTTGTTTTTTTTCCTGAAGGAGGAGGGAAGGTTAGAGAGTAACCTGGGGAAGCCTTTTCAAGTAAATTTGTGAGTTCTGATTTGCTTTTCATTGGCTTTATCAGCTTTCCTGTTCAATTTAAAAAGTTACCTGTCCATTCAGTCTTCAAAATGCACAAAGAGGGTGCCTGGGTGGCTTAGTCGGTTAAGCGTCCGACTTTCGCTTAGGTCATGATCTCGTGGTTCGTGGGTTTGGGCCCGCATTGGGCTCTGTGCTGATTGCCAGCTCAGAGCCTGGAGCATGTTTCAGAGTCTGTGACCCCCTCTCTCTGACCCTCCCCTGCTCACGCTGTCTCTCTCTTTCCTAGAAATAAAAAATTAAAAAAAAATAAAAAAATGCACATAGAAACAATTGTATACATGTTAAATAATAGAAAAATGCTTCTATTTGGGCTTTGGTGTTAAATTATAGCTACCACCAGCTGGTTCTTGCTTTGACATCAAAGGCCTAGGAAACACTGTTTAATCATAAAACATAAAAATTTAGTGCAAAAGAGAGTTTGGAGATTAAAAATGGCCAGCACCATATATGTTCTTTGGATATCTAGATGTGTGAGGGGGTAAAGCCCAACAGAGGGACAAAGGAGGAGGAGAGAAAGAAGCAAGAACCTCTTCCATGGGAATTTTTCTGTTTTAGCTATCTAAGTAGTGCTCTTGCTTCTCCAAATCGGGACACTTTTACAGGACTCAACCTGAGAGAATATCCATAACGTCATAACCTCCATTTGCACTTAGGATAAATCTATGCTCATGTACTACATCTGTGATTAGAAAGAGGGACTCCAATGTCACTTCATTAGCAATGGAAATATTTATGGGTTTTGTTGTCAAAGCCTCTTTGCATGTCTGTGTGTGTGACAATATGCACAATATTCTGGCCACAGAGGCTCCAATCCCAGGCATTTCTTTCCAGCATTTTCTTGCCACAGATGAGATATGGGTGTAGGCAGGAAAGATAATTTACTGGGGATGCCAAAATCCTGATCACAGCTTATAAGGTCCAGGTTTATTGTCTATGCAGGCAAGTTTGGTTATTATTCTGCAATTTTAGAGTACTTTATAATTGAATTTCAGATTAAAATCCTTGTGGAAATGATTTATCATCTTACTGAACAAAATTTCTGTTTTGTTTTTCTTTTCTTTCTTCTGGTTCTTCAGTTTTTACCTACCTATATTTTATTACATTACCCACTGCTATAAACTAATGCTCCCAGTTCATTTTTTGCTGTTTCATTAACTTGATATTTACTCCTTATTCAAATTCACTAATAAAAATGCTAATTATGATCATATCTAATAGTGACTGCTGAGACACCCCACCAGCATCTTCCTACCTCCAACTGGACCTACTCACATTTATCATCAGGGTTTGATTTGTCAGCCAGATTGCAATATTCCCAACTGCTCTTCTTCAAGCCTGCTAAACCCAGTTTGGGAAATAAATCCAATTCACAAGATACCCTATCAATTATCCTAGCAAACCTCAGAAGCAGAGCCACATTCTGTTTATTTACTAATGCAATACCATTGGGAAAGAATAAAAACTGAAGATGAAATCAAATTTATTCCTACCTACCTGTTCTCATAATCACTTTACTTATTGCTTTTATATGTACACATTTTTCTATGATCATCTCTCCTAATATGGAAGTTTACATGCTTACCTATCTTTCGTAAAGCTGCCATTAGCAATTCTATGCAGCACAGAAATTTTGCCTTTTATGATTTTCAATCGTGATTCACAAATATGTGTTAAAACATGGATCTGATCCCTTGACACTATTTTAATATTCTTGAGCATTTTATTATTTTTCTAAAAGCTGTTTTGACAAATTCTTTCATATTCTAAAATTTAAAAAAATGTTTTTGTTAGCTGATTTAATGAGCACAACCCACTTACTTCTTAAAAGTCTTCATGTTCACTGCACAATCTTTGGCTTACTAGAAACTTTTCTTCTTTCAAATTTTAGTCATCCAGATGTTATGTTATCCATTTCATTTTTTAAAATATGTTCAATTTTGCTTGGTATTTAGACCCTGGGAAAAGAACTCACTGTGCCACAAAGGAAATAAAACCATGGAAAATTTTAAGTGCCATGGGCTTAAATAATGAGGGGCCTTGTGGGGCACCCTGGTCTTGTTGAAATTGGAGTGTCTCTGCTTTTCTTATGATGTTCACAACCACTTCACTAATTTTTCTAACTTTCCTTATCTCCCCCTGATTCCCAGAGGCAAACAATCTTTTCTTTCTTTTTTTAAAAATTTTAAATGTTTTTATTTATTTCTGAGAGAGAGAGAGAGACAGTGTGAGCAGGAGAGGGTCAGAGAGAGAGGGAGACACAGAATCGGAAACATGCTCCAGGTTCCAGGCTCCGAGCTGGCTGTCAGCACAGAGCCAGACGCCGGGCTCAAACTCATGAACCCTGAGATCGTGACCTGAGCCAAAGTCAGATGCTTAACCAACTGAGCCACCCAGGTATCCCAAACAATTATTTTCTGACCCTACAATTCTGCCAAGAGACTCACTATGAGTGTCAGTTTTGGTCCACATCAGCTGCGTGTATTGGCTTTATTAATATAACCGAGTCTCTTGGATTGTGTTGCCATCAAAATGATTTGTTGTCCCACCCATGGTTACACATAAAGTAGTTCTGATGAATTTTGCTGCCAAAAGTTGAGAAGCTCTGGTTTCCCCCACAGAACTTTGTCTCCTTTTATCTAAGTTTTGAGGACATAATTCTAATCTAGTACCAACCATCCTCACTTTGCAAGAATTCTATTTAGCACAGCTCAGTTAAATAATGCTTTTATTATTTAAATAAATAATATTTAACTGTGCTGTTCAAGTTTCAGTTACCATAACAACTGTGAGCAAAAACAAAGGTAAATAACAGATGTGCTTCATGATCAGTGACCAACCACATCACTTCTTTCAGTCTGTCAGTGATTGGTTACTGCTTATCCCCATTCAGTTCACTCATAAAAAAGTAGCAGCTTGTTTATCCTCCTTGTCTCCCAGTTTTAAATCTATATGACTTATTACAAAAGTGGATAATCAAGGAGGGAATTGGCCCACAAAAAGGAAAGTGCCACAAAGAAACCAAAAGTGGTAACACCCGAAGAGAGATTTGAATGGAACTCAAATGGAGTCTTGGCTGACTGTAGGGATGTTGACCCTTGTCACCATTGGGAAGGTTCAAAAGTAGCCAGAGGACGCAGGGAAGGTGAAGTTGAAGCTGTTGACATATATGAGGAAAGTGGCTGTGTGAAAAAGGACAACTGTGTGCCAGAGGAAGGGACTCTGGGGAAAATTTCCTACTAAAGAAATTCTTGGAGATATTTCACAATATTCAAAGGGCCAACGATAAAATGTTGAAAGCTGATCCAAAGTTAGAAAGGAGTGTGATAACTGGCCAATGCATGAGAGGATGCTCAGTTTGTATAATAACTTATATGACAACAATAAGGCAATCAACTGCTTAAACTACCTTGATAATTTTTTTTAAAAATAAATGAAACACTTTAATTATTGTTTCTAATATTTTAAATAGCACCATTAAATAGGAGTTTTAATACTTAAAGACATTTTCCCATATACTTAAAACAATAAGAGAATTTTTTAATGGTTTGGCAACAATTTCTAATGGTCACAGATCATAAATTTTTTCATTAGTAAGATCACAATGCATGGTTTCAGCTTACACAACCATTCAATGTTCCTTCACTACTGTGCAAAGACTACCTGTAATAACAACAACAAAAAATTTAATACAAATTGTAAAAGGGGCCTGTGGTTTCCCTCTAGAGGTTTATTTCCAAACTGGGGAGAGAGAGGAAAGAAGTTTACTCATTCACTGGGCTTTGATTACACTATGAACACTCAATTTTAATATTTCAGCCTCATAGAGCATATTCCCAGTTTAATTCACCACATTTTCCCCCAAAAGCTTAATCTAAATGCTGTGCAGGTTCTGATTTTCTTCCTTCCTGTACACAACTCAAGTAGCTTACACTCTGGTAACAAAGTTGTATATTGTTCTCACATGAGTGCAGATGTCTACATCACCCAGGAAACCAAAGATGCGATTCTAAAAGGAGCTCTCCAGGGCTTACAATTGACTGAGTTGCATTGGATGTTGATGCTAAATTGCACCAAGAGGTCTGTGTACACATGTTTGAACCCAATCATGGCTGCAGAAAGACTGGAAGAGCTTTAGCCGACTTGAGGGAAAAAAGAGCTTACAGGGAGCTGGTGGGATATTTTTCTCAAATTTGCAGATTGTCTAAATTAAACTTGCCACTCAAAGTATGAACACAGATTGTCTCTTGTTTATTCAGACTCATAATGGCCCCAAAGAGCAAGTGATTGCCAAAGGGACAGAGTGACTAAAACAGAACATGAAGTTCCTATCCTACAATACTTTTTATTCCAAAGGATGTTATTTGGACTCTCAAATACATTTGCTCATACTGTCAACATTATACATGGTGGACATGCCAGGGCAAAGAAACCTATTTAGCCCAAAGTGCAACTCACCCTTGGAGCTAACTGTTACATGGCAGTAACTCTTCATTTTTCTAAAGAGTGTTTATTTATTCAACAAGCTTATGACAGGGAAAATACCCAGAACATAGGAATGAGATATAAAGTCTACATAAACTAACTTTAACTTGCATCATTCTGAGTAGTAAACCCAAGATAAACAATCTAAAAATGTAATTTACAAATCCATCACACATTGATAACTGTGTTTATTATTTTGATGCATATTATCTGAGATTTGTTTTTGTACAAACACATAGGCACATGAATATGCGTAACACTAATTTTTAGCAAAAGCATACTACTACTATGCATTTTAAAACCTGCTTTCCTTCACTTAACATATTGCAGATACCACAGCAAAAAAATGTATGTCTACAATGTAATTGTTAATGGCTTTACTCATCAAATAAGTATAACTTGACAAATGTCTTTACTTTGGGCAATTAGATTGATTCTTTTTGTATTGTAAATATATACATATGTGTATTATTGAATATCTGTCTTCACATATTTGTTTCTTTTGGATAAATTTTTACAATTAAAATGTTAAGTCAAAGAGAATGCCATATTTAATGACTTTTATATATAATTTCACAAAATGCCTTCTAGAAAAGTTGAATTATCTTGCTTTCCAGCCACACAGTATATTTGCCCATTGCCAACATTGTTGTCAACCTATTCTGTAAAATATATAAACTTGCTAATCTGATAAGCAAAAAATGTCACCTCCTTTGTTTTCAGTTGCATCTCTTACTCCTGCTGAGACTGAATATTTTCCACATTGACTTCCCATATGTATTCATCATTTACCAGGTTTTTTTTAATTTACTTTTCCAACTTTTCTGTTAGAAATTTAATTCTACTAATCAATATATTTAGATTAAAAATGGTAACACACAGTTAAAGATGTTTTTCCTGTCTCTATTTTAATTTGGGGGGTATTCATTTTACAATAAAATTATCTTGAGGTGGAGAAGGCTATCGTCAGTATGGTGCTAATGTACAAACTATGTTTTAAAAAGAGAAAAATATGTAAACTATTGGGACTATATCAAAAGAGCTTCTTCCCAGCGAAGGAAATAATCAATAAAATGAAAAGTCCATCTACAAAATGGAAGAAGATATTTGGAAATGATATATCTGATAAAGAATTAGTATCCAAAATATACAAAGAACTTATAAAACTCAATACCCAAAAATGAATAATCCAGTTCAAAATTGGCAGAAGAAATGAACAATTTCTCAAAGAAGACATACAGATGGCCAACAGACACATGAAAAGATGCTCAACATAACTTATCATTAGGGAAATGCAAATCAAAACCACAATAAGAAATCACCTCACACCTTTAAGAATGGCTAAAATAAAAAAACACAAGAGACAACTGGTATTGGGAGATGTGGAGAAAAGGAACCCTCATGCACTGTTAGTGTGAATGCAAACTGGTGGAGTCAATGTGGAAAACAGTATGGAGGATTTTCAAAAGTTAAAAATAGTTTCAAAGAAAGAGCTACCCCACAATTCAGCAATTGCATCACTGGGTATTCACCCAAAAAATATAAAAACACTAATTCAAAGGTATTCCTATGTGTATAGCAACATTACTTACAAGAACCAAATCATGAAAGCAACCCAAGTACCTAGTGTCCATAGACTGCTGAGTGGATAAAGATGATGTCTGATATGTATGTGTGTGTCTATCTATCTATATATATAGACAATGCAATGGAATAGTATTCAGCTATTAAAAAAATAGAATGAAAATTTGTCATTTGCAACAACATGGTCAGGGCTAAAGAGTTATGATGCAAGGCGAAATAATTCAGAGAAAGACAAATACCATATGATTTGACTCATGTGTGGAATTTAAGAAAAAGCAAGTGAGCAAAGTGGGGAAAGGAGAGGAAGAGAGAGAAACCAAGAAACAGAATCTTAATTACAGAGAACCAATGGTAACCAGAGGGGAGGAGAGTGGGGGAATAAGTGAAATAGGGGACAGGGATTAAGAAGTACATTTGTGATGAGCAGCCGGTGCTGTACAGAACTGTTGAATCATTATACTGTACAACTGAAAGTAATTTAACACTACGTTAAATAACGGGAATTAAAATTAAAACTTTAAAATAAAGAGAAAAAAATTTATAAAATAAAAAATGGAATATTACCTATGCTTAAAAAATAGTTTATAGCTTTACTTCAAATACTTGTTTAATATTTTTACATAAAAATTGCATATTTTTACACATAAGTCATATTGCCTGCAAAGTGTCAGGTGAAGTCTAATTTTTTTTCTTCTCTCAAACAGTTGTCTCTATACTATTTATTAATAACATAAAGTTTTATTTTAGATTTTTTTTTAGGTCTAGGATTTTCATTTAGTTTTTTTAGACTTTCTATATTTTTCCTTTTGAGAGAGATAGAGGACACAAGTGAGTGAGGAGTAGAGAAAGGAGGAGGGGAATGGAGAAAGAGAGAGAGAAAGAAAGAGAGAGAGAGAGAGAGAAGCAAGACTCACTGACTTAAGCTCACACAAAGGTGGGGTTTGAACTTACAAACTGTGAGATCATGATGTGAACCAAAGTGAGATACTTAAAAACTGAACCACCCAGGCACCTTGAAATTTCTTATTTTCTTCCTACTATTTTCATCTTTTCCTGTGGATTCCTTGATATATTAACCATAGCTATTTTATTTTATTTTTAAGTTTATTTATTTGAGAGAAGGAGAGAGAGATTCCCAAATAGTCCCCATGCTCAGTGCAGAGCCCAACATGGAGCATGATCTCACAAACCATGAGAGCATGACCTGAGCCAAGATCAAGAGTCGTAGGCCTAACCCACTGAACTACCCAGGGTCCCAGCCATAGTTATGTTAAAATCAGTGTCAGCCAATTTCATCATCTAAATGATCTGTTCTGTCTCTATTCATTGTATTTTTCTCTTGATTATTAATTATATTTTCTGTTTCTTCATATATCTGGATTTATTTTATTGTATACTAAACATTGCAAGTGATACATTGTTGAATGTTTGAAACCACTGCTATCTTGAGTGGCTTTTTAAGACACTGCTTTTTAAGACACTGCTATCTTCTGGGCAGTTGAATGGAACTGAATCTCATACAACTACTACAGTATTTTGTTTGGCTTCATTTAAATGAGCTATTCCATTCTTTTGATCTATTTTCCCCCTACTTGGATTCCAGTACAAAACTCCATTATTTTCCTTTGAAGAATATTGAGTTTTGTTCCAACAAACAACTGAATTAGTGGAGGATCACTGAGAGTGTGGAGGTGTGGTTTCAGGCTTTGTGGAAGCAGGTCCAATTCACTTTGACCTTTCACTAGAGACATGGTTTTTACTCCTAAACTATGACCCTCCAGGTTCCATGGACAATCTGAGGTCTTTTGCAAACACCATTAAATTGGTAGGAATCAAACTGCAAGCTCTATCTTCCCAGAATCCAGGCAGCTGTTAAAATTCTCTGTGTTGCTTTTCTCTGGGGCAGTTAGGGAAAGGTGGGGCCAAGTGGTGGTGGGGCCCGAGATGGGTAGTGTCTTGTTCCACACACATGCAGTCGAAGAACCAGCCAAGGATTTGAGTTTATACACAGATTTTGGGGCTCCCTCTTATGTCTCTCTCCTTTCTGGGATTTCCTCTAATTTTTAATTAAAATTCTTCTTTGTGTAATAATTTCAGGAGAAGTAAGCAGATAAAATACTTTGAGCTGCTCATCTGCAAATATGTTTCTTACTCCTCCAATGAACAACAGCTTTCCAGGGAATATAGTCTTCCTACCATAACTGTGTTGACATTTCTTCCTCATCTAGCATTTAGTTTTGCAGAAGTAGAAGAACTGATTTTTGTCTTTTATAAGGTTTTCTGATTGATATTTTTAGTTTTTTTAATTACTAACTAAATTTTTAATTTAATTTTTGAGGGGGGTAGGGGCAGAGAAAGAGGAAGACACAAAATCTGAAGCAGGCTCCAGGCTACAAGGTGTCAGCACAGAGCCTAACATGGGGCTTAAATCCACAAACCATGAACTCATGACCTGAGCCAAAGCCCAATGCTCAACTGACAAAGCCACCTAGGCAACCCTCTGATTGGATATTTAAAGGAGTTCCCTTTATTTTTGAAATTAAATTTACTTACTAGAATATATCAACCTTAATTTTGCTTGATTTTTTATGGACCTATTTATTATAAAGATAAGTCTTTTTTAAACTCCCCAAAATAATAAGTGTGTATGTATTTGTTTTTAAATTTTCTTTTGAAGTTAGTTCTTTTTTTCATTTGTGTTAGTATTTCCCATAATTTCTATATCATTAAAAATCACTTAGTGTTCTTATTTTGAAAAATAGATATACCTAAATACAAATCACAACATACTGGACCGGTGTCTTTGAGGAGGGAGCACAGGCAGTAGAAATTTTACAGAAGTGTTTAGGAAGCTATTACATTCAAGTACATTTGGGAAACATTTTTATATATTTCCTTTTTTTAATGTTTATTCATTTTATAAATAATTTCAAAAGTAGAATTCAGTGATTTATCACCTACGTAGAACACCCAGTGCTCATCCCAATAAGTGTCCTCCTTAATGCTCCTTGCCCATTCTTCCACCCAACATCCCACCAGCAACCCTCAGTTTGTTCTCTGTAGTTAAGAGTCTCTTATGGTTTGTCTCCCTCTCTGGTTTAACTTATTTTTGCTTTGCCAAATATGATTTTCTGGATCTATCATCCATGCTGTTTACACCGTATTCATTTACTTTCTTCCCCTGTGTTCTCTGATAGAAAAACAGCTCAAGAAACTAATTCACTGCCCCAGTTTTCCATGGTATCTAAGGTAGTGCAATGACTCAATTTTTTTTCAAATTCAGTAATCATGAGCCACTAGAAATAAAGCTTTCCTAGTTTCCAATTCTATTTACATAAATGCAAGATCATCTTGAATCTTGTTGAGTAAACATATTCCATTTTTTTTTATTATCATTTTTCTTGAAGAAGTCAATTCCATAGGAACCATTTTGTCTGATTTGTCTTTTCTCTTTGGACTACTAAATCATTCCATGTACACATTGATTTTATTATATTTACAAATCTAGAGAGATGGATGTCTCCACTGTTAGGGAGGATATGTTTGTGTCTTTATGCAAACCAAAGGGGAAAAGAGAAACATTGGTACTTTTCATAATTTGCCTGTATACTATGGTGATTATTCAATGAAACAACTAGCAAGTACACTTAACATTGACTTGTAATGGCTCTTCTTGTGAGGAAAAGGGTTGTATCCCCAGATAGCTTAGAGATGGCCTAGAATATTATCAAGAAAATATTCCTTATTGGAGATGGAAGGAAACAGAAGGACCAAAATCTCTCAATGTATACCCTTTGATACTATTTTAATTTTTGAAACATTTGAAAGTACTGTTCATTCAAAAAATGAGTGAAGCTAATGTAAAATTGTATGCAAAATTTAAAGGTAGAAGGTAGAAGCAGTGAGGGCAGCCTCACCAAAAGTGTTTGGCTTTTTTAAATAATGAAAATTATTTTCTTTAGCAATGGAAATAAGTAATCACTCAATTCTATTTTGTTTAGGATTTTTAACCAAAAATCACCTTTTAAATAAGAGTCTCTGAAAATTCCTTTGGAATTTTCTTTACTATGTTAGTGCTTCATTAAAGTAACTATGCCCATTCATACTTGCACTACTCCATTAAGAAGCCATTTAGGTTTCAGAAAAGCAACAAGGTTAGGCAAAGGAAATCAGAGAGCTTGATCAATACACTTAGAACAAGCATATCAATTTCTAGTCCTATGTTTCCTAAAAAAAAGACTTTTAATATATATATTTTATTATCACCCATGCCAAGTTTCACACATTATGATGGAATTTTCAAGTAGTCATATATATTCTTAAAAAACAACCTTCCCCAGATGGTAGAGTGAAATATTGCTACATAAAGTCCTATCTTGCTTCTAAACTGTATAAATTAAAGAAATATTGATCTAAAAATACTAGTACGGTAAATAATTGAAGCTTTAGACTGCACTACCACCGGCCTTGTTAGAAGTTTAGTCTTCATAATGCTCTCCCAAGCAAGCATTTAAATAGTCCAGCCATTAGCTCTTTATAGAGATCAACTTTGTGAACTTATTGACAGATTTCTTCAAGCACAGATCTCTTTCTTGAGTTTGATCACTTGCTGTGGTATAGTGATGACAAAATGCACCGTATTATCCGAACGCTCATTTAAAGTAGCTATAAACACCTGCCTATAAGATGAATGCAGGTGCAAGAGGGGAGCAATCTTCTTACCACCTCTTAGTTTCCCATTATACACACTAGTCTGAAGTCAAAAAACTAAGTGTTCATTGGAGAAATGGCAGGGCATGAATTCACTGATATTAATTGCCATGATACCAACAACACCACCATTTTTCCCCTGACAAATTGAAAACAGTCCTCATTTTATAACAAGACTGTTTAAGAAAATGGTATTTTAAGTAAAAAATGTTGCAAAATGGGCATTAGAATTCTTCTGGAGAAATAGTGATAGCTTCTCCTTATGAAAATGTTTACAGATTGAAGTTGTAATCATGAGTGAAAATAATAGGAGTTTATTGGTGAATATAAGGTATGAGCATTATTTCACATTATCTAGCATGAAGAAAAAAATAGTTCATTTGGTGATGGAAGTTTTCTTGGGATTTTCTTTTTAATTTTGTTTTGTTTTGTTTGTTTGTTTGTTTGTTTGTTTAGAAAGAGCATTGGACTGGAAATGAGACCAAACAAACTGCCCTGTAGGGTGTCTGGCACATAGCAAGTTAGTAAATGTTCATATAACCAAAATCAGAATTGAGTTCTGAATCTGTCACTTACGACTTTGCGATCTTGGATACTTTGTTTCTCTATCACACAGCTTTCTCATCTAATATAACAGTATATTCCTACAGAATAGTATGTTACAGCATACATAAACATTTGAATTCTTTGAATTCCTATCTGCTTCACTTAGAAATTACTGTCTTATTTTGAGATATCAGAACCATGTTGGAACAAGTCCAACATTCAACTATTTGTTTTAATTTACATGCTTGTGTGGACAAAACAGTAACATAATTGATAGGATTTCACCATTTGGCATTATGTAGGTAGACTAAAAAACAAGCTGAATTCTGTAATTTTCTATTTATTCCAGTGATCTCGAGCTATAGTAACAAAGTGTTTCCACATGTCAATGCAGCCTGCCTTGTACTTGAGCAGAATATTAGAAGTAGAATGGAGGCTAGATTTCCTGCTAGGATCTAGCTATTCCTGGGGTGGGTTCTCTGCATCCCATACACACAAAGCCAAGTCTCTCTTCTTTATCCAATGCTCCCACATGGTTTGCCTTGTTTTTCTGAGTATTTTCCAGATCCCATCCACTGCTGCAATCAGTACCTACCCTGAGTCCCAGTTTTCTTGATTGGTGTCCTGATGTTCTGTCTAGTTCTTATTAGTATCCTCCTAGTAAAATTCAGACTCACCTCCCCCTTCTCTATATCTAGTCTTGCAAAGGCACTGGCTGGAGACTTGATTCAGCCTGAACTAACCTTCTGAGAGCTATGTCATCATCACCTGGCTATTAATTGATCCAATAATTATTCCAAACTCACTTTCAGCTGTTGGCCTTGAGTCCTTCTTCACTGTAAAATTGAAACAATTAGAAAAGCACTTCCATATCCCAACTTGCATCTATAACCTGTATGCTCTGCCTTCTTTCCTGTTACTAGAGATGAACTATGCCTATATCCATCTAAAACCAAGCCGTCCACATGAATACTGGATTCCATCTCTTCTTTAGTACTCAAGGACATCTCTCAGGCAATTCATATTTGTCTCTATTACATGAAGACATCTTCTCTGCTAGTCTATTAACATATAAATGCCTGGTTATTTCTCCTGTACCTAAAAAAAAAAAATGTTTCTTTAACTGCTGCCAGGTAGCACTATATTGCTTTGCCTTCCTAGAGCAAGTATTGTCTGCATTGTTTCCATTTACCCTCCTCCCATTATTTCTTAAACTATTAAATGTATCTTTGATGCCCAACTTCACCAAAACTATTCTTGTCAAGGTCACATATAACATCCACATTGTCAATTATTTCTCAATCCTTATCCTCTGCTAATGGATGGCATTTTATAGGGGTGAGCCCTCTCCTCCTTGATACACTTGGCAATTCTACTCTTCTAGTGTAAGAGTCATCCTTCATCTTGGTTGAGAAAAATCCAGGAAATTTCTTGGCACTCCTCTAAAATATATCGAGGATCTGAAAGCACCTACCGCCACCATCGCTAATAGCCAGCTGTAGCCATCATCATCTTCCTTTTGGGTTACTGTAAAGATCTTCTAACTGGTCTTCCTGCCAACTTGGTCACATTATAACCTCTTTTCAATGTGTCAGCTAAAGCAATCTCTTTAGAATGCAAGTCATTTACATTTACAGGTCTCTAGTTCAAAATCTTCCAATGGCTTCTAGTCTCATTCAAAATAAAACCAAAGGATCTAAAATCACTTGCAAAGTCCTACACAATATGATCACCAATCCTCTCCCCTGAGACATTCCCCTCATTTGCTGTGTTCCTTGTTGCTTTCTCAGATATACTGCCAGGAGAACCCCTCTGCCTTTATGGTACTGTCCCCCTCTCATTGCTCATTTATGCCTCCAAGTTTTGTGTGGGTGTATCTGCTTGGAGGAACCTAAAAATGTAGAGAACCCCAGCTGCAAGGGAGCCTCAAAGTGTAACTTGTAGCAGACTATTTCTGTAATATAAGAAGGCCATATAGAAGAGGGATGAAATGATACTGAGTAGGCCAATTTAGTTTATATATCACAGCAATGAATAACTAGAGTTTAGTGGGGAGAAAAGGTAGTGGAAATCCTAATTGACTTTGCATCAATGCACAAAAATAAAGAGACTATCTTTGTATATGAAATCAACAAAATAGCATACTTAACATTGAAAACAATAACATTAATTATACATGATAATTTGAATAATATAACAGATATGTCTTATGTAAACTATACAGCGAAATGCCAATTTAATAGGTCCTCTGTAAATACATACATGGTCTCATTGTCCCCATTTACAGAAGTGATATATAAAATTTCCATTTCAAAATCTGACAGAATTTTAAGAACTTTCTCCGATGCAATTTTTTTTTTTAAATGTTTTATTTATTTCTAGGAGAGAGAGAGACAGCATGAGCAGGGGAGGGTCAGAGAGAGAGGGAGTCACAGACGGAAACAGGCTCCAGGCTCCGAGCCGGCAGTCAGCACAGAGCCCGACGCGGGGCTCGAACCCACGAACCGCGAGATCATGACCCGAGCGAAAGTCGGACGCTTAACCGACTAAGCCACCCAGGCGCCCCACTCTCCGATGCAATTTTTAAATAAATGTGCTTACTTCTGGTATGAAACAGAGAGATTCATGACTGGCTCAATACCACAGGCACAACCATAGATAAATTCCAAGAACTTGATATCTCTATTTATAAGAACATTTTGATTCTCTTTAAATAAGAGACTGTGGTTATTTGAAATAAAACACCAGAAGAGCATATAAATGAAAGTAAGCAACACATATGAGTCACTTCCTCATGGCAAGTTTTATAGTTCAACAATTGTGAAATCCAACAGTAACATCAAATTACTGACTTGGTATTACTTTCTGCTATTGCTGCATTTCTTCCACACCACCACTCGAGTCCTTTCAGATTCTATTCCATCACTAATGAAACTGCCAACGCAGCTCAAAAATGCTTTACTATTGGATTATTTCCAGGATTTTGTGGCACTTTTCTTGGAAATAGGTTTGATACTCTATTCGGTATCTCCTACACATTCTAGACCATCATTAACAATGCTCTACTTCAGATTTCAAATAGTCGTTTTCCTGGGGCTAGAAAAAATAATATAAATAATTTCTCCATTGTTTCCTCTGGGATAGGATGGCAGCTCCTTTTGCCATGCTTTCTTACTAAATGCTATATATATTATTTTACATTTATTTATTCTTGAGAGAGAGAGGGAAAGAGAGACAAAGTACGAGGAGGGGAGGGGCAGAGAGAGAGGGAGACATAGAATCAATCCAGAGTAGGCTCCAAGCTCTGAGCCATCAGCAAAGAGCCCCATGCCGGGCTCAAACCAGCCAACCATGAGATCATGCCCTGAACTGAAGTCAGACGTCCAACCAACTGAGCCACCCGGGCACCCCACTAAATGCTATAAGTTTTATAGCTTCCTAAACATAGTTAATCGAATCAATACATATTGGTGTTAAGAATGGGATGATGAAGATTGCTTTAATGGCTTCGTGGAAGAAGATAGTGTGCAAATAAAAATGATAAACTCTTCATCTCAAGACTGGTTTCAGTATAACCACTAATGCTGCAAGGAGCTTTCACTACATTTTATGTTGTGACAGTAGCAGCTGCTTGTTGTAAAAGAAAGCAATTGACAAATATTATGCTTTTACTAAATAAGAGGAATATTTTTTATAATAATTTAAATAGTAATATTTTTATAAATATATAAAACATAACATTGCACCTTAATATCTTAGCACTAATTAGTAGTACAGCATCAAGGAGATGGAACGACCCCAGCCGGAGCATTAGTCTTTGCCTGAATGTAGCTTATAATTTATTGTGAGAGACAAACTGTAATCAAATAATAATACAAATGAATACAAAATACTTCAAAGTAACATGCTTATAATTGGGGGGCTTTGACAGAGTAAGATTAGTGAAGGAAATTTCAAGTAACATTTGATTTTGGATACAAAAAAAACAATTGAAATTAGTCAGGTATAAAGGGAAGGTAAGAGGGGTCTATGCAGAAGATGAAGCAAATGGGGACACCTGGGTGGCTCAGTCGGTTAAGCGTCCGACTTCGGCTCAGGTCATGATCTCGCAGTTCATGGTTTCGAGCCCTACATCGGGTTCTGTGCTGGCAACTCAGAACCTGGAGCCTGTTTCAGATTCTGTCTCCCTCTCTCTTTGCCCCCTCCCCAGCTCATGTTCTGTCTCTCTGTCTCAAAAATAAACTATAAAAAATAATAGAAAAAAAAAGATGAAGCAAATGAAAAACTGTTGGGGTAGAAAGAGAATAACAATTAGTAGACATCAAGAGAAGATCAGTGTGGATGTAGAGAAAGGGGAACACATGAAGGGGCCAGACTATTAAATGGCTTATTAAAGAGATTGGTTTTATCCTAAGAAAAACTGGAAGACTGTTCGAAGATTGGTATGTAGTTGGGTGACAGTTGCATTAAAAAACAAACATGCTGGCTGTAGCAAGAAGAAATAATGTTCAGGAAGGCATGGAAAAAGGTTCAAACATAAACACTGCTGTTAATACAAAACTTTAAATAGGGAGAAGATGTAGGCAAAATAAGACATTTAAAATGTCCTAACCTATGTTTCATGAAACACAAATGCAAAATGCCCTCAGGTCAAAGTGTCCAATAACTTTGGGAACTGCTGCTTATTATTCCCCTCTCTTGGAGATCTGCAGAAAATGTAGCTTACTGAAGGCTAATGCAATGAAAGGATACAGCCAGAAAACAAAGCATATTATATTTGTGAAACTCATAATAGCATAATTGATTCTAGCCTTAAAACTTACTGCACACAGGATATAAAATCAATGCACAAAAAGTGGTTGCATTCCAATACACCAATAATGAAGCAACTGAAAGAGAAATCAAGGAATTGATCCCATTTACAATTGCACCAAAACCCATAAAATACCCAGGACTCTAACAAAGGGGTGAAAAATCTATACACTGAAAATTATAGAAAGCTTATGGAAGAAATTGAAGAAGACACATAAATAATGGAAAAATATGCCATGCTCCTGGATAAGAACAAATATTGTTACAATGTCAATACTACCCAAAGCAACCTATGTATTCAATGCAATACCTATCAAAATACCACCAATATTCTTCACAGAGCTAGAACAAACAATCCTAAAAGTTGTATGGAACCAGAAAAGACCTTGAGTAGCCAAAGCAATCTTGAAGAAAAACCAAAGCAGAGGTGTCACAAACCCAGACTTGAAGCTGTATTACAAAGCTATAATCATTGAGGCAGTATGGTACTGGGACAAAAATGGACACTCAGATCAATGAAACAGAAGAGAAAACCCAGAAATGAACCCACAAATGTATGGTCAACTAATCTTTGACAAAGCAGGAAAGAATATCCAATGGAATAAAGACAGTCTCTTCAGCAAGTGGTGCTAGGAAAACTGACAGCATCATGCAGAAAAATGAACCTGGACGACTTTCTTATATCATACACAAAAATAAACTAAAAGTGGATGAAAGACCTAAATGTAAGATAGGAAGCCATCAAAATCCTTGAAGAGAAAGCTGGCAAAAACCTCTTTGACCTTGGCCACAGCAACTTCTTACTCAACACGTCTCCAGAGGCATGGAAAACAAAAGCAAAAATGAACTTTTGGGACCTCATAAAAATAAAAAGTTTCTGTACAGTGAAGGAAAAAATCAACAAAACAGAAAGGCAACCAATGGAATGGGAGAAGATATTTGCAAATGACATATCAGAGAAAGGGTTAGTATCCAAAATCTATAAAGAATTTATCAAACTCAACACCCAAAGAAACAAATAATCCAGTGAAGAAATGGGCAAAAGACATGAATAGACACTTTTCCAAAGAGGACATGCAGATGACCAACAGACACATGAAAAACTGAAAAAAATCACTCATCATTAGGGAGATACAAATCAAAACCACAGATACCAAATTAGATACTACCTCACACCTGCCAGAATGGCTAACATTAACAACTAAGGCAACAACAGATGTTGGCGAGGATGAGGAGAAAGGATCTCTTTTGCACTGCTGGTGGGAATGCAAACCGGTGCACTTACTCTGGAAAACAGTAAAGATGTTCCTCAAAAAAATAAAAATAGGACTACCCTACCACCCAGCAATTGCACTACTAGGTATTTATCCAAGGGATACAGGTATGCTGTGTTGAAGGGAAACATGCACTCCAATGTTTATAGCAACACTATCAACACTAGCCAAAGTATGGAAAGAGCCCAAGTGTCCATAAATGGATGAATGGATAAAGAAGAAGTGGTATACATATACAATAGAGTATTACTCAGCAAACAAAAAGAATGAAATCTTGCCATTTGCAACTATGTGGATGTAACTAGAGGGTATTATGCTAAGCGAAATTAGTCAGAGAAAGACAAATATCATGATTCCATTCATATGAAGACTTTAAGATACAAAACAGATGAACATTAAGGAAGGGAAGCAAAAATAATATAAAAACAGGGATGGGGACAAAACATAAGAGACTCTTAAATATGGAGAACAAACAGAGGGTTACTGGAGGGTTTGTTGGCTGGGGTGAGCTAAATAGATAAGGGGTATTAAGAAATCTACTCCTGAAATCATTGTTTCACTAGATGCTAATTAACTTGGATCTAAATTTTAAAAAATAAGTTAAATTAAAAAAAAAGCTTACTGCACACAAAATATAGATACAGACTATCTCCTTAAAAAACACAGAACTGGATTTTACTAGATGGCTCTAACTTTTCACATTGCTATTATAGAGAAATATTTTTTCCTTTAAGTGTTTAAGAATAATATTAGAGAACAAGGATATAATTTAAATTATTAGATTATTGCAACTCAAGAAACCTGAGATAATTTTAGATGTATTAAAAATAGTGACCAGGTTTACATCTAAGGAACTGTTATGGGGGGAAAAAGTAATTTAAAATATACACATTTTAAAATGATAAAAATTGGGGCGCCTGGGTGGCTTAGTCGGTTAAGCGTTCGACTTTTGCTTAGGTCATGATCTCGCGGTTTGTGGGTTCCAGCCCCGCGTCGGGCTCTGTGCTGACTGCCAGCTCAGAGCCTGGAGCCTGTTTCAGAGTCTGTGACTCTCTCTCTCTCTGACTCTCCCTGCTCACACTGTCTCTCTCTCTCTCTCTCTCTCTCTCTCTCTCTCCTAGAAATAAATAAAAATATATATTAAAAAAATAATAAAATAAAATGATAAAAATTATTACAAACCATTAAAAATATTAAATGGAAGTCTGAACAGTAGTGAGGCTCCAACTACCCATGATGATCCATGCCTCATGCTATTTATGCCCTTGTTTAGTACTCTCCCATGCTGATTCATGGTACTGTTGACCAATAGAAAATAGTGGGAGTGACTGAATTTCAAGGCTAGGTTATAAAGAACACTACAACTTCCACTTGGGATGTTTGGGTTCTTGGATTGCTTACTCTGGGTGAAGTCAGCCACTATGCCATTAGGATGCTCAAGCCCCTCATTGGAGAGACCCCGGTGGAAGGAGCTGAGAAGTCTCTGAGACCAAGAGCCACCATTAAATTGCCAGCCAACTGAGTGAGCCACCTTACAGCAGATCCTCCAGCCTATGGCATACTTTGAGATGACCACAGCTGTTGGAGAGACCCTGAAGGGAGAACTGCCTGGTTGAGTCCTTACTTAATCCCTGGCCTAAGTAACAATGGAAGGTAATACAAGATTGTGATTTTAAACCACTGAATTTTGGGGCATTTTTAAAAGCAGCAATAGGAAACTAACATATAGAGTTCTTTTAGAAAACAAAATTATGCTGAATGATACTTTGTCGAGTGCTGTACTTTGCCAATTTAGCATTAAAGTTTGTAAAGGCATTTTATTTGCCTTCCAAATTAGGTTATACTATGCTCTTCAGAAAGAAACCTCCAAGGTTTTATCCTGCTAATATGCAGGGAGAAAAAAAAAATTTAAGATTTTGTGATAAAACATCCCAGATACTAATGTATAACCCTTCTTTAGTGGAGGCAAACTGTCACAGAAATAGGTCTTTAAGATAGTAGACTATCAAATCATGAATAGGCTAAGCCTTCTCTGGTGATGAATATGACATAAAGGCTTTGAAAACTGTGTTAGCCCCTGTGAATGAAGTGAAAAATTTCACAAGGTGAAGAGAATGAATCTCACACTCTGCAAGGTCTTCCCCTTAATAGCATCCACCAAATTCTTTCCACTCCTATTTTTTATATAGACTACTCCATTAGGGATAATAGGGGCCAGAGAAAGAATATAAATTCATTCCCACAATCCCAGCACTTCACTTTGTCTCAACCTTGTTCCTCACTCTTACCTTATGTTTCTAACAGAGAAAAAAGTGTCTTAGATTTTTTTTCCCCTTTCTCTTTCTTCCCCACTCCCAACCACTTGAGTAAGTCTTATTTGAGTAAGAGCATCGCTCCAAATCAGAGAGGAAAATGTGAAAGAGCTACAATCTATAAGTAAAATGTACCATTGGATAGTAATATGTGACTAACTTTTCAATATATTCAGTTTTATTTATTTTAAAAATAGACAGCCCACAAACAGACCCACACAAATATGGTCAAATGATCTTCGACAGAAAAGTAAAGGCAACTCAGTGGAGATGGTAGAGTCTTTTCAGCAAATAGTGCTGGAATAACTAGACATCATATTGAAAACAATAATAGTTTAGACAGTCTTTATAGGTTTCACAAAACTCATATCAAAAGGGATCATAAACTTAAATGTAAAGTGCAAAACCATAAGACATCTAGAAGAAAACATAGGAGAAATTCTAGGTGTTCTTAGGCTTGGCAAAATATTTTTAGATGAGCATCTAAAAGCACATCCATGAAAGAAAAATGCTGGACTTCATTAAAATTAAAAACCTCTGCTCTGTGAAAGACACTACTAAGAGACTAAAGGCCCTATATTGGATGTTAATATAGGCCAAAACACGTATCTGATAAAAGACTTGCATTCAAAATATACAAAGACTCAACACTCAACAACAAGAATATGGGAAACCCAATCAAAAAGTGGGCAGAAGATCTGGACATCTCACTATAAAGACTATACAGATGACAAATAAGCACACAAAAATACACTTAACATCACTTGTTATTAGAGAACTGCAAATTAAACAACACCAGTGAATATATCACGATATATTTATTAGAATGGCTAAAATCCAAAAACCTGATAGTACCAAACACACAGTTACATTTTTATTTTTATTTTCAAATTTTAATTTAAATTCTTATTACTTAACATACGTGCAATATTGGTTTGAGGAGTACAATTCAGTGATTCATCACTTACATACAACACTCAGTGCTCAATACCTTCCTTAATACCCATCACGCATCTGGCCTATCCCCCACCTACATTCCTCCATCAACTCTTGGTTTGTTTTCTATTGTTAAGAGTCTTTTATGGAATAACTAGACATCATATTGAAAACAAGAAAAATAGTTTAGACACAGTCTTTATAACTTTATCCCCTGTCTTTTATCCCCTTCCCATATGTTCATCTGTTTTGTTTCTTAAATTCCACATATTAGTGAAATCATATGGTATTTCCTTTGTTCAAACAAGCGAACCATTATGAAGGGGCTGAAGTGGAAGCTTGGTCATAAAGTCCATTTTTATCTGAAAACTAAAAAAATTCTTTGTATCTAAGTAACAAAAGCAGATGTAGAATGTGCTTGGTTATAGTGCTGAGTAGAAAACATACACACATACACATACACACACACAATTTCTGTTTATCTGGTGTGGAAAGTAGAGATTGGGTAATATATCTTGAAGCAAAAGTAGTGAATAGATACTGCTGAGCCACAAAAAGCCAAACATTCTCAGATCTTCTAATGCCAAAACTGTCAGAAGACAACAGGGCCAACACTTCAGAATATAAGATGTGACAATAAAAAATTATGTGGTTGTGGAAAGTGCCAAAGTAGCATAAAATCCTTATGGTTCTCCTCTTCCTTCAGGTTTCCCTGGGTACTTTATTTCCCAAATTAGGACTAATGAGGAAGAAAATTGGAAGGTTACTAGTAGGTCACTTTAGATTTTAAAAAGATATGGAAAACTGGATGATAAAATTAAGAATTTCTATTCATCAAAAAATACTAATGAGTACAAATGCAGTACTTAGAGTGGGAAAAGATATTCATTATAGGCTAGGTTATAAAGAACTTAAAAATTCTACCCTCATGCTCATTTTGGCCACATATGCACTAAAACTGGAACAATACAGAGAAGATTAGCATGACCCCTGTGTAAAGATGACACACAAATTCAGAAAGCATTCCATATTTTTGCAAGTTTCTAAGGGAGAAAATCTTAAAAGTTCTCATCACAAGAAAAATTTAAATTCTGTAACTATGCATGGTGATGAATGTTTAAAAAAACTATGATGAATATATGAAAACTTCTCTAGATCAATAAGAAAAGAACACACAAATCTAGTACAAAATGGGCAAAAATTACTAAACAAACACTTTACAAAAGAGGATATCTAAAAGCCAATGAGTATATGAGAAATACAGCTTCATCAATCATCACAGACAGGTAAGTTAAAACCACAAATAGATTTCACTACACACCTATCATTATCATGAAAAGGAAAACAAGGGCACCTGGGTGGCTCAGTTGGTTAAGTGTCTAACTTCAGTTTGGGTCATGATCTCACAGTTGGTGGGTTCGAGCCCTGCATTAGGCTCTGTGCTGACAGACCAGAGCCTGGAGTCTCCTTCAGATTCTCTGTCTCCCTCTCTTTCTACCCCTCCCCTGATTGTACTTTGTCTTTCTCTCTCTCAAAAATAAGTAAACATTAAAAAAAAATTTAATTGAAAAAAAAGAAAAGGAAAGCAAACAATGGGAAATAAGTGTGAGTCAGAATGCAGAGGCAATTAGAATGCTCATCTACTACTGTTAGATTAGTACAACCACTTTGTAAAACTGACAGTATCTGTTAAAGCTGCCTATGCTGAGAGGAAAGAGTTAAAACAACTGGGTTTTGATCCAATCACTACACCAAGAAAACATCCTTGAGAGAAAGGCTGTTGGGGTCATCCCAAGTTTAATTTTCTTCATAAATGGACTTATAGATAACTGGACTAATGATATTTGCCAGGAGGAAGTGACCTTATCCCTGAAACGCTCTTGTCAGGAAGTTCTGGTTAAGGATTACCTATAGAAAAAGAACCCAGGGTCCAAGAAATGGCCCTCTGGAGGATTTCTCCTAAGCTACACAGCTCTCCGGCTTCACAATTTAAATGCTTCTGCTGTGTGAAGTGACTTTGCAGATGTAACATAGAAACCTTATCTATTATTCTGAGCCACATGTTGGACAAAAAAAAAAAAAAAAAATACAGGTCCTGGGAAACTACCCTTATTGCCCTAAATGTCTCTCTGCTCTTTCTGAAATTATAAATTGCTTTCAAATTGAAATTATTTAATAAAGTTTGCTAAGGGATAAAATATCTGTAATTCATGTAGGTCTCATTTGATAATGCCATCCTGTGTGTTAGCTTATACAATTAGACCAAATAATCCCACTCATGGGTGAATGCCAAACAGAAATCATTCACATTTTCAGCTAAGAATAAGAACTGTTATATTATTCATCACAGCACTATTCTTAATGGCCACAAACTGGAGAATATCAAAATGCTTATAAAGAAGAATAGACAAATTGCAGTATGTTCACACAATGGAATGCTATTCAGCAATTTATAACTTCAACTACATCAATTAGTATGGATGCAACTCAGAAACATAATGTTGATTGAATTAATCCAGACTAAAGGGTATGGTATGTTTCTAAAAGAGCAAAAACAGGCAAAATTTATCTGAGCTGTTATAAGTCAGGTAATATTATTGTTGGGAGCAGGTAATACCAAAGGAGACAGCATGAGGGGAATTCTGTTTCTTGATCTAGGTGTTGGTAAGGCCAGTTTGTAAAAATGTATTGAGCTATACCCTTATGATATGTGAACTAGAGGAATATAGGATTCACTGGTGGGAGGAATGCTCATAAATGGGTCTTTGAGGGATAAGATGGATAAGAAAAGTTTTTAGGAAGTTTCACTGGATATTGATCATAGATTTCTCCCATTGCTCCCTCTTCAAGAAACTTCTGAAGAGACTTATTTTACTGGCGATGGCTTTAAAGCCAATTATTTATCTATTCAGTATTACAAAATATGGAGATGACTGATGAGATGGGAACAAGAGCATATTAGGATTAGCACTGAAAAGTAAAAAAATAACTGAAAAACATATATAAGTGAAAAACATTTTAGATATAGCAGGTCACCTAGTTGTTGATATTTGTAATATCAAATACCAACAAAATACCAAAGATTTTGGCTTTAAGAAAATATTCTTGGACAGAGTTTTAATAAAAGTTGATACTGTCATATTTTATTCCATATTGTATGCAAATATTAAGCTTTAATTTTTAGTGTCTCCTAAGAATCTTCAAAGATAATTGTTAATTTAATAATTCCAAATATATACTCCTACTTTCTGTAATAATGACAATGGTGATGATGATGATAATAATAATAACAACTATTCCTTAATTCCTAATCTAGAAGATATATGGCTAAACCCTCTAACACAAGAGTTCTTAATTCAGACTTCAGTAAAATTCAGGAATTCATAAATTTGAATGTGAATTACATATTTATTTTCACTAACCTTTAACTGAAATTTAACAATTCTTTCAACAGAAATTAAGCATTTCCTTCAATATAAATCTCAAATGTTTTCATCTTACATTACACCTACAACTAATATCTTGAAATGATGGTTTATACTCATCACTACATTGAAATTGCATTATAAGACTTATCATCAGATCTTGTTATTTAATGTAAAAGAATTATATATTATTATATCTTTAATAATTGGAAAACTCCATTTCAAAATGATTGGCTGGTCTCTACTATAATTCTATATATTTTATTTTATGGATTGGAAAAAAACTGTTATTTTCAATTGCACCAATGGATTCCATAGCAATAAACAGTTAAGAGTCCATTTAAAATATCTAATTTAATTAATACTATCTTATGATATTAGTATTTTTATACTCATGTTAGAGTTAAAGGAAATGAAGTAAGGAAAGTTGAATGATGTTCCCAAGTTCACAAGGTCTGTAAATCCCAGGGCTAGAATTAGAAGCTAGATCATCTGGTTTTAGAGACTGTCCTTTCAACGACCAGCCTGTGTAGGCTGTTAGAAATTTAAATGGTAGCACAGTGGCTAACTGTTGTTTACAGAGGTTGTTAGTATATGCCTCAGGGAGTGTCATGAGAAGCAGGAGAGGCCAAACCTCAGGAAGAGTAGCCCTTTGTTGATAACTTAGTGTTCAACTTAAAATTTCATACTTCAGCAATTACTAACATATGTAAAAGAAAAAATCAATAGCAATGCAGATATAGGAGGGGACTTTAACACTCCACTTACATCAATGGATAGATCATGCAGAGAGAAAATCAACAAGGCAAAAGTCTCTTTGAATTATGTTGGACCAGATGGATCTGACATATATTCAGAATGTTCTAACCCATAACAGTGGAATACATATTTTTTCAATATGTATTGAAAACATGGAACAATATCCAGAAGAAATCACATGTTCAGCCAAAAATAAGACTCAAAAATTCAAAAAGACTAAAATTATATAATGCATCTTTTCTAACCACAATGATATGAAACTATCAATCAATCACAAGAAAATATCTGGAAAAAAATACTATTACATGGAAATATATAACATGGTACTAAACAATAAACAAAGAGGAAATTAGAAAAATAAATAAGAATGAAATGGTCCAAAATTTTTGGGATGCATCAAGCTGTTTGAAGTGGGAACTTCTCAAGAAGCAAGAAAAAATCTCAAATAAACAACCTTAACTTACAGCAAAATGCATTAGAAAGAGAAAAGCAAACAAAACCACAAACCAGTAGATGAAAGGAAATAATAAAGATTAGAGCACAAATCAATGAAATAGAGACTTTAAAAGCCAATAGAACATATCAATGAAACCCAGAGCTAGTTCTCTGAAAATATCAACAAAGTTAATAAACCTTTAACCAGAGACATCTAAAAAAGAGAGAGAGAGAAAGAAGGAGAAAGGATTCAAGTAAATAAAATGATAAATTAAAAAGGAGAAATAACAGACACAACAGAAATATAAAGGATAATAAGAAAGTATAATTAAAAAATGATATGCCAACAAATTGGGCAACCCAGAAGAAATGGATAAATTCCTAGTTATAAATTCCTAGAAACATATAGCCTGCCAAAACTAAGTCAAAAACAAATGGGAAATTTAAGCAGACCAATTACTAGCAATGGATTTGAGTCAGTAATAAAAAAATTCCCCTAAAAAACAAAAGTCTGAGACCATGTAGTTTCATAGGTGAATGTTACCAAACATGTAAAGAAGAGTTAACACCTATTCTTCTCAAACTATTCCAAAAATAGAGGACAGAAAGCTTCCAAATCCATTATATGAGGCCAGCAATACCCTGACATGAAAAGAAAATATAGACATTGTAAAAAAAGAAAACTAAAGACCAATATTTCTCATGAACATAGATGCAAAAATCCTCAACAAAATATGAGCAAACCCAACCAACAATACATTAGACACAACATTTACCACAATGGAATGGTGGGACTTATTCCAGAGATGTAAGAGGGCTTAATGTTTCAAATCAATCAACATGAAACATCATATTGACAAGACAAAGGACAGAAACCAATGATTAGCTCACAGAAAATCATTTGACAAAGTACAAGATCTATTGATGATTTAAAAAAAAAAAAAACCTCTCTCAACAAAGTAGAATTAAAGGGAACATACCTCAACACCATAAAGACCATCTATGAAAAACCCACCTAACATTATTCTCAATGGTGAAAAACTGACAGCTTTTCCCCTAAGATCACAAACAAGACAAAGATGTACAATCTCACAGCTTTTATTAGAGTCCTAGCCACAGCAGCCAGACAAGAAAAAGAAATAAAAGGCATCCAAAATGGTAAGGAAGAAGTAAAACTTTCAGTATTTACACATGGCATGATACTATATTAGAAAACATTAAAGATTCCACCAAAAACTACTAGAACTGACAAATGAATTAAGTAAGGTCAGAGGATACAAAATTAATATACAGCAATTTGTTGCATTTCTATACACTAACAATGAAATAAGCAGAAAGAGAAATTAAGAAGACAATCCCAACAACAACTATAGCAAAAAGAAGAGAATACCTAGGATAAATCGGACCACAGAGGTGAAAGACTCGTACTCAGAAAACTTGAAAGCATTAATGAAAGAAGTTGGAGATGACGCAAACAAATGGAAAGCTATCCAATGCCCATGGATTGGAAGAACAAATGTTGTCATAATATCCACACTACCCAAAGCAATCTACAGGTTTCATGCAATCTCTGTCAAAACACCAACACCATTTTTCATGGATCTAGAACAAATAATCCTAAAATTTGTATGGAACCACAAAAGACCCTGAATAGCCAAACAATCTTGAAAAAGAAGAACAAATCTGGAAGTAACACAATCCCCAATTTCCAGACATGCCATAAAACTGTAGTAACCAAAACAGTATGATACCGGCACACATGGATCGGTGGAACAGGATAGAGACCCCAGAAATAAAGCCACAGTTATATGGTCGAACTAACCTTTGACAAGTGAAGAATATGCACTTGGGATAAGACAGTGTCTTCAACAAACAGTTTGGGGAAAATTGGACAGCTACATGCAAAAGAATGAACCTGGGCCACTTTCTTACACCAGGCTCAAACATAAACTCCACATGCATTAAAATCCTAAATGCGAGACCATAAAAATCCTAGAAGAGAGCACAGGCAGTAACTTCTCTGACACTGGATGAGGCAATTCTACACTGTTGTAGATATGTCTCCTTTGACAAGGGAAACCAAAGCAAAAATAAACTACTGGAACCACTTCAAAATAAAAAGTTTCTGCACAGCAAAGGATGCAGAATGGGAGAAGATATTTACAAATGACACATCCAATAAAGGATCGACATCCTAGGTATATAAAGAATATGTAAAACTTAATACCCCCAAAATGAATAATCCAATTGAAAAATGGGCAGAAGTCATGAAAAGACATTTTTCCTGAGAAGATGTACAGATGGTGCATGGACACTTAAAGAGGTACTCAACATCATTCATCATCAGGGAAATGCAAATCCAAATCACAGTGAGATATCACCTCACATCTGTCTGAATGGCTAAAATAAAAAACACGAGTCAACAAGTATTGATGAGGACTGAAAAATAACAAACGAAGACTTATATACTCTTGGTGGAAATGCAAACTGGTGCAGCTACTTGGAAAGCAGTATAGAATTTCTCAAATACTTAAAAATAAAATTACCGCATGATTCAGTAATTCTACTACTATTTACACAAAGAAAATAAAAATATTTACCTGAAAAGATATATGTCCCATTATGTTTATTGCAGCATTATTTACAATAGCTGAATTACAAAAGCAGCCAAGCATCCATTAACAGATGAATGGATAATGAAGATGTGGTATATACACACAACAAATATTACTGAGCCATAAAAAAAAAGGAATGAAATCTTGCCATTTGCAACAACATGGATGGATCTAGAGAGCATAACGTTAGGTGAAATAAGTCAGAGAAGCACAAATACCATATGATTTCATTCATATGTGGAATTTAAGAAAGAAAACAAATGAAAAAAGAAAAAAGGAGACAAACAAAGAAGCTGACTCTTAACTACAGAAAACAAACTGATGCTTCCTAGAGGGGAAGTGGGTGGGGTGTTCATGAAATAGGTGAATGGGATTAAGAGTAAACTTATCATGATGAGCACTGTGTAATGTATAGTATCCTTGAACTACTTTATTGTACACCTGAAAGTAATATAATATTGTAAAACAAAAAATAGGTAAAACCGAGAGGGTTTTTAGAGTAGTAAAAATACTCTCTGCAGCACAAGGGATATATTCATTACAAATTTGCCTCAATCCATATAATGTACAACACCAAGAGTAAAACCCAATATATACTATGGACTTTATGTGGTAATGATGTGCTGTAAGGTTCGTCAATTGTAATAAACATACCACTGGGTTGGGAAACATTGCTAATGGAGGTGGCTATGTAAGTGTACAGAGGATGTATGGGCAGTGTCTTCCTCTCAATTCTGTGAATCAAAACTGTTCTGAGAAAAATAAAGTTTTAAAAGAGAAAAAAACAAAATAGAATTTTGCTTTTGAAACATTTTTTAGTACTAAAAACATTCCAAATTGTTGCCCTAAAATAACATAAAAATATACAAATTTTAGTCATAAATCAAACTTTAAAAATCAGTTATCAGATTGACCCTTGGAGGAAGAGGCAGGATGGTGGAGAAGCAGGGAGCTCCATGCATTTCGCTCGCACTCATCTCTCAAACAGAGAAGGCCTGAAGTCATAGGACACTGAGCCACAGGAGTTTGGGTAGAGAAAGGGACAGATTACACTGGGAAAGCAACCTCATAAGTGTGTGAGTGCAAACTGGGTAAGATAAAAGCCAGGCCAGACTAGAGACACAGAGGGAAGAGAGGGAGCCCGGCTTGTGGGCAGCCACGGTGAGTCAAGGGGAAAAGAAAGAGAAGCTGAAACTGCTCATAGAACTGTCCCTGGAGAAGAAAAAAGCCTCGGCTTGGAAAGAAAGTGTTTTTAGTTCTAGCTAGGGTGCTGACTTTGAACTAGGTGCCCCCTGTAGCAGAGGGCGCCAAGAAAACTGCTCTGTTGTGCTCCCAGCACCATCCCCAGCGGTGGTGTGGAACACTACCCGCCTGAGGCTGCATTCCCAGGACTTGACCCCCAGCAGCGCTGAGATCCGCCACTTGACCCTGGCAGACCTGAGGCTGTGCCACTTCCCCCCATCCCTCTTGACCCCTGGCAGCAGGGAAGCAGCGACCTTCGGGACTGTGCTTCGGGCAGTATCAATAAAGCGGGCAGACTGAGACCTGGAAATGAGGCAGGGCCTGGGGCATAGAGCACAGCCCAACTTGGCTACGTTCTCAGTACAGGGAGATAAACCGAAAGCAGTGATTTGCAACGCTTGGTTCGAGAAGTGACTGGGGATAAGCCATTTTTCTCCCCACAACCACCAAGGCAGAGCCTCAGGGAGCGGCCAGTGGAACATAGTGGAGGCTAAGACCTGCCTACACAAAACCACGCCCATTCCCTGCAGAGAGCTGTTTTGTTTTTTTTTTTTAACCAGAGCCTGGGGTAAGACCAACATGGATGCACTGCCCTGAATAATCCTAGATAATTCTTTGTATTCAGATATAGTCTCCCTTTTTAAATTTGTAACCTTCCACTCTGCTGGTCTGGGCACTCTGGTCACTGATTTGCTTAAACAGTCACATTTAATCCATTCTCTAGATGCACATTCTACACCACCACCGCTACCTTTTTTATCTCTCTCTCTCTCTCTCGTAATCAGACAACACAGTTTGTCTGAGTAACATCTTCATTTCTTTCTAATCGCCTCTAAACATATTCTACGATTTCTCCCTCTGAATCAAGCCTCTTAGTCTCTCTGCCTGGTCATTTCATTTCCAATTTCGCTTCCTCCCTGCCCTGTCATTTCTCTTTGTAGATGCTCTTGCATAAGCACGGCATACACCTGGCTCTTTATTTGAAGCTAGGAATTCTGGTTTTATGCCTTTAGACTGCCCTTTGTCTTTTGAGTGTTTTTTTTTTCTTTTCTTTTCTCCTTGTTTTAATTTTCTATTAATTTTAATTAATATTATTTGTCTTCCCTCTTTCCTCTTTATTTTTCTTTTTTGCTTTGTTTTGTTTTTGTCCCTTCCTTTTTTTCTATTTCTTATTCCCTTTTGGTTTGTGTGTTTGTTGGATTTGTCTGTGCGTTTGTATACCTTTGTTCCTTGTGTGGTTGTCTGTTTTCTTTTCCAGGGCTACTCCAAGAAACAAGCCAAAGAATACATGGTGGAGAGTCCCAAATATCACTACGAGTAGGGAAATAAAATAAACAAAGTCTCAACAAGAGAGACCAAGAGACACCATTCAAAGAACATTTCCTGAATGGACAGGCCCTGGACAGTCAAAGGGCCCTCTTTAATATAACAGCACCCACAAGGGAAGACTGCATAACAAGCTTTTAAAATTAACAAGAGATAGAAAGCTAACCAAAATGATGAAGCGGAAGAACTTTCCTCCTAAGAAATTCCATGAAAAAATGACAGCTAATGAACTGCTCAAAACAGAAATAAGCAACATAACTGAACAAAATTTAGAACAACAGTCATAAAATTAATCGATGGGCTTGAAAAAAGCATGGAAGACATCAGAGAAACTATTGCTACAAAGACTATGAAGCTTAAAAATAGCTGTGATGAATTAAAAAATGCTATAAATGAGATACATAATAAAATGGAGGTGTCCAATGACGGACTGAAGAGGCAGAAAGGAGAATAAGTGATTTAGAAGACACGATTGTAGAAAGAGAGAGATAAACTGACCCAGAAACACGAAAGGAGAGTTCAAGAGCTCAGTGATACTTCAAACAGAACAATATCCATATCATCGGAATTCCAGAAGAGGAAGAGAGAAGGAAAGGTGCTGAAGGAGTACTGGAACGAATTATAGCAGAGAATTTCCCCAACCTGGGGAAGGAAATAGACATTGAAATCCAAGAGGCACAGAGAACTCCCTTCAGACATAACATGAATCAATCTTCTGCATGACATATCATAGTGAAACAGGCAAAATATAAGGAAAAAGAGAGAATTTTGAAAGCAGCTAGGGAGAAAGGGGTCCTAACATACAAATGGAAACCTATCAGAGTGGTGACAGACCTATTTGCTGAAACTTGGCAGGCCAGAAAGGAATGGCAGGAGATCTTCAATGTGATAAACAGAAAAAATATGCAGCCAAGAATGTTCTATCCAGCAAGCCTGTCATTCAGAATAGAAGGAGAGATCAGAGTCTTTCCAAATAAACAAAAATTGAAAGAATTTATCACCACTAAACCAGCCCTACAAGAAATCCTGAGGGAGACTCTGAGGGAAATGTTTCAACGCAAGATACCAGAGACACCACCACAAGCATGAATCCCACAAAGGACACGATGACTCTAAACTCATATTTTTTCAATAATAACACTGAATGTAAATGGGCTGAATGCTCCAATCAAAAGACACAGAGTAGCAGAATGGGTAAAATAACAAAATCCATCTATATGCTGTCTACAAGAAATTCATTTTAGACTGAAGGACCCCTTCAGATTGAAAGTAAGGGGATGGAGAAATGTATATCATGCTACTGGAAGTCAAAAAAAAGCTGGAGTAACTATACTTATATCAGACAAAATGGACTTTAAAGTAAAGGCAGTAACAAGGGATGAAGAAGGGCATTATATAATAATTACAGGGTCTATCCTTCAGGAAGAGCTAACAATTATAAACGTCTACGCACCGAATATGGAAGCGCCTAAATACATAAAACAATTAATCACAAACAGAAACAATCTTATGGAAAAGAATGTGATAATTGCAGGGGACTTTAATACTCACTTGCAGCAATGGATAGATCAACTAGATAGAAAATCACTAAAGAAACAACAGACTTGAATGACACATTGGACCAGATGGATTTGACAGATATATTTAGAATTCAACACCCTGAGGGCATGGAATTCACTTTCTTCTCAAGTGTGCAAGACATATTCTCCAAGACAGATCACATACTGGGACGTAAAGCAGCCCTCAATAAATATAAAAGAAATGAGATCACACCGTGCACACTTTCAGATCATAATGCTATGAAACTTGAAATCAATCACAGAAAGAGGTCTGGAAAACCTCCAAAAACATGGAGGTTAAAGGACACCCACTAAAGTACAAATGGGCTAATCAGACAATTTGAGAATATATGAAAAAATATATGGAAACAAATGAAAATGAAAATACAACAATACAGGGGCGCCTGGGTGGCTTAGTCAGTTAAGCGTCCGACTTTCACTTAGGTCATGATCTCGCGGTTTGTGGGTTCGAGCCCCGCATCGGGCTCTGTGCTGACTGCCAGCTCAGAGCCTGGAGCCTGTTTCAGAGTCTGTGTCTCCCTCTTCTCTGACCTCCCTGCTCACGCTGTCTCTCTCTCCTAGAAATAAATTTAAAAAAAAAAAAAGAATTAAAAAAAAAAAAGAAAAGAAAATACAACAATACAAACTCTATGGGATGCAGCAAAGGCAGTCCTAAGAGGAAAGTACATTGCACTCCAGGCCTACTTCAAGAAATTAGAAAAAACACAAGTACAAAATCTAACAGCACACCTAAAGGAACTAGAGGGAGAGCAACAGGAGCACCCAAACCCAGTAGGAGAAGAGATAATAAAAATTAAGGCAGAAATAAACAATATAGAAACCAAAAAAACCAGTTGAACAGATCAACGAAACCAAGAGTTGTTTTTTTGAAAAAATAAACAAAATTGACAAACCTCTAGCCAGGCTTCTCAAAAAGAAAAGACAGCACTCAAATAGACAAAATCATGAATGAAAAAGGACTTATTACAGCCAAGCCCTCAGAAATACAAGCACTTATTAGGGAATACTATGAAAAATTATATGCCAACAAACTAGAAAACTTAGAAGAAATGGACAAATTCCTAAACACACACTCACTACCAAAATTCACACGAGAAGAGATAGAAAATCTGAACAGACTTATAACTAGTGAGGAAATCAGTTAACAAAAATCTCCCAACAAACAAGAGCCCTGGGGCAGATGGCATCCCTGGGGAATTCTACCAGACATTTAAAACAGAATTAATACCAATTCTTCTCAAGCTATTCCAAAAAAATAGAAATCAAAGGAAAACTTCTGGACTCATTTTAAGAAGCCAGCATCACTTTAATTCCCAAGCCAGACAGACACCCAGCAAAAATAGAGAAGTACAGGCCAATATCCTTGATGAACACGGATGCAAAAATCCTCAACAAGATACTTGCAAATCCAATCCAACAGTACATTAAAAAGAATTATCCACCATGATCAAGTGGGATTCATTCCTGGGTTACAGGGCTGATTCAATACTCACAAATCAATCAATGTGATACATCACATCAACAAAAGAAAAGATAAAAAACATGATCCTGTCGATAGATGCAGAAAAAGCATTTGACAAAATACACCATCCCTTCTTAATAAAGACCCTCGAGAAAGTCGAGATAGAAGGAACCTACTTAAACATCATCAAAGGCATCTATGAGAAGCCCTCAGCTACCATCATCCTCAACGGGTAAAAACTGAGAGCTTTACCCCTGAGATCAGGAACACGACAGGGATGTCCACTCTCACCACTGCTGTTTAACATAGTGCTGGAAGTCCTAGCATCAGCCATCAGACAACAAAAGGAAATAAAAGGCATCAGAATTGGTAAAGAAGAAGTCAAACTTTCACTTTTTGCAGACGACATGATATCCTACATAGAAAACCCGAAAGACTCCACCAGAAGCCTACTAGAACTGATGCATGAATTCGGCAATGTTGAAGGATACAAAGTCAACGTACAGAAATCAGTTGCATTTTTATCCACCAAAATAATGAAGCAACAGAAAGAGAAATCAAGAAACTGATCCCATTCACAATTGCACAAAAAAAACATAAAATACCGAGGAATAAACCTAACCAAAGATATAAGAGATCTGTATGATGAAAACTATAGAATACTTATGAAGGCAATTGAAGAAGACACAAAGAAATGGGAAAAAATTCCATACTCATGGTTTGGAAGAATAAATATTGTAAAAATGTCATTACTACCCAAAATGATCTACACATTCAATGCAATCCCAATCAAAATTGCACCAGCATTCTTCTCAGAACTAGAACAAACTATCCTAAAATTTGTATGGAACCATAAAAGACCCCGAATAGCCAAAGTCATATTGAAGAAAAAAACCAAAACGAGAAGCATCACTATCCTGGACTTTAGCCTCTACTACAAACCTGTAATCGTCAATCAGTATGGTACTGGCACAAAAATAGACACAAACACCAATGGAATAGAATAGAGAACTAAGAATTGGACCCACAAATGTATGGCCAACTAATCTTTGACAAAGCAGGAAGAGTATCCAATGGAAAAAAGACAGCTTCTTTAACAGATGGTGCTGGGAGAACTGGACAGCAACATGCAGAAGAATGAAACTAGATCATTTTCTCACACCAAACACAAAAATAAACTCAAAATGGATAAAGGACCTGAATGTGAGACAGGAATCCATCAAAAGCCTAGAAGACAAATCAGGAAAAAACCTCCTTGGCCTCAACCGCAGCAATTTCTTACTTGACACATCCCCAAAAGCAAGGGAATCAAGAGCAAAAACAAACTACTGGGACCTCATCAAGATAAAAAGCTTCTGCACGGGAAAAGAAACAATCCATAAAACTAATAGACAACCGATGGAATGGGAAAAGATAGTTGCAAATGACATATCAGATAAAGGGCTAGTGTCCAAAATCTATAAGGAATTCACCAAACTGCACACCCAAAAAACAAATAATCCAGTGAAGAAATGGGCAGAAGACATGAACAGACACTTCTCCAAAGAGGACATCCAGATGGCCAACAGACACATAAAACGATGCTCAGCATCCCTCATCATCAGAGAAATACAAATCAAAACCACACTGAGTTATCACCTCATGCCAGTCAGAGTGGCTTAAATGAGCAAATCAGGAGACTCTATATGCTGACAAGGATGTGGAAAACCGGGCACCCTCCTACACAGTTGATGGGAATGTAAGCTGGTGCAACCCCTCTGGAAAACAGTATGGAGGTTCCTCAAAAAATTAGATTTTTTGTCAAGTAAGTGTCAAGAGGAACTCCCCTATGATCCAGCAATAACACTGCTAGGAATTTACCTCAGGGATACAGGAGTGCTGATGCCTAGAAGCACATGTACCCCAATGTTCATAGTAGCACTCTCAACAATAATCAAAACGTGGAAAGAACCTAAGTGCCCATCAACTGATGAATGGATCAAGAAGATGTGGTATATTTATACAATGGAATACTACATGTCAATGAGAAAGAACGAAATCTGGCCATTTGTAGCAATATGGATGGAACTAGAGGGTGTTATGCTGAGCGAAATAAGTCGGGCAGAGAAGGACAGATACCATATGTTTGCACATATAGGTGGATTAGGAGAAAGGTAACAGAGGACCATGGGGAAGAAGAAGGAGGAAAATAGTTGGGGAGAGGGAGGGAGGTAAACTCTGAGAGACTCTTGAATGTTGAGAACAAACTGAGGGCTGATGGGGGTGGGGTAGAGGAGAAGGGGGGTGATGGGAATGGGGGAGGACACTTTTTGGGATGAGCACTGTGTGTTATATGGAAACCAACTTGACAATAAACTATTTAAGAAAAATAAATAAGTAAAAATCAGTTATCAGATAGATATTTTTGTTACCAGCCAATTCAGTCAACATCTCAGTCTTAATCTGAGAACCAACTAGGGTTTTACAAACCTGATGGAACATTTCAGTCTTGACTCTTCAAAGTCAACTATAGAACATAAAGAATTCCAGTACTTCCCAATATTGCACTCACTCCATCTTACCCTAAGCTCATGACCCTAAATTAATCCATAATTTTTAAAAGACTTTCAATGAGCTGGTGGTCTTGACTATGCTGAAAATATCTGATAACTTACAGTATGCTGGACTTGAATGTAGTATATGTTTAATACACAGTCACTCCACCTCATTTTTATCTTATTTTTTGCTGTTAAATTAAGCTGCCTCACTTGATGATTTTATTTAAGATTTCTGTGAGTTCCATGGAACAATTTCAAGATTACAGATTAGGCAGAGTTTTAGAAAAGCATTGGATTTTTTCCTTTCAGTGATATTATTTAGGTTCAGAAGGAGGAAAGGTGAGTTAGGAAAGAAAAAGTCTTTTAAAGATTCATTCCTTTCATGATGGGTCAGAGGATATATAGAGACTGACTAGGTCAGAATTGAGAAAAGTAGTTCATCCTGTTTTGTTGTCTGTGCCATTAAATGTACCAGAGTGACCAAAAAGATGTCATTCGGCACTATTAACTTCCCCAGGAAGTATTAAATAGATCTTTGAATGTCATATGTCAGTGCACTAGAATATAAAGAAATGAATGAAAAACAACTCAGGAAACAGTTGCTGCTGGATGAGTGAGGGAGTATGATAAAATAAGAGGAAGACAGAATCAGAGTCATGGAGCACATTTGCCCCAAAATCTTGTGAGTAAAATAGAGCATCTCTGATGCTCGAGTCCTTACAGTTGTAACAAGTAGAAAAGCTTTTTTAAATCTCTGCCTCACCAGAGACTTACATTTCAGATGAAGATCACATTACCTTGTAATCTCTCTTCTCCACCCCTATTCCCTACAAAACAACACCAAGAGAATATAAATGATTTACATGTAGTACTGCGCACTTTATTTGTCACTTTAAGCACAGATTAATCTTCATAAACTATACAGATGGTAATTACATAAACAAAAACAGTATATGCAGATTTGATTATCCTTACCTCCACATTCTTTTATTGATTACCTCTGATCAATTATTACCAACCTTAAATGGATAAACTGTTCTCTCTCTCTCTCTCCATGCCACATAAAAATATCAGATAAATATCAAAGGAGAGACACAATTTAAGCAAATATCTGAGTCACAGAGAAAAGTCCAATAAGTGTTATAGGCATGAGTGATGGACACAGGAGAAAAGCAGGGCCAGGGGCAGAATTGCAGTAATGAGACAGGAAAGCAAACATCAAGCTGCTAAAGGGAACATGGTACAGCAGTTCTTGACTCAAAAGAATAATACCCCAGGCGTCCCTGTAACATAATCAACATCTTGACCTCCTTATGATCTATCTCACCATCTCAACATCAGAAATTTTCCAGCTGTATCTTTCCACTTTCATCTTTCACCAGCATGTTCTCAACCCCAAATTGCCACAGAAAGAAACATGCAAAACCTCCATCTTTGAAATGAAATCTCCTTATGTGCTGTGATAACCCCAGAGCCTAAAATAGTGCCAAGCACATAGTGGGTTCTCAATATCTGTGTTGAATGAATGAATGATTTATGACTCACTCAAGCATCTATATGGTATATGCATTCTACTGTCAATCATATGCAAATCTATATTCAATGGAGATATGTAGAGGGGTAGCTTTTGTAGATGACAATGTTAGCAAGACCTTTCAGAGAGGGACTTACAATGTAGATGGAGTGTAGAATATTCCTATAACAAGATAAGCCATGCAACTCAGCATGTGCTATCTGTTGAAATAAATAATATGTCCTTTATATATTTACAGGAGAAAACCATCACAGAAAGATGGATCCAGGGAGGAAATCTTTATGAAAAGAAGAATAATAGCAATATTTATTCAGTTTTTAAGTGAGTACTTAATGTATATTATCTAAATCAAAACACTTTTTTACTACCTTATGGAGTATGTACTCTTAGTATGTCTATTACGCCGATGAGAAAGTTAGGGGTCAGGCAAGTGAAGATTTCTTCACGTCACACAGCTGGCAAATGTGGACCTGCCCCTGGAGCTCATACTTTTAATGACTAAGTTGTACATAAAGGAGTATAGGCATATTTTTATTATTATTAATAATTATGATAGGTTCTACTATATATTGAGTGCTTCCCCATGTGTAAGGTACCTCTTAACAGTTTACATAGATTATTTTATTTAATCCACACAATGTTACAAGGTAGGCTCAATCATGATTCTCACTTTACAGAGAAAGCAACTGAGAGTTAGAAAATTTCCGTAATTGGCCCAAGTTTCATAGGCAGTGATGAAACCAGGTACTGGGTGAGCCAGCCTACCTTGAGAGCCTGCACACCTACCCATTCTACAATAGAGATAAGTCTTTTGTGGGGCAGCTTTAGAGATTAAACGGTGGAGTGGCAAAGAATATAGTACTATGTGAGCAGTTAAACCAAATGTATTGTCCACCCGTTTTAAAGCAATGTGAACTCTCTGAAGCTTCTGTTTGAATGGATACTGTCCCCTGCAATTGAAAGAAAACGATTTTCGTCTGTTCAACAGAGATCTATTTGATATGGATTCATGGTTGTAAAGAGACTGTCACTGTATAAGTCTGAAATCTGGTCCAGTGCAGTAAGCAGAAGTCTCTTCATAGAGCAATTGTAAGGTACATGTCAGCAAAAGAAATAAACAATCCTCTCGTGACATGTACAAGTGTAGTCATATCAAAAATAAAACATTACAATGAAGAGACCAAATTACACTGATCAGCATAGAAAGTACATTAAAAAGTTTTGCTCTTGTGCAGTATGCCTTTTACCATTGATAAAATCACTAACTCACAAAACCTCTCTGTCTCAGTTGCTTCATCTGTCAATGAAGATAATAATACCTACTCCTCAGAGTTGATGTAAGGATTTAAATGAGATTCTATTTCTTAGGTGCTTCATATAGTACCTGACACAGAGCAAACACCCATAAATGGTATGTACCAATATGTATAATTGATATTACTATAATCCAGCACAATCATTAGTAATAAAAATCCTATCTTCAATTATCATGCACATCACAAAAACAAGAGGTCCTACCATTAGAGTGAAGGAAAGGCAGAAGAAAATGATTCTGAAGGAGTAGAAGGAATCAGAGGCAATAAAAAGAGGTAAGAGAATAAAGGAATACATTTCAGAAGAAAAGAAACAATCACATGTTAAAAACAAGTATGAGACTTGGCCCATGGAAGGTAAATATGCACCTCATGAAATATTATATTAGGATATAATGTTGAAGGGAACATTCAGCCATTAGATGGGGATTCTTATGGCTACTCATGAGGAAGAGCTGAATCATGATGGTGGGGAAAGCTGTGCATGGGTTGGGGCAGGAGGTAAATGTACTTTATGCTCAATATTGCTGTTAATTTAAGATGCTAAAAAATACAAAGAGTCCAGGTATTCAGATGTTGTGCAAACCTTTTTGGAGGATATACATGGTTTTTTTGTTTTTATTTTTAACAAAAGTGACAGGATTTCTAAAACATCAGGTGGAGAATAAAACAATAGTTAAAAAATCTTACTATGTTCTTCCTCCTACCCACTACATATTCTAAAAGTAATTTGTGATTTTTTTTGTGTGATCTTAATCTATCTGTTTATTTAATGGAATCTTATGCCTCTGGAAATTTTCACACACTGATGCTTCAATATCTCAACACATCAATAAGGGATTATATGTTATACCAAAGTAGCTGCAACTCTCAGTCTCTCACACTAATTACTTGGTTTTATGTGTATAGTGATCTAAGCTTCTAGGAAAGTTTCTGCCAGATGCCTCTTCCCATGTTATGAGAATGAACCCAAACTGTCTCAGAGAGTTTGACAAAACTCATAAAGTCCATTATTTTCATTTTTCAGCCTCATCTCCTTTCAAGATTGATGCTACAGCAAAGAATTCTTGGTTCCTTCAGATAATAAAATTGTATCTCTCTGTGTATTAGTAGCAATGGTTTAAAATAAGGGCTCCATGAGTCTTGTCCAACTCTCTCAGAGAGTTTGGTTCATTTCAATAATGAGGGAATGAGAAAATCTTGGAAGGAATGTGGAACATAGCTCTCCAGGCTTCAAAGACCTAACTAGCAAACCATAGTTGGGGACACAAATAAGGTTTTTCAAGTCTACTTGATGCAAAAATGCACTTGGAAATGTAAACATCCATTCAAAACTAAAACCTTCAATGAAGGAGGTATAGAGGGAAGATATCTCAAGTAAAGGTGATATGTGAGGGGTGTCTGGGTGGCTGAGTTGGTTAAGCAACTGACTCTTGATTTCAACTCAGGTCATGATATCAATCTTGAGACTAAGCCCCATGTCAAGTTCTGCACTGGACATGGAGCCTGCTTAAGACACTCTCTCCCTCAGCCCACTTCCCCCATTCACAGTCTCTCTCTTTCAGAAAAAAAAAAAGTGATATATGAAAAACTTGCCTAACATGAAAAACTGAGTCTTTACCCTAGGATCAGGAATAAGACAAGGATGTCCATTTTCACAACTTTTATTCAACATAGTACTAGAAGTCCTGGCCACAGCAACCAGACCCCCAAAAAATATATATATATAATAAAGGCATCCAAAATGGTAAGGAAGAAGTAAAACTTTCACTATTTACATGACATACTATATTAGAAAACATTAAAGATTCCACCAAAAACTACTAGAACTGACAAATGAATTAAGTAAGGTCAGAGGATACAAAATTAATATACAGCAATTTGTTGCATTTCTATACACTAACAATGAAGTAAGCAGAAAGAGAAATTAAGAATACAATCCCAACAACAATTACACCAAAAAGAAGAGAATACCTAGGATAGGGGCGCCTGGGTGGCTTAGTCGATTAAGCGTCCAACTTTCGCTTAGGTCATGATCTCGCGGTTCGTGGGTTCGAGCCCCGCGTCGGGTTCTGTGCTGATTGCCAGCTCAGAGCCTGGAGCCTATTTCAGGGTCTGTAACTCCCTCTCTCTCTGACCCTCCCCTGCTCATGCTGTCTTTCTCTCTCTCCCTCCTAGAAAGAAATAAAAATATTAAAAAAAAAAAAAAAAGAAGAGAATACCTAGGATAAATCGGACCACAGAGGTGAAAGACTCGTACTCAGAAAACTTGAAAGCATTAATGAAGGAAGTTGGAGATGATGCAAACAAATGGAAAGCTATCCAATGCCCATGGATTGGAAGAACAAATGTTGTCATAATATCCACACTACCCAAAGCAATCTACAGGTTTCATGCAATCTCTATCAAAACACCAACACCATTTTTCATGGATCTAGAACAAATAATCCTAAAATTTGTATGGAACCACAAAAGACCCTGAATAGCCAAACAATCTTGAAAAAGAAGAACAAATCTGGAAGTAACACAATCCCCAATTTCCAGACATGCCATAAAACTGTAGTAACCAAAACAGTATGATACCGGCACAGCAGTAGACACATGGATCGGTGGAACAGGATAGAGACCCCAGAAATAAAGCCACAGTTATATGGTCGAACTAACCTTTGACAAGTGAAGAATATGCACTCGGGATAAGACAGTGTCTTCAACAAACAGTTTGGGGAAAATTGGACAGCTACATGCAAAAGAATGAACCTGGGCCACTTTCTTACACCAGGCTCAAACATAAACTCCACATGCATTAAAATCCTAAATGCGAGACCATAAAAATCCTAGAAGAGAGCACAGGCAGTAACTTCTCTGACACTGGATGAGGCAATTCTACACTGTTGTAGATATGTCTCCTTTGACAAGGGAAACCAAAGCAAAAATAAACTACTGGAACCACTTCAAAATAAAAAGTTTCTGCACAGCAAAGGATGCAGAATGGGAGAAGATATTTGCAAATGACACATCCAATAAAGGATTGATATCCTAAATATATAAAGAATATGTAAAACTTAATACCCCCCAAATGAATAATCCAATTGAAAAATGGGCAGAAGTCATGAAAAGACATTTTTCCTGAGAAGATGTACAGATGGTGCATGGACACTTAAAGAGGTACTCAATATCACTCATCATCAGGGAAATGCAAATCCAAATCACAGTGAGATATCACCTCACATCTGTCTGAATGGCTAAGATCAAAAACACAAGAGTCAACAAGTATTGGTGAGGATGTGGAGAAAAAAGAATCTTTGTATACTGTTGGTAGAAATGCAACTGATGCAGCCTCTGTGTAAAACAGTATAGAGCTTCTTGAAAAACTTATAAATAGAATTATCATATAATCTAGTATTGCACTACTGAGTATTTAACCAAATAATGTGAAAACAGTATTTTGAAAAGATATATATGTCCCCTTATGTTTATTGCAGCATTGTTTATAACAGTCTAATTATGGATTCAACCCAAGTGTCAATTAACTGATGAATGGGTAAAGAAGATGGGGTGTACACGGATATATACATCCTCCCAATGGAATACTACTCAGCAATAAAAAATAATGAAATCTTACATTTTCAACACCATGGATGGTTCTAGAGAGTATAATGCTAAAGTGAAACAAGTCAGCGAAAGAAAGGCAAGTACAGTGCGATTTCACTCATATTTGGAATTTAAGAAACAAAGCAAATGATCAAAATAATAAAGACACAAAAAACAGACTCAACTATAGGGCTATGAGTGGGAGATGGGTAAAATAGGTGATAGGGATGAATGAACGCACTTCTGATGATAACCAGTGAGTGATACATAGAACTGTCGAATCACTATACTGCACACCTGAAACTAAAATAATATTGTATGTTAGCTATACTGTTATTTTAAAAAAATTCAAGTGAAAATTTAGCAGATTAAAAAAATAATCAATATAAAATCCTAATAATAACTTCAAATAATCAATTTGTTGGATGCAGAATGGAAAACGAATGGTTTGATAGCAGCTGTTAGGAGAAAGCTGTATGATGTTGGCACAATCATACCAGGATCCCACAAGAATAGCACTAATACAAACCTGATGCAAACATTACAGACATACTGTATACTAATAAGGAAAGACCAAACAGCCTCATTATCTTTTTTGCTAGTAGATACTAAAGAGCCAGATTCAATTATAGTTTACTCCACCTGAATGGTTTGGCTACCAAGTAGGTATACACCAGAATAGTAGACTGGACAGCCCAAGGAAAATGCTGAAGAAAGGTGGTCTGTTTAAACTTAGATAATACTCAGGTGAGTAAAAAGCACATGCAATGCATTTTACTTGTTGGATAACAGCTATATGAAATGAGGAGTTGAAGCTTTCTTCAGGGAAAACGTAGAATTAAAAATGGATGAAAATTAGCTTAATAGTTATGTTCAGTGATTGAAATCAGCTGCTTCAAGAGATAGTCTCATTGGGTATATGCAGCAGTTTTAGAGACAATAGATTGTTGTGGGGTTTTTTTCTCCTGTCTTCCTGAAAGGTTATTTATCTCTGCCCTTTGCAGTGCAGTTTCTCCCTGCGTGGTTCCCTGACTCATGTTGAGTTTGGCCATTTGAAGGGCTTTAGTCAATGATCGTGAGGAGGTATGATGTATACCAGTGTTTCTCAAATTTTAATATGTCTATGAATTACTTCATGCTTGAAGATCTTGTTAAAATGAAGGTTCATATAGAGTATGTCTAGTAGGGCCCTGAGTTACTGTCTTTTTAATAAAGTCCCAACTGCTGTTGATATTGGTCATCTGACTAAACCTTGAGTACTAAGGTTTTATGCAGCACCTAAGCTTTAAGAGGCGTTTTGAGTTTTCTTCATCTCTTTTGCTTTCTCCCTTTGCCACAAAACCAGCATGTCCAAAATTTGGGCTACTCCTGCATTCTTGGTCTTGGAATGACATATGCAGCAGAGTCACAGCCATCGATTTTATTTTAATAAATATATAAAATACATATTTGGGGATAATTTGTTACTACAGAGAGGCTATGATTCATCTGTGAGGGATCTCTTTGAGGACATTATCAAGAAGGGAATAAATCTGGACCTAATTAGTTCCATGCATCTTTACAAATATAAATTTTCGAACATGTTTGTGCCCACCATCCCTAGACTATAGTTTAAACAGGTTCATGTGCACCAATAATCAGCAAATTAGTGAAACGCTAGGGTTGGTTGACACATCTACCATTGTCTTCAATCTCAAATCCAGGTGACAGATCTGCACATGTGATGGCCTCTTAGGCTTCTGGTGAAAAGTGAGAAGTTACCCATCCTGTGGCAAAAATCATTAAGCATTCATTGTCACAGGGATCTAGATTTTACAGAAGCAATGTAGGTATGAGTTTGAGATGGTGACTATGGGACTTTACCGGTGCCAAGAGGCTGAGAAGTAATTGTGTTGGGTAAACAAGAAAACTGGCTGAACAAGAGGAAAGTATACTTTCCTGAAGGAAGCCTGAAAGGAAAACTCCCCTCATTCAGCTCTTCTAAACCAGCTGACAGACACACTCATGAGATTGTAACTTTGGCATCACAGAGGAAGAATGTTGCCAATTTTGGAGTCAAACCATTGAATTGATGTTGTTTTATCTTAATTAAACTTATTATTATAACACTGCACTAAGTGTAGCTGTCCTGTCTCTCTAATACTCCCAGGAGTGCTGGATGAGGAAACATGCTAGCCCAGCAATATTCCATGAAATTAATTATGTAGGGAAATTTGCTATATTGTACTCTAATATAGATGCTTTTCTTGCCCTTACTCTTTGGATTTTATGGTTAGTTTTTAAAATGGTTGGAGCAACAGTAACACCTTTTTAAGAAAACAAATCCCTAAATGAAGTCTCCAAATGGAATCTACTGTTTCAAAGTTTAATATATTAATAATCAAATAATCTGATTCATGAACCTTAGTAGGTGATCACCATTTAACAGAGCCTTGTGAAATTATTTGAGAGAGAGAGACAGAATATGTGCATGCATGCACACACATGGGAGAGGGAGAGACAGAATCTCAAGCAGGCCCCTTGCCATCAGTGCAGAGACCATCATAGGGCATGAACTCATGAACTGTGAGAGAATGACCTGAACCAAGATCAAGAGTTGGACGTTCAACCGACAGAGCCACCCAGGCACCCTGTCTTGTGAAATACATTGTTGCTAATCAAGAACTTATTGTTAACATTTCTCTTGTTCTATATTACCAACTCAAGAATTTTGCAACATATTAATTACATATCTGGCTAAGTAGCAACATTTCTGAATGATTATGACCCATGTATCACAGAACCTGAGAAAAATAATCTTTTCATCCTGAAATATACCAATATACATTTTTAAATGCTCTAGAAGAGCATATCCTACAAGTGTGTATGTAAATTGTTAAATTTTCTCATTAAGAACAGTTTTCATTTTACTGTGAACATAACTGTGTGCATACTTTAATGAGCAATTCATTTACATCACTAGCAATATTACCTGTTTCATCATCCAAAATGAATTTCACATTTCGAGAGCAAGTTTCTCTCCCAAATCTAAAGATGTTTCCCATGCATCATGTCATAAATGGAGAATGACTATGAGGTACTTAGCAGTAACCATCATCATCAAACACACACTCAGGGATTCAGAGCTAGAGGTAGGTATATGTGGTTAAGCTCGAAGAACACACTTATGACTGAGAAAGTGCTTTATCATGAAACTAATGTTATATTAGTTCTAAGCTTCATTTGTCTTTTTATTTCTTTATGGATTTTTTGATTGTTTATTTGACTTTTGTTGGCGTTTCTTTAATTAGCACTTAGAGTCTTAGTTGTACAATAACTTCTCAAGGGAATATGAAGGAGAATCCTAAATTTTCTGTACATCCTAGATAATGACTCACCATTTGACTTTGAGCTAAGGTTCATGACAATACAATTCTCTTCTTGGTCAAGATTACTGCTCCACAGGAAAATAATATTTATTTACTTCTCTAGAGAGCTACAAATTTTACTTAATGCTTCTAAAGAGCTTTTGACCTCCTTGAGCATGTACTAGCCTTTGTATAATGACCTCTATTTTTGATTTGGTCATATTTTTAAAATTACTTTCCTGGCAGTGTTACAATAAGATGTTAGGCAAGTTAAAATTAAAAGACGACTCAATTTAATGTTAGACTACATTACATTACACATAAGAAATGGATGCCCTGTGACCTTCAACAAAGATATAACAGAACCCTAAGAACTCCAACAACTTGAAAAAGTACTATGACTGTCTCCTTGGTATTTCTGTAAACTGCTGCTCTCTGTGACCTGGACTTTATCATTATCAAAACAACTGTATTCCAACATATTTTTAAATGTAGATGCTGTCATGACATAAAATATGTCATGATTTTTACTCTTTAAATCAAATATTACTGCTTCCCCATAAGAAGTTAAGAATAGGGAACAATTTCTTATCCTCTAGTCCATAATATGAGCATGTTTATGAAGCTAATGCCTCAAAATTTAAAACCATCATTTGAAAAGGTTGGCTTCTCTGATATTATGCCTATCTTAGCTTTTTTCATCACAAAGTCAGTATCTGCCTCAAGTAATTTTCTCTTTTATAGCTAGACTTCTATCTCTATCTTTTTAATGTTTTGTTTTTTTAAACAGTTTTTCCCTTATCTCCTCCTAAACGTTATGGAGAATAACTACAAACTGATATTACAAATGAGACCCATAGCTTTAATTCTAAATATAGATATTTATATAAATGATATAAAAATCAATAGAAAACAATTCTATTGCCTATTTCAACTAGATCATATCTGCAAGTTACTAGTCGTAAGTTATGTATGCCCATGGTTTTGATTGTGTTTTCTTTGAAGTTATGTTTAATTATGAACTATATTAAATGTACAGAAAATACAAAAGACCATAAGAGAGATAATATTATGTATTCACTTCCTGAAGCCAACAAATATTAACATTCTACCATAATTTACCAATATGATTTTATCACTCCCTCTGAGAGGTAGCCACCATTTTGACATTGTTCTTATAGCCTTTCCATCCATGTTTTCACATACATACATGTCCATAAACACTATAGAACAGAGGTCAGCAAACTACAGTCTGTGTACCAAATCCAGACTTGGCCTGTTCTACATGGCCCATGGGTTAGAAGTTTTTGTGTTTTAAAGGATTGGGAAAAAAGAAGCCTATATGCAATGGAGACTACATATGGCCTATAAAGCTTAAAATATTTATTATTTGGCCCTTTACAGAAAAGTTTACTAATCTTTTGAATGGAGTATGCTTCATGTGTTTTAAAAATTTATGTAAATAATATCATATTAAAGAGGTCTTTTGCAACTTCCTTTTTTAAAAGTCACCATTGCTTTCAAAAATTATCAATGTGGATACCTATAGATATAGATATAATTCATCCTCTTATGTTACTGCATAGTTAAAATATTGCTAAAATCCCCACAATTTATTGTATCATACCCCTACTGATAGACATTTATGTTGTGCCCAATTTGGGGTCATTAAAAATATATCTGAAATAGATCTCATACACATCTCCTTGTACATATGTACAGTGCAAGATCTCCTCCACTGTATGTACCTAAAAGTAGTATTGCTTGCTATAAGGTATGCACATCTTCAGCTTTGCTCAATAACAGCTTTGTTATTCAAAATAGTTTTGTTGATAACTTTCTCACCAGCAATGTATGATAATTCTCATTTCCCCACATCTTTGACTATGTTTGGCATTATCATACCTGTTTGTTTTTTCAGTAGTATCTTGTTATTTTCCATACATTTTCCTGATTACCAGAGTGCCAGTAATAATTTACTGACTCTCATCTCCAAATCCATCATTTTTTGTCCTGCTCTGTGATCCTGAAGCTGTACCCTATAAAATTTGTCCTTTTATGTGAGGTTCTGTCAGTAGAGGTCACTGGGTGGAGTGCAAAGCCATACTGAGAGGAAGGGCATCCCTTCCTCAATACAGTGTGCTTTTCCTGTTCAGCACAGCAGCTGGCAAATTAATATGCAAGAGACCTGGTAGCATACACTCACCTCAGTGGCCTGCATGGTATGACTGCAGCTTACCCATGTCCTCTGGCAAGCCTCTCGGCCACCTGGCTGTTGCTCGAATGGATCAGTTCCAAGTCCATGTCTTCTGGTATGTTTCTTCCCATTGACAGCTTAAGGAGAGAAGGAAGTCAGAGTATTTTAAATAGTTAATTCCTTTCTCATTTATTCTCCCTCAGCTTAGAGATAATCACTGCTTTCTGCCTTAGCAACTTCTGTACCTTTAGAGTTCTTTTTAGTTTCTTTAACCATTCTTTACTAGTTTATCTTTTATGTTAAAATTTCTCTCTTCAAAACTGTTATGATTAATGTTTCCTGAATGGATCCTAATTGGTACTAACTGGTGAAGTTGAACATATTTTCATATGTTTATTAGCCATTCAGCTTTCTGCTCTGAATCATGGGTAGGCAGGGAGGTAGCTAGACACACACACACACACACACACACACACACACACAAAGAGAAAGAGATTGAGAAAGAGACAAAGAGAGAGAGATGTGCTTCTTTCCTTGGGAGGGGTAGATATTATTTATATGTTTTGGATATCAATCCTTTGTCACATCTATGGTTTGCAAATATCTTTTCCAAATGTGCAATTTATCTTCACATTCAATGGTATCTTTTTAAAAAATATTTTTAATGTTTCTTTATTTTTGAGAGAGAGTGATATAGAGCATGAGTGGGGGAGGGACAAAGAGAGAGAGGGAGACACAGAATCCAAAGTGGGCTCCAGGCTCTGAGCTGTCAGCAGAAAGCCTGATGCAGGGCTAGAATTCAATAACTGCAAGATCATGACCTGAGTGGAAGTGGATGCTTAACCGACTGAGCCACCTAGGCACCCCTCAATGGTATCTTTTAACACAGAAAAATTGATCAGTATTTTCATTCATGGTTTGTGCATTTTGTTTCTTATTTAAGAAACCCTTCATTATCCTGATATCATAAAGATCTGTTCCCATTTTTTTCATGGAGTTTTAGAATTTTGCCTTTTTATATTTAAGCTTAATACACCTGAGATTTTTGTGTAAATAAAATACAAGTTGAGAGTATTATTGATTTTTTTCCACAGTGAGTTTTGTCTCAGCATCATATTTTGAATAGTTATCCTTTCTCCACTAATTTATTGTGCAAACTCATCCTTTAACAAGTTATTACAAAAATTGGTCTAATCCTAGATTTTTTAATTCTATTCAGTTTGTTTATCTAATCTAGTACCAATATTTACTGTTTTAATTATGACTTTATAGGTTTTGAATCTGGTAGGATGAATAAAACATTCTTCTATCTCTTCTTCTACATCTCCCTTAAAATTGTCTTGGTTATTCCTTGCCTTTCACTCTCCCATCCAAATTTAGAATAACTTTATCAAGTTCCAAGAAAGTACCTCTAAGATTTATTAGAATAGGATTGAACTTATTAAATGATTTGGGCAAAATAGAAACAGTTACAATGTTGAATCTTTCCACACACAACATAGTACTTTTCTCCATTTATTTAAAACTGTCTTCAGTAAAGATTTAAAATTTTCTCCATAACAGACCTAAATACTTTTGTTATATTTATTGTTAGATACTGTGAAAGTAATTAAACAAGGAGGCCACTAGCTGAGGTGGATCTAATGCTTTGGTAGCCTACATAATAACCAAAACCTAAGCGAGAGAGAATGAAACTTAAGAACAATCAACCACAAATAGCCAAATAAGTCCTATCCAAATAAAAGCACTGCTTAAGCCACAGTCAATCAAATAATTTCCTCGGTTGGCTTCCGTATCTTCTCTATAAAATATAAACTCTCCCCTCACTCCTGTTGGTGGAACTCTCCTAACCACTTCTGGCTGGGCACTGCCAAATTCCAACCCAAGTATGCTCAAATAAACTTTTGAAAAAGTGAATGTATCTCAGTTTATCTTTTAAAAAAAATGTTAATGTATATATTTTGAGAGAAAGCGAGAAAGCAAGTGGAGGAGGAGCAGAGAAACAGGGACAGAGAGAATCCCAAGCAGTCTCCACACTGTGGTGGCAGAGCCCTATGCTGGGCTTCATCTCACAAATTGTGAGATCATGATCTGAGCCAAAACCAAGAGTTGGCCGCTTAACCAACTGAGCCACCTAGGTGCCCCCACCTCAGTTTATCTTTTTAAAATACCATATATGTTTTTTGCTATAGTGAATAAGCCTTAAAAATCACATATTCTAATTGGTATTTTTCCTAGTTAATTTTTGTGTAATGATTTTTGCATTCAGCAAACTTGATCTCATCTCTCAGTTCTAATAGTTTGTAGATGCTCTTAGATTTTCTCTGTAGTTAATCACATCATCTGTAACATTTTGCTTTACATTTTATTTCACATGGAAGAGTGGAACATTCCTAAAACTCAAAGTATTAATCATCAAGATGGAATTCACTATTAAGAAAATATTCATGTTACTTTAGTGTCTCTAAAAAGAAAAGTTTCCTCTAAAAACAAAGTTTAGCAGCATTGTGAGCCCTCGTGTGGAAGCAAGTCAAGTAAAACCTCACTTACATTTTGGTTTTTAAAACAGATCAGTTCAGAAACCAGCTGATTTAATCACCATTGTCAGCTTTTAGTTAAACTGACAATTTCTGAAGCTTAATTTACCTATGTTTTAAAAGAGTAGCAATTGCTGGGGCATTGGCTATGTATCCTTGATCAAAATTATAGAAAGAAATTACTTTCTTTTCCTTTACTTATCAGTCTCTCTTAATTTACATCTAATGACAAGTAAAGATTTCAAAGGTCATCTAGACCAAAAAAAGAAAGAATAATAGAAAGGATCAATAAACACATAAAAATCAGCTTCACTAGTAATAAAAATGGGAATTGAATATTGTTTTTACTCATGTAAAATAGTTACAGGTGTTGGGGTTGATTTGGTTTTTTAAGGAGTAAGGAGACTAAAGAGGATTTTTAAAATACTGTTTGGGTTTGGGGAAAAGGGAACTCTCACAACTTCCCTTTTGAGGTGTTAGTTGGGAGAAAGTGAACAATATTTACAAAAAGTCTTTAAATTATAAATATCATTTGATTTAAGAAGTTTCCCTCTATACCTATATTTAAAGAACCAGATCTGTGGTAAAGGTGGAGATAAAAAGATGTTGATTATGGTGTTATATTTATAACAAAAATAACATATCTAACAAGAAGGAATTTGTTAAATTATAATGCATTCCTATGACAAAATACCATCTAACCATTTAAAATCATATCATAAAAGACTATTTTATAAACCAGAAATAATTTTCCTAAGATGTCACTAAAGTTTAAAAAATGATTGGTAAGGGCGTCTGAGTGGCTCAGTTGGTTAAGCCTCCAAATTCGGCTCAGGTCATGATCTCACAGTTAGTGGGTTCTAGCCACACGTCAGGCTCTGTGCTGACAGCTCAGAGCCTGGAGCCTGAATCTGATTCTGTGTTTCTCTCTCTCTCTCTCTCTCTCTCTCTCTCTCTCTCTCCATCCCTCCCCTGCTCATACTCTGTGTCTCTCTCTCTCTCTCAAAAATTAAACATTAAAATTTTTTTAAAAAATAAAAATAAAGTTAAAAATTATTTGTATAAGATAATCTTAATTTGAATCAAGCTGTAGGTTCATAAGAACAAACTTTATATGTGTATAAATTTATTTAATCTTTACACCAATCTTATGAAAATGCTATTAGTATCATCATTTTCGAGATGAAGAGGCCAAAAAACAGAGAGATTAGTAATTTGCTCAAGATTAGTATATGCAAAGCTGGACACACACACACACACACACACACACACACACACACTTCTGGTTATGCCAGAAAATAATACAGATCTCTACACAGTAGGAGTATGGATCAAGTCTCTTCATATTTTGCATGTTTTATATTCTCTAATTTCCATTCTCTAATTTCCAAATGAGCCATTATTAATAAATCCAATATGTGATAATTATAAAGATGAATATTAATGTTTATTATGAGAGCTGAAGAAAACATGTTCACTTAATCATATGTAACACAAAGTCATAATAATCCTCTTAATACATATTTTTTGTACCAGGTTCTGGAAACGTAGCCCAGCCTGTGTTGATTTATATTTTACTATGAATATCATTTCTGTGAAAACAAAAACAAAATAAAAAAAGTAAACTATTTCAATATAGTAGCTTTATGCCCACTGTCAGTTACATTTAATGTTGGGGGAGGGGGATTTCATACCCCTCACACCCTTTAAAATAACTGATGTCAGGCTACAGCTCTGCCTGCGTTCTCATTACCCTTAGCCAGAAAGCAATAGATCCTGTAAGGAAAAATATTGCCCCATTAAACAAAGTGTCATCATTGAAGAGTAATCATTCTTTTTTATTTTTCCTGTGAGGTTATCTTAATAACTCACTCATAACAGTTATCTCCCAGGAAACATCTAGTTCATAGAGTCAGACCGTTAAACAATATGAATCTGGTCCAAATAGCCCAGGATGAATGCTTCCAACCATGAAGGGCCTGTATTTACTAAATATCTGTATGAGGCAAAGACCACTGAAAGCTACTGCCTACAATTGGTGGAAAACTAATTTATTCTTGCTTTTTCAGGACTTTTTCACTCTTCCATAGCAACTTGTCACATTAGAAGTGATCTTTCATCACACCAAAGGAAACGAAGTAAAGCCTAATTAGCAAGCCTGAATTTCATTTGTGAGACTGAAAATATGCAAGAAATAATGAGTAAATGACATTTTAGACAATCATTATTTTAATATCACTGGACTCTAATTCTCTAATGAGGTGAGGGAATCCATTTTATTGCTTTTCCTCCAACATGGGATGGGCAGGAGAATTCCCAAAGAGAGTAACAATGAAATCTTTGCAAAATATATAGATCTTTGTTGTTATAGTGAATCCACAGTCATACACATGCATAGGTGCCTATGTAAGGCAACACTAACTGAATTGACCAAGGCCCAAAACTAAGCAACACTGTTGGTCTTACATTTATTGCTTTCTCTTTAATTGGCATTTGTTATAATATAGATTAGAGGTACTGACAGAATTACCATTGAGGTGAAATATCAATGTGTATTATTCAGTGTAGAACAAAAAGAAAATGCTTTTGGAAACATTTCCCAAAACTTGGTTCTTCAGAAACCTTGAGCATGGGACTCAGTGTCCAAAGTTTGAAATAATTCAGGAGCTCCTAGGTGGCTCAGTCCATGGAGCGGCCGACTTTGGCTCAGGTCATGATCTCGCGGTTCATGGGTTCGAGCCCCGCGTTGGGCTCTGTGCTGACAGCTAGCTCAGAGCCTGGAGTCTGTTTTGGATTCTGTGTCTCCCTCTCTCTCTGACCCTCCCCTGCTCATATTGTCTCTCTCTCAGAAATAAATTTTTTTAAAAAAACCACTGAAATAATTCATACTGGGGACCAGCACTCCTAAACTTACTGTAGTTTGTTTTTTCAATCCAAGATTAGGTTTTTATTTATTTATTTTTAATATTTTTTTATTTCTATGAGAGAGAAACAGCATGAGCAGGGGAGGGTCAGAGAAAGAGGGAGATACAGACTCTGAAATAGGCCCCATGCTCCGAGCTGGCAGTCAGCATAGAGCCCGACGAGGGGCTCGAACCCACGAACCGCGAGATCATGACCTAAGCGAAAGTCGGACGCTTAACCGACTAAGCCCCCCAGGCGCCCCTAGGTTTTTACTGATAAACCATTTTTCAAGAAAAGATTGAAGGTCATGCAAAGGAAAATAAATATCTAGATGTTTATCAATCACCTGATTTAGGGTGGCTATTTATATTTCAAAGTAGGGTTTCATTTCCCTTTCTTAAAGATGTTAGGTTTAAGATTTGCTTTAGTTACCACAGTATACTCATCATCTATTGTTGTATAACGAATCACCCCAAAATATAGTGACTTAAAACAACAGAATGTTATTATCTCACAGTTTCTGTGTATCAGGAAAACAGATGTAGTATAGCTATGTCTCCTGCTTCAGGGTTTCTCACAGGCTGCAAAATCAGGGTGCTGGCTTGCTTAGGGCAAGAATCCATTTCCAAGCTTATTTTTGTGGTTGATTGTAGGAATTAATTCCTGTGAGTTGTTAGACTGTGGGCCTTCCTTGCTAGCTGTTGGCCAGAGGCTACATGAGCCTCTTCCACATGGTAGCTTACTTCATCAAAGTGAGAAAGCCAAGAATCCAAGAGAGAATCTTCTAGCCAGGGAGAGCACCCTACCAAGGTGAGAGTCAGAGTCTTTGGTAACTTAATCATGGGGGTGACCTCCCATCACTTCTGATGCACTCTCTTAGAAGCAAGCTACTAGGTCCAGCCCACACTTAAGAAGAGTGGATTACACAAAGGCATGAATACTACTATCTTAGAAATCAACCCCCCACATGCAATTATTAATTGTGAATTAAAACATGCTCAGATTGAGAAGTTTTACAAACCAAAGCCTTATTTCTTTCATGTCTATAAAGTAATTTTCATAAGAAGTAAACAATTATTCCAAGGTATTAAACACACACACACACACACACAGGTCAGCTTGGAATTTAGAGTTCCAAGATACAATCAGAATAAAGCATAGCATTTCTTAAAAATATTTTTAAGTGATGCTTAGGAAGAGAAAAAAGCCACCTGACTTTGATAACTGCTTCCCTCTGCCCAGCTAGGCAGCTTCATCAACTGGCTCAGGGGGCATAGTCACTCTGGGATTCATCTCCACTGTTGCTGTGTCATTACTGCTTCCCTAATTCTGTGCTTTGATTTAGGATAGGAGACAACTCCATGAAAGGAGTGAGGTTAGAAAGGGTATTTGGGTTAGAGTCTTTTTGTAACCAACCCTGGGGGGCTTTTACCTTTTCTCCCCATGGGAATAAACAGCTCCTTGCTTATTCATTTTTCAGTCTACCTCTTATAGTCTAATCTGATAACCTTCCTTTCACAGATATGGATCCCAGTATTTCCAATCAAGAGTGTTGGATTAGTTTGGTTTGGTTTTGGAAATCCAAATCACATTAAAGAGTTCTGTTATTCTGATAATTGTGTCTGCCTTGAATTCAAAAAATCCATTTAGGGCTTTAAATTACTTTTTTTGTTCTGGTATCTGTGGGCCCTCACTTGTAGCAAAGGTCACTCAACAGGCAAGGACATAAGAAAAAAAATAAGGTCAAAGAATTCTTTAGTTACTAATTCAAAATATTAACGTAGGTCTAGGTTTGAGATATAAGATCATTTTTTAAGTTCCCAAATGATTCTGATTCATAGTCATATTTGAGAACCCCTGATTTTCAGCATCTATTTTATGGCTATTATAGTTAGGAACCATTTGAGTTCAAATCAGTGCCACTAGCTAAGTAACACTGGGCAGGTCATTGCTTTAAATCTTAGTATTCTCATTTATAAAATGAGAATATTTTATGTAGTTTATAGGTTTATTGCTAGGAGTGAATAAAATAATACATATAAAGATCTCACCCCAGTCATTGAAACATTGAAAACACATAGTAAAGATAGAGCTTTGATAATAATTACAACCATATATTAGAACATAATAGGGCCGCCTGGGTGGCTCAGTCAGTATGCTTCCAACTTTGGCTCAGGTCATGATCACACAGCTCGTGAGCTCCAGCCTTGCATCAGGGCTCTGTGCTGACAGCTCATAGCCTGAAGCCTACTTAGGATTCTGTGTATCCCTCTCTCTCTCTCTCTGCTCCTCCCCCACTCACAATCTCTCTCTCTCTCTCTCAAAAATAAACAAACATTTTTATAAAAACATAATATACATTAATTTTTTAAAAAATTTTTAATGTTTTATTTATTTCTGAGAGAGAGAGAGAGAACCTGAGCAGCAAAGGGTCAGAGAGAGAGGGAGACACAGAATCTGAAACAGGCTCCAGGCTCTGAGCTGTCAGCACAGAGCCTGACGCGGGGCTCGAACCCACGAACCATGAGGTCATGGCCTGAGCCGAAGCCGGACACTTAACCGACTGAGCCACCCAGGTGCCCCATATACATTAGTTATTTCATTGGTGATTCTAGTTAAGGTACATAATGTAACCATGACAACCCCCCAGGATTATTTTAAGCACATATTCTTGGATTATTGTGAGGATATATGTTACAGTCCTATTGAAATTATTTAAGTACAGGTGGCCTGTAAATGATGTGATGGTTAGGAGCATCAACATCCTTACATAGATGAAAATCTGCATATAAGTTTTGATTCTACAAAATCTTAAATAATAATAGCATACTGTTGAGTGGAAGTCTTACCGACAACAGTCAATAAACACATATTTTGTATATTATATTATTACATAGTCTATTTTTACAATAAAGCTAGAGAAAAGAAAAAATGTTATTAAGAAAATCATAAGAAAAAGAAAATACATTTACAGTACTGCACTGTATTTATTGAAAGAAATCCACATAGAAGTAGACCCACACAGTTCAAAACCATGTTGTTCAAGAATCAACTGTACTACATAAATAAAAACATATTTTTATTTTATTCATTCATCCATGTAAGCACTGTTCTGGGCACTGGAGATATAGCACCAAGCAAGACATACAAGGCCCCTGACCCCAAAGAGTTTGTACTGCGGAGAGACAGACAATAAAAAAGCATTTATAATCTGATTCCAGTTAGTGGTTATTTTTATGAAGAAAAGTAAAACAGGGCAGAGAAAGACAACTGTAAAGTTGGGGGGCGGGGGTGGAGTGTTAAGTGTACTTAAATAGAATGAGGAAGAAATTTATCTTAGCAAAGATAATAGTTGAGCTAATATCTAAGGAAATAAGGGAGTGAGTGATGGAAAATTCTGGGGGGAAAAAAGTATCCCAAATTAGGGCATAGCAGGGCAAATATCTCTGAGGAACACTGTGAGCAGACTCCAAGAGCAGCAGGGAGACAATGTAGGCTACAGCCCCACCAAGCGAAAGAAGATGGTGAATGACAAGACCAGAGGGTGAGCAGGGACCAGAAATCTTACAAGATGCGTCCTTTGGGTTTTGCTTCTTTCACTTAGCACCATGTTTTCAAGGTTCATCCATGTTGTAACATAAATTAGAATTCTGGTGTACATTTTTAAAAGCCCATTCTTGTTACTATGGTATAAACCTCTAGTAAAGGTGCAAAGGGGGGAACAGAACAGAGACAGAGAATGGTGTACCCTGGTGAGAGACAGCAGAGGTTTCATCCAGGATAACAGCTGAGAAGGGACCAGATTCATGATCCACCTATCTATTTAGATTGATCTAGAAAGATTTATCTTTTTATATATAGAGCGATGTATTTCTACCATGTATAAGTGTGTGTGTGTGTGTGTGTGTGTGTGTGTGTGAGAGAGAGAGAGAGAGAGACTTGGACAGCCAACCATGGTACATCTGGGCCAGGCTGTTGGCAAAGCTATGATTGATTTTCAGTGATCTTCTACTTGCACTGCTGTCCCAGCTTCCAGCCCTCACACTTCACACACCTTCAGTCATCTGCCAGAGCCCAAGAAATAAGTTGTAATGAGAATTTTTAAAATGCTGTCAGTGGGAGCATTTAGCTTGGAAAAACATGGAACCTCCCAAGATGACTGACAGTACTCATTGGATGTTTAATTCGAGTTTTGTTTAAAACATCAGTCTCCTCTCTTTATTTAGACAGAATTTATGGCACAAACCCTTCTGAGCTCATCTCTCAATGAGTATTTCTTAATTACCAAAGTTAAAAATTATGAGACATGACCTAGTCCTTGCCCTTTAATCTAGCTTGGGGTCTAAGGTATGCACACATAAGATAATGAGAAAATAATTTCAGATAAATTTAAAATTAAATCTGGAACACTAAATTATAAGTCAGCAGATCCTCTATAAAAATGTTAAAATACTAGTGTGTTGCAATCAGTTAATGTCATTTAAAGCTATCTCCATTGTGACAGATTGTATTTTCCAAAGATGCCTGTAACTATACCTCCTATCTCACATCCTGTTCTAGAATGTTGCCACACACTAACAAGAAATGGCATTTATGTTCCTTACTCTTTTTTAAAAAAAAATTTTTTTTAATGTTTTATTTATTTCTAGGAGAGAGAGAGAGACAGCGCGAGCAGGGGAGGGTCAGAGAGAGAGGGAGTCACAGACTGAAACAGGCTCCAGGCTCTGAGCTGGCAGTCAGCACAGAGCCCGACGCGGCTCGAACCCACAAACCGCGAGATCATGACCCAAGCGAAAGTCGGACGCTTAACCGACTAAGCCACCCAGGCGCCCCTGTTCCTTACTCTTAAACATGGGTAAGTTTTTGAGACTGCCTCAACCAACAGAGTAGGGAAGATGGATATTAAGTGACTTCTGAGGCCAGGTCATATAAGTGCCATGTACTTTTGCCTTGTTTTCTTGGGATGCTTGCTTTCAGAAACCACTTATCACCTGTGTGAAAGCCCAGGCAACCCAGGGAGAGGCTCACATGGAAAGAAGCTAACACCTTTGTCTCCATGCTCTGGCTGAGTTGGGAGCCAGCAGCCAGCACCAGTTTGCCTGCCATGTGAGTAAGCCATCTTGGAAGCAGACCCTTTAGACCCCCTTTGAATTGCCCTCTGCTGACACCAACTGAGCTCATTCCACTAGGCCATGCCCAAATTGCAGATATGTGAGCAAAATTAAAACATTGAAGCCACTAAATTTTGGCTGCTTTGTTCCTCAGCAATAGATAAATGAAATGCCTCATAACACCAATCCTCACTTTCACTGATCACTGGTATTCAGCTAGGCTTTCTTAAACAAGAAGAAAGGAACAGAGTCACAGCAACACTCTGGAGAATGAACATACCCCATAGTCTGTTTTAATTAAGCCCAATTGCACAAAGAGAAATTGTTCCCACGGTGTCAATAGCTACTCAATGCATATAAATAATTTTATAAATACTATGCAACAAAATGAGTCTGCACATCCAGAAAACATTCCTCTACGGTCAAGATTTGTGTATGTCCAGTGGGTATAAGCCTTGAATGTTAACAACATCCATATTGATGCATACATGGAATAGATTTTTTATGCTGTAAGTTTAGAGAAGGGGAAAATGAATCAGAGTTGTGGTAGTCGGGGAGGACATCCTCAAGGATGTGAAGCTTGAGCTGCATGCTGAAGGAAAGGTCTCATTTGAAGAGCCATGGTGGGGTGTACCAAGTAAGGAAAATACTATGCACACACAGATGCCACAGAGTTGGATACAGGTTCAAGGTCTTTTCTAGACCAACTTGTCTAGAAGACAGGTAAAACCTTAAGTGCATGAAAAGAGAAACCCAGATTGCTTACAAAGCTAAAATGTAAAATCCTTTAGCGTGGGTTTTAAATCTGAATGGCAGCTTTAGTAATTGCTGTCAATTTGCCTGTTGTATTTATATGCATTAATTAGGAATCCAAATAAATCTCTTTTTTCATGGATTTTCCTTCTCTGCCTCCTAGATGTACAAGGGCACACTTTTTCTTAAAAAGAAGTTAACTATTTTTCTCAAATAGCTCCTCAAAAGTTAAAAAGCACATATTAGTTTTATGTCTCTAAAGTGAATTCAATATTTCTGTAATAGGAAGCTTCTAATGGTTTAAATTGAGTTCTCAGTCATCCCAGTCTTTCCTATTAATCCTAATAGCTTGATTAAGAAGGATTGACAGCCATATGCATCAGCTGATCAGCAGTTTCAAAACTGCAGGAGGATAGCCCCAGATTGGGTTATGATCAACCGACCTCTGTCCCCTAAGCCACTTTAGAATCCTATACCAAGTGTCAAATTAGACCTTCCCACGCTTTAGCATTTATTTACACATTCATTCATTTATGCGCTAATATGTTCTAGGCACTTTTCCAGTTACTAATGTCTGTGACCAAGTTTCTGAAACAATGATTTGTTAGTCCCTGGGAACAGATGTCAATTTTCAAGGTCCTTGAGGTAGGCTGATAAATAGTTATCCTCTTACTGTTCACATTCTGAACCCAATAAGATTGATACGTTATAGGTAAAAAATATTACACAAATATATCTTAATTGAAGGAAGTAGTTGATGTCCATAGATTGTGAATTTCCCAATACTGAACTCCAGAAATAAACAGATGTACCTTGTAGTGGACCAGAGTTTTCCTTAATACATAATGGATCACATCCCCAATTTGGCAGAGCCTCTTTGAAGGAACAGAATGGAGTGTACCCCAAGCTCCTAAAAGCAAAGGGAACAGAAGGGGTAGAGCTAAACATGCCCAGTTTCTCTCTCCAGACTTCCAGACAGAGTGACAGTGTTGAGAGGTCTGAAATCTTACTGCTAGAGAATTGCTTGCGCAAAGAACAGGAGTAGGCAAATTATGGTTCATGGGGGCCAATCTTGGTCTGTCACATGTTTTTGTAGAGCCTGAGAGCTAAAAATAGCTTTTACATTTTTAATGGTTAAAAATGAAAAACAATTTGGGATACATAAACATTACTTGAAGTTTAAATTTCAGTGTCTGTAAATAAAATGTTGTTAAAATACATATTGCCTATGGCTGCTGTCACACTACAGGGGCAGAATGGAGTCATTGTGACAGGGACTGTATGGCACATAAAGCCTAAAATATTTTGCTCTTTGGCATTTTGCAGAAAAAGTTTGCTGATCCCTGACAAAAAAGGAAAAAGCTGGGTTGAGGAAGAAAAATCTCCTTGGGATTTTTACCAGAGCTAGAATCTCCTTCTGTGTTTCTGTCCCTGATGTGGGACCAACATTCTTTCAGTCTCCCTGCTCAAAACCTGGCAGGCATTTTATGACTATCCTTAAGGCCCTTATCTAATTAGCCATCATTTGTTTTCTGTTTATTTTTCTTTTAAGATACCTTTTACATTTTTCCTGTTTATTATCTTAGCTTCACCATTTCACACGAGAATCCCTGCAAAACTTTTCCAGTTAGACATCTTAATTCCATCTCCATTGACTTTTAGAATTAAAAATAACTCTAGAGTTTCTGCTCAATCCTCTCATTCAAAATGAGGAAATTGTTATTCTGTGAGGCAAAATGACTTTCTCAAATTTGCAAATCTAATTTGTGATTGGCTAGGATTGGAACCAAGATCTCCCAAATAGTAGCTCAGTGGTCCTACCATGGCATGCTCACTCCTCACATTGCCCTTCATATGAAATTTTCAAAGATTCTTATTGATCAAATCACATTTATAATTTAGATTGGGTATCAGAAAACTAATGTATATGGCCATATTTTACTCTCAGTCTGCTTTGTGTCAATCAGGTCTTATAGAACACACCCATAATCCTTTACTTATTGTCTATGGCTACTTTCATATCACTGTCTATGTCAGAGATAGTTACGCGAGAGACTATATGGTTCACAAAGCCTAAAATATTATTTAGTCCTTCACAGAAAAAGTTTGCAGAGCCCTGACCTAGACTCAAAGTATTCTTCCTTTTTCCTCATCACTTTCTGTGGTACTGATGGCTAGTAGTTCTCTCTAGCCATTCTTACTTTCTCTAGTAATAAACTCCCTCCTTTTTTTCTTTTTTTTTTTTGCAGCTAAACACATGAACTGTGTGTTTAGCCTGAAGTGAACACTACATGTCTGAGCTTCCCCTGAATCTTGGTGTAGGCAATGGAATCCATGAGACTCCACTGGACTTGTGTATGCAGCTTCCAGGAAGCATCTTTAAAGGAAGGAATATGCCCTTCTCTTCCCTTTGCCTCCTTCTTTCTAGGTAGAATGCCAGGAAAACTGGGAAAGCCAACATGTGCTATAAGATGATTTTGGACATGGAGTTCATATAGCAGACCAACACAATGGAAAGGTTCTTGACATCAAAGTGCTTCCACTATCCTTAGACCACATACCTTAAATTTTTACACGAGTGAGAAACACAGTTCTATGTTAAACAGGATCCTCCATTAATTAAGATGTGTCTGTCACTTATAATTCATCCTAGATGATATGCTTTCCAGGAGAATTTTTTTTTTCCAGAGAAGCTAGTAAGTACCTTTATAACTTGCTGAACTGGCTGTGAGTATTCCCACACCTCCATTCTTTTGCTCATGCTGCTAGCTCATGCTGGACTGCCCACTCTCTCCTCCTCCATTTGACCACACTTTACAAATTATTCAAAGCAATTAAAGTTCTATCCATATCGTGAAGCATGCTTCTTTTTTTCACAACTTAAAATTAAGTGCAATATATTCAAACAAGTAAGATTGTATTCTGTATTACATTCTTTGAGTCATGTGTTTTGAACCATTATGCGAAAGGAGAGTGTAGACTTTTAAAGGATTGGGATCATTTAGTTTTATTTTTATTTCCAGGTTTCTCACACTGTATACAACCACAAAATACCTGATGGATTTATTTGAATATATTTGGGCAAAAGTGAGCCACACCTACTTATGAGATCATAGGTTCTCATCCTTTAAACTCAGAATGTCTTCTGATACCTGAATCATAATGCGTAAGCCCAGCCAAATAAAGATCTGTCCCAGCTAAGTCAAACAAAACTGCATATGATGGGCATTTAGGCAAAGAGTTATGTGCTAGCTAGGAAGGCCATCATGGGACAATGCATATTACCATTATGCATGATAAACTGGACAGATGTGCTGTGCTCTCACTGAAATAAGTGGGTCTAATTCCACTTTTGGTTTTTGCCTTTATTATTTATTAGATGCTTTGAGGCCCCAGAAATTACACCACCATACCTTGTGCCTACACAATAGCACATTGAACAGATATATTTAAACTAAGAAACAAAAAGTTTATCAGATAATGTTTATACTTGTCCCAGTTCAGGAAGCAAACAGAAACATACTGGTGTGTCAAGGACTCCAATGTCAGAACTCAAATGTGTCCTGAACCAACATCCAGGCAGTTTGCTCCCTGTGGAATTATAGACAGTAAACTAAATCTTTAACTACAAGGTATGAGGCCATTTATGTAAACCAGCCCTCGGTTCTTAAATGCTATGTTGTCTGTCTATTCACATTAGCATACAGCAGAGCTCTTAGAACATTCTTACAAATGAATTGGTTCCAGTGTCAGCCAAAAGCCTATCTACAGATAAGCATCAGGAGTGGCTAAAGGGAAAATTGAATGAGATCTTCATTTTCTGAGCACATGAAGTTTTCTGGCTCCTAATTCTTCGCACTTACCATTTGAGGTAGCTCTCTGGCTAACCTCTGGGGAGGCAGCCAGTCACCTATCAGCAGCGATGAGTGAGATAATGGAAGGAGCAGAAACTTGTCAGATGGCATGGGAACAGAGTGGCTCTCAAATCTCGTTTGTTTTTGTTAAACTGTTCCTATCCATCTCCCCAAAGACTCACTCTTCCAATTTTGCTGAACATTTTGTTCATTCTCTTGATTTCTTTGTCAGTTGTTACTTTTTTGAAGTGCTTGTCAGAAATTTTCTTTTTCTTCAGGAGAATATGTCATTAAGTTATAACTGTTTGCATGGCTGCCATCAGCCTTGGTTTGAGGCAGAAACCTTACTTTTTTCCCCCGGTTTCAGGCCTTCAGCACAGCCTGGCCTGCCTTTATGAAAGCCACATCTTTCAGAGGCTTCATTCTTAGACCTCAACCCCAAGGTAACTATGAAAATAGGAACAAAATGCACTGACTTTTATTTTAACATGACCATTCTTCTTAGGTGTACTTAGATCACCTCGATGTTTCTGCCCCATCTACTCCAAGGTACCTTATTACAGTCCACTTTCCCTTATTTCTCCTCCCTGTCTTCTTCAGAGCCTACTCCAATCAGTGAAATTTATCTTAGTCACTGTAAACACTCTTCTCTCCTTCATGAGCCCTCCCTTGACTGATTATGTTGGGGAAACAGAATTAAAAACAAAATCTTCTCCCAACACAGAAATCCTCTCCACAAAGGTAGTAGAGTGAAAGAACACTTTTATTGTTGGATAAACATTAAATTAGCGTGTGAGTGCGTCACAAGCAGTTGCTCAGGGATTACAAAGACAAAATGAAATCTCACCCTTTCGTAGAGCTAAGCAGACACAACCCATTCCTCCTTATATGTTTTCAAGACAAATAACTAGTCATTAAGTAAGAGGATTTGATAGCACCATTTATCACACCCAGTGTTCCTCCTAACTTTACCTGGCAATTGGAGAGACCATCCGGGTTAGCTAATTGGCTCTAGCCAGAGGAAAAACAATCCTTTCATATTTTTATGACAGGAGGCAGTTTTGCAACTTGGAGCAAGGCACCCAGGGAAGTTAGGCTTTGACCTCCCAGGGAAACTGGGAGACAGTATGCCTGTCTCCTTTGATGTTTACATTTCAAAGAATTGACTCCTGGGTCCCTGAGAAAGACATCCCTAGGTCACAAAGTTGACAAATTTTATGCCATTTTCAAAAGGGTTTATACAATTTTAAGGAGAGGGGAAAGAATACAATTATGAGGGGTTTTGTTTTTGTTTTTGTTTTTTTTTAACATAAATGCTCTAAGGAAAGGGATAGGGATAAGGTTCTTCCCTTATTTTCTACAAGGAAGATTATGCCTCTCATCTTTAATTTGTTTGCCCTTGCAATTATACTTTAACTTTAATCTCTTTGTTCTACCTACTGAAATTGTGTGAAATTAAGGAGAGGTTTGGAGGCCACTTATGGAAAGCTCCAAAAAGGAGGTTGTAGAAAGAAATGAGAGAGAAAAGCACAGAACTTGCTCTGAGGTAGGCAAAAAATAGGATTCTTGAACATAGTTCGGAAACACTCATTGACTGTCACTCAGAGGCGAAGCGTTTAGTGGGATTCCTGAACCCCACTCTAGACATTCACATTCAGTAAGTTTTAGGAACTTAGGTTTAGGTCCAGAACATATCATTATAAAGAAATTTTCCCAAATGATTTTGATGTGCAGCAGGATTTAGGAACCATAGACTTGAGGCATGACAATGTGAGTCTCTCTCTCATTTTTCAAGTCAATCCTTCAGAGTTTGCCCTAAGATCTTAGAGAAAAGGAGATAGAAATAAATAAAATATGTAATACAAGTAGTTTATTAACAAGTACATAAATAATAAGAGGCCACTGTATTTGAAATTTTTTCTTAATGGAAATAAAAACTGTTCTCCTGCCATAGAAAAGAGAGCTGCTTTTTTAGATTGCACATGTAAGTGATATCATATAGAATTTGTAGAGATAGAGAGTAGAATGGTAGTTACCAGAGGATGGGAGTGGGGGAGTGGCAGAATTTGGGAGATGTTGTTCAAAAGATACAAACTTGTAGTTAGAGGATGAATAAGTTCCAAGGATCTGATGCTCCACACTGTGATTATAGTTAACTGCACTGTGTCATATATTTCAAATTTGCAAAGAAACTAGATCTTACATGTTCTCACTACAGAAAAGAAATGATAATTGTGGAACATGATGGAGGTTTTGGCTACATGCTATGGTGGCAATCATATTGTAATACACAAATGTATTAAATCAATGCATTATATACCTTAAACTTATACAGGTATATCTTAATAATAATAATAATAATAATAATAATAATAATAATATGAAGAGAAGAGCTGATGCTACACATGGTTCTTCCTTTCCTCCTACCTATGTTGTGAGGTTTGAGAGCTGGACACCATGCACGGCCCTGGGCTTCAGGGGAGGCTAGCAGAGAGATGAACCACAGGAGTCTGTAAGAGTCACAAGGAGAGGATGGGAAAGATTTGAGTGGGAAGAGGACATCCAGAGATTTCTAGGTAAAGACTCAAGTTAGCCTGCATCCTCCTCATTGGCTCCTTCCATACTCTTAGGTTTGTAGATGAAAAGCCAAAGATAAGCACACCATTTTTGGTGACAGTTGACTGACAGAAATAATTAAGCACAAAGTTTGGTTGATGGTTGAGTTTTCTGAACAGCACTTGCATCCTTGGGGGTGATAAAATATGAATTTGTACGCACCTGCAGATAAACTGGAAAGCCTACAAAAGATGTTTTCAAGATTTCCTGGTAGGGAGGCAGCACTGTTCAGAAGCAGCATTCTTTCTAAAGAACAGATGGACTAAAAGTAGTCGGTGTTGAGCACAATGGGGATAGGTGGAGAGATGGGAGGGTAAGAGAAAGTGCATAGGGTTATTTTTATAAAGCAGTATGATTTAATAAACAGCAAAGGGGGAAATCAAAGAGTTGTGGTGTCTAGTCTAATAAAAGGATTTAAGATGCAAGACGGCATGGGATCAGAGATAAACATAAATGCTTTTAGAGCCTACTACAGGTAATATAAGTCTTTTATAACCCTATATACCAAGTAGAAATATATCCAAAACTGTAAAATTGGACTAAATATCAGTTCATATTGCATTAGCAATGAAAATAAAAGGAATTATAGTGACTCCTATTCTCAAACAAAATTCAGCCTCACCTCATAATTACTAGGGTACTCAGTTTCTTAAATAATGACATCACACTGAGTAAATGGGCTACTGAAAATGTGCTTGTGAAGAATGACATGAAAAAGTGTCACTTGTTGAGTACCTATTGTGTGACAGGCAGGATACAAAGTATTTCACATACATCATTTCAGAAATGCTCATAGTAGTCCTAAGAATAAGATATTGCGTGGGGCGCCTGGGTGGCTCAGTCGGTTAAGCGACCAACTCTTGATTTCTGCTCAGGTCACCATCTCACGCTTCATGAGTTCCAGCCTCACATCAGGCTCGCACACTGACAATGCAGATCCTGCTTAGGATTCTCTTTCTCCCTCTCTCTCTCTCTGCTCCTCCCCCACTTGCTCATGCACACGCTCTCTCTCTCAAAATAATTAAATAAACTTAAAAAAAAGAATTAGGTATTGCTTATATTTTATGTATCTGGAGCCTGCATTTCTGAGAAATAAGTTACCCAAATTACACAACTAGGGAATGGTGGAAACAATTGAAACTGGAGACTGCTGGACACAAAGCCCTTCGCATTTTCTACTCTGGTTGTGAGTATAGATTCTGTGGATTTTTTCCTATAGGCTTCTACCTATAATTCAACTCAGAAGAGTCATGAGACAGTGGAGCTCTCTGGTTAGTCTTGTTTTCATTCAAAGTGCAATCGCTGGATGACTTTAATCAACTGATTATCTGCAAAAGGGCAGTCTCTCACTCTAATTCCCAACTTTCTACTCACTCAACAGTCTCCAAGCTTCTTCTATGATGTTTTCCTATCAGTACAAAATTTTGATCAGACAGTACCAATATATGTATAATTTCTTATAATTTTACTAATATATTAACACATTGCATACGTTGTAATACTTACCCAAAGATGGAAAATTTTTAAATGAGTAAATATTTTCAATGTAATATTTTCAATACTTTAAAGCTTATTTATGAACATTGCCCACACATATTGAGTGCAATGTGATTGAATTCTCTGCTTTATTTTTGAAATTCTTAACTTAATATTTTATTATACATTAATTAGATTCTAGGTCAGTTTCTAAGTTTATTTTGATATTTATGTGAGACATTGTTGATTATGGCAGTCATTGAAAGCAAATACTGAAGTGGTAAATATGCATTTTCCCTGATTTTAATCAATTGTTCTTGAAACTCATTAGAGAACATTGCTTGTCTAGATTTTTAACAAGTGGATTCAAGTGAACAATAAATATGAAACATATTAAAACAGTGTAGAGAATTCTGTTTCCAAGTCTCTTAAATGTATGTGCACACAGACACATAGGTATTTGTGTGTGTATCTGTCGGTATAAAACCCTTTCTCAATGGCACACTGCTTGCTGAAATAATGAAAAGATTTCCAAATGTCCATTTTCAATATACTCCTTTCGTAATACAAAAGGCAGTTATTTCCTCACTCACTGTTATTATAAAACTTGTGTTTGACGGTTCGTGTGTTCAAGCCCCGCGTGCGTCAGTGTGCTGACAGCTGGCTCAGGGCCTGAAGCATGCTTCAGATTCTGTCTCCCTCTCTCTCTGACCCTCCCTGCTGCTCTCTCTCTCTCTCTCTCTCTCTCTCTCAGAAATAAATAAAACATTTGAAAAAAATGTTTTAAAAGATTATGGGGCGCCTGGGTGGCTTAGTCGGTTAAGCGTCCGACTTATGCTTAGGTCATGATCTCGCAGTTCGTGGGTTCGAGCCCCGCGTCGGGCTCTGTGCTGACTGCCAGCTCAGTCTGTCACTCCCTCTCTCTCTGACCCTCCCCTGCTCACACTGTCTCTCTCTCTCTCTCTCCTAGAAATAAATAAAACATTAAAAAAATTTAAAAAAAAGATTATAAAATTTGTGTGTGAATAATTGTGAATGTCTTTGGCAGATCCTGACAAATCTGAGCAGATGATCATTGAATTTAACATGGAATATGGCTGACATAGAGCACCTGGGAGAAGTGTCAGCTCTAACACTTTTTGTGGTGCACATGCGCTTACAATATTATATAATTTTTACAATTTTTAAAGTTTATTTATTATGAGGGAGAGAGCAAGCACATGGGAAAGGGACAGAGAAAAAGGGAGAGAGAGAGAGAGAGAGAGAATCCCAAGCAGGTTCCACACTGTCAGCACTGATGCAAGCCTCAAACTCACGGACTGAGATCAACACCTAAGCCAAAGCCAGATCCTTAACTGACTGAGCCACCCAGGTGCCCCAATATGGACATAATTTTTAAACTACAATTCCCATATTTATATTTAAGTCTCTTTCCCATTTCCTAAAATATGGTTAGTTATAAAGCAATAATAAATTCTGTGAATAATGTCACTGTGTAGCAGGGCCCTGATTAGACACATAAGGGTGTCATGGTCTGCCCACCCTCAGTGCAGACTTCATGCAGGAAACCTCACTTACTGTGCATAATAAATCCTGGTCCAGAACCCAGAGCCACAGCCAATGTATATCTGAAGGTGATACTTAATAAAGCTTAATTCCTTTCTTTAAAAATTAAAAATAAATACAAATGGAAGTTTTAACATTTTCTTCGTAAACCACAGTGAGTGCCCACAGCCCTCTCTGGAGACTGCTATAGTGGACAACTCTAGATGCCTTGCCAACACCCTAGAACAACTTATCTGAAACAGAACAACACCTCTCCCTTATTTGCTGCTAAAACCCAAAATAGATCCCTTTCCTGTGCTCCAATCATTAAATATTAAAAGAATGGTGCCAACAATCAAGAAACCTTTGTTTCACTAGGTGCCACACATGACAATATAAATTAATACTACAATGTTGATATCCTTAATCTCTAAGTCTCTTAAGTACTTCTATAAACTGATAAGAAAAAGGTGACAATTTCCTATGAATGTAATAAAAAGATTTGATTTGATTAGTAATCAAGTTAGCACAACTTGTTAAAAAACAGAGACCACTTTTTCTCAAGGAACTTACATAATATACTTTAAATGGACATACTTCTTATTAGTGATAAAGGGAATGTCCTTTTGGGAAGACCATTTGACCAAATTTAACAAGAGTCTTAGAAATGTTTGTGGCACTTTAAGCTATGATTAACAATGTAATTTCCATATATTTATCATAAAGAAAAATCATAGGGGCACCGGGTGGCTCACTCAGTTGAACATCTGACTTCAGCTCAGGTCACAATCTCAGAGTTCATGGGTTCGAGCCCGTCTGGCTTTGCACTCACAGCACAGAGCCTGTTTCAGATTCTCTGTTTCCTTCTCTCTCTGCCACTTCCTTGCTCATGCTCTCTCTCTCTCTTTCTCTCAAAAATAACATTAAAAAATTTTTTAAAGAAATAATCACAGATAATATAGAAAGATTGATTAAAAATTTAGTAAGAAGTTGGAGACAATTTGAATATCTAATAATTGGGGATTAGGTAAATCAATTGCAGTGAACAGTTATGTGATTATGAAAATCAGATTCTGGAAGAATATTTAATGATATACGGAAATGTCCATGATATCATTGTAAATGTAAAAAGGCAGGTATAAAGGAGTATAAAGATCTCAATTTTATCAAAACAAACTAAAAAAATAAGAACAGAAGGAAAAACATTTTTAACAATGTACGTATCTAGGTAATGGGGTTATAAGTGGTTACTACTTAATTTTTATATTCTTTTATACTTAAAAAATGCCCATAGAGAATAGAATGTGTATATGCGTGTGTGTGTGCATGTGTGCCTATGTGTATACATCTATTCACAGTAGACTTTTAAAAAGTAGACTTTTTAAAAATATGAACTGTATTTGAATTTTCTAGGATACACAGCCCAAGATTATCTTGTATATATGTATTATTGGATTAGATTTGTCTGTATATCATAGAAAATCCAAATACATGGCCTAAAGCAAGACAAACTATTATTTCTCTCGACAGAGAGACAGAGGTCTAGAGGAACAGTGTCTAGAATTGGTCCGGGAAATCTAGAGTTATCAATGACCGAGGTTCCTCATACTTTTCTGCTTCTCCAGTAGAACATAGCTTTCTTTTAAAGGTAACTTTATAGCCCATTTTATCTGCATTCCAGGCAGGAAAAAGAATGAAAAACAGTAGACAAAAGGCACATGTCTTACCAATTCAGGCCACTTTGAGCAGCCTTCCTAAGAAGCCATACTCAAAAACTCTGATGGCCACCACTATCTGCAACCTGGAAACTGGAAACACTACCTGCTGCTCAGAGAAAATTCCAAGTTTATTTCTAAGGAAGAAGGAAAGAAGGACATTGAGTAAGCAATTAGCAGGCTCTGCAATACTTAGAGCAATAAACCTGCCTTAAACTTTTTAACATATTTATTTCTTTTGAGAGAGACAGAGCTTGAGCAGGGAAGGGGCAGAGAGAGAGGGAGACACAGAATCTGAAGCAGGCTCCAGGCTCTGAGCTGTCAACACAGAGCCTGACGTGGGGCTCCAACTAGTGAACCATGAGACCATGACGTGAGCCTAAGTCAGACACTTAACCGACTGAGCCACCTGTCTTAATTTCTTTTAAAGAATGATGGTGGCAGAGCAACAAAAAAGGATCTATATAAGGAAAAAATGAATGAAAGGGGAAATAGGAGATGCAGATTAAAAATTTAAGAATCAGAAATCAAAGATTATCCTGATACCCATAAGAAGGGAAAAAGGGCTCAATGAAGGATTCAACTATCAGCAATTTAAAGTTTCAAATATTCCTTATACCACTTTCTAAAAGTAAACTCAAGGGAAAATGAATTGAAAAAGAGACAGAAAAATATGATGGACTATAATACTGATATGCCATTCACTCTTCTTTATCTCTTTCCAGAATTCCCAGGAGTGAGGTGAATCTTTGGAACACAGTAGATATTGGCAATTAGAGTCTGATTCTTCTGCTTCTCCCTGTGTAAGACAGAGAAGGCTAGAATTTCCACAATGTGTAATTTGTATCTCAAACAGATCAGTGCTATCTGTTCTCCTATACCATGATGTAAATATTTCAATATAATACTTTCAGTATAAAAGTCTGCTTTCATGTGGATTTGCTACATAAACATGAGTATTAATAATACTTAAATATACAAGCAACTTTAAATTATACGTATTTTGAATATATATAAATATATAATGCTTTCTAGACATTTTAAGCCATTTTTCACAATAAATCTCAAGGGTATACTATGCAATTATCAAGGCAAAAGAATCCAAAGTTCATTTTGAAGTTAAACTCTGTATCAAGCACATGCTTTTAGAAAACTTGGAGCACAGGGAGCAACAAAAAGCCTTAAAACTAAATAAATACAAAGGATTATCCTATCTTATCCAGTTATATCACTAAAGAAGTCACAAGAAAACACAGAAACTTCCTATGTAAATTGTAAATTAGCTGATTTTAAGACTTTAACATTTCAGAGTAAACAGAATGGTCAAAAAAAATCCAAAGATAATTGGATGCCCAATTTTAAATTAAACTACAATATTTATTCTAAAGAAAACAATGAGAAGATGCTCAGACTCAGGGCTCCTGGGTGGCTCAGTCAGTTAAAGCATCCAACTCTGGATTTCATGATCTTTTAATTCATGAGATTGAGTCCCACATTGGGCTCTGCACTGATGGCACAAAGCCTGCTTAGGATTCTCTCTCTCTCCCTCTTTCTCTGCCCCTCCCCTGCTCTTTCTTTTGCTCTCTCTCAAAAAGGAAGGAAGGAAGGAAGGAAGGAAGGAAGGAAGGAAGGAAGGAAGGAAGAAAGGAAGGAAGGAAGGAAGATGCTCAAAATTAAAGCATGGAGGTCTTCTGTCTCTTCAGAACCTAAGCTGAATTTATTATCATGAAATTATTTTCCATGCCATCCCAATCATTGGGGTTTTTTCCTTTTCTTTTTTTATTTGAGAAGTACAAGATTATGTATATATTTGCAGAAAGCCTATTTTGCAAAGGAAACATAGGAATAAAAATATCTATGAATAGCTACTGACATATTCCATGATCAAGAGGATCTCTGTGCTGTTCCCTTAAAAGTAACAGCCCCTTCCTGTTCTAAGCTGTCAGACCTATTGTCAGAAAACCACCCATACCAAACACAGAACTATCTTTATTTAATTTCCCCACTTAATGTCAGTAGTAAATTTGGTTAAGGCAAGACAATACCATTTTCAAAGAACAGTTAGAAGATCATTGAAAAGCTACTAAATTATGTCACGAAATCTTTAATTTATTACTGCTTTATATTCTACTGACTTATTTATCTGTGGCACCAAAAAGCTTCTAAATCCTGATTCCTTCTCACCTGATCGTTTAGAATTATGCAATCAATCAGCATTTATCAGAAGCCTTTCGGCATATTGTGCAAGAGTGGGATTTCTACCAAGACAGGTATCTATAAATATACTTCCTGACCTTTGGAAATTTCCTTTTAAAAAATAAGAGTTTGCTAAAATTTTTTAAAAAATTTTAAGAGCTGCCTATCGTGTATTATTCCTTGTCATGCGTTGTACTAAAAGTGTCACAACAACCCAGCAAAGTAGGCACAATTACTATACTCATTCTGTAAAGGAAGAAACTGAGGCCCAGAGAGGTAAAGTAATGGGCCCAAGATGACAAAACTAATAGTGATAACAATTTCAAACATGACTTAAAACAAACAACAACAACACTGCCCCGGGCATACATTGGAGCATATAGGGCCAAATCATCTAAATTATGCATCAACATAACACAACTACTATACATGTAAGACATGTTTATATAAATTTGCACCGTAAATATGAATATGTTTTATTTATATATGCAAAAAGAAAAACCAAAAAAAAACTGAAATAAGTGCACATTGTTTAACTTCACTTAATCAAAAGCTGTGTGTTTTTAGGGGTAATTGAATAATATGGGGAGTGATGACAGAAGGGGTTCCTTGATTGTCACTCCCTTGCTCTGAAACCCAAGCCTCAGATCTAAAATACATGATCTTTCGCTCCCAAAAGATTCAACAAGGCATGTAGAGTTTCCCAACCTAAATGTCCCTCCCAAAATGTGTAAAAATTAAAAGTAATCCTCTTCCTTTACTATGAGACAGCTAGATATGACAATTCCAGCTATTAATGCAAGAAGGCCTTTGCTTCGTCCAGTCCATTTAATACTGGACTAACTTTCCTAAACCGAGGAATGAAATTCCGTAGGAATATATTCCTTGCCTAAGTAACTCTGGTCTCCTGGGTATCCCTATGTGAATCCTGGCTGCATGGTTTGCCCTGCTGAGTAGTTAGCATTAACCATAGAATAAATGTCTAGGAAGAAATGTAAGAGCATAGTTGTCAGCTGTCAGGGGATTGACTATATTCTTCTGGATCTGAGAGTAGCTTTACCCAACAAAACAATGTTCAGGATACAAAATAGAGCAACCAACTCTACTCTATATTTTCAAACCATAAAATTCATCACTAATATAAAAAATCATCTAACTTAAATATTATCCATAAGTTGCCTCCAAGACAATTTCCAAAATAAAAACAAAGGGCAAAATATAGTCTGTAGTCTGAATTTATGGCTTGTTCATACCATAAGACAGAAATGTATTCTGACAAGTTCTTTGAATTGTCAGTTTATTATACAGCTGAGCCTTTCAAGTGATTTATCTTCTGGGTATAAGGCCAGTATTTGCATTTTGACTTATTTTTATACCCACATAACTGGATTGTCATGACCTAGAATCCAACATACTGGTATAACAATAAACTCTTGCAATTTTGTAAACGTTTTATTTCTGTTCCTCCAGAACAACTAAAAGGTGTTAATTCCACAACCTTCCTTTGTACAGTTCAGGTCACACATACTGCATTAGAATACCAAAGTAATATACGGAAACCAACTTGACAATAAACTATTAAAAAAAAAAGAATACCAAAGCAAATGAAATACTTTGGAGTTTAGGTATCAGAGGTATCAAATACTGTATTGACCAGGTTTATATATTTTGTTCATTATATTATCTTTCTGGATAAGGACTAATATTTATGTTTAATTAAAAAATTAACTTGAAATTGTCAGCTTGCAGCAAAAGATTATTATTTAAGATGAAAAGAAGCTAATTTCATAATTTTTGATTTAACTATTTCTACTTCAAAATAGTTGATGGCTATTGTTTCACTAGTTTGCATCATGGCCAATGCCTGGATATTTTTAGAGTTAATATATGCAAGAATAAGTGCACTTTATAGCTTCTTTTGATGTTATAATCATTGTATTTTATAATTAACATATAGAAAGGCATTTAATCTGAATATAAATTCACTTTTCCCAGATTTAGTAATGTTCAACTTCCTAATCTATAATTACTAATTCTGTCTTTCACTAGAATCTTTTTTTAAGTTTATTTATTTATTTTGAGAGAGAGAGAGAGAGAGAATGGGAAAGGGGCAGAGAGTGAGGGAGAGGGATAGAACCCTAAGTAGGCTCCACACTGTTTGCACAGAGCCCCATGCAGGGCTCAAACTCACAAACTGTGAGGTTATGACTTGAGCTGAAATCTAGAGTTGGACACTTAACCAACTGAGCTACCCAGGCACTCCTCACTAGAATCTAAATACTTCAACAACAACATGGGAATTGAAAAATTTTTTTAATCTGCCTAATGGTTTATGGAGGAAATTTAATGGGATAAAGGAACAAAGCATAGGTTTTAGATTTAAACAGAGCTTGAGGAAAGGAGGAAGGAAGGATGGAAGGAATGGAGGGGGGAAGGAGGGAAGGAGGAAGACATATATAGAGTATTTTGTCACTGTCCTATGGATTCTATCCCTTCATATATCTCTTTGATAAATCTTTGATTTATCTTTTTGATTTTAAACATAGTTATTTTAACATTATTTTTTAATGATCTGTTATTTTCTGTTCTTTGGGAAAAAATTCTTTGTCTCTTGGTGGTGGATTTTTGTTGTGTACTTTGTGATTTTACATGTGAGCTCCTCTGTAACAGGCACACATTCCTGATTAAAGAGGCTTCCTAATGACCAGTTTTATTCTGTTTTAAAATTGAGGTGACACAGCACACACAGAGAAAGATTCAGCAAATTTCTGGCATCTTTGTGGCTCCCATCAGCCAATGCCCCCTGAAAGCTATAAAGTATAGCCACATGCTAGTTAGTTACCTTGATACAGGTAAATAATATGTTAGTATGTTTCCAATTTCATTCTTTTTTGGAAAGACTGTCTTTCCTATTCTAGATCCTTTGAATTTCCACCTAAATTTTAGAATCAGCTTGTCAATTTCCACTTTAAAAATACCGTTTGTTAGAATTGTGATTGAGATTGAATTGAATATACAAATCAATTTATGAGAATTGGCTCCTTACCAATATTAAAATTTTTAATTCATGTGCATGGTAAATCATTCCATTTATTTGGCTTTCCTTAATTTCTATCAGCAATATTCTGTAGTGTTTCATGCACTTACACTACATTTATTTTTATCTATATGATTTTTAAAGTTATTGCAAATGATACTGCATTTAATTTTTAATTTTCTTATAAATACAAACATGGTTATTGTCGTATATTGACCTTATATCCAGCAACCTACTGCCTTCATTGTTTCAAGTATTTGCAGTTTTTAAAAGATTTTCTATGACTATAATGTCAATGTGAATAATGTGACAGTTTTCTTTCTACCTTTCTAGTCATTATACCTTTTCTTGGTTTATTGCACTTCTGATGTAAATCTTAAACAGAAGTGGGGAGAGGAAATTTTTGTCTTATTCCCAACTTCAGGGGAAATAATTCAATAGTTCATCATTAAGTATGTTGCTTTCTTTAGGATTTTTATAGATAAACTTTATAATATTCAGAAAGTTGTCCTTTATTCCTAGTTTCTTTTATTATAGATATTTATTGAATTTTAGGAAAAATTTGCTGTATCTATTGAGATGATCATATTATTTTTCTCCTTTAATCTATTAATGTGGTAAATTCTTTTTATTGTTTTTTTTAAAAAAACTATTAAATTAGGCTTGCATTCTTGGAATAAGTCTATATGGTAAAATTTTAAATTAGCCGTGGTCATGCTTCTATAGAATTCACTATTTCCAGGCAGTTTTTACATTACTATCTCAGCTTGGAGTTATGGTTCTATGAAAGTCCAAATGAGAAGCTATATATAGCAATCTAGAATTCTTCTGTAGGTAGATTAGTGAGTAATATAATGGATTTATATTATTCTGATTATGACTTACTTTTCTAAACAAAAGTAAGGAGCTTAATTTAAAAAAAAGTAGCCAAAATACATTTATGTGTCCTTAAAATTTATGGATTTTTACACAGTAGAGTTCCTTGGGTTTTGACTTAGTCTGATGACCTTAAGAAACAAGTAAATGAAGATGTTAGGAAAAGAATTACAGGCAGGACCAGGGAACAAGGAGAGATGAAAGCGTATCAAGGCAAGAGTATAGCTGTCTGTGGCCCTCTTGTGGAGAGATCAGGAGATAAACCTTCCATAGCTTCTGGGAACAGACCTCACGTTATTGTGTAGTACAACAGTGAAGGTTTGCAATGATGATCCCAAATCATCTACAAAATAATAAGTTATATTTAGTTTGTTCTAATTAAGAAAATAAAGGGATTTTTTCAAAATATTTTATGTAAAATGGTTAACATTCCAAAGATAAAGAGGCAAACCTAGAGTTATACATAAAATTATATATAATATATAAAGTTATATGTAATTGTGTACAGCATATAAAGTTATAAAGGTTTATATATTATATATAAAAATTATATATAGTTTTAGAGTTGTACAGACTAGGTCAGCTCTCTAGGATTCAGTCTCTCAGTCTTTCTATAACTGAAGTCAGACTTTCCTATGACCATAAACTCATTCTTTGTCACTTTTTTTATTGTTGTTGCTTTGGTTTTTGTCACTGTTTTTTAAAAAGCAATGCACTGACTAGTTAAGAACGTACACCTGGCAAACAATTCAGTGATGGTTTGATTAAACAACAGCTGTCATATTGGTACCAATTTACCTGTTCTTCCATTTTTGCATCCATAAAATAATTTCCTTTCACCGAAGGGTGTACAGAGGAATAGTTAGTGCTTTTTAAAACAATTGGAAAGTATAAAAGTTTACTCCAAAATGCTAATTGTGATTATTATTAGACTAGCCAAAAGGCAGGAAGAATGATGCAAAGATTCTAATTGGTGACTTAATATAGATGTCTTCAACCATTTGTGAAAGAAAAAAACATCCTTTGGGCCCAACTGCAGAAGCAAGGCAGCAGGTGCAAAACTTATGAGGGCTAAAGTTTTGTATTAGAGAATCCTACTTGGATTCTCTCACCTTTTGCCTGGCAGAACATAATCTTCAAAATCCATTAAGCCAGCTGTCTTCCAATATATACTGTAATTTCCACAAAACTCAATTCCAAAAATTGAGCTAGGTACTAAAGCCTACTCTAGAGTAAAAGCTAGAATTTACACGACATGAACTATCAAAGATGGCAAATTTAACTTCATGGTAAATATATTTGCTTTTGTATCCTGGATATTCCACATCCACAGAATAGGTGTATACAATGCTATGTATGTCCATATAAATATCCCACATAACAAGTATATGTTGATAATATACATATCTATAATTCAGATATCTTTCTGAACTACAGACTCACATGTTAAGCAGCTATTTGATATCTCCCATTTGATGTAGGAATGGGCATCTCAAACTTCATGTATTTAAAAAGTAGTGCCTTTAATTCTCAGACCCCAAACTTCTTTCCCATGTGTCTTCTACATCCCCACAGATGCTATCAGAACTCACCTTGTTGCTCAAACCTGAGGATTGTTTTTGACTCCTCTTTTGTCACCTTAAATCTACCTTCAACCTCTGTCAACTCAAATACAAAAGTATCTTGATTCCATTCACTTCTCTTCATCAACTGACACTGATCTAATGAAATCTACCATCACTTCTTGCCTAATTATAGATTATCTATACATAATCCTGTCTACTTTGCTCCATCCATTTTCAATACAATTGCCAAAACAATATTACAAAAATATAAATATCACCACGTCAAAGTTCTGTTAAAAACTCTCCAATGACTTCCTCTTACACTTAGAATAAAATTAAAAAATTTAATATGGCCTATAAGATTGTGCACTCTGGCCCTGTCCTGTGGCTCTCTGCTCTTTTCTTCATACCTCACATTCCAGCCACATGGGTCCCCTGTAACTTCTCAAACACGTGGAGCTCTTTCCTCCTTTAAGATCATTACAAAGGCTTTTTCTACCAGGAATGCTCTTTCCCCTGATTGCCAACTTCTCTGATTTCATATCTAATTTCAAATATCACTTCCTCAGAGAAACTTCTGTTAACATTATGCTCTCTAAGTGGTTCTCTCACTCTCCTCTCCATTTCCTGAATCTCTCTTACCAAGACTACTATCTCCTCTTCGTAGAGGAGAAATGTTCTATTTCCAGAACAATTTGTGAAGTATTTACTTGTTTGATTTTTTTTTCTTTTTGTATTCCTCTCCAAACTACAAGCTCCATAAGAACTGAAACCACCACTATTTTGTTGACCACTGTAAATACTATAAGTGGTTCATTTTTAAAATAGACTTATCTCTAATGGTCAAAATCATGGAGGGCAAGCAAGTGTTGGAATGCTGAAGAGTGTATGTTTATGGAAAGTAGAGATTCTTCAGTTAAACCTGCTTCCCATCGCATTTAGTGAAGAGACCTGGGGAAGTGAATAGTGGGAAGGTAGACAGGGCTGCTGGAGTGCTTTCTAATCAGGTTGAATGTTCACCATTTGTGAAGTCTTCCTTTACTATATGTATTGTATCTCTTCTCAATTAGCAAAAAGCCAGTTCTTCTTCCTTTGCTGCTGCAAAAATTATCTCTCTCCTTAAAGGATTTCGTGGTGCTCTATCTTGCCTTGCCAAAAAGTCTGGGTGTCCACATCACTCTCTCCAGCCCGCCTACCTATATCACCTCCATCACATTCCCCACCTGTTAACAGCACATTAATCAAGAAATACCACTCATCTTCCCTTCTGTCTCTCTCCTTCTATAGATGCTTTATAGGACAGTTTATGCTATTTCAAAAACATAGAACAAGCCTCCATCTGCCATCTGTTAAACTATCATTTCCCCTTCATTAAAAATCCTTCTTAAACTCAAGATCATTTCACAGAAAGTATGAGCCTACAAAGAAGTGAGATGCCTCACATTTACATGTATGTGTCTGGCAATATGCCTTATGTCTACCTTGGTATTCTTAAGGAAAAAAAAAATTCTAAAATAGGAAGGCAGATTTATAGCATTTATATATTTTAAATACATGTGATCGTATTTATTCAGACACACATTCTATTTGTGACATGCTGCAATGATGCAAAATGATAGGCACCGGAACTGTGCTCTGTACTGATAAGACCCAATAAACATACATATGTGTTATCATAAATATACTAATGTACAAATTGTAGATAAATATATATAACACTTCAGAAAAGTTTCAGATTTTTTAAAACATAACCACTATGTCAAATAATATCAAGTTGGTCAGTTAAAAGCTCTCTTATTCCTGAAGTATTAAACAGTTCATGTTCTTAATGAGGCCATCTTTACCAAAGTAGGATAAAGAAATTTTACACTACACCAGTGGGGTACAAGATGAGTGTTGGGTTAGAAAAAGGGATGACTTCATCATGTATACTCAATTCTTTGAGCCTTAAACCAAACACTACCTAATTGTGGAAATCACTGGCTAGAATTAGGACCAAATTTTAAAAAGAAGGTACTGATAGGAGTTCTGGGTTCTTTAAGAACTCAATACTTAGAGGACTTGGCCAGATGAGAGCAGGCAATAATTCCCTTGTACTTATATAGGCTTAATGCTGATCTCCATATCTTTAAATTTTTTTTAATGTCTTATTTATTTCTGAGAAAGAGAGAGAGAGAAAGCAGGGGAGGGTCAGAAAAAGAAGGAGATACAGAATCTGAAACAGGCTCCAGGCTCTGAGATAGCGGTCAGCACAGATCCCAATGCATATGGGGCTTGAGCCCATGAACTGTGAGGTCATGACCTGAGCCGAAGTCGGATGCTTAACCGACTGAGCCACCCAGGAGCCCCTGATCTCCATATTTTAAAAGCAATTTGAAGAATTTGAAAAAGACCCTGGGAAAGGCATGCCCAAATTATGGGTAGGATCATAGTACAGCCTATGAAGAAAAAGTAAAGCATTTGGGTGTTTTTAATTTGCAGAAATGAAGGCAATTGAATAAGCTGATAATTTTTACATAAAGGATATTTCCCAGCTTTTTCCCTAGTATGAGGGCTTTACAAGGTGGGAAAATGGCTTTAAATTGTTGCTGAGATTTACACTAGGTAAAGGGAGTTCTGTAGTGAGATGTTAATCTATCTGTCAGTTAAGCATCAGACTCTTGATTTTGGCTGAGGTCATGATCTCACAGTTCATCAGATAGAAACCCCTGTGGCATTCTCTCTTTCTCTTTCCCTCTCTCTCTGCCACTCCCCCACTTACACATACTCTCTCTCAAAACAAGCATTAAAAAAAATAACAATTGTGTACCAATAGTATCTGAAATACTATTTTAAGGCACTAATGTTTACTATTAGAAATCTCTATGATGTGGGGCGCCTGGGTGGCTTAGTCGGTTAAGCGTCCGACTTTCGCTTAGGTCATGATCTCGCAGTTCGTGGGTTCCAGCCCCGCGTCGGGCTCTGTGCTGACTGCCAGCTCAGAGCCTGGAGCCTGTTTCAGTCTGTGACTCCCTCTCTCTCTGACCCTCCCCTGCTCACACTCTCTCTCTCTCCTAGAAATAAATTTTTAAAAAACATTAAAAAAAAAAAAAGAAATCTCTATGATGTAATGAGGAAGCAAGATGTGAAACCGAGCCGATAAAAAAGTAACTTTATTGTGATTATAGGTTAATTTGAAAAAAGCACATCTCTTTCTCATTCTTCTTTCCTCCATAATTCTGAAGGTCAATGCTGACACAGTACACACCCAGGAGGCAGGAGGCAGGAGCAGGTATCACTAAATTTGAACTCTGAGAAAGTTTAAAGATGGAGAACTTCATAAATTGAACATGTCACAAATATTGTATGCTGAAGAATTGGCATTAATTAGACACAGATGTGTCCTCATTACCAATTTGTAGTACCATTCAAGAGCGATCAGCTACCTCTATATCATGGGTATAAACTCTCTTATCTCTGTCTGGTTCTGACATTTTCCTGCTCCTTAAAGTGCATGATGGTTCAGTTCCAATCTGACCTTTATCTTTCCTATAATGGCACACCCAAAATAATACCTGCAATAGCAACAGGAAGTTCCTGAGCTTCACCTTTACCTATCACAGGACGGAGATTGTATTATAATGGTACTCTTTACAAAAACATTGCACTTGTAAATTGATTCACAAAAAAAAAAATAATGTTGCTTCAGGCTAAGTTATTAAGAATTATAAAGAGCTTATAAAATCTAAATAAAGAAACTGTCAGCAAGTAAACATGCAATTATGCCACATTACCAAAAATTTCACCCTACTTATGGCAGATATTTTACAATTATAATTGGGATGGGTAAAATAAACACAAATGCATTTATCTAGTTAAATTTTTCAATTTTCCTGATCGTCAGTTTTTCCTTTTGGGACTTTAGACAGCTGATTTCTGAAAACTTTCCAATTAAAAAATTTAAGAAGGCTCAATTCTGGGAGTTCCTTTTGATTAACATGAGTCCAGAGAGCATAAAATGCTTTCTCTGTTAATACTCCTTTCAGTGATCTTTCTGCTTGCTTTTAGCCAAAAAAGTTTATTCAGGAAGCTGATCTGTAATACGAACATTGGAACTATCCAAGCAACATTTCACAAACATGCCTCATCACCATTACTACCTCTCAAAATCAAGGTGCTCATTCTGGAGAAAGAAGAGGGGGAGAGAAAAATGTGAAGCAAAGATTATCCCTATTTGACTTAAAATTTCTAACAATGGAAGAGTAAGAGGATGACTGAGAAGGGAAATGCTCAAAGATATAGTTATACACAGTATGTGTGATATATCTGAATTTTTAAAATGAAAAAATCAATTATTTGATTATCTACAAATTATTAGACCTCTGATTTTGTTTTTAAAACTACAAATAATTGATGGAATCAAGTTGCCTTTTATTTTTTGATGTTTGTTTATTTTTGAGAGAGAGAGACAGAGACAGAGCATGAGCAGGGGAGGGGCAGAGTGAGGAGGAGACACAGAATCTGAAGCAGGCTCCAGGCTCTGAGTGTCGCACAGAACTCAATGTGGGGCTTGAACTCACAGACCATGAGATCATGACCTGAACCAAAGTCAGCTGCTTAACCAACTAAGCCACCCAGGAACCCCTCAAGTTGTCTTTTAAATGAAACTATGAAGTCAGTGGCTAAATGGTAATCTCAGGTGAGCTGCTGGAGGGACAAGTCCAGCAGATGGTCAAGGCCCACCTGGTGGTAGCTGAGCTTGCCAAAAGTCCTCTGCTGTTTCTGCTTCACTTCCATTATTGTATTATATATAGTATCTTCTCAATCCATTCATCCATTGATGGATACTTGGTTTGCTTCCTATATCTTAACTATTGTAAATAATGCTTGGATATTAACAAAGTGTAAACATATGAATGCATATATCTATTGGGGTTAGTTTTGTCATTTTCTCTGGGTAAAACCCTGTTAGTGGAATTATTAAGTCATATGGTAATGCTGTTTTAAATTTTTGAGGAACTGCCATACTGTTTTCCACAATAGCTGCACCAGCTTGCATTTCCACCAAACAGTGCACAAGGGCTCCTTTGTCTCCACATCCTTGCCAATAGTTGTTATTTCTTAACTTTTTATTCTAGCCATTCTGACAGGTGTGAGGTGATATCTCATTGTGATTTTGATTTGCATTTCTCTGGTAATTAGTGATATTGGGCATTTTTTCATGTGTCTGCTGTCCATCTGTATATTTTCTTCAGAAAAAAGCCTATTCATGTCCTCTGCCTATTTTTAATTAGGCTATTTGTTTTCTTGTTGAGATATATTATATATATATTATATATATATATAGTTCTTTATATATGTCAGATATTAATCTCTTAATGAATCCATCATTTGCAAATATCTTCTTCCATTCAATATTTTGTCTTTTTGTTTTGTTCATGGTTTTCTTTGCTGTGCAAAAGTTTCTGATTTCTGGCATAGTCGCAATAGTTAGTTTAATTTTCCTTTTGTTTCCCTTGCCAAAAGAGACATACCTAGAAAAATGTTTTTATGGTTATGTCGAAGACATCACTGCCTTTGTTTTCTTCTAGAAATTTATGGTTTCAGGTCTCACATTTAGGTCTTTATCCATTTTGAGGTTTTTTTTGTCAATGATATAAGAAATTGGTCCAGTTTCACTCTTTCGCATGTACCTGTACAGGTTTCCCAACACCATTTGTTGAGAAGATGGTCTTTTTCCCAGTGTATATTTTTGCCTCCTTTGTTATAGACTAATTGACCATAAAAAGTTTGAGTTTATTTCTGGGCTCTCTATTCTATTCCATTGGTTTATGTTTCTATTTTTGTGCCAATACCATACCGTTTTGATTACTATAGCTTTGTACTACATCTTGAAATCTTGGATTGTGATAACTCTCGCTTTCTTCTTTGCTTTGGCTCATCAGGGTCTTATGTAGCTCCATAGAAAATTTAGGATTATTTGTTCTAGGTCTGATACAAATGTTGTTGATATTTGATAAGGATTGCATTAAATCTGTAGATTGCTTTGGATAGTGTGGACATAGCAATATTTACTCACCCAATCCATGAGCATGAAATATCTTTCCATTTATTTTTGTCTTCTTCAATTTCTTTCATCAATGTCTTATACTTTCTGTAGTACAAGTCTTTTACCTCCTGGGTTAAGTTTATTCCTAGGTATTTTATTATTTTTTGTGCAATTGTAAATAGAATTTTCTTAATTTGTTACTTCATTATTAGTATAGAGAGATGAAACAGATCTCTTTTTTTTAAGGTTTTATTTTTAAGTAATCTCTAGAGCCAACATGGGGCTCAAACTTACAACCCTGAGAACAAGAGTCACATGCTCTACCAACTGAGCAGCCAGGCTTCTGCAACAGACTTCTGTATCTTAATTTTGTATCCTGCAACTTTAGTGAATTCACTTATCAGTTCTAGTCGTTTCTTGGTGGAGTCTTTAGAGTTTCCTATATATATTGTATCATGTGTAAATAGTGACAGTTTTACTTCTTTCTTACCAATTTGGATGCCTTCTACTTCTTTTTCTTATCTGATTGCTTTGGCTAGGACCTCCAATATTATGCTGTTCAAAAGTGAGGAGAGTGGACGTTCTTATCTTGTTCCTGACCTTAAAGGGAAAGCTCTCAGTTTTTCCTCATTGAGTCTGAGGTTAGCCATGATATTTTTATATATGGTCTTTATTATGTTAAGATATATTCCCTCTAAATCTAGTTTGTGTAGAATTTTTATTGTGAATGGATATTGTACCTGTCTAATGCTTTTTATGAATCTATTAAAATGATCCTATGGTTTTAATCCTTTTTCTTGTTAATGTGATGCATCATGTTGATTGATTTGCAAATATTGAAACATCATCTCTGGAATAATTCCCATGTAATCATGGTGAATGATTTCTTTTTAGTGTACTGTTGAATTTGTTTGCTAATATTTTGTTGAGGGCTTTTGCATATATGTTCATCAGAGATATTGGCTTGTAGTTTTCTTTTTTTGCCAGGTCCTTATCGGATTTTGGTATCAGAGTAAATTTGGCCTTGTAGAATGAATTTGGAAGCTTTCCTTCTTTTGTTTTTTCGGAATAGTTTGAGAAGAATAGGTATTAACTGTAGCATTCACTTGTGAAGGAATCTGGTCCCGGATTTTTATTTGTTGGGAATTTTTAGATTACAGATGAAATTTCATTTTTAGTAATCAGGCTGTTCTAATTTTCTATTTCTTCTTGATTTAGTTTTAGAAGGTTATATGTTTCTATGAATTTATCTATTTCCTCTAGATTATCTAATTTTTTGGGATATAACTTTTTATAATTCTCATAATCTTTTGTATTTCTGTGGTGTTGGTTATTATTACTCCTCTCACAATTCTGATTTTAATCGTTTAAATCTTCTCTCTCTCACTCTTTTTTCTTTTTTAAATGAGTCTGACTAAAGGTTTATCAAATTCGTTGGTCATTTCAATGAACCAGCTCCTGGTTTCATTAATCTGTTCTATAGTTTCTTTGTCTCTATTTCATTTATTTCTGTTCTAATCTGTATTGTTTCCTTTGGGCTTGGACTCATTTTTCTACTTGACTTTGGGTTTTCTTTGTTCTTTTTCCCCTGGATCCTTTAGGTATAAATTTAGGTTGTGTATTTGAGATATTTCCTGGACCACTGTTTTTGTTTTCATTTACCTCCATGTATTTTTTGATATCCTCTTTGATTTCTTGGCTGACTGGTTCCTTGTTTTTTTAGCATGTTATTTAACCTTCATGTATTGGTGTTCTTTCCAGATTTTTCTTGTAGTTTATTGCTATGCTAGTTTCATGCTATTGCTATCCGAGAAGATGCATATAATTTCATCTTTTTGAACTTTTTGTGACTTGTTTTATGGACTAACATGTGATCTCTTCTGGAGATGTTCCATGTGCTCTTGAAAAGAATGCATTCTGCTCTTTTTGGACGGCATGTTCTGGATATGTCTGTTAGATCCTTCTGGCCCAATGTTTCCTTGTTGATTTTCTGTTTGGTTGATCCATTCATCAATGTCAATGAGGTGTTAAAGTCACCTACTGTTATTGCATAATTATCAATTTCTTCCTTACATTTGTTTGTAGTTGCTTTATGTGTGTGGGTGCTTCTAGGTTGGGTGTATAAATATATACAATTGTTATATCTTTTTGTTGGATGGTTCCCTTTATGATTGTGTAATATCTTTCTTTGTCTCTTATTATAGTCTATGTTTTAATGTCTAATGTCTATTTTATACAATATACATATTGCTACTCCAGCTTTCTTCTCACTTTCTTTTTCAGGATAAAGGTTTTTCATTTTTTCACTTTCAATCTGCATGTGTCTGTAGGTCTGAAATGAGTCTCTTATAGGCAATATATATATATATATATATGTATATATATATACAAATATATATATACATATATATATATATATATATAGTCTTTTTTCTTATTCCATATAGTCATCCTATATCTTTTAATTTAGTTCATTTACATTCAAAGTAATTATTGATAGGTATGTACTTATTGCTATTTTTGTTACTTATTTTCCAGTGGCTTGTTTTTGTTTTGTGGGGTTTTATTTGCCTGTTTTATGGTTTTCTGTTCCTTTCCTCTCTAGCTCTCTTCCCATGTGGTTTGATGGCTCTCTTAATGATATGCTTGGATTTTATTTCACCGTGTTTTTGAATATATATTATGATGTTTTGATTTGTAGTCACCATTAAGTTTATATATAACATCCTAAGCATATAGCAGTCTGTATTAAGGTGATAGTCACTTAAGTTTGAACTCATTCTAAAAGCAGTAAATTTTTACCCTCCCCTCTACCATTTATGTATTATGATATATAGTTTATATGCTTTCATTTCTGAATTCCTTGACTGACTTTTACAGATACAATTAACTTTAATTCTTTTGTTCTTTTAACCTATGTACTCATTTTATAAGTGATTAGTCTACTACTTTTATTATATTTGTATGTACCTATGAATTTTTTTCCTCACCTAATTTTCTCGTTCCTGATTATTGCCTTTTCTCTCCACTGAGAGAATTCCCTGTAACGTTTCTTATAAGGCTGACCTACTGGTGATGAATTCCCTTAACTTTCATTTGTCTGGGAAACTGTCACTTCTTTTATCCTGAATGATAGTCTTGCTGGATATATGAGTCTTGGTTGCAGGTTTTTTTTTTCCTTTCTACAATTTTTATTTTAAAAAATATGAATAAATATGTATTCTTAGTATAAAATAATATTGTAGTCTTCACTTCTACTTTATGAATATCAACATTCAAATACTCCCAGATAATAATTTACTTTTAAAACAAAGTTTATGCAGATATTTTTGAATTGTCAATTTTCATAAAGAAAAACTATGAACATCTAAAAGGAAAACTATGAACATCGTGGCATAAACAAGTTAGGAACAAAGAGGTAACAGGCTATATATGGAGATAAGACTCCATATTGCTTAGAATTCTTGGTGCCAAATGACAGAAGCCATCAAACTAGCCAAAGTACAAAAGACATATTTGGCATGGATAACTAAATCCTTGACCTATCTCAGGCATGATAGAATTCAGGTCCAATATTATTACATATCTGTTTCTACCCTTTGACTTTCCCAACTTATGGTTTAATCCTGGAAGATCAATCATATGGTAGCAAAGGTGATATCCAGAAGCTCTAGGATTAGAGATAAGAAGCTCAGGAAAAAAGAATGAGCAATACTCTCCCCTCTGGGATCCATATAACTCCATATCAATGCTGTGTCCATCCTTGAGCCAATCACTTTGTCCAGAATCATGAGATACACTGACTAGCCTGGCACTATATTCTTTCTATGTCAATAAAGGTGAGGCTGATGTTGAACTCTCACCATAATGACAAGGACTTGGGATTTAGTAGCTCTTAAAAGGAAAATATATAGAATAGACCATTTCTTTCCTTCTATCCCTAATACCTTTAAAACACACACACACACACACACAGTATGCTACAGATTAAAAATACACTTCATTCTTCTACTTGCCTGTTATTATCTTGAATCTCTCTTTCCCTCCTTCTCTTCCTTTCTTCCTTCCCTTTTTCTCCCTTCTTTTTTCAAAATAATACATATATACATATTAAAAGGCAAATACTACTATAAGGCTTATAAAAAAACACATTAGTGTTTGTCCTATCCTTCCTCACCAAGTATTTCCACTACCAAAAGATAATAATTTTAATATTTTCTATTAAATATTTTCTCTTTGTTCTATTTACTATATCATTTTTTGTAGATATATCAATTGGCATCCTACATAGACATACATCTTTAAGTCTACTATGCCACCAAACATACATTTTACTTACCCATTCTTATATTACAGTTATATCATAATTTTTTATTAAGTCAATATGTATTTTTAACAAAATTGTGATTACATATATGCTATTATACCTAACCCATATAGTGTACTATGATTATATTTTCTTTCTTTTATAACATTTACTTTTCATTTACTTTTTCCTAGTGTTCATACCTGATGTGGGTTTTTGTTTGTGTTACTGATGGTCATGCTTGCTTGTTTTTTGTTTGCTTGCTTAGTTTTTTGTATTCATCATGATTTATTTAAAAATTCTCCTAAAGAAACTCTAATTCATCTCAGTGTAAACATACCAGGTGTTTTCTACTAGTTCATTCTGGTCTTTAGGGGGACTCCTTCGGGTAGCCCCTTGCCCTCCTGCCCTCATCTAGACTTGTCCAGCCTTGCTGTCTTTGAAGTCCTGGCAACTACCTTCTTTACGCCTGGAATTTCCTGTTAGGATCCTCTGTTCTCTGGATCCCATATCTTTCTCTTTTGCCCTCTCATTTGGGTGGAGAACTTCCTCTAATACTTTCCTAATATATAAAAGATAACTTTTTTGAGACCCTGAGTATATAAAAACGTTTTTGTGCTGTCCTCACATTGAGCTGGTTCCTTCTGAGGGTTGTAGGGAGGAATCTGCTCCATGCTTCTCTTCTGGCTTCTGGTGGCTTGCTGGCCATCTTTGGGTGTCTGCTAGGTTTTGTGTTTTATTTTGTTTGGTTTCGAGGTGGGGGGATTGTTTGTTTTTTGGCTTGTAGATGCACTACCTCATCTCTCCCTTTAACTTCACATTGTGTTCTCCCTGTGTCTATATCTCTGTGTCCAAATCTCCCCTATTTATAAGAACGCTGTCCTATTGGAAACAGGCCTTCCTCTCATGATCTTAACTTGATTACCTGAACAGACCTTATTTCCAAATAAGGTCACATTCTAAAGTACTGGGGATTAGTATGTTAACATATAAATTGGAGGGCTGGAGGGGAGAGGAGACACAATTCAATACACAGAAGATACGCATTATGACATCAGGATGAGAAAGAAGAAAGTCTGATGATCTTGATAAGGAATAGGGTGTAGACTAAGCCTCGAAGTTTCTGGTGAAAGGTGGTCTAACAAAAAACACTTAAGTGAGGGCATCCAGCTCCCTAGGCCATAGAGGGAGGAAGCTTTATCAGGAATAAGGAGGGGAATAACCAAGAAAGGGGAAAGGCTGATGTCTATTTGTGAATGTGATAGGATTTTATATGGGTGGACCTACTGTTATGTATACTTTGCCTCTTATTTCAGATTCCACTGTTTTATTTTTTCCCCCCCACAACTAGCTAAATCACATGGTCTTCTCCCCAGCTAGACGCAAATTCTCTTTCTCACTGAGTTGGGGGCAGGGGGAGAACAAACTCAAATATTACGTAGTCCCTTCAAATACCTCCTGACTCCCAGGCTAATAAGCAGTGTTCTTCAGCAAAGGAGTTGCCACACCTACTAAATTCCTAGTCCTAGACCTGTATCAGAGTAGAAGCAGCGATTTCACTTTAGAATTGTCATCCTATTCTTCCCTAAAGCAATCATTAGACTTAACAATTACCTTCCTTGAGTGGACAGGTAATACTTTATCATCCCAGTCCCAGTACAGAATCTATATTAACAGTAATAACCTACCTAGAAAGTTAGATTCTTTGTCACATTCAACTCTTAACTTCTTCCCTTGTATTAGAGGGGCCCCACTATCTCTAACCTATATTTGAAATTTCCTTTCATAAGAATTCTGGTATTCATCCAAGTGGATCAACACTATATGGTTTTACAAGTGTTGTACATTAACAGTACATATGGGCAAATTAAAAAATGCAAACAATAGTAATGACAATAGTTTAAGATCATAGTTAAGTTAGTGCTTTGAGATTAAAAGAGTGAATTTTTAGGGGGGTAGTGAAGATGATTACCTGTTCTACTGATAAAGAATAAAATGAGTTTAAAAAAGTAGCTACACTTAAGAGTAAGAGCTGAGAATTCCTTTAAGCCACATTATTCAAATTCATTTTATTTATGTGATGCCTTTCATTGCCACCCTAGGTATCTTTTTCCCTTTTTCAAGCTCACAAATTTTAATCTATGAATCAACCATCCTATTCCCTGAGAAAAATAAATCTATCCAATGTGACTTCTCTTTTCCCATTCCCCTTGAGCCTGAAACAGGACTGGCATGGTGTGGTGATCTGGCTAACAGGGAGGACTAAGCTTCAAATCTTGAAACATCATTTGCAAAACAATCATATTGGTTTTAATTATATTACATTGTTTTGAACTGATAAAATATTCTAAAGGTCATTTATTCGCATTTTAAATAATATTAAGACAAGAAAATCCTCATTTTAAGATGATGATGATGACTGTTTGTGGTACGTTTTGGTGATAATTCTGGAGGTACGTGGTTAGGGCTAAAATGATTCTAATCAACCACTGACATTTTCCTAACATTTTTGTAATTTCCTCCTTTCTCATGTTTATTTCTCTCTACCAAAGAACTATGTCCTGTCTCCTTTTCAAAGTTGTGCTCTTAACATCCTAACCTATTTCTATCAACACTTTTAGTCATGATTATCTCCTCTTTCATAGTTTAAATATGTACCTTGATACACATTCTACCACCTCCTCTGGCAAATCAACAAATAATAGTCCTTTTTATTGAGATATAACCAACATATTAGTTTCGGTGGACCTAATGATTTGATATTAGAATAAGTTGCAAAATTATCACCACAGTAAATTCATTAATATTCATCACCATACATAGTTACAATTTTTTTTTCTTGTGAGACTTTTAAGACCTACTGTCTCAACAACTTTCAAATATAAAAGACAGTATTATTAACTATTGTCATAAGGCTGCTTCTTATATTTCAATGTTTCTATAAGGGCAAAGGCAATTAATGGAATTGTCAGGGAGAGACTGAGAGACTAGGGTTCCATCTAACCCCTACTCATCACCACTATCCACAACAGAAGGGCTTTGACATATCTTGAATTTGAGGTTTCTACTATAATTTTTCTGGACAGAATTGTTCATTGCCAGAAAGAATATTCAATAAATACCTGGCTTACAAGTATGCTTAAAATTTCCATATGTCATATATTCTTCCCTATTTATTAAGATTTCCCTCATTAAGAATCAACCTTTTGCTTGCTTTCACTTCCAAATGGTACATAGCCATTGTTTATCACTCTCTATTACTATTCTTACTACCTTTTCTTTTTCCTTCTCTTTTCCTCCTTTTTTGCTTTCCTCTTGTTTTTTTCTTCCCCCTCCCCCCGTCTTTTTTTTTTTTAACATTTTTTTGTCTATTTCCTCCTACAAGAATATAAGCTCCCTGAGTACAAAGGTTTTGCTGTTTTTCTCACTACATATTACCTCATGCCTAGAATAATTGGCAGAAAGACAATACATACTTGCTGAAAAATGACAAAATATTAGAATAGAAAAGTAAATAAAAAGAAATTTATTTTAGATGATCACAAATATTCTCATTATCCAAAGCTAATGGTTATTAACATTTTAGTGGGGACCCTTTCTTTGGAGATATACAATATACTCTTCCAGAAATTCTACATCTTTTTGAGGAGACAAATATAAAATGTAATACAAATACTAAGTACCATGACTGAACCAAATGCTATGAAGCAGAAAAGATAATTAGTTCTGCCTGAGAGTTAGGGAGTAAAACAAAAGCTGAACTTAAAATATGAGCAGAACTTGACAGATTTCCATGGGAAATTTTTTGGGAGATTTTTAAAATCCTATTACCACACTATACAATTATTTTATTCTTATTAGAATAGATAATATTAGTTAATATATGGTCATTATTCCAAAACAGGGCACATCAAGGATTACTGTACCCTTTTTTTTCCTGTGAGATGTTTGCATGTCTGTTAGGAAGGAACACTAGTACATTAAAATTTCCCTGTCTAAGTTTCCATATTCCAGATTCTTGAGGGCTAATTCTCTTCTATTATTTAAAGCATTTAAAAAAATTTTATTTGCGAGGATAATAGGTGAATTAGAAGATACAACTATAGAAAGAGAGGAAGCTGTGAAAAAGAGAGATAAATTGATCCAGGAGCATGAAAAGAGAATTCGAGAACTGAGTGGTGCAATAAAATGGAACAATATCCATATCATAGAAATTCCATAAGAAAAATATAGAGAGAAAGGGGCTGAAGGAGTATTTGAATAAATGATAGCCGAATGTCCCCAACCTGGGGAAGAAAACAGACACTGAAATCCAAAAGGCACAGAGAACTCTTCTCAGACCTAACTTGAATCAATCTTCTCCACGACATATCATAGTGAAACTGGCAAAATATAAGGATAAAGAGAGAACTCTGAAAGCAACTAGGGATAAAGGGGTCTTAACATACAAAGGAAGACACATAAGGGTTGTAGCAGACCTATCTACTGAAACTTGGCAGGCCAGAAAGGAATGGCAGGAAATCTTCATTGAGATGAACAGGAAAAATATGCAGCCAAGAAGCGTTTATCCAGAAATCCTGACATTCAGAATAGAAGGAGAAATAAAGGTCTTCCCAAATAAAAACTGAAGGAATTCATCACCACTAAACCAGCCCTACAAGAGATTCTAAAAGGGACTCTATGAGGGAAATGTTGCGAGGAACACAAAGTGCCAGAGACACCACCAAAAGCATGAATCCTACAGACAGCACGATGACTCTAAACCCATATTTTTCAATAATAGCACTGAATGTAAATGGACTAAATGCTCCAATGAAAAGACATAGGGGATCAGAATGGATAAAAAAACAAAATCCATCTATTTGCTGTCTACAAGAGACTATTTTAGACCTGAGGACACCTTCAGATTGAAAGTAAGGGAATGGAGAAATATCTGTCATGCTACTGGAAGTCAGAAGAAAGCTGGAGTAGCGATACTTTTATCAGACAAACTAGACTTTAAATTAAAGGCAGTAACAAGGGATGAAGAAGGGCATTCTATAATAATTACAGGGTCTATTCATCAGGGAGAGCTAACAATTATAAATGTCTACACACCGAATTTGGATGTATCCAAATACATAAAACAATTCATCACAAACATAAGCAATCTTATTGATAAGAATGTGCTAATTGCAGGGAGCTTTAATACTCCACTTACAGCAATGGATGGATCAGCTAGACAGAAAATCACTAAAGAAACAATGGATGGGACCAGATGGACGTAACAGATATATTGAGAAATCTACACCTCAAAACTATTGAATTCACTTTCATCTTGAGTGCATGTGGTACATTCTACAAGATAGGTCACATACTGCATCACAAAGCAGCCCTTGATAAACACAAAAGAATTGAGATCACACTATCATGCTTTCAGATCACAATGCTATGAAACTTGAAGTCAACCACAGGAAAAACTGTGGAAAACCTCCAAAAGTATGGAGGTTAAAGAACACCCTACTAACAAATGGGTCAACCAGGCAATTAGAGAAGAAATTTAAAAATAGATGGAAACAAATGAAAATGAAAATACAACAATCTAAACTCTTCAGGATGCGACAAAGGCAGTCCTAAGAGGAAAGTACATTGCAATCCAGGCCTTTCTCAAGAAACTAGAAAAAGCACAAATACAAAATCTAACAGTGCACCTAAAGCAACTAGAAGCAGAGCAGCAAGAACACCCCAAACCCAGCAGAAGAAAATAAATAATAAAGATCAGGGCAGAAATCAACAATATAGAATCCAAAAAACATTTGAACAGATCAATGAAACCAAGAATTAGTTTTTTGAAAAAATAAACAAATTGATAAACCTCTAGACAGGCTTCTCAAAAAGGAAAGAGAGAGCACCCAAATATACAAAATCATGAAATCAAATGGATTTATTGCAACGAATCCCTCAGAAATACAAGCAATTATCAGGGAATACAATGAAAAATTATATGCCAACAAACTGAACAACCTAGAAGAAATGAATTCCTAAACACACACACACTACCAAAATTCAAACAGAAAGAGATAGAAAACCTGAACAGACCTATAACTAGTGAAGAAATTGAATCAGTTATCAAAAACCTCCCAACAAGTAAGAGCTCTGGACCAGATGGCTTCCTTGGGAAATTCAAATCAAACATTTAAATCAGAGTTAATACCCATTCTTTTCAAGCTGTTCAAAAAAACAGAACTGGAAGGAAAACTTCTGGACTCATTTTATGAAGCCAGTATCACTTTGGTTCCCAAAACAGAGACACAACAACAACAACAACAAAAAAGAACTACAGGCCAATACCCCTGATAAATATGGATGCAAAAATTCTCAACAAGATACTTGTAAAAATTTAACAGCATATAGAAAGAATTATCCACAATGATCAAATAGGATTCATTCCTGGGTTGCAGGGATGGTTCAATATTTGCAAATCAATCAATGTGAAACTTCACATTAACAAAAGAAAAGATAAAAACCGTATGATCTTATCAATAGATGCAGAAAAAAAGCATTTGACAAAATACAGCATCCTTTCTTAATAAAGAAACCCGAGAAAGGATAGAAGGAACTTAAAGATCATAAAAGCCATTTATGAAAAGCCCACAGCTAATATCCTCAATGGGGAAAAACTGAAAGCTCTCCCCCTGAGATCAGGAACATGACAGGGTTCACCACTGTTTAACATAGTGCTGGAAGTCCTAGCATCAGCCATCAGACAACAAAAGGAAATAAAAGGCATCAGAATTGGTAAAGAAGTCAAACTTTCACTTGTCGCAGACGACATGATAGTCTACATAGAAAACCCAAGAGCCTCCACCAGAAGCTTACTAGAGCTGATCCATGAATTTAGCAAAGTTTCAGGGTACAAACATCAATGTATGGAAATTGGTTGCATTTTTATACACCAATAATGAAGCAACAGAAAAAGAAATCAAGAAACTGATCCCATTCACCATTGCACAAAAAAACGTAAAATACCTAGGAATAAATCTAACCAAAGATGTAAAAGATCTGTATGAAAACTATAGAAAACTTATGAAGGAAATTGAAGAAGACACAAAGAAATGGAAGAACATTCCATGCTCATGGGTTGGAAGAATAAATATTAAAATGTCAATACTATGCAAAACAATCTACACATTCAATGCAATTCCAATCAAAATTGCACCAGCATTCTTCTTAAAACTAGAACCATCCTAAAATTTGTATGAAGCCACAAAGACCCTGAATAGTCAAAGTAATACTGAAGAAGAAAACCAAAAAGAGAGGCATCACAATCCCAGACTTTAGCCTCTACTACAAAGCTGTCATCATCAAGACAGTATGGTATTGGTACAAAAAAAGACACATAGACCAATGGAGTAGAGAAGCCAGAATTGGACCCACAAATTCATGGCCAGCTAATATTTGACAAAGCAAGAAAGATTAGCCAATGAGGGGAAAAACAGCCTCTTTAACAGATGGTGGTGAGAGAACTGGACAGCAATGTTCAAAAGCATGAAAGTAGACCACTTTCTTACATCATACACAAAAATAAACTCAAATGGATGAATGTGAGACAGGAAACCATCAAAATCCTAGAGGAGAAAGCAGAAAACAACCTTCTTGATCTCAGCCACAGCGATTTCTTACTCAACACATCTCCAAAGGCAAGGGAATCAAGAGCAAAATGAACTATTGGGACCTCGTCAAGATAAAAAGTTTCTGCACAGCAGGAAAACAATCAATAAAACTAATAGGGAACCAACAGAATGGGAAAAGATAGTTGCAAATGACATATCAATAAAGAGCTAGTATCCAAAATCTATAAGAAACTCACCAAACTCCATACCCAAAAAACAAATAATCCAGTAAAGAAATGGGCACAAGACATGAACAGACACATCTCCAAAGAGGATATTCAGATGGCCAACAGCCACATGAAACAATGCTCAGCGTCTCTCATCATCAGGGAAATACAAATCAAAATCACACTGAGATACCACCTCATGCTGGTCAGAGTGGCTAACATGAACAAATCAGGAGACTATAGATTCTGACAAAGATGTGGAAAAAGGGGCACCCTCTTGCACTGTTGGTGGGAAGGTAAACTGGTATAGCCCCTCTGGAAAACAGTATGGAGATTCCTCAAAAAATTAACAATAGAACTCCGCTATGACCCAGCAATAGCACTGCTAGGAATTTACACAAGGGATACAGGAGTGATGATACAAAGGGGCACATATACCTCAATGTTCACAGCAGCACTTTGAACAATAGCCAAATCATGGAAAGAGCCTAAATGTCCATCAACTGATGACAGATTGTATATGTGGTTTATCTATACAATGGAATACTACATGGCAATGAAGAATGAAATCTGGCCATTTGTAGCAATGTGGATGGAACTTGAGGGTTTGAGCTAAGTGAAATAAGTCAGGCAGAGAAAGACAGATACCATAGGTATTCACAGTTCTCATGTGGAACAGGAGAAACTTAACAGAGGACTATAGGGGAGGGGAAGGGGAAAAATTAGCTAAGGAGGGGGAGGCAAGCCATAAGAAACTCTTAAATACTGAGAACAAACTGAAGGTTGATGGGGGTGGGGCAGAGGGGAAGGGGGGTGATGGGCATGAAGGAGGGCACTTGTTGGGATGAGCAGTAGGTGTTATATGGAAACCTACTTGACAATAAACTGTAATAAAACAAACAAACAAACAATACTGACAAGAATAATTTTACTTGCTGGTAAGAAGTATCCCTCCAGGAGGATGTAAATAATTCCATCAGCAGTCAAAACTTCTGCCTCTTTATCCCCGAAAAATAGAAAACTAGGATCTCTCTCCAGTTTCTGGAGTTAAGAACTGATAATTCTCTGCTACACTACATACAATGTATCCTATGGCCTAAACGTAAGCAAAACCAGTTCCAGACCTGGGATTGTTCAGTTTCTTCCCTTCACGGGAAGACCAAGAACCTGGGGGTAATAGCAAAGTAATGTTTGGGTACCTATTTAATGAGAAACAAATGAACATTACAACATTTTGACCAATTTCTGATCTTGAAGTCTTGAAATTACCATGCCTTTGAAAGCAATTAATCAAGATGATGTATGATCTGGATCACGGAGTAACATCATCTCAATTTTCGAGATGGTAATAATGGTGAGCAGGGAAGCCCAGATAGAGCAAATTGATGGTTGAGCAAATTGATGGTTGAGCAAATTGATGGTTGAGCAAATTGATGGTTCAGCAAGGCATACACTGGGGAAGAATGAAAGCTTGCTTGGCAGACACAAAGGGACATAGACAGGTAGGTATTAGAAGATGAGACAGGAAGAATCAGTTGGGGAAAGATTGTCAGAAAAAGTTTATGCTAATACAAGGAGTATGGAATTTAGTTTATATATCACCATAAATGTTGTTGATGATCACTAGACAGCAGGTTGGCAATTCAGGTGGGTTCTATCAGGTGATGGTGAGGTTCAATAAAAGTGTGAGAGTATTATGACATGCTGGGGGGTAGTTCCTAAAACTAATCTCACTCCCATTTCTTTCTTTACACTTTGCTGAAGCCCAGATACAGCCTCATGGTTTTTGCTTTATTTGTTTGCTTGTTTTGTTGTTGTTGTTTTGCACAAATATGGATAGAAATAGGGATAATGGGCTGGCTTTAATATTGTGAACACAAGATGAAAATAATTTTACAGAGCAAAAATATGTAAAGTAATGAACTAGCTGAATTAGAAGAAAATGTGTTGGCAGTCAATAAAATATATTGACTTTTGTAAATTAAGATGGATATACTGTAATAAAAAATATTATTGTGATTGAAGGGTGATCAAGTTTCTTTTGAAAAGGCCAGACATTTTAGACTTTGAGAGCCATATGATCTCTTTTGCAACTATTGAACAGGGCAGTTCTAAGATGATAGCAGCCATAGACTACACACAAATCCAATAAAACTTTATGGAATTTGAATTTTACATAATTTAACAAAATATTATTTTTTGTCTTTTTCCCCAAACATTTAAAAATGAAAATATATTCTTCCTAATGGAAAATTCATCAGTTGGCTGTTTGGAGAATCCTGATGTAGGTGACAAGAGGTAAGTCTACTTTGACAATATCCTTTCTGCTTTACCCTCATTTCCTTTCCTTTGGCCTTAAAAGTACTTTTTTTTCTACCTATGAAACAAAATATAAATGGAAAGATTAGAAAATACAGGAAAATGTAATTTACAGGCTATATCTGGCTGCTTAGCATTGTATGATTCAAAGAAGCTCTTTTGTAAAATAGGGAAGGTTTTTAAAACTATAGTAAGAATTAAATCCTCAATTATGATCTCTTTTAGGCAATTGTGATGTATCATCAGTTATCTCTTTAAAGGAATTCCATCAATTATATATTTTTAAAATTCTAGTGATTGTTTAGATTTTATTCCCTGTCAGTATGTAGCCCTTATCACAAGAACACTCAAACAGCAGACTACAAATGGGGTCAGCTGAATATATTCTATTTTAGTGCAGCAGGAAGAAGCAGAGATGTCCCAGTTTAGTCAATCCCATTTTTGGTTTTGCAGGTCACACACCAGCCCTTCAGTTCATGAAGTTTCTCTCTATTTCTGGAATAAAAGCATCCCTTGCCTTTAGTGCACTTCAACCATGTCAACTCAGATAGGAGAGAGGTGATGGAACTGAGTTCTCTGCTGGATGTTGTGAGCAGGATGGCGTGAAACTGACAAGCTTAAGGATTCAAATGAAATAGCCTAATTAAAGTACAGCTGAAATGTGAAAACTAGTACCACTAGCAATATAGATGAAAGAGAGGGAGAGAGAGAGAGAGAGCGCGCGCATAACTGTGACCAATGTGACACAAGAAAGAGCATGAGGAAGGTATTTCAAATAAGGGTTTTCTAACTCTAAAAGGAGGTTATAGACAACAGGATAGAGATGAGAGATAATATAATCCTGCTATAGACATAATGCACTTCAGTAATGAGATAGAGCACTGCAGTATTTAGGTCTGCAGAACTTCTAAAGTGAATAAAAGGGAAGGAACAGCTTCTTTATAAGATTTTCTGATCGTCTCAGAACAGTATTGTCATACTCTATTTCAGTGTACTTCAGCTACCACAGTGTCTCTCTCTCTCTGTATCTATCCCCCTGTCTCTTCCTCTCTCTTTCTTTTCAGTTGTGCCGATTTGTCCTTTTAAACTAGAAGAAATGAGCGAACAGTTCCAACTTAATAATACAGAGACAGAGTGTGATAAATGGCCCACAGAAAAATCCAGAAAGGCAGCAGTATTGAGCAAAGCCGGAAGTACCTGAAATATATAAATGAGTAAGGAATCCTATAAATATGAGCTCACAAAATGGCAGCCAAGGGCTGCATTCAGTGTGCAGATATTTTGTCTATGGTCTGCATTTTGTTGATTTACACAATATTTAAAATTTAAGTTAGTTACCAATATTAACAAATCTGGAGATTTTTCATAAAAATACAATGTTCTGATTCACTTGGGGTTCTTCAGATCTAATCCTAGCTCCTCTAGCTAAATAATCTTGGACAAGTTACCCTCTGTCTGAATTCTCTCGTCTATAAAATGAAAGTGGTACCAGAACTCACTTCATAGAGTTTTGGGGAGTATTAAGTGACTGTGTCCTGAAAGTACTTGGAACACATCTGGCACAGTGTGACTATATAATACCTATTAGATATTAGTAGGAATAGTACTTGCTATTATATTTGACAAAATGACCCTTGAAGCCTTGAGGCAGCATCAAAAAGAACACAAGAAAATGACTTAAAATTGATCAGCAAGGCAAATTTTCGTGAAACATAAACAATAGAGTTAAACAGACTTCTAACATGATGATTTAAGAGAATACTGCATGTGCTCAATGACATGAAGAATCCATTTCAAAGCATCTTCCAGTTTCAAAATTCTATATAAATTGAAGTAACTGAACACAAGGCAGTAGAAATTTCCTCTTGTTAGCAACTTAAGAAGCACACTTCAAAATATGATGGTCTAATTTGAGTGTTTTTTTTTTTTTAAGAGAGAAAATAGGAGGGGGAGAAGTGGGGGAGGGAGACATATAATCTTAAGCAGGCTCAACACCAAGCACAGAGCCCGAGAAGGCTCAATCTTGATCTCATAACTGTGAGATTATGACCTCAGCTGAAATCATGACTCAGAGGCTTAACTGACTGAGCCACCCAGGTGCCCCTGAAGTAAGTTCTTAAATCATCTAAAGTAACATTACAGAGGCAAGAAGCCTTTTTCCCTCTCAATACATGTTTGGAAGGATAACTTCCAAGCCTTACATAAAACTTATAACAGAGACTTTTAGATAATAAATTTCAAAATAATATACCACCATAAATTAATATTTTTAGTTAAATTTTTATCTCAAATTATAATGAGAAATAATATATATTTGTATAGGCACTTATTTATGTCTATGTATACATTTAGATTTATATAGACATTTATATGTAAGAAAGCAAAATAGAAAAATATGTAAAAGTCAAGTATAAGTAGGTTATATGCATATATTTTAAAATCTAGGAGAACTTTTAGATTGTTGAATATTCATTATTCTAGAAAACAGTTAAAGGATTAATAACATTAATACAGTTGACCATTGATAATGCAAGGCTTAGGAAAGACACTGACCCTCCACACCGTCAAAAATCCACAAATAACATTTGACTTCCCCCAAATTTATCTGCTAGTTGCCTATTGTTGACCGTAAATCTTACTGGTAATATAGTTGTTTTAATACATATTTTGTATGTTATTATGTGTGTTATATAATGTATTCTTGTAACAAACAAGCTAGAGAAAAGGTTACTAGGAAAATTATAAGGAAGAGAAAACATATTTACAGTACTGTACTGTATTTACTGAAAAAAATCCATGTGTAAGTGGACCCATGCAGTTCAACCCTGTGTTGTTCAAGGGCCAACTGTATGTAATGACAATTTATAAATCCTTAATAAAAGTCAAACACCATAAAATAAAAAACAATTTAAATACATACTCATTTCCTAAAAAAATACAGTAAGCAAAAACATTTTTGTCTCACTAGCAATTAAATATAAATTATACTACTAATGAGATTACATATTCCACCTGCAAATTAGAAGAGGTTTTTTTTTTTTTAAATTCAACAAGGGGTCTAAGGAAAGGGGACTCTCATCTCTTATTCCCAATTTCTACAAAGTATGGATTATGGTATATGAATGGGTGTCAAAGACTTTAAAAATGTCTATCCTTTGATCCAAAGTTCCACTTCTAGTAATCTGCCCAAAGAAAAGAAGTTACCAAGTGGGACAAAATGGAGATTTAATCTCATGGCCTGTGGCTTGAGCACTACGACACAAGCAGCCTCATCTATACAGAACACTTATTACTCCCATGACAGATATATTTAATAATGATTGCCTTTCTCTGACTCCATTACTTTAATCTTCTGGTGGCATGCCTTAAAACCTATTAAATTGGGTTGGATCACTAGCACAGCTTGAACATATTATTCCTAACACTTCATTTTCTTGAGCTAATTCCCAAATTACACACAGAAGATCCAAAGAACAACAGATGTGACCTACGACCAAGCTCATGATTCAAAAGAAAAGTTAGAAGCCAGTAACAAAATCCAGAGGTCACACAAAAAAAAATAATTAACTTGACCACATAGCAACTTTAAATGTCTGTGTCACAAAAAAAAAATTAATAAACTACTTAAGAGACAAATGAAAACTTGGTAAAATATATTTGCCATATATATGTCAAAGACAAAATATTCTTAATATTCAAAAAGATCTTACAGATCCATATAAAAGACCAAATTGCCACTAAAAATGGGCAAAAGGCATTTACTGACTAGCTACTACTCTCTAGATACTGATGTGTATCTCTATAAGATATACAATACAGAAGTAAGAGTATGTCACTATCCAAAGCAAAGCTGAAGAAAACACTCTTTCGTACATGAAATTGATGAATTGGTAGTTTCTGTAAGTTGTTTCAAACTATGGTCATTATACCTGGTCAATTCAAGGACATATCCTTACCACTATTGAAATAAAAATAAATATAAATTTCAAAGCTTTCCTGAAGAAATCAACCTTAACCATGGTTAAGCAAATGCAAATTAAAATCGTGAGATATCGCTGTCCACCTCTCAGACTAGCAAAGACCAAGCTTCATAGACTTTTGTGTTAACAATAGTGCACTGACGCAGAATCTATCGCGCATCACTGATGGTTGTATAAGTTAACACACTAGGGAGGTCAAGTCAAAAAGATTTATTACTATTTATTGTGAACACATGCTTTTATTCAGCAATTCCACCTCCGGGAATTGATCAACAAATGTATTATACATGTTTATAAAGATGCAATAATTCACTGCAACATTGTACTAGAAAAAACTAGAAATAGAAATATTCATTAGCGACAGACTGTTTCAATAAATATTGCATATATACCATGCCATATTATGAATTATTTAAAAATAAAAGGTAAGTGTATGTTCATATAAAATAATCTCAATTGTCACCGTGACAGGGGACATGATTAAAACCTGAGGTGATTAGAAGAAAAGCTGACATGACTAAGAAGGCAATATAACTAGAAGCTGAAGTGCCTATCTCAAGGAAGTCAGAGTGCCTCAGAACCACTAGAGCTCTAAGAAAGATAAAAATGCACGTGACTGCAATCTCTCCTGATGAGGTAAGAAAAAAACAAAACCATATTCAGATTCGCTGCCACAGAACTTTTGAGGGAATCATTATGGGAGACTCTTATCCTTAGAACAGAAACCATACATTCGTGTAACATTCCTTAAATTATTGATTATCCAGCAACACTGCCCTTGGTTTCCTGAGCAAAGAACCTTTGACCTAAACATTTGGAAATGAATAGGTAAAAAACTAAAGGCACACTATACAGAGGGCACCAATGTTCTGCCTGAGGTTATACTTCCAAGATCTAGTCCAGTTGAGCCATTCTCCCCCACCCTCTGCCCAATACAGATGATGTTTATAAAGATATAGACCCACCCAAAGTGAACAAAAGACTTTCCAAGGAACCTAAGACTCCTTATTGTCAGCCACCCTCTTTGGCACCCCTACATCCTCAGAATGCAGACTACCCCACTTTGCCATTGGGAAAAACCTACTCTTTTAAAGAAAAAAAAATTCCCTCCGATCACATCCATACCCCATGCTATAACCTATTAAGAATGCCCTTAAGGTGTTTACAGCCGCTTCAGGGAAAACTCACAAGGCTTCTTGCCTTTGGAATAACTGGGAACATATTATATACTGGACTACACTCTACCCAACATTTAGAACTGTGAGCCATATTATTAGCTATAAAAACCTTTCCCAACCTTTAAACACTGTCTCCAAGATACTAAGGAGCAAAGACCACCAACTTCAGATTTCCCTACCAGGTAAAAGTTAACCATGGGGAACAAATTGTCATAGGTGGTCCCAAACCTAAGTTTGTTGGTTTGAAATTTTAACCACCACCTGTTTATCACAGGTCAAATAAGTTTATGCTTCGACTTAAAGTAATGGTTAACTCTGTCTCATAGTTTTCATGGGTAATTGTTAAGATAGCTTTCAAAGGCTTTAGTAACCTAAAAAGTTTTGTTTGTATGATAAATTGGGATTGTTGAATTCATTGGACATCTAGCCTTTTCTAAATGGGACAGGATGGCTAAAGCATTGATTACTAAACAAGTCTTACCTGCTTTTGACTTCTTTTTCCAGAGAAACTAAGGATATTTGGGTCTGATGGTAAATATGCCTTGTGCTTTATAACTTTCTGACATTTTTCTTTTTAACAAATCTCCTATGATTTAAATTGTAAATGAAGTCCTTTTGACTAATTAGGCTTCTTTGTATGTTAAATTACTCTGGAAGCACTGTCAAACCAACAATAAGCCTTAGGTTACATTTGAGTAAATGCTTTAACTATTACAGAGATTATATACAATTCCTATTTTTAATATTTTTGGCATAAGGTCATCACCTGCTTTTCTGATTATTGAAGTGTTATATGCCACAGAAATAACTGAAATTTCTTTTCAATTACATTAGATCTTTTAATCATGAGTCTTTTTGGCATAGTTTTGTGTCTCTTGTTGGACTGCTAAAACTTTCAGTACACAGATGATTCCCTCTTCTCAAGGAGGCTCCATTTCTGCTGAAATGTCTTTCCCTTTTGTAACTCTCCTATACCAACCCCCAACTGAGCAATGTTGACCCATAGGTAAGGACATCTCTATCCCCTATTAAGCAGGAAGAAGTTACAGAAGAGAAGACCATCCACCCTCAGTAACCTTAAAGATTTTAAGGGTCAAAATTATTCAGGGGGGAATGATATGGGAAACAAAGGCAGATAAAATTAAATGTCCTTATAATCCACAAAGTCAAGCAATTATAGAATGAGCATATAATAAACTTAAAAATATGTTTTTAAAAAAAGTAGGGACTTACCCATGGTCGTATACATTACAACTTCAGCCTCTCCTTGATCGTGCTATGATCACTCTCAAGTTTTTAAATCTTGACCCTCAAGAACTAACCTCAGCTGACCTACATTCTTCTAAATTAGATAAACCTTCTCTTCCTATGATGCTGATTCAAACTTCTCACTTGGGGTCATATATATGCTGTGTTCTTTCAGATTCCCTAGGCTGGTGAACCCATATCATGGCATGGTGGAGACCCCCAGAATATCTTCCAATCAACCAAGACTTCCAGAGAATGACTATGAGTGAATGACCATCACTCCCATTTTTAAAGATGGAAGAAGCCTCTTCATTGACTCCTCATCCCCAAGCCACTCCACAAACAGTCCCCCTCCAAACTCCCCGACAGCAAAAGGAGGATCCAAAGCTCATCATGACAGTTCTATCATGCAAACTTTAAGAAGATGAAGAAAAACAAAAAAGGGAGAAATGTGGGCAAAATAGGTTCTATTTACATAAATGTGTTAGAAAATAGCTTAGGGCCAAAAGCGGCCACCACCACAGGGCAAAAACACCAGAGGTTGGCTTCAAGATGTTGTGATGGGATCACGAGTAACTTGTTATATCACCTGCAGGAAATTACTTTCATCTGGGCCAATGTACCTTGATCACAAACCCACTTGCCCTGTGGACCCTTTGCTTCTTACACACATGTTAATGATTACTGTCTAATTGTTTTCTCCACATTCATTGTGTAAAAATCTTGTTTTCTTCACATTCACCATGTGGGTTATATCTTGGGTGCTCAATAAATATGGAGATGAAATGCCTGTTTGGGGGCTCTTGCTTCCTCCTGGTTATTAGCCTCTCTCCTATTCAATTCCGTGTGTGCTCTTGATAGACAAGAGAAAACTCCAGACTCTCAATGATCTATTGTTTTTTAAAAAAAGAAGTACAGAAGCAGCACACAGTTTGCTTCCAAATTTTGTGTAAAGCACATGTACTTTTATCTGCATCAACTGTCTCTAGGAGGATTTTCAAGAAACTTGTGCTACTGACAGCAATAGCTAAGTTTTACAGATCACTTATAATGGTGCAGGCGTTGTCCTAAAAGGTTTACTTATATTATTTGATCATCAAAACAATTCTATATGTTAGATAAAATTATTATCTCCATTTTCCAGATGAGGAAACTGAGGCCCAGACAGGTTAAGTAATTTGCCTAAGGTCACATAGCTAGCAGTTGCAAGCTATGATTTGAACCCATATAGTCTGTCTCCAGAATAGAGTTATTAACTACTAAGTAATTTGCCCCAGGGAAGAAAACAGGGGTCAAGGTTAAGTGGAATGCTTTCTACTCTACCTATTGTCCATTGTTTTTACCAGATGCATGTACTATTTTTTTCAAAACTGTTTTACCATGTGCATGTACTGTTTTTTCAAAACATAAAAATAAAAATTATTCAAAATACTACACAAACCCTAAAGCATATCTGGAAAAAGAGGAGGAAAACAACTGCAAAATTTTGATAATGTGTAATGAAGGAGAACTGGCCTCACCAGATGGTAATGCCTACTATAAACATAGAAGAATTTAGACAGTGAGGAACTGACAGGAGAATTAACAGAAAGATCAGTGTAACAGAAAATATAGTCTAGAAGTCAATCCTACCAAAATTAGGATTTAATATCTTTAAAAACATGAAAAAGTGGAAGGATTATTCAATTAATATCCCTGGATAAATTGGCTATTTGGAGGAATGTTTATGGATGATGTCATCTGACATAATATACTAAATATATGACAAATGAATTGAAGAAATAAATGTAAAACTCAAGCATAAAAATCAAGAAATATATATACTTATACGTATGTAAATATACCTGCTCTCTGGATAAGGAAGGACTTTCTTAACATAAAGTATAATGGAAGAAATAATCTGGAGAGGATAATTCAGTTTTGCCAACACCAAAATTCTAAAACCGCACATTTAAAATACCATCGGCAGAATGCAAGGCTATGAATTGGGAATCACTGTTCACAACAAATAAAACTTTTAGCATTATACACAAAACACAATTACAAATCAATAAGTAAAACATGAGGACATTTGACCCAAATAAATTAAAAGAAATCCAGCAAAAGAAATGAACTGACCACAGAAGAAAAGTACAAATTACACATAACTCATTTAATTCTATTTTTGATGTGGCTATAATTATTTTCCCCATTTCACAGATCAAAAACTGACCCTCAGAGGTTACATACTTGACCAACGTCATACAGACAGTAAGTCTTGAGCTGAGATCTGAACTAAAGCTTATTTTGCTCTAAAACCCATGCTCTCAATCCTGAGGCTACATTCTCTAGATATCGATGTGTATGTATCTCTGTATAGAATACAATATGGCAGTAAGAGTATGTCACGATCAAAAGCAAAACTGAAGAAAACACTCTTTCATACATGTAAATGATGAACTGGTAGTTTCTCTAAGTTGTTTCAAAATACGGTCTTTATATGTAGTCAATTCAAGGACATATCCTTACCACTTTTCCTAGTGAAATAGTCCAGTGGTATCCATGTGAGAGTTTGTATGTGGGGAGTACAAATGGAAAAGGAAGTGTAGAGGTCTCAACGGGAAAGGACTAATTGAGTTTCCGGTTGAATACTGCTCTGTCTATATAGCAGTTTTCCAGGAAGGCAGAGGCCAAGTACCAAGAATTACCTTATTTTTGAACCTGCAGAAACATCACCAGGCACATATTAACACCAAGAAGAAATTGAAATTTTAATAATCTTCACAATATCTAATTTGAATTGTTCATTTATTTGCATTATTTAAAATACTTTTCTGACTAGATAAAACCTGAGGGTGTTTCTGGATAAAGTTAATATCTATATTCTGAGTTAAATCAGCTTCTTTATCAAATTGTTGGCCCAAAGCAGTAATATTGCTGAAGTCAACCAACTGCTAGATAAAAAAAGATAATGTCAGCTTTAGTAGCTGAGGTTACCATTGAAACTTCTCTAAACCCTTGCCAAATCCAAGACCTATTTAAGATACCTATTACTCTACAAATGGCCTCTCTCCTGTTTCCTCCTTCTACTTTTTCAGAGTCATCAGTTTCCTTCAGTCTGGAATTCTCATCTACTCTATGCCTCTTACTGCTTTCTTCCATAGCTTTGCTCCATGGTGATATATATTTAAATATCTATATTCTTTCTCTGTCTCTCTCTCTAAATACATGACTATAATGTTTGCCAAAATTGATAGGCAATGTTGGGAGGGTTAATCATATTTACTCCAGAATCTATCATGATCACTATATATTTGAAAAAGAGAGAGAGAGAGAGAGAGCAAGAGCAAGAGAGTGAGAGAGAGACAGAGACAGAGACAGAGAGAAAGAGAAACTATGAGTCGCTGAGCTGTTTAACCCTATCCACACATAACTCAGGTACTTTTATTGGTGGATGAAAGCATAAGTGGTAGGGATAGAAAAGAGGAGGGTAGTAAGTGCCAAATTTCAGCTTCAACAGTAACTATGGTTGCCAACTGGCATGACTTCAAATATCCCCTCACCCAACAGATGGCATGAAAGTTGTATCAGTGGAAAATATGACACCTTTTAATATGCACACAATGAATTAGATATTACAGACTTGAACTTAAAAGTTTAAACAGGTTTTATCTCACAATTATACCTCCAGTAATAAAACTCTGCAGAATATCGAACATTATTAAACCACCCACTTAGCCAGTATGTTTCAGGAGCTTTAGATCAAGTTCTTGAAATATACTATGAATATGACAGTATATATATATGCAGTATATTTTTGCAGATCAAATATACTAATATCATGTAAGCAAGGACTTAAACAGAAAATACAGAGCCATGTTGGATTTGTTTTATTCTGGTACTAGAAAAATTCAAAGAAAATGGAAAAAATAGAAACTATGGAGAGCATAAGCATTTTAATTCTTAAACCAATGCACTGATATGAATCCTATTAAAAGTTATCTAATTATATTATTTTCTCTTGGGTTCTCTAAATGATTATGGTCCAAGTGCTATTTTTGTTGTTATAGGTTACATTGCCTTTTTAAAAATCAGTTTATTGTATCAGGCCTTTTCATCCATTTCATAAATATAAAATATAATTTTTATTCATCATATATTCAGAGCAATGCCTTGATAAGAAGTGGACACTAGCAAGGGTTTAATCTTACCAAATGACATCTGGGTGGCACAAAATGGTCAATTTCAGAAGCACCAATGAGTTATGACAGCACTTGAGTCCTCATCACTGGGGAATTTTTATTTGTGCATGTTTGGTGTTAAGTTTTAAATACATACCATTTGTAGAAACACTCACAAGTGGTCATACTCTATGCAAAATAATAAAACAGATGTTGCTGCTCACTTACAATATGCCAAAACATACTTGGTCCAAGGAAAAAGGGCCAAATTTCACCCTGGAAAGTCACAAGCTACAAGGTCCCTAGTATTTCAGGATTCATCAAGGCTAATTACTTACCTCAATTCTATGTTCTACCAAATGGAAAGTTTCAGGGATCTATAATTTTCTTTATGTTAAGGCTTGGATAAAGAGCAAAATGAGTTTAAAACCAAATAGGCACGGTAAAAATCAGCATGTAAAATGGTGTTTTTCATTTTAAATGTACTGATTTTTTAAAATACAGAATTCAAAAGTCCTAAAGGTAATGGGAAGAAAACCCTGCCCCTGGCCCCCTTTTTCCTTTGCCATCATTTCTTGTGACTTTTTCCACAGTTATTTCTATGCCTAAGAAAATGAATATGTAATTTTCTCTTTTTTTAACCTAATAGAGCTTACTGTATGGATTATTCTACACTTTGCTTCTTCCACTAAACTTTTTTCAAAGATTCTTTTGTGTTAGTACTTGAAGAAAACTTTTTTTTTCATTGTATAATAGTAATTATATAGATATCCAATTAATTATTAAAATTCCCTATTGATGGATATTTAGATTGCTTACAATATAGTAAGAAAAGAATGTGATATATAATACTTCTAGCCTAGGGCTTTGCTTAGACCCCGAAACTTATAAGTGTTTAACATATGGATTGAAATATAAGCACAGAGTCATACCTGTCGTACTTGAAACCATTTCACCTGGTGACTATATCCTTTATACCCTTTCCAACTTGAACTATAAAATATAACAGTAGACTTCAATGAACATTAATTAAGAATGATATGACATATTAAATATTATTAAAATTCAAAATGGCAACACCAATAATCAGAACATTGCTTCATTGAAGGATCTGTTTGACCCTAACTGGTGGGATTACCTTGACTTTCTTTGCAGTTCCTTGGGGAGGGGGTGGAGAGGACAGGGAGTAAACTACATTAATTTTGGATTTGTAACACCAAGTTATGACTGCCTTTCCGCATTTCAGAACTCTTTAGCATCAGTATCGGGTGGATTAACATTGAACTCTTCTATGTTACTCTACAGAGATCTTTTGCAAGCTACTATGGTTCAACTTTGGTTCACTAAGGCAGTGAAAGAATCCATAATATTGATAGATTATTAAACTATCTAAGGGACAAGGCCTAGAAAACAGACAGACTGTAATGCAACTCCAAGAGGATGAGAAAGCAAAAGAACATCAACAAAGGGGCGCCTGGGTGGTTCAGTTTGTTAAGCATCTATCTGACTTCAGCTCATCTCATAATCTCCTGGGTTGTGAGTTTGAGCCCTGCATCAGGTGAGCACAAGATCCACTTTGAGTGAGCTCGAACCCTCGCTTCTCTCTCTGCACCTTGCTCACTTATACTCCCTCTCTCTCATAAATAAATAAATAATTAATAAATAAATAAATAAATAAATAAATAAATAATTCTGCTAAAAAAGTCAGTGAAACATTGTTTTTACCGCTCCTGACTCCCACACAAATTAACAGTGAATCCTCATCATCCCTCAGCAGCATTTTCCAATCTTTCTTATCTGAGTCCCACACTAAGGTATACAATTGTATTTTATTCTAGTATACCCATACACATATAACTTCAACCAATTTTATTAAAACAGGACTAATCCCATTGTGCAATTCATTGTAATATCATATATTCTCCTCTACTTCATTTTTTAATGTTGTTGCAATCTACCAAATTAATTTCAAAACTTACTAGTAGATCAGGACCTCCAGTTTGAAAAACACTGCTCTAGAGAGATCAATTTAGAGAAGTGTTACTATTGATAAATGAAGTGAACAAATTGTGGAGGAGGTGAAGGGTAAAGAAAATAGAAGACCATTCTGTTTGGAAGGGGACAGGGTAGAAAGAATGGCAAATAAAGCTTGCACACAATCCTTTATCAGCAGGATGAAACAAGAATGACCCTAATTTAATACTAACCAGAGATCAACCCACACACATTACTTCTTATTAGCACCAAAGTAGTACAAATCAAGGCTTTTCTGACAAGAAGGAAGAAAGCAAGGAGGGAAGGAAAGAAGGAAGGAAGGAAGGAAGGAAGGAAGGAAGGAAAGAAGGCAGGCAGGCAGGCAGGCGGGAAAGAAGGAAGGAAGGAAGGAAGGAAGGAAGGAAGGAAGGAAGGAAGGAAGGAAGGAAGGAAGGAAGGAAAGGTAATGCTTTACATGCTATTTTTTCATAGAACTAGCAGCTCAGAGTTAATATAACTTCTCTGAAAAACCTTCAGTTACTTCAAAGGTAATATTTGCCTTCCTTATGCTCTTTTCAGCTTCACTATACAAGCCTCTTTCCCCTACCATTACTTAGGTTGGAGTCTAGTTGTCTGACATGAGCTGTCAACATACTAAGAGTCATAAAATTAAAAAGAGTAATCTTATTAGGATCCAGCTGCTTCCATACACATTCATCTGAATCCCAGACTAAATTCTCATACTGCATGCCATGACATAAATCTAAACTCAACGTTGAAGTTATGTGTGGAGGCCCATAATGTACCCAGCCTTGGGCTCAATTTGGTGATCTGTCTGTGGAAAGATGACATTTTCCTCAGTCTCTCCTCTTGTTCTCATCAAGTGGTAACTACCTCTTTTCTGGGAACATTCAACCTTTCTGCAAGGTTTTTGCCTTGGCATTTATTCCACTACAGTTCTAAAGTTAGTAGAGAAATAGAAATATTTCATTTCCTTGATTATGCCTCTACTCTTTCAAATTACTCCCAGGAAATGTCATTGCCAGAAGAAAAATCTTGGAGACTGGGACTGAATTTAAATTGTGCAGAAGAGTGGCCTGTCTTAATGAAATTATCCAGGACACCCATATTGGCTGGTGAGTCCTCTTAGCTAAAGGAAAGCATTTCCTCACTGGCTTTCCTGCTCAGAGGATAAACAAACCCTTCCTGGCTGTCTGGGCACCCTCAATAGTCCAGGAGGGGCCAGCTGGAATATCTAAGTAATTACTATGCTCTGTATGGCAGGTGTTGCTCACTATGATTTCTTCAGCTTCGTAGCAAAGTCCCTGTGTTCTCCATCTAATTTTAGTCACATTCGTAATAATGGAATGAAAAATAAGTGACTTTTTGAACTTCTGTTACATGTCAGTCAAGGAGAACAAATATAGCTCACTCTGACAGTTACTAAGTTGGAGCTAAAGAATTTCTCAGCAGTTCAGGGGTGTGAATTTGCACATTCTTTAAGCTGGTTGTTTCCTGGGTGCTCTGCCTCTGAAGACAAAATGTGAAACACAGTGTGGAAGCATATTTGGCATTCACAGGTGACAATCAGATTCTTGTAAGTCTAATTATAGCATAAAGGATTATCAGCAAAAGGATGGATTCCTAAATGCAATGGGTGGTGAGTCTCTGTCATCACAATGAACCTTCCCTCTCAATTTACTTCAGTCCCAACCCCATAAACCTCAAACTCATGATGATGGCTGAAGGGACAATATGTTACGAAACACAAAAATTATCAGACTTTGGGATCAAAAAGAAAACATGGCACATATAAAAAGTGTATTTTCCTGAAAAACCCAAAGTAAATAGATGCAAATTGCTTCAAAATGTTACCTCTGATTTTTCTTTAAATCCATAAATGAAATATTAAACCTGTTGTTTCTTGATTTGATCTTGTTTTGCCTAACATTCTTTTATGTTGTCATCACAGTCTGATTTCACTATCTGTTCTTCTGTTTTACTTTGCCAATTTATTTTGAATGAAATAATTTAATCAGCAGCATTTTAAGAGAATAATTAATATCTCATAATAAAGGTTTCCACTTCATGTCTGGGAATATCTATTTTGTAAAGATGATTTCAAGTTTCTTCTATTGCACTGGTTTAATGCTCAATGTTCAAGTGTATCTGAGATATGATACTTGTATGGCCACAAACATTTAGGGTCAATATTTGTCTCATGTAATCAGAATTCAGCTTCATTTTTATGTTGTCACCTCTCTCTTTTTTTTTCGCTTTATGACTAGTAAGTTATATATATGATTTTCTATGTTTAAAGACTCTGAGGTGCAAAAATAAGATCCATCTAGTTTTTGTCCCCAAAAAGCGTTGGGACTAATCCTATTCTTTACATCTTTATTTATCTCAATCCAAGACTTCTAGGTTACCTTTTATAACCTGTGATAATCCTACGTATGTCTGTAGGCCCCCTAATCATAACCAATCTCCTGCCCCTCCAACACCTTCTAAGCAATGGCACTTGGACCTCTGTAACTTCCAGCTTAGCATCAGCAAAATGCCCTTCATCCTCAAACTTGTAACTGAGTATTTACTTCACTGTTTGCTGAAACTGAAATCTGGCACCACCCTGAGAAGTACACATGTAGCCTGCTTAAGTGGTGGACTCTTTTCTCCAGTGCTACACATTCTTCAGAATCTGGAAGGACGGTAAGTGTTCTCTTTGTTTTAGGTGTTAGGGTATTGGGTATTTTTGTTTAATTTTTTTTAATTTTTTTTTTTTTTTTTTATTTCTAGGAGAGAGAGAGACAGCGTGAGCAGGGGAGGGCCAGAGAGGGAGTCACAGACTGAAACAGGCTCCAGGCTCTGAGCTGGCAGTCAGCACAGAGCCCGACGCGGGGTCCGAACCCACGAACCGGGAGATCATGACCTAAGCAAAAGTCGGACGCTTAACCGACTAAGCCACCCAGGCGCCCCTAGGGTATTGGGTATTAAGGCTTTAACATATGAATTTGTGGAGGGATACAATTCAGTTCATAACAGTGGTCAGATTTATCTTCACCAATAATGGAGCCAATTGACAGTTTATGCCTCTTGATGTGTGCACTAGAAGGACACAATATCACTTGAGCAGCAGTTTTAACCTAAGTGCTAAGCAAATTAATCATGAGGAATCAATCAGATAAATGAAAACGAGGAAGATTCTGAAACAACTGGCTGGCACTACTCAAAAGTGTCCAGATCATGAAAGACGAAGAAACTGAAGATGCTTTTGAAATGAAGGGAACACTTCCATAGTAAAGGACACTAAACCAACATAACAACTAGATGCCATGTAAGAATCTCAGCTGCTAAAGGGACATTGCTGGAACCATTAACAAAGTTTGAATACAGACTGCCTTAGATAATATATCAGGGTGCCTAGGTAGCTCTGTCAGTTTAGAATCCAACTCTTGATTTTGGCTCAGGTCATGATCTCATGGTTCATGAGTTCAAGCCCCAAATCAGGCTCTGCTCAGACAGTGCAGATGAAAGCAAGTTCAAGCCTCACGTCAAGCTCTGTGCTCACAGCTCAGAGCCTGGAGCCTGCTTCAGATTCTGTGTCTCCCTCTCTCTCTGTCTCTCCCCCACTCATGCTCTGTCTCTCTCTCTCTCAAAAATAAATAAACATAAAAAATAACATCATACAATGCTGTAACAATGTCACATTTCTTGAATTTTATAATTGCATAGTGGTTATCTAAGAGAATGTCCCATATTTATGAAATAGATGTTGAAGCTGTTGGGAATGAAGAATCATGACATCTACAATTTACTCTTTAGTTATTCATTAAAGAATAAGAATTCACAGAAAGACCAAGCAAATCTGATAAAATTAACAATAAATCTAAGTGTACTGTTTTTGCAATTTTCCTGTCAATTGAAATTAAAAGTTTTAAAAAAGAAGATAGCCCAAAATACGGAAGTAAATAATGCAGACAGCTCATCTCACAAAATCTCACTAAAAGTGATTTTTAAACAGTATAAATCCTAGGACAGAGATCTGCAGAAGTGACAGGACTTGGGAAACAGAGAAGCAGATGGATGCCTAGTAATCAACTTAACAGATCCAAAAAGCTGCATCTTAAGCCAGTGGTGGGTATAGCCAGCTACTTTACACTACAGAATCCCCCCCAAAGACCAGCCATTGGCAGTAGCAGCTATCTCTGAAAATGAGACTGAACAAAAGTAATGGTTGTGAGACTATTTAAGAAGCAGATCTGCAGTTCTCTTCCCTAATTGTAGCCCCCTATCTTCTCTCCCACTCAGTAGAAAACTAAACGTTTTTTCCCTGGAGAGAGTAAAGCACAGGGTTTCTGAAATAGAAGCATACAGGCACTCTGAGAGCAGGAAGGTGTTACAAAAACAATAAAGAGATTAAGAAAATGTTTACATGTACAGAAGTCCTTTCTTCTTCAAGCCATGTACCCAGGACAGTTCATCATATTCTGGTTCAAGCATATTTCTTGAGTTCACTCAAAACTTTTTAAAAAAATGGGAAGAAATCACTAACCGGAGAAAAACAATTTAAAATAATTACTGGCAACCCTAAAAGTCACTAGATCCACAGTAATATTAGTAAGTTTTGTTAAACTTTAAAATGACTATCATGCTACATAAACTGTTCTAGAGTGTTTATTAAAAAATGAATAAAGGCCTTGAATAGAAATGTCTCCAAAGAAAACATGCAAATGCCCAAGAGGTACGTAAAAAATGCTTAGCTTTAGTAAACATCAGGGAAATGCAAATCAAAACTATAATATTACCTCACAGCTGTTAGGATGGCTATTATTTTTAAAGATAACAGGTGTTTGGGAGAATGTGGAAGACCCTTGTACACTGTTGGTAGGAAAGTAAACTGTTGGTGGGAAAAAAAAAACCCAGTATGGAGTTTCCTCAAAAAAACAATAAAAAAATATATCTACCATATGATACAGCAATATCTCTTCTGGATATTTATCCAAAAGAATTGAAATCAGGATCTTGAAGAGATATATGTAATCCTATGCTTATTTCAGCATCATACATAATAGCCAACATATGAAAATAACCTAAATGCCATGTTTATTGTCAAAGAATGGATGAAAATATGAGATATATATACACACAATGGAATATTATAACCATAAAACAAAAGGAAATCCTGCCATATGCTACAAGATGGATGCAACTTGGCATTAATGCTAAACGAAATGATCCAATCACAGAGGGACAAATGCTACACAATTCCATTTATATGAGGTATCTAAAATAGTCAAACTCATAGAAGCAGAGAGTCCAATGGTAGTTTCCAAGCACTGGAAAGAGGAAGAAGTTGGGGTTGCTATTCAACAAGTATAAAGTTTCAGTTATGCAAAATGAATACGTTCTAGAGATCCACTGTACAACATCATACCTATAGTTACTAACATTGTATTGCACACATGCTTTTACCACCACAACCACAAAATTCATAAAGTCACCTGAATTTATTTTACCAAACTAGTAGAAACTAAATAACACCCCTTTAAAAAGGTAAAAATAAAGGGGTGCCTGGGTGGTTCAGCTGGTTGAGTGACCGACTTTTGATTTCGGCTCAGGTCATGATCTTGCTGTTTGTGGGATTGATCCCCATGTTGGGCTCTCTGCTGACAGTGCTGAGTTTGCTTGGGACTCTATCTCTCCTTCTTTTTCTTCCCCTCTCCTCCTCAAAATAAATAAATAGACTTAAAAAATAAAAATAAAGTCATAGTCCATTATGACCATAAATATAGTTATGAAAGTAAATCAAATTCTATTAAATCAAATTTAACACAATATCAAAATGACACCCTATGGCAAGCATGGCTTATATCAGAAAAGCAAAAATGGTTTAAGAGAAGAGGCTTATAATAAGTTCTATTAACTGGTCAGAAAAGAAAAGCTCAGACTAACAAATTAGGTGGACATGTCTAAAGTCATTTGTTAATTTTCAACAATTACTTACAATTACTGAGTTTCAAGCAACTGATTTCCTAATAAAATAGTAACAGCAGAATACCTCCTTAACATGATACAGAAAACATGTTTTAACCCAGAAGTAATCCTTATATGTAACTAAGAAACATAAGCAGAATTACTTTAAAGTGAGTAACAATGCACAGATAAGATATATAGAGCCATTGCTATTGCTTGACATTGTCTGGAACTTCTGACTGACATAATAAGAAAATCAGGTCAGAAGTTTAATAAATTGAAAGACTGTCCACCTAGAAAACCCAAGTGAGTTAACTAAGGAATAAAATACATGAATGTAAGCTCTTACAAAAATAATGGTCTTCTTAAATGCCAAGAATATCCATTTAGAAAATATGATAGATGACTCTTTATTAGCATAAGAAAATTTAGTATATGTGGGAATAAACATTTGGAAATATAGGCAGGATATATATTGTATAAACAACTAAATATTTCTCAGGAATATAAAAAGAACCTGACTAAATGGAGAGACTTAATATGGTAAATATTCCAATTTCTCTCAAATTAAAATATGTTCTAATGAATTTCAACTTAACCTCTGGTAATTTAAAAAAAGAACTGAAAAAGCAATACTAAAGTTCATTTAGCTAAAAGAATAAACTGAAGAGGCAAAAAAAATTATATGAAAGTAATGAGGACATATTTTTCATCCATTAAAACCGAGTATAAATTTACTAGATAACATGAGGACAGACAGAATGAGTGAACTATCACAGAAATCAGAGGCAGACAATAATGTAACTCAGAATTTAACATAAAATAATAGTAGAATTGTGAATCAGTAGCTAAAGAACATCATCTCAAGAATAATATTGGAATAACTGCCTAGTGTTTAGACATTTAAAACTAGTTTCTCACTTTACAGCCTCACTCAAAATATCGTAAAGGTAAGTTAAAGAATTAATAGTAAGAAGTGAATAAAAATAAAGAAATAAACTTATAAAAGAATAGATGGAAACAAGTATGAATATGCACAAAACACAAAGGAAAACAGTTTCCTAGAAGAACTTAATCAAAGGAAGGAATGCTAAGTAAAAAATTGGTAGATTTCATTATAAAATAACTAAAATTTTTATATATTAAGAGCCATTATAAGTAACATAAAATACAGATGAGCCAAAGGTAACTATATATATCAAGAAATATATAAATGTCATTAATCTATGAAGAACTCACCAAGCTAAATGGCAAATGAACAAATAAGGAGTAACATGTTAGAAAAGAGAAATGCAAGGAAACTTCTACTTCTATGTCTACTATTTAGAATGAGGATTGTAAATCTTTTGTAAAAGACAAGATGGTAATTATTTCCAGCTTTGCGAGTCATATGAACTCTGTCACAACTACTCAACCCTACTACTATAGCACAAATGCCACCATAGACAAATGGAAATGGATGTTTTCCAATATAACTTTATTTGAAAATACAGGAAATGGGCCTGATCCCTCTTGAAAGCCATAAAAAACATGCATATCATGTCATCAAGCAATTTCCTTCTAGAAATTTATTTTATACAAGCCATTATGCTTATGAGTATTGATACTCATTAAATAATTTATTTAATGTCTAACCATAAGGTTTTAAATAAACAATCATGCTTTACAATGGATAACTATGTCATATCCCAAAATTATGTTCTAGAAAAATACTAATGATATCAGAAAATATATATAATCAGTATTTTAAAAAGCTTGTTTCCATAGAGTATATACAATATAATTCTGTCTTCACACACACACTACACACACACACACACACACACACACACACACATACAAACACACACATTGTAGAGATTAAAGAACAGAGTTGCAAATTACACTACCTGAATTAAAATTCAGTACCACTCTGGAAACAGTATGAAGATTCTTCAAAAAGTTACAAGTAGAATTGCTCTATGATCCAGCAATTGCACTTCTAGGTTTATCCAAAGAATACAAAAACACTAATTTAAAGGGATACATGCACCCTGATGTTTATAGCAGTATTATCTATAATAGCCCAGGTCTATCAACTGATGAATGGATAAGGAAAGTGGAATATTACTTACCCATAGAAAAGAATGAAGTCTTGCCATTTGCAACAACATGGATAGAGCTAGAAAGTCTTGTGCTAAGTGAAATGTCAGTCAGAAAATGACAAATACCATACGATTTCATGCATACATGAAATTTAAGAAACAAACCAAATGAGCAAAGGGGGAAAAAAAGAGAGAGAGACAAACCAAGAAACAAACTCATAACATAGAGAACAAACTGGTGGAGTAACAAATAAGGAGTAAGATGTTAGTTAGCAGAGAGTGGATGGATTAAATAGGAGATGAAGTTTAAGGAGGGCACTTGCTATGATGAGCACAGGGTGTTGTATGGGAGTATTGAGTCACTATATTGTATACCTGAAACTAATATTACACTGTATGTTAATTAACTGGAATTTAAATAAAAACTGTTTTAAAATTCAGTTACCACAACCTCCTGCATGAATTTGGTCAAGTCATTTAATTTCTCTAAGCCTCAATTTTCTCATCCATGATATAGAAAGAGGAATTATACTTAATTCATGAAGTGTCATGAGAATTAGAAACAATATACTGAATACTTAGAATAACTCAATAAATTTTATATATATCTGACTTTCATACAATATGTATATATTATTTTGTAATTATACGAAAATGTTAGAATTTTGCATTTGAGAATTTCATAAGGCACTTTTGATATAGTCAAGTAATATCGTCTATTAAGTAAATATCATTCTCAAGAATTCAGTCAATTCTAAGGAGCATGGAGCTGGTCAAAAAAGCAAAATTTATATCTGATTTTAAAGGAGCAATTTCACAGACTGCTGATGCCCTTTTCCTTTAGAGGAAGAAATTTAGAGATGTTTTTATCTCAGGTGACACAGATGTGGGTCTTAGGCTAGTAGCATATTGTCTCATTCGTAACTAGCAGGCAGAGTAAACTTGCCTAAGGCAGGGACATAAAGTGTTCACCCAGCTTCAAGAGCTCATGCCCTGGCAAGAAATGCATCTGGAAGTACATTGATGTGATCCTTGCTTCTTATTTGAATAAACCAGTAAGTAGAAGGAATTTCTCTAAGATTCAAGTCCAGAAATGTTCTCCCTGTACAAGAGACTCTTGGTCTCTGACTATAGTTTTATTTAAAACAAAGCAATCTATCTCCTCTGTCTTTCTGGAATATCTGAGGAATGGGCAAGTAATAAAATCCAAGGGAGCTTCCTAAAGTTACAGTAAGTAGTTCCCAAATCCCCTTCACTGGATAGCCTTTCTTATTTCTCTTCCTTTTCTCTTGTTCTCTCTCTCTCTCACCCTCCCTCCATCCCTCCCTCCCTCCGTGTGTGTGTGTTGTGTGTGTGTGTTGTGTATGTGTGTGTGTATGTGTGTGTGTGTGTATCTCTCTCTCAACTTTTTTTTTTTTTTTTTTAACTCTGTGCTGTCAGTCCAGAGACTAATGCGGGATTTGATCTTATAGACTGTGAGATCATGACCTGACCAAAATCAAGACTCAGATGCTCAACTAACTGAGCTGCCCAGTCCCTCAACTGTTCTTTAATCTTTGAAAGAGTTAATATCCATCCTAATATGTTTCATTCAGAACAGCCAAAGTCCTGCCGTGGAAACCCATACTTCTGTACATTACAGTTGCTGCTCTCTTACTCCCTCTGCTCCAGAACATTGGCTTTCTTTCAACTCCATAAACACTCCAAACTTCCTTCCAATCATTCCTTCCCACCCATCATGAAATCCCCAAATCTGAATTTGCTGCAACAACAGTGCAGGCATGTGACAGATTCTGTAGTCAACACATCTGCATGAAACTTCGATTTCTATATTAGTTTAAAAAAAAGATAAGAGAATGTGGGGTGCTTAGCTGGGGTGGGTGGAAGGAGAAGGGACATGATTTGGGGGGCAGTCACAGCAACTGTTCCATGGTTCCAGTCAGTAGCAATGACAGGTTTTTGACCCAGCACTAGCAACACGTTTCTCTCCAAGCCAGTTCTTTGGGATGGTTTTGGAGGTGTCTCTAGAAACCCCAGCTTATAGTCTATGTTTCCAACCCTTCCTGTGATTCTTCCAGGCATCTAAGCCTTCCTACTTACAACAATTGGAATGGATGCTTGATGGTGCTCAACAAAGATTCCTTCTAGGATTCACCTTACAAGGCTTTATTTGCATCTCTTGGACACTATTCACAAGAGATTTGGAAAAATATTGAGATGTTTTAAAACATGTATCAAGTCAAGCAGAAGGAATATGAATGGGCAGAAAAGCCCATTGTAAAATTTCAGTAACCCATCATATTATGTTGTGTCAATGTACTTTCATCAACTGTAACAAATGTACAACTCTGGTAAGAGATGTTGATAACAGAGAGGCTATGCCTTTTGGGGAGTAGAGAACATATAACCATCCTCTATACTTTCAATTTTGCTGTGAACCTAAAACTGCTCTAAAAAAGCACTTTAAAAAAATTCCAGTGACCTTCCATGATCCTGTCAGTGATCCAATATTGCTGCTCACTGCCAAATCAGAGTATATTGGACTAGGTTCTGAAGATATAAACATGAATAAAAAATGGTCCCTGTAATTAGAAGTCATAAACACAAAAAGATAATATAAAAATCATAAGGATAAATAGATATCACATGGATTATCTCATTTTGTGTTCAACTAACCTTATAAGTGAATACTGTTACCTCCATATTACAGATGAAGCTTACAGAGATTGAGAGTCTTGCCTGCAATCATAGTTGTACCAAGTGGCCAAGTGTTGGAGAACAAGAAGCCAGAGGCACCGTGAGAATATCCTAAGGGAAAGGGATAGAGAAGCAAAGAGCTAAAAGAAGTTCCATTCCTAGGTGGAAAAGCTGCTGGGACTGCTCGTTCTCTCCAGAAGGACATCATATGGGCACTGGGCCAGGGGTCAGAATGTTTCGTCTGGTGCCAGACGTACTCCTGACCCAGTATGGAATACAAGACAGGTGCATGACCTGTCAAGATGCCAAATACTATGTTGTACGTGCTTGCTGTTATCAGACAAGTAGCAAAATAAAATAGACTTGAGTGGAAGACCAATGCTTCGGCTCCCAGAGAGTCTTAACCCCCTGCTTTGTAATTCTCTCCTCACTGCACCTTTAGGACCTGTCTCTCTTTGAGCCTTGATAGGGTTTAAATACAAATTTGACCATGGCACCTAAGCTCCTAGACACTACACAGCAATGAATCATGTAGAAGTTTATTTACCCATTTTAAATAGTTACTGGCTCTGTCAGGCCTTATGCTAGGAATCTCAATAATAGTTTAACTCACAAAAAATAGGAAGTCAGAGAAATAAAGGCATGACCAGTGACGAGAGGCAGAAGTGAGAACCTGATGTGAAGAGAGGCACAAGTCAATGTTCCGTACATACGCAAGGAATTCAGTGGAGTCAAATACGCTCATCAAGTGCCTCTAAGCTTCAGACACACTCTTTGGAGTTGAAGAGAGACAGAGGATCCAGTCCCACCACTGCCTGTATGTCAGTCACTTGCTGTGGCCTCAGTACCAAACCTCCAATGTATTTGTGTGAGGAAGGGAGAGAGCAATTTCTGCGCTAATTCCATGGGATAAATTTATAATAGTGGAATGAATAAATTCTGAAGCAGGGGACATTAGAAAGGGGTAGTGAGAGGTCAGAAACATTTCAAAGAAAAAATAACTGAGCCTTAAACAATGAATAACATTTTATGTGTTTTTTAGATCAATCTTCCCTAGTTATCCTACTTGAATTTCTCATAACAACACTGTATTTAGGAGTTTCTTGAGGTTCTGTATCTATGGATACAATGTAAGAGTGAATGTGGCTAGATAAATCCTTGTAAACTGGAAATTCTTATGTATGTCTTTCCCAGTTTGCTTCCATCTTTATATAAAGCACTTGGTATATATATTCTCATTCTATGAAGTGTCAAAGTATTTATGTGTGTGTGCATATATTCATGTATAAGCATACATACGCATACATATACATTTTAGTATAGATATAAGCCTCCATATACATTTACATACATATTTACATATGTGTGTATATATACACACACACACAAATACATACATACAATTATCCCAATTTCAGCATTTCTGCAAAATGTCATACAGCATTGATAATATGAATACTAGTATTAAATGTAGATGCTTATAATAGTGAAATTGCCCTGCCTAAGTCTGCTTCCAGGCTTAGTTCCTCTGACGCAGGCTTTGCCCATTGTTGTTCTTATTCTTTCTAGCTTCCATGCCCTACTCACTTTCTTCTCTTTTCAACCAAATCTTAACAGAAAGTGATTCCAATAAGTTGGGACTTGGAAGGCACAAGTGACAGATAAGTTTTCACACACATATACAGAAATAGTCTTCAGATCTCCTTGGGAAAATCCATATTGGACATATTATTCCAAGAACTTAAAGAACTTCCACAACTATTATTGCACCCTAGGGAAGAATATAGTGGCAGCCTGTCCACTTCCAGGTCACAGATGAAAAACCAGGCAGAGGAGGCATTCCCACAATGGCTCAAAATCTTGCACAATGTCGGGGCGCCTGGGTGGCTTAGTCGGTTGAGCTGACTTTCGCTTAGGTCATGATCTCATGATTCGTGGGTTCGAGCCCCGCATCCAGAAATAGACTCTGGAACCTATTTCAGAGTCCGTGTCTCCCTCTCTCTCTGATCCTCCCCTGCTCATGCTCGCTCTCTCTCTCTCTCTCCTAGAAATAAATAAATATATATATTTTTATATTATATATTTATATATATTTTTATATTATATATTTATATATATTATTGTCTCTCTCCTAGAGAGAGATTATATATTATCTCTTTCTTAGAAATAAATAAATATATATATATTTTATATTATATATTTATATATTATATATATAAGGTCATATATATATATATATATATATATATTAATCTTGCACAATGTCAAGAAACTGGAAGTATGACTCATGGTTCCCAAATTGGAGATTATCCCCTTTTCTCTCTGTTATCAAACACTAACTCTTAAGGTTGCTAAATACATAGTTAAGAAAATCATTCTGTTGCTAAATTCATGCTTTACTTGATAGACAAGTGTTAAAAATACTTGACATTTTTTTGCTGTTGATACAAGAAGATATTATAACTAGTAAAAGCTTAGCTTTTATTACATTCTCTGTTCTAAACTTTTATATTGATATAAAGGACCAGTGAGTTGATTATGTTAACATCAGAAAACCCACTGCCTTGCTTGCTCATGAAACTATGATGATTTTTTGGAAATATATTTTGTAGCATTATGTAACATTTTTTTATGACAAGCAATAAAGTATTTTTTAGACATTTGGCCCATCTCACATTAATGAGTCATATGCTTATCCTATGTTCTGTCCCTTGACGTTCCTCCATGTGGAACTTCAGGTTATCTGATGAATATATGATTGCATAGCAGGCTGGATCAGGAAAAGGTGCGAAGATGATATCAGAACATCAGATTGCAGAACACCTTGATAATGTCAGAAAAGGTTTGCCAAAAAGGTCAAAATTTCAGCGAGGTTGACACAAGCCTGTGTAACAGGTTATCCCTGCCACTCTTCATCTACAATGAAGGCTGATTTGGGAACGGTTCCCATACCACCTAATATATTGGTTTGCAAAACAAAATAAAATACCGCACAATAAAATACCACAAAGTGGGCAGCTTACAGAAATTTATAAACAGAAATTTTATAGTTTTACAGACTATAAACAAATGTATAGTCTCACGGTTCTAGAGGCTAGAAGTCTAAGATCAACTTGTTGGTAGCACTGGTTCCTTCTAAGGGCAGCAAGGAAAGATGTGTTCCATGCCTTTCTTTTGGCAATGCTTGGCGTTCCTTGGCTTTGGTTGCATCACTCTGAAATCTGCCTTTGTTTCCACATGGATTTTTCCCATGTGTGTGTATCAGTCTCTAAATTTTCCCTTCTTAAAAGGATACCAGTAACATTGGACCAGGAGGTCCACTCCTATCCATTTTAATTAATTAGATCCACAATGACCCTATTTCAAAAAAAGGTCACATTCTGAGGCAATAGAGATTAGGGATTTAATACTAAGATTTGAAGAACACATTTCAGCCTATAACAGCTAGGAATAGAACTCACGCTTCAAATAAAATGCCCAATAGATAGGTCTTAGGTGCTGGCTGAGTTTTTTTCCAACCCTACAAAGGAGGCAGGGACCTTTGTTCTAGTGCCAGGGGATCAATTAGAGTCATACAAAAAAAAATTGCTTTGAGACCACAATAAACGTGTACCCCTGGTCATTTTAGGTAGATGAAGTAGCATGGAGACAGTTTGGCAGATAATATCATCACCATTGGAAGTATCCAAATACATGACCTCTTAAGTGGTCAGACTTCTTTTATTTATAAGATAGAACAATGCTATTATTGTTGCTTAGGGAGTAGTAACAGTCTCTTGATAAGATGTGAAGAAACTATTTAGAATCCTCCAGAGCCATGTGCCCTTTGACAATGACAAATGGACATTGTGCTACTCTCTCATCTTGGTGTCAGGAAAATGGTCATGTGAATGGGGCCAAGCGTGTGGTAAATAAAAATAATATAAATTCTCCTTTGAATGTCATAGGCTTTAAATGTACAAATATATGTTTTCTGTTGCTGTATAGAAACTTATATACATTTAGCAGTTTAAAACAATACTCATTTATCATCTTACAGGTCTGTAGGCCAAAAGTCCAACATGGTGTGGCTGGATTCTCTGCCCAGGGTCTCACCAAGCTAAAACCAGGAAGAGCTGTAATTTTCATGTGAGGCTCAAGGTTCTATTCCAAGCTCACTGGTTGTTGGCAGAATTCCTCTCAGGCTTTCCACATGGCGTTCTCCATCTTGAGCCAGCAACAGTATACTGAGTCACCAATGCTTTGAATTCCTCTCTCTCTCTCTCCCTCTCTCTCTCTTTTAAAATTTTAAGACCGAGCGAGCATGAGCAGGGGAGAGAGACAGAGAGAGGAAGGGATGGAGAAAGCAGGCTCCACACTCAGGTTGATACAGGGCTAGATCTCAGGACCAGGGGATCATAACCTGAGCTGAAATCAAGAGTAGGTTGTTCAAATGACTGAGTCACTCAGGGGCATCTAGGAAAGCTTTCTTTCTTTATTCTCTCTCCACTCCCCAAAACACAGTCTTACTATACAAAACAACATTTTTTTGATGTTTTCTTAATAACCTGAGACCTCTATGGTGTGTCTCTTAGTTAAAAACACAGAACACTTTGCCAGTATTATTACCCCCTTATAACTTTTAAGTATGTTTTTAATGCTGAACAATATTTAAAGATACTTCTGAATCATAAATTCACAATATATTAGATCTTGAATGTGTATATAAAATCATCTATTGTATATAGGAGACCACATACATTGCGGGAAAATTATTGCTAATATTCTTACCTCAGGATTAAACCAAAAATCATGATTTTCTTTGGCATGATTCTTTTTTTAAAACCACTTAAATGAGGTATGATTGACATTTAAAAAGCTGTACATTTAATGTATATAATTTGATGAGTTTGATACATTAAAAATTTTTCATTTACTTCCTGAATTTATAGTTCTGTGACTCTTAGAAAAGATGCATTTTTCACTTGTGTTTTCATGGCAGTTTCCAAGAGTGTTTCATTTTTATGGATTTGGGGATTATGAGATTTTCCCCCCCTCCAAAATATACTGGAAAGAGTATTAGAGTTGGAAAGTTTGTAACCATCATGACATGGACAGATTTGGGTGAGAATCCCCAATAAATTTTAAAAACGAAAATAAATAAATAAAAGGTGCCTCCTTCCTCCGTGCCTCCTCCACTGCCCCCCTCTCTGCTCCTGTAGTGCACTCACATGCATGCACTCTCTCTCTCTCTCTCTCTCTCTCTCTCTGTCTCTCTCTCTCTCAGAAAAAAAAAAAAGCAAAGTCCCTACACAGCACTAATAATACTAATACTAATAATACCTTCATTAGTGTTTGAATAACTAGGGAATGAGAATGATGGGAACATCTTTGGAATTCTGCCTCCCACAAGATCAAAAAAATCTCAAACCAAAGACATTAATATGTAGCTAAGTGATACTCAAATTTGTCTTAAGCAACTATGGAGAGAGGATGAAAGATACTTGTCAAAAAAAATTTAAAGAATGAAACAACTGCTAAGCCTCTCAAACGCTTTTTGCCTTATCCTGATTTGAAAAATAAAACCTTGAGTGTTGGACTAAAGGTTAGTCAAGAATAGAGTTTATGTCTGGAAATTCTTCACACATAGTGGTGATGTTGGAGTAGGTAATTCAATCTCTGAACTCAGTTCCCTCATCAGATAAAAAGTGAATATTAATAATTTATTAGTTATAAATATTAATTAACGATTAATTAATTATTAAGATATTAATATTATATGTAATGGTATAATATTAATACTGTTGTGAGAAGCAAATGAAATAATTTTTAGAAAGTGTTTTTAAAACTGTAAAGCCTAAAACAAATGTGAATTGTTAAGATTATCACAGAAAGTTTTTGCTTACTTCAGAAAGAACAAGAATTTCCAACCACTCCTTCCCTTAAATTAAATAGTCATCCTAGAGAGTAAGGGAAATCTGACAACCAAGAAATCCAAACTTCAGTAGAAACTTGTCTACCATTCATGCTAGGGGATATTTCAGAGAATGCATGAATGTATGAGTGTGTGTGTGTGTGTGTGTGTGTGTGTGTGTGTGTGTGTGTGTGTGTTTTGAGAGGATACACCATGTTGAAATTGCACTATACTAATTCAATGGACAACATTATAAAGTTAGGAAACATTCTGATGAAAGAAATTCAACATTAAGTCCTCAAGGAAAAATCGAAAAGCCTCTTCTAGAAGCAAGCTACTAGAGTTGAAGCCCTAACAAAGGAAAGAAGAAAGCATTTTCAATATTCTAGAAAATCATTCAGTGTCATGCTGTACCTAGAAAACTTGTGCAGACCTATCTGAATGGTTTGGGAGAGTCTCATTTGATAAGAAACAGATATATAAGTCATCACAGAAATAAGTGTCTAGGCACTTGCTGCTATATTCCTATTATACCTCTGGTCACGTATCTCATGGCATATTATCACTAACATTTATTTCTGCCCTAGATGATTGAATCCTAAGAATTTTTTTTATTTATGCACTTACCTGGCTCCTATATAACATGTATTATAGGCAAGACACTGTTCTAAATTTCTTATTAAATCATAATGATAACTTATCTTGATACCAACCCTATAAAGTTGAAACTATTGTTTTTACTCATATATACATATATTTATTCACTCATAAATATATGTATATATAGTAATTTGTTCAAAATATTCTTCTTCCTACAAAAAGGGAGTATTTTTTCCCAAATGACTACCTCTCTTCTATCACTCCTACAATTTATAAGAAAAGATTTGAAATACAATTGCTGAAGACTTTACCCTAGTAAAAATGACAAAACATAGGGTAATTTCAGTAAAAATTTTGAAGTGAACAGTTTAGCCACATATAAAATGCACCATGATTAGAGATGACATTGAGATTTTCTAAACAATGTCAGTTTTAATGAAGGAATGTTCCCTCCCCACACAACAAAAGGTACCAACATGTCTTTTTTTGATTTACTATGTGTCTTGAGCAGTGTAGCACATTTCTAGAGCTTAAAAGTGCATCTGGTTCAAAAATGCTTTGATTTTATGTTTACTGCTTTCTAATAAATATGATAAAAATTTGCTATTTCCTATTCAAAGCAGGAAAGATATGCTTTTGGTAAATTTTCTTACATTTTATTTTTCCAGAAAAATTTTCTAAAGTTCCTCCCTTTTTATTATGTTGTTTCCAGGTTGAAAATAATGAGAAAAAAATATTCTAAAGTCATAGATTGCTCTGCCTTACTCTCACCTTGGTAAGTACACAATTAACCCAACTGGGACATGGTCTAATAAACCATGCCATAAGAGTATGTCTTAGCTCAGAATACATAAGAAAATATCATCATATAGGTGGCTTATCTTTCTTGCTGCTCTAGAGGCTGGAAATCTGAGATCATGGTGGTGCCAGCACACTCTGCTTCTTGCGAGGACCCTCTTGCAGGTTGCAGACTGCTGACTTCTTGTTGTATCCTCATTCATATGGCAGAGAGTAAAGCAGAGGATACAAACCATCTCTCTAATCCTAATCCCATTTTAATCTAATCCCATTCACAAGGGGGTCCATGTTTAAGAACTTATTTAATACTAATGACCTCCCAAAGCCCCAACCTCCAAACCCATCACATCAGGGTTTGGTTTTCAACATATGAAATTTGGGGGGAAAGACATTTCAGTGCATAACACTGTTTATTCTGAAAACTCATAGGTATAAGTAACAGAGAAAGCAAACAGCCCATAGAAGGATGGATACCTCTTACTTAAATAGAATGGTAGTTTTGAGGAGAACCTTCTTAAATGCGAATTTCTGCAATTCTGTATTTTTGCAATTCTGTATTTCAATTTGTACAATTCCAGATTTGTACCAGATTCTTGAAATTCACATTACATTGCCATTGACATCAATCAATAGATAAAAGTTTATTGTAGGCAAGAGCATAAGACGTTTCAGATCAAATTTCCATCTTTGGGAAGTTAACCTACCTGGTACTAAACTAGATAAATTTTCTTTATGCATTCAGGAGAAAGACCATTCACTTACAGCTAAGCTGTGAAAAAAAAAATGAACATTTTATGACTATGCCTCTCACACAATTCGAGGTTTGAGGTTTGTATTTGAGGTTGTTCTTAATGACAATATTTGACAAGCAACCTCCATGATGATCCTAAGACAATTGACTTTAAGTCCTGCTACGTAAAGACCAGCCTCAGAGCTGTGCATGACAAGGGCTCAGATGAAGATAGAGAATTCATTCATTGGTCCCAGGCCAACCAGCCTCCAAGATTTCTGATAATGTATGCAGAGCATTTTATAAACATAAATCACCATCTGAGAATAAGGTCATAGAACTATAGAAATAATGACAGCTAATGTTTATTTCATGCTTACTAAGTTCCAGACATGCTAATAAGCACTTTACAACTATTATTTATTATCTTTGTTTTTTTAAGTGAGGAGATTGAAGCCTGAGAAGTTAATCTGTCCAGGGTCACAATGCTAGTGAGTCAGCAATGGAACCCTGGCAGTTCCATAATTCAGAAGTCTGTATTCTTAATCACACAATTGTGAATCAAAATGCTCTTATATAGATAATGAGACTCCTTCACCTTAAAAGGTACACCCAAACCTCCTACATGCTATTTATAACAGTCCTTAAAAATCAACTCATTCCTGAATATTTACATTTGTTATATATTACTGCTTAATGTATTATCTCAAAATGTGTCAGCTTACAACATTAAGCACATATTATCACACAGTTTCTGGGGATCAGGAATTCAAGATGAGGGGTCTGGCTTGTGGGCTTTCATGTTGCTCTCCAACAGTCATCTGAACATTTGATAGAGGCCAAGGACCTGCTTTAAGATGCTTCACTCACAGTGGCCTCCGTTTATTGTCACACATACCTCTTCATAAGGCTACTTGAGTGTTCTTATGATGTGATTAGCTGGCTTCTCCCAGAACAAGTGATCCAAAAAGGAGAGCAAGGCAGAAGCCATGTGTCTTTTGTAACCTAGCTTTAGAGGTCACATACCATACTTTTGCTATAGCCCATCATTACAAATAAATCACTAAGTCCAAACCAAACCCAAAGGGAAGAGAACTAGGTTCCACACTTTGAAGGGAACGCCAAAGAATTTTGGACATATTTTAAGCCCACCACTTACATCTATCTCATTGTAAATAATTTAAAATAATTTTTTCTTAATTTTTATTTATTTCTGAGAGAGAGTCAGCGTGAGCAGGGGAGGGTCAGAGGGAGAGGGAGACACAGAATTTGAAGCAGGCTCCAGGCTCTGAGCTAGCTGTCAGTGCAGATCCCGATGCAGGGCTGGAAACCATGAACTGTGAGATCATGACCTGTGCCGAAGTCGGACGCTTAACCAACTGAGCCACCCAGGCGCCCCTCATTGTAAGCAATTTAAATAACTCTGACTCTTTGTCACCTTTTCTGTCTTCTATCTTGGCTCTATCGTAATGTGCCAAAAGGGTTGAGCTAACCACTCAGCTGAACACTATGTCAACCTAGCCCAGGTCACCATTCATACCTACTGGAAGGTTTTCTACTAGAAAAAAGCACAAAAGCAGTCATTTACCTAAGTCCTGCCCTGCAGCCATGTGATACCCTGAATATCCTGTTTCTTTCACATTGACAAAATTGACAGATGAGCAAAGTTTATTTCAAATTGATTATCAGAAATTTTCCCTGAGTTGTAGAATCTTCTTTCTACCTGCCCTGGCCTGGGATTCCACAACTCAGGCAAGCAGGGTAAGTCATACATCCTTTAGTGCCATCTCCTCAGAACCTCACTCTCAGCTGACATAGAGTAAACTGACTCAATCTAAGCCAGAGTTTCTCAGCTTTGGCACTATTAATATTTGGAGATAGATAATTCTTTGTTGTAAAATTCATCTTGTGCATTATAAGATGTTTAGCAGCCTCCTTAGTCTCTACACATAAGATGCCAGTAGCACATCCCATTTGTGGTAAACAAAAATGTCTCCAGACATTGCCAAATATCTTGGGGGTGAGGATGGTGGGGTAAAATTGCCCTTAATTGAGAAAGATTAATCTAAGCTATTATGACTGAAATTGGTAAAATGAGTAAAATATGTGGTAATATCATCATCACATAAAACATATGCAGAGATGCCCCATAATTCATCTATAGGAAGGAATCCAAGATATTTGGAGTAAAACAAGGATTTCAGTAGAACTCAATTATTTAATTTATTTAGGTAGTATTTCTCCAGCTGTCACTTGGCTTTCCTTCTATTTGCTGATCTCTGGAAGAGAGAAGAAGCTCTAAATAGCAGGTTTTGACGTGTTATCTCAAGGTTACAAATATTAGAAGAATCTGAAACAAGATGGAGGGAAACAAAAATGAGAGGAAGTAGTATGAGAATAAGGGTGGTAGTAAAAATGAATTCATTATTTCCATGTTAAGATCATTTTAGGATATCTATGAGCTGTTAGCCTTATTTTTTAAGTTAACCTTAACTGAGAGGTAACCACGGACAAGTCACTTCACTAAACATTTTGCTCAAAATATTAACTAATTTAATTTTTAACAGCTCCATGCAGTAGATAGTATTATTTTCCTTTTGACACACGAAGAAGCTGAGGCAGAGATATTATCCTGAATAATAGCTAGTTTTAAAAATTCTTTCAAATCTTTCTCCCACTCCATGCTCCCTTAGGGTTCTGTTTTTGTTCTAATAGAACTTTTCACTTTTCTCTACAGTGAGTCACACTAAGCATTGAAAACTTGGAAAAAAGAATTACTGAAGTTCACAAGTATACCTAGCACTCCATTATCTGCAGGGAAATACTAAACCTAGAATTTGTAGGAAGAGAAATGTAACCTGACTAGAAATGCCAGTGTTAGTGCAAATAGGAAAGTGGCCTTATCTTCAAGTAGGTTGGAGAGAAATAGGCTGAGCCAAGCTGACAGGAGATCAAGACTGAAGGGTAATACAGGAGAAGGCAAAGTAAAAGGAGGTATTTTTGCAAGACAGGGGACAGCTACAGTTAAAACACAATTTAGAATTTAATAGAAAATTGACCCATGACCTTGAACTTATCCAAGGAAAGATATCAGCATTAGAATGTAGCTTTATTTATTTGTTTGTTTATTTATTTATTTTATGTTTTATTTATTTCTGAGAGAGAGAAAGACAGTGTGAGCAGGGAAGGGTCAGAGAGAGAGGGAGATACAGAATCTGAAACAGACTCCAGGCTCTGAGCTAGCTGTCAGCACAGAGCCCGAGCTGGGTTGGAGCCCACGAACTGCGAGATCATGATCTGAGCTGAAGTAGGATGCCTAACCTACTAAGCCACCCAGGCCCCCCTAGAATGTAGCTTTAAAAAGGTAATCCATTGGATGAGATCATGAATAATTGTTGAGTGATTACTTTCTGTGTCCAGTCATTCCCAGTGAATTACCCTCCTCACTTCCCCTTCTCGGAAACTATCAACAGCTTTCTACTGTCTTCTTGGGCTGGTGTTCAGGTCTTCTATAATCTGACCCTATTCTACCTCCTCAGCCTATTTTCCCTGAAATGCCTTTCCCACCTGTAGTTTCTTCTACTTAAACATCATTTTCTTCTACTTAAACTGCCTTTCCCTTAGTATTTGCTCTATTAAAAATTTATCCTCCTTCAGGCCTCAGATGAAATGTCTTCTCCTACATGACTCATAGCTAATTAACTCCAGTTGGAAATACCCCCTCACTTTGATATCTACAATACCCCATCTCTACCATTTTGAGGAAGGTTTAGAATTTGCCCTATATTATAATGTTATGTATCTGTGTATCTAGTCATCAAACAGATAACCTCTTTGTTTATGATTATTTACTTTTGAGAGAGAGGAGAGAGAGCAGAGAAACAGGGAGAGAGAAAATCCCAAGCAGGTTCCATGTTGAGCTCAGAGCCCCATGTGGGGCTCAGTCGCATACATCATGAGTTGTATGCTTGAGCTGACTGAGCCACCCAGGTGTCCTTAAACAGAGAACCTCTTAAGGGGAAGGAACAAGTTTTATTCCTCTTTTTCTACAAACTTAGAAAATCATAGTGCTCAATAAATATTTGTTGAATTAAGTTGAAATTTGAGTGTTTGACATCTTCATTTTTAAAGATTAAGTAAAACCTAAGCCAGCAGAAAATTTTCAACTTTCTGATATATGCTGCCAATGTCTTAATAACCTTGGCATTTGTAGAACATTTTTTATTTCTAAAGTGCTTTATAAGCAATTGCTAGTTAACCTTTCAGTTGCCCTGGTCCTGTTTATCAGGTAATAGGGTGATGATGCCATACCCCTTAGGATAACACTGGGGAGACTTTCCATGAACAAGTGAAGCTGGATGCTTTTCAGAGTACTGGGAGGCAAGAAACCAACAAATTCCAAATGCAATAACCTACCAGTCACCCCAGGGGAGCTTAACAAAGACTTTCTTTTCTGTTTCTTTTGTTTCTGTCTTATTATAGATGATATTATATTCCTATATCTAAGTGCTTATTTATATACATTCTACAAAATAACTCAAGTGTTGTCTAGTCTAAAAATCTATTTTTACATGAATTAAGTCCCAAATCCCAAGGAATAAATTATTGTGTATGGTTGTGTTGGAGAGAGAGACAGACAGAGCAAAATAACTTAATTAAATTCATTGAACAGCGTAATATCATAGGCATAGCCAATTTGTCTCTTTTAATGCTTATTTATTTATTTTGAGAGAGAGTGTGAACTCACACCTGCAAGCAGGGGAGTGGCAGAGAGAGAGAGAGAGAGAGAATCCCAAGCATCCCAAGCAAGATTCACTCTGTCAAGTGCAGGGCCCAACTTTGGGCTTGATCTCACAAGCCATGAGATCATGACCTGAGCTGAAATCAAGAATCAGATGCTTAACTGACTGAGCCACCCAGGTACCCCAGACATAGCCAATCTGAAGCCAAACTTTTATGTAAACGTCTAGATAAAAATCAGACATTTTATAAAACCAATTCTTCATTTTAATACAAGGAACAAATCTTGTTCTCTCTACAATAACCATTAATTCACAAAATAATTAGATTCTACAGAATTTTTAAGGTACATATCTACTAACTAGATATGCTATATAAACTAGAACACATGTGTACACAGATTTTCAGAGTCTGCCTACCTGAATAGAATCCTTCATATGCTCACAATGTGTTCCAGGATCTGTGTTTCAGCATCATCCACAGCTGCAGCTGACCTTGTTCCTTGAAAGCCTCCACTCCCACACCTTTGGTCATGTGTTAAGCAGAGTTTTCCTTTTTTGGCAGAAGAGTTTAAAGAGTACCTGTTTCATGAAGCCTTCTTTAGTTTTCTCTCCATCAGAATTACTTGCTCACTCGCCTAGGTATCATAAAATCATGTTTAATAGAATTTATTTAAAAATGTTAGCCAAACATTTGCTATATGTTAGGCACCATACTTCCATTAAACCTCTGCAACATCCTGCATTCTATTATGGTTAAATGTGTATGATAGTGTTTCTAAGAAATTGTACACATCTTGACCTGATAGAACTGATATTATCAACAACACATTTTTTGAAGAACTTTGTGTATACTAAGGCATTTATTATTTAAATTGGATAATACTTGAACACATTTCCAGTGGAAATAATGTTAAGCCCAGTAGGTATTCCCAGGTCAGGACATAAAAGTATATTAAGTTGGCCAAGGTAGGGGGAATTAAGCTTTCCCTTCAAAATTTCTTGTGAGTTTCTAAATTTATTTTTAAACAATGTCTGAATTTGGTGATAAGTATATCAGTCTTATGAGAAAATTATGCAAATAAGTTTGTATAGTGATATCTAGACTCATGCATAGCTTAAAAAATTAGAAGCAACTTACATTTCCAACAATAGAAATTTATTCATTAAATGTAACAATAAATTATGCTTTGTTCATATACTAGAACACTAAGAAGCCATTAAAAATTATGTTGTAAAAATTAGCATACTGTGAAAAAATATATTATTAAGTGAAAAAAATATGAACACTTTATAAATTTGTCTCTCATCCTAATATACCGAGGTTATTTTATGGCAATATTTTACAGGGAACCATCACTGTAATCTTAATTTGTCCTACATATTGAGATCTCAAGAACAACCTCAGGGTATGTGTGTATGTATTTGTGTGTGTGAAGGACCCAGAGGTAAATAGCTTTTTATTGCTTGGTAGGAGAATTGATTCATTAAGCCATTACAAACCAGGCTTATTATGAAAAAGTTGTTTTTAAACTTAAATCAAGAAGTTAAATTGAAAAAGGAAAAGTGGAAGAAAAACAAGAAGGAAAAGAATGGGAAGAAAGGGAAGAGGAGGAAAGGAAGAGGAAGGAGAAGAAAAAAGAAGAAGAAGAAGAAGAAGACCAGGGGGAAGACGAAGACAAAGACAAGAACGAAGATGAAGACGAAGGCGAAGATGAAGATGAAGGAGAAAAGAAGAAGAGGAGGAGGTGGGAGGGGAAGAAGAAGGAGAAGAAGGAAGAAGAAGAAGAAGAGGAGGAAGAGGAAAGAGGAGGAGAAGGAGAAGAAGAAGACGATGATGAAAGAAAGAAAGAAAGAAAGAAAGAAAGATCCAAGAAAGTAGAAGGGTGGACTTCAAACAGAAGAATGCAGAAATAAATAAAAGATAAAACAAAAAAAAAAACCTGAGGAGTTTTAAAAACCAAAAACTGATTTTTTGAAAAGCTAGTCAAATCAATAAATCCCTGGCAAAAAGTGAACAAGACAAAAAAGAGAGAAGACATGAACTGTCAATTTTAGGAGTTAAAAGAAGGACTTCACTAGAGATATTGCAGATACTAAAAAGATAGATTAAATGAACAAATATCTTAAAGAATCCAAGTAACCAAAACTGACAGAATAAAACAGAAAACCTAAATGCATCTGTATCTATTAAAAAACTGTATTCTATAATTTAAAACATTTCACAAAGAAAACTCCTGGACCAAATGACTTCATTAGTAAATTCTCTCAAATATATAACATCAATCTTATGCAAACTCTTCCAGGATTTTAAAAAGAAAGTGCATGCACTTCCTATGATGCCAGCATAACTTTGATATCAATACTTGTCAAGAATATTACAAGAAAAGAAAATAGCATTAAATTTTCTCTCACAAAAGGGGCTCAGTATGATTGAGATGATGGCTCAGTCAGTTAAATACCTGATTTTGGCTCAGGTCATGATCTCATGGTCTGTGAGTTTGAGCACTGAGTAGGGCTCTGTGCTGACAGCTCAGAGCCTGGAGCCTGCTTCAGATTCTTGTCTCCCTCTCTCTCTGCCCCTCCTCCACTAGCACTCGGTCTCTGTCTCTGTCTCTGTCTCTCTCTCTCTCTCTCTCTCTCTCTCTCTGTCTCAAAAACAAACATTAAAAAATTTTTAAAAATTTCTCTCACAGGATAGATTGTGATTTTCTATAAACCTTGCAATTCTGGTGCTATAAGATTGAGTGAATATTTTCTGGGGCAGGCTGGCACCCAGCCCTAGTCTCTGGACATCGGCAGCAGTGCAGTCTTGAGAACATTCCTGGGGGTGGGCTGGCACCAGGCCATTGCTTGATGAGACCCTTCCCCAGAAGGTCTGAGTGAATCAAAGCCAGAGTTCCTCAGGAGTGAGATAAAACCTCATTTCAGATAAAACTCAAGGAGGGAGGTGCCGTCTGGCAGGCTGACAGCTTGGTCACAGACAGTGTAGAAGCAGGAAGTGGATGGAAACCAGAGACAAAGAAGAGATACTTGATTGCCAGTCGTGGAGAGCACAGAGTTCCGTACTAGAGACTTGATAGTTGGGTGATGCCATCTTCACCCCTACCACACATGCACATACACACCTACACACACCACAGGAATCCACCCCAGTAAGCTAAACAATGTCATCTAGTGGAGAATGGAGCCATTACACTAAACCCTGCCCAACTGGGCCAACAAAACTCTTGACAAACATGTCTGTCCACCTGCTTAGTTAATGGACTATAAAGCGCTTCATAGCTTGACATCTACAGGAAACCAGATGTGATTTCAATCATACTTCATTCTGTTCGCTGGTATTTTTATTCATTTCTTTTTCTTTTTCTTTTCTTTTTTTATTCTTGAATACAGAAAGAGAAAAAAATCTATTTTTATTTTCCATTTTTATTAAAAAATTTTTTTCTTTATTTTTTCTACTATACTTTTTACTTTTTTGTAAATTTTTTAAATTCTATTTTATTTTCACCATTTCATTTTCTTCTATTCTTTTTTCAAAAGTTCAAATGTTTTCCCTTTTTCTCTTTTTTCTTTTCCTGTTTTTCTTTTTTCTTTTTTTTCTTATCTTTTCCTTTTTTCTCAAATCTATCAAGCTTTTTCAACGAGACCAAAACACATCTAAGATTTAGCATACTTCATTTGATTTCTTTCTGCCATTTTTAATTTTAATATTTTTACCTTATTAATCCCATTTCTTCCTCCAAAATGACAAAATGAAGGAATTCACCCCAAAAGAAAGAACAGGAAGAAATGACAGCTAAATGACTTAATCAACACAGTTACAAGCAAGATGTCTGAACCAGAATTTAGAATCACCATTATAAGAATACTAGCTGGGGTTGAAAAAAGCATAGAATCTCTTTCTGTGGAAATAAAAGAAATAAAATCCAGTCAGGATGAAATTTAAAAAATGTTATAACTGAGGTTCAATCTCAAATGGGTGCCACACCCTTAATTCAAGGATGGATGAAGCAACGCAGTGAATCAGCAATATAGAGAACAAACTTATGGAGAATAGTGAAACAGAAAAAAAGAGGGAAACTAAGGCAAAAGAGCACGATATAAGAATTAGAGAACTCAGCTACTTATTAAAAAGATATAGCACCCAAGTCATAGGAGTCCCATAAGATGAAGAGAGAAAAAAAGGGGTAGAAGGTTTACATGAGGAAATCATAGTGGGGAAAACTTTCCTAACCTGGGGAAAGATACAGACATCAAAATCCAGGAAGCACAGAGAATTCCCATTAGATTCAACAAAAACCAAACATCAACAAGGCATATAATAGTCAAATTCACAAAATATTCAGGCAAGGAAAGAATCATGAAAGCAGCAAGAGGAAAAAAATCCTTAACCTGCAAGGGAAGACAGACCAGGTTCGCAGCAGACTTGTCCACAGAAACTTGGCAGGCCAGAAAGGAGTGGCAGGATATATTCAATGTGCTGAATCAGAAACATATGCAGTCAAGAATTCTTTATCCAGAAAGTCTGTCATTCAAAATAGGAGAGATAAAAATTTTCTCAGACAAACAAAAACTAAAAGCATTTGTGGCCACTAAATCAACCCTGCAAGAAATTTTAAGGGAGACACTGTGATGGGAGAAAAAGAAAAAAAAAAAAAAAAAAAAAGACCAAAAGCCACCAAGAGTAGAAAGAACCGTAGAACATCACTGGAAACTCCAACTCTACAGGCAACATAACAGCAATAAATTTATATCTTTCAGTACTCACTCTAAACGTCAATGGGCTAAACACTCCAATCAAAAGACATAGGGTAACAGAATGGATAAGAAAACAGGATCTATCTATATGCTGTTTACAAGAGACCCATTTTTGACCCAAAGACACCTTCAGATTGATAGTAAGGGGGGGGGGTGCCTGGGTGGCTTAGTTGGTTAAGCGTCCAACTTTTGCTTAGGTCATGATCTCACGGTTCGTGGGTTCGAGCCCCGCGTCGGGCTCTGTGCTGACTGCCAGCTCAGAGCCTGGAGCCCATTTCAGAGTCTGTGTCTCCCTCTCTCTCTGACCCTCCCCTGCTCATGGTGTCTCCCTCTCTCTCCTAGAAATAAATAAAAATATTTAAAAAAAACAGATTGATAGTGAGGGGATGGAGAATGATCTATTATTCTAATATTGACAAAAGAAAGCTGGAATAGCCATAATGATATCAGACAATCTAGACTTTAAATTAAAGTCTGTAATAAGAGATGAAGAAGGTTATTATACCATAATTAAGGGGTCTATCCACCAGGAACATCTAACACTTGTAAACATTTATGCTACAAAGGTGGGAGTACCCAAATATATAAATCAATCACAAACATAAAGAAACTCATTGATAATAATACCATAATAGTAGGGGACTTTAATACCCCACTTATGGCAATGAGCAGATCATCTAAACAGAAAATCCACAAGGAAACAATGGCTTTGAATGACACACTGGACCAGATGAACTTAACAGATAAATTCAGAATATTTCATCCTAAAGCAGCAGAATACATATTCTTAACCAGTGCACATGGAACATTCTCCAGGATAGATCACACAAATCAGCCCTCAACAAGTACAAAACGACTGAGATCATACTGTGCATATTTTCAGACCACAATACTATGAAACAAAATCAACTACAAGAAAAGTTTGGAAAGATAACAAATACATGGAGACTAAAGACCATCCTACCGAAGAATGAATGGCTAACCAAGAAGTTCAAAGGAAATTAAAAAGTACATGGAAGCCAATGAAAATGATAACATTGTAGCCCAAAACCTCTGGGACACAGCAAAGGAGTCCTAAGAAGAAAGTATATAGCAATCCAGGCCGTTCTAAAGAAGAAAGAAAGGATTCAGACACATAATTTAACCCTACACATTAAAGAACTGGAAAAAGAAAATCAAATAAAACCCAAAACCAGCAGAAGCCAGGAAATAATAACAATTAGAGAAGGATTCACTACTATTGAAACAAACAAACAAAAACAGAACAGATCAATGAAACCAGAAGCTGGTTCTTTGAAAGAATTAACAAAATTGATAAGCCACTAGCCAGTATGATCCAAAAGAAAAAGGAAAGGACCCAAATAAATAAAAATCAAGAATGAAAGAGGAGAGATCACAACCAACACTGCAGAAATACAAGCAATAATAAGAGAATATTATGAGTAATTAAAATAGGCAATCTGAAACAAATTGACAAATTCCTAGAAATATATGAACTACCAAAACTGAAATAAGAAGAAATAAAAGATTTGAACAGACCCATAACCAGTAAAGTAATCGAATTAGTATTGAAAAATCTCCCAAAAAACAAGAGTCCAGGGCCAATGGCTTTCCAGAGGGAACACTTCCAAACATTTAAAGAGTTAACACCTATTTTTTGAAGCTGTTCCAGAAAATAGAAATGGAAGGAAAACTGTCGAACTAATTCTATGAAGCCAGCATTACCTTGATTCCTAAACCAGACAAAGATCCACTAAAAAGGAGAACTACAGACCAATTTCCTCAATGAACATGTATGCAAAAATCCTCAACAAGATACTAGCCAACCAGATCCAACAATACATTTAAAGAATTATTCACCAGGACCAAGTGGGATTTAAACCCAGGATGGAGGGCTGGTTCAATATCTGCAAAAACAATCAATGTGATACATCACATCAATTAAAGAAAGGACAAGAACCAAATGATCCTCTCAATAGATGCAGAGAAAGCATTTGACAAAATACAGCATCCTTTCTTGATAAAAACCCTCAAGAATGTAGGGATAGAAAGATCAGCCTTAGGGTCATAAAAATCATATATGAAAGCACTGCTAATATCATCATCAATGGGGAAAAAGAGAGTTTTTCCCTTAAGTTAGGAACATGACAGGGATGTCTACTCTTACCACTGTTATTCAACCTAATATTGGAAGTCCTTGTCTCAGTTGCAATCAAACAACACGAAGGGGTAAAAGGCATTCCAATCAGTAAGGAGGAAGTTGAACTTTCACTCTTCACTGATGACATGATACTGTATATGGAAAACCCAAAATATTCCACCAAAAAACTGCTAGAACTGATCATGAATTTAGCAAAGTGGCAGGATATAAAATCAATGCACAGAAATCAGTTGCAATCCTATACACCAACAATGAAGCAACAGAAAGAGAAATCAAGGAATTGATCACACTTAGAACTGCACCAAAAATACCTAGGAATAAACCTAACCAAAGTGGTGAAAAATTTATATACTGAAAATTATAGAAAGCTTATCAAAGAAATTGAAGAGGACACACACACACACACACACACACACATACACACACACACAAATGGGAAAATATGCCATGTTCATGGATAGGAAGAACAAATATTGTTAAAATGTTGATACCCAGGACAAATTACATATTCAATGTAATCCCTGTCAAAATACCACCAGCATTCTTCACAGAGTTAGAACAAACAATCCTAAAAGTTGTACGGAACCAGAAAAGACCCTGAATAGCCAAAGCAATCTTGAAGAAAAGCCAAAGCAGGAGGTGTCACAATCCCAGACTTCAAGCTGTATTACAAAGCTATAATCATTGAGGCAGTATGGTACTGGCACAAAAACGGACACTCAGATCAATGAAACAGAAAAGAGAACCCAGAAATGGACCCACAAATGTATGGCCAACTAATCTTTGACAAAGCAGGAAAGAATATCCAATGGAATAAAGACAGTCTCTTCAGCAAATGGTGCTGGGAAAACTGGACAGCAACATGCAGAGAAATGAACCTGGACCACTTTCTTACACCATACACAAATATAAACTCAAAATGGATGAAAGACCTAAATATAAAACAGGAAGTCATCAAAATCCTAGAGATGAAAACAGGCAAAAAATTCTTTGATCTCGGCTGCAGCTACTTCTTACTCCACACTTCTCCAGAGGCAAGGGAAACAAAAGCAAAAATGAACTTTTGGAACCTCATCAAAATTAAAAGCTCTGCACAGTGAAGGACACAATCAGCAAAACTAAAGGCACCGACAGAATGGGAGAAGATGTTTGCAAATGACATATCAGGTAAATGGTTAGTATCTAAAATCTTTACAGGACTTATCAAACTCAACAACCAAAAAACAAGTAATCCAGTGAAGAAATGGGCAAAAGACATGAATAGACACTTCTCCAAAGAAGACATCCAGCTGGCTAACAGACACATAAAAACAAGTGCTCAACATACTCATCATCAGGGAAATACAAATTAAAACCACAGTGAGATACCATCTCATATCAGTAAGAATGGCTAAAATTAACAAGTCAAGCAACAGCAGATACTGTTGATGCATAGAAAGAGGATCTCTTTTGCACTGCAGGTGGGAATGCAAACTGCTGAAGCCACTCTGGAAGACAGTATGGAGGTCCTCAAAAAATTAAAAGTAGAACTACCCTGCGACCTAGCAATTGCACTGTTAGGTATTTATCCAAGGGATATAGGTTGCTGTTTTGAAGGGGCACATTCACCCCAATGTTTATAGCAGCACTATCAACACTAGCCAAAGTATGGAAAGAGTCCAAATGTCCATTGAAGGATGAATGGATAAAGAAGATGGAGTATTACTCAGCATTCAAAAAGTATGTAATCTTGCCATTTGCAACTACATGGATGGAACTAGAGGGTATCATGCTAAGCGAAATTAGCCAGAGAAATACAGATATCATATGACTTCATTCATATAAGTACTTTAAGATACAAAACAGATTAACATAAGGGAAGGGAAGCAAAAATAATATAAAAATAGGGAGGGGAACAAAACATGAGAGACTCCTAAATACAGAGAACAAACTGAGGGTTGCTGAAGGGGTTGTGGGTGGGTCGATGGGCTCAATGGGTAAGGGGCATTATAAAGGACATTGGCTAGGATGAGCACTGGGTGTTATACATAGGGAATGAATCACTGGAATCTGTTCTTGAAATCATTACAGCACCATATGCTAACTGACTTGGATGTAAATAAGTAAGTAAGCATCTGTGGCAATAGAAGTCAGAGAAGTGTATAGGGGAGGAGGTTGATGACTTAAGAGGAATGAGAGAGGCTTCTCAGATAACAGCAAAATTCTCTCTGTTTGGAATGTGACTACACATGTAGATTCACTTTAGAAAAATTAATGGAGCCCTATAAATGAGAACAGGATATGATGCATGAGATAAAGGAAATAATGTAACATCAACAAAGTTAAGTAAAAACCCTGATGTCCTGAATTTGACTTTGAAATGTCTAAATCAATTCATTATTAAATTTTACACATCCACTGAAAACACCTACTGGGATACAATAATCCATGGGTGTCTCACAGTTCTGCACATCTTGTGCAGAGGCTTTGTTTGGCTCTCCTTTGTTCCCAACTATTATCTTAAGTATGTTTGTATAGAGAAAAACCTTGGAAGATACAGTTTCTTCCTCCACAGCAAAGGGCAGACATGTTTACTGCCTATTAGAAAATATTCAGACTCTTTAAACTGAGTGTTTTTCTTCAGTAATATGCCCACCTCATGTGCAAGTATCATCTGGCCTTCCTTGTGGAAAATGGGGTTTGAGATACTGCTGCAAAAATGCTTATACTCTGGCTACTTCCACTGAGTTAAATAATAAACTTTTAAAATCTTTGACCTAGGAGTCTCTGGTCTTCTACCAACATTGGTGAAATATGGAAGGGGGAATTTATTAGCTTAAAAGTGGATAAAACCAAATTCTTCATAGTTCTTTAAAATGCCTAGAAACAGGATCCTGTCTTGAAAGAATAGAATAACTAACTCTATCACCCAGATAATATCATTTCTAAACACCTTTTCCTATTGAAAGTAACCAGGGCTCCTGGGAGAAATGGTTTATTCCAGTTCTGGGACAAAAAATGTATTAAATGATTCTGGAGCATCTTAGTATCCCAGAAAACAAAGAAAATGAAGCCACCATGATTAGAAACATGTCAGAAGGACTCAGGAATCAATATAAATAAGCACCCAATGGAACAATTTGAGCATCAGAAAGGATGCTGACTACAATACATTAAAACATGCCAAGCATGTTTAAGTCCATAACAATAAGATTTTTAAAAATCTCATTGATCACCTTTGAAGTATTCTAAGAAAGCAAAACATAATTTTGAAAACTGGTAAGTAAAGTAAAATAATCCAGAATTTTTCTGCTTTCCCTACATGCACTATACTTGAGCAGAAGCAAACTGTTAATGAAATTTCTCTATGTAGCTAAACCAACTATTAAGTGAATTTTCATGTCATCATTTTACAGTGATGACAGAAACATAAATAGTCAAATTTTATGTACCTCCTGGTGGAAGTACCTAGCACCACCTATGAAGTAATTTTGCCATAATAATTAAACATAATTCTAATGAAGCCTCTAGCTCTAACTGCCAATTTACAGGAAATAAGGGCAGAAGTACATGTAAATGATAATACAGGAGCACAATTCACAAATTGTATAGGTCAAATAGCCAATTTATTAACAACAAAAAATCAGCATGAAAAAAGTAAGGATGAATACCTACAGATGAAATGAGACTGTCTTGATGCCTATTCAAACAAACTGCAAAAACAAAATTAATATTTACAAACTAATAGAGACATAAGATCACTTTATATTTGATATTAAAGAAGTATTAGTTATTTGAGGGAAATTATGAAGATAACAGAGTAGCTACATTTTAAAAGGAAAGTAAGCCCTTGCCTTTCAAATACAGCCTGAAATTATATACAGGTGAAAGATGATATCTGGGGTTTTATTTTAAAATAATCCCACAGGGAGAGAGGAAATAGAGCAAATATTGTGATGATGAGCTGTGGGTGCCTGCGAATTTGTTGTAATCTCTACTTTTGTGATTGTTTGATATTTTCTATACTAAAGAGTTTTTCAAAACAGAGTAAGCTTGTCATCATCATTATGTTGAGGAAATAACCAACAGAAAAGAATTCCTAAGGGGAAATCCATGCTGAAGTATGGATTTCTCAATTGAGCATTCAACTCTGCCATCTACCATAAAAAAAACGTGCCCATCTTAAGGTGATGGTACACTGAAATGAATTAGTCTCTAACAGGTTGCTTGCAGCATTTAAACTGCTTATGGGAAATACTGCGCTGGCATAATTCACTTTACAATTACCCAGGAGCACTTCATAGCCCAAGCTAGTCTAAATTCATTGGAGTAAGTTACCAAGGAATTAATTACCATCCAATTTATCACTTCTTCATATCATCTAAGCTGCTGAAGAAACTGGTTACCTGGAAATTTATGTATTTTTTGAATGCTTGTCAAATTTAATTTACATTGAGTTGAAAAGCAGAATTAACAAGCATTTTCCTAATTTTTGTGCCTAAAGAGCCACAGGTGTGTCTTCTACAAGGACAGCTGATTGTAATAAGTTGAAGTAATCCTACCCTCTGTTGCTGTGCAGTCAAGGCTATCAGAATTTAACATCTCAAAGGACATAACTGCAGAAATCTCCACTGAATTTAGCAGCTGTCAACAGCTAATTGCCTAGTAGCAGCCCTGGTTTACTCATACCATGGCGACTGATTTGAGATTTGGACTGGTGTTTGATGTGTACCTGTATTAATACAAAATCAAAGTCCCTTCGATTTGCTTTCTTCACCAATTTCTTTAGAAGGAATAAATTTGGGTGTCCTGACACTAAGAAAAGGATCTCAGGAGGCTCAAAGTGTACCTTTATGTTTTATGTCAAAATATAAATACTGATATTCAAATATCATTTTCTGATTTCCCATTATTTTGTCTCATTTAAGTTTTGCTCTCCATATAGCTGTCGGACTTAACAAATAAAAATATAAGACACTCAGTTAAATTTGAACTTCAGATAAACAATGAATTTTTAGTATAACTATGTCCCATGCATATTTAATATTTAAGGATGTTTCATGCAATATTTGGAACATGCTTATACTAAAAAAGCAGTTCATGTTTATCTGATATTCAAGTTTATGTGCATGTGCTGTATTTTATCTGGGAACCCTACCCATCTCTATCATCATTAGCAATAAAGTTTCTGAAATTTTCAAAGGAGATGAGCATTTTTACATCTATTCTGGCTGAATGGATAACTGTGTCGTCTGGTGTGGTATCTCAAGGGGATCATTGTTGAGAGACAGCCAACTACATACATTCTTTCAAACTCAACCTCAGGAACAAATTCTCACCTGAGAAACAAAATCATTAGAGTAGTTTAGTTTTACAGATAGATTCACTTGGAAAGAGAGTTAAAATTCCATTCACTGTGGAGTACCTTGGCATCCTATGCAAAGCATGTTCTGACTTTTCTCTGTAACTTGGGGGCAACCACCATCTTGCTGAAGAAATCAATTCAGAATTGCTTCTCAAATTTTAAGAGTATGCAAACCACTTGGGGATCTTGTTAAAATCGAGATTCTTATTCAATAGGAATGAATTCTGCATTTCTAACAAGATTCCAATGCTGCTGATCCACATACCACAATTTGAGAAGCAAGGGACTAAAGAGGTCTATATAAGAGTTACTGTGGAAAGTTTGATACCAAGAGAAGCTGCTAAATGTCAAGGACTCAAGTCTCAGGAAGGCCTTGAGAATCAAGGCAAGTGAATTCTGCTTAAACCTGGGAATATAGCCAAACTTTGATCAAATAATGATTGATAATGTACTGAAGCCTTCTCTACTTGTATATAACCCTTGCCTGAGATAAGTAATAGAAATAAGTAATTGAAACCTGAGACAGAAGACTAATATTTATGAAAAGTATTTTGAAAGATAAGCAGTCCATAAATATCTAGATCAGGAGCTCTTACCTTAAGATGCATGGAATTTAAATGATGCAGAAATAGATTGGGAGGGGCTCAGGAACCTCCTGACAGTTTACACAAAATTGGGTGTTAATACTGCAGGGATGATATTTAAAATATTTAACCACCAGTATGATTCAGGCATCACCCAGTAGGAATGAATGCTTGACCAGTCCAAACAGTTGCCAGCCAGTATGCAATCATCCCAAGTGAATATCGACTCTATGTTTTTCCACAAATAGTTTCTATAACTTTCATTAGGTTTTCAAACTAGTTAGTGATCCAGCAAAGATCCTAAACCATAGCTGTCAGTGGATTGTATCAGATGACAGAAAGCAATACATATCAGTTATCTGGATATATTAAGTGACTGATGAATGTTAGTGTGTGGTTATTAGGATAATTCTTAAAAATTGCTTTCATAGAGTTAGATTTTAGAGTTAAATTATCAGCTTTTACCAAGGACTGATATAAGAGTTTCATGAAGTCAGTTACTAAATTTTCCTAAAACCTGTACCTATTACACCTCATTGTCTGGCTTACATGAAACAGTTGTAAATCAATTCACTCAAAGTCAATTCAGGAAACATACATTTTGCAAGTTTACTTTTTTAAGAAACGGTTTCATTTCCATTGGCTAGTGTTTGTTTTGTTTTTATAACATGATTTTGAAGTATATGTATTCACCCTTACTTCCCATTGTTATAGAGGGTTTGAGCGTCAAAGGGATGACACTCAAATTGAAGGCACTTATCCAGAGCATGCCTCAAATGAGTGTGTATCACTAGTCTTTCACTCAATTTTTCTTACTCCCAGCTTTCTGTCCCTGTATTGTCTTCCTTATCCTCACAATCTAACTCTGAGTTTTGTTAGATCTGTGCCAGGGCTTCACTGTGTTCCAGACCCAGACTGGTCTTTCTTTTTTAAAGTTTTTATTTAAATTCCAGTTAGTTAATATATAGTATAATATTAGTTTCAGGTATGCAATTTAGTGATTCAACGCTTCTAAACAACACCTAGTGCTTATCACAAATGCACTTCTTTTTAAAATTTTTTAAAATGTTTTATTTATTTTTGAGACAGAGAGAAACAGAGCATGCACAGGGACAGGGCAGAGAGAGGGGGACAAAGAATCTGAAGCAGGCTCCAGGCTCTGAGCTATCAGCACAGAACCCGATGCAGGGCTCAAACCCATGAACTGTGAGATCATGACCTGAGCCGAAGTCAGATGCTCAACCGACTGAGCCACCCAGGTGCCCCAAACATACGCACTTCTTAACATAAATCTGATCATGTTAAAAAAAAAACTTCATGAATATTGGACTTCTACTTCTGGGAAGATGGAGTAAAAAAACTTTTACCTATTGCCTCTCTAAACTAAAAAACTTTTACCTATTGCCCCATGAAACTAAAGCCCCTGTATGTTATATAAAAAAACAAACATAGGGGCACCTGAGTGGCTCAGTCTGTTAAGGGGTCAACTTCAGCTCAGGTCATGATCCCACAGTTCGTGAGTTCAAGCCCTGTGTTGGGCTCTGGGCTGACAGTTCTGAGCCTGGAGCCTGCTTCGGATTCTGTATCTCCCTCTCTCTCTCTGCCCTTCCCTGCTCATGCTCTGTCTCTCTGTCTCTCAAAAATAAATAAATGTTAACAAAATTAAACACACAAACAAACATAAGAAGACTGTGAAAGATGGAGAGAAGAAGGGAGAGTGGTTAGGAAACTTGACTTGAGAAATGGCACAGTAGTAGGTTCCCTGCTTTTCTTTTACCAGATACATGCCAGACTAGGTTCTGGAGAAACCAGTAACCCAGAAATGTAAATGGAGCTGGGTGGGGGCGGGGGGTGGGGGGTGGGAAACAACCCTCCAACAAAAAGCTTGCTCTTTCTAGTCAAAGGACCAGGAAAGGTACAGCCTAGATAGAAAACTTTTAGACCCTAATTTATTCCAGACAAATACCATAGAAATGATCCTACCTCCACATACCCAAAAATAATGAAGTGGAATCCTAGACTGCTACACTTGAAAGGTGAAGGCATCTTAACACTCCTACTGGTGTTTTGTTACAAAAGTCAAGTAGGAAGCCAAGACTCTCATCCTCACCATCTGGTAACTTCCCCATGCCTGACAACATTATTAGAGATTACATAGAAGCTTGGATTTTTACTATTATCCAGCAGAAATGAGGTGCTCCTTTCCTTCCCTCTGGAGTATTGTCAGAGGAGGCCTAGGAGAAAGTTAGGACTTTCAATGCTGTCCAATATAACACAACCATCTTAAACATGGTGTCAGTGAGAAACATGTGGGAAGCTTAAATTCTTACCCTTGGCCAACTGTAATGAGGAATCAACAAAGTCTGAGTGGGATACTTGGACTTATAATTCCATTTGGTGCCCACCTCCTGCCCCACTTCCCTTGCTAGACTAGTTATAGAGAAAGTCAGCTAAAATACAATTGATTTATAACTTAATATGAACATGTCCAGGTTTCAATGTAAAAAGAAAATAAAACAAAACTGAAAACCAGGAAGACCTCAGACTGAATGATAAAACATAATAGATGCCAATACCAAGATGACAGAGATGATAGAATTATCTGATAAATGTTTTAAACAGCTATGATAAAAATGGTTGAGCAAGCTGTTACAAGCACACTTAAAACAAATGAAAAAGGAAAAAGAGTCTTAACAAAGAAGGGGCCCCTGGGTGGCTTAGTCGGTTAAGCGTCCGACTTTCGCTTAGGTCATGATCTCCGGTTCTTGGGTTCGGGCCCCGCGTCGGGCTCTGTGCTGACTGCCAGCTCGGAGCCTGGAGCCTGTTTCAGTCTGTGACTCCCTCTCTCTCTGACCCTCCCCTGCTCACGCTGTCTCTCTCTCTCTCCTAGAAATAAATAAAAAAAAAAAGAGTCTTAACAAAGAAATAGAAGACATACAGAAAATCCAAATGGAAATTTTAGAACTGAAAAATACGATAACCAAAATTAAAAGTTCAGAGCCTGAACTCAACACCAGAAAGGAAGAAATAATAGAAAGAATCAGTGAATGGGAATGCAAACTGGTGTAGCCCCTCTGGAAAACAGTATGGGGCTCCTCAAAAAATTAAAAATAGAACTACCCTAAGACCCAGCAATTGTACTACTAGATTTACTACTATTTATCTAGTAGGGATACAGGTGTGCTGTTTTGAAGGGACACATGCACCCCAGTGCTTATAGCAGCACTATCAACAATAGCCAAAGTATGAAAAGAGCCCAAATATCCACAATGGATGAATGGATAAAGATATATATATATATATATACACACAATGGAGTATTACTCAACAGTCAGAAAGAATGAAATCTTGCCATTTGCAATGACGTGGATGGAACTAGAGGATATGCTAAGCAAAAGAGAAAGTCAAATATCATATGGCTTCACTCATATGAGGAGTTTAAGATACAAAACAGATGAACATAAGGGAAGGGAAGCAAAAATAATATAAAAATAAGGAGGGGGACAAAATATGAGACTCTTAAATATGAAGAATAAACAGAGGGTTATTGAAGGGGTTGTGGAAGGGGGGATGGGCTAAATGGGTAAGGGGCATTAAGTAATCTACTTCTGAAATCATTGTTGCACTATATGCTAATTAACTTGGATGTAAATTTAAAAAATAAATTAAATTTAAAAAATAAAACTGTCATAAACATGTAACAAATACTTGTGTGAACATATATTTGTAACACTTGGATAATGAAAGACTAGAACACCTGAGTCATGAAATAAACTTATTTAAAGTTACAGAAATTACAAAAAAAGAAAAACATAAAAAAAATTAAAAAATAAAAGAGATAATTATCTTTCCAGACCAATTAAGAAAAGTATCAAAAAACTTGGAAATAAAAGATCTTTTTTAAGCAGGTGAAAGATATCTATAAAAAATTTACAGATAATATATTAAATGTTAAACAACAGAATGTTTTCCCCATAATAAATGTGTTGGCTCTCATCATTTCTATTTTACATTGTGCTGGAAAATCTAGCCATAATGCAAACAGAAAAAAAAACAACTATAAGACTAATGGAAAAGCACAATTCTTTTTATTTGTAGATGGCATGATTGCCTAACTGGAAAATCCAATGAACCTTCAAAAAAGCATCTGGAAGTAATAAGTTAGATTATCAAGTTGGTGGAATACAAGATGATGACATAAAATCTATTGCATTTCTGTGCATTAGTAAAATACAATCCAAAATTGGGATTAAATTTAGGTTGCTATTTCAAACTTGACTACTGGACCATAATAACCTGACTATGCCTCTTGGAAGGGTGAGATGGGGTGATGTGCATGGCAGCTACACATTTAACACATATCATGGTTTTGGCCCCTGTTATTTCAATTTTTTTTAAAAGATTTTAGGTAAATTTAATTTACAGTAACATAAAAAATTAAATATTCAAGAATAAATCTGAAAAAGGTGGGTAAAACTCAATCAAAACAAAGACATTATTGAGAGAAATTTAAGATTTAAATAACTGGGGGCGCCTGGGTGGCTTAGTCGGTTAAGCTTCCGACTTTCGCTTAGGTCATGATCTCCTGGTTTGTGGGTTCGAGCCCCGCATCGGGCTCTTTGCTGACTGCCAGCTCGGAGCCTGGAGCCTGTTTCAGTCTGTGACTCCCTCTCTCTCTGACCCTCCCCTGCTCACGCTGTCTCTCTCTCTCTCCTCGAAATAAATAAAAATATTTTAAAAAAAAAAGAAGATTTAAATAACTGGAGAGATATATCATATTCATGAATTTGAAAACCCAAGATATCAATTCTTTGCAAGTTTATCTAAGTTCAACCCCATCACAATTAAAATCCTAGAAGTTTAAAAAAAAAGAATCAGGCATTGGAAGATAGAGTAATAGAAATTACACAATCTAAACAACGGACAGAAAACAAACTGGGAAAAAAAGAAAAAAGATTTTCAGGGACCTGTGGGACTATAATGAAAGATCTAACATTCATGTCACTGGGATCCTGGAAAGCATAGAGGAACAAGGTGGAGCTGAAACATACTCAAAGAAATAATGACTGAAAACCTTTTAAAGTTGGTAAAAGACATAAACCTACAGATTCAAAAAGCTGATCAAATCATGAATAGGATAAATCTAAAGTAAACTACACCAAGACACATCAAAATTAAACTTCTGAACATAAAGGCAAAGAAAAAATCTTGAAAGCAGTAAAGCAATACTTATACAAAATGCAATACAATACAAAAGGGGAGAGAATTCAAATGAATGGCAGAAGATTTCTCATTAGAACCATGAAGATCAGCAAGACACAATATGTTTCAAGTGCTGAAAAAAGAAATTTCAACTCAGAATTCTCTATTAGTGAAAATGTTAGCCATTTAAAACTCGACTCATAAGTTCTGCCCTGGCCTAAACAAACTTCCTAAATGACAGAGGAATATATCTCTATTAACACAGTTCCCAGCACCTAACTGGGCATAGCTATAAATCTGATGCTGAATTAGCATTCTTAGGTCATTATAACTTTTTAGCATTTTATCTTTAAAATGATTTTGCTAAGATATGTACTTTTATTAATATATTGGCAACATATATATACTTGCTAGAGACAGAGTAACATCGTATAGGTTAAAATCTTGTAGAGAGACATGGTTGTGGTTTGTTATAAAGGGGAAATATTTGGAAAGCATTGTTGCTCACGATTAAACAGAATGCCTGACCCTCTTAGCAAAGAATGCAGTCAAGTTTCTGTTAGTATAGCAGGTTGAGGTCTTTGATTCTGTAACATTTTAATTACCAGAAGTTGGAACAAAAATATCAGCATAAGCCATTAAGTTAAAATGATCAAGGGGCGCCTGGGTGGCTTAGTCGGTTAAGCGTCCGACTTTCACTTAGGTCATGATCTCGCGGTTCGTGGTTCGAGCCCCGCGTCGGGCTCTGTGCTGACTGCCAGCTCAGAGCCTGGAGCCTGTTTCAGTCTGTGACTCCCTCTCTCTCTGACCCTCCCCTGCTCACGCTGTCTCTCTCTCTCCTTGAAATAAAAAAAAAAATGATCAAAAGACAGAGATGGCAGTCTACACAATGTAAATGTTCTCTAGATTTTATTCAACTTTAAGAAGTGCGCTAGCTGAAGAAATATGACAACTCCAACCTGTAGACCTATACTTTTGGGTTATAGTCAGGGTTTCCCTTGTATAAAACTAAATGGGCCATGTTAAACTGGCTAGCTGTTTACCCAACCCATTTTTCTTCCTGGGCACTTAGCTAGACTACATTTTCCAGACTCCCTTGCCTTCAGGCATGCCATCATATGACTGAGTTATAGCCAATGTAACGTGAAATAAAGAGATGTTTGGCACTTCTAAACCTGGACCATTTCATGCTTGATCCTCTAGGTTCTTGTCCCCTCCTCTGGCTTCATGCAGAGTAGCTTAGAAGCCACACATTAAAGATGGTAAGGACAAAAAAATGTAAGGAATCTGGATTCCTGAATCAGTTTGGGAAAATAACTGCTTGCCAATCAGAAACACTTGTTTGTGCTTCCTGTGAACAAGAACTAAATTTCTCTTGGATTAAACAACTGAAATTTGTAGGTTTATCTGTTATGGCAGCTAGTACTATGCTAACTAATGCAGTAGGTATTATCTTCCACACCTGTCTCCTGAAATCCCATTTCCCATCCTTTCACCACTTTTTTCATGATCTCCCCTCTACAATTCTCTCCTTCATGCCCACACACATTTCACCACCGTCTCCAGCTCCTAGGCCTAGAACAAGCCTGAGGACAATGCCCCTTCAGTACCTGCATAGAGCTCTCCCTTCCCACAATGCACCTGAGGCACCATTAGAAGAGGAAAGAGTCCTTGCTGAAGGAGAATTTAAACCTAGCCTGAGCTCCTGGGAACAGAAAGTAGAGCAGAAACGGGAAGGGTGGTGACGCAGGCTCCCATGTGCTCACTGAGGGCTGGAGGCCAATCTGCAGACATTTGAGGCTGCAGTACAAACGCTGTAGGGGGAGGTTTGCCAGATCATCCATGCAAGGAAAAACCTAACGCCTGTAGCTCAGGTCAGGTCTGCTTCCTAAGACAAGGTTTTGTTATTATCTGTGCCCATGGCTTATGATTGCTACAATTTCCTTGTCCTTTTCTTTCTAGGAACCACCCTGCCCACCTCCTTTTTGAGAACCTATGAAAAGAAAAACAAAACAAACAAATGACACACCTTTCTCCTATTGGGTAGGAGACTGGGTAACCCAGTCAACCTTTAAATTAAAAAGCCACAAGTTTCCAATAGTCTGCCTCTGACAATTCTGCATGCAGCCTGACTCCCTGCTGATAAGACTGATTCAGAAACTCTATCTTAAGAAAGAGGGGTCTGGAACAAAAAGCAGCAAAGGATACAGAGAAAACACAGTGAACCATGAAAAGCCGTTAGGATGGGAAAAAAAAAAAAGAAGAAAGGCATTGACTTACTTATGTCACTTGTGGAGACACAGGATGAGAAACCAGCTTTGAAATGACATGAATGTCTTAAGTTGTTTGTGTATAGATCACAACTATCAGGCTGGATGAAGTTTTTCAGTACCAGGTTTTTTTTTTAATTAAAAAAAATTTTTAATGTTCTATTTATTTCTGCGAGAGAGAGAGAGAGAGAGAGAGAGAGAGAGAGAGAGAGCAGGGGAGGGGCAGAGAGAGGGAGACACAGAATCCAAAGCAGGCTCTAGGCTCTGAGCTGTCAGCACAAAGCCTGATGCGAGGCTCAAACCCACGAAGTGTGAGACCATGTCCTGAGCTGAAATCCAATGCTTAACCAACTGAGCCACCCAGGCGCCACTTCAGTACCAGTTTTGAGAGAAAATGTGTGTATTTTTATAAAGAGTAGCTGATACATAGTAGGCATTCAATAAATTACAAATGAGGGAATATCGAAAAGGAACTGGGGTAATTTTTAATAAACAAAAATGAAAGATGGCTACTACTCATATGACTTCAAGACATTCTTTAAATTCTTGAAAGAGTGATGCCAATAATATCTTTTTATATAAAGAAATCTCATTAGGCCATGTTCAATATGGGCAAATTTATTTTAGTACCATTTAGTTCATAAATCAGAGATTGGACTGGCATAGAAGGTGATTCAAAATTCATAATTAAAGCAGATCTGGCCAGTTATCATGTAGACTGAATAATCTTCCTTTCCTCATGTAGCTAAAATAAAATCTTTCTGGTCTATTTCTCTAATTTTTCTTTGGTGCTTTGATTGGAACCTATTAGTATTTCTTCTGTTCTTCTGCCTTGTTATAGTTTCTTACCTGGCTTCAACCCCTTTGAATACAAACCTATCTCAATCTTAAAGAATAAAGAAGGAATACAACTTTGGTCAGACAAGAGGCAGAAGAGACTTACACTTAAAGAAGTAGCACAATATTCCAATACATGTTCAATATTATACCACAGCAGATGCAATAGTACCAGAATTAGTATTGCAGATCAATGACACATCTAGGCAAAACAAAGCATCCTTCCATAGTTGCCTTCTGTATCCATCAAAAAGGACCACTGAAATACGAACTATGAACCACGCTGATACTAGTGCTAAATTAATGATAACTGAATAGCTGTGTGACCCTGGGCTAGTTAGCTCTCTGCACCTCAATTCCTCATTTATAAAATGAGGAGTTTTGCTAGGTTTAAAGTGCCCCAGTGAAGAAAGCTGATTCAACCCAATTTGGACTTTTGGAATTTTTTATTAAACAGAAATATTGCTTCAATCATTGATATGTGGAGCATTTTATTTGCTTGCTCAAGATACCTACAGCCAGATTTGCAGCCTCCAGTGTGTAAGGAGTCATGAAAGAGATTTGTGAAAAATCGTATAATGGTGGAGGCAAATCATATGCATTTTCTCTGAATTGTGACTGCCTAAACTTACAGCATTGGAAAAGTCATGTTAAATATTTTTATGTTAACATAATGTTAATATGTAACATATGATAAGCCATACCACATTTTATCTTGCTTTCTCCTTTGGCTGTCCATTTTCCTTCCTCCCTTACATAAATAATTATGTGACTAGATTCTCTTTTATACACTACGGATAAGACCAAAGATGATTTAGACAAAGGTTCACCTTTAAGATACTTATAGCTGAGATTTGTATGTCAGTGTGTGTATATACATACATATTATCCATATATATATATATATATATATATATATACTTACCTAGTATTTTATATGTGTGTGTATATATGTATGTAGGTATATATATATATATACACATATATATGTATATATATGTATAATTGCTAAGTAAGGATAAAGTGCTAGTGGCAGAAGAAAAGTATTCTTTATAGCTGGGTAAGTGAGGGGAAAAATTAGAGTATCTTTTTATGCAAGAAATGGTGTTTAGTGGTATATTGAGGGCTGAATTCAATCTGAAGGAACATAGGAGAAATAGTATTTATGATGAAGTAATGGGAACTTATATTGACTGTAAAAAGGTTTTATTTTGTAAACATCTCTGCAGGTGTTTTTTAAATGGGGTAATAAAGTCAGGGCTATGTTTTCAGACCTTAATCTGGCAGAACTATAATGGGTAGGAATAGGAAGAGATTAGAGACAAAGAAAGTAGGCAGGAAGTTATTTCCAGCTGAGGAATCAAAAGGATCTTAACTTAGCTTGATTGCTCTAGTAGTGAAGATGGGTCAGCAGATATGAGGACAGACTCTATAGTATTTAACAACTGATTTATTCTTTGAGGCAAAAGGAATAAAAAGTGGGGGAGGGGAGAGAAATAACCACTGTTTGAGCCTTCAGTGTGCCATAGAATAATGGAATCCCCATTGCCCCTAAGGAAGATGGTTATGTCTAAAGGAAAGATAATGCGGTCAGGTTCAGAGGTACTTGAGGTACATATAAAATGGAAAGCATAGATGCTCAGAGGTAGGGAGACCTGAGCACTTCCATTCCCTCCTCCCCATCTTCTAGTATATTACAAATGGGAAAATACCAAAATAGAGTATATGTTAAAAATTTTTTATATGACCAGTTAATGCTTTTAATAAACACATAAAATCACAATGACTATTTGCATGACCTTGGAGATAATATCACAAAGTCTAAATGTGCAGTAGAAAAGGAAGCTCTTGGTCCATTCTAGAAGTGGCCAAGATTGAAAACCAGTATATGATAGATATGATGTATGAGAAACAAGAAGGAATGTTGTCTGATGACTTGACAAAGCAGTATAATATATTTAAATGGTTGTGTTTAAATATTTAAAATAATTGGGAATTCACTTAGAAAGAAGTTGACATTATTGTCAAATATTTTATCACTTGGTTTTTAATAAATTTGCTTTTATTTTATTTGTGAAGTTACTTTTTTTTTAACGTTTTATTTATTTCTAGGAGAGAGAGAGAGAGAGAGACAGCGTGAGCAGGGGAGGGTCAGAGAGAGGAGTCACAGACTGAAACAGGCTCCAGGCTCTGAGCTGGCAGTCAGCACAGAGCCCGACGCGGGGCTCGAACCCACGAACCACGAGATCATGACCTAAGTGAAAGTCGGACGCTTAACCGACTAAGTCACCCAGGCGTCCCTGAAATTACTTTTTAAATATAATACATATTTATAATATTGTGTATAAGACACCATCCCTTGAGAAGAAGTATCTTCTAAAGAAAGATGTTTCTACAAAATGATAATTCCTATTGCATAATGAAAAATAAGAAAAGCTATTAACTGCAGTCAGGACATATTGAAAGTTATATATCATTCTACTTAAAGTTCATGGTGTACATTGGAATGTACATTGGAATACAAGGTGTTCTGACAATCTACATTTATCAGACTTATACCATGTGAGGACCATGCTAAGTTCCTTAAATTATTTTACCTGACCCATAGAACAATCCAAAGCCACAGGTGACATAATTATCTCCATTTTACAGATCAGGAAATTGAGGCTTACAGAAGTCAAATTGCCCAGGTCTCAAGGTTTCACACAAATGTGAAATCATGTTTTCCATCTGAACACCAATTAACTTGAGAAGGGAACACACTTTGGATAATTTGGTCCAGGGTGAATTGGTTTTCTACTCCCAAAGCCACTCACTCCTAATTCTCCATATTGACTCCCCCCTCCAAATAGAAAACAATGCTAACTTTTTTGTGGGGCCTGAGTGGGAAGACCCTATGTTTAAAGAGGGAAATTAATGAAGTCTCTCTTTACAGGCAAAGAAAGTCCAAGCAAGACTACCCAAATCCAAACTTTAATTTGCAGCTGAGTAATCAGAAAACAATAAAATGTGTCCTAAGTCACCAGTCCAAAGCCCAGCTGAAGCTATCAGCTAGCAAATGATTCTAATTATTCTGGAGGAAAGGGTGCGTGTCTGTATATGTGCTAATAACACGAAAACAAACCTCTGCTCCAAAAGGAAATGTTAACTCAGAAAAGCATATAAGGTCCTTATGATGAAAAGAGATACAAGGAAAATGTAGTTTTCTCAAAATTGTTGTCAGTATTAGCTGCTTAGCTGGGGCGCCTGGGTGGCTCAGTTGGTTGAGCGTTGGACTTCGGCTCAGGTCATGATCTCACGGTTCATGGGTTCGAGCCCCACGTCTAGCTCTGTGCTGACAGCTAGCTCAGAGCCTGGAGCCTGTCTTCAGGTTCTATGACTCCCACTCTCTCTGACCCTCCCCTACTCACACTGTCTCTCTCTCTCTCAAAAATAAATAAAACATTAAATATATATATATATTAGCTGTTTGGCAAGCTTGGCAAACCATGGGAATAGAGAAAAAAAGATGATGTTCAGCTTTTAATCTCCATCCCCTCTTTTGTTCAGAGTATATCAAAATAATACTTCATTTTATATTATAGAAGAGTAGCTTTAAGAGAGTATTAAAACTTGGATGTCAAACAGCTCATTAAATGGTGGAACTTTTACTTTCAGAAAACAGAATAACTTTTAAAATTGGAACCTGATATTTTTATTAAGGAACTGTGGTCTTATATTTTAAATCCAAAGGAATAAATGTAGCCTTTATAATAAAAATAAATTTTATATTTTTCTGAAGTATTTTTTGTACTGTAATTATATAGAATTAAATGTACTTACTGTTTGCATAATTGTGAATTTTAGAAAGAAAATTGAGTCAAATTGTAGGCTGACATTATGAATATGTAGTATATACAAATTGCAAGTGGAGTAACATGTACTTTTGTATTTATTGAGCTATGGTCTTTTGTATTTGGGGCAGGAAATGTATTTGTATGTCATTAAAAAATACCATGCATGTTGTCAGTTTTGTAGATATAATAAATTCTGAGCACATTTATGCCAAAGTTACATTTGTATTTCATATTTTTGGTTTCCTAAAGATTCCCAATCTACCTACTTTATATTATGTTTAACACCTTGGCTACCTCAACAGTTGATCCTATTTTTTAGCCTTCAAGAGGTTTTAAATATTGACAATTAATTCCATTTGTAGATCATTAATTATCTTGATTCCTTTATTCATTCTCTGATCTGATTAATATTCTTTCCTGCACCCTATTTCCCACTCTTACCTCATGTGGCCGCATGTCTTGATAAGTAACAGACATTTCTTACCCTTTGTGGTATTATCCTCATTGACCATTGTAACTATAGTTACTAGTTTATGCAGGGTGGTTTCTTGTGTCTATCCAGTGAAACTATGGTATTCCTAGTCCCTGAAGAACTTCCTAAAAACTCTAAATTAGAAAAAAAATGAAGCTTAAGATATTAGAGTTCAGAAGACTGATGTAAGTGAATTTAAGAAAGCCCTATAAATATTTATAATAACTAAGAAGGCAAAACAGGCCCCTTACACAAATTGGCAATTTATACAATTGGTATCCAACTTACCATCTATTTTTGGATCTGAATCTTCTATTCTTTCAATGAGATGTTAAGAAAAAAAAAACTTTAGCCTACTGCTGCAGAGTAGCCTTATATGTACACACATACATTTCAGAATCTGTCAGTACTTTTAAACAGTGCATCAATAATCAATAATAATAATCAATAAAGGCATCATTGATTTCTGTATTAACAATCCATAATGTCTCCTAGACCACTAGAAAGTTAGTGGATAGATTTCATGAGTGGGTATTGCAAATGCATAAATAGAGAAGGCAAAGAAAAGAGCTTTCATCTCCCTACGGGGAATATGAAAGAATGCTCCAAATGATGTTAGACTGCCCTGCTCCTTCCAGCTTTTGATGGAAAGAGTTTCCTGGGAATACTACTTAATTTAGATGACACCGTCATCATCATCATCATCATCAGAACCTTGGAAAAGGCTGAAAATTCTCTCCCCACACCACTGGACTTTGCTAGCTTTGTCCTATAACAAATGTCCATTCTGCTAGCCTCAAGCAAAATCTGCAAGCCATTAGAATGTTGCAACAAGAAATAAGGTTCAACACTCAAAAGATGGAGCCCAATCAATTAATTACAGGTAATTAAAGATGGTCCTGGGTCCAGTGTTTCACAGGAGGGCATTAATAAGAAAGAGGAAATTTCAAACCAGGATTCTAAAATCAAAGACTCATAGGAAAATCTGGGTGGCTCAGTTGGTTAACAGTCTGACTTCAGTTCAGGTCATGGATCTCACGGTTTGTAGGTTCGAACCCTCCATCAACTCTGTGCTAATAGCTTGGAGGCTGCTTCAGATTCTGTGTCTCCCTCTCTTTCTGCTCCTCCCTCATTCATACTCTGTCTCTTAACAATAAATAAAAAACATTAAAAACTAAAAAGGAGACTCAGGATATGTTCAGTTTAAGTTCCATTTTAGCCATTGACCAGCCAAATATTTTATATAATTTTATGCGAGTTCTGAGAACTTAGAAACTATACTGAATCAAGACATCAAAGTCAAGAGGAAGCCTGTAATAAAAACTAATACTTATTAAATGCCAGGCATTCTTCTAAGCATTTTATATGTATTAACTTATTTAAGTTATTTAATCCCCACAACAAATCTTTCTGATCCCATTTTACCTGTAAGACGATTGTAAAGAGAGGAGGGAGGCAAGATGGCGGAGAAGTAAGGAGCTCCGTACTTGCACTCGCGCCCATACATCACACAGAAAAGATCTGAAGCCACTGGAAACCATACAAAACCTGAGAGACTCAGAGAAAAAGGACGCAGAATCCACTGAGAAAGCCTTCTAACATGAGTGCGAACCGGGGAAGGTAAAATCGGGCCGGGATCGGAGCCTCCAGGGTGGGAGGCGATCCCCCTCTACACTCTACAGGGAGTGAGAGGGGAAAAGGAGAGAGTCCGAGACAGAAAAATCTCCACTCGGTGCATAGAAAGACCGTACTTGCCAAATACCTGCACACCAGGTCCCCTCGCGACAACTGGTCCTGGGGGAGGCTGAGCACACAAACTGCTTCTTTGTGCCGCTACTGGAGGTTGGTTTTTAAAGCGTCGCGGGTGCGCCTGCCGCCATTGTAGCTCCAGGGCAGCTGGGACCCCTGAAGGAGACGCGCAGACAACGGGCGTCCGCGCTCCTGGCTGGCTGGAACTCGAGAGGGAAGGCAAAGAGCTAAAAACTGGGAAATTTGCCTGTGAGTTCGTACTTCGGGTGACGAGCCATAGAGAGACCCGGTTTTCCTCACTCCAGCGGCGGCGCGCCTGCCGCCATTGTAGCTCCAGGGCAGCTGGGACCCCTGAAGGAGACGCGCAGACAACGGGCGTCCGCGCTCCTGGCTGGCTGGAACTCGAGAGGGAAGGCAAAGAGCTAAAAACTGGGAAATTTGCCTGTGAGTTCGTGTTTCGGGTGACGAGCCATAGAGAGACCCGGTTTTCCTCACTCCAGCGGGCTCAGGCTACGCGGACCCGGCAGGCAAGCCCCCGCGCATGCGCACCAGCCCGACCCAGCGAAGGAAACAGCGATCGTGACTCCGCCCCCAGAGCTCAGCAGGGAGCCTGGAATTGCCCGAGGGGGATGTCTGAGAAGCTGTGTCTAAGGCAACTTCAGCGGGGCGCGGACTGGGATTTGGAGATTGGAACTGGCCTGGGTTGAAGAGTGCAACCAACTTCGGCTGCGTCCCCAGAACGGGAAGTTGACACGCCAAAAAAAAAAAAAAAGCGAGCTGCAGCGCGGGGTTCAAGAAGGGACGGGAGCATCGTCACTCTCCTCCCCACATCGCCAAGGCAGAACCCCCGCCTGAGGCATCGGATCACGCCACGCCCATCCCTGCCTGAGAGGTGCCCTCCTCCCTTTTTTTTTTTTCCTTTTTTTTCTTTTCTTCTTTTTTTCCCCCTTTCTTTTCTCTTTTTTCTTCTTCTTTCTCTTTTCTCGCTTTTTCCCCCAAAACACTGACCTGATTAACTCTGGTTGCCAGCTTGCTTAAACAATCACAAGTCCATTCTGTAAATGTAAATTCTACACCTACCGACTTTTTCAGCTATTTCTCTCAGGAGTAATTAGACTATATAATTTCTCTGGATAAGTCCAGCATCCTTCTCTCACCTATCCAACCATATTCTACCCTTTACCTCTTTGAAAAAAGTTTCTTATCCCTTCTCCCTGTTCATTCTATTTCCAAATCTGCCTTGTCTCACCCTGCCTTCTCTCTTTTTCTCTATGCTCTTCAGCCAGCGCTGCATACACACGGCTATTTAACTGTAGCTGGGAAATCCAGGTATATGCTTTAAACCGTTCTTTGTCCATCGGTTTTCTTTTTTCCTTTTCTTTTCCCCTTTTTGACCCTTTTATGTATTTTATGCTCCCTATTATTCGCCCTCCCTCCTCCGTCTTTTCTATTAACTTTTTCGTTTTCCCTCTCACTTTGCATGTTAGTTGAATCAGCCTGTGCGTTTGTGTGCTCCTGCTCCTTGTGTGTTTGTCTGTCTGTTTTCTTTTCCAGGGCTACCTCAAGAAACAAGCTAGAGTACACAAGGTGAAGAGTCCCAAATATCACTACGAATAGGAATATAAAATAACTAAGGTCCCAACAAGAGAGACCGAGGGATACCATTCAAAAAAACAATCTCTGAAAGGATAGGCCCTGGAAAGTCAAAGAGTTTCTTGGATATAGCAGGGCTCATAGAAACAGAGAGCATAACAGGTCTTTAAAACCAACAAGAGCCGGAAAGCTAACTAAAATGACGAAACGAAAGACCTCTCCTCCAAAGAAACTCCAAGAAGAAATGACAGCTAATGAACTGCTCAAAACAGATATCAGCAGCATAAGTGAACAAGATTTTAGAATAATAATGGTGAAATTAATAGCAGGGCTTGAAAAAACATAGGCGACATCAAAGAAACTATGGCTACAGACAGAATGGAAAATAAAAATAGGCATGAAGAATTAAAAAATGCGATAAATGAGATACATAATAAATTAGAGGCCTCCAATGCACAGATTGAAGAGGCAGAAGGAGAATAAGTGATTTAGAAGACACCATTCTAGAAAAACAAGAAGCTGACAAAAAAGAGACAAACTGATCCAGGAACAGGAAAGAAGAATTCGAGAGCTCAGCGACACAGTCAAACGCAACAATATCCGTATCATAGGAATCCCAGAAGAGGAAGAGAGAGGGAAAGGTGCTGAAGGAGTTCTGGAACAAATTATAGCAAAGAACTTCCCCGACTTGGGGAAGGAAGTCAATGTGGAAATACAAGAGGCTCAGAGGACTCCTCTCAGACGTAACTTGAATCGATCTTCTGCACGACATATCATCGTAAAAATGGCAAAATACAGGGACAAAGAGAGAATTTTGAAAGCAGCTAGGGAGAAAAGGGCCCTCACATACAAAGGGAAACCCATCAGAGTGGTGACAGACCTATCTACTGAAACGTGGCAGGCCAGAAAGGAATGGCAAGAGATCTTCAATGTGATGAACAGTAGAAATATGCAGCCAAGAATCTTCTATCCAGCAAGCCTGTCATTCAAAATAAAAGGAGAGATAAAAACCTTTCCAAACAAACAGAAATTGAAAGAATTTGTCACCACGAAGCCAGCCCTACATGAAATCCTGAGGGGGATGCTCTGAAGGAAAGGTTGCAAGGAACAAAGATTCCAGAGACACCACCACAAACATGACCCCTACAAAAGATACAAAGAGTCTAAACCCACATATTTCAATAATAACACTGAATGTAAATGGGCTGAATGCTCCAATCAAAAGACATAGGGTAGCAGAATGGATTAAAAAAACAAAATCCATCTATATGCTGTCTACAAGAAACTCATTTTAGACAGGAAGATACCTTCAGATTAAAAGTAAGGGGATGGAGAAATATATATCATGCTACAGGAAATCAAAAGAAAGCCGGAGTAGCGATACTTATATCAGACAAACTGGGACTTTAAATTAAAGACAATCACAAGAGGATGAAGAAGGGCACTACATAATAATTAAGAACCATCCATCAGGAAGAACTAACAATCATAAAATGTCTACGCACCGAATATGGGAGCAATCCTAAATATCTAAAACAATTAATCACAAACAGAAACAAGCTTCTAGGATAAGAATGTGCTAATAGCAGGACTTTAATACTCCGTCACAGCAATGGATAGGTCAACCAGACAGAAAAAATCACTAAAGAAATAATGGACTTGAAAGATACATTGGACCAGATGGACCTGACGGATATTTTGAACTCTACATCCTGAGGCTAGGGAATTATTTTCTTCTCAAGTGCTGCATGGTACATTCTCCAAGATAGATCACATACTGGGACATAAAGCAGCCCTCAATAAATATAAAAGAATTGAGATCATACCATGCACACTGTCAGATCACAATGCTTTGAAACTTGAAATCAATTACAGGAAGAAGTCAGGAAAACCTCCAAAAACATGGAGGTTAAAGAACACCCTTCTAAAGAATGAATGGGCTAATCAGGCAATTAGAGATGAAATTAAAAAATATATGGAAACAAATGAAAATGAAAACACAACAATTCCAAATCTATGGGATGCGGCAAAGGCAGTCCTAAGAGGAAAGTACATTGCTCTCCAGGCCTATTTCAAGAGATTAGAAAAAGCGCAAGTCCAAGATCTAACAGCTCACCTAAAGGAACTAGAGGCAGAGCAACAAGAACGCCCTAAACCCAGTAGAATAAGAGAAATAGTAAAAATTAGAGCAGAAATAAACAACATAGAGACCAAAGAAACAATGGAACAGATCAATGAAACCAAGAGTTGGTTTTTTGAAAAGGTAAACAAAATTGACAAACCTCTAGCCAGACTTATCCAAAAGAAAAGAGAGCACCCAAATAGACAAAATTATGAATGAAAATGGACTTATTACAACCAACCCCTCAGAAATACAAGCAATTATCAGCGAATACTATGAAAAATTATATGCCAAAAAATTGGACAACTTAGAAGAAATGGACAAATTCCTAAACACACACTCACTACCAAAATTCACACGGGAAGAAATAGAAAACCTGAACAGACCCATAACGAGTGAAGAAATTGAATCAGTGATCAAAATCTCCCAACAAATAAGAGCCCTGGACCTGATGGCTTCCCTGGGGAATTCTACCAGACATTTAAAACAGAATTAATCCCAATTCTTCTCAAATTATTCCAAAAAATAGAAAGCGAAGGAAAACTCCCGGATTCATTTTATGAAGCCAGCATCACACTGATTCCCAAGCCAGACAGAGATCCAGCAAAAAAAAAGAGAACTACAGGCCAATATCCTTGATGAATACGGATGCAAAAATTCTCAACAAGATCCTTGCAAATCGAATCCAGCAGCATATCAAAAGAATCATCCACCAAGATCAAGTGGGATTCATTCCTGGGTTTCAGGGCTGGTTCAGTATTCGCAAGTCAATCAATGTGATCCATCATATCAATAAAAGAAAAGATAAAAACCATATGATCCTGTCAATAGATGCAGAAAAAGCATTTGACAAAATACACCATCCCTTCTTAATAAAGACTCTCGAGAAAGTTGGGATAGAAGGAACCTACTTAAACATCATCAAAGCCATCTATGAGAAGCCTTCAGCTAACATCATTCTCAACGGGGAAAAACTCAGAGCTTTCCCCCTGAGATCAGGAACACAACAGGGATGCCCACTCTCACCACTGCTGTTGAACATAGTGCTGGAAGTCCTAGCATCAGCCATCAGACACCAAAAGGAAATCAAAGGCATCAGAATTGGCAAAGAGAAAGTCAAACTTTCCCTCTTCGCAGATGACATGATACTCTACATAGAAAACCCGACAGACTCCACCAAGCCTACTAGAACTGATCCAAGAATTCAGCCAAGTTGCAGGGTACAAAATCAACGTACAGAAATCGGTTGCATACACCAACAATGAAGCAACAAGAAAAGAAATATTAAAAGAAACCCCAGTCCCATTCACAATTGCACAAAAAACCATAAAATACCTCGGAATAAACCTAACCAAGGAAACAAGAGATCTGTATGATGAAAACTATAGAAAACTTATGAAGAAAATTGAAGAAGACACAAAGAAATGGAAACACATTCCATGCTCATGGATAAGAAGAATAAATATAGTTAAGATGTCATTACTACCTAAGGCACTCTACACATTCAATGCAATTCCAATCAAAATAGCACCAGCATACTTCTCAAAACTTGAACAAACTATCCAAAAATTTGTATGGAACCACAAAAGACCCCGAATAGCCAAAGTAATCCTGAAAAATAAAACCAAAACAGGAGGGATCACCATCCCAGACTTTAGCCTCTACTACAAAGCTGTCATCATCAAGACAGTATGGTATTGGCACAAAAACAGACCAATAGACCAATGGAACAGAACTGAGAACTCAGAAGTGGACCCAAAAGTATACAGCCAACTGTTATTTGACAAAGCAGGAAGAATATCTAATGGAAAAAAGACAGCCTCTTTAACAGATGGTGTTGGGAGAACTGGACAGCAACATGCAGAAGAATGAAACTAGATCATTTTCTCACACCATGCACAAAAATAAATTCAAAATGGATAAAGGACCTGAACGTAAGACAGGAAACTATCAACACCCTAGAGGAGAAAGCAGGAAACAACCTCCTTGACCTCCACCGCAGCAACTTCTTACTTGACACATCCCCAAAAGCAAGGGAATCAAGAGCAAACATAAACGATTGGGACCTCATCAAGATTAAAAAGCTTCTGGATGGCAAAGGAAACAGCCCACAAAACTAATAGGCAACCAACGGAATGGGAAAAGATAGTTGCAAATGACATATCAGATAAAGGGTCTAATATCCAGAATCTATAAGGAACTCACCAAACTACACGCCCGAAAAAACAAACAACCCAGTGAAGAAATGGGCAGAAGATATGAACAGACACTTCTCCAAAGAGGACATCCAGATGGCCAACAGACACATGAAACGATGCTCAGCATCGCTTCTCATTAGGGAAATACAAATCAAAACCACACTGAGATACCACCTCACGCCAGTCAGAGTGGCTAAAATGAGCCAATCAGAGAACTGTAGATGCTGGCGAGGATGTGGAGAAACGGGCACCCTCCTACACTGTTGGTGGGAATGTAAACTGGTACAGCCCCTCTGGAAAACAGTGTGGAGGTTCCTAAGGAAACTAACAATAGAACTCCCCTAGGACCCAGCAATAGCACTGCTAGGAATTTACCCAAGGGATACAGAAATGTTGAGGCATAGGAGCACATGTACCCCAATGTTCATAGCAGCACTCTCCACAATAGCTAAAACATGGAAAGAGCCTAAGTGTCCATCAACAGATGAATGGATCAAGAAGATGTGGTTTATCTATACCCTGGAATACTACATGGCAATGAGAAACAATGAAACTGGCCATGTGTAGCAACCTGGGTGGACCTTGAGGGTGTTATACTGAGCGAAATAAGTCAGGCAGAAAAGGACAAATATCATATGTGTGCACGTATAGGAGGATTAGGAGGAACTTGACGGAGGACCAAGGGGGAGAAGAAGGGCGGAAATGGTGGGGAAAGGGAGAGAGGCAAACCATGAGAGACTCTTGAATGCTGACAAAAACTGAGGACTGATGGATGTGGGGGGGGAGGGGTGATGGGCATGAAGGAGGGCACTTGTGGGGATGAGCACTGGGTGTTATGTGGAAACTAATTTGACAATAAACTGTAAAAAAAAAAAAAAAAAAAAAAGACGATTGTAAAGAAACTTGCATTCAACTCCAGTTGCCTAGCTCCAGTGCCCAGGTTTTTAATGTTTACTTTGCTTCTCTAGATTCTGCCAGAAAAAAAATTAATATATATTTTTATATTTTAATATATATTTGACTAATATGTATTTTACATTATAATATATTTTTAACATTTTATAATATTATATATATATATTTGACAGAGAGGCCAAAGGCCAAATACCCTGTAGGCTCATCAGAGTTCCTGGAGTAAGGAGTGCTGTGCTAGATCTTACATTAGCTCCTCCAGATCCGCTTCACCTTACTTAATGCCTCTACAGTCTCCCCTGCTATCTTGCTTCAGGCCAGGTTCACCAATGAGAAACACGAGCAAGAGATCCCTGGGGCAGGATGAGAAAGGTAAAGTATTCTTCCTCTCTTCCAGGTTGCTGTAGATTGGCTGTTTCTCTCTACTGAGGACCCAGGTGCTGTCAGGTTCCAGTGACCACTTTTTTATGTGTGCCTTCTTCCTTCACATCTAAGGGTGGTAAGCCCATGTACAATTATCAATCTCCAAAGCACTGCACCACCTTTGCTTCTTCTCTTGTGTGCTGTCCTCACTTTTGTAAAGATTCCCTTTATTAAGTCATCTTCATCAGGTTCCCCCCAGAAACCTGGACAGATATAGATGCCTTTCAGTGGGTACTTTCCGGCTGCCTATTGCCCTTTGTGCTTATCATTTATGCAGCAGCAGTGCAGAGGTGTGGCACTTAAGATTTAAACTTGTGTTCACCAAAGGGTTACTTTCCTTGATTCTGTCTCCAGGTTCAGTGTCCTTTGGGTCTCCTGTTCAGTGTCCTTTGGGTCTCCTGAGACATAAGGCTTTGCTCTGTATAAAGTGTTATAGAAAAGTTAGAACTGTCCCTATTTTGTTCATTTATTTACATAGTCATTCAAAAATATTTACTGAGCACTTACTATGTGCTAGGCACTGTGCCATATGCCAGAAATGCAGTCACAAACAGGATAGATGAGGGTCCAGCTTTCATGAAGCTCATAATTTAGTAGGCAGAAGCAAAAAGTAATTAAGTAAACCTACTATCTTTGATAACTGCTCTAAAGAAAGTAAATCATTATAGTTGTATAGAAAGAAACTGCTGGGTGCTACTTTCAATAGGGTGGTCAGGGAAGGCCTCTTTGAATCTGACATGATGAGAAAGATATATTTATGTGAAGAATTGGAGACAGAGTGTTCCAAACAAAAGGGATAGCTAATACAAAGACCATGATGGAATGACATTTTCAAGGAAAGGAAAGAAGGCGTGTGTGGTCCTGGGATGGTAAGGAATGAAATGAGAAAGGTAGAAAGAAGCAAAATTATCTAGGACTTTCTAATTCTATAATAACTCTTAAGTCTTTGGCTATAAGAAAAATTTGAGGTTTCCTGCAATTAATTTTAGACAGGAAATGTGTGGCGGAAATCTCCCCTGGAAATAAGCCAGATAAGGGGAGTGATCCAAGAGAAATCCTGATGACTCCAGGTAGACAGAATCAACTCCTTTTTCCAAAGCAATAAAGATCTTGTTTCTAGCCTGTCATAGACCAAGATCAAAGATGGGAACTAAGAGGAACAAGGACAATGGTTTCCCCTAAAAGTTGGAAAGATGTGGTCCTAAGAAACAGAAAAAAACCTGTAAGTTGTATGTTTTTCATCCCTCTTTTCATTTTGTATTGGATCTAAGATAGGTGGAAATTCAAATTTGGGATACGAACAGGGGAAGATTTCAGGCTAAAACTCTTGTATAAAGGAATAAGGATGTTTCTGAAACTGAAAATGGTCAGCCACATCCTGATACGCTCAGAAACTAGAAAAAGCAATTTAAAAGCAAAAGCAAAGGCAGTCAAAGGCTGAAAGAGCCTGTGG